>CM063114.1:0-1331960 GCA_031841125.1 Acanthococcus lagerstroemiae
AACAAAGTAAACCAAGTACGACTGCAAAAATAATAGACGAACCGAATTTCCGTACCAGTATTACTTCAAACATATCATTCTTATCAGTCATTTCAGATACGTCTTTCAATAGATCAACTGCAGGGTTCCTTTCATTCTTCAAAATATGAACCCATCTTCGTATTACTTCTGATTTTCCATAACTCGTTGCATATTTATTATCCATGATACCATATCTCTTTCCTCACAAAAATATCCGAAATGATACTGAAAAAAACGCTTTGTTATTCTATGATTTCAAAATTTAATACTGACAACTCACCAGCAGGTGGAACGTGCTTCTGTCTCGAATGAGGTAATACAAATAAATGTCTTTGTTACGAATGAATTCGATAAGATTACAGAACTCGTTCTGCGCTCAATCTAGTCTTCTTTTGGAAACATATGTAGGTACTTACTTCTCAAAACCTACTCCTTTTCATAAATTAGCTACTCAAGAAAGTTTCGTATCACATGACGCGATGAAATAAACTCATCAGAGTTCGTTCTATGTTTGAGAAATTTACGTCTTCTTTTGAAACATGTTCTCTGTATCGAAAAACCCATCTCCGAGTTCACTTCATGAAAATACCCATGAAAATACCTTGGAACAAAGTACTGACTTCGTACGAATTCTAGTCGAACGTATTCACTTTCACGTTTCAGCTTTGAAAAATAAAACGAAACATTTTACATATCAAAATTAAATCGAGAATCTACGACATTTTAAACATGCTCTCATTCTCAGAAAGTTTTGTATTCCATAAGAATGACAAGATGTTCTTTGTTCTTGATTATCCTGATGTACGACGAAAAATGTTTCCTTTCAGCTGGTAATGATGATTCGCTTCTCACAAAAACACCTTCATTTGACAAACTTCAATGTACAGGAATTGCTGAATGAGAACACAAATCTTACTTACCTACTGGGTTCTAGTTCGCCGATTCTCTTAATCGCCTTTTCGTATGTTTTCAATGACACCTGCATCAGAATCACAATTAATCTGTTCGCAGACCTGATAAGAACCCAGTGACGAGCTCAATTTAGAAATAGTTAACGAGGAATACTCGTATCCGAAACAATACCAATCGTACAGGATCAGCACAGAGCAAGTTTAGAAAGTTCAAACAGGTCTCAAAAAATCTTTATAATTTTGATCAAAAGCACTAAAAACTAGCAAGAGCAACACGGCCAGCTCATTACACAATATTGCAGCTTGTTCTGTATAATCAAAACATCAACGTTCAGGCTGGATTTACATTCGAGTCGGCGACACTTTTTAATGTTAAAAGTGTGTCCGTGACACGTCGCCGACTCTCAAATATGTATGCAGTTAGGGCCAGTTTTACAACAGTTTTACAATTGTGAGTACAGGCCGCACGCAGCTCCCGCGAGTTAACGATGACTTCGCTGTTGTAAAACTGGCCTTCAAATTGAAAATCAGCAAACTGCCACATGCGCTTCAGTGAATGCCAACCAATACGGTGAAGCAGTGGGCTCAGAAGGGAGCCCCGCGGGATGCACTCTGTATAAGAGTGCATCCCCGCCCCCCTTCTGAACACACTACCGCACCGCATGGCTGGCATTCACCTACACACATGTGACAGGGTTAAATGACGGCGTGTACGTCTACACATTGCCAACTAACCGCTAAATTCAATCTAATTTCTAGTATATATAATAACGAAGCCGGCAACACAGTTTATCTATGAGTAGCGTGAGTACCAAAGTGACATATTATTTGAATGCTGAATAGGATGGCTTTTCTCCTCGTTTTCCATATTCAAAATTAAAGTTTTATCAATATTTTCACTTTTCATTCGTTTTTGCAGTTTATAACAGCTACTCTGATGCGGTTAGAATACTGAAGTTGTTGGATCAGTGATGACTGGCCATGGGGCACGGTGCGCCGGTTGGTTTGGTGCGCCGGTCGGTTTTGTGCCGGCATAAACGTAAACGGAAAATTGCAAAGAATATTTCAAAGTTTGAAATAATTTCAACAGCACATGTAAGCATTTTTGATAATTTTCAAGATTTCCGATCCTTTATCAAAATACTTAGAAACATCTGGATTAGATTTTAAAATGCAAGGATTTTGTGAATGCTGCTTTTAAAACGATGATGAAGGCATGTTCCAGAAACTTTGAGGAGGTCAAAAATACTGCATTAATTTTCATTCAAACATTGAATAATACTACATAATCTAGAAAATTCAGATAATGATGAAAGAGGTTGCTTTTGCAGTATATACAGATTTTCCTAATCGATGAGGAAGGAATTCAGAAAATATAAAGTCACATGTACAACTTAATAATGGATACTGTATTGTAACACGTCTTGCAAAAAGGATTGGCTGGGTTGGATTGAAAAATCTGATCCGTTATTCAAAATTCGTGACCTAAATAAACTCTGTACCTATAGATAGTTTGTTTGGTACCCATGTTCTTATTTTAAATGCCAAATTGACGTCAACTTTTGTATATAGTTATCTACATTTTTTGCTAAAATTTACCGTATTTGGCAGAGTAGGAGAGCAGGGAGAAGCGGATCTACATGACATGTTTGCCTAGGGCCAAAAGTCTCGCCGGTTTCACACTGTTAATGAAGTTCCCAAAAGTTCACCAATGAAAATCCTCAGTTCAGCACAATGAGATTCCTCCAATGTACTAATGAACGTCCTCAACTTGCCTGAGAAGGTTTCCGTTCACAAAAATAAAGCTGGAAAAATATGATGAACTGACCAGAAGTCGCAGCTTATACATTATATTTACCTACATTGTAACAACAAAATGTCGTAAGGCATGCATTATTTCTAACACAGTACGATCTATTTACAAAAACTTATTACAGGATGAAGGAGCGAGCATAGGTACGCTTATTCTCAAAAACAAAAACTGCTACTTTAATATTCTTTGTAACGTTTCATGGTAGCAAAATCTTCAAGGACATGGCTACAGAGATAGTGAATTTCATGTACATACACAAGAAATTCACTAAAACTGAACACGAAAAAAATAAACATGTGTACATAAATGGCAACATTTACAATGCGCTCGGGTAAAAGAAAGACACAGCGGGATCTTCGCATTCGCACGTTACAATTATATCTTGAAATTTTTCGATAAGCTGGACCAACTGAGACCTTCTAATGTTTTCTAGATACATGATCTCTTCTAGATGACTAGTGCCCTGCAAATAACCTTGTTTCAATAAACGTATTAGCAAATGGAAATCTTCCGGACTAGAGGAAGCGGGAATTTTCATCAGCGCCATTTTCTCGTCTTCTGAAAGCGTAGAAATAAAATCATCTTCGTTAAAGAGTTCGTCAATTTTATCGCCTTCGTCCACGATGGAAATATTTAACCAGCTATTTAATTCGGTTTGAAAGGTTGTCATCGGTATCTTGGTAAAATCTTCGCTTACGACGGAACTAAGGTCACTGTCGCTCGGAGCTTGTAAACTATACGTGTCCAAATCTGATGCACTTTGGCCAAAATTGGTATTCAAGCTCTGATAACGGCTGTGCGAAATCGTCGGAATGTCCTAAACAGAATAAATTGATATTGGGTAATTATTGTAGGGCAAACAGACCGACAAAAATTCGCAAGAAACGATGGGTAATGATACGTTAATGCGAAGTAAGTACGTAGCATAGTGAGTAGCGATAGGTACTCCAGATGAAAAGTAAGAAAGTGAGAAAAAAAACTGAGAAGTTTTAAAATTCGCGAAAATGTGTTAAAATTTACCTACTCTTTGTTTTCTAATAGCAAATACACCTAAACGAAATTCATTACAGGATACTAAAGGCTGCATTGCATATAACAGGTTAATTATAACGAATTTTAAATTTATTCTATAGACGGTCAGAATGGATACATTTTATGAAAGATAAGAATATGATTAAGAAATCTGGAAAATTGGAAAGAGCTTCTAAAGTAGAACAATAAATTTACTGTTATTCACCTCAATCTGTAAAATTCCTTTCTTCGTAGGCATAAAGTAAACGTACGTATGCAGCTGCATTAATAACCTGTGACGCAACATCCATGCTACCATTTGCACAAGGATAGCTTGTTCTTGTGAGTGCGTTAAAGGATTCAACTTATGTAGCATGGTAGACGGTAACGAAAATTCATGCATCAACTGGAACATACATACAGATATTCTGACAAAACTGAGAATCATTATTATAGACGTTTTGATACGCCTCATACAGTCGCATTTGGTAAACCATTAAAGGGAAGTAAACCTCTAGTAGATGATGACCAGGAAACTGCTCTGCAAATTTCTCCATTAGACTGGAGTTGTAATTTATGGAAGTTCCTGGGGCAATGACGTATATATTGGACTCGCAAAGAGGATATATTATCATCGCACATCCCCAATTTAAGAAGTGACCAATCAAATTATACACCTAATGACGGCAAATAATAATTCAATTCAATATCAGTGAGTAAATAAATCTCTTTGGTAGAAAAAGAGGGATGATAAATATTGAGATAACACAAACCTGCGCCAAAGTTAAATCCGAATCGGCGGATATTACTTGGAAGTTTTTCAATGGACTATACACTTTCAAGAATCGAATGAGCGAAGGGCTAGTATCGGGCGGCAATGAATTTAACAGTGTTACAATATCTTCAAGCAACAATATACCGTGATACGGCTTCAAATTTTGTAAGCATCTGCGGGAGAATGGAATTTTAGAATACGTCAAACTAGAATTAAATGATAAAGTACAACAAACTGTGAGTTGCCGGACGGATTTAAAGAAGTAACTTTTAGTGGACGAAAAAATATTTCCAACGTGACAAGAAAACTTCTTTCATAATGCTGAAGGTCGAAAAATCTGACATTTTGAACTGACAAATATTACAACGGTTAGATGGTAATGCTCACCAAGTGCATAAAAGATAAGTTATATTCATACAGCCGTCAAAGGGTGAAAGCTCTCTCAACTGACAAACATAAAGATGCACTGACTCACCTACACATTAGCCTTCGAATCAGAATACCGGTCACACGTTCTTGCCATGCCTTACGAATGTACAAGAAAATTTTAATATCACACGTTCTTGCCATGCCTTACGAATGTACAAAAAAATTGTAATAATCTGTCAAACCTTGTGGAAAAATGCACTAGGTTAACTTTACCATCAAGCCAACGATTTGAATGTCCAGCCTACGAGCACATTACAAAACGTTTTCAATGGGTACAACAATTTACTTCAAGTATCAAGAACAAAGGAGCAATATCCAATATTTTTCTGCTTTCCCGCGATTCTCACGGAGAATAACATGATTTTCTTATGTACGGACGGTTAGGATAGACACAGATTTAATCAATCTAAGGAGAAAATACAACATATTTCACGTTCAGCTCACCTATCGATATCTTCTGGACTGATGGTAAAATTTGAAATATGAACAGCGTGTGCTTTCTGAGTCAAACAGAAGCTAATTTCAATCCAGTTATTCAATCGGAAATGTACTACACCTTTCGTACACAAGTTTTTGTAAACAAATTTCAAATTTCGAGCTAAAGAGCACTGAGCGAGAATTGAGTCGAAGGAGGAGGGTAATTCATCAGATGGTTCTTCCGGCCTATAAAACAAAAGAGGATAACTCTTGGTTACAATATTATGATAATTTACAGGTTTCGAAACCAATCTTGGTGACCAGTAGTAATACCTAGTAGCTTCCATATCGTGAGCAGCCATCATTAGCTTCATTTCCTTACCAAAATAGCCGCAACGTTTTTCCTCGTGTCTAATAGCAACTCCTAGTCTTTTGCTTAAATCATAATAGCTTTTAACAATCGAGTAATCCGCGGAGGCTCTCAGCGCAAACACTACATGCACCAGAATACATGACGGACTGTCCACTTTTCCGTGAAGAGAATTGATTCCAGAATATTGCTGTATCAACGTCGGATGCCCGATGAATCTGATATCATTTACCTTCAGTTCGAACTTATTTTCGGAAAATTTGGATTTCACAGCTAGTAGTGTGGATAGTAGTTCATCCGAGAATTCTGTCAACTTATCTAATTTACTTTTTACAACGTTAGCACTGTACAATGTATCTTCGATTATCTGTAAACTATACGGTGTATTGCGAGCAAACTTTTGACGGATTTCATGTTTATTATCGTCGATGTAAGGATAACGAAACAGCAACCTGTGTCCTTTGCTATCACTTTTGACAAGTAGAATGCCAATAGGATCTGTATTCATCATGGGGGCCGAAAACTAGCACACATACGCGCATCACCATTAATCCGAAAGCTAGGGCTCAAAGATAGGGCTACAAATCCAGCAGAAATTGTCAGCTAACATGTTATCAGGTTATCACTTATCAGTGTTGGCCGCGTTCCCGTTCCGATAGGAACGAAGTGTATCTATAGTCTGTGACTGCTTTTGTTAGGGCTCTATAGTTTCACCTGGGTATACTAAGCCACCATTTTGGTTCGTACTGCGCCCGTCGATACCGAATTGACTACGCGTTACGCTCCGCATAGTCGGATTCGGCATCCACGGGCGCAGTATGAACCAAAATGGCGGCTTAGTATACCCAGGTGAAACTATAGAGCCCTACTGTGTTATGAGTAAAATACTTTGACTATACATACATGGACACCGAACAACGCCTCTTATCAGTGGTTTTTGTGAAGCCGGAACAGAGCCCAGAAGCCAAATAAAATTTTAAAAATAGAGATATAAAGGGCAAGTTTGCCGGAATCAAAGACGTGCTGGAATTAATTTTGTTATAGTTTATTTTGCGATTTATTATTTAATTAGTGTACATATTATACACCAACATGAGTAAAATTACGAATAATAATGACTCGTGCATGATATGTTAACGTTTATTCAAGTGAAAAATAGAGGTGGCCTTGCCGTGCCCAGCTCAACAGAAGTTCGTGATGTATGCATCTTCTTGGAAAAATTAATGCGAAAAAATGCAACAAAATTATTTCAAAATAGTCTTGTACATTTAATGACAAGCATTGCCCTAAGTAATTGTAAGTTTGTAGACTGTAACATCCATAAGCTTTTCAGCAGTATCTGTAAAAAATTTTTAAAAGTACGTTTAAACCACGAATCCAAGCTGTTTATTAAGGTTGAACAGTACATTCGACGTACGCGAACCAAAGTAATATTGTACAAGGGTCAGTAAATAAATTTATTTTTGCAATTGTTCTCTCTTACTTATTCTGGTATTATTGTATGCAGTAATGCAGTTATGCATATGATGAAAGTAGTAGGCTACAGCGAAGTTTGGTAATAAATTGATTGATTAGGTACATGCCAGCAACAGAGTAAGTTTACATAATTGTAATTATTACCAAATTATGAGTATATCATGTACAACAGGTACATAATTGAATGGCTGGGTGGAAAAAGGGCGATTTTCAAAATCGCCCTTTTTCCGATTGTTGTCTGAATTTGATTCTACAAGGACCATAGAATCCAATCAGACAATAATTGGAACGAGGGCGATTTTTGACATTTGCCCGTTTTCCACCCAGCCATCCAATTATCATTCACATATCTTGTATTAAAAGAAAGAGAAATCGAATCCAAATAATTCAGAACGTTTTTTTTTTTTTAATAATGAAAAGTAAGAAATTTTCCATTTAGGATTAGACCGCATAATGATATGAAGATGGATTATAACTGATAAAAATAGTGATATAAAGGGCAATGTTGGCTTCACCCTAAATCGCGTTGTTCGGTGTCCATGTATGTATAGTCAAAGGTAAAATACGAATCCAAAGTCATATAGATACACCAAGTTAGACGACTAGCGCGTTTCCGCGTTCTGCCGTCATGCCAGCGCGCTGCTATCGCTGATCTCCTTTGGTTGCATTGCGCGTATATGGACATTTTTACGTTTTTGCGGATTAGCTCAAAAACTATCAATTTTGATGAAAAATCGGAAAGAGCTAAATTTGTTCACCTTGGAATTTCCCATCGAATGCGCGTAAATTCGAAATTTTTATGGGTAAAATTTTGAAACTGATCTTACCTGATAGAAAATAACAGGTAGAATAAATTTTGTTCTTTTCACTTTTTCATAAAACTCGACCGTTATTGAGTTAAACGCAAAACTTTGTTAGGGCTCCCAACGTTTACATTGATTTCACGGCAGTCGAACGCTGCCAGCGCTGCTATCGGGATAAATTATCGTAACATACGAAGTTTAACATTGGTTAAATGGAGAGTCGAACGACTTGGTGTATCTATATGACTTTGTACGAATCGAACCACACGCCTACGCCTTAAGACCGATCTAACGATCTAAACGCAACTGAGCTAAAACTGAACTATGAGCTGTAAACAATTCACTCGTATTTAGAAACAAGCGACCTCGCGCATCGCGAGGTAGTAACAGGGTGTTTGCCATTGGGACTATGCAAATTGTAGAAGCGCTAGTGTAGAATAGGTATTTTTTGATAAGCGAATGATGCTCAGAATCTTCGACCATCCAAATCTGAAGTAGTCTTCTTTTCGTTTTTCCCCCCACCAGACCCGGGAACATAAAAGCACAGGACGCTACACGCACATCATGGAAGTTCAAGGCTTCGAACTCTGAAGCTGCAAACTGCAATCACCCGGCAGACTTTGATAAACACAGAACATACTAGAAAACTAGAATACATTTCCATTTAATTCATTCCAAGTGGCAAGCAGAAATCAAACACTCTACCTTTGCTTGCAAGACAAACAATAAATTCAAAGGCCATAGTCAGGAGTTTCAACGAATATGAACTGTCAACTGCTGATAACAATTCAGAGGGACAGGAATTTTGTTTCGATTCAAATAAACGAGGAATTTTACTTCCATTCAAATAAAGTTGTGTTCTCACTTGAGAAAACGCACATTAATGTGTGCTCACTCCTCATTACAATGTTTATAAGACGAAAAGACATTAGCTCTATGCTCCACTCCTGTGAATTCGTGAACTGTTAATGCGGGAAAAATAATCTGTCATTTCAAAAACAAAACGTGATCTGCCAATTATTTATTCACGTTTTTCATCAATTCCGCTACACGATTATAATATAAGTTCAAATTCGTGGTTGAAGGTATGTTGATGGTTTTGGATGATTCCTCAATCCTGACTGATAATGAAAGAGGAAAGTAAATAGTCAAACGAGAAACGAAATATTCGTGAAAGACCTCTGAAACAGAATACCAAAATCACCAATTACTTAATACTGCTAACATATTTATGAGACATAACTCACATCGCATTATTCCTCGGAAAATTTCCAGATAAGAGTACCACAGAATGTTGCTTGTCCTTGGTTCGATTCAAATACATTACTGAGAACCCATTTCATAGTTCATACAAACAAACAATACACTTACCTCTTCAGTTAATGTCTTCACTTTCTTTGAGGAAATAGTTCCTTTTTAGGACAGTACGAGCTGCACAATACTGTCATAACGTAAATAAGTTGCATTTGACAGATAACTCCTCATTTGTAAATCGAACCACAGGCCTTTGCCTTAAGACCGATCTCAGGATCTAAATGCAACTGAGCTAAAACTGAACTATGATCAGTAAACAATTCACTCTTATTTGGAGAAAAACTAGAAATACTAAATACTAATGAGTATCGAGAAACAGAATAATCGTCAATAATCAATCATCAGCCGATTCGTAATTATTGGCAACAGATTACAGATTTCACGCCATTATATTAGCGTAGCGGAAGCTTCACTGCTCGAAACCTGGAAGAGAATAAGTATATCAAAATTACCATTAATACTATGCGTGCATCACCATATGCTCCATCAAACATAATTCACATCACATTATTCCTTGAAAATTTTACTGATAAGAGTATCACGGAAAGTTGTACTAGGTTCCAGGTTCGATTCAAAGAAATTCTACCTTAACTGAACTGAGGACTAATTTAAAACATTAACAAACAGCAAACTTACCTCTTCTAAATCCAGTTATACAAATTTTACACAGTTTGAGCGTATACATTTTTGCGTAGCAGGAATCCTGAATCTAGTTTACATAAGCGGCTGATAGTATTGAAAACATTCTTCTCGATGACATGCGACTCATAGTATTTCAAATAATATCTATTTACAGCTTGTTCTTAGTGGGATTGATAATATTCTCGATAATATTCTTTATGGGTTGGATTATACTCACGGATTTTTTCACGTCTTTCTCTTCGATGTTTCTCATTATATATCCGATTATCTCGATGTATTCTACCCTGCGCAACTGAATTATCATAACACTTAGTAATTCGTTTTTCTCTCCAATTTAACTGTAACAAATCATTACAAGCATTAAATCTTCTATTGGCATTATTCTTCAATTGTTCGGATACAACCTCAATTATTCGCTACTGATGACTGGAATCGAATTCCAAAATAACGAAAATCTTGCTTGCTTGAGCTCCTTCGTTGTTACGCCAACTGGTTGATAAAACGGATAAAACACTGATAATAAAAACTGAACTAAAACTGAACTATGAACTGTAAACAATTCAGTCGTATTTAATGAAAAATGATGATGATGATGAAAATTCGATTGCAATAGGGTGCTTGCAGCGCTGCGCGCGGGCAAACGCCCTAAAAAATGAAAAAGCAATTGCAATAGGGTGTTTGCTTGCAGCGCTCCGCGCGGCAAACACCCTAAAAAGAGGTCCTGAGGCAAACGAACCACCAGCACTTTTGTCAATCTTGTTTACATTTTCCACTGATAACTCGGGCGTTTCTTTCGTGAAATGAAGTATAGAAATTTCTTTTCACCTCATCCGAGTAGTTAAGAATGCCCGTCAATCAACATTCAGTAGGCATTTCGGTATACCAAGAGGAAAGGAAATTACGTCGATTCACACTATGCAACGCAGTGCAGTAGATTCAAATGAAGTCTTTCAAATGAAATCGATTCCCAGTTGAATGCTATTCAGCAAGAGGGAACCGACCAACATTTTTGTAAACAAAATGAGTTATTAATATCGTTAGAAAGAGTGTAGAAAGTAAAATTTTTCAAAATTGGGCCCCCGATTCAAAAGTGTGTACTCACGTTGAAAAAAGCCCAACAGTAAATGCTGCGTCATAATAATTTCTACGTGGCTCTTGAACTTCGAATTACGTGTTCTCAAAAAACGGATTTTGCTAGTTGGTTCCCTCTTGCTGAATAGCGTCCAGCTTATTTTCTTAAGTTTGCAGATAACGATTGAAAATTAGTACCTTTCTAGCACAAGGAGCTCCGCAAATCAATTTTTTCTCGACAATTTTGTCGGGATGCTAAACAGTGTGAACGTCTCTCTGACAGGCATTCTTAACTCGGATGGAGTAGTCGGACTCTGCACAAAGGTATCACGCTGCAGCACTAGCGTCGTTAATGTTTATATTCTTCGACTATATAGATATGTGGCAGTTTCTATAAAAAGGGGTATCTTTGTAGATCGATCAAAATCTCAGAAAACGCGAAAAAAGGAAAGCAAAATTTTTTGGTCAAAAAAATCAGGCTCAAGAGACAAAATTTACGCGCGTGAGAGAGAAGAGTAAGAGAGAAAGAAAATTACGAACAAGAATGAGAAAAGAATGCAAATGTTTGCATTCGCTTCCACGCAGTTTTTTGAAGCTCACGAATAAATCCGATGTTCTGAATTGTTGCCACGTAGAAGAGCGAAAAATTACCATTCCAACAAGCCCCCATCGAGGCAAGCGTGATTCCGCGGCGAATCACGGCCGCTTGAAGTAGGGCTATATAGTTTCACCTGGGTATACTAAGCCGCCATTTTGGTTCATACTGCGCCCGTGGATGCCGAATCCGACTATGCGGAGCGTAACGCGTAGTCAATTCGGCATCGACGGGCGCAGTACGAACCAAAATGGTGGCTTAGTATACCCAGGTGAAACTATAGAGCCCTACTTGAAGCTTGAAGTTACAGAACAAAAAGGTGTGTCTAACTTGAAACGCGTTTTTCTCGGAAATGTGTTTTCGCGCGTTCTCCTTACACTCATTTTTGACCCCTTGTATCTCCGCAACAAAAAACGCTACAGATCTCGCCGAAAGCTCATTGGAACGGGCATTCATTCCTCTATTACGTACTATCCGTAACTCAAAATTTGTTGGATGAACAAAGTCACCCCTTTTTATAGAAACTGCCACATTATAGTCAAAGGTGTATGTTCGTGTAAGGTGATAAGTCTAACTGTAGGATATATAGGTTAATTTAAATTTTGCCTTATTTATTTGTTTCCTTCATTCAAATTTTGTTGTTGTTTTTTTTTACTAAATATTACGAAAATAATGCTTGTTACAGGAGAGCATATGGACGCTGTTTAACAAAAGTGAACTAACCCATAAAATACGCTTTTTGAGAACACGTGATTCGAAGTTCAAGAGCCATGTAGAAACTATATGGCATTGCGTGTATTGATGAGCTTTCTTCAACGTGAGTACCATACACATTTATGAATTGGAGGCCCGATTTTGAAAAATTCTACGTTTTACGCTCTTTCCAACGATAATAATAACTCATTTTGTCTACAAATGTGTGTTAGTTTCCTCTTGTTAAGCAGCGTCCATATTAAAATCTGAATTATTTCACCACGCGAACTGAAATTATATACCAATAAATCTGACTCGGAACATCGAAAATAAGATTCTTATCCCAGTTAGAATTGGACGCTGGTCAACAAAAGGGAACCAATTAACATTTGTAAACAAAATGAGTTATTAGTATGTTGGAAAGAGCGTAAAGCGTAAAATTTTTCAAAATTGGGCCCCCAATTAAAAAATGTGTACTCACGTTGAAAAAAGCTTATTAGTAAACGCTATGTCATGTAGTTTCTATATGGCTCTTGAACCTCGAATCACGTTTTCTCAAAAAGCGGATTTTGCTAGTTTTGGTACCCTTTTGCTGAATAGCGTCCAATTAGTTCTCATAAAATCCGGTAGATGTCACTTATTCTGCCGTTTAATAGTGCAGAGTCCAAATAGTAGGGATATAAAACGCGTTATCAGGATTGATCGCTACAATAAAGATAAATGGACGCTGTTCAGCAAAAGGGAATCAACTAGCAAAATTCGCTTTTTGACAACACGTGATTCGAAATTCAAGATAGAACCATGTAGAGACTATATTATGACATAGCGTTTACTGATAAGCTTTTTTCAACATAAGCACGCATTTTTGAATCGGGGGACCAATTTCGAAAAATTCTACATTTTACGCTCTTTCCAACGATACTAATAACTCATTTTGTTTACAAATGTTGGTTGGTTCCCTTTTGCTGAACAGCGTCCAAATGTCTCTTTCGCTACAGAAAACTGTTACGCGAAAACGCGTTTTCGATGCATGTGTAGAACAATAATTGCCGTCACTACAGTGCGCTGCAAAATCACCTGTGCGAGTGCTAGCGGGGAGGAAGTGAATGGGTGATACCTAATGTTGTGTATTTTTGAATAATAGAAAAATCTCCATGATCACTCATTCAGATCATTCGTGCCAACATTTGCAGTACTCTAATTTATATCCCAATATATTTACCAACAGTTTCTGTAGTAACGTCATTGAGTGGTTCAGTAACCAATCCATTTGGTAACGCGGTCAATAAATGAGGAGTTCTATCTGTCAAAAGGGCGCTTGACATATGGGATTCCCATATGTCAAGCACCCTTTTGACAGATAACTCCTCAAATGTAAACAGATACCAATAACCATTTCAGTTTTCTAGCACAACCAAATCAACATGAACATGCTCACATCGACAGCTTTTGGGGAAATGGTGAAGAGGCGACTGCGTATGTGAGTATGACGAGTGATTTTCACTTTCTAACAGTCTGCACAGGTATGAGGTATAGAACATCCTGCTTCAATACCAAGCCATAAAAATTTTGTTGATATATAAGCCTTGTAGAAGCTTTTGACACCAGAATGAGCTAAATTGTGAATTAGCTGAAAACATTTTTAACGCAAACATTTAGGAATAACTAACTGGGTGGTTAGTGTCCTCAAAAAAAAAAACAAAAAAACAAAAAAACAAGAAACAGTTTCATGCATCATGCATCATTAGTGGTACCTACTTGGAAAAACATTACAAATTTCATGCTGTTGGAAACGACCCTCTTCAAGTTGTAAAATTTCCGCATCATCCTTCTGCGCAGTAGGAATAATATCAGGCATAATTTCAACAGTAATAGCACACATATTTCAGGTCTACTGAATGCATCGGCCACAACATTGGACTTACCAGAAATGTGTTGAATATCTGTAGTATACTGGGGATATAAATTCGACCCACCTTGACCGCTGTTCCATTTTAATGCGCTTTCTAGTGGAAAACATATGAGCTAATGGACGGTGATCTGTAAGAAGCAACAACTTACGACTTTCAATCATAAAATGAAAGTTGTCTATAGCACAATAGTTAGGTGGTATATAATTCTTTATCATGAGTTGACCATTCAAGCTGTGGAGATTCAAATTTAGTAGAATAAAATCCTAAAGGTTGATACTCAGCCTTACCATTAACTGCCACCGCCTGTTTCAAAACGGCGTCACCAGCTATATTAAAGGCATCATAAGTTAGCAAAAGTTCAAAATTATCCCGTGGAAAATTGAATAGAGTACCATAATAATAGAAAAGGTCTCTTTGGCCAGATTAAAATCATTAACAAGTTTATCACACAGTCTACAAATTACCGTTCTATCATTCTTACATGTATGACCTTTTAAAACGTCCTTCAGGAACGAAGGTAGTCTGAAGTGCTCTTCTACTGAGTTGGTGATAGCAATTCCATGGCTTCTCTCAGGGCTCCAATAGTGCCTACGTGGTCTTTCTAATTTCTTGAAGAATTTGATTTGTTGTGAAGTATGCGGGAAACCTTTAGCTGAAATTGTATGAGCTACAAAATCCAATTCTTCAATAAAAAAATTCAGATTTAGGCGTATTAAGAGAAAGACCAAATTTATTCAAACGCTGAAATAAAATTTCCAAGTGATTAGTATGCTCGTCAGGGTTGGTGGAAAACACAAGGACGTCATCAATATCACAGAAAACGAAAGGTAAGTTACAAAAAATTAAGTTATTGATGAAATGCCGGAAAGTTGTAGGCGCATTTTAGAGTGCCACGGGCATTCTCAGGTACCTACCAGAGAGCAGTACACAATACCGATATCGGTACTCGGGTATTGTATTGTAGCAGAGCGACTACTGATTATGTACTCGGTAGTCAGTTTCACCAATACAATACCGAGTAATACTCGGTCAGGAATATCGTTTTACGATTATCGCTGTATTTTAGGTGGAGCAGTATTTATAGTGGTGCAGTATATAGTGATGCTTTATCAGTGATACTTGTTATCGTCCATACTATATCACGGAAACGACTACCTATCGCTACAATACCGAGTACCTATACGCGGTATCGATTTAAGCGATACAATACCGAATACCACATGAGTACATACTCGTATCGTGCACTGCTCTGGTACCTACTCATGAGGACCAACTGGTGAGAAAACAGCTGTCTTATTGAATATCCCTAGGAAAGCGCTTCAACTAAACTAAAACAAGAGAAAATACATTTACCAGAAAGATTATATTAATAGGGTTAGTGGTTCCAAGATAACAAATCGAATATCTCGTCCATTATTAGCACTATTTAGGTGAAACTTATACTGCAGACATGTGGCAACATAACACTCATATTAATGTGTGAACGAACTAATTATATCAGAAAACAATCTCGTGATATCAACAAAAACATATATTTTTGAATGCCAAAAGTAAACATTTTTTCAAGTCCGTTTTTTTTTAAATTGAGAAACTGATTTTTTTCAACTGGTAAATAAATTTTGAATATATTATACTACTATAAGTTCTGCACTGAATGACGTTGGATTCATAATCATAACTTTTTTTTGGTCACAACCAATACCACATTAAACATATGAAGAAAACGTTGGTTCCAAGATAACAGGCATTAATTTTCATATATTTTTATACAAATAGGTACAGGATTTCAACGAAAAACAACCCAAGTCAATTTGTGTTGTATTTTAATCGATGAGGATTAATAAAATTCACACTGACGTATAAAAATAAATCATTTATTTAAAAAAAATAAAAAAAAAATAAGAAAAGAACTGCCGAGGTACATTAGAGACTAGGACGACGAGCACAACAAATTAGCTCCGCACGAAAAGAACTCACCGAGAGGGAGAGGACAATACGGCACGAACAAACAAAAAAAAAGTTTTTGTCCCTTTTTTTTTTTTAATCTGGCCATTGCGCAGACGTGGAAATACCCACGACGAAAGAAAAAAGAACAATAATTGGCTGCAACAGTCACGAAAACGAAGAGAAGGAATTCCCCAATAAAAATAAAAATCCTTCGAGTTTGCAGAAATGTTATAAACTCATCATAACATACTCCACACGTTGAGCAGGGTCGAAAACATACATAACATCAGTATGATTGCAGGTGTTAGTAAAAATAAATGTAAATTATAATCATCCAATGAAATCAAATATTCCAAAAGCCAAAGTTTTGGTCGTGTGTGTAAAGAAATAAATAACTTTAGAACTTCATGGGCGCTCATGAAGTTGAACCTGATGTTCACCTGCAAATGAAATATACTGACTAAGATAGTACCATCTTGAAAAAGCTGATCAGACTTACAAAATTTACACACAAAATTGTCAGATTTGAAAATTAAATACAGCTTCTGCATTTGATCACAGATTGATATCACATTTCAAGTGGATATCGATTTTTCAGGATTTTCTGAAACAGTGAACTTCGAAACAATTAATTGTTTTCGGAAACAGGCAATGGAATTAGTTTAAACGATAGGTCGTTTTAGAATGCCAATCGTTTTGAGGGTCACTACTCTAGTGTGAGCCCATCAGAGCCTGGGTGTATTTCGAGAATTTTGCCTAAAGGCCAATGAGCAGGTGGACAATTTTCTTCCTTCAGAATAACAATGTCACTGATTTTGAGAGCATCCTTTTTGATTCTCCATTTTGTTCGTTGTTGAAGGGTGTTAAGATACTCATTTCTCTACTTTTTCCAAAATTTTTGTGCTTGTGCTTTAACAAGCTCCCAATGTTTGAGCCAATTTTCTAGCACTATAGATAAATCTGAATTGGGTAATCCAACAATGGGACCACCAATCAGAAAGAGTGTCCAGGTATCAAAGCGTCAGGCTCACTAGGATTGGTGGAGTCGGGAATGAGCAGTCTAGAGTTCAAACAAGCTTCAACTTGAATCAACAATGTCGTCTATTGCTCGAAGGAAAATGTGTTTTTAGAAAAAACATATTGCAATTGACCTTAATTTGATAGGTATCATTGCTGGATGACCACAATAGACCAAGGGATTTTGTAATTTTATCATTTTTGTCCAAGCTAAATAGAAGATTTGATTCTTGCTGATTCTCTGAAATGTGATATAGTAACTCAGTCGAATTAGAA
Source organism: Acanthococcus lagerstroemiae (assembly GCA_031841125.1). Taxonomy (NCBI): domain Eukaryota; kingdom Metazoa; phylum Arthropoda; class Insecta; order Hemiptera; family Eriococcidae; genus Acanthococcus; species Acanthococcus lagerstroemiae. The sequence continues at coordinate 17,495 of CM063114.1, forward strand.
CACCATTTACTTAAAATAAATCCTCCTCTGGCCAAAATTTCTCTGAGCTGATTTTGACTTTTAAAGGCCGCCTTGATGCAGTTGGCCCCAGTTAAAACGTTATCTATATAAAAGTCGTTTAACAGAGCCGAACAGGCATCAGGGTATAATTTACCATCTAATTCAACTAATGCTTTCAGACAACAATAGCCAAAAAGGGGGCAGAAGATGTCCCAAATGCTAAGGTAACTTTCTCATATACTTTCAGCGGATCAGTGGAATCGGCTCGCCAAAATCTTCTTTGAAATCTAGTATCTCCAGAATGCAACCGGACCTGTCTATACATTTTTACAATGTCGGCAGTAAAGACAAATTTGTGCACTCTGAATTGCATTATGACAGTCAAAAGATCTGATTGTGCTACTGGCCCAACCATAAGGCAATCGTTTAGTGAAATGCCTAAGCTAGTGATCATATACTTGTGTCAAATACTGAGCAAAGGCGAGTTGAGGTAGAAGTTTCTTTAATAATTGTATGATGTGGCATATAATAACTCATTTCATTTAAAGTTTTGCCGATCTCACGCATATGACCTTGATTTATGTAGTCATCCATGCCTGTTGCATATTCTATTTTTAAAGACGGATTTTTCATAAAACGTTTCTCTAAATGATAGAATCGTTTCAATGCAAGGGATCTGTTCTGAGGAGGGACTTTGAAGGGAAGCCGAACTATAAAGTATCCAAAACATCCATTCAGATGTCTGGTCGTTGTTTCTAGAAATAATTTTTCACATTCTTGCTCTTCAAAGGATAATGGTTTTGAATCAGAGTCGTCCAAAAGCCAAAACAATTTAATTGTTTCAAATAGAGCATCAGTAGAATGTACAGTAAATACCCTTTGAACGTTCATGACTTTAAATTCTTCCAGATCCCTATTGTCAGTCACCAGCCAACCTAATTTTGAGTTACGCAAGCAGGCTTATACACAATTTTTTGGAACTTAAAATTTTCCAAAATATACGTAAACCTAATAGCAGGTCCACTTTACTTGATACATTGAAATTTGCGTCAGCTAATATTATATTTTTGGGAATGTTCCAATCGTGTATATCAAAACTATTATAAGGAAAACTGAACCCACAATTTCATCAACAATTTCACACACAACAATAATGTGGAAATTTGAATATTGTGCAGAAATTTTAATTTTCACGCAACCCAGAGTAGTTGACTGATGACCTTCAATCAAACCTAAATTGCAACTACTTCTTTCGGGTATTAGATTGAGACGCTTTACTCATTCTGAAGTAATTAGATTAGGTTGACCTCCAGAATCAATTAAGGCTCGACATAGTTGTTCAACAGTCAGTTCCAAATTTGATATACCTTTACTTGAGCAGTTGCTAGTAATGCTTCCAAACAATCGGTTGAAACATTGCCAATCCAAAATTATTGTCTTGGCCGTCTGAATTATTTTATTTGGAATTTAAATTTATATCAAAAGTTAAAGAAAGGGTTTGTTGGAAAGTGATTTGCAATGCTACAGCATTAGCTCGATACAGAGAAATTAGGCCACAAAGACTCTGTTTTTTATCCTTTATAGAAGGCCAGTTTTGTAGTGTGTCTAATATTCGAGATATACCCTTCATTATCGGATCATTATAATGATCTACAATTGTGGTAAATGCTGAGTCATAGTATTCTCCTTCAAATGGGTAGCCTTCTACAAACGTTAAAGGCATCCCTTTGAGACGAGATTGTAAATAGCTAAATTTCAACATATTATTCAAAGACTCGTTTTTATGTATTAGGGATTCGAATAGGTAACTTATGCCATCCAGACCAATGTTCAAAATCACCCTCAAAAGTTGGTATTTCTACCTTAGGTAACTTTAAACCGGGTGAACTGGAGGCATCTATCCTCTGATTCGGATTGCCTGAAAGGCTCGAAAGTAATAAATTTCGGATATATTTATGACAAACTAAAAATCTTTATCTACGATCAAGATACGGCTTAGTATCAGAATTATCAAGTTTGCAGATTCGCATTACTTCAAGATGAGCCGTGGTGAAATTGTCCACTAATTATTGTAGCTCGCTTAACACTATGTCGATAGTAGCTTTGGATACACCTTCTTTGTTTAACAGTTGTTCCAAAGCAACTATAGAAGTTTTAAGGTCTGCTACAGCCATATGCGACATTGAGCTATGCAGGCATCAAAACGAAATTTCTCAGCAAAATTACCTGGAGAATCAGTAGTAGATGGATTGGGTGAAGCCTTCATCAATAAATTACGATTAGCAGCGGGTGGTGTTTCATTTGCTGACTGAGCAAAGGCAGCTGGGTTTGAAGAACCAGTAGCACCACGCAGAACTACTCTCCAACGTCCGTTTTGCGACATTTTCAATGTAACAACGCGAACAATTTGCCCGAAATTTGAGTAATTCGACACTTCAATTTTGAAGAGGTACAAGCAGCACAATTAGCGGAAAAGAATGAAGATCACACAAAATTTATCGCGAATTGGTAATGCATCAAAATTTTCAAGGTTAATTTAATTCGGAATCAAACACGAAATCAAACAAATCGCGTCACACGTGCACAATACAAAAAAATAAGAAAAACCGCCGAACTGATTACTATCCGGCCCAGAGGACCATGTTGTATTTTAATCGATGAGGATTAATAAAATTCACACTAACGTATAAAAATAAATCATTTATTAAAAAAAAAAAAAAAAAAAAAAAAAACTGCCGAGGTACATTAGAGACTAGGACGACGAGCACAACAAATTAACTCCGCACCATTCAAGGTCACGAAAAGAACTCACCGAGAGGGAGAGGACAATACGGCACGAACAAACAAAAAAAAAGTTTTTGTCCTTTTTTTTTTTAGTCTGGCCACTGCGCAGACGTGGAAATACCCACAACGAAAGAAAAAAGAACAATAATTGGCTGCAACAGCCACGAAAACGAAGAGAAGGAATTCCCCAATAAAAATAAAATTCCTTCGAGTTTGCAGAAATGTTATAAACTCATAACAATTTGATGCAGAAGATATGAAAAAGGCCGTAAGTTTAGTTCTTGAAAAGAATTACTGGTATAGAGCTGCTTGTGATGAATTTGATTCTAGGAAGAACGAAAAGGCAGAAAAGGGCCTTGACAATTGACGTTGACCTTTTCCATTATAATATATACTAATATATGTACCTATTATCTTGATCAGATATACCCAAAAATAACTTTACTGTGTCATCTTCCCGATTGACAATTTGGTGAGCGCTCACACAACATATCACAAGCCCTACCGTTTTGAGACTTTTGGCCGATCACATTTTCTTGTGAGTGGTCACCATCTAATCATTTTAAGATTGTGTGTGTGTGTGTGTGTGTGTGTGTGTGAAGTGATCGCTCAGCAGTAGTGTGATTACTGAGTGATGTTCACAAGAGCGCTCACATTCGGCTTCATTGTCAATCGGGTTGGAACCACTAACCCTACCTTTTATCAGAAAGCGTGGTAAAGGATATCAATCCGATTTGGTTTCAGCATTCAGACCGCATTCAGACGACAACAGTCCCTAACAATGCGAATTGTTTCATTTTTTCTGATAACTACAATTGAAGAAGCCGAAACTGACCTGGGGTAGTATTATTGAAATTTTTTTAGCAATGTTACGGATAACATTGCATGTACTTTAAACGGGATGTTATCCGTAACATCGTTAAAAAATTTCAATAATACGACTCCTGGAGTTTTGACAGATGCGCACTTGAGTTTAGGCTGCGAATGTATTTTGGACTTCTTTTCAAACAGATGGTGGTAACCAACGAGCTTTTCTGTATACTGGCGGCCTTTGTGTTTCAGTGTATTAGTACACGTTGTTACCAGGAAGCTGCATATACTGGGGGGGGGGGGGGTCTGATAATACCTGATGGATACGACGGCTCCAAAAAAGCGGCTGCGTGAGGATCTATCCCAGTAGCAGATGAAAAAAGGCTGATGCTGCACTCTGCTTTGAATTTCGGACGAAACATTGCGTGCTAACGAATACATCGCACTCTATTAATCGTTTGCGCATTAGATTTGGCAGGAGGTAAAGAGCTTTAAAAAATCAGAACCAATGATGGTTAGTTCAATATCAGCTACAACGAAGTTCTAAAAATAGCTCTTTGGTGGAGCTAGAATTGAAGGTTTCTGCGATGCATGCCATAGGCTTGGATTTATCAACCAATGGCCGCCGACAAGTAGTAATTTAATGGCAAGTCGAGACGTTTGACAAACCACGTAGGCAGACAGAGCCACTGTCGATGACGAACTTGAGGCCGGAAGAATGATCACGAGTGAATCTACAGACGCGGTGACTCAGCGATAGAAGACTGCCTCGCCGCATTAATAGCCTTCAAGATTAGTTTCCTGCCATTTTGCAGTTGGCCTAAAGTATGGTGGTACCAAACACATACATACCATCGACCAGTTCACCTCGATCGACTCGCTGCCTACGACAACGACTTCTGTAGAAACGACGGCGCTGATAAGAGATCAGGCTGCGGTTACAGTTGCGAGAAGGATCATCCTGCTGCGCTGCAAGGTAGAAATTTGGGCCAGCATTTGACCCAAATGTAGCGATACCAACGTGTTCATCCCCGATTACTTTGTTTTTCAATAGTATATACATGAGTGTCTGGGTTGGCATTTGTTACACGTATATCATTATCATCAGTAGCCCATTTTACTTCGTTTTGCTGATGTATCATTTATATCTCCCAATACGGTGAAAAAATTCAAAAATGATTTTCAACAAGTGCATAAGAAGCACTGCATTGAGAGATTTCAGAGACGAGATTTACAAAATTTTTTGCTTGTTAGCGTGTTGATTTTCAAAGACGAGAACCTATTATTTTAGCTACGATGAATACTTTCTCTTTTTTTTTTCTTTTTTTTTTGACATTCACCCAATAATTTATAGCCATAGAGCAGAGCTTGTTCCCGGGGACAGTTGCCGCAGTAGAAAAGGTGCCACAATTGAAATTAGTCCATGGAGACAACTGCACTTATACCGTCCTCACAGCTGTTACGCCATTTTATTTATGGGTATGCAAAAAGGTACTGCTGAAGGTTCGTGTGGGGGCGTTAGCATTATAACTAGTACTCACTTCAGCACCACGAAGTAATAGCAACATCTAGGCTTACAAATTAGGTTATAATGAAGCGGTTAGAAACAAAACCGACACCTGCCGAAAAAGAAAGAAATTTTAAGGAGGTTAGGGCACCAGCAAATACGAGCAAAAAAAGAAATACAACATGGTCATAGGAGCACATCTGAAAAGCAGGATATTCTTTGTAAGAGCATCTGTAATATAAACACTGAGAATCAAAGCTAGCACTCGGCCCTGGGAAGTGTCAGCTTTAATTTTCAGTATAATATACATATTATATCACAGATAATGACGTATTGCCGCACTCGTGTTTACAGTGCTTGAACTCCGGTAGGCGCAACAACACCAGCGACGTCACTGGAGTAGGACTGCCTTTGACTCATACATGGGATTATGTTTTTTTCGATCTTTGCTCGTAATTGATGCCCTCAACATATTTTTCTATTAGTTTTATCACATACAACATTCAATTAGCTAACATAAAAAAAAATTCAAAAAAAAAAAACTTCTACGACAAAAATTTAGTTTTCCCATTAAGTACTTCTTATGAAAGGGATTTCGGCACGAGTGAGACGGGAAGAATTGTGGCGGGTTGCGTACTCAAGTGAGCCCACATTAACAACATGGCTGCAGACTGCAGTCGCGTAGCACAGATCAAGAAAAATGAGCACATACTGGCGACATGGCTGGAGGAAAATTAAATTTCCATGGAAATGTCAACCACTGAACTGAATTGTGACCACGAAGAGCTAAATTATTTGGATTCGCTTCATGCAATATGCACCACTGAACAAAACTGTAAACTGAGCTAAAGAAAAAAAGGAAAAAAAATTGTTTTACTTCTATGACACTGACATATTTTACATATTGAGGGAATTAGTATTAATTTGTACTAGACATATACAAGTTTGGTTTATCAATGGTTTGTTCCTTTAAATTTTCTTATTTTCACTTTCAAACAATTTTCGGATAGAATGAAGTAAGACTACATCTTTTTCTTTTTTTTCTCTTATTTTTTTTTGGGGGGGGGGGGGGGTGTAAACGTTAAACGTCTGGCGTCGCCAGCGGTTTTGATATACAGGCTATTCGTACACATCTGAGCGCATACGATGTGATACCACACAATATGTAAATACTACTTCTTCGTATGTTTTAAGATGAATGCTCTCACAGTTCTACGTGAATCACATACACGACTCTGAGGATGCGAATGTGCGGACGTTTATTTTCGGATTTTCTTTGTTTCCAACGAGCATCAACACAACAGTGTTTGCGTTGGGATCTTTTAACAATAAATTATGATAAAAGTGTACCTACACGGCAACACCATCGCCATTTAGTTTGCCACTGACTAGACTTGTAGCTCTGAGAAGGCTCATGAGGAGAGCAAGGGTTGTCTACCCCCTCCTTTCACAAGAAGGAATTACTGAGGTGTTAGACCTTTCTTCCTAGCCTAACTCTTTTCTAAAATCGAAAATAAAAATAGAGGTTACAGAGCATACTATATACTACCGTGGTCCTCAATTACTCTTGGTGATTTTTTTCGAATATATTATACAAAATCGCCCTTCCTCTCTACATTAATTTCAATAAAATAAAATGAAAATTCATCCAAATTTTTAATCGACCGAATTACGGAAATTTTTTTCAATTTTTTTTTTTTAACATTCTAAGAAATTGTTTTACTACCTAACTACTCGTACCAACATTTTTAATTAAAACTTATAGATGAACATCTTCCAAAATGTGATCTTTTATGCAGCCTTCATGTTAATTCTCCACAAAAAGAAGAAAAATACAAAGGTGGTCTTTTGATAAAATTTATTTGGATTCTTAGGATTCAGTCTCTTCCACAATACGCCTTCGCTAGGGCCTACAGAAATATACCATAGTGGGCTATCATGGGCACACAGGTGGGACCAAGGGTTTCTGCAACGCAAAACTTAGGCGTTAATCCGGCTCAGGCAGTAATGCGAGACCTAACTGATCTATAGGCGGTTATATATGTACTATGCCAACGAATGGCGGAGGAACCGGGGACGTCAGCGCGGCGTCTTAGTCAAGAGACCGGTCGCGCTCGTGAAACTGTTCGGTGCGCCTTAAAACAGCTCGGTATGCATCTCTACCGTATCTCGTCGTTGCATGAGTTGCATACTCTGGATTACGAACAGCGTCGAAATTTTTGCACCTGGTTCAAAGAACGATTTGGTGAAAACGTCGACGAAATGCCGCTCGTATTTTTTTCGGATGAAGCCTGGTTTCATCTCTCCGGTTACGTCAATAGTCAAAATTACAGAATTTGGTCTACGGATAACCCGCATGTGTTCCAAGAAACAAGTTTACACCCACTCAAAATGGGCGTGTGGTGTGCAATTTCGAAGCGCCGTATTGTTGGTCCAATTTTCCATGAAAGGACAGTAGACAGCGAAGAATATCAGAGAATTCTTACCGACTTCATTGCCCTCCTGGGTCAGTCCACAGGAGAACATCGAGGGCGGTTCCAACAAGACGGGGCGAGAGCCCACACTTCCGCTTCGACGATAAAATTCCTAGAGGAGTTTTTTTGGAGATAGGGTTATTTCTACGGGTGTTTGGCCTTCAGGGAGCCCGATCTGAGTCCGGCGGACTATTTTCTATGGGGATACTTGAAGGATACCATTTACAAAAACCACCCGACCACGCTGGAAGAGCTAAAAACAGAAATTGAGACTGCAATAAGAAACGTCAACGAAAACATGCAACAAAAAGTCTTCAAGAACCTAATAACGCGGCTCAATGCCTGTTTAGATATTGCTGGTGGACAGTTTCAACATCTACTTTAATTATTTGTAGCAACAGAACCCAACAAAATTTAATACAAGTGTTTTTCTAACTTCTCAATTTTTCACTTGCATTATTTTCGGGTCACCCTGTACTTAGTTACACTATGGGCCTATATGAAGTTTGCGGTCCACTGTCAACTAAAAGACTGGCATTATGGGAAAGCCGCGCGGTTTCTGCGGTCAAAATCATTGCTTAACCTTCATAACTGACCACGGTTTTGTGTAAACTCTGAGGTACATATTACTTAGGAGTTGAGCTAGACAATAAGTTAGTTATGTTCTACGCAGATATGGGTTAATTGCTTATTCTATACAAAGATAGGGACGGTATTCACGCTTGATTTTTTTAAATTTTTTTTTGTGTTTTCTCACAGATTTCATTCTCCAGAGCATATAGGTATGCTCGCTGACAACCTTTTGAACTCGCAGTATGTAGGTATATTATGATAAGATAAGCAATAATGAGGAAAGCTCCGGCTTTCTCAGCGTACTTAAATTTTACTTTCTTCCCAAACATAAGCCGAATGCATAAAGAGATAACTCATTGAAAATTTCGTAGACGTGTTTTCCGAACCAGTATGTTTCTTCACATAACACTTTTAAGAGCGTGTATAGGGGAGGGAGAACAAACAGGGACATTTACCTTTGCCCCCCCCCAACCCCCTTATGAAAGAAAAATCTATTATTACCTGCTCTTTTCTCGATGAAATTTACCTTTTTGATTAGTCGTTCCTCATACAAGAGGCTGATTCTTCTATTCAACAGCTTTTGTATATAATTTGCCGTTCATTTTGTTAAGTTGCTGGAGGTACGACTGTTAGCGATGAAACTGGAGCAGAGATACATATTGTTTCCTATTGTACATTTAAAAACAGAATACATAATACTTTTAAAGAAGAAGAAGAAAATTACACCACCAGTAATAAGTCAATCAAGTAAATTTATGTACTTGTATTATGATTATACTTACTCGTGTAAATCACACCGTTATACTAGCAAGTATACATTTTGGTTCAAAACGTAAAGGTATCTGACCATCGTTTTCCAATACCTAAATGTATTCGACGAATGTCCAGTATGAAAATTAAATTATCTCCCGTCTTCTTGTCAAGTTACCTCCTACCTACAAATTACATATTTTCATTAAAAAATCGGGTCGAATTAGTTTTTTGATTTGGTGTAAGCATCAGCCCGTGAGACAGCTGCAGCTAATATTTCACATTATAGCGTGCGTAATTCTTTTAAATTATACTTGCTACTGCAATGCCTTTCCGCTGGTTCGAATCTATTAATTTTGTCAAATAAATTATTTTACGATCAGTCCACACGCGAACTTCTTATTATCACGGCCCATCGATAGATTCATTATTTTACTTACACCCGAACAATCGCACGTTCTGTGTTCTGATGCTTGTCTCGCGCGCTAATAATAAGATTAAAATTCGATATTACGGAACCAATAAAATATACAGGGTACAAGTCTAATATTCAATTACAAAACACTAACATAAATCTGCAAGTCCTTAGCTTCCATTTCATCTAAAAACGTTGATCAAATGAGTTTTGTCATCTGGTTGTAATACTCGTACTAAGAAACATATTTCGAGGTTGGCCGGGTTCCACTCTTGCCATAAGGTTTGAGACATTTCCCATAAGTGACGGCATTTTTTGGACAATAAAGTTCCTCGACAGAGTTGCCTGAAACTTCAATAAATAAATAAAAGAAATAATAACTAACAATAACCTTTGTCTTGAAACCACTCATTCATTTTCACGTTCGGTAAGTTGAAATTTTCAGAATACATTCGTACAATCCTAAGAAGGTTTTAGGCCAAATCTTATGTCTCACCTTAATAAGGAGGGAGTCAGCCGAAATTCGCCTTCTGTGCCAACCCCTCACCCTCTATTTTTACTTGACTCTTATGGAAACTTCATTTTTCAGCTCCTTCATGCACCCTCATTTTTGGTGTATTGTAAGGTAAGGGGGCACCAAATATCGCCCACCTGAATATCTCGTCTATTGATTGCATAGCCTGGTGGTCAATTATAGTACTAGGTGCGTCTTGTTGATACATAGTGTCACAGGAAACGTAATCCCCGTAAGATAAAAAATAATTTTTGTGAAGCCAAAAAGTTTTTTCCAAAGTCCACGAACATGATGTGATGTAACATACATTCAAGTGCATGAAAAAATTGACGACTGATTTTTGTAACAGTCCGAAATATTGATTTCGGAAAGATTAATTCTAAAAATTTGAATCCGAAAATGGGGAGAATAACACCGCGAATACTGTAATAAAATTATTCATTAGTCTCACAGATAGCTAGACGCTAGATCACCATAACCTATTTGTTTTAGGAACTTGATGTTCGCCTACTAAACGGGTCTGCTATGTATGGTAGATGGAACATTTACAGCAACCAAGCACAACCTACCTACATATAACTGTATCGTTAGGTCACCTATATGTGACCTGACAGGAAGAAATGGACCTGTGAGCAAAAAAAAAAAAAACTCATTTTTGTGATAACAACTATTTTTGACTAATTTTTGGCCGCTCTTTCGCGTGGTGTTGTCGAAAAAATTCTAAAAAATTTTCCCAAACTGCTGTAAGTCTTCAAAGTTGAGTGTCTCATAAGTGAAAATATGTCATCAATTTCGTTTATCCGCTCTCCTGGAAAGTTTACAATTTAATTTAAATATATTTAAATTGATTTTTAAACTAAAATTAAAATTATAAAATAAATAATTAGAATAGTTAGTATAAAGAAATGTTTAAAAAAATATATAAATTCTGAAAAAATAAATAAAATTAATAATATTTTTATAGATAAATTTGAGTAAAAATTTTTATATATGTTCTAGAAACGTGACGGTTAGCTATGAGACGAAATTTAAATTTTAAATCCGCCATTCTTGATAAGCATGATGCTGGATATCACAGTTTATTCATGCCACCTCCAATACTTATGTACCTACAGGACGAATACGTTGTCCGTTTTCACAAACGCAAGCCAGCCACATCACACCGTACCACACTTCACCTAGTCTTGGCCATTATCAAGAAATCGAGATCGAGTGTATAGGTGAACGTTCATTTTCCAAAACTTGAACCACAAATGCGTATAATACACAAATTTAGTATTGTATAATACATAAATATGTACCCAACCTATAGGTATCCAGCCTATAATATAATCTGTACGAATATTTTACATATACCAGGGTATCATGCTCGTCCTGAGCTGCCGCATCGTTTCGTTCTACACTACGTAATGATTATTTATCTTCGGTATTATGCGGCCAGAAACCTTACCCGTAGTCTCCAGTTTCTTTTTAGAATAAGTTTTAGTATATTTAATGTAGGTAATAAGTAGATAATAGGTACATATAATATGTAGCCTTTGTAATTTACAAAGTCAGCGTTACCTATTTACATCAAACCACCTACACACTATACAGAGGCCTACAAGTTGGATCATACTAGCTTCGGAGGGAACTTGCGTGCGTTTTTTTTTTTCGATTCTCGTGTATAATAACGAAATGCAGCCGCTACCGAGCAAATCGATAAGCTGGGAGGCTGCAATGAAAGTCTCGACAGTACAGCACAGTACAGCAGTGATGAATGAACCTCATCTTGATGAGTCGACACAAAATTCATTCATTTTAGAAATTGTAAGGGTTATATAAAAATTTTTACAAAACAAGTTATCGCGAAACCCGGGTTATCTGGCCGCCCGCAGAGTAGGCTGGTTGGCCGTTGGGCAGCGGGACCCAGCGTTTCCAGAGCAACCGCAACGCATCACAGTTGGCCGAGAATCATGCTTCGTCGCCAGTCGACATATTTTTCAAAGGTTGGGTGACGGCCTGAAATACACACGAGAAATCAGCTTATGTGGCACAAAAATACACGATTGGCGTGGAATAATGCGAATATTACTCGAAATGCTAACGAAACAATTATTACATAGAAAAAGAACATGATTCGAAACAATCGCATAATTACGATTGAAGTTTAAAGTGCGGCAGTACGGCACGAAAGTAAGACGCGAAAATGAGTCGTGAACCGTTTTTTCTAAATAGAAGGCGTGAACGGCGCGGAGAGATTACGACGGGGTACGGTGTGCGGTACAAACTGCATCGATAACTAGGTGGCCTAACTAATCTCACAGTTCGCAGTCTGGTTATGTTCAGGAATCAGGAGCGGCGATTAAAATAAGGGAGCAACCTGTCTCTGGGATATCGATGGCTACCACCGATAGGTACGTAGCAATCGATCATCCGCAGGTTTCGTTCGCAACTTAACAGGAGCCTACAGGTACGCGGCTGAAGCGATATTGACTGCGACCGAGAGAGGAAACTCTGTAGAGGGCGACAACTTTTCGGAAAAAGTCGTGAGATAAGTAGTTTCTAACGACTCAGTAGCTGCTTGGAGCCAACCAGGTACGTGGCCAAATCGCAATGAGTGATGTTCCAACCCCTTAACTTCGATCGTATCCACGAAGAACACGATCATAGCCAACTACGAGTGAAATGGCAGCCTAGTGAGTGCCCAACTAGGTACACGATTTACCTCGATCGTTGAACGATGGTAGCAGATTCCGCGGGTGTAGGTGAAATCGGAGATTTTATAGGAAGGGTCGGGATTACACACGCTTGCAGAAATAATGGAGCAAGCTCTGCTAGTCACGAGGAAAAGACAGAACTCGGAGAAAGCGACTGCAGCAAAACTGTTGTGGCGGGCAAAAATGGATACAATTTTAGATTTTTCAATTCTAAAGGGGATCCCAATCTTTGAACCTGGTTTTTAAACTTTGAACATGTTTGGGAAGTTGGCCCCAAAAATCTCAAACCCTCCCTCTGGCAGAATTAGGTTTCACTTTCCACCTTTCCATACCTTTGTACCCTGTTTAGTACTACGTAGCATATCGGCTGCGTACCGATATGCTCCGTAACTAATAACAAGTAATCATCGTCTGCTACCGATTGCCTTATACTAATCAGCAGACGACTTCCCGCGATCCGATACCTCCCTTTTCCACAACCATACAATTAACATTTACACACACGTTTTTAATTTAATTTTATTATTACGATTATGATCCCTCAATCCTGACGCAGGATTAATTGGGGTATTTTCGGGATAGGGGGTGCGGTGTCCCGGGGTCAATTTGGCATGCGTGCAACACCGTACGCCCCACTATTATTCGTATCATCGATTATTACGATTATGAAATTACGATATTGGTACTTCGTTTCTTATTCTTTATTATTTTATTGTGGGCGTCGTGACGGTGCGCTCAAAAGCGTTATCCAATTGCGATTATAAATTTATACGTTTCTTTAATTTCTCGGCGTCGCTGGACTCCGACTGTTTTTTCCATTTTGATTTGATTCAAGGAAAGGAAAGCATAATCGGTCAGTCTCATAGCTCTTTTATTCAGATACCGTATAGTTTCTCCTTACTTCCAAAGAATACAAAGGTTACGGTAGTTGCCAAGCTTTGTTGATGCGTTTTGGATAGACTCACATTCAGCAGATCGCGGTAAGTTCAAGTAATTTTGGAGTATTTTTTCATTACAGTGTAAATGTACGTTAATCCCCCCCCCCTCCATCAACATAAAAAAATGAACACGTCATGTTGTCCGTTGACCGTCTCTTTGAGTTTATAAACAGCGGTGTCGGATTAGGGCTACAGAAATATATTGCACCCCCTCGAAAAATTTGGGAGATGGGTACTCAGTATCATTTAAGCCCCCCTCCCAAGAAAAAAATAATTGAAAAATTATTCAGAAGTCGTAAACAGGCGTCTTGAAGGATTTCAGAGACGAGATCTAGATTTTTTTTTATAATTACGGGTATTTTTGTATTCTCTAAAAAAAAAAACAAGTTTTCCGACGCCACAGTTTCATCAATAAATTTCAATCTATACCAGGATGCATGCAGTCCTTGCCCTCTGAATACCAGTAAGATTTCTACGAAGTTATGTAACTGTTTAGTAAGACGTCAAAAACGTTGACAACGCGTGTTTTGCTGCACCATACGGTCGTAGTCGCGTCGGCAGTAGCCTTATTAATTACCACGATTAGGCATCTGGCTGCCATAGGTATACCCGTACTCACAAGCAAGTACTCAAAGAATCAAACCTACAGTACCTATTCAGCCAACACATAATAGGTACTCAGCTACTCACAATGCAGGGCAGAGTGTAGCATTATAGTTACATACATATACCAACTCGTACATATGATTCACGATAAAAAGAGATGAATCGAAGCAATAATTTTCGAATAATTAACCGCTATTAACACTGATATGTTACACGGGTCAAAAACAGTCGCTTGTTTCATTAGAAGCCGTGTTGAATTTGAATATAACAAGATAGATTAATATCACCATAACACCAATAACTACTCGATATTGAAAAATAGAAATGAAATACGATCGCTGGGAAATACACGCCAAAAATGCGGAAAAGTTAGTGATGATAGTTAGGGTTGTAGGGTTACACCAGCTTGTGCCTCCTCTCGGTCCCCGAAGGGGGTCGCCCCTCCTCGCAAGAGAGACACTCGATGAAATCGAGTCATTCTTTCGCGAAAACCGACGATGGAGGGACATTATAAATTGTATGAAAGTCAGGTCGGGAGGTGTAAAGGCCTCCTGTAACTTCAGTGACCGGAGGACGTCGCCGAGGTACGATTAAAGTCAGGTCGGGAGACGTGATGGCCTCAGTAAACGGAGGACGTCGCCAGGGTACGCTGAGGAGCTCATAGTTAGCCATACTAGGTGTGTGGTGGCATCTGTACCAGAACTGAAATACTATTTGCCGAATTTGGTTGGCTGGGTAAGGGGTGCTTCTACCAAGTTGTGGTGCATGGTGCGGGCAAACGCCTGGAGTATGCACGCTAAAAGACGACCTGGGAGGGTTCCGGCTCATTATGGGGTGGGTGAGCACTCACCTACTGGGCGCGTGTCCAGCTGGAGGATAGGGGCGGCAATCCGAGAACACGCGACTTCATGCAGGACGCTGTCTTCAGCTGCCATGCTGACCTCGAGTTGGTCGCGGACCATGAGCATAATTCTTCAGTTAAGTCTATCATGCTATCAGGAACCACTTGCACTTTCATCTTTACTTCTTCTCTTTACTATTCTTTCCTATATTTTTTTCCATTTTTCACTAAATTTCTACCGTCGCTCCCGGGTCTCTCTTCTATGCTTGGATTAAGTACGGGACCTTGCTGTAGCATCTATCTTCTAATTATCCATGATAGAAAGTAATACAGAAGTAATGTTTACGGAGTAGAGGAGGGATACCTCAGTTCGGGCAACAGTCGATTCCATCTCTAGCCGGCTGAGGTCGTCAACCTGTGATGGAGACCCAACCACTACCCATCAGATGGCATAACGACGCTACGTGCTCTACGATTCAGACACGGGTTTAGACGCAGCAGACGACAGCAACAACACCGAAGAAGAAGAAGGCGTCCCACTGCAGAAGGAAGAGACTGCAACTCCATAACAAGGCAGTTGTGGTGCTGCCGTGAACTGGCAATGAGAAGAACAGCAGGGGCACGTGAATCCCTAACGCTGGGTCCACAGCCGGCTGGAATTCCTATCCAGTACCGCGCTGCTCCAGCGCGGAATAAGAGAACACTCCTCTGTTGTAAAAGAGAACCTGAAAAGCGAAAGAACTGCCGAAACCGCGGATAGGAGAGGCCCGCCTCCACGCCATCCCTGCATCAGTCGCCGAGGAGGATGTAGTGGAGGTGGTACAAGCCCGCACATCCTTAATACCACAAAACGTTATTTTTGTGGTACATAATAAGGCGGAGACCCACACAAAGATCGCAGTCCTGCAGTTGGCCCGGAGCTCCTCAAAGAGTTCCAGACCATCCGGATCATCAGACTCGGCTGGGGGTAGATGTACGCCGTCGACACACGATCCATCCTTCCCCGATGCATCAAGTGCCAACTGCTGGGTCATAGGGAGAAACATAGCCATGCCGCTCCAGAAGCGGCCACTGACACAAAGAATGGGCCGGACAACAAGAAAAGCTCTGCCATGCCATCAACGCACGGGTCAAGGTCAGTGGTCTCGACCAGTCCCACCGCTGATTCGCTGATCACCCAAAGGGGGCGGGACAGTGCCCAACCAGGCGGGCACTCCAGCAGAAGTACGAGGCAACTCCGCTAGTCGATGGTTTCATCAGAGACGTTAGGGAAGCCTCACCATTATCATTTTCGTCTTCATCATCATCATCATCATTCACTGAGAGGCAGCTGGTAGTGACAACAACCATAGCCAGGCAATGGAGGCTGCGGAGGAAGATGCCGGAAGAACGACGCCTCTGCATCCTCTACACGAATGCCAACTATAGCCCTGTGCTGTGGACGCGACCTTCCTTGCCACACGCAATGAAGAAGCAGATGTCATCGCTATTACAAAGCCACACCCGGCAGACAGACACCTGCAAGCCCCCAGATGGCTACAGGTACGTAAGAAGCGAGTGGCGCAGCTCATTTAGAGTGATGTCTACTACACGCCCCTGGCTAGCCCCCACAATGACATGGCAGCGGCGAATGTAGGTCACATCTCCATTCTGTGTACCTATGCGTCGCCCAATGAGCTACTGGACAAGCTGACAGGACTCTTGGAAACGCTACTGGCAGCACACTAAAATGCAGCAATTGCCAACAACTACAACTGCCGCACAGCCTTGCTTTGGGAGTACTAGAGCAACGCCCAAATTCGCCTCCATAGGCTCGCAATCCTGAACAACGCGACGCCGACCAACCATCAGGCCGGATTTTGGGGAGTAAACAACTACTTCTTGGCACCTACGCACTAGGTGGCAAGGATGCGAATCCGAGTGCTTGAAGCCGACTCACTTTTGGATCACGCTCTGCAGCTGATCAACATCCACACGGAAGGTGAGATCAACTGCAGACCACCACACATGCGCCGCCACCTGGAAAGGCTGGTCCAGGAGGTCGAGCAGCTGAACCCTCCAACCCTCTCACTGCCAGAGCAGATTGACAAATATGCTCTGTACCTCCGGACTCAACCACATGACGCCATCGGTGCGACCTCAGAAAGCCAGGAGCGGAAGTCGCCGACACATTAGTGGACAGCAGAGCTATCGCAACTTACAAGGCTGCTGGGGACAGTTAACACACAACTGAGACGAAGTTGCGACCCCATCAGCTCGGCAATTCTCCGCAAGGTACAGTGCACTATCCGCTAGAAGTACACAAAAGCGATGAAAGAGGTACAGCACTCTACATGACGCGACTTTTGCACGTTGGACAAACCCTCGGGCAAGGCCTACACCGTCAGCAAGGGTATGGAACGCGTAGCGTGCCCTATCTTCACCGAAAAGACAGATCATACACAAAAAACAAGGGATAGTCTACAGACTACTGTTTGAGAGAAAGTTCTCTGTCAACGCGAATGTTGGATATGCCGTGGATACAACGGACATCCAAGGCAGTGTCGGACCACCACCCAAGATGACCACCAGTCTGGCCACCAAACTGATTAAGAACTTGGACAACTGAAAAGCAGCAGGACTGGACAGGATCAACCACAAGACTTTGAAGGCGCTACACAAGAGTCATCCAGCAGTGCTATGGCAACTCTATATGGCGTGTCTGACAGTTGGACACTTCCCCGCACTCTGAAAATGAGAACATGCGGTGTTTATGCCAAAGCCATGCAAGGATAGGGATCTGACAGACAGGTATGGTCCAATCACTTTGCTGTCTATCATGGGGAGAATGCTCAAGAGTGTGCTGAAGTTGCATGTGACTGGCACTTAGAGGACAAAAACCTCCTAACTCGCGCCAGTATGGCTTCACAGCATACCAATTGACAGAGGATGAGGTTAGTAGTGGCCGTTGCAACCATCCAACAACACCAATCAAGACATGCGATGACTACTGTCCTGTCGCTTGACATCTGTGGTGCGTTTGACAATGCCAGTTGGAACACTACTATGCTCACATTGCAGGATATGCGCATCCTGCACTTTATGGTAGCCATGCTTGGTAGCTACTTCAGTAATCGACAAGTCATCAATGGTAACGTGTTGGGGACGCTCCAGAGAGGCTGTCCTCAAGGACCCGTACTGGGACTAGTCCTCTGGAACATTGGTTACAACTTGACGCTAGCACCAATCAACCAGGTGATCTCGGTACACGCGTACACCGACAACATGTTAGTTATCTGCAGCGCCAAGATATTTGAGGAGCTGGGGCACATTTTTGCACTGGCAACAGATACCATCATAGCTCGAACTTGCGGCCAAAGGTCTGGAGCTGAATGCCAGTAAGAGGGAAGTGTTGTCGCTGTATCGCAGAAAAGCCAAAGTACCGAATCAGATTCAACTGCCTGTTGGAGAAGAGATGGTAGTCCATCCAATGACAACAATGCGGTACCTGGGAGTAATTCTGGACGACCAACTCAACTGGATCAACACATCCGGCAGGCGACTGAGTGAGCCGCCAAATCGTTCCCCGTTCTGCCCCGAATATGTACACCAATGTGTTTGGGTACAGTTTCAGGATGAGACGGACTGTGGTGCAGAGTTACGTGCAAACACAGCTCCTGTACAGTACCTCCATCTGGTACCACTAGGCAATCCTATGAACGACACGGCAGCCGCTCATGTTGGTGCAGAGTAAAGCAGCACTGCTCAGCATCTGAGGCTGTCAAACTGTTCAATCAGGAAGCAGCATTCGTGCTGGCTGATCTTGCCCCAATAGACCTCGCGATTCATGCGCGGTCAGTCCTGTAGCTACTTTGTCGAGGTCTGTCTGTCATCAACTGAGGTCCATATCCCATAGTGTCCCACATCACATCCGGCAAGTTTCATATAGTGGCGGAGCCTGCCACAAAAGCAGATGACGATCTCATCAGTAGCAATGAAGAAGAAGAGGACGCAGCAGCCGCTGTGGCTGGTCGGGATGCCATTTGAGCGGCTGGCCAAGCAGTTCCGCCTCATCACTGAGCAATGCTGGGGGAAACGTTGGGACAAGGCGTCGACTGGTCCATAGACACACTCGATTTTCCCCCAAATCAGCGCCCGGCTTCAGTCCAAAATACAGCTCTCGTTTTGGACTATGCAGGCGCGGACGGGACACTGATGCTTTGCCAAGTTCCAGCACAAAATAAGATACCGTGACACTCCACAGTGCGAGTGTGAGAGCGCGTTTTCGCAGTCTGCAGAACACGTTCTCACATAGTGCGCGATGGCTGGTCCACATGTGCCCATTCCATCACCGACGGCTACACCGGAGGAATGGAGAGTGTGGGCCGAATTTGCTCGGCACCTGCGAGCGGCCCCTACGCGATGATTTTTTTATTCGTAATTAATTAATTAATTAATTATTTATGATGATTCGTGCTGTGGACGTAATAGGTAAAACACGTTGATTGTCTTGACGAAGCTATAAGAAAAGAAGAAATAAAATCTTAATGTACCCTGTGCAAACTAAATGCAACTGATAAATTTGATCCTGCTTCACTGTTTTTGTTATTTGCTTTATCAGTAACAACGATAATAGCGCGCCACTACCTTGGAAAGTTCCTATAGCGAGTCAGCGAGTAATACGACAAGTGCCGAACAGAATTAGCTCGGCCAACTTTTGACGAGTAGCTCGCAACTCTTACTCTGCTACTCTTTTCAGGGATACTCGCTCGTGTGAACACTTCCACATCCTGCTAATTGTAATTTTGAAAGGTTTGCATTTTTAATGTAAAAAGTGATGCTCGATGGGTATCCATTTCTTCATAGAAACAAATCTGGAATTTTGTATAGCAAAAATGAAGTTACTAGGAAGTGAAATTGTTCAAGTACTTGCTGTATACAGCGAATATTATGAGTTTTTATACAGCATGAAGTACCCGAATCACAAAAACAAAATAGTGAAGATGAAATTACTTGACGAAATAAAACAGGGTGCCTACCAGAATTCAGTTTTGGAATTCCGGGACTTTGTAAAAGACACTTCCGGGAAAAATTTGGATGCAAAAAAGTACCATATATGTTTTGCTCATTATACACAACAGTGTTACCTGTATGCTTCCTGCCGGCTGAACCAGTACTGTGTGGTCTACTCATCATGACGTTAGTATTAATTGAGTCATTAATTAGGTTTTTTTAAAAAATCGATATGTATTCTCAAGGATTGTCGATGCTATTAATGACTTGATTGCCTGTGTACACCTTGAGTTGCAGAATTTAAATTAAAAACCCAATACTTGGCTGTGTGGAAGAGTAATTTGCTGCCCAAAAACCGACACGGTAACCGACATCTACAGCAAAAGGTTAATATAGGGAAAGCGAACAAAAGACGTACAATTCAATTTACATAGCAATCGATGATGGCGTAGTTTAGGTACCTACTTCCCCGTGGAATTTTTCAATTCTTTAGATTTACCCTATTTTCCGTCCTACAAATTGGGGGAAACGAGCAAGCGACGTATTTCATTTTTATTCATTAAAGCCTTCTTTCCTTTGTCCAAGTAATTTAGATTAGAGGCAGACGACTTATACAACGTGCACTGCATCCATTATTCACACACGATACAGTTTTGCAAATTTGCACAGGTATTTTTTAACAGATCTGGTAGTCAGTCCCAAGGCATAAAACCAAACTGGGGAAAATAACGCGCCAAATAATTGGTTTGATTAGTAATAACTTACGTGTATTAAGTACGGTATACAGAGCTGGATACCAATATTCTTCCATCTAACTCACTTCAGCCAACTTAGATGAGCACACAGACTAGATGGGCGGCAAAGCGGATCAGCTAGCTGGTCTTCTGTAGATATGTACGATAAAACAGCGCGGGTAGTACCTAATTGGAAGAAAGAAGGAAATAGTATATTACGTATCAGTTTCAGAAAGTAACCGATTTCCGAGTACGAGGCTTGCGGAGCGAGCGCAGCGAGTGACGCAATCGTACGAGGGAATCGGTTACTTTATAACACTGATACGTACCATATTTTAATGAAATATGAACGGAAAAATTAATTAATCCTTTTTAATTCTTATAATAACAAAAAAAAAGAAAAATGATAAACGACAAACGTAATAATATGAATATAAAATTAACGCCTTCTCCGTCGTGGTCGCCGTAGCATGCAGAATACATAGGTTCGTACAGAATGAATGAAGTTAAGCACACATCGAACGTGGTTAGTACTTGGATGGGTGACCGCTCAGAAGTACCCGATGAACGAAATTGAGCAGACGAACGAAATGGAGCAGCATTAAGTGCGAGGATAGAAAATTGGAAGGAACTCGACCGGTAATATGCGTGACGAGTTTCGAAAAATGTGAGACACGATTTTCGAAAGCAGTTTATAGCTCACGGAAAACAAAATTGTCTGCTAAAACCAGCTGTACAAAAATGGACGATTTTCGAAACCTAAAATTTCGCAGAAATGTGCCATTTTCCGTTCATATTTCATTAAAAGCTATTATTAACGCGCTGGGAAACGAGAAATAATAATGAATACCATAACTGTTTGGAGAATAAAAAAGTCATTACAAGCACATTCGGCAAATAATTAGAAACAGAAGATCCTAATTCACCATCCTAGGACGCCAGGAGACAAATCAGGCACCATTTTAGGTTTTCCAAAAAATTTGAAATATTCAAACATTTGATCACGGCGAGATAATGAGATTCTCCAACGGAAGTCGGAACATAAAAATGGAAGTCGCTATTTCTATCAGCAATCGGCGCAGCGGTAGGTAGCGCGATTTCATTGTTATTCGCTCTTCCGCAAGAAAAACATTTTTAAAAATGACTACTCATATAGGTAGCAAATTAAAAAAAATAAATAAATAAATAAATAAAGCCAAAGAGAGTTTCAAAGACGAAATTTACTATATTTTTGGAAATTTATAAAATTTTGCCTCTGTCAACCCCGCTTTTGAGGGACAAGAGAGACTTTTATTTTTTTAAGTTGTTGAATCAAATCGAACGTTTTTGTACTGCCCTTAAAAAAAAAAACTTCTGGTTTCCAGATAGATGAATAGATGGCTGTAGGCCTGATGAGGGAAGAGGGAAAAGAAAAGGGATTCCCTTGACCGTGAACTTTTTTGGAGTCGCCCCTCCCCCTCTCGAGCTCGGACTTTTTTGATGTTTGGATTTTGTATCGTCTAATTTTTTTCGAGTCTTCGCACGTAATATCGTGATTTTCGAGGAGGGCCCGAAAAAAATCGTACAACCTTTTATTTGTTTTTTCCTCCGCGTCCAGATCTTTTCTCGATGGTCCTTGCTGGCTAGTTAACCATAGTAACTATGTTACATGGCGTTGGTGGAATAGGCATGCGTCGAAACATCGAGCATGTAATTAATCGGGTTTGAAAGACAGAATATTTTTAATTCGGCCGACAGAAATTTTATTTTTAAACGTCAGTCAACAAAACATCGAAGACGTTAATTTACCATCATAATCACATTCCTAAAACTTGAAATAACTGATCTTCAATATTTCGAACTGTATCCAACGCATCTTACTACACTTTTATAATAAACTGCCAGTACGCCAAAATATGGAAGAACATGGGGGGAGAGCGTAATTCAGCCAGATTCATAAACAGCCGCTCAGATGCGATTAAAATTGACGAAAATGTCAAAAATTAAGAATCGGTTCAAATTTCGAAACATTAATATAATTGTCTCTTCCACTTGATTTATTCATTCGACTCAGCATTTTGAAATCATCAACTTCAACCCCAGACTCACGTTTAGCACACTTTCACATCATTAGGTACTGAACACATCTGGCAAGTTGCATTTGAGTTAGCAGTTACATGTTCATAAGCGCAATAAAATATGTAAGTCATTTGTTCGAGCGTTAAACAGGGATGCTAAAATCACGACCCAATCAACCCAACTACCCTAATTCTAAACAGTATGTATCAGGTCGCATTACGGCAAAACTATGTACCTAATTGGTTTTCTATGTAGGTATCATACTACGGTTTCTAAAATGCGTGCTAATACTACAATATACCAATGTTCGCAATATAAATTCGAGATTCGACCACACTTACAACTAGCTGGATTCATTTTAGTTTTAGATTCGTTCCGACTCCATTTATGTAGAAGAGTAGACTACAACTGTGTGATTGGCTGCAGCAGAATCACAGCCATCATTCTCACCGAGCCCACTACGCGGTTTTCCTGCATGGCGGCTGAATTTCTTTCTACGGATAACTTCTCTTTATAAACGAACCATCGCACGTTGCCACGTTTAGAGCATCGAATCGCGCTGTTCGCGGTACGCAATATGATACTAAGTAGATATGTAGGTGGATAAGCAGACAGAGTCCTGCACGATTCCACCCTTAACCCGGTTGAATCCGATTACTACTCGTACCACATGCGGATACGAGTTTCGAGTGAACGGGTAAAATTCAACCCGGGTAACTTCTGACCCGTTCATGGCGAGTTAAGTTACGGGTGCAACTTGTAATTCTCAAACATCAATTTTTTTCTTCTTAGAACTGTTTTTTAGAATAGGTATATGTTTTTGTTGAAATTTGTAAATTTGTGTGATAATGAAAAAGTATAAATTACTAGAGAAACGGTGGAGATCAATCTTAGCAAAGTACAAACGAAAGTCGTACAAAAATGAATCACGGGTTTTCCGGATAAAATTTTACCCGGGTAGTACGGATCGAACTCGTTTATCAGACGGATAAACTCGTAACCGTGCGCTGACGAGTTAACTCGTTTTATTCGCAAACGCGTGACCGTGTAGGACTCTAGTGGATAGTACAGTACCTACAGTAGAGCCCTATAAACACAAGTACTCGCATACACCATTTTGGAGCCCATCATGCCCGCGGATCAGGAATGAGAAAAAAGCTGAAAGCCGAAAGCCGAACCATTCTTGCCTTTAGGGTCAGAAGTTGAAAGCTGAAAGCTTAATGATGAAAAGTCAATAGCAACATCCAAATCTTTATATTTTCCACTTTTTCGATTTTTTTTTTCCCAGTTTTACAGTAATTTTCAAATAGCTGAAAGCCAATAGCTAAAAGCCGAAAGCCGAACGATTTATCCCTCAAGGTCAAAAGTTGAAAGCTGGAAGCTGTATTGTGAAAAGTCAAAAGTGAAATCAGAAGCCAATAGAGTTCCTTCTGGAAGCTAAATCCAAAAGCGAAATCTTTATATACGGCTTTCACATCCCTGCCGTGGATGCCGAGTCCGACTATGCGGAGCAATGCGAAGCATACTGCGTAGTCAATTCGGCATCAACGGGCACAATGGGCTCCAGAATGGCGTATGCGAGTACTCCTCTTTATAGGTGGCTTTACCTACAGTGCAGAACAATGCAGATACGCGCACTGCTGACGTGCGTTCGTACTACAGAGGGACTAGCCTACGGAAGGCAAAGTGAATTAAATTATTAACCTTTAAATTATCATTCACCTTGTTATACGGATGTACGAAAAGCACTAACGTAACACACGCCCTCCATATGCACCAACAGCGGGCAACCGTTTGCGTTGCGCTGGACGCGTGTGTGTGCATCCGCTCAAAAACCAAGGACTCCGGCTCCGCCTCCGCTGATGGTTGACTAGACAACGATGATGCGCGGTGGCAAATAAATGGAAACTTGAAGGAGAAAAAAAACAACCGACATCCAACAACACAACATGGGAGTAGGAAATAAAGAAAACGTCAAATAACTCGGAAGTAAGATTTGTACATATGTATGCACTTGTTGCAGTAGGTACTAGGTAGTAGGTAGTAGGTACCAGAGCAGTGCACAATACAGATATCGGTACTCGGGTATCCTATTGTAGCAGAGCGACTACCAATTACGTACTCGGTAGTCGGTTTCACCGATACGATACCGAGTAATACTCGGTCAGGAATCGTTTTATGATTAGCGCTGTATTTTAGGTGGTGCAGTAGTGATGCCTTATCAGTGCTACTTGTTATCCTTGATACCATATCACGAAAACGACTACCTGTCGCTACAATACCGAGTATACGCGGTATCGGCCGATACTATTCGGTATCGTTTTAAGCGATACGATACCGAATACCACGTGAGTATATATACCTACTCCTATGGTGCACTGCTCTGGTATAGGTACCAACAAGTTTAGATATGTAAACGCCGCGCGATCAGATGCTAATGCGGCGGCCACACCAAGAGCTACGCTACGGACGCTACGTCCATATCGGATGTAGCGATCGCTACGTCCATCCGTTTAGGTGGCCACATATAAACGTCCATGCTACGTTTTTCTCTGACCATCTTTTATTTCTTATGGAAAAATCTACCAATCAGAATACAGGGATGCCAGCTACGCGTCGGAAAATCAAACACGTCGCGATCGCTAGCTACGCGTCCAAACGTAGCTTCGTTCAGATGGACGCATCCATGCTGCAGTGTGGCCATTCTCATTACCTTAACATTACTTTGATCAACAAGGACGTCCAACGTGGACGTAGCGTCCATAGCGTAGCTCTTGGTGTGGCCGCCGCATTAGTGCCGTAGCGTTCACTTCTTTAAAGCCGCCGCCACCACCGCGCCAATGCCAAAACACAACACGCGCCAAGACGCTCGACAGCACTCGACGCGAAAACCACTGCGCCATGTCCCATCCGTTAAAACATTATCAGAAGCAATATTCAACTGACGCGCCAATACGTGCATAAAGTGCACACCTACACAGTGGCGTAGCCAGGATTCTTCCAAGGAGGGGGATCAGCAAAATTCTGGGCAGGGGGGGGGGTACACCTAACATGAACTGTATATGTTTTTACATTGACATATCAGTATGTTGTGCTTTTCAACTTCAGTTATATATCTGGATTTAAATTTCATTTTGCGGACTCACTGTGATACTGCCAGCATATAAAAAAATTCTCATCTCAAGGGGGGATTCATCCCCCTAATCCCCCCCTTGGCTACGCCACTGCACCTACACGCTACTAGCAGACTCGCCGGTAAGCGTACATGATAATACTCGTACTAGTAACGGAATAATCTACATAATATCGCACCTCATCTGCTCAATTATTACAAACTAACTTACATACATAATTATTTTGCGCACCATAATCGTTTCCAGACTTATGACCCATACAAGCATGTGCTACCTCGTTTAATTAAGTCATTCTATCAATCTTGATCGACGAGAAAAAAAAATGTTGTCTCAGAAAATCTCGTAAGACGTCTTTTAATGCTCTTAATCCTCATTTTTCGTACCTAATATGCATAAAATTTATATTTTTCGGTAGCGTTTTATTTCCAGGAGAGCTGGTGTCCCCTCTGCTTTCCTTATGATGGCTATAACATGTGCAGATAAAATATTAATTGTGGCGCGAGTGGGCAATCCTGCACGGCTGGATATACGGGGTATATAAAGAAGTCGAGGGTCGCTGAATCCAATCTTCAGTTTCTTCCATTAGACACTACAGAGAGCTAGAAATAGGGTCTAATGGGAGAAACCGAAGAAAATTTGCATATTAACGTCTCTGTGTAGCCAAAATGTTAAGAAAAGGAAAAAAAACAAAAAAAACAACGCCCAACAATGGATTCAATAAAGAAATTTTAAAAAGAAGCATACAAACTTGAATTACTTTAAGACGCCGGTTATTCCGGACCAATTTTGCTCGAATTCTAGGTACAAACTTTTTTTGTAATGTATAAAACCGATCGCGGAGGGGCTCCGCAACCGAAAACATGAAATTCGTTTTCACCAACGGCGCGTGTCCTAGTATTGGTGTTCTCGAATCTTCCATCGATACTTGCTAATACGCTGCTGCTAATGCATGTTCGAGCCTGGCTACTTCGACTTTGCCTGATGGATACATTGCATTCTCTACGATAAATCGTTTCACATGGTAATCTTCCCGAAATCAGGAACCGTCGAAATATAGTGTACGTTTACACGTACGCATGACCGTAATTTAGCATGGCATTCGGCACCGGATGTTGGAATTGGTGTACTTGTAGGCTGTATTTCTTCTTGTTTTTCAGTGGTTCAGGCGCCAATCTATTTTGTGCTCCAAATAGATAAAGGAAGTGACAAGAGATCCTTCGCTGCGCGCCGTAATCTCTCACATCATCCGATAATCTCGGGTCCATAGCCAGTACCTAGCGAGCACGTACTTGGATCCTGTTGAGTAGCAGCTCATTTCTCCGAAGACGACCTGATTAGGCGCAACGACGACGTCGCGTCCACAGGTCCACGTGTGCGTCGTGGCGAGCTAGTTTGCTACGGCAGTTCGTCGCCCTACCGAGTGCGAGCCCAACAATCCGTGTTTCTCATGTCTGTGGTCGTCCGCAAAACGGGCATCCAGCATGCTTCTGATGCTGGGAAAAACACCACTGCGGTGCTCTACAGCGGGTGTACCCAATTTAGCGTGGCTTGGGGGATGCCGGGATGGCACAGATCCCTTGGAATTACAGGTCGCTGCTAGGAGGCATTACAACTTCAACCCTCCACTAGTCTGACACCGGACACATAACCATGACTCGTCCCATGCGCTTATTAGTTGCTGCTGGTCGGGAATTACCACTTCAACCTCGACGAGTCTGGTACCGAACTCTGCCATGGCCTAGATGAGGAACATACATCTATATCCACCATACAGCTAACTTCGTCCGTACCTTAAAATGGCGAAGGTATTTACCCTTACCAGAGCATAGGCGCCGACTTGGCACTTTTTGGAGGAGCTTTGCCCACCCCCAATATTTTCAACTCAAAAATGGAAAAAGTACAACAAATTTTACCGTAAATGTTTAAATTAAACAAAAAAGAAGAAAAAAGAGAAAACGAATATAAGATGAATAAAATCGATAATACCGAAATATCAGACGCGTCTCAATAAAATAATCAAAGAAAAAACACGCTCCGACTGATTCTGCCCCCCCCCCCAATATTTTCCATACGTCGGCCTTATGTACCAGAGGGAGTGGTCCCTGTTATTCAGGTGCCACGGCTGAAACTGAATTGTAGCATAAGGTCACATTTTTCAACTCCATTGCCTCGATCTGGCTTTTCCGCGGCAAGGCTGGCACTTCGCAGATTAAAGTTGGCCAGGTGGCATCTCCGGCTAGACCTGACCGCAGCGTAAAGTGACGCGGGGCCCGAGTCGATCGCATTAAATGAAAAGTCTCACGTTCGATGGCAATTCTAATGTATAAAATAGGTACACTTCACCAAGAACGATACGCGGGTGGAACACTGGTGTGCTATACCACGCGAATCATCATAACGGTACATGCACATAAATATTATGAAATCGTTTATCGAACTGATTCGGCCAGTACACCGGCCGGATAGATTACAGTTTACAACGTACTCGCAGTACGTGCAATTGAGGGAGGTGGTATCGAGATAAGAGTACTCGTCACCGACCGACGCTGGCTAGGTGAACTGATTGATGTACCTATTACACCAGAAATGTAACGGTATCACCGATCGAAAGATGAATTTTGTACGGCAAATTATGGCCAAGGGCTCGGCTTATACCACAACGTTTTGCGTACTAATAACGTTTTTCCGGCGCAGGTCACATATGAATGCTGTTAAACAAAATCTGTTTTTTGAGAACACGTGAATCGAAGTTCAAGAGCCATGTAGAAATGACATAGCGTTTACTGATAAGGTTTTTTCAACGTGAGTATACATTTTTGAATCGGGGGCCCAATTTTGAAAAATTCTACTTTTTACGCTTTGTCCAACGAGACTAATAACTCATTTTGTTTACAAATGTAGGTTGGTTCCCTTACGCTTAACAGCGTCCATATGTATACATGCAAGCAACAGCCGAATACTACACGTGCTCAGCTGCTCACTTCACACCGCGGATGGTTGCCGATTTGATGGCGCAGATTTGCGAAGCGAATTTGTTGGGACTTGGGTGATGCAGATAAATGAGGATAGGCGGAACAGAACAGGACAGCGCACCAAGAAGCCGCACCACCTTTGAACAACTCACAGCCATATTCGCAAGTTCCCACACACATTAAATGAATACCCACTTACAAACTTCTTTGCTTTTCGGAAATTAATTTTATTCCTTGTACAATACCTACTCAGTGAGCTACAAAGAAGAAATGTTGATAAATACGGCTGTTACAGCAGAAAAGGGGCGGCATGGCGATGGCGCGGCAAATTAGGTAGGTACCTACAGTACATACTACATAATATGTACATGAATGTACGTACATAGGTAATTATTGTATCCGGCGAATAATGATCAAGCACAGCAACTGGGCGGGGCGCCGGACAATCGGGCATCGGGCGTTTGAGTTTCAACCAAGCTATCAGAATGCATGCATACGGATATGTATCAGCACTACACCGCTCAATGCTTATTGAAAAACGCGCACTTACACTGCGCAGCGAGTTGCGCGTGAAAAAAAGTTAGCAATTTGTCGAATACTCTAATGTACTCGTCTACTCGTATTGATGTACTCGTGCGCTCGCCCGGCTTTCTATATCAGGTACATATGTTATACCTATGTATGTACGGAATAACAAATCTGCAGCACGATGCGGCGTTGATGCTCGCAAATGTCAGAAGGCAGCTAAAATAGTTGGCGCTTTATCTTACTTTCAGTACGTATGGCTTAATTGAAACAATCTCGCCGCGCTGCTTTTTCATTGGTCGTGACTTAACGACTCGTGACTGTCGATCTTCGTTGATTTTTCCACTAACGTTTGGAGGCGGTATAATAATATATCATACTGAAATTCGATTTACCCACAGTACGGACTTGGAGTATGTGCACCAAATTGTGGCTTTACAGCTCTCAGCGTGCGACGAAAAGAGCAAGTACTGGGGACGGTCCCTCTTTCAAACAAGGTATTACCTAGATAATTTCGAATACTTCTTGTAGCCGTGCATAATTAAAATTGAATGACATCACTCCGTGCTAAAGCTGTCCATTTTTCATTTTGAAATCGCCCAACCTGTTTTCGGAATTTTTAACCTCGATTTTTAAAACTCCGATCACAAACCAATTTCAAATAACTGATTTAAACCGACTTTTACGTTCACACTTTGAAGAGACACTGTCCCGTACCTTTTCCTACAAATCACTACCAACAATCCATACATGACCCCCACCCTGGTTGTTGAACCTTCCCCCATGCAATTTTGAACCCCCCCCCCCATGTTTATCGGACACATTTGCAAGAAATTCTGGACCGCTTTCCTGACCGTATCCTATGCTTCACTGATGGTTCAAAGTACAACCGACACACCGCTTACGCCTACTCCATAGATAGTCAACTCTTTGAGTACAAATCTCCTGGAGAGATAGAAGTCGGATTATTTACATTATACGAGCGTGGAACTGTAGAGCGCGCTGTACCATGTGACGCGCGCGTTCACGCGCGTTACTGTCATGCGAATGCCCCGTTGTAAACAAACTGATTGCCATAAGCTTTCATTAGCACCGGGGGCATCTGAATGACAGAAAGGCGTGCTCTACAGGTGTGGCATAGGAAACATGGTTTCTATCCCTCCAGGAGATTTATACTCAAAGAGTCTACTACACTCCTTCTGACTTAATAATACAGCTTCCATCTACACAGCCGAACTCCTCGCTATCCTATACAGTGCATAGGCACGATCTCCTCGCTCGAAGACCTACCCATCCCCATCCACTATCTAGTCCTCTTCGATTCACTTTCCTCCTTAAGGTCTATATCTGATCGCCTTTCAACGCACGCTCTCGTTCCACGCATTCATTTCATTCTCCATCTCATTTCCTTCACCACTAAGAGCATTTCACTCATCTGGATCCCAAGCCATATTGGTATCTTAGGAAATGAGGCAATTGATCAAGCAGCATAGCAAGCTACACAACTCCCATACATCTTTCGTCACCTCCCTATCTCAAACAGATCTCACTTCCGCCATTCGCCACACCATTTTGCGTAAGTGGTTCAAAGAGTGGCAACATCAAGCCTCTCGGCACAACAAACTCGCACAAATCAAAAGCTCACACCAGTCCCCTGGTCAACGTCCCAACGTTTCTGCAACATCTCAACGTTCCTCCCGCCGCGAGGAAATTATCACCCGCCTAAGATGGACAAACACGCCTCACACATACGCATCTTCTCACTAACCTGTATCCCCTCAACTGTCCACACTGTGATGATGAAGACCCTCTCACTGTGGACCACTTCTTCTCATGCCCCTTCCTCACTTGCCTTCGTAACTCTCACTACGTCCCCCATAGTCGAATTTTGACCTTCTCCAACTCCCACAAGCATACAAACAACACCCTCACCTACCTTTCCGCTGCTGGATACCTCTGCATCGTATAGACAACAACCGTTCCCGAGCCCGTAGCTAGCGAATAATAACATTGTAGGTAAGTACATATCAATGTCTAAAAACCGTGAACTAATATCACCGCAGTTTCAAAGGCGGAAGGACTGGGGAATCTCCCCCTCCCCTCGCCCCTACCACAAAACTATCCAACTCGTAGACATTTTCACTAGAATTCTCTTAATAACTGAAAAACTGTCGGTCGTTTTGCTCGCTATATTTTTAATCACTTTCTGGAGGTCAACACTGTCAAGTCCACTTCGAGAAAAATTTTGGTTTACCACGCCTGATCAGCAAGTTGTTTATAATATTTTGGAAGTTGGATAGGTGCGGTTGAGCGAACAGTCACAGCACCTATACGGAAGAACGAATCATAATGCACAAATTATTCTCGGGTTGATAGGCCATAACCTGGCGTGACTGGCACATATGTATTCGACTAACACCAATGATAACATCATCGGTGAAACTTTAAAAACGGAATAAGTAAAGATCTTTCAAGCGACAGAAGTTTTTCGTATCTGAGTATTTTTGATCTAAATTATTGCGAGACTCATTCGTCTAAAATTTAGAAATACGAAATATGTAACTTTACGGGGGGTGTTTCGCGTTTAAAATTTCACTATTAATAAATAATAATAATAATAATAATAATAATAATGGAGTGGGGTGAGACATATGGCGATAGCCCTTGATCCAGCGGGCCAGCCTGGCTGACGCGAAGGTGACATCTAAGACCGACCCCACGCCCTGATGGAAACGGGTGGGAGTGCCGCCCGTGTTCATCGGAACGAGGTCGGGCCGGGCAGCAAGCTCCCCCAGAGCGTGTCCTCGGGGGTCGGTCGGGCCGGCGTGCCACTCCTCTGATTTGGCATTGAAGTCGCCGGCCACGATGACTCTTGTCGTCTTCCTTGCAATATGCTCTCCTCCAGACAGGCAAGGTAGGCCTCGAACTCCTCCAGTCTTCTGTTTGGGGAGAAGTAGCAGCTGTATACGGTGATGTCGCCAACCTGTACAGCTACGTACCCTTCCCCTTCCTCTACCTCGCCCGGAGCTATCGGACAGTCAGGGCATACGCCAACGGCTGCCAGTCCAGTACGGTCTCTGTACCATCCTCGAACTTCGTCCAGCCTGTAGGGCTCGCTCGCTATCACCAGGTCAACCTGTCTCTCTCCCACCGTGCTCCACAGGAGATCCTGGCCGATTGCACAGTGGTTCAGGTTGACCTGGAGGAGGGTGAGTGGTCTATTCAGCGGCGTTGAATCGGCCGCCGCCGACTGCGGCCTTCTCGGCCATTTCTAGTCGTATTATATTACTAGAAAGAGTTCTTACAGTGTGAAACATATAGTGTAGGTATAGGTTAAGGTATGCATATTTATAAGACAGCTTGCCGCCGTCGTCGAAGTGTCTGTCTGGTTTTGAATGCGATAATTGTAGGTACGGTATACGAATTTAAAGCGATATTAAGTAATCTGTTTACTAGTGTAGTGTTGTGTTGTGTTGTGTTGTGTGCAATAAGCGTAGTCATTCCGTTATAATCGTGCGTCTTCTCGACCAACATTGTTACCATAGTATTTTTAACAGTACCTATAAATACAGGCAAAAGAATTCCATGCACTATAGAGGTTCGTGTTATCCGATTTGCTCAGTTTTTAACAAATAATCAGCACAACACAGCTCGTAATTCAAAAGTTCGAAAATAAGTACGAGTTGTGGCATCCTAATGTTTGTGAGCATCGTAAGTTATATTTACATATCCTATACTGACGCAAACAAACAATTGAAAAATCGCAGGTAGTGCGATGGTGCGAATAAAAAAATACATGCAAATGATTTCGATCTATCATGCTGGAAGTCCGACCGGGACATAAAAGAGTGCCTATTAAAAAGTATTCCACCTTAATTAACAGAATGGTGATCACGAGTGTTTCATCAGGTAAAGGTATAAGGCGTGATATCTGAAAATCAACTAAAAACTCGCTAAAACAGAAAATTAATCGCGTCCGCTATTTTTCTGCAGAACCTAATCAAGATTTGGAACGAATCTCGCAGTACTGTAAGTACATACAACTACCTACACACTCGCACATAATAAAAATCACGAAGTTGTATTACTTCTGCCAATACTAGCTGTATGTAGGTGAATACGAGTAGGTACTCCAAGCATACTATTCACAATACTAGCACCATACTTATTAATAGTAAGTATAGGTATGTAATGTGCACCACGTATACGTATTACCTAATTAAAAATACATTATGCATAAGGACGACCCGGCCCTGGATCCTTCTCATATTTTAAGTTCTCCTAAAATTATACCGATGTCCGATGACTTTTTTAAATCTATTTCTATCTGACCCGTGTTTCATTAACCTTGTAGTTTAACATGAGACTTACGAAAGAATTTTGTGCGTTGAACGACTAATGACTGAACTCTTGTGATTAATACGCCAGCTGGATGCGTTGGCGAGGATACTGACCCCTTTCCTCATCTCAGTACAGCACAGTGTAGATGTCCAATAGAGAATTATAGGTAGTATACGTATGAAAGTGAAACAAGTTTTTCAGCATGAATGAGTCGCACAATGTAATTCTTCTATGTATTTCGTCAACAGCAACCAACATGCAACACAGAACATACCACTCACCATCATCAGATACCTATTTCATCGCCGAATCCTCATACTACAATTTTTTCGCGTCCAAGCATTACATATTCATATCTGATTGATGAATGATTATATGTATTAGCTACGTTTAAACAAGTTGAAATTTACGAACTCGGGACGCAAATGAGCGCTGGGCGCACCGGGAAATTTCCCGGTTTCCCGCTTAGCCAGTCCGTGTGTGCCGTATACTCCCTAATCTCATACCTCGCGAGAACGTTTACATTCAGGACGTCAAACAAGAAGGCAAAGTGGTCCGCCAATGTGAAGAACCGCGTTCCTACGACACGGCAGTCGAGGACCGCGGTGTGCTGCGCCAAAATCAGAAAATGCTACATGAAGTACCCAAACAAGAGCCACGGCCATCCGGAAAACATACCCTGGATAGTAGCTTGCCAACGCCGCGTGCCTCTGCACAACTGCACCGAAAGGGACATCTTTATCCGCGCCAAGCAGTCCGAGTCCGCGTTACAAACAATCTACGTCGCCGCAAAGGGGGAGATGTTTTATACATATTACACGCGTCTCGTATGTAGGAAGGGTATAATTTCGTTCGTCTCTCGCACGGCCTTATCTTCTGTACTCTTTGTATCAGTCTACTTAATGTTGTTGTTTGCAATATATGGTGCACGAAATGTCCCTCTCTCTCTCTCTCTTCTCTCACACACACACACACACACACACACACACACACGCCACGCGCAGTACTTATTAATCGTTGTGGGAAGTTTGATAATGTTAAATTTGATTTTACAAATACCTCCTGTTAAAGTGCTACTTTTCCCACGCAAAACTGTGGGTAAAGTTGCGTTTTAACAGCATGTATTTTACTGTGTGTAGTAAAGATGGCGCCGAATCAGGTAGTTTTTTCTTATTTGTGGTCTTTGAAAATAATGTTAGGGGAAAAAACCTATCCGTAGTTATGTTTAAGGTCCTTTTCCCCTCTTAACTTCAGAACTGATAGATGAAATGTAACTGAAAAGTAGAATGAAATTAATGTAGAAAGCGGTCATGACACTACATACACACATACGCACACTAACAAGTAACAAGTATAACAACACAGTCATGTAAGGAGGTATGGGAAACGCAGATCGTCTGTTTCAACCAACAAAAAAAAGAAAAACGTTAATGTAATTGATGCGGATTCAATCTTCTTATAACTTAAAAAAATGCAACTTGTACACATTTCTAAGTTGTAGTATAAAATTCTTCATTAATAGTTTTGAAATATTTACAACCGAATCAATCACGTGTTCTTATCAGAATTTACTAACACAATCATAAAACATATGTATTTTTGATGTATGCATGGGAAACCAATTTAGCAGTTTTATTTCTGTCTTTATATAGTGCGAGGTATTTAGAAAAATAACTTACAATACAAGAGGGTACGTTCCCATTGACATACTCGGGCCATTGTTCGACTCGCCTTCGGCTCGTTTCACAAACTCTGCACTCGTTGTCAACAGCTCACTTTACCCTCTCGCAGAGCAATCTACCATTATTATGCTACGGAGTGAACGAAATCGTGAAAAAAATTAGCTGACGATGGATATGTGTATCTGTTTGACAAATTCAGTGGCGATAAAGTGAGTTCTAATAATTATGATTTTGTGCTAATAAAAAATTCACTGAACGTGATGATTATATGAAATAACCTTCGCTCTCAGATTACTCGATTCAAACGACTACTCTCTTTTTGTATACAAATAGCGCCCAATTCACTTGGCGTTCTACAAATTTCACTTTCGTATTTGTCGCGCCTAATTGGTGGCGCCCAATTCTTATAGACCCCGGAAAAATGTGTTCCTTGAGCAAAGTCAAAGAAACTGTAATCAAAAACAGCTTATTAAATTGAAGGTGTTCCTGAATATCGAGATTCTTCAGTTGCTTGCTTTAAATAATGTTAGCATTTTGCGTGCAGACCTTTTGGTGAACCTGTGTGCCTAGATAACGCCAATATTACATTACGAGTAAAATTGCACGTAATACATGGACGGCACAATGAGCGACACGCCTACATAGATATATAATGGACGCGCCTCTCAAACACACCGTTTAAAATAATAAGACAGTCCGATAAGAAAGGAACATATGAGTGTAAATGGCTATACTAACTTATATGTAGACACTCGCGAACGGACATCATCAAATTTCATCTAATCGAGCCATGAAGTGTGTAAATACATTAGGCGATGACACGATATTACATTAAGATTCGTAAGGTTATTATTGAAGCCCGACTGACCCAGAGGAAGACTGCAGATTTTCATGTTCACAGTCATACCAGAAGAAAGAAAGCAAAAGAGAACCAACAGACAGACAGTCTTAACCTACATAGGTTAAACCCGGGCCCACCTTACAGATCCTAATTGAGAAAGAAGGAAACAAAGGGGGAAAATTAATAAAACTGAAAGTGAACCGTGCGATCGGAATGATTTTGATTCCATACATATGTATACCCACATATTATGTCGTCCACCTACCCACTTACACGAATGCAACTCTGAGGCACCTAGCATATTTGGTGTGGTGGGACGTATGGCGATGTACGCATGCCCGAGTGGCCCCTGAGACACCGCACCCCCGCCCCGGAAACTACCCTTTCGAGTATTGCATCAGTGGACCTAGCATACTTACTTTATCATCAAATTTGTATTATGTTACATAAGAGAATTGAAAGGGGGGGGGGGAAATTACTCACTATCTAGAAATTTGACATATCGAAAGAGAGCGAATTTTTAGTTTCCTGATGTGAAATGAATATTTACCACCTATCTATTACTGAAATTTTTATTCGTTTAAATACATACTCGGGAACTGGGCGCTATATATTTTCATCGTAGACACGGTAGTTATTTCACTTTTTTTCCCCTTTCTATTTTTTTTTCTTCGAGTTAGAATTTCCTGTTCTGGAGGTACATATAACATCGTACATTTACGCTGGCAGTATTTCAATTTTATACCGGTCCGTGTTCTTTCGGAGCCTGTCTCGGTGATATATGTAATTTTGGAACCTATTTACACCGAAAATAAGTTCAACAAAATCGAATAGAATATGAATTAAAACTTAATATTGTAACACACCTTGTAAACCGGTTTGTTTTATCCTTTTTCGTCTCCTCTTCATCTTAGTCTTTCACTCCCTTCGTTTTTTGTGTTTTTTTTTGTTTTTGTTATTAGTTTTGTTTTTACGAAGAATACAGTCCAGTACGCGTAACACAACACATAACGAATAAATACCTAGAAGAGTATGAGTATAGGTACGTACCTATTTGCAGCATAAGTAATTTACACGCGGAAGCGCGATAATACAGTTTTATTTCTGCATTGATATACGAGTGTTATATGCCGTCTATATTGTGCAGAGGAAGAAGCTAATTTGCGAACAAAAATTTACTACTTTTCGCGGTGTATACAAAGTGAGTAATAGCGTTTTGACGTAATCAGTAACTACAAGAACCGCTATAGGTACATTCGAACATACTTCTACATATTATACAGAGAAGCGAACTACTCGAGGAACTTATGCTATCATCTCTCTTACATTTGTGAAACAATTAACGAATCCTGCGCCGTCAGACTGTTAATGACCGTCATTTTACTTACAAACTGCTCCGCGTAGGCGTATGTTATACCTGTCCTCACATTTATTCGGGCGTCAAATCGATTGCGCGCAAACAATTATTAATTAATAGATCGATTGCGCGCAAAGATGTTAGAGGACGAATAAGCAAACACATTTTTGATTGCGCGCAGAGAAATTTAAGGGCAGCTATTGATAGGGCGCCATGTTTAAAGAAGACACACTTCCTAGTTGACGAAATATTTTGGGGGAAACGACTTTGCGCAAATTTCCTGAACTTGGTATGACTTTTCGCAAAAAAGAGAATGTTTTTGCGCAAACAAAAGGAACCTTAACTGGCTATAAGAAGACAATGATATTGCGCAAAACAAACTTTCAAGACTACAGATACGTATTCATATATAATAATTCCTTTAGGCTAATTCACCTTCTGGAGACCCACGAACCACAAATGCTGCTGAAATAAGCTTCCATGCTCGCTACAATGGATTATTTTACCGTCCGTATCCGAACATTTACTTAGTTATCGACGCCATTCTTGGTATCCAAAATGAAAGTGAGCTGAAAATTAACTCGATCCTGAATAACTCGACAAGACGCTGAGCGACGAAAATTACTACCCGCATCAGAAATTTAAAATGGACACCTAGGAATCGTATACGCAAAATAATATAGACCAGTTGCGGTACCTGAAACTAGCAGGGTACAGTTGGCAACCCAAAAAAGATTTAATTTCAATGAAGCTGATGCACACATTTCTAATCACACCTGCTTCCTGAAGACAGTCTTAAGCCTGTTGTAAGTGAGAAGAGAAATGTGATGCGCCAATTCCACTGAAATGGAATTTTGATAAATGATTTTGACGTCAATATAATTGACCACGTACATATCGAGCTTTATTTTATCAATTTGATCCAAATTTTCAACCAGTAAGCTCAAATTATTGTTCAAACTATATTTGAAATTTCTCGACATAGGTAAACCGAATTTCCCGCGTCTAGGAAACTTCAAAGTCGAAGGTGCATCTATGGGCAGGAGAGGATCCCGCTTCGATGAAGCGACAGAGACACAATAAATATAAATATAATAGTGTCGGTAAGTGACGTGTCAGTCGAAAACAGTACCTATGTAGGTGCTACAAGTGATACCAACGCTAACACGGACGCCTACGCAGTCGCCCGAAAAATAAGCGTGAATAAAGGAAGAAAGTGACTTACGTACCTACATAATATTATGAACAATGAATCGCATCGGATCTTGATTCCGCCTCCTCCTTCATTCGAGCTCAATGGTACGGGCGATCGCTATGCATCAGCAATCTGTAAACTACACGCACGTCAGTCACAAAAGTCATCATACACCTGTAAAGAAGTTAACACACGAAAAAAGAGGTGTTAGCGGGACAAAAAAAGAATCACAGTAGCCTACAGGAACAATATGATTCACAATCCGATAACAATTGACGCGAACGAACGAGACTGTGAGGGCATACGCCGGAAAAACCCAAATAATGTCAAGCTCATGAAAGTCTTCATACAGCAATATGCCGTCGCGGGATGAATGCATTACGCAGTTGCAACGGTATCTACTGTAAAAGCCGGCTACACACATGCGGCATTTGTCGAACTTCGAATCACGAATGTTCGTTTAAGCCCCAACCACACGATGCGCGAATGTATTCGAACATTCGCATTCGCAGACGTTCGCCGAGTCGTGTGGATGAGAAACACTCGTCTACAGTTCGCTCAAGGAGCGGTATTCCTTGCACGAGTCAAAGACATTCCAAACTATAGGACGAATGTACACGTACGAACGTCGATTTTGAGAAACATATTTTTCTCGTCCATACGATGCGCGAATGGATTCAGCGAACATTCTTTCAACTTTGTGTTGAAACAGAAAAATTG
Organism: Acanthococcus lagerstroemiae; assembly: GCA_031841125.1. Taxonomy (NCBI): domain Eukaryota; kingdom Metazoa; phylum Arthropoda; class Insecta; order Hemiptera; family Eriococcidae; genus Acanthococcus; species Acanthococcus lagerstroemiae. The sequence goes on from CM063114.1 coordinate 56,957, forward strand.
AACTTTTCTTTTCGAAAGAAGCAGAAGCTATATTCAAACTTTAAACAAAATCACATAAGCATTATAATCGGCTGTATGCATACTTTTGTTATTGGTATTTGTGAGGCTTAAGTCTGATGCTATAAATGCATGGCGTTTATTGCAACAAAGGAGAGGCCCACGGCAAAAGGCCCTATAATTTCTCATTAGCTGTGAGACCTGTATTGGGACATACAGTCGTCTACTAGTGATGTTAAACGGAGCTCCGGTCTCCAGAGAAAACTCCGGAGATTTGGGTAAATTACACCTCCGGAGACACGGTCTTCGGGAAAAAAAATAAGAAACTCCGGAGCTCCGATGATACTTTTTCTGCTGGTTGCTTAATGCTTAATGACTTCGTCCTATTGGACAAGAATACAGAGGAATACAGTCAATACACTGTTACCAACCTTAGTATTACAGTATTGGCCAGTTATTTGGTTATTTATCTTAATAAAGTTATCTTCTCAATTGAAAATGTGCCAGTTTATCGAAGTGTAAGCCTGTAGACTTATGTATGTTACAATGTTTTAAAAATTAATAGTAAGAATTTCCCGGAGCTCCGGAGAATCTGTTCCAATGAGTACTTCGCGAATCAAAAAGAGAGAGAGTCGTACTTCATGTGTATTTGTCAGAGCGTATCATGTAACTGAAGTCGGCGGTAATATCTAATGTACAACTCGCAGCAACTGCGACACCAGGTAACGAACCCGGCATGTTCAAATGTGAAAAGAAGATAACATAGAAAAACCGATAATACGTTACAAAATATCCCCCCCCCCTTGTAGCGGAGCTAGCTAAGAAAAAAAATCAAGTAATAATACATAAATACAATAAAAATTTGTTGCAAGGGAAAGAAAAAAACTTAGCCTAATGGACGAGTTAATCTACACGAAATTCACAAAAATCATAGTCAAGTAAGTAAATGATATAACAGGATCAACATAGTTACTCTCGTGAAAAAAAATACATAGCAAAATTAGGTAGAACCCGATGAACACAATAACGAAATGGAAAATGCACATACAGTTACGTTTGCTGGTACTAAATAATGAAAAAAAAAAAAAAAAAAAAAAAAAAAAAGACAAATAAATATTCGTAAAATAGTCGTGAGATAAAAACACAAATACCTAAGAAGTAATAAAATCTCTGTATTTACTAGGCGGTTTTCTCACTCGATTTGACTGTCTCAAATTTTGATACCCTCGCCATTGTTGTTCGTTATTAGCAGGAGGGGAATCGACGGATGCTCTCGACTGTTCACTCTCTCTTTGCTCACTCTGGTGATCGCTGACAAACATCTGATTAAAAGGAAAATTAGGATTTTCGTAAGAATCATCGTTAATAAAGATCGGCTTAGAATTATGATTAGTATTCAAAGTAGTTTGACCCTCTCTTACTATTGAGGGCGGGTTACCTGTTTTCTTTAAAATCGACCTAGGTTTTTCCAGCGTTTTTTCCTCCATTTCGTCGTGGTCGCCGCAAAGTTCGTAAGCCGGTTTGAGTCTCGATATACTGACTGTATCCTTTTTCCCGTCGATTTCAAGCTCGTAGAAATGCTTTTTTCTTTTCACGACTTTGTAGGGGCCTTGATATGGGGCCTCCAAGGAGGCTTTTACTCTATCCACTCGTACATAAACCCTTTTACACGTCGCGAGGTCGGGATGTACAAAAATTTTCCCATTTCGGCGCTCCTGTATTCTCTCCGGTTTTATGTCGCGCAACGTCTTCCGCAGCTGCTTCACAAAGTCTGTTGTATCTTGAGCTGTCTGCGACGTTTGATACATTTCGCCTGGCAATCGCAGTCCTTGGCCAAAAACCAGTTCTGCACACGAGTTTCCTGACTCGTCCCGGGGTGCTGCTCGCAATCCCAAAAGTATGGATGGCAAATAAGTGCTCCAGTTGGCTGCGTGGCAAATCAATAGTTCCTTTAATCTTCGGTGAACTCTTTCGATCATGCCGTTTGCTTGAGGATGGTAGGCCGTTGTTTGAATATGTTGCGCGCCTAGTAGTCTTGCAAGTTCACAGAAAAGCTCAGATCTGAATTGAGGTCCTCGGTCAGTTGTTATTTTCAGCGGGGTCCCATACCTCGCTATCCATTGCGTGTAAAAAGCTTTGGCAACTGCTTCAGCTGTGACAGTTTTGAGTGGGACTGCCTCAATTCACCTCGACGTCCGATCGATGAAGGTGCAGAGATAAGTGTACCCGTTTGATGGCTTCATCGGTCCAACTAAATCCAGGTGTACATGCTCAAATTTGTTGCACTGTGGGAACTGGCCTTGCTCTGGATTTGTGTGACGTGTTACTTTAATTTGTTGGCACTGCGGGCACGTTTTATGCCACCTCCTGATGTCCGCCGTCATCTTTGGCCAATAGTATTTGGATCTGATTAGTCGTAGGGTCGCTTTCAGTCCATTATGGGCGATGTTGTGGACCTGTCCATAGATCTGTTGGCGCAGTTTTCCAGGTACCATTGGCCTATCGATTCCTCCAAATCTCGAACACAACAGGAACTCATTGTTGCTAATTTTCACTTCTCGAAGGATTTGGTCTCGATGCCCTTCTCGTCGCCACCGCTGTATTTCGTCGTCTTCACTCTGCGCTCTCGCTATAACTTGCAGCGAAATTTTTGCATTGATCTGACAGATTTCCGCATCCCCTTCAGGCCTACTGAGTGCGTCGGCCACCAAGTTTGTCGCGCCTGCCAAATGGACTATCTTTGTGCTGAATTGTCCAATGTATTCGGCGTATCGTGATCTTCTTTCGATTTTATCTTTTTTCTTTGTCGTAAAAAGATAGGTTAGAGGGCGGTGGTCTGTCACAATTGTCAGGTTCCGTCCGGCTATCAGTGGCTCAAAATGTTCCGTAGCAGCGTAAATTGCCAAAAGTTCAAGGTCGTAGACCGGCCATTTTTTCTCGCGTTCGGTCAGCTTTCTTGAGAAAAACCCCAGTGGTTCTCTCTTACCCTCATCACCTTCTTGTTCCAAAACTGCCCCGATTGCAGTTTTTGATGCGTCACATGTTAAGTAGAGTGCAGCGTCCTTTTTCTGGTAGTTGAGTTGTACGTGTTGAGCAAAAGCTGCTTTTGCTTCTTCAAAATTTTTTTTCAATTCCGGCGTCCATCGTATTTTTGTGCGGTCATTTTTTCGTGGGTGCCCCTTCAAAAGGTCTTGCAGTGGCGCTAATGTTTCTGCTGCTTTTTTGGTGAATTGGCGATAAAAATTCAGGAGCCCGAGAGTTCGACGCAGTGTGGTCATGTTGGTAGGCGGTTTCATTTCTTTTATGAAAGCTATTCGATTGTCAGTCGGTGTGAACCCCTGTGGGGTTATACGGTACCCTAGAAAATCTAATTCTGAAACACAAAAACTGCATTTATTCAAATTAATCGCGAGGCCAAATTTGTGTAGCCTCTGAAAAACAGTTTTGATATGCGAATAATGCTCGTTTAATGACTCAGAAAAGATCAGGATATCATCGATATAGACAGTACAAAATGGCAGTTCAGAAAGTACGGAGTTCATGAACCTTTGGAACACAGAGGGGGCGTTTCTAAGTCCGAAAGGCATTCTGACATTCTCATACAATCCTGCTGGTGAGACAACCGCCGTTTTCTCTACATGCGCCTCATACACCGGAATATTGTGAAAAGCTCTTACTAAATCAATTTTTGAAAAAACACATTTATTCTTAAGGAAACTAATTGCGTCGTAAATGACGGGTATAGGGTAGCGGTCAGGTATGGTCTGCGAGTTAAGTTTCCGGTAATCGCCAATCAATCGAAGCTTATTTTTTTCGCGTTTAACTATTAGGCCAGAGGCCCATTGCGACTTCGAGATTCTGACCAACCCAGTTTTGAGCTGTTCCCTATATTCGTTCCTTACCTCAATTTCAACATCAGGCCTCAAACGGCGAGGCTTCTCAAACGTTGGCATACCTGTCGTTTCAATATAACATACTACGTTGTGTTGGATGTCATCTTTGTACTGCGGTGGTTTTGTGATGTTATCATAAGTCTCGAGCCCACTTTGTTCCAATGAGTACTTCGCGAATCAAAAAGAGAGAGAGTCGTACTTCATATGTATTTGTCAGAGCGTATCACGTAACTGAAGTCGGCGGTAATATCTAATGTACAACTCGCAGCAACTGCGACACCAGGTAACGAACCCGGCATGTTCAAATGTGAAAAGAAGATAACATAGAAAAACCGATAATACGTTACAAATCTCCGCGCAGATTCTCAAAAAGCTCCGGAGAAATGAAAATCTCCGCTCCTTTAACATCACTATCGTCTACCTTGCAAACTGCTTGGTTTTATGGATACAGTGTTTCTTTCTGTTTGTCTCATTTACTTGGTCCAAATAAAACAAGCAGGTGATATTTCCAAAGTTCTCAATTAAAGATATTTGCTAATAAATTCAAGATCATTCTCTCTTAAGCTTAAGTCAGCACTTGGCAAAATAGATTTGTGTAAGTCCACTTGAAACTTTCTGGAAGAAATAACGCTCAGACGAAGAAACAAGATGAATTTCAGAGGTCTGAATTTGAAAACCTGTTCCCGACACCTTGGCTGTTATGATCAATACCTGACTGACAGAAATGGACCTTTGATCAATGTGGAAGTCTGATAAGCACCTACAACACAAATAGTGCTAGTAACAGTTTTTATTGATAATTATGGTTGGTAGTATCTGATTGTAAGTGAATGTTGGCAGCGCTGGTCCTACTGGAAATATGTCCAAAAGATCCACGACTAAGGACCAAAAATTAAGGGACAAGGTTCAATATTGGCTGCACTGACTCGCGTTTATCCCAATGCAATCCCATAGTTGCAAACTTATTCATTCATTTTTTTAATGACGTCCATTTTCCCAAAATGCAGCATAAAAATTCATAAAAAATAATGTTTTAAGAAAAATCATAATAAAAGACAGCCAGAGGCCGATAGACATTTCACCATAGTTGACCAATTTCTTGCCAGTTGAATTCGAGTGGAATTTTTCTTCGAGAACTAGGGAAGGAACCAACTAATACCTCAGCCCAAAATTTCGTTAGTAGCATTTATAGCTAAACTGAAATATCAACATTTTTGTGGAATGACTCATCGGTATCAAATTTTGCTTTGATACCACACTACTAGAGCCTGTGTTTATGTAGTTCGCGAGTTCGCCTACATTCGCCGAATACGCAAGGGGTACTAGTAAACGAATCATGTGTATGATTCACGAATCGCGAGTCACTACAGATGTTCATCAATACCGACGAACGTTCGGCGTAGTTCGGCATTCGTCTACATTCGCGAACATTCGCGCTGGTACAAGGTAATACGTTAATGTGGAAAAGGTGAATGTGAACTGGGAGTAACTTGTTAAAAGTAGCACATATGGAAAAACGGAAAGAGATGATTTATGATCTGCATTGTTACTTTACGCCGAGAAGGAAAATCATACATGGTGAAATCGCTAATATAGTGGAAAAAAGCCATGCAACCGTACAATCAATCATTCGTAAATATGAAACAACAGAAACTTGTAGGAACAGAGTAAGAACAGGTCGGCCGCGCATCTTAAATCAGCGCGATGTTATAGAGGTTTAATGAAGAACGTAACGAAAAACCCCATGAAAAGTGCCCCTACTTTGACATCCAAATTAATAGTGTCTACGAAGAATGAAGTACCCCCCGAAACGGTACGTAGAATTCTATACGAGAGAACGGTTCCCATGAAAGAATGGATCGGAAGAAGCCATTATATTTCTCCTGCAAATACATAAACAAGAAAGGCTCGACTTCGCTCGCCAATTCGGATCGGATTCCGCAACCAAGTGGGCGGCATATCTAGTGGATGTTTTTATAACCAACGAAAGAGTGATGATAGAACGATAAAACGATACGAATTTCGTAAATATTCTTTACCAATGTTGTAGTTTGGTTTCCGTTTCCGTTTGGTGTTTCACTTTTCCTTACACTTTACTTTTAGTTCTTTTACTTTTATTTTGCAACTTAGTAGTGATTTTGTTATGATATTACGAACAACTCAGCAGTTTGGCTAGACAGTTTTTGGTGTTCTCACTCGCAAAAGCTTGTAAGAAAATCTACCTGACGTTATTTTAAAAATAAAACGAAAAAACCATAGTCAAAAAATCACAAATCAGGAAACCAGCAATAGTAAAACCTCCTTGATCACTCTTTCATTTTCTTATTAGTAATAAGACAACAGCAGCACGCCACGAGGCCTGCGGAATCCGAATATATAGGAAAATATGACTTTTGAAAGAATGTTTTATTTTTAGTCCATATAAGTTAGCCCAAATAGGAGTACAAAAAGGAAAAAAATCATAGAAAGCTGAAACTCGGTACATTGGTCTAATTAAGTGTCTTGAACAACGTACTGAAAGTCCCAACGAATCCGGTGCCGGCGTCGTCCCTTAGGGGGCGAAAATGGGGGCGTAAAACAGGTTTTTGCTTATATCACACTAAAATTTGAGTTTGGAAAAAAAAAAGTTCTAACAATTGTGATAGAGGATTAAAAAATACACAAAAAATGTTCCTACACATTTTCTCGTAGAACGCTTATATTTGTTGAATAAATTAATATGGGGAGTAATTAATCGCCCAGTAAAAATAAAAAAGTAACAGTATACAAGCGGTAGGTAAATAAAGTTGTCAGAGCAGTATTTGGCAAAGACACACACAGTAACTATGCAAACAGTAAATATGGCTACACGAGCAATAAAAATGAAATTTACAGACAGCAAAATTGAATATTTTTTCAGTAAAATGAAAAATAGTAAATCCTACTCGTATCTTCATGATGACGCATACGAGTGAAGAGAAGGGAAGAGTGTCAGTCAGGTCGAGCCAGTGACCGATATGGGTGCTGGCCCAGGTTACCCATCTACCAATAATGGGATAGAAAGTACGAACGCGAATATAAAGAAGGAGCACACCTTCCGCGAGCGATTGCCTGTAGGTCAATTTTTGACCATTTTCCTCGGTATAGCTGGCATATGGTCAGAGCGAAGAAATCCGGCCTCGAAAAACTGCATCCCGTTCGCGAAAATTGTATCAGTACGCATTCCACGGTGGACTCGGCCGTTTCAATGGGCAGCAAGAAATGACAAGGTGTTACAACGGCGCAATGATGCTGACGGTTCTACAGTGTATAATTACGTTTCTAATCACCAGATCACCACTGCTTCTTTGCGTACGTTTCAGATTCAGGATGGAATGTGGCGCTCGTTCGATCTCTTCAGAAAACATATTAACTACAATGTAAGGGTTATTACCGTACATCCCACAGATTTATTACGTACACGGTGCACATGTCCGTGCTTCCAGAAGGAAGGAAGCTGTGCGCATGCTTTAGGTACGCTACTACGTTTAAAGTTAGTTCGTGCTCCTCCGGAGGCTTCCTACCTTCCTATTGGACAAAGGAGAAAACGGGGAAAACCGTTGAAGTCGAGAAAAGCACTCCTTGTGCAATAATTGTACTGTACTGGTTCGTCGCCCTTTTTTACTGTGCAATGACAATTTTACAGTTTAATGATGTTCTCTACTGGTCATCAGATCTTTTCACCGCTGTAATTTTTTTTTACTGTTCAAACCCCATTAAATACAGCTACTCTTAATTTTTTACTGCTTGTGCCTCAACTTTTACTGCTCGCACGCCTTCTTCTACTGGACCGATAAATCACACCCAATTAATTTCGAAGGTTGAGAAGTTTCCTCCATATGTACATTTAATTCAACTTATTGTAATCGATGCACTGTAGACTCGCGCATGCATGAATACATTAATTTCTATTTACTTTGTCAAACAATTTATACGTCTGAATGAGCTCTTAAGTGACTTGATGCAATGATTTGAGATTCAAGTGCTAAGGGTCGAAGCTCGAGGCCCCACAGCTAAACTGTGGATTCAATATTTCCGAACAATATCATCGGCGAAAAAATTTGTTGCTGCAGGAAGAATGGGTGACTGGCCGTGGCCATCTTGAGTGCGTGCAGCAGATGCTTAGTTTCCGTAAGCTAAGGCTGCTCACCTTTATACTCGTACACCTAGTAGCTAGTACAGCTACGATTAAGAGTACGTTTACACATTATGTATATGCAGATCCACATAGCCTTTACCCTAATACATATAAAATTCGAGTTTTCGTATACGCGATATAAAACAGATATTATAGTTTATTGTAACGCTAATTCCGTACTCGTAGCCGGGTATGTCAAACATTCAATGGCGTATATAACTAACAATAATTGCAAACGTACGCGAACGTAAACGCATCAGACATGTACAAAGGGCAGAGTATGCAAATAATATACAAAGACAATAAAGTACCTAATACGCTCAAAGCAGTTATTACTTGCACAGGTAGGTAGATAGGAAGTCATTTGGTATGATAAGCAAGGTAAAAGTTATGGGTAAATGTAGTAACTACTAGTATTCTATATAATATATTTAATATAACTCACTTGTTAGGTACCTATACATATGCTTATCAATATATGTATGTACGGGTACTATATATAGGCAGGCACCTATTATAGTTTAGGACAAGAGACATCATGGTATTTGGATACCCAATAAATTAATTTCTTCACGAATAAGTACTTGAGCTGCTCGTAGTCGGTAATACATAACGTTGGATAGGATTTGTTTTCATCATGATAGTACAGATTCGTTATCATTTTACCATACTTGCGGCTTCAAGGAAACGCACTCGTCTACATACGTAATATTGCGTAGCGTAGCGTACATTTGATAGTCTAATCTGATATTTACTTAGGTATTTATGCCCGTACGTACGTCCATCCGTCCATTCGTCCGTCCGTGCGTAATACATATCCACAGGCGCACATACGTCTAATAATAATATTGTATTTTGGGGATTTTTACTTGACACCTGTGTGCCGAACAGTAAGACATGCATACTACCTACATCTATACAGCTTTAATCTGCACATTTATAGGTTCGAAATGACAAGGGGAAAAACTAGTCAATAATTTATAATACAATTTGCTACACAGCCAATTCTCGTTTATCGAAACTAACGTTGAAATTTGATACACTTTTTATTAACACTTCTAACATGTTCCTTTCAATTCAAAACTTTTATTTATCCTTATCCTGATTACATTGCCATACCTTGTAACAAATGTAAGTCGACAGACAGCAGTTTCACGGAAATTTTCCAATACTATCGGGTAGTCGATCAATTTTCCCGACTATTAAAGCTGTCGAAACCGTCGCAAGGAAAGTTTAGTTCTCATTGTTCGACGAATGTTGTTGGTCTTTACTTCGCTGCGCGAAGAAAGTGAGAACTTTTCCCAGCGACGTCTCGCCGGTAAGTTTGGCCAATGTTGTAATGGCTGGACATCGAGACGAGTTTCTAGTGCGAGCTTGGCCAGCATAGAATTAAGCTCTCTCGGTGCTCAGCTAATTCTAACGGTCCTCGGTCGTTGACGGTAGGCACTAGTATTTTTCTGCATCCACCGCTGTTCCGGAAGTCGAGATCGAGCCTCTGTTGCAACTTGAGTCATCTGCACAGAGTTAAGCCCTCTTGTGTTCACTACTGGTTCGGTCATCATCAAAGTATGCCCGTAGTCTTAGGTCGCACCTAGAAATACTATGCAATAATCTCGGCTGCACTGACTGCCGACTTTAGGTAGAATGAGCCATCATTGCGTTTTCGGCTAGCACCAGTGTTAAGCTCTTCCAGCCCTGCTGATGCTGAGGTGCGCGGTCTTTCGTAGCATCTGATCCATCAGGAACCCGAATGAGTCTCCAGAGCGACATCGGCCTGCATTCTGCACAGAGCTAAACCCTCCTCCCTCCCCAAAGTCTTGGGGTTTCGGGTAGAAGTCTGTACGTGTGGAAACTCTCGAGACTCAGATGAGCGCCTCAGCCAGCACAGAGTTAAGCCCTCTGGTTGGTATGACTGCCTTTAGTGTGCGCCGGACTTTTCTCCTACAATCACCTCCCTGACAAGGTGGGGTTCAGCCACTGGTGTGGTCTCGGTCAGCACAAAGTTAAGCTCGCTTGATACTGCCTTTGTTTCTCCCTCTCATCCTTAGGTCGTCTACCACAGTGGCGTGCGGTGAGTTTTCCTAGGAGGTAAGCGATAAGCATAGACAGGGATGTACCGAAGAGTTTTTCCTGGGAGGGGGGGGGGCAAAAATTGTAAAATTCTCAATTGACTCAACTCAAAATTCCAAAGTATTAAAGCAAAAAAATTGACTTGTTAGATTTTTCCAGCAAGTCCACATAAGAGCTGCATACGGCGTTAAAAAGCAAATGCAAATATAAAACCACCGACGGAATCCCCAGAGATTTGCACGAAAACGAGGGTAAGCGACTCGCAAGAACGTCTACACGAACTACTCGCATCAAACTGTGAGTTCGAGACCTTCTGCCTGAATTCGCGGAGGCAGTCATCATCAACATGTATACGGAAGAAAAGTCGCCAGAAGAAACTGCGGCAATCACCGAAAGATATTGTTGCTCTCTACAGTTGGAAAAACTTTGGCGAGAATCATGGTAAACCGACTAAGCCCGATATTGGAAGCAGGCATAGGCCCGGAAATGGAACACGGATTTCGCGGTAATCGAGTAATCACGAACATGATCTTCGCAATGAAGCAGTTCCACAAGTATTGAGCAGCACCGAAGCCTTAATATATACTATAACCAACTGACCCGCTTCGCGGCTCATCTAGACCGTGGCCTAAAGTGAGTTGGCTAAGGTGAGCTGACTAATGTGTGTTGGGTTAACTGAGTTAGTCCCTTCCTCTTCGCTTTACAGCTAAACGCTTTCCTATCTTCCCTCCCCGTCCTCCCAACGATTCCCTATGATCCACATCCGTAATCTTTTCCTGGCTTAAAACTTGCAGTTTTCCTCCCTCCGCCCTTCCCGTACTGTCGGCATCAGCTGCTAATGCGACTGATAAGCGGGTGGTCACTTCACTTCTTAATGTCTTATGGACTTCACTTTTTGCTAAACGTTCTTTGTAACCAGTTGCGGATTTAGAAGCCAAGTCGGTATAGGCACTCGGCAAAAAGTCTCCCTCATCCGCTTCATATCCTCCTAATGAGCTAGAGGTCAAAAATTGATAATTATTTCCCAGTTGGGTAATTATCGAAATTGGGGCATATTTCACTCACAATAAAAATCAGTTTTGGAAAGTATCTTTCTTGTAATTTTTTCGGGCAGTTTGGTAATAGACATAACTCTGATACTATTTCTAGCCTACGGCTCCATTAATACCGAAAAGAGACGGGGGCAGGGCGTTTCTAAAAATCTATAGACACTACAAAAGAATTTTCATCGTAGTGGCAACCACAACATTAGAATTTCCATCGCAGTAGCATCTGTTGTGTGAATATTTCTTTGGCAGTGCAGTAGTGGAATGATGATGATCGAGACAACCAATTTTCCTATATAATGTGTGGAAAATCAGGTATATGGTCTTCAGAAAGTCAATTGGCAAGGTAAGTGAGCTACAAGTACACTTAGGATATGGATGTATAAATATGTACATTCGTACATAGTGGATATTTAGTTCCATGGTAGTGGTTAGAAATATTAGCATTGCCACTACGAAAGAAAACCAAAGATGATATACACTATGTAAGAAAAATATAGTAGACAAATTGAATTTAAGACTTCAAGTATACTTTTATGAGCAGTTTTTAATATTTCAATGTCAATATATGTAATAATTTCAGTATAATCCTTCTTTTTTTTCAGGATTTAGCAGCATTCCAGCAACCCGATAAATAATTTGAATACGGTTGCCCTGTAGTTGCCTTGTAGAATAGGGTAACTGTTGCCGTTTTAGGGCAACTACAGGGTAACCACGCTGAAGGACCGCCCACTTCTATAAGTTGCCTCATATTCTCCAGCAAACTTCACTGTTGCCCGTTGGTTGCCCGTTGGTTGCCCTTTGGTTGCCCTTTGGTTGCCCTTTGGTTGCTCATTGGTTGCCTTTCGGTTAAACAGTTTTTAATGTACAACTTTGTCCAGTATTTCCGAGATACGAGTGTTGCGTGAAAGATTGCTGAAATTGTATTTCATACGTTATTAAAAGTGAAAAAGCGAAGCAATTTGAAGTATAGTCAGATTCTACACCGTTGCCGTTCGAAGAGGTGAGTATAAGTACGACGTACATGCTAAACGTAATACGTTTTCCGTATATATTTCTGTGTACCTACGAAACGTGTAACAGCATAGCATTATAGAGTGACAGGTATCAGAGGATCCCGATCTGCGTTTTTAAGCTTGTGACACTATCTGTGGCAAGAAAAAGTGCTCAAGTCTGTAAATTTTGCAAATTTGTGGTAAAAGTGTGGTAAATATTTAGATCCGCCCCTTTTATCACTGGAAATATGTCACACGGCCTCCGTGACATTAAAGTGTCACAAATATGCTTGTGTGTGACAGTTTATGTTGACATATTTAAGCAGAAAACTGCTTATTTGTGGCAATGAGAGAACTTAGAAATTAAATAATTAATCGTTATACTTAAATTCAACTCTGAACATTAATTATAATTTTAAATTTCTTCGCGGTCTCAGATCGTTGTTCATAAGAAAATAGAATGAAGGATTCACACTCATCTGCACGGCCATATGCCCACTACACTTGCAAACACACACACACACGCACACGCACGCATACAAACACACAGAAAACCAGTACGCGGTAATGCCGAATGAGATAATATTGTCTTGTACTAAACTGGGATTGTGCTCTCATTGCTGTGTTAATACAGAGTGGCATAGCCATTTGAAATTTGACGAGTATTTGCATCAACCACGAACTAAATACTACTTATAATTTATGATTTTATATTTAAATATATTTCGTGTATGTGTTGCTGTGCTCCTTGACCACCACGTGTGCGAATGAAATACATGGCTACAATGAAAACGAGTAAGTTACCTAATTATAATTATTATCCTGTGTATTTTTTCCTCTTTCAGTCTGTTCTGTTATTTGGAGCTTCATAGTATATATACGAGTATATATTTCAAAATCACTGGTAAACAGCGCGTGTATGTTCCTCACGCTGTTCACCAGTGATTTCAAAATATACTCGTATAGGTATATACGATGAAGCTCCAAATAACAGAACAGACTGTAAGAGGAAACAATACACAGGATAAGTATATAATAATCTTCCTCCGGATGATCTTCGCTGGCGGAATTTTTCTGTAGAATAACATCCTTTATAAGTATCTACGCTTGTTCACCTGCCCTATTGACAAAACGTAGCAGAATTCGCCTTAATTCTGCTCGGAACGCTAGCGTCTAGCTGTAATGCTAGCTGAATAATGTGAAATCTTCTAGACGCTAGCGTAAAGACAACGTGCGGTCGCGTTTTTCATTCAAAAGTGCATATTACGCTAGCAGCGAGGGCAGAATACGCGAAGCGAGAGGTCGGAGGCAGTAACTTTTTTGTAAGTAAGACGCGAGGGCGCTTTACGCTAGCAGAATTCATCTCATTGACGCTAGACGGACATTCGAAAGCTCTCGCAGTAGAAGAATTCAAATGAAAACTGCTCTTCCCAATTCTGCGGCGGAACATTGTCGCCTCCTTTTCCCAGAATTTGTACGAACACTCCGCAACGCCGGCGTATATCGGCACCAGTTTTGGTTTCTGTTTCACGTTATTCGTTAGTTGATGATAGTTAAAACTAGTTCGTCGTGTAAGTACGCTCGTCTCTTCGACTTGAAAGTTCATTTTCGTGAGAGTTTTGTATTTCAATAGTTACCTGTGAAATTTGCAGTAAAATAAGGTAAAATGTTTTATCTCATTTTGTTTGTTAAGTAAATTATTACATACTGTCCACTCAGCATATACTTCATCCGTATTCGTCTTCCTTAAATAGACGCTATTCAACGAGAGGGGACCAACTAGCAAAATCCGCTTTTTGAGATCGCGTGATTCGAAGTTCAAGATTCATGTAGAAACCATATGACACAGCGTTTACTGATAAGCTTTTTTCAACCTGAGTACACGTTTTTGAATCGAGGACTTTATTTTGAAGAATTCTACTTTTTACGCTCTTTCCAATGATAACTCTTTTTGTTTCCAAATGTTGGTTGGTTCCCTTTCCTTGAATAGCGTCCAAATTATATCTTCCTCTGTAATGAACAATAAAAATAATGATGCAATGACTGCTTTAACCGTCACTTGGGCCACATAAAATATGTGAAAATTTGGTGGACTTTGCGTCATTTTTAAGAGACGAGACATTTTTGCTCAAACAGTGAAATTGTTTCTTGGGAAAGGGGGGGGTGCTTATGGACCATTCTGATCTGTCAGTCGTGCTATTTTCCTTAAATTCATCGATGAAGAAGGAAAATCACAGCAAGTCGTGTAACATAGAAGCACATCCAGGCCTGATGAGAGGGAGGGGCAACAGGGGCAATTTGCCCCAGCCCCCGGTTCTTCAAAGGGTCACAAAATGCGAAAATTCGGCCTTCCGGGGATCGAGATTTAGGCTTCCTAAACTACCAAATTATAGAAATCCAATAAGACTGGCCTACACGGGTACATTCGCTTAACTAGAAGGCTCCACTCCTAGAGGCGGTTGCCTTGCTTGTCTGCCATGTTTCTCATTTCTCTTATTGTATCTCTTTAATCTAAGCTAATAACCGATGAATTATAAGAACTATATGGCTTACAGCTCAGGACTTGAAAGCTTCTAGAAGATGATGAGTAGGTTGTGTCTCAACTATATGTGGAGCTTGAAGGTTTGAAGCCACCAGAAGATTCTATCTCGACGAGCGGAGGAAAGACGAATAAAGGAAAGGCCGATATTCTAAGATGAAATTTACTTGTCTTGATTTCCAAGCAATACTTCAACTCCATCGCTGTCCATTCACTTCCCTTACTGACCCCCTCCCGTTTGGTCACAGTCTATACCCCCCCCCCCCCGCCCCGTAAAAGGAGAAAGTATTTCGAAAGAAAACGATCTGGTGCCTGGGGTACTAGGAATAAAGTTAAATTTAAGACCCTTCTCAGTGCGACCATGTGTCTCTCTGCCTGCAGCGCTCCCCACACTCTCCTCTTGCTCTATCTCGACTCCATTCCCTTTAGTTCCTCTTTCCCCTTCTACCCTTTTTAAGAAGGGGAAAAATTAAGTTTAAAACTGTCTTCTTCTGTTTCTGCCCCGTCTCTTTTTGTTCAATCACACGCACCTCTCGTTACCAATATCTCTCCCTTGCATTTTTCCTCTTTGAGTTGCTCAATAATGAGATAAAAGAGTGACAAGATGTAAGGCAATTCCAGCAGAGACTTGAAAAGCAACTTTCGTTTCTTCTTTCTCCCGGGCCATTTCCTCCAATTTTTCCGAGACTACATGAAACCTCCACATCCACCCGCTTTTCTATTCTTTAAGACCGCTGCTTTTCTTTCTATCGCCCAGTACTGTCTCTTACCACTTTCTCTACTACATGGCATTTCTTCGCTCCCTGTTTTTACCTCCCTCATACAACTCTTTCAGAAAAAAGCTTCTTACAAAAAAGAGACGATGTGGCATGAGGGACTTATAATAATAACGCTATACCTCTCCATTTCCTTCCCTCGCTCCTGTCATATATGCCGTATCTGGGATAGGTGAACCATTTTTAGAGTGGACTAGGGAGGTGAATGGTGCGAGATGCAGAGGAAATTGAAGGAGGGGCAGCATAAGGGAACCAATATTTCTTCTCGCATTAGTAGGTCATTTCCTTTCTTGCTTCGAGGATCTCAAAAAGTGGTGACGAAGGTACAGTAATAGATCTTTGGCCCCCGGTAGTGCAGATTTTCTCTCTACGGTCCTGAGCACATAATGTCTACATCTCTCTATATATTGAAAACCAAAACGCCGTCGCTGCCTTCGCCTCACCCTGGAAAAACTCCTGGAGGGTTACCTAATCTGCCATTTAATCTCGCCTTTCTATAGGGCAGCCTACCTCAGGGGAGGAGGTCCTTAATGAAAAAAGAGAAGGAGGTACGATTTGGGGTTTGTGAGAATGGCATGGAGTAAGGATGGCAGGTGAAGACAGCTGAAGATGGGATGGGGGTGGTGAACTAGAAAGGGTGAAGAGGGTTGAGATGGGTGAAGATTGGCGAGCATGGGTGTAGCTGGGAGTGGTAGGCGAGGATCTTATGGAGGTATGGGTAACACTACTGAACAAAATGAAATTTTTTATTTGCACAACGCATTTAAGGAGGTGATTCTTGAGTACTTTTCAACGCTGAATACAGTGCCGTCGGCTGTTTTTCTCTATCACGTCTAGTTTTTCTGATCAAAAACTATTAAAAATTCAACTAAATGTGTTCAAAAAAAGGTTTAGGAACTGAATGTGGTCATACTGATTCGTGTCGTGTGTAGTGGTGTGTATTCCGTCTGTTTGTTTTCTGTTATTGTGGTCTGATAACACTGATAATATCAGTCAGTGGTACCGCTTATTCCAATGCAAAAACAAAATGGAAACGAATTTCAGTCGTTCAGAACTCCGAATTGTGACGTTATAGAGAAAAATGGGTCGCAGTATCGTGTTCAGCGTTAAAAAGTACCTCAGAATCACCTGTCGAAATCAAAATAGTTGTTCAGTAGTGTAATAGATGGGAAGGGAATGAATAAGTTGGGGAAGAAAGGGGTCGTGGTCGAGAGGACAGTGGTGCAGGAGTGGGTCATGTTTAGAGAACGTTTTCACTTTCCCTTCCTGGAAAATAGCTCCTGGTCACCATGGCAACCTACAGGTGAGGTACCATTATTACTTATTACTAGAGGGATCAACCTCCTAGCCGCTTCATAGCCTCTACTTTGCCATGGTGACCAGGAGCCCCCTAGATAAAGGAACGAAAAGGACATATGTATTAGACAACTGAGAGAATCTCCCACAAAGGAGGTGGATTTTACTTTTTGGGTTAACAAAGAATCATACAGCAAACTATATATTCAATCGCTCTAAGCAAAACATATCTATTGACTAAACCCTCGTCAGTCGATTGTAATTATCCTAAAAGAATATAATTCGAGGGCCCATTATTATCTAGTCAGATGTTACATCAACTGACTTCAAGGAATTCTAAGTTATAGGACGTTATTTGCGCATGCTTTTTTCTCCAAAATTTTTCTTCTTTTGTTCCACTTCTTTGACACTCCTCCATCACAAGTCCTCATCCCCTTGGGATCCCTCTCCTCCTAACATAAACTTCCTCCTCAGGGTAAGTTAACTTGGAAGAAGGAGGGGTCTAAGGGGCAGGATAGGCATTTCGGATTTTTTGCCATAGTAGAAGAGTAGGCGGAGAGAGAAACCCTTTCCCTGGGGTCAGCTACCCTGGAAAAAGGACGACAGAACGATCAAGTGGCAGAATAGAGGTCTCACCCCCTACCGTGAACCCTCCATTGGGTTAAGTTGCCTCAGAAGAAAGAGAGGTTTACGGACGACGATGCCAGTCCCAATTACGTATGTCCATAGTAATCTGGTTGCAGTGGCAGCCTAGAACGATGGCATTGGCGATGACGATGACCACTACCATCACCAGGTTTACTATTTCCATGGAAATTACACCAAATGCATAATGTCTCATATCATTATGCCTACTGGTAACCGCGAGGAACGATAACGATCACTGTAACCACATCAAATTTACATTCTTACGTTCTTATGTCTGTCATCACAGAAATGTGGTTGTCGGGGGGGGGCGACCCCTGAGGTAGGCCGTGAATACGAAGGGAGCGTTTGAGAAACTAAATTTTTCGAGAACAAGATTATATCGTGTCCTTGTTTGTAAGTCATCTACATGATGATATAATGTATGCTTCCTGCACTTGAAACTTTTCCAGTTTCTAATAATGTCTAATATTCTTTTTTATGGTAATAAGGTCTTATCGTAGATACATGTCAAGCAAAAGAAGTGAGACTCAAGAAGATCCATAATATAGTCAAGCAATGGTTAAAAAATAAGATAGTCACAATCAGGAAAAGAAAGCTTGCGGGGTGTAGCCGTCGCCTGTTTTTGGAAACTGCTGATTGCGCTGAACCAGGCGGTAGTCCTAACAAAATCAATACTTATAATAATTAATATAACATATAACGATATAACTCTTATTCATGTCTTGTCATATTATTAATATACCATTTGGATACATTTATCCGCAGATTTTGATAGATAAGCTGGAATCAACATAGCTGCATGATACCTGTATTTTGTGATGGCACTGCGCTGAGAGAATAATATCCGTGCATTTTGGAATTGCTGGCAGTTTGTATTCTGAGAAGGAGCGCTCCAACATCAACCAAAACCAAAAGTGCATATAAATAAGAACTCAATATTTTGGTAGAAACTATATGACATAGCGTTTACTGATAAGCATTTTTCAATGTGAGTACACATTTTTGAATCGGCAGCCCAATTTTGAAAAATTCTACTTTTTACGCTCTTTCCAAACATACTAATAACTCATTTTGTTTACAAATGTTGGTTGGTTCCTTGACGCTGAATATAGCGTCCAATTAAGTTGAAAACTTAGTCAGGGGTTGTTTTTAGTCCTGTACTTTATTTTTAGTACCTATCTATAATTATTATTTTGTTGTATGTATGTAAAATATACATTTTCTACGTGCTTTTTGTAAATATTGACTACATTATTTACATTGTTATCGCGCTCCTACCACACTTGCTTTGCGGTATCGTGTATTTATTTATTCTTATGGCAGAAATATATTTCTGTAATATATGTAATATACCTATGCGGTGCCCACAATTGAGGGTGCAGCGGGGGCTATAACCAACGCCTGCAGAGGCGAGCAAAAAACTGCGTAAATGTGACACTTATTAAAATGGCACAAATGAACACATTTCTGTCACAAGTGGCATTAAAAATGCCCAGTAAGCAAAAAACTGCTTAAACGTGACATTTTTTTCATTGACACAAATGAGCACATTTCTGTCACAAATGGTATAAAAAACTGCCCAGTTGTGACACCGGTGGCAGCAGACTGACAAAAACCCGTTCTCGTCTCCGATTGGTGGAATTAATTGTCACAAATTGTACAAAAAAGTGCTGAAATTATCATGTCACATTTGAGCACTTTTTCTGAAAAATTCGCAGATCGGGATTGTGCATTGCATTCTTAGGGTGCATTCATGCCGGACTGAATCAGAAAATTCCGCTGATTTTTTTAGTCGTGGATCACACGGAATTTGCACCAGATATCGCATATTTGGCTTGATCAAATTGCAGTGCTTCGTTGCAGATATTCAAAAACGGCAGAAGCCATTAAAGCAGTAGAGGTTAGAATCAAAAGTGACATTATTCGCCAGAAAATGTTTTCAGAAACTGAGAAAAACTGATGGGATTTACTGCGTGTGGCCTGGGGCGGTTTCTCCTACTAATATGGTAGGCAGGCAACTCACAAAACGTACGTGACAAACATTTTCATGTTCCGTTACCGTCAGGAACGCTCACTAACCCATTTCAAAAGAAAATTGGATAAAGTCACTTTTGATTCTCATCTCCTCAATTACTCAACAACGACACAACGAACCGTACGCTCATTACTCGTATTTTTGCAATGATATGGTGTAATCAATGCCCCTCTACCATCGCCTAGAATGCATATCTTGCTATTTCGCACACAATAATGTGTGAAAGAGGAGAGTTCGAAAGTTCAGAAACCATTCACATCTCAAAATCAATAATTTAGCCATAAGGTCTACTCCTTCAGAGCCGGTAACATATTATTCTTTATATTTCAAATGTCAATTCTATTCAATAATATGTAACTGTATAGCTGTATGCTGACGTCCCAGATAGATATCTGGCAATGTATAAACAATAGGGTCCTCTAATACTGTATAAACTCAGAGGATAAATTATTGTATCTTTTTTATTAATTTGAAGTATTGTGCCCCTACCCCTTTTGGAAATCTCATTTAAATGTTCAAAAATCCCTTCGACATAATTGTCCTTCGCCATGGATTGGACTTCAAAAATTTTTTTGTAAATATTATCTCTGCGTGTTTGGATGAACTGATGCGTGTGTACAGTTTTTGCGAGTACAGTGAACAAGTTGGTAATGCAGTACGTGTTTTAGACTCGATCAGAATCAATGCAGCCATATTTGAAGACGTGTCTCTCGCTTTTTTGTCCTTCACCGTGGTCAAATTTGAACCAGTCAGAAAACAGACACAGAGCAAATATTTCTGAAAAAGGATGCTGTGGGTGGAAGGAAAACTGAGTAATTATTAAGGTAAGAAAGTGAGAAAACATTTTTTCTAGTCCAGTTTAGTGTAGTGAAAATGCAGTCATCCACAGAAAAATATTTCAAACTAATCAGAAGTTGATTAAACCACAAAACGAGAAAAAACAACGAAAATCCGGATTTTTCCCAAACTTTCCGGACATTATTCAAAAATTCAGATATTTTTTGCCGAAGTTCGATCAATCCGGAGATTGACTAGAAAATCCGGAGCACCTGGCAGCACTGATACGAGTTCATTGATGTGCGTGTGGAAGAGTACGTGCGTATTCACAGTACACGGGCACGCGTGCGCGTAGGAACTTCTTTCTATAGCCAACAGTCCCTTCAACGTGGGCTGCCATTCCTTCAGCGTAGTGGTCTTATCACTTTGAGCCCCCTCTGTCTCCTCCCCTAGGAAGTATGCTATTGGTTTAACCTCATAAATACGTTCTATTATATGCATATAAATGATTTCGATGGAAAAACAAGTAGTAATGTTTTGTCTTTATTTTTTTTTAACAAAAAAAGCATGAATTATCAAGGTTTCGGTAGAATGACCCATATCTAAGAGATAGGTACCTCATTTTCATTTCCTTTGAGGATTTTTATTGGATTACATCCTCATTCCCTTCTTTTACATAATATGTATATATTCAATCTTGTTTTCCAGTTAATATAGCCTTTGACTTTCACTTCTATTCCATTTTTTCACCTGTGATATAAGTGAGTGTGTCTTCATGGGAGAGTAGTACTGAATTGAGAACATCCTGGGAACCATAGGGCAACAAGAGAGCAATCCAGAAGGGCAACCACGGGGCAACCAGAGGGCAATCCAGAAGAGCAACTGAGAGAGCAACCATGGGGCAACAAGAGGGCAATCCAGAAGGGCAACCGATAGGGCAACCATGGGGCAATCTGAAAAGGCAACTCAGATGGCAACTTGAGGGCAACATGTTGCCTTTTTACGCAATGGTAAAATGGTGCGTTCTGATTGGTCGGTGCTGGAGTGCTGGAGGGCAATTACAGGGCAACCAGTTGCCTTTTGCAGGGCAATAAGTCCGGGGCAATTTCAGGGCAACCAAATTCTTTATCGGGAAGATGTAATAAGCCACTAGAAAATACCTCAAAAATTGTAAATAAGCGCGTTCTCAGATATTTTCATTGAACAACTAGATAGTAACACTGAGATCCAAGATCTAAGATGCGCATGGTATCCTTACTGCAGCACCACAGCGTTGCAGCCAGTTGGCAGCATTCAAGATTCAATCTGTGAGCCAGAGAGCGCTACTGAAAAATAGCCACTACGATGGAACCTCAAATGCAGAACCTCCCTTTTACCTCAGCTTAAAGGCGCATGATATAATCTGAGTTGCTGTTTTTGCTGTCAACATGTATTCTCCCTCATACTAATGAATTTCCACCTAGTTTTCCCCGAGGAAAACATTTCATTAAATCATTTCAACAAACTTGAAATTTGAAAATGTGAGCCATAACAGCCATTACAATGGAATATTCTGATGGTTTATTTGAATTTGTGGTGTGTCTAGGGGTGGGAGGCAGGTATGCCAATGTGAGGAAAGGTTGAGGAGATAATACTCCATACATTCACTAAAAAAAAACGATTGAAATTTTGAATATGTAGTCTCAAAAAGTTTGATGAACTGAAATATGCCCTAATTCTGAGAATTACCCAGTTATGTTTTCAGCAACTGTTTCCTTTTTCCTGTCTGCCTCTTCTTCTTTTTCTCTTTTTCTAAATTTTCTTCCTTTTTCCCGCTGTTTTTGTACAAAAATTTGCTGCCCCTGGAAATCTGTCACCTTAGGCACTTGCCTAATGTGCCTGTCGGGAATACCATCGCTGGAACTAATACCACATATAGGTATTTAGATCTTTTGGGGAGGGAGTTCGGACCCCCACCCTGTTCCCCAGTATCCGCCTCTGGCCTCAGTTCTTATGATTCACCTGCCAACCACGAACAAACACGCACATCCACCCAAAGATAAACTAACACTTCTATACATATTAGAGAAGAGAGATTTTGATTATGAAAAAAAAAAAAAAAAACCTAAAAGAATTGGCGCATTTACCTATTATACTTCTAAAATGTCCTTTGTTGTTTCTGTTCCTAACCTCTTTCTTTGGGTATGTTCGTGCACACGTGTCTGTGTGCGTATGTTGATAGACGAATTGGCGTGTAGCGGCTAGCAGGTTCTTTTTTTGGCTCGGAAAAGGTTCCCTGAGAAACGCTACTGAAATTCACGGAAATTTACAATTATAAATAGCTTCAACTCTCATTGCGTTCAGATGGAGGACTCTAATCTATTTGCAGTTTACTGCTTCAAATTTGTGTTATTCAGAAGAAAATGTTGGTGTTTTCAAAAATTCAGTCGGATAATTAGAAGGAATGCTGAACATGGTTTTCAAAAAATAATGAAATTTTCAGGGCTTTTGGAGGTGATACGTGGTTGAAAATGGGCCGTGTGGTACATAAATTAGTACGAAACTATATCCAAATATGTCATGGTCGCATTTTATCCGATGTAAGATGTCATAATAAGACATATTTTAAGCTCTTTTTGGAAATTTGAGATTTTCAACCCCCTAATAATTTCTGAAGGGGACAGTTATATCCACCAAATTTTAACATAATGTGAAGAAGCTCAATGTAAAACAATTCCGAAAAGTTCAAGTTTAAAAAAAAATTAGGAGGCCCAAGGGGAAAAAAATTTTGTGGCCCCCCTCCTAATTGGGGTACCAAAATTTTTTATAGCCTAAAACCTATTCCGGGTTCATACGAACACATTCAGAAAGCACGAACCCCCCCCCCCAGCTCTTATGGTTCACCCGCCATCCTCGAACAAACAAACACACAGACAAACATTCATTTTTATATAGAAGAAAGAAGATAACGTTTATAGATCTCGCAGAAGCGTTCGACTCTATCAACCAAAAACTCCACTGGAAATAAAAAATTCGGTTGCTCGCCCAGATTCGGGCGAGTACTTCGCCTCCCTTGTGGAAACAATACGGTTCGGGTACCAGGTATACAAAGGTTAACAACGGAGCTCATTTCCACGACAACAGAAGTGAAACAATATGCGTTGGTGCCATTCCTCTTCCACACGCACTTTCATGACGGACATAATTCACGATGATAATGGATGCCAGACTCCACTGCCGCGGAATTGGGATCAATTTCCGGATAGACGCAAGACTACACCGCCTTTGAGAGCTTAGAGCAAAGACGAACATTGAAGGCTCGTTATGACGTATCGGAACTTCAGTATACCGACGACTGCACCGTGGTTTTTAGCTCGGCCGCCGGGAAGTGGGTAAAATGCTCGAGGTATACCTACTCGTCCATGTATACAACTCTCGGACTAAAAATCACTGCCCAAATAACCAACGTTATGACTACGAGCTGTGTAGCACCAAACGACAGCGCAATATCAGTTAGGGATGTGCCACTGGAGAGAGTGTGAAAAAATTCAACCACCTCGGTCGGTAGAGTATGATAACAAAAGTGACTCATCTGGACTCGTAAATGCAGCGCCGTAACAACTGCGGGTACGACACCATCACAAAACAACGCCGCCGAGTATTTCGCAACAAAAGCGTCTCACAAAGATATTTATACAAATACACAACTACGCTGAACACCTAACTTCCTGTACTATAATTAACAAACTTCGAGCCGTACGCCTATTGCAAGAGGGTTTTTGCATGCTTAGAAATGAGAAAATATAGCTAATTGAAACAGCGCACTCGCCACATGCCATAGCCATTCGCTGTTACTTAACCGCAATATCACAATTCAATCAGCCGAAAAAATGACTTTAGGAACTTGTATTATTTTAAAAGAACTTAAAGCCCTTGTCAAATTCGCTAATCGGGAGTCGCTCATCAATAAAGTGAAAATGATCGTCGAACATTGATAATAGATACTAAAGAAAAGTATTTTAAACTAAACTGACGAATGCCTTCTTTTTTCCCCCAGAAAAAACGTTCAAAAGTCGAACATGGTCTAGGCTAAGTCCAAGTGATTTAAAATGGGATATTTTGCTTCGCCAAAACCTTCATCGACAGTTTATGCGCATGCTTGCATAAGCAAAGCATTCGTTCTTCGTTGGTATGTTCATTTTCCCCATTTAAAATTCGCGGCGAATTTCGCGTAGACTAGCCCATGTTCAAATGAAAAACGAAAAAAGACAGAAAAAGAACAACTGAAGTGTTGCGTATCATTTTTTGTATATTTTCCTGCTTACAAGATTGAAAATGAATGGACTATCAAATTTTGGGGTCTTTTTACCCAGCCAAAATGTAATGAGCACGATTGGAGATGATTTTCTATACCGAGCCGATAGGATACTAAAACACGGGTACCAGGTGGGTTTTGTACAACCAGCTGAGAGAAGTTAAACATCCAACGTAATATATTATGTATAGTATAAAAATGTTTTCGGTGTCGGATGATGTTGAAGGTCTGTAAGATTATGTTTTTCCCCCACCATGCTGTACAAGTGCTGCGAATCACGGATTCTGTACCGAAAGAACATTAGAACACTCCAGAGATTTCAGCAGAGGCGTTTCCGAAGTCTGCTAACTGGGAATCAGATGATACGACTTCATCACAAACAAGCAAGTCCAAGAACGAGCCGAACATCAACTTTCCAATGCCCGACTCCGGTAGGTAGGGTAGGGTATGAAGTCCAAATGCCCTAACACAATCTCCCAAAACGGAGGCTCTAAGGCGAGTTCACGGAAGATGAGCAGAGAGCGTCTGGTGGCCAGTGGAAAAGATACAGAGACGCGCTACACACCATATTCAGAAATCTGGGAATCGTGGAATCATATGGGAATCGCGCCGGGCGACAGACAACAACGGAGGCACGCGACACATTCTTCGAATCAGTTGAGCCAGTGAACAAGACTTAAAGAAGTTCTGCAGCAGAAGAAAGCTATTCGTATACCGTGTGCGCCACGCACCCATGCACAGTTCTACTGGATTGCCCTACGAGAAATTTTGGATTTATATTAATACAAAACAACCTCGACACAAATCCATTCCTATTAGAAATTTCTGATTTACATCGTAATAAACCAACACAAAATTCTAGTTTTACCTAACGGATAATTTCCCCTTTAACCCTAATTAAAGTCAGGACCGTCTCTGGTTGGAAAACGTGAATTTGTGCAGGTTTAATTTTTCGATACGAATGAATTAACACAATTTTATTCGCATAATATTTATGTAAAAGTGACATCTGCACTCCTCCTACCTGATGATGATTTGTTACACTTAACTACGATTATTAAACTTAAAGCTATAAAAACTTTGTTAAGACATTTCAAGATGCGTGCAGTTTCTGTTAGGATTTGTAATGCCGCCGAATGGATTTTCCGTGACTCGTTAAGATTCTGTCAAGATTAGTTAGGATTCAACTGAAATCTCTAAGTAGGCTACAAGTAAGTATCAAAATACGTTAACACTGTGTTGGATCTCGTTAAAATTGATTTAGACTGATTATACTCGTATTTTAGGAAAGGGAAGTATTAAATAGCACGAAATAAAAAGTGTGATTGAACGAAATGTGAAGCCACGAAAAAAAAAGTTTAAATTACGAGTTTTAAAATCGATATCACGAAATGACTTGTATACGGTATATTATGTTGTTTAAACACAAAAATTATACGTCATCGCGGATAACGTACATACTCGTGGAGATAGGAGATCTATGAGTTTAACAGGGATCCAATTTTCTATAAAAACGATCATTAAGAATTTTTTCTTAAGTACTCTAGAAACGCCATTGAGGGGATCTCTGAGGTAATGCTCGAAAGGGCGGATTTCAGGGCTTCGGTTGAGAGAACAAAAAAGAGTGGGCGTGTAAAAATTACCCTTTATATTACAGTACATTAGGAATTTTTAGACCTATTATTTATGCGAATGATCCCATCGAGATCATCGAGGGGTTTCGAACTCAACGAATTCGTTTTTAATATAGGTTTGGCTCTTAATCTGAATTTGTGGCTCCTGAGGAGGGGGAGAATCGATTCATAGATTTTTATTGCACCAAAATTTGATTTTGACATTAATTTGTGCGCAATTGTAAATTTGTGGCAAGTATGATGGAGGCCGAGAATTTGAACTTTTTATTTCGGGCGCAGTAATATCGTGTCTCTTTTTTTCATTGTGTGTAGAAGGTATTAAGATTCCGAGCGTATTTTATTTCATCGTGTAAGTGAATTATACTGCGTTCTGAAGTTTAATTTTTTCTTTAAACTCTTTCTTTTTCTGTTTCGTACTTGTTACTGCGCTTGTCATTTATATATTTCGTGCAAACAGCATATTTCTTTCGTGAATTCAACATTACCATTGTGGGCCGATAAATGGGTCCCTTTAGGAAATAAGCGATAAGCATAGACAGGGACGTACCGAAGAGTTTTTCCTGAGGGGGAGGGGGGGGGGGAAATTGTGAAAGTCTCAACTGACTCAACTCAAAATTCCTAAGTATTAAAGCAGAAGAAAAACCTTTGACATATTGGATTTTTCCAACTCCGCCTGACTGAAACTGTAAATTTTCCCAATTGCTGAGTAAAAAATTCCTTCAGGTGGTAAGTCGCTCCCCCCCCCCTCCATTGATACACCCCTGAGTGTAGAGGTGAAGTAAAAATCAGAATAAAACTATGAAACATGCTATTACAAAAGGGCATTGATCAAATTATTCAAGTTGTATCCCTGTGTACGGTCATTTCATATGCATTTATCCTTCTCTGTGACGAATAATAGACCTGGCCAACAAAACAGTTTTCCATCGATTAATAATTGATTAATTATCACATATCATGTATAACATTCGCTACCCGAATCTCAGGTGGTCTAGCTACATGTAAAACAGGTGGGAAAAAAGAATGCCTGAACGTACACAGATGAAACAAAAACCACTTTTAGTGTCCATTTCTGAGTGTGAGTGAACCTGGTAATATTCCATGTGTAAGAAGTATGGACAAGATACGTAGATAACATATCCATCATCTGGACAGGAACAGATAGACAACTAGACCAATTCCTTACGGAGACAAACAGCATAAACAACAACATAAAGTTCACAATGGAAAAAGGCAACAAGACCATCAACCACCTTAACCTTACAATACAAATAAAAGACAACAGGATACAGTACAACATTTACAGAAAACCAAACCCACACAGACGCAATAATACACAAAGACTCCTTCCACCATCCAAAACACAAAATGGTAGCACTACACAACTACTGCCATAGAGCAGTCAACATACCAAACGACAACAACGTCAGAACAACAGAGATCAACAAAATTAAACAAAGCAATCAACAAAAAATACCAACCACAAACAGTAGACAGAATAATTAACAAACTAACATGACCAAAAAGCACCGACACTGAACTAACAACCACAAGAACAGACAAATACGCAGGAACAATACCATTCACAGGGACACATACTCGTCCATACAAAATACAAAAATCTTCAACCAATACAACATAAGACTCGGAATTAAAACAGACCATCTCTGATCAAACAAATAAGCAATGACAAACCAGAAACAAAGGACAGAAACAACAGTAGCGGAGTATACAGACTGGACTGTCAACACTGTGACATGACCTACATAGGAGAAGCAGGCAGAAAATTCACAACCAGAATCAAAGAATTTGAAAAATCACAGAAGCTAAATGATGACAAATCACTGTTTAGAAAACACTGCAATGACCAGGGATATAACAATGATAAATTGACAGAAAAGTACAAAATCCTACACTTAGAAAACAACACGAGAAAAAGAAAATTAAAAGAACAGCTAGAAATAATAAAGGCAAAAACATAACAAAACAACCTAATAAACACAACAACTAACTTTCACAGTGAGAACTTATTCCAACTAATAACATATAGCCCCACGAATTGGACAGACTGCACAATCACAAACAACCAATAGGAGCACAATACTAAACAGGTTCGCCATACAGTACTACTCTCGACCATGACTACAGGACCACAAAAGACAAGTCTCATTTAGGGTACACCACCGATGATGGCATAACAGCCGAAAGCGCTCTAGAATACAGAAGAAGAAAAAGTGAATTGGCACACCCTACACATGGAAAAAACCACTTTACTGCTAATGAGAAGGGCTACAATAATACAAAAGGGTTATCACAGTGTTCTTGTCGGGAATATTGAAAAACGCACGTGGTGGTTAATACTAGTCTCGTGGCTATCCGCAGCAAAGTGTGAACGGTCTCAAATGTTTTCGGCATTCTTATTTGGGACAGACTATAGTTAAGAATGCCCGTCATTCAAAGAGACGTTCACACTGTTTCGCATCCCTACAAAATTACCAAGAAAAAACTAATGTGCGGAGCTCCTTCTGCCAGAAAAGTACTCATTTTCAATCGTTATCAGCAAATTTGAGAAGTGAACTGGGAATCGATTTCATTTGAAAGACTTCATTTTAATCTGCTACACTGCGTGTCATAGTGTGAATCGACGTAATTTCCTTTCCCCTCAGTATACGAAACGCCTACTGGATTTTGACTGACGGGGCATTCCTTAGGGGCATTCTGAACTCGGATGGAGTATAATAGGTAGATACGCCTATTCCTATTCTTCTGTGTTTTTTTTGTTTGTTTTTTTGTTTTTTTATACAGCAACCATTAGTCAAAACTGCACATAAAAATGTGTCCTGTGTCTCATGATGAAAATCTCTCATCACTAATATGTATAAAAGTGTTAGTTTGTCTGTGGGTAGGTGTGCGTATTTGTTCGATATTGGCGGGTGAACATAAGAGCTGAGGACAAATGCGAATGGGGGGAGTAGTGGTCCGGACATCCTCCCCTCGAAAGATCTAAATACCTACCAACGTAACTTCTATATTATTTAGTATCAGTTCCAGCGATGGATTTCCCGACAGGCACATTAGGCAAGTGCCTAGGGTGGTAGATTTCGAGGGACGGCAAATTTTTGCACAAAAACAGCGGGAAAAAGGAAGGAATTTGAAAGAAGAAGAAGAAGAAGAAGAAGGAGTCAGACAGAAAAAAGGATAGTATTATAGAAATTGCAGAAAACACAACCGGAAAATAGTTATCAATTTTTGACCAGTAGCTCATTAGGAGGACACAGAAGGGAGGGGAAGGGGACACTTCGTTGAATGCCTATAGCGGCTTAGCTTCTAAATCCGCAGCTGATAATAAAGAGCGTAAGCAAAAAGTGGAATCCATAAAACATTTTTTTTTTTAAAGAAGAAGTGAAGTGACCATCCGCTTATCAGTCGCATTAACAGCCGATGCCAGCAGTGAGGGAAGGGTAGAGGGAGGAAAACTGCAAGTTTTCGGGCAGGAAAAGTTCACGGATGTGGATCGCAGGGAATAGTGGGAAGGACGGAGAGGGAAGATGGGAAAGCAGTTTGCGGTAACGGGAAGAGGAGAGAACATACTAATGCATGTGAAGCTCTGTGCGGTTAAATTTTGACATGTATTCGCGTGTTTCCACGCAACGAAGAGGGAGGGATGCGGGCCACAAAATCTGCCCCCCCCCCTTTAGCCAGCCTACTAGATGAGCCGCGAAGCGGGTCAGCTAGTTTATTATAATATACTGAAAAGCGTAAGCGTCGTAAAAGCGTCAATACAGTCGCTGTTTTACCCAGTGTTTCATTATCTTTAATTTGTTACAAAAGTTGAAGTTGATATTTTACGTGAAAACTTACTTATTTTCTCAGATATAAGTGGCGCTTACCTTGATTGCCTGGAATGCACGCCACTGGTAGTTATCGACATCGGAGTCGCCATTTCTATGATCATCTTTTGATTCTGGGTAAACCAATATTTTTAGTCCCGATCGCTGAAAAGATACATTACTACCGTTTAGATTCAGCGACATTCCGACAACGAGTTTTCCCAGTACAGTCAAGAAGAATGTAGAAATCTTCATTGGCAATTCGCGCACGAATCAAAATGTCTTTTGTGTTCCTCTCTAATACCTCAGCGAGAATCTTTCTCGTCAAACTAGCTTCGGCGATTGTATCGTGAAAATCGTCTAATCAATTCCACTTGCGCGATTCCTTTCTGGGAATCAGTTAACAATTTCCAAGTCGGCGGTTTATGCATACAGTTTACCCGCATGTCGGTACGAAGACTTCTCGTATTCGTAGTGTAACTATGTATGTACATACATATATAGCCTATATTACAAATATCATATCTTATACCGTAAGACGACGGACGCGACGTCATCTGCTGTAAGTACGCCGCAAAAACCGACGACCGCGCCGTTCTGAAATATATGTGACCTGTGCCGAAAGAACGTTATTAGTGTGCAAAATATCAATTTTCGGTTTTTCAGTGATTTTGGTAGTTCAAAATGGGACCCATTTACCGGCCCACAATGATAATGTTGAATTCACGAAAGAAATATACGGTTTGCACGATATATATAAATGACAAGCGCAGTAACAAGTACGAAACAGAAAAAGAAAGAGTTTGAAGAAAAAATTAAACTTCAGAACGCAGTATAATTCACTTACACGATAAAATAAAATACGCCCGGAATTTTAATACCTTCTACACACAATGAAAAAAAGAGACACGATATTACTGCGCCCGAAATAAAAAGTTCAAATTCTCGGCATCCATCATACTTGCCACAAATTTACAATTGCGCACAAATTAATGTCAAAATCAAATTTTGGAGCAATAAAAATCTATGAATCGATTCTGTCCCTCCTCAGGGGCCACAAATTTAGATTAAGAGCCAAACCGATATCAAAAACGAATTCGTTGAGTTCGAAACCCCTCGATGATCTCGATGGGGTCATTCGCATAAATAATAGGTCTAAAAATTCCTAATGTACTGTAATAAAGGGTAATTTTTACACGCCTACTCTTTTTTGTTCTCTCAACCGAAGCCCTGAAATCCGTCCTTTCGAGCATTACCTCAGAGCTCCCCTCTATGGCGTTTCTAGAGTACTTACGAAAAAATTCTTAATGATCGTTTTTATAGAAAATTGGATCCCTCTTAAACTCATGGATCTCCTATCTCCACGAGTCTGTACGTTATCCGCGATGACGTATAATTTTTGTGTTTAAACAACATAATATACCGTATGCAAGTCATTTCGTGATATCGATTTTAAAACTCGTAATTTAAACTTTTTTTTTCGTGGTTTCACATTTCGTTCAATCACATTTTATATTTCGTGCTATTTAATACTTCCCGTTCAAAATTTGCTCTACAACCTTAAGGAACAATACTCGTAAAATCAAAATAGCAAATTTCATTATTTTATAATTTCGCAACTTTATCAACGATCATTTTCCCAAGTACCTATCCATTTTTGTTTTCCTCATTTCTCTCAATGTTTACGTTTGCCGCGTACTAATAACCACAGACAAGTAAACTAACCTTCTTTCAGCGCAGGTCACAAATGTAGCTTTCTGAAGTTTGAACGACGACGGCGACGCAACGCAACGCAACACAACACGAGAACGAAAAGTACATAGAAACAGCGGAGCGGAGCCACTTTTATGGAAGTTAGAACTAGAACGAAGCTCGGAAGCATTCCTTTCTCGGTTCCGATACTCTACTGATGAAAGTGACTCCGGCCAACCTTTAGAAGCCTGACTGCAGTGGCGTAGCCAGACTGGGTATGAAGGGGGGGGGGGGTCGTTTCACTTTTACAACATTACAAGCGTAATACTTACTATTACCAAAATTAATTAAAATTTTTTCACATTGTCGGTCGATGCCAGGGGGTCCAGACACCGCCCCTCCCCCGTAGCTACGCCTCTGCCTGACTGGATGGTCGGCAAAGTTGCCGAGCTGACCTTACTAATTGGAAGTTTGTTTAGTTAATGCGTACATACTTATGACAAGAAGGAAAGATATTTGTAGCTGTAGCTATTTCATATTTCTACATTTTATATTTTGATATATGAACATAGGACACATTTTTTCGTACAGTCAAACAATAACAACTGGTTACATACACACACACATATAGGTATATACAGGGTTAGTCAGTTTTCGACGCAGCATAGAAAAACTCCGTTAGCTGCGTGCAAATGTGACTCAACGTGTTGGTAGCGTATTGTACTTAGTCAGAATTCGATGCAGCAGAAGAAATCGCTGTTAGTGGAACGAAAAATAGATACCAGTGCAATGACGGAACTGCTTAGTCAGTTTAAAACGCAGCATGAAAAATCTTGTAATTTACAAGTGAAGCGTACTCGGCGCGTCCCTTATTTTTTTAAAACAATGAATTAGTAGTGACGCGTATCCGATGCGTTTCTTATTCAATAATCCTCGGGGAAAATCTCCGATGATTTTCGAAGAATTTCATCGACAATCTTTGGGGAAATTTTCCAATGATTTTTAAGGAATTTCACTGGAAATTTTCGGAAACAAATTCCAGTAATTTTCGATACAACTAACCCCCAGGAAAAATTCTCCGAAGAGATTCATCGAAAATCTTCAGGAATAATTTTCGATGTTTTCCGAAGAGATTCTTTAAAAATCTTCGGGGAGTTTTTTCCGATAACTTTTGAAGAATTTCACAAGAAATATCCGGGAAAAATCTCTGATGGAATTTTAAACTGCATAACAATGTAGAAATTATCAAAATTCTTTCTAAAACTTTCTGATGAAATTCTTTAAAAATTATGGGAGATTTTTCCGAAGATTTACAATGAAATTCTTCGGACATTATCAAACATTTTTTCTGAAGATTTTTGATAAAATCCTTCACAAACCATCGGCGTTTTTTCAAAAATTATCGGAAAATTTTCTCAACGAATTTAATGATACTTTTTGGTATGCTGCATCGAATTCTGACTAAGTACAAAACGCTACCAACACGTTGAGTCACATTTGCACGCAGCTAACGGGGTTTTTCTATGCTGCGTCGAAAACTGACTAACCCTGTATATACGCACCCTGCGCGCGCATGCTGATTGATTGGTAACGTGTAGCGTGTAGTTGCTAGAAGTTCCGTTAGACCATGTCTTGCGGTAGTTAACAATAAGGAAATAGTTTCAACTCACGTTGCGTTCAGTCGGAGTGTTCTGATCCATATTTGAAGCTTATTGTTTCGTATGTTTGTGTTATTCAGAGACAGGGTTTTCGTGTTTTAGAAAATTTAATCCGATCATTAGGAGAAATGCTGAACACCGTTTCCAAAAACTGAAATTGTGTGGTACATAAATGAGAGTACGAAACAATGTCCAAATATAGTATGATCGCGTTAAATAAGAAGAATCTAAATGTAATAGTAAGGTATTTTGAATTCATTTTGGAAATTCAGATTTTCAACCCCCACGTAATTTCTGAAGGAAGGAGCTACGGTTCCCAAACTTTAGCAAAATGTGAAGAACAATGAAAAACACTTCCGAAAACGTTGTAGCGGCCGCCGTTCTCTCTCGTTGAGTGACCTAAAAAACGCACTCTCCGAGAGACAGTGCAACGTTAACGCGCGGTCGGTTTTTTCACCCTCGCGACAACCTGTTTCAAAGTAAAACTGCGAGTTCTGAAATACACGTTCGAACGACACCGCACGCGCCTTTTCTTTCGGAGGTTCGTACGCGCCTAGCTTTCGGGAGTTCGTAGGTTCGTACGTCGACCCGTACCAACCCGACACCGTCAAAGTCGAAGAAGACTGGGGATCTAGAGGGAGCAGAATTTTGTGGCTTCTCTCCTAATAATGAGGGTACCGATTTTTAAAAAAATTTTCTTTAAAGCCCAAAACCTTCTTAGAGTTTATACGAACACATCCAGAAAGTACGAACCCTCCAGATCTTACCGTTCACCCGTTAAAACAAAAAGACGGAGGACCACTTTCAGAAGGATAGAGAAGAGAAGATACCCAGCATGTATAACTCGTATAAATCATTAATATTCATTGCAGTTGTTCTACGTTTTGAATTATTATAAGATTTCCGAGTGCTACTACATTCGTGTACGCTCACCTACGCGAATCACTCGAATGATATATGAGCACTGAATTACAAATTTTAGTATAATATGTATCCAGTATAGCCTACGTACAGTTCTCGTTAATCGACGCAACAAGGCGATGCATCATGCTCCATAATTGAAAACGTAACCGCGGGCGCCAATAAGTAAACGACGTGTGCACCTGTGCACTGCAGTTACACGACTCATTATTTTGAAGCAAATGATGGCGACATATTTACGGACCAGTATTTTATATTTTTTTCATCAAGGAAACTGTTCCAAGTTGTTTCGTGGTACAATACAGTAGAGCTACATCGTCGAACTCACGAATACGTAAATAAGCGAGTATGGTAGTACATACTATAAACGACTAATACGTATACGGGCCTTGTCCGCCACGTGTACACCAATCTGTATCTGTACATTAAGCTGGTCCTTATACAAGAATGGAAAAATATAAATTCCTGACTTTTTCCAAACTTTTTTCTTCTCTTCTTTAAACCTTTACAGTATAGACAGTATATATTTATGTTTAAACTACTATACGCTATGGTTAAAATGAACTGAAATTTGAAGTTGATTTTTGGGTGAAAGCATTAGGAAGGTGTTCACAGATATACATATAGAGTGCTGAAGTACAATTAAACGACGAAAAAAATTTTCCGTGGGTTCATTGTTTGTTTGTTCTTTTTCCAAACGTATTAAAAATATTGTTGAATTTCCTGACTATTTACAAACTTCCTGACCGACTTTTCAAGTTCCTGACTTTTTCCAAACTTTCCAAATTTTCCAAACCTGTAGATACCTTGTTATATTGCCGACTCGCACATTTCTTCTTGCCTGCCCCTCCACTGGTTTTCCATCCCATCAGACTATAATGTGTAAGTACAGAATTTGAACTCGATCGGATAATAAACCAGTGCCCGGTGATTCGAAACGAGATATTCCGCACTAAGCACCCACCAGTGCTTAATCACCCCTCATTCTTAAAAAATATACGCAAAATTTTGATATTTTAATTTAATTTTTTTATTTTTTATTTTTTTCAGATCAAAAAATGACCAAAAAATTGGTAACCAATTTTCTCTACAACGTGATACTAGGTTATCAATGTTATTGAATTCAAATTTTGACATTGTTTTCAATGTTCGATCCCCTCACACTAGAGAGCACTCAAGGAGCTAAATGTTGGTTACTCTCTCTTTGGAATTGTACTTGATTTATTAGTTTCCAAGGTCGTCGGATTTGATTTTACATTGTTTTACGGCACTAATACAAGCCTTCCTCTCAATACAAGAACCCTGGTAAATTGGATGTCATATCGAGGGGGGGGGGAGGCAAAATTGGTCCTGATTCCTTTCGGGCATTATCACAGTGAAATGAAATCCGTAAAACAACGTTAAAATCGGATTTGGGCGAACTTGTAAACTTGCAAATCAAGCACCACGTTCAAAAACGGTCAAAATTCACTTTTCAAGCCATTGCGGTGGTCGTAACTCGAAATTTCAAAAAGTCGGTAAATTATTTTCGCTTATTGTATGCATCACATTCGTTCGTCTCTTCTGTTTGCGTGGAATAACCGAGTGGCTGGGAGGAATACAGGCGTATAATCAAAAGTATAGTTCTGAGGAAAATGCTACTGAAGTTTTCATTTCATCACACCTTAGCAATCCGAGATCAGATGATCCTGCGGCAATATTGGCATAGACAACGCACGATTAACGGAATAACTACATACGTACATTCCACAGTGCAAACAATTAAACACAGTTGTTAATATCGCTTTAAATTCGCAAACAATTGTCGCATTACAAAACTAAACCCTTTTCGACGACGGCGAGCTGCTTTTATATTCATACGTACTTACGGTGCTATCCCGGAATCACCTTATTCTTCTTTATTTTTATTCTTTTACACAGTCACGAAAATCATGTCGATTTCTCTTCACTTCTCTCGAATATTCTGGAGCATTCGTCTCAGTATGTACAGAACTACGATTGATCTCATTCAAAAAAGTCAACCCGTAGCATAATTTCTAAGTCGAGGAAACAGAAATCGATCCATTTCAATCCCCGCCATAACGATTTTCGGGAAGCGTATTATACGCTCAAGTTTTGCGATTTTGTTTTCCTGGACATACTGCGAAAATGTACCAGTAGGTACCAGCAATATCTATCTATTCGTGGCTCAATAAGAAACCATGCGACAATATTCGATAATTTCAACTTTATATTAATCGTAAAAACAAAAGTATAATGCGTCACGAACTGAAAGTTACACCCCAATTCCTTCTCCTGCGAAGATCATCATAATTTAACAGGGATAGATAGCACTCATTGTTACTAGCGCTGTCTATGGAGTAAATGTCTAATTAAAATGTAGCGGGTATGATAGCAACAGGTCCGAGATTTTTAAAATTTTGCAGTTACGGAATAAGGACGAACGCGCGGTGCATATGCCCTTCCACCACCCAGATCGCTGATTACTAGAGTGTAGTATAAGTATCGCGAGACAATATTTCTTAAAAATAAAGCAGCCGCCGCCGACATGGACATCATTATTCCGATCGAACAGTAATTATAACTACTACTAAGAATCGTAATCATAGTAACTGCAGCCATAGGCAGAAGCGAGCCGGAGGTATTAAGAAGGCTCATATTTTAAAATTAGTAGGGCGGACGCTGCAGCAGCAACAACGGAGCAGCACAGGCGGCGGCAACATTGGTACAGCACAAAGCATCGGCCATTCGTGATGCGTATTTAAAAAGCTATTAAAATACTATATTCCGCCGGCGAAAAGTCATTATTTGTTCGCAAATGCCTATTCACACACGAGCACCAATTTGTTAACAACATTTATTAGCGCATTATAATAGGTTCGCTACTCGCTAGTTCCGAGTTAAGTTTTAAACGACGCGACGAGATGGGAAGCGTTGCATCTTAGAAAATCTACTGGATTGGATATTGGCGTTACCGAGTCGCATAAGAATGGGCATCAAATCAACGACACGCTCCGATGAAAAGTGGCGTAAATTAGGAGAGATATTGGGATACCATATCCCTCTACCCACGGAAACGAAATTTTAGAGCTTGTCAAAAACACCTTAAACTCAAGGTTTTTGGCTCATCGAGTCAACATTTGGGCATAATTTCGCATGCTATTACTTCAAGTATTTTATATACTATTTTTTTGAATATATTTAGGGGGGGGGGGGAAGTGCGACCAATTGTTCAGAGACATATCTTGGTCGTTGTTATCCCGGTGATACTCGCAGATGGTCGAGCGCGCTCCATTTGACAGAAGCCGGCATTGAATAATTTCGATTATCTTCCGAGAGCAGATAACTATACTGCAATCCTATGGGACTCTCGACTTTCTGAGTCGATTCAGTATCCTTTCAGCTTATCCTTCTAGAATAGGGTATGCTCATGTGCGCAAATGTGAGCGTTTGGGGGATGAGGTAACAATCTGCAATAGCAGAGACGAAACAATGGGAGAGGGGACGGGGGTGAAACACCCCCAATAATTTGGCAGTCGGCAAATTTTGAAGCTGTTCGTTTGAATCTTTCATTTTCTAAGAACGTATGTTTATTTCTTTTTCGATAAAAAAATATTTTGATTGAAAAATCGGCAAATGTTTAAACAAAAAAAAAATGTCAGCGAATTTTTAATTTTCAAAAAATATTTTACGCAAATTTTTCTTCTCCACTCCCCCCCCCCTCCCCCAGCTAAAAGTCAAGTTTCGTTTCAATACATATCGAACATAACGAAACAAAAGTACTTATTTATTTGCGATCGATGTTGATGCGTGGCGGTCGCGAAATCGCAGTAGCAAGCGAAAAGATCACAAGTGGTTTCGCGAACACACCGTCGGTTCCACAACGGTAATTTTCACCAGTTTGCGCAAAGCTCGAAAGGCCTTTGGAGAGAAAAAAACTGCCGGTCGCGATGGGTCGAATGGAAAAGGTCCGCACAACGAACGTTCAAGAAAAAAACTATAGATCATCAGTTCGGCTTCACCAAAGGGAAGTCAACGCAGACAGCTATTCTGAGGGTGCTAAGCACCGATGATGAGAGTACAAAGTACAAGCTGGGAATTTTCCTGGACATCAAGGGAGCCTTTGACCGAGCATGGTGGCCTCTGATACTTAGACAGTTGAAGAGGCTAGGTTGTCAACAAGATACACTAAGACTATAGTCTGTAGTTATTTAGACAATCGCGTGGTCCGCATGGAAGGGGAAACACAGTCATTTGAACGGGCATCTAACATGGGATATCCCCAAGGCTCTGTCCTGGGGCCATTCCTGTGGAATGTCCTGTTCGACGGTTTCCTCAAGATTCCCTGGCCAGAAGGATGTCGAAGGATAGCGTACGCTGATGACGCATACGTGGCAGTGAGTGCGAACACTCGGCGAGAAATGGAAGAAAGAGCAAACGGAGCCCTGCGCCTAATCCTGGAGTGGGCGCAGGAGGCTAAAATGACATTCGCACCAGAAAAATGTCAGATGATGCTCATGAAAGGCGAGCTGGTGCTAGACCCAGTATACATATACATGGGAGGAACAAGACTTCGATTCACAGAGAAAGTGCGATATCTCGGCCGAGTGATCACAACGACAAGGACGATGTCGGCGCACATTAAGCACGTCACACAAAAGGCAGATGCCATGTTCCAGAAGCTCAGAAGGCTGACGGTTCATGAATGGGGACTTAGGCCCTCCCAGCTAATACACATCTACCGGGGGGTCTATGTCCCTATTGTAAGCTATCCAGTAGCCACATGGCCCAGAGACATGGTAAAGGGCGACCGCGACATGCTCAGATCCAGGTAACGAACGGCGCTAAAGACCGTTATAGGCGCATACAGGCAGGCTCGCCATGAGTCCTGCCACGTAATAGCCGGGGTCTTGCCGATCGAACTGGAAATAGACTGGCGAAGGCAGTATGCCTCAGAGTCTGTAGATATGTCAGAACGCATCAAGGAAGAAGCGCTTAGGCAGTTAGCCATAAATAAGTGGCAAGCGCAATGGACCGAGTCCACGGCATATAAGACGAAGAGGTTCATACCTAGCATCAGGGAAAGACTTATAAATGGGTTACAAGTAAACACGTATGTGACCCAACTATTAACCGAACATGGCGATATAGGAGTACACTTGTACGAGAAAGCTAAAAAGAGAGATAGCGCAGTCTGCCTGAGGTGCACCGCATCCTATGGAGCTGTCCGAAGCACGAAACTGCCCGGTTGCAACTTAAGGCATCCCTGATGTTAGAGGAGTGGCCCTGCGACCTACCCAAGCTACTTGGACAAGGGGTCAGGCCATTCGCAGTCTTCGCCAGCAAGGCATTATCCGAGAAGACGGGCCAGCTTAGCGAAAGCCAAGCTGTCTGATCAAGTATTCGAAAGCAAGCAGGAGCTAGTGAGTAGTGCGATCGGGCCTATCAAGCGACACATAGTGTCTATAGGTGCACGAGCAAGGAATGCCTAATACCTGAACTTCCCCAGCGTTGTCTCTGTAGCACATAGAGAAATGCTAGCGCTGCAATTCTGCGCGCGAGTGGCGTTATCGCCGGACGTTGCTGCTCACACAGCGCGAATGGCGTACGCTAAAATAACCGGAATAACAACCGACATAGCGGCGATAAGGCTGCTGGCGTTTTCGCCGGGCGCTACCGCATACCTGTATGCGGTGTGAACGGCGTACGCTTAAATACTCGGAGAAAACCGATCGACAGTCGCGATCAGAGGCAGCGGAGATCAACACACCGATTAACGACACCAAAACACCGAACATGACAACAACACCCTGATGCGACATTAATTATAAGTTACGTTAAGTATGTTTAAGAATAGTCCTTTTAGAAGTACTTTTAGAAGTAAGCTTTAGTTCAGATATCCACATAAAGAAGAAGAATAGCTAAGTTAAAATATATAGAAGAAATAAACTAAGTTAAGTTATATCAATAGGAGTAATCCTTAACGCTGCATAAGAAAGAGTTGAGTTATGTAGAAGTACATAGCATATAGTAGCTTAAGATTGTAAAGATAAGGAATTTGTATAGCCTGGCAATGATCCGCATAACCAGCGATTGAAAAGAAAACAAGGGGCGCTGCTATGGTGAGCCAAAGAAAAACCCCCTCCCCCTAAAAAAATAAGGAAAAGCGACAAGTTAAAAAAAAACGCAAGAAAAACGAAAAAGAAAGTATCAGTTACGAAGAGCGTAAGCAGAAAGTGGAGTCCAAGACATGAAAAAGGAAGAAGTGACCACCCACTTATATCAGTCGCATTAGCAGCCGATTCCGGCCGTGCGGGAAGGGTAGAGGGAGGGAAACTGCGAGAGTTTTCATATGCAGGAAAAGATCACCGATAGATGTTGATCACAGGGAATCGTTGGAATGGTGGAGAGGGAAGGTAGAAAAGCAGTTTGCGGTAACGGGCAGAGGAGAGGACATACTAATGCCTGCGGAGCTCCGTGAGGTTAAGTTTTGATACGTATTCACCTGTTTCCACGCCACAAAATTTTTCCCCCAGTGGGCCTCCTAATTTTTTTTCAAAACTTGAACTTTTCAAAATTGTTTGGCATTGAACTTCTTTACACTATGTTAAAAATTTGGCGGTGGTAACCGTCTTCCTTTCGAAATTATAAGGGGAGTGAAAATCTGAAATTTCCAAAACAACCTCAAAATGCCTTATACTATATTATATATGTATTTATATCTGTTTTAACACGACTATAATATACTTGGATATTTTTTTGTACTCATTTATGAACTACACGTCCTCCATACCCCTGAAATTTCAGTTTTTGGAAATTATGTTCAGTATTTATTCTAACTGAACGCTATTAAGTAAAAATGGACCAAGCGACAAAATCCGTTTTTCCAGAAAACGTAATATTAGAAACCCAAGAATAATACTGGTTACGGACACTTGAAGAACTATAAAAATATGTTTTTCGAGAACACGTATTTTAAAGTTCAAGAGCCCTGTAGAAACTATATGACATAACGTTTACTGATAAGCTTTTCCCAACGTGGATACACATTTTTGTACCGGGAACCCAATTTTAAAGAATTCTACTTTTCACACTCTTTCCAACGATACTAAGTAATAACTAATTTTGTCAACAAATGTGTCGCTTGGTTAATTTTTGCTTAACAGCGTCCAATTATCCGATTGAATTTTTAAGAACATTAACATCTTTGTCTGA
The DNA here is from genome assembly GCA_031841125.1 of Acanthococcus lagerstroemiae. Classification (NCBI taxonomy): domain Eukaryota; kingdom Metazoa; phylum Arthropoda; class Insecta; order Hemiptera; family Eriococcidae; genus Acanthococcus; species Acanthococcus lagerstroemiae. The sequence goes on from CM063114.1 coordinate 98,429, forward strand.
ACAGCACAAACACGAAGCAATGAACTGCAAAATAATCAGGGTACTCCAAATAAACCCAATTCGAGTTGAAAGGAGGGTGCTCAGGGGGTCTCGACCTCCTTGCGACTTCGTCAAACAGCGTTTTTTCCAGTTTTAGGACCCCTCTAATACCATCTCCTCCTTTCATCAAGATTAGACGGCCCCCTCCTTGCAATTTAGTGCACACGTTTTCTTACAATATATGTATCTTATCTACCACGCGGCAAGCCGAAGTATAATCGATGCGTTTCTTCTTTACTTTCATTTTCTCTCTGCTACAGTGGTTAGAAAAACATGTTTTTAAATTCCTTAAGTTCAATGAATGACTATTTCCGAAAAATTTACAAAGTATTCGGAATGCCCGTAAATGGCTCACTCGACCTGTTTCCACGTTAAGTAGATAAAGGGCATTTGTGTACCTAAGTATAATTAGATGAGCTCGTTACCATTAATAAAACCGATCAACTGACATTTTTAAATTTATTATTAAGACATCTAAATGTTTTGCAAATAAACGAAAAGCCGATGTCCAGATGGTGAGGTATAATATAGTGACAATGCCGATAACAAATGTTATATGTAAGGCCCATTCAAACTGTTTCTGCGGCCGCATCTTCCTTTCCAAAATCCTGGTGTTTTCGAGTTTGCCAGTAAACAGTGGCGTTCTAATTTTCCTGACCAGTGATTCTTTTAATTAGTGGAATTTTTAGTTCCGTGTATGGGAGAAAAATTTTTTGCGCAACATTTTCCTACACATTCTCTACAAGCTCTAGTGAATACGCATTGATAATTATTTTCATTGGTACCTCACACGCACCTTTTTACTAAATATCTTCATACATTCTCTTTTCATTCGCTTTTAATTAATTTTCTGTCTTGTTTTTCCATTTCAAATTACTTACTATCCGCCTCCTTATACAAGAAAGTCTGGAAATCAAATGTGAGCGAAATTGTGCACCAAATCGTTTGATGAATAACAACTCATATGTGCTGCAAAACAGAGCTAATGCCAATTTCCTCCATCTCACTCATTGAAGCCGCCAACTTACTTTAGCCAGCTTACTGTAACCAACTCACTTCAGCCCATGGTCTAGATGAGCCGCGAAGCGGGTCAGCTAGTATACATATACGTACAAAACTACGCGATGTATTGTGCACACATAAAACATAACACACACGTCAATTGTCACACCCACCCACCCGACCCACAATAATAATATGTAGACCACGAATACAATTGTTATTTTATAATTACTTGTTCTATCGAGGTAGGAACTAGACGTAAAGTAAGAGTAAGTACGTTGGGAAGTGAGAAGGTAGGTAGCAGAGCAGTGCACGATACGAGTACACATACAACATATACTCATGTGGTATTCGGTATCGTATCGCTTAAAACAATACCAAATAGTATCAGCTGATACTGAGTATACTCGGTATTGTAGCGACAGGTAGTCGTTTTCGTGATATGGTATCGACGATAAACAAGTATCACTGATAAGGCATCACTACTGCACCACCTAAAATACAGCGCTAATCATAAAATGATTCCTGACCGAGTAGGTATTACTCGGTATTGTATCGATGAAACCGACTACCGAGTACGTAATCGGTACTCGCTCTGCTATGATACGATACCCGAGTACCACTTATCGGTATCGTGCAAGGCTCTGGCAGGTAGCTAGCTATCTTCTAAAAAAAAAAAAATAATAAATAGGTAGACGCGCCATCGATGAACCACTCGCACATATAGTGTACGGGCATAACTCGACGGCATACACATATTCGATAAATCATTGATTTTTCTTCATTTCTTCGAGACCACCCGCTCACTATGCAAACGCCGGTCATTAAGACTGGCCACCAGTATGTGCATTTTCCTTTGTTTCCCGGCGCGTCATCCTTAATGAAGATAATTTTTTTCATTTTGCCTCTCGGAAAAACGTCAAATTTCTCAGCAACGCCGAACACGATCAATCGGGTTAAAAATACCAGATGTAGGTATACAATACACTCGCATATATACCCACGTACGTATTTATACAGGGAGTACTTTTTTCTAATTTTTGCTCTCAACCCGAGCCCTGAAATCTGCCCTTTCGAGTATTACTTCAGAGACGTCAAGGAGGCTGTTACGGCTGTCTTAGCTCCTACTCATCTTGCTGAAAAAGCGGCCTAGGTCGAAATGTAGTTGCTACGTGTGGGCTCAAGCCCGGGACCTTCGGATTCCGAGACCAGTGCGCTATCCACTCGACTAACCAAACCCCAGTCAAGAAATCTCTCCCCTAACCCGTTTTTTTTTTTTTTTTTAACCTCCAAGACAGATTGACGGGCGATTAAGCCGGATCTCAATGTACTAATAATCCCTCTCCCTCGAAGGAAAGCTAGAACGTTTCACTAACTTTAGAATTTCAACTGAAAAACATATTTTACGAATACTATCACATTCGTAGAGATTTTTTAAGCTTTGGAGGTTTGTAGCGCCTTTAATTTTGAAAACATGTTATGTGTATAACTCAAGTTTCTGTTTCACTTAACGTATGCTATAGCCTCTTTTCGACTTGACTTCCTAAAATTGGGAAATATTCTGTACGTCCGTCACGTTGAATCCATTTCTAGATTTGGATTAGTTATACTCAACTTTTTACAAAAATATGAAAACTGTCCGATTTTTTATTTTTCAACCAATCCTCTTTTCTTCCTGGGAGGGAAGAAGTGAATGTGGCTATTCTTCCCTTTCAGAGATCACGCCCATTACTTTGACAGTTTCAAAGTTCGTAATATCGCAAAACATATGCACGATAAACAATCAGTCACCGAAGAGGATCCAGCGCGCTCAAAAAAGCGTGCATTCGCTTATAAGAAACTGTTTGTGGAGGTCTCACGCGACTTGATGGCTTAATCGCCGAGAGCACCAAGTTTAGCTCCGACGCTAATCCTTTACACACTTACGAAGTGTAATTCAGGCGCACACGATTTTTCAAAGAAGATAGAATTCATCGATATAAAATACAGGACAGTACAAAAATGGTAGTAAACATTAAGTGTATTTACAAAAATAAAAGAATTATCAATAAATGACTCAAAACTTAAATGTATAACAGGCATACAATTTCACGTCTAGATAGGTGTCGAAATTACAACAGACCGCTTACATCAATAGAAAAATTTCACAAAACGAGTAAGACGAGCGAAGAAGGAAAACAGTCAGTAGGTATATTTCGATACAAACACGAAAAGGCAATCTTTTTAGCATCGAGCGTGAATTTTGACACATGCGCCGAAAATCGCGCGTATACAAAAAGTCATTTTCTACGTATGTCAAACACTATTTTTTACAACTAATGCATAAAAAATACACGATCTTGAACAATGTCCAGATACGCGACCAGTATTGTCAACAAAAACCGGTCAACAGTTACCCGGTTAAAATGCATCCAAAAACTGGGCGATTTTAATAACCGATTACCCGATTTTTAACCGCCGGTTTTTTACTCAACCTAAAGAACACGCTCTATCCGGCTCAGTGGTGAGAGACCGACAGGACAGTTTTACATGGTAATCCCCTCCCGCTTCTCAGAATGAATATTTTGATGCCTACCCCTCCATTTTAACTTCATCAAAAAGATGTTAGTGAAGATTTGTAAGTTCAAAACACTAGTCAACTTTTACCATCTTCTTCTCATTTCTATCAACAAAATCGCTTTCTTTGCATAGGTATCAAACATTTAGCATATAGCATACATTTAGCACTTCATTTCTTCAAGTCCAAGACTAAAATTTTGCAGGAGATATTCACAGAAAACTGTACAAGTTCCGACACTAAACTATGTCCTCCTGTCCTGAAACTCTTAAGTCCATTTTCCCCCTATGGTTTGGTCAGCCGGCTTCTGTAATCGGAGTTTCAGCTCTTTTTATGGAATCGGTTTGTAATGGAATTTTTAAGAATAGGGTTCCCCCTTTGTTCCTTTCCGCAAGGTGCTCGAAACAGAGGCCTCTTCTTCTTTGCCGTTGAACCCTTGGTACGTGATTCAGGGAGAATTTTAATTTTATTTCTTTTTATGGTATTTATGTATCGGTACATGTTTCTAATGGGGGAGTTATGGCCTATCAAACATAGAATTTTTGTGATTTGTTCCATTTTTTTGTTTTGAGTCACGTATCCTCATGCAGTTCTGTTTTTTAAATTTAAGGCGAGAAGGAACTGGAAGCTAGACTTACAAGTTTTCTTTTTCAGATTTGTTGCCTCATGTTATACACTTTTTCTTTTGCCTGAATACGTTTTTTGTTTTATACTTTTACTCCCACTTGTTTTTTTTTTTGTGTGTGTTTTTTAATATAATATATTTCAGTTTTCTTTCCATGGGCTGTTGTTTTCCTTTTTACTTTTTGTTGACATGAGCTATTTTAACCTTTGGGAGGCTGGATACCTCTGCGACATATAGATAATAACCTTTTCCGAGCCTATAGTCCGAGAGTGTAGCTTCGTGGCTCGATAATTGAGAGAAATAAAAAAAAGAAGAAAAAACAAGCAGCTTTGCTGCTCGAAGAGGGTCGGCTCTCGGCTGGAAAATAGAGGTATACTTTGTAGAATTAGATACGAATAAACAAAAAGAGACATTTTTCGATAAAATGAGTTACCTATTAGTTTCCTTGGAAAGAACGTAAAAAGTAGAATTTTTTTTAATTGGGATTCCTGATACAAAAATGCGCACACGGTGAAAAAAAGCTTATCAGTAAACGTTATGTCATATAGTTTCTACAGGGCTCTTGAACTTTGAAATACGTGTTCTCGAAAAACATTTTTTTATAGTTCTTTAAGTCGTTTCATTCAGGTAGCGTGACATTTCCAAAAATCTTAATATCATTCTTCCTGCACTACAGAAAAGGGAGAATTTTCATTGAAATGAAGTTTATAATTTGAATACGCATAGCCATCACGAATGCTATTAAGACATGTTGACAAGCAGGCAGTTTCGAACAGCTACTAGGAGACGTCATCCCTCAAAACCTCAAACAGAATATCAAAACTACCACGTTACGAGAATCGCAACGAACATGTTTCATTTGATCTAGACCTAAGCTGGAATCGTAAAACATAGAGCGGTAGAATTCGTATAGCAGAATTCGAAACGTAATATTCAAAAACGCACACAAATTACAAAATAGTTACCTAAAATGCTGGAAAACTAGGAAAATGATAAACCTTAACGTCGTAAAATGGACGCTATTCAGCGTAAGGGAACCAACCAACATTCGTAAACAAAATGAGTTATTATAATATTGGTGGAAAGAGCGTAAAAGGTAGAATTTTTCAAAATGGGCCCCCGATTCAAAAATGTGTACTCACGTTGAAAAAAGCTTATCAGTAAGCGCTATGTCACATAGTTTCTACATGGCTCTTGAACTTTGAATCGCGTGTTCTCAAAAAACAGATTTTGCTGGTTCGCTCCCTTACGCTGAATAGCGTCCAAATGTGGATTCATAACGTATTATGTAAAACGTAGAGGTAGAACCGCAGTAAGAAATCAAGATCAATGAGCACTACTGAAGAAGAAAGGGGGGAAAAAAAAAGGAAAAAAAGTTATTACAAGAGACTCATTTCCGACCCTAATAAAATCAAAATTATTGCTTATAATTCTTTTAATTTTTTTTTTCAACTAATTAATTTCTCGAAAATAAAGCGCCAATGAACTGAACGGTGACTCAGATCCGCTCAGATCAATACATCTGAAATGACACGCCACTGAACTGAACTGAACGGATGAGAAGAAAGAGAAAAAAAAGAGACTGCAATAGGCTCGGCTACGCCCTAAAAAAAAAAAATGCTAGTTCGGTGTTTTTGTCGTCTTATGGTATTTTTAATTAATATCTAGTCTGGTTATTGTTCGATTATTTAGTGGTGCCGGTTCTACTACAACAGGTGGAGGCGGGTTCCTTTCCACTCTTACAATCGATCATCTGAATCGGTTTTTAACCGGTTATTTAAAATCGGTTTTTGAAAAGCTGCATGGATTTTGCGCAATTTAAAAAGCAGCTGCGTGAATGGTTCAACAAAAAGGCGTAAAATTAAAAAAGAAAAGCATCAAACATCTGATTCATTGTGCGTACATTGCCCTGTCACAAGGTAGCACAATCATTGGATTATCTGTAGAGATATCTACAACATATTAACACGTACGCGTAAAGCATCTGCCGACAACTGCCAGATTGGAGGAACCTGAAATATTATTACCCACTTATTGGAAACAAATAAAATAAATTGAATACAAATAAAATAAAAATCAGTTTTTGATCAGATTTTTTCGTCGGTTTTCTCGGTCGGTTGATGAACCAGCCGATAATCGGTTTTTTGGTTGACTAATTAAATTCCGAAAACCGGTTAACCTTTTTCAAAATGAAAAATTAACAGTTGTATTCGCGACGCTAATGAAGGTAGCAGCACGAAAAAGAACCGAACCACGCGAGAAAACGAAATTGCGAGCGTGTATCAGAAAGAGCTATGTTTTGTGTTTGTTTTGGGCGCGAAAAATCGCAATTCTTTATGCAACAAGTAAAAAAATTATTTTACATTTTAATGGCAGAACGTCAGTCAAGTGGCATTCGAAACGTTTTTTAGTTCTACTAACGTAGTTTCTCTAAGTAATTATTTCACACCTTCTGACTGTCTTTCTTTTCTTTTTCATTTAATTCTTTCATTCATTGCTCGTTTCCCTTTTCCTACGCAAGTAAGGGTACAGTAGAATTTAGACCTATTACGTAGGTAATCGGTAGACAAATAGGTAACTAAATGAGAGCAGATGAGCTCAATATTTATTATTAATATACGAATTTAAAAAAAAAAACAAAAAAAAAAACGGCGTCGACAAAATTGAGTAACAAGTATACGTCTTATACGGCAACTATTTCTTTTCAGATTCGTTGAAGAGTACTACGTACATAGCTCGTTAAGAGTGAATACCTATCCATTGTAAATTTATCATAACTGACAGTGAGGTAGGCATAGGTATAGAGTCACACGGTGCAAGTTCAATTTATAACATATGTAGGTAGGTAGGTATCTAAAAATTTGAATCACAGATTCCTCTGGTATTTCTTCAATATTATCTCTTATATAAAATGCTACTTTTACCTTAGCGTACCGAGTTTCAATTCAAAATTAGTCCCAAAAGGCTTAAAATTTGAACTTTTTGAAAAACATTCCCGCACGATTTTCAATATTACTTGCTGGAATAATAACACTACTGAACAACTATTTTGCACTACGCATTTCGAGAGGTGATTCTGAGGTACTTTATAACGCTGAACATGATACTGAGACCCATCTTTCTCTATCGCGTCACAATTCTGAATTCTGAACGACTGAAATTCGTTTCCATTTTGTTTTTGCGGTGAAATAAGCGGTACCATTGACTGTGAATATCAAGTATCAGTGTTATCAGACCACTACAACAGAAAACAAACAGACGGAATACACACCACTACACCCAAACTCAACACGCAACAACACGAATCAGTATGACCACATTCAGTTCCTAAACCTCTTTTTGTTCACATTTAGTTGAATTGTTTACAGTTTTTGATTAGAAAAACTAGACGTGATAGAGGAAAACGGCCGACGGAACTGTATTCAGCGTTGAAAAGTACTCAAGAATCACCTCCTTAAATGCGTTGTGCAAACAAAAAATTTCATTTTGTTCAGTAGTGTAATGCAACAGGAAAACGCGACTGCGGCAAATGTTCGAGTACCTATATAAAGCTATTTTTACTTGCCTACTTCAATTATATCAGGGGGGGGGATAGGGAGTTATGGGGAACACTTGAAACAGGCCCGTAGCCAGCTCATCATTCGTGACAAGGCAAGTTAAATTTCGGACAAGGCAACTTTTCCAACTCCCCCCTCCCCCTCCGAACATTTTTTCTTTAAAATAGCAGATAACAAATTTACATTTTCTATGGCGGTATGGAAAAATTATGTTGGATGAAGATTCCGGGCAAAACTTATTATTTATCAGACCAAAAGAGATTTACATTCTAATTTTTCATTTTTTATTTTTTATTTTGCTAGATAAGGCAAGCGCACTTAACCGACAAGGCTTCGCCTTGTCTGCCCTGTCGTTGGCTACGGGCGTGACTTGAAAAAAAGCAGAATAGCTAGAAAGGGAGTGAAAAGAAGAGTGGTTCATGAGCGAAGCGAGCGAAAATTATTCAAAAATTATAAAATAAATCAACGCAAAAATACATTTTAGAAAGCCAATGAGAAGGAGGTGGATAATCCATTTTATTGCCCCTCCCCCCTATATCTACGCCACTAGGGATATACAGATACAAAGATAGATAGATGAGTGTTCAGTAGCTAGGTATCGAACACTACATAATAAAATCACGAATCGATTATGCGAATGTATATCGTCGGTGGCACGTTTGACACCTCGTATGTGAGATTTTTGGCCAAAACCACTTACTGGTACTGTTGGATTTGTCTCTGACGGGCGCCGAATAAAATTCCTCATACTACAAATATGTATGTATACAATATGTATAAGTAGCTACCTATCTACTGTAGTCCGTTCCAGATAAGAGTATCAAAAACCTATAGAAAATGCGGTATCAGTGGGGTGAAGGGAAATGCGAAATTCACACTGAGCGCGTCAAGCAGCAGAACGCTGCTCGTCTCTCATTGGTCGTGAAAACTACGCGCCGACACTCAGCGTTGTGGTCGCCCCGGAGGTTTTTGATACTCTTATCTGGAACGGACTATAGTTGTCATCCAGGACATCACGGAAATCGGGTAGGAGGGTGGATACTGGGTACAGCATACAGCTACGTTTGAAGAGCGTGCTGCGTGATACATACGGGCTATACGGGCTACGCCCGTAAAAGGCGGTGCCGCACGAAACGACGCTAGGCTGCTTCATGTAAAAATCAAGTAAAAACAAACGAATAAGCGTCGCGCCGCAACACGTCATGTTTCGTCCTGTCGTATGATACGGCGCCGGCGCGGCGGAACGCGATGCCTGACCTACCGACGTCCTTTTTTTTGTGTGTGTGTCTACGATAAATATCACGCCCGACAACTATTTTTTGGCCTCGTTGCACCGTGTAATGCCTAGTGCGACTGTGACGGTGCAAGACGGACAGTTAGGCCGATCGCAGTAACTTCAGTTACGGCACTTAAAACAAGGTTTTAGTACGAAAATATTTAGTTCAACGGCATTAGTATTTGAGATGAAATATGGAGAGTGTTGATGTAGCTACAAACGCAATATACGCACGTGCATCCACACCAACAAACACATGCAAGCACTCTGAGGATTCAACATCAAATACCCCTACTCTCTTACACGGAGAGCGAAGATCAGTCTCGTTTTGGGAATAAATCAGCGGGTTGTCTGGTTTCAATGATTATTTTAATTTGTAGTTTAGGATGTTGAGAGTTAGTTTGAAAAAACAGATCCAAATTTTAATAAAACGTGTTAAAGCTCAAGGTAAAACACTTCTAAAAAGTCCAAGTTAAAAAAAAAGTTCAGAGAGGCAAAATTTTGTGGCCCCCACATAAAAGGGGTTACAATTTCTTTTAGCCTAAAACTTTTTCAGAGTTTATACGAACATATCTAGATTCTATAACCCGCCCCCACCCCCAGCTCTAACGGTTCATCCGCCAACATCGAACAAACACACAAACAGACAACACTTTTATATATATTAGAGAGATTTGAGAGTATCAGTCTCGTATCAGCTGCGATAAGGTGTTTTTTTACACACGTTTTCGTTAAGTTCGTATAATCTCGGAGTGAACTGTCAGTACGTGTCTCATTGTGTGGCGCATCGTATATTTAACTATATATACACGTTCACACGTTCAGTCAGTCATCTTCGAGTGACTAATATGCGGTGCTAGAAGATGTAATACCCAGACCAGCAAGTAATACACTATATTCATTATTCTCCGTTATTGAACACATTTACCTATTGATTCAATTACAATATCGGCACTATCGGTGATAACGCAGTCACTGTAACCGACGTCGATCGACGCAAACATGGCAGAAACGACACCAAAAACTTCGCGCCAGACCTCTATAAATGAATTTATTGAAGTAGACCAGACCAAAGACAACCTAAGTAACATGAACAGCGAGGGCTGGCTAATCAGTAAGGGACGAAAGAGACCAGCAACCACGTCACCAGGAGCGCACGGCCCGAACCAAGCAAAAAAGCCTGAGCATGCAAGGCCACCAGTGAGTACCAGAAATCGATTCGATGTGCTAACCAAGACTGACACTACCCAGAAATCCAACTGACATTATTCAATGTCTTTTAAATGTTACGTCTTCTCCAAAAACAGATTTTGTCGCTTCCGTCCTTTTTGCTTAACAGCGTGCATTTATTTTATCGCGATTCGTGTTTGACATATTATTACAACACGAGTATATACGTAACGAGATTACTGGAATTTTGATTCGTCCGAATCGAAGCTTCGTTCGCCACAAGCTGAATACGTGCCAGTAGCATAAGTCGGAAGTTATCGTTTCGAGAGGATTAAGGAGATTTATCGGGGAAACGTAATCGCGAGCGAAGCAAGGGGAAAAATGTTGAGGTTTTCCAACGAAATGACCTGTAAAAATTTCATTTTCAACATTTTTTTTCTTGATCGAGGGGGGAAGGGAGGATGTGGGAATATATCCCGATATCACTCTTTATAAACTGACTGGCATTCCGGTGCTTTTTCTTCGACGAATTTCCGAATGATTTTGGCTCCATAAAAAACTAATTCTGTAATTAGGATCAATAAGGGCGAATGATCATATTCATACAGCGGCCAACTACGCTACCAAACATGAACCCCAATAGGCTATTCAGAATAATACCTGCACTACGTCATTGTAAGAAAATGAACTCGCACCTTCAGAGACCTACGGTACGAGTACAAAATTAATATCGATGTACACATATTATCTCCTCGAAAGGGTACGAAAACGGGTTTCAACCTCGACTGATACTTAGCGAGGGTAAAAATTGGAATTATAAATAATAATGTTTACTAACAGTAAAAGCTGACGCCGGCGCTTGCGCAGATCGAGTAACAAATACGAAGATTTATCGAAGAAGTTGCGAAAAAATTATTTTATCCAACATGTAATTGATAAAGACTATTTTTCCAAACAGCATCGAATGAGTAAATTGGCTTTTTTATTTAACTGAAATGGAGAGTGAGGTAAAAACCGGAGAGCGAGGTAAAAATTTTTACCTCACGGCTTGCCTACAACACGTGACGAAAACACGAAAAGTCGCATTCGTAAATTACATGCCCTGTAGGAGTGCTACAATCGCTGAACAAACGTGATTTGATAAGACTGGATGTAATCTTTTGATTTTAAGTAGATTTTTGAATTTTAATAGGTAATTTATATGTATATTTGTCACGCAAAATAAATGTTTCTATCGATGTGAACGATATATTTAACTTCATCCGTCAAGAATATCGGTAACCCATTCGTTTTAGCCATGCAGCTTATGAAAGCTAGTCACATTTTCAATGTAATGATAAAGCAGTAGCAAAGCCTTTATCCAACACAACACCTTCCCGAAGATTACGTTTCTCGAGAATTTTGGAATCTCTGACTGTGAATTTATCGCACGCTTCTCTTCAAAACATTTTGCTCACGAAGGTAGTTCCTCGGGAAGATGAAGCTCCTAGCATGAATTTCACTATATGTGGATTTCCTTATAACAGGAATACGGTCTACTGTTACAATTCAAATTTAAGTAAAATATAACAATACCGACTATAATTGATATATTGCAAATTACAGAAATTGAAACATAAAAATTATCGTCTACCTACTATCTCGATGCGAATGTGCATGTATGTCAATTCGTGTATTGACTCGCAATTCGCAACTACACTCCTCATTATTATGTTGGATAAAGTTACGTTCGTCACTCGTGGAAAACTGCTCACTTTACCCACTTGTAACGAAAATAACTATTATCCCGTCAGTTTTCAGAAAATTAGTGTGCTCTACATCCCGTCAATAGATATTTACATATTTATGTATGTACATATACATACGTACATCGAAACGAAGAATGATCAGTATTTTATTTCTCTATACTTTTCGGGATTTAAAATGCGAGTTCCGTGTCCTAACATGCAGATAGATATGCGTGGTTATGAATAGGTATGCCGAGAGTTGGACCGAATCGAGACATTAGGAAAATTCATTATAAGTATTTCATTGGTTTAACTTCAAGAAAGAGACGTTTTTCATGTGCAGTTACAAGAGACTCTTTACGCGATGATATATAGGGATGGAAATAATAACCATTTCAATCCTTCCCCAGCGAAGAAATTGATCACTTTTTTAACGATCTACGAGGAAAAAAGTAACAGATAAGGCAATATTATCAATTAGAAAAATTTGGCAATATTCAAAAAATATCATACACAATGACAAAGTCGTGAAAGAAGAAACCAATGTACTCGTGTAATTGAAGAAGCTCCAACAAGCCTCGTACTCCTGCAATAGAGCTTCCTTTAAAAACGATACTTGTATACAATTTTCATGTCTCGCACAGAGGTTCATTTTGAAAAAAAAAAAAAAAAAAAGTGATCGAAATGAGAATTAAATTAAATTTGAACAACGAAACTGATTTCTAGCTTTTTCAAACACAGGGGATCCACTTTTGAGGTCATTTTCCCTTTACCTGCTACCTTTCGAGCGCCATAGAAGCTGAAATATATGACGACACCCAAGTGGTATAACTGACAGAAGAAGTCGTTGACTAGAATTTCCGGAGCTACTTCAAGCAAATAATTGAGGCGTTATCTGTCAAAAGGGCGCTTGACATATGGGAATCCCATATGTCAAGCGCCTTTTTAACATATAAATCCTCAATTATTCTTCAATTACCCTGTTCTTAAGACTTCAGACAATAATGAGGCGAACGCTCCCGAACATTCGAGGTAAGTGAAGAACGGTCGACACGTTTCGAGCAACAGAATAGAAGATCGATAACGAGAGCGATAAGGAGTTTCGCCGATAACGTCAGGGCATATAAAGGCCACTGACCGTCGCCGTCGAGTCTAGGTTGTTTAATGCGATAATATATTATTGTGTTTTTAAAGCGATTTAACTACTGTACGTAGAGTTGTGGTGTATTAGTATGAAATTAAAAGTCGTGAGTGCAAATTTCGTTACAAATAAGTTGTTTCAGTAGTCTAGAGCGATCTATGAAATTTTACCAACGATCGAAAACTCAACTGGTGTCTATTTCTGAATACTTGTATTTTATAAAGGTAAAAAAAAAAAATCGAATACTGCAGTGTCTTTGGTAGATTCTAACTACCCATTTTATGCGTCTGTATCATTCGGTCGAGTCTGCAGCGTCTCATAATTATATCCGTAATAAGAAATTAAGAAAATATGAAAATTACCAGGGGCAAGATTATGCAAATAATACGTCAAAATGGAGAGACTGGTTAAGGTATTATTATCATATAGTTCCAATTTTTGAGGTAAGTTATAATTGTCTCCGTCCTCGGTAGAGATATATCATGTATTTACACGAAGGTAATTCGAAGAAAGAAAAAAACAATTCCTACTATAGGCTTCAACCATATTATCATTGGCTTGAACAGGACTTTTCGGCATCGTTATACAAGTTGTTTCAAACTGTATGTATGTATACCAAGAGGTAGTGGAAAATCAAAAATTTCGGAATTCAAATAACGATTTTTCAAAAGTTGTATTTTGACGTCCACAAACACTGCGCAAAGTACCTATCTGTAAAAATTTAAATATTTTCCATTCGCACATATCTGGAAAAATATTTTCTATGAAAACCTTTTACGTACACACACACACACACACACACACACACACACAACATACACACACACACACACACCAGGTTGAATGCTGAGCCCTATAGGCAAACTGGAAAAATAATCTTTAACTTTTTGTCGATTTAGAGTATACTCAAACACAACTTTTAGGGTGTCAGCGTAAGTCGAATTACAAAGTTTTAGTTTTTTCGCACCATCAAAATGTACTCATCTAGGTTCAGGTACCACGATTCATGTCACCGGTAAGACATTACACCCAAATTAAAAGTACTTCAGTTTCTGCGGTACATATTTCTAGAATAAGCTTTTAGAGATAGCATATAACACCCGAGTAGGTACTGAAGAATCTTCCATCCGGTTATAAGCTGAAATACGAGATGGGGCGAATGAACCAGAGCCGCTAGTGAAGAATTACCGAGCTGCGTTCTCAGTCTTCGAAACACGAATCATTCGTCCCAAATTGAGAGTCGAGCGATGTATCGTATAGATATTTATTTCCAATTATGCGTTCCACTAGAGGGTCAGACAGCATACGTTCGATTTGATGACAGACAAATCCAAAGAAATCGGTTGATATACTTCGGCGAGTGAGGCACGGTTGTATTTTATCACTTCTACTCTTCAACCACCTCTATATGTTGTATTCCAGGGAGCTCCATGGGTAGATGGCTAAGCATTCATTAAGTAAGACATGCGGGTGGTACCACTCTAACTGCGAAAAATAACGGAAGCTCTTGAAAGTATACAAAACAACTGATTTAGTGATTTTCAATCGGAATGAATAGGTATAAATACTCATCACTCGTAACGTATATCCCATGAGTGCACCACTTCAACTACCCAAAAAATTCGACCGAGACACTACAGCGAGACGAAAATTACGTTCAACAGACTGCGTGGAGTAAATTTACGTAATCATCGGATCAACCTCTCACCACTTTCGGGGCCGTTACATGGAAATGAAGCGGGGATACATACAGTGCACAAATAAAGAGTCAAAGAGAAGTTTTCGGAATGTAGCGCCATAGAAGAAGGTTCAGTATGCCAGGGACAATAAAAGTAACTAATATTAATATATAGGCTGCAAAATGTAAAATTTAAATTTTAAAAAAAGGAGCGCTTACGTACGACCAAAAATTATAAAATGTATCCAGGACACATCATTCGCGGTAGATACGAGTACGAGCTGAGGTCCCTAATTTTATGCGAGGAGAGATTGCAGAAAAACGCAGAAAAGGTCGAAAGTTGTTCTCACGTCTAAAGAACCTGGAAAACGCACCACGCAATAATTACGACTAAGAATAAAAAGCATCAAAATTTAGGACGACAGACAGACAGACAGACAGACAAGCAGGCAAACAAACAAACAAACAAACAAACGGACTTTATGTTACCCATATAGCTAAAAACAAGTAAACCTAACCAAACATGCGTGATTTTCGATGCCATGGCATCACCTCAAATTTGCAATTTTCCGTTCATTTTCTCGATTCGACGTATTATTTCGTATTATGTATTCAATCTTTCCAAGCTTTCTAAAATGTTTTTGCAGAAATCCTTTCCTATATCATCCTTTTTTTTTCTTGCCAAAGTAGACAGGAAGAGATCGAAAAAAACCTCGTCTTTCAACTGCCATTCGTTATGCCGACCACTTTCCGATAGCCTTGTATTTTCTCTCATACGCTGTCGCTGGTCTCGGTGTTTCCCTCATGCTTCTAGGCTATAGGCGACGAGACGCTACGGCACCTCGATCGGACATTATTACCCGAGCCGACAAACTTATCGCCGAGAGTATATTTTCGGGTATCATTTGGTTATAGGTGTTCCTCCATTTTTCCTTCCTTTAATTCAAGTTCTGCCAATTGCCAGATGGATTATCGTTTAATTCGATCGAAAGGTCAAATCTTGCTCATTTCAGCTAGACCGAATAATATTACTACTCACGAGGCATACTGAAACCTCTCTCTATTCATTCTTACGGGAAAATACTTCATTCCTTTTTTCGAGAGAAGAAAAAGTGTGGACATCGAATGGCGTCAAAGGTTTGTTCTCATATATTTCAGTAATTATTTGACGGTGTGGTTAAACACGAAATGATTTGAATCCAAGATCGGACAAGACAGCAATCGTAGGAGTACAGCGCGGGGTAACATACTGCATATGACGGCAATAAAATTTATCAACCTCACGAAAATACGTAAATATGCAACAAATAACTAAGTAATTAGTTGAAACGAATTAGACGAAGGAAAAAATTGACAGAACCACGCATACAGACAGGTATAATGATGTCCAGCAGGTCCGACGTCGGCAACACACTGTGACTGCATTTGGACGCTGTTCAGTAAAAGGGAACCAGCAAGCAAAATCCGCTTTTTGAGAATACGTGATTCAAAGTTCAAGAGCCATGTAGAAACTATACGGCATTGTGTTTACTGATAAGCTTTTTTTAACGTGAGTACACATTTTTGAATTGGGGGCCCAATTTTGAAGAATTCTAGGTTTCACGCTCTTTCCAACGATACTAATAACTCATTTTATTCACAAATGTTAATTGGTTCCCTTTTGTTGAACACGTCTATTTGTACATACATATACACCACATACTCACTGGAGCAAAGCGTACGCGCATTACACAATACCACACATACACTGCGCGCGTGCGTGGGAGGCATAAACGTGGGTTTGAAGCTTATTCGTTTTACTAATCACATTACTTCCTAATGATCATTTTGTAAACGCGGGTAAGACCAAATTAATAAAGTATCCAAATTAATACAGTATTATTCACATTTTCTTCTCATCGAGTGATTCATCTGCCATCTCATTCGTGATTCGTGTATTCGTTTATTAGCACTACCACTGATACGTCCGCGTATACTTATCGGAAAATGAGACGAAAAAGAATCACACGGTATTCTGAAGATCTCATTTTGGAAGTAGATACTTACGTTTTAGAGGAAAATTTGAACAAAACATTTTCAAAATTATTTGTTCTCGCACGCTGTATGAAAGCTTTCAAATGGAATATGCTATTAGCTACGGAATAAAATTTTCAAGCTTATGGTTTTGGGTAAATAGCTGCGGCAAGAAATTCTGGGTACTCGCGGTGCGCTTTCAGTGACAAACCAAAACACATCGGACAAGCGAAATTTAGGTATGTAGCGGCTGTTGAAAAGGTAATCATTGCGCCGCGCGTTCCAGCACTTTTGAAAATACCTCAAGCACAACATTTCCGCCAAAAAAAAAAAATTGAAAAAATTAGAAAAAATTAGTCGGTATTGAGGGATTTCTTCGATAGACAATTGCGTAACTTGGAGAAACTTCTACAGATTTATACCTCCGAGTATATTACTGATATCGATAACTGTCGATGTATTCGTCAAACTTCAGATAATTATCCATATTAAATTATCTTCATAATTGACACCGGAAATGATTTGCCTGTGCCATGCTGTAGTCTCTGAACTCAGATCAGGGGTGGGCAGCTGTTCAAGTTAAGAATGGCACTAGGAGAAGAAAGAAGAGAATAGATACATAGATAGATAGATAGATAGATGTCTGGATGGATAGGTATTCGATCAAGTTATAAAATAATTTAATACATCGAAAGCCGGCATAGGTTGGCTGGTGTACGATACGCGAGTCGAGTCGGGTCGAGTCGAGTCAAATATGTACGTATGTAAAATACTTCTCGAATTTACTAGGTACCTAAACGAGCCCACCCAATTCAGCAGAAAGGTTGGGCGAACACGCATCCGGTATCGGTACAAAGTATAAATAGATATTACTCTTACTCGTAGATACGATAAATAACAATAAATTTAGGTAAGTAGGTATTATCCGTTGATACCTACTCGGCGTGTATACGAATAAAGGCGGCGGAGCGGCACGGCGATGCATCGAGGAGAGTATGCGCGCGAAATCAACTCAATCTGACGGTATAACTTAGATTATCGAAAGCGTACTCACTGTCGTCAAACTGTATTTCGGGTAAGCAACCGTCGAGAGGATTGATGTGATCGGAAGTTGTGGACGAGGAGGAAGATAGCGAGGACGAAGACGAGGAGGACGCCGAAGATGACGGATTAAGGACGAAATCGGATAGCGTGAAATCGTTTGTTAAAGGTAACTCGGAGGATGCCGATGCTGTCAGATCGACACCCGAGTTTAGGTCGGCCGTCGAATTTGGTAAAAGCGAGTCGGTAAAGTCGACCGATAGCGGGGATAACAGCTGGTCGGAAAAGTCCGTGCAAAACGAATGATGATCGGCGAAGGTGGGGGGAGTCAGCGAGAGCGACTGATCGCTCATATCGGTCACCGCCGTGGACGCGTATTCGCCGCTGGAAAAGGAACACGATTCGCCGTCGCCGTCCGATTCGGTGTCCGTGGCCGGGACTACACAGTCCTGCAGAATACGATTTAGGGCGGCGATGTACTTCATCGCCAGTCTCAGGGTAGATATTTTCGTTAATTTTTCGTTCTTATTTTCGCAGTCGGCGGTCGACACATGTGGCAGTACACGTCGTAACGCTTCGAATCCTTCGTTAATCTCTCTCATGCGGCATCGTTCCCTCGCATTCGCCGTCTTACGACGATATTTACTGAGCGGCGCCGGCTTCTGCTTAACCCTGCCGCTAATTTTCTTGTATTTACTTCGCGGTTTCCACACCTCAAATTCTTTCTTATCGTTATAGTGGTTATTGGCGGTAATGTTGTTGTTGTTATTGTCATCGTCGTCGTTGTTGCGACGGCCACTACCACCTCTTTTCAAAATCGTCCTCGGCCGAAGCGAGTACTTCTCGCATTTTCCCAGCACTTCGGCGTTGTTGTTATTCGTGTCACCGAGGGACCTCATATCTGCCACCGTTACTCCGATGTTGGCATTCATCGCGAATGACTCCAATATCGAAGCCAGTTTGCTAAGTCACTTTCACATCGATCAACGACACTATACCGCACTTAATTATTATTATTACGTTACACGATGCGCGAAAACAATACTCGGAAACATACCTGCCAACGAAATCCACAAAAATAACCGGCGATAGGTGGGTCACATTTCTACGATTCACGGAATGTCATGAAACGAAATTATTTAATAATCTAAAGTAAAAAATAGAAAGAGAAAGAGAGAGAAGAAAAAAGAAAAAAGAAACTAGTATCGGAAGGCTTTAAAATGAAAGGAATCGAACCGAACCAGCGCGAACATATGAATGCAACACTTTCGACTTAACGTACACCAGCGTTTGAGTCTCCGAAAATGGTGCGCGACGGTTACGAAATAGCGTACGTTGGCAGAACGTTCGTTCATTCGGTCTCGATCGGTCGGTCACCTTACTACACTACACACTAGGACGAGTACATATGCGTTTATGGTTATCAACTGACGCGAAACTCTAAGACCCAAACGCTGGAAGAACGAGTAACAGCATTTAAAATTGACGCCGCGTAGCACCACTCGAGAATATACTGGGCACGCGAAGCGATACCCCCACTAGGATTTAATTCGTACGCCGCAGCGTCAGTGATGATAGAAGCTGCGGCGAACAGCAAATCAGCCTACAGCATGCACATAATATATTATATTACCGCGTACGTACATTGCATACAATAATATATGTACGTCTATAACTATACTACACGAACCAAAAAACCCCTGCCCTCCTTATGGGAAACCATGCGGAGTTTGGACTTGTAATTATTACGGAGGGAGGGGGAATGTATCTTTCTCAATCATGTCATAAGGACTAAAAATATTCGCAATCGACTTTTAGATGGCAGTTCGAATGTACTTTGAATATAAAATTGTTTCGACTCCGTAATACAGGTCGAGTGCGCTCTGGAAGGGATGGAGAGAGCTCAAGAATGGGTGCGAGGTGCCACGATAGGAAATTCACCTTCTGCGATTTCGAAGGCTTTTCCTCATCTCGTCATGTCGATCGATGTTACCTAGCCATCTATCAGCCTATTTCCGTATTTTCGATCCATCAAAGAATTACTCGAAATCAGACAAACCGTCGGTAGCTCAGACCGTGAGAAGTACCAGACGTATCAGTCGACCTCATTCCTCGACCCGATGACTCACACACACGCGCCTTATTCCTCAGCGACGACTTCAAAATTCCTAGAATCCGCGACGGTACGAGCAACAAGCGTACAGCAAAGCATAGACACCGATCGCACCTCTGCGGTAGCCCTCACTCTCATTTCGAATCACCCGTAACCATCCATTGTCTGAATTTCCAAACGGCCACACGCGGCTCTGACGTTTCAGAATCACCTCAGTTGGGAGAATCCCTATTCCACCGATGGGCCGAACCTGAAACAGAGCTTCGGCTTTATAAACTCAATACAAGGGCCGAATCGTCGGTCTTGCTCTCATCAAAAGTTAGGTGGAAGCTATATCCGCATCTAGATCTGGGACTCCGAACACTAACGTAAACTTACTGAACTGTCGTGTCGTACGCTCTTGAAAGCCAATTGCTACGTATTTGTAATACCAGTAACTTAACGTAAAGAGTAAAGTGCTGTAACTGTATCATTTGCTGAATAAAATTTGTTCATCTAAATCCGACTCGGCCAACTCATTTATCGAGCCGAGAGTCGTTTATTTGGGACTTGGCAACCATCAGCCCCCTGGGCCCACGCTGTGGACCCTCCTGAACCACGTGTCGATTCGCTACGACGATCTACAGAAGCCCGGAAGGCTCCGGCGACCTCACGACACGAGGGAAGGGTGGAAGCAGAGCCACAAAATGGGAGTCCATTTGTAGGAATTAACATGAAATACATATAAAATATTATAGGGCGTGCACGGAACTTTTGCACTGGCCACTAAACGCGATACGGTCAAGTTGCACACAGTATACATATATTATACCACTTAGGTACCTATACCAGTGGTGCATGAACGACAAAACGTATAGCCAACGCACAGCCGCGTAAGTTAATGCGTCACGCTATTACGTGCGTTCATTTTGGGAAAACTTCGTATATCTGTTAAATTTCCACAACCATAGTGATCTCATCGATATGGTAATTCATCCTTCACTAGCATCCCAGAAAATCGATTCGAGAAATTAATCTCAAAATCGAATTCAATGGTTTGAAAAATTTACGAGTGGACTCTCGTCTCTAACTTCATTTTTCAGCTCAGCTATTTCCCCTCCCCATTCTGAAACTCTTTTCAATGTTTATAGACTAGGATTATGAAGCCGAATCAATTTTTATTGTCAGCGCAGAAAGCCGCTAACCAAAACTTATATGCGAGTATTTTCACCGTCATCACAGCTTGACAGAAAGAAAGAAAGAAAAAAAAATTGCTACAAAAGTCAATCTTCCTGTTACGAGTAGTTTCTCTAACAATGAAAAGATGCTTGAGGTGCAGGTTCCTTTCATCCAATCGACTTAAAAATTTGAATATGAAGCTTTTCTATTCATTTTTATTTATTATTTTTTTATTTTTTTTAATATCCACCGAGGTGCAAAAATTGGGATCCGAAATAGGACACCTAAGTATATGTACAAACGTACACGCATACAAGCCGGCAGGTAACATATCTACCTAACTACTGGCGAGTCCTTCAGACATTTTTCAAATTTAGTCGGCCAACCGCCGAAATTTATCCTCGCGAACTAATAAAAGTAATGTCTGGAATTTTTTCAGATTTTTCTGACAAAATTCAGACCTGTGCTGCGAGAACCTCCGAGTTTAATGAGTACGAGGTTTTTACCCGAAAATTCGTCAGAAAATACTTCGATGGGCCAAATACCCACGATGCAGCAGACACGACTAAAATACGATGTAACAGAGTGGACAAACTTTTTGGCGCGCAAAAAAACATCGAACTTATTAAGTTGGGAAATGAATTTTAAGGATTCATTAAAACGACATATCTATATCGAGATAAAACGTGCGATGATGATAAGGTTATCAGTCTTACGACCGGTTTGATGTAGCTCTCCAAATTCCTTTTCTTGTGCAAGTTCTTTCATTTCGTAATAACACTTACATTTTGACATCCTTGATTATCTGCTCAACATACTGGAAATCATTGCCGACCTACCCAATTCTTTCTTTTCACTGTTCCTTCTAGCAGCAGTGATACGTAGACCATTATTCCTGGGTGCCTCAAATTATGCCCTATTAGTTTATCTCTTCTTCTTTTCAGACAATCCCAAATATCCATTTTACTTCCTACTCTGTTAAGTACATTTGCTGCTAAGTACCCGCCTATAGCTCCACATCTCAAAAGCTTCGATCCGTCTCTTCTCTGGTTTTCCTATGGTCCAAGTTTCAAATTCATGCAAGGCTACACTACAAACATAAGTTTTCAAGACTAATTTTTTGATTTCCAGATTTATTTTTGATTTGAAAAGATTACTTCTTCGATAAAATGCTAATTTGGCTTGCGCTACTCTACTACTAATATCACTTTTACTCCTTCCACCTTTGGTTATTTTACTCCCTGAATAGCAAAATTTACTTACTTCCTCAATCTTTTCCTGTCGGTTTTAGAGAATTTCATTTTTTACGAAAACGTGTATTTTGAGCGTAAATTGTCCGTTTTTGTTCGATTTTTCTCGATAATTTCAAATCTGTACTTTGACTCTGCAATTCTTCCACACCCACCAGTTCCTCGTAAATGAATGAAAAGCCATTTTATGAAGCAAATGTTGGGGAGAGAAGTCGAAAATTCGAAATCAAGTTCAGACTCAACGCCAAAAACTGATCTGGAAACACTAGTTTTGTTTTTGATAGCGTAATGTTCGGATTTTGAAATGGCATATTTTATCCTCTTACAAGCCTTTATTCGCTGTGTGGCCAAGAGATAACGTGCCCGCTTCGCAATCCTTGCGTTTCAGGTTCGAGTTCCACCAATGCCG
Organism: Acanthococcus lagerstroemiae; assembly: GCA_031841125.1. Taxonomy (NCBI): domain Eukaryota; kingdom Metazoa; phylum Arthropoda; class Insecta; order Hemiptera; family Eriococcidae; genus Acanthococcus; species Acanthococcus lagerstroemiae. Next base: position 121,185 of record CM063114.1, read on the forward strand.
CAAAACTAATGATAATGATATTCGAATACCTCCACCAACATCATAGTGGACACAGCGAGTGCAGTATCAATCGAGATGGAAACATAACGCGTTCTGTAACCCCCGCAAGTTTACACGAACCAGGCATTACAATCGCAAAAGGCGTCTTATTACCAGATCAGAAAGATTGGTACGTTGCATGTGCACGGTACTGGACAGCCTGCTCAACGTTGTGAAACACGTGGCTGATCAGTGAACTGCGACTGCATGTGCATACTCTTCGCCACAGAGAAGGAAAACTCTTTAACGCAACAACACCGCGGGGAAAGCAACGGCAAACTACTCCGAGTCTCCGACTAACCTGCCCAGGAGAGTCGCGCGTCAGAAACCACGACCACCAATGTCCGGCATCAGATACGGCGCCTGAAGAATAACGAAGACAAACCTCTATCGAGGCGAAGAAAAACTGTATTCAAATTTCGCGGCGAGATTTAGGTATGTTCATGGTACAGAGACCACAGTGCCTGGAAAGCACTTGCATCGCAAGGCGTCCCAGAAGGTATTATAATAATGCTAAAAAATCTGTATCGTAAATCGAAGGCATTTATCTCGCCGGATAAGAAAGGAGAATCGTTTAGAATGGGTAGAGGGGTAAAACAAGGTGATCCCTTGTCACCTAATATTTTTAATGCGGTACTTGAAGGATTGTTCAGAGAATTAAAGTGGGAGAAATATGGCTTGTTAATGGATGGATACCAAATAAACAATCTCAGATTCGCCCATGACATCGTACTGATTGGCAAAAATATGGAGGAAATAAACTGTATGATTGACGACTTGGTGGAACAAGGGGCTAAAGTGGGACTAAAAATTAACTTAGAAAAATCCAAAATTATGAAAAAAGAGGGAAAATATGCAAGCCGCCCCTCCAGCGGAACGAAACTAGAGATGGTTGACGACTACAAGTACCTAGGACAGATAATATCATTCAAAAACCGAATCGGGAAGGAAATTGAGACTCGCAAAACTAACTCTTGGAAAGCTTTTTGGGCGTTGAAACACATTTTTAAAAGTAAAATGAAAATTCAAGCTAAATTCCTAGGTAGTTGTGTGCTACCAGTGGCAACATACGGAGCTCAAACCTGGTCAATAACCAAAAAACAGTTGAAGAAATTGAAAATGATGCAAAACTCTATGTTCCGGAGCATTTAAAAAATTAAAATAAAAGACAAAATTAGACTTGAGGATATAAGAAACCAAATTAATGCTACCGATATTGGATATACCATTAGAAAACTGAAATGGAAATACGCGGGCCACCTGACAAGAGAAAGTAATTTAAAGTGGCACAATATGGCAACCTTTTGGACCCCGTATGGCCACAAACGCACAAGAGGGAGACCAATACTACGCTGGAGGGACGATTTCATAGTTTTGAAGGTAAGGTGGGTGCAATTAGCGAGAGATCGAGACGTATGGAGAGAGACAACGGAAACTTATGCCCTAAAATGGGCGGGGTAGCTGGCGGTGGCTCACCTACCCAAAGTTGTAAATAAATAAAAATGGTACAGAGTCAGAATTAGCGCAAATAATAAATTAATCGAAACGAAATTGTTGTAGAAATACAATCTCAAAACCCAAATATTATTCAGTAATTATTGGTTACTGAGTTGTGATTGATTTATCAATCCGCTAAGTAAATCTTGGAAATAATGTTGACGTTGAATGTATATTTATGAAAAGCTCCGTTCAGTATAATTTTTCTGCACAATAAAGCAATAACTATTTCCGTCTTTTGATTTGAGTTCATTTGAAAGAACGTTTCACTATAATTGTCAGCCTTCGAAGGTAATGTTTATTTGTTCGCACGAAGTCAAATTTTCTTAAAATTTATTTTTCCGATGAAGGAACGCGTACAGATGAGACACATGGCACAGTTACGTAACCTCAAATTTTCTCGCTTCATGCGATTGGCGCTCCGAGCGATGATCGGCGAAAACTGCGCATAAGAGTGCTAGAGGACCTAAATATACCAGTGTAAGACACGCAATTCGAAGCCAACAATCATAATGTTGGCTCTGTTCGATCTAACAATTTTGATTTTCTTTACCTTAGTTTTGGTACGACTCTCAGGAAAGTGAAGTTGGTAGTTATTCTTCGGCTGTTTATACATTATTAATTATTATTATTTTTATTTAATCTGGGTTCACGGCCGACCGACGCCTAATTAAACTCACCCAGTCTTGGGCATTGGTCTCCGCACCCGGATCTGTTTTGAGCCACCCCCGCCCATCATGGACCCACTCTTGTAACCATTTCGTCACGTCACCGGATTCGAAGGCGGTCCCCTTTCTTTTTGTTACCATAGGGAGTCCAGACCGACAGCTTGTATCCCTATTTTTGGTTTCCCTTCTTGGCTAGATGTCCTGCTGCTTGGTTGTTTATACCCACCAGTAAACTTATCAACATATTGTTCATTGTTTCGATTGCGAGTATTATTCATCCTTACGTTTTGTTCAATCTGAAAATAAAAGTTTTCCGTATTCGATCTTAAATTACGAGTTAGTGTCAGAAGGAATCTCACGTATGTATGAATCGTAACATCAAAATGTGAGCTAAATAGAGATTTTAACTCGGGAGTAAGAAAACGTAAGATATGTAGAAAACAACTGACCTAAAACCGAAAAAGGTTTAAATTTGACATCCAAATTGCCCACTTTTCGAAGAATGATCTTAATATGGTCTCATATGTGTGCCCATTTCTTTACTTTTACTTCAAAAATTTTCTGAAAATAACTTTTTATATTTGTGAAATTGTTTGTAATTTTACCTACTTTTAGGACGCGTACAGAGTGATCACAGTGTTTGATAGTTGGGAAAAATTCGGGGGGGGGGGGGGTGTCGAGTTTTAATTGTTTCAGAAACTAAAAATGTTCTAACGCAAATGCAGGAGTCTGTATACGATAAATATAACAGTATAGTGTAAGGTACAGAAATTTATATTGGCCGACGTTCCCTACTAATATATCACTCGTGCGTGTGTAGTTGATGAAGAGTAGGTACCTAATCTATGTAAGTATTACTTGGCAAGTACAGGGTCACACAGCGAGGATAAAACAAGTGAGGTAAGGATCCACGCCGCTTTTCCTGGAGTGTGGAGGAAAACACTTTTCCAAAATGGCATTCGATGAAAATTCGAAAGACTACAGTTCGCGAACGATATTTTGGTGTTTTCGAGTTTCACCCGCTCTACAGCGGGTAAACATTAAGCCAAAGATAGAAGAGCGCGATGCGGCGGTGGAAATGGCGAAACCGACGCGGTGCGTCGCAACAATAATCTTAAACACCAGAAGTGAAACAGGCGTATGTCACCTGGTCAGCAAAAAATACGAGTAAAAGAAAAAATGAAATGAAAACAAAATGAAGAAAACAAAAAATAGACGAACATCGCATAGGTAAAGTACCCACATATTATTTAGTAGGGAAGTATAGGTGAAGTGTGATCGCTTGGCTCGTGGTGAGCTCCCGAGCCTTTGAACGCACTGAATCGTGAGCACCGCCGAACGAATGCTAGCCCGACTGTGACAAGCTGAAGTGGTCGAAGAGCGAAGGTGTTCGGCGCTGTTGAATCTCAACGAAGCCGCTGATGAAGGGACTTTGACGATCCTGCCGGACCAACGGATGGCGAGTTTTGCCTTAGCGATGAAGGGTGCCGAAATCATCCAGGACATCATCGGCAGTCCCAACCAGCTGTACTGAGCAAGATCCAGGTTATGAGCGAATCCGCAGAGAAATGGAGAGAGCATCAGTGATGGAGGTGCGTAGTAGCATGAGAGTGTGCGACGCGGGAGGCTCGTTGGTACCTCCTGTTATCTTTTTCAAACACCGACGATAGATATTAGATATGATGCATGACACTAGATATGATACGGCAGTAGACTTTATGTACGATCGAGTGAATGTACCTATCGGCTATAACTGATCAGATTTTGTCGACATTAGAATTTACTCGCTCTCGTGGAAAAAGAGCTTCATTTTTCGATTATTTTTTAATTATAGTTTCTTTTTGTATCGATCATTTGGCTTTTTTTGCGAGTAACGTTAAACAGACGTATACGTATAAATATTCACGTACCTAAATATAGGTACATTACAATTTAACCAGAATATTATCATCGAGCAATATTGTAGGTAAATTTACTCGTAGCTAGGCCACAACGGCTTATAGGTACGAAAGACGTGGGCATTGTCATCGCGCCCTTCATTCATATTCGCTATGTTATTATGAATGAAAATTTGTTGCGTAAAATTTAATTATAGGACGAGAATATTATCTAGGTATAATATTAATGGGTACTCGAGACTTCCGGTGCGGTGCGGTGCGGTGCGGCACGCCGCGACGCGACGAGAACGCACCGCGCTACAGGTATATGAGTGCATATATTGTTGATGCAAATAAAATATGTATACGTATACGTGAGCAAGTATTAATTATTATGTGAGCGAGTAGGTATGGCATGGGGCCTAACTTGGTTTATTCACGTGGGACGCAAATGCGATACGGCAACGTGAAGCGACGCACCAACACCTTGTTCATCCCACACTCGCACTCGCCGTGTACTTGTATAAATCCGTCGCGTCGTCAACGGCCGAGGTTGAAAACTTTCAAAACCAGAGAAATTTAGGCCATAGTTGGTCGTCCTTTCCTTATCGATCTTGATTGATATTTCTCCGGTTTACAACGTCGCTGCTTTTCCGAAAGACGAAGTGAATTGGCGCCGCGTCGCATCAGCCGTATCGTCGCGTAGATATTATCACAGTTAGGCCATTGCCATTGCCATTGCCATCGTCATCGCCGTCGCCGTCGCCGTATCGCCATCGCTATCGCTGTAACAACAGACCCAAGCATCGAGCATCGAGTAGCACTACAAGGCCTAACGTGAAATAATTAAACGGCAAAAGCGTAAGCGGACAAAGTTACGTCGATTTAATTCTAAATAGGCGCATCAAATCAACTTGACTCGTGTCGCTCAAGATGTTGAAAAGATACAGCCTCTACATTTTCTGTAGGTGGGCACTAGGCCTACTCGTATGTACAAATACGTATATTTCATATAGGCTCCTACTCGCGGGTTCGACGAATAAATTTACGATCGGCGATGCAACGTGACGCCAGTTTTCTCATTATAGGTATTACCCTTTCTTCCCTTTTCCAGCCTTCTTTCTCTCCTGTTCGGCTAGATTGGTGATTATTTTGGACTTTCAGTTCGAATGGTTTACGTTCTATTGTTGCTTAGAAGTGAGGACCAAACATGTTCTTTTCGTTGGGATTTGCGGTTCTTTATTTTTTAGGCAAATGAAATTTGCCTTATCGGATACCGGCGACATTTGTTGGTTTATTTATTTATGAGCCTGACACGTTGTCCAACGACTGTGAGTGTTGCATAGCACTTCAAGAAGCTGGCATGTTTTATATTTACGTCCAACGATGCAAAGGTTGTACAGCAGCTAAGAAGCTGACATTTTTTACATTTATATTGTTTGTCGTGTGGCAGTGATAACCGAGTTCTGAGATGAGGTCGATCCGACCAGTAGAGGAGAGGGTGCGGGGAGAGCTCGGGGCCAAAATGTGGTCAAAATTTGCAATTTAGGAAAGGGTTTCGTTGGCTCACGATCCCATCGACAGGAATTGAGCTACAAAGTTGAAATTTTAAACGTGCCCTACTACACATGTTTTGTGAGGCGAGTTCGAAGCTGAACGCAATCGCCCGAGAATTCGAGAGCCATGGAGGGTGTTGGTGAAAAAGTTCCCTTTTAGTTCTGATAAACCATATAAGTTGTATCAAAATTTTGATAGCATATAGCGAGCAGATTTGCTTAAGATTTAACTGTTTAGTTATTACCACTTTCTTCGCACGACTCGTGGTTAAGGAGAATTTGAGGATATCAGGTTTACGTGTAATTTCGATTTGTATAGAAGAAATGTCAGTGTTATTTACGTTTTAAACGTGGTTCGTTCAGAACGCAAGTACGGCTCAGTGGTTCAGTGCGTCGCTTCACTGATTAAGGGCTAAGAAACGCGGTTTCAAGTTTAGTCGGTGAAATGAAATTTCTATTTTTTTTAAAATCATTTTTACTCGATAGCATTTCCCCCCCCCCATACCTATTCTTTAAAAATTTTGAAACAGTTACTTCGTTTGCCTCTTATTCAGGTAATTTGGTAACCTCTGTCGTGTTTCTATACGACCGAATCCACTTTCTGTTTCACCTCGTCTCCTCAGACTTCAGAAAAGGCCTTAAGGTCCTCAAACTCCCTCTGTGTGCAGCTCAATAGAGAGCGGCGACAGAGAAAACGAATTCAAAAATGGATACAGAGACTACTTAAATGAAAGGCCCACTCGAATAAACGAACGAATAAATACATTTTCGGTTCGTAACTGTCGGATGCAGCCAATAATGAAATTACACACTTTTGAAATCAAAGATCTTATCCGAGTGAACTTCAATTACCTCGCGGCACGGGTTACACTCAACTGTTTCCACGCACACATTTGGCAGAAAATTGTTTCTAATTTACGGAATCGATTCAAACTAGGTATAATCCGCCACCTGCCTAGCCTATAGTTGTAAGCTAATTACTTACTAACTACCTAACTAGTAGCAACTGTAGCTTTTAACAATGCGGTCAACACACGTTCAAGCAGCAGCGACTTATGCGGTGTAAGTCTGACTCGGTCGTGGTTCATAAACAATTTTTCAATCGTAATCGGTAACCGTAAAAGTTAGAATCGATTCCACTTTTGCGTTCACTGTTACGAGTAAAGTCATCGTAAACAAACCCCTACTAAATATGACATCGAGTTCAGCGATTACGAATACGGCTACGGATATATGTACTCGTATACTAATATAAAACGCACTTTATTTATGTGCTCCTCACTAGTCGCCACTTAGTGGTTTTCAGTCACTAATCTCTGTCGCTCACTCTTCGTTTACGGCTATTCGAGTTCGTAAAATTGCTCAGATTCGGCGAAATGTTTAAGAACACACGATATATGATGCGTCACGCGATAATGCAGAATCGTAAAATCGCGATACAGACGGCTCAGAGACTAATACGAGGACGTGGTGGCTGTATAATTCTACATTTGTCCACGCTAGCCACTTGAGAAATTGTAATAGGGTATTCCTCATATTACGCAGTAACTAAAATTGCGAGAACTACTACTCGTTGTTAACTATCGCGTTATAAAATATATTAATCTATGTAAGGCTACTAATGTAAAGACCTCATTGCGCTCTAATAATACTTAAGAACAGTGGCGTAGCCAGGATTTTCCCAAAGGGGGGGGGGAGTAAGATTTTCAGGGGAGAAAAAGTCGAACATTGAGGTATTGTTTAAAAATTGCCAATATTAGAGGACTATTTGATGAAAAATGAAAATGAAGGTAAAAATACTGTTGGAGCAAAAATTTTTCGAAAAAACGTGTATTAAAGGCGAAAGTGCGCTCATTTTTGCATATTTTACATTCAATTTTAGGTGCCTTGGGGGAGGCGTTCGCCTCCTCCCCCGCCTTGGCTACGCCACTGTTTACGAAGCCTAAATACAAGTACTTGTAAGAATAAGAAAACAAATATACAAAATTTAAAATAAAACGTAATTAACGCTGAAAGTAAGTAAGTTATTTCGACTGTCTAGTAATCCCGCATTATATGAGTAACTCGATGGTCATCTTTTCGCGTTCCTAGTTCCTCCGTGCACTGCCGCCACAGGTTTTTTTTCTTTTTTTCTTCTTCCTGTCTTTCCTTTCCATTCATTATTTTTACCTAGGCCTCTATTCTAGGAACTATAGTTAGTGTAGTACTGTAGCACGTACGTTAGGTGGGTAGATATCTAATCTCTCCCGCCCCCTTTTCTCTTTTTTTCTTTCCTGTTACCTAGTTAAAACTACGAGTATCCGCTTGTTATAGATGACTAGTTAGAGTTGTCGCTAGAAGAAGGTAAGTACAACGCAATAGACTTCCGTGATCTATATTCTGTACATATCTGCATCTAATCCAATCTGTAGTCTGCTGTTTTTGTTGTTGTTTTTTTTTTTCTTTTTGGGGGTACAAGTATGAAAAAGGTGGAAAATGTCCGAATATTTCCGAGGCAAATACGTACAGCCAAGTATAGATATCCGAAGCTCGTACTCGTACATATTATTGTACACCTAACCTACTCGTATTAGATGTCGGATAATCGCGACATAATTATTAATCTTGGTTGTTCGCATTCGTCCAGCGACTACCAGTATTCAATTTTTACACGATTATTCGATTAAATAACCTAACTTCAAAGTCACTTCTGAATGACTGGAGATCAAAATGATCGAGTATTTTTGAATATACACATATGGCAGACGATAAAATATGAAAAAAAAAAAAAAAAAAAAAAAACACTATTCAACTTAAGTAGGTATCATCGAATGGAAAAGTCGATTATAATCAACTTGGCGTGTTCTCGCTTCCAACAACCGAACGTATGTAGGTATCGAACTATAATGTATCGATTTTATATCGTAAATGATTACCATCGATGTTTATTTACTCTTGACGCGTAGTGTGACTCTTATTAGAATATTTGGAAATAAAATAATAGATAGAATAAGAAATGGTAACGATAATAAATACTGCTTAAAATTGGTAGACAAAAAGGGGGGGGAAGAAGAAAAAAGAAGGTTAGAGGGAAAGAAAAAAGGAGAAAAATACTGTAAAAAGTAATCAAGTTCGTTAATTTTGCATCTTGATGTTTGTAGGCTTGTTGAGTAATGTTAGCCGAGTGCGTATAACATGGATTCTCGCTTCGATATAGGTGTATATATATAGACATATTGAAAACACGGCGCGTTCGAAAGATTCTTAGTGTTTTTTGCGGTAGTATCGTTGTTCGAGTAATCTTCTCGTACATTGTTTTCATAGAACGCCGGATTGCCTTCTCATTCAACTAACGAATGCACTTACGACAGCACGAGGCGATGCGGAAAAAAAATTACCTATCTTTGACACGGCACGAGGCATACGAGTATCTCCCGCGGCGGTGGCAGTAAATATTTTAAAAAGTATTAAGAGCAGAAAAACTGGAATCGGGGAAAAGTAAACGTCTACTCAACCCGAACCTCGGTGATTTCAATTTTAAGGACGAAGCGAAAATTTTCCCAAATACGAGTAGGTCGAAATTCAGTCGTCAGTCCGGTTCGACCCGTTTTGACCAACTGAAATCTACGCGAATAACTTCACAACGCCTTTAGATCCCGGAATTTCAAAAACAATCAATATTCCAGGTATTTTCTTGGGAAAGCGGGAAGAAAATGGGTTCGATACGTCGCGTATTATTCTAATCCGACTGGGGGTTAAATTTTTCGAAATTTTGTTTTTTCACCGAGCGAAATAATAATACTTCGTTCGTTCGCCGTCACTACTTGGAATTTGAATGAACAAGCGACACCCTAATGTAAATAAGCACATATTGTGTACATGGTAAGTAACTATACGTACGTAAATGAGAGGAGGGGAGGGGAGCTAGACGGAACACTTGCCGTATCGCAAGCATAGATCCCGATACTTTTACCGAGTACCTACTACCTACTAAAACTCATTCACGAATTAATCGTGAATAGTTACAGGCAGTGCGGGGTATGTATAAGTGGCTCGCCAGAATAAATATTATCAAAAAATTCTTTCGTGTCAGGCTGGATTTTTTTAATATATGTGGGCTGACAGGAAGAAAAGGAACCTCAGCGCAAAAATGTACATTTTACAGGAGAGCGGATAAACAAAATTGATAACGTTTTCACGTTACGGAGACACTCAACTTTGAAGACTTACAGCTGTTTGAGAAAATTTTTTAGAATTTTTTCGACAACACCAGGCGAAAGAGAGGCCAAAAATTAGTCAAAAACAGTTGTTATCACAAAAATTGATTTTTTGCCCCGAGGTCCCTTTCCTCCTGTCAGCCCGCATATACAAATAGGTGCCTACGTACCTACTCAAAGTGCACGCGTGCGAGTGTAGTGTAGTCCACCCGTTTGCTGTCCGTACTGTTTATTCTTGTTTGATCCGAGGAAAATTTAAGCAAACGCTCCGCAGTAACGCGACTAGAAGTTGTGTAGCGCTACACCCTAATTACGAGTAGCAATTAATTTGCGATGTTAAGAATCCACTCGTCTAACAGAACCGCTATCGCGACGAAGGCAGAATGTGAGTATTCTACCTTTAGCGAGCAACCGAGCGACGCGCTTCTTTTTTCGGTTATAGGTACATCTACTCGTATATCTATACCTACTATAGCCGACCGGTTGAATGAAATCTCAAATTCGCGTAAAAAGGCCGATAAATTAACCGACGTATTTTCGTCGATGAATAAGAGCAAGCTATTTGCGGACTGCACGTTAATCGAGGCTGTACGAGAGCTACCTGTATACGGTACAGTATACTCGTACGGACAGCATTGTACGTATACTCGTTATATGAGTATATGAGTACGAATATAGAATGGGAGGAGGGAAAATCGTAAAGAGGAAAAATACTTCGCGGAGGCGAGCTAACGAACGAGTGACAGAAATGAGAAGAAGGCTACAAAAGTGCGGATAGCTTGTAAACAAGGCCGTCGAATAACTACGAGTATAACTATACGAACGTTGGAAGATGTCGTCAGAAAGTAGGTAGGTAATACTCGTAGGTATATGTGTATAGCCGACGTACGTTGATTAATTAGGCTAACGGTACCGAGCACCGGTCATACCTTTATACGGATATAATACGCGCGATAATTTCGATCCATACTTGTAAGTATGTGTAATATGTAACGGGCGCGTAGGCGATTTAGCGCGAGAAGTGAATGGTGGGGTCGATTTTTTTTCCAACGATAGACTATGCTAACCGCGATCACGTCGGATATCAATATTAACGTTAATAAGTTAGGGTCACTGCAAAAAGATCATTCGACTATTCTCTCGCGCGTTTGCGTCAGCCCTCCACGCAACTATACGAGTACAAGTATAAATAGGTATTATAATATTATGTACGTATTGTATGTACATGTAAATGTATGTACATATTATACCCGTCGTCGTAAGAGTACAGGTGCACGTACAGCGTTCCAGTCGGGCGCAGGTACACGACACATATTATTAGGTATTTACGAATATAATATTATATTTATGCGCATATTATGTATGTATTCCGATCGTGGTGCGCATCGCGCTACAGACTACTCAAAAAATAACGCGCTCATACTCGACGACTAAAGAGAGTACGGTATGAGCAAGTTTACTGTAACGAATAAAGACGACGTTAAGCCTAGTTCACACGACGCTGGTATACGCTGGCGTGCGAAGCTACAAGCTGATGCGCGAGCTGATATGCTAGTCAAATTTATGTTCAGACGGAGCGTGTCAAGTTTTACTGATAAGAGCCAAAACAGATTACTAGCTTAAAAGTTGAAAATTTTCAACTTTTATGCTAGGCTGGTAAGCTGACCAACTTCAAACTGGTTCTCTATTCACACGAAGCTGGTTCACGCACTTACTAGCCTGCGCTTCTTGTACCAGCGTCCTGTGAACTAGGCTTTAGTTCACGACGACCACCACGATAACTTACAAATCTTAAAATGGTTTCATTTTTATTTTTGTTATTTTTTATTACGTTTTCATTTTCTCTCTATACCTACAACAAATAAATTCCACTTTCAATTACTACCACGTGGGTGTGGTGTGGTGTGGTGCAGCGTGGAACAATCTGCATTGAGTAAAAGCGGGAGGGCGTACGTCGCAGGCACAGCGGCTATACAGCCTGACGATCCCTATTGCGGCACTAAGATATTGTTCCTCGAGTTATCCAATCTAATATTACAGCCATAAATTTCTCTACAGGTGTCCCGTCTCTATCTCGAGTATTGTTGTAAGTTAACTGTGGATATAGCGCGCGAACAACGCTTTTTGTATCCGATCGCAAAAGTTATAAATAATATTTTTTTACTTTAAGCTCGAAACTTACTTACATATTTCGTAATTATATTATTTTACATTTCATTATAATATTATAATGTTATACTACGCATCAGATCGAGTAAGTACATACGGACAGCCCATTCCTATATTATACCCGAGTTTTTTTGTTTTTTTAAATTTATCATACATTTTTTATTTCCATTAATCGGATACGTCCGCCTCATTGCTGGATCAGATCACGCATAACGCAGGCAACCAAAACATCAATATACAGGTTCCCGTATACATATTATACAGTGCGGCATTAGGATATTTTTGCCCGTCTCGCATAGCGGATATCGTATTCTATCAAGCACCTTGTGGACCAAGAAGAAGTCTCTTCATGACAGATAGCGGAATAGGGTCTCTGTTAGCGGGACAGTGCAAAAGTTGCCTAAACTAATGTTCTAACAGGCGCGATGAATGCGACGTTAGCGCGTCGTATTCTCGGCGCAACAGTATGCAATTCTATTACCGGATACGCGATGCCTATTACGACATACAGCGTTGTAGGAGAAACCAAACAGTAATGTCGTCGCATCACCGCCGCTATTTATGCGTACATCGTCAATATCGGCCAAATAATCGTAATAACAGATCGATCAAATTTTACCCCCAAACATAAATACGTATAAAACCGAGCTTTATCCTTCTCAAATGAACGTACAAGTCTAAGAAGAGAGGAGGAAGATTCTCGCTCGCGGTTCGAAGGGAAGTTCGTACAGTAACAAAGTATATAAATAATAATCACGCGTGTTATCGGTTTCAGAGGACACGGGAATGAAACAGATAAGTGGGGGAATGGGGGAGGAGCTCTTATTTTCAAGTTAGGGTACTACGCAGCGAGTGTTCCAGAAAAAAATATTTTACTCGTAATATACGACCCAGCAAGAAAGTTAAGTAAAAACGACGTCACTAAAATCCGGAAGAAAATCGCGGATACAAAGCTGTAATACAAGAAGGATCAAGGATGTAGCGGCGGCGGAGTACTAAGTGAAAACACGAAGCAGCAACAAGTGAGCCTAAGAGTTCTGCAGATATGGTGCGGAGCACCGAAGGGTGCGTTCGAAAGACGCAAGTCGGCACGACCGATCACAAATACCGGCCCGACAAATGATACCAACTAAGCCTAGAAATACGATCATCATTCACCCAAAGGACAAGACAGCCACCGTCGCCGGTCAACAGATCAAGGAGACAGTCTATATACTACATCCACATCTATTTACTCTAACTTAACGTTTTTTCAACATGCTCAACGAATCTCAACGAATGTAAAATCGATTCAAGAACCAATTTTTAACACACTCAATGAACTTTCAACGAACTCAAAATCGGTTTCAAGAATCAATAATCAGCTGCTTTAAAAAAAATTCTGGCTCACATTTAATTTTACTACAATTCAACCGAAAAAGCTGGATCATATTTAGTTTACCACTACTCAATCAATGATATACTATATCCCTACCTTGGTGAAAATATTTCACTGTGTACCTACCTTAGTAAAAAATCTGGCTCACATTTAATTTTACTACTATTCAACCGAAAAAAAAACCTGACTCACATTTACTAATTCTCAATTATCAGAACAAGAATCAATAAAATATGTACGGTAACAGATCCGAAAAAACCTGGCTCACATTTGATAAATCAAGACTCACTTTTAGAATCAATAAAATGAGTCGAGCGTTTTGCTATTGTGCCCATAAGACAAATGTATAAGAGAGAGAACGAGTGAGAGAATATTCTGTGCATTGATTGTACTCTATTATACAAAGAAATAAAAAATTATGAAATAAAAAATGACTTAAATTATCTAATAATAATTAGAATCCTATTTTTCTAAAATCCCCACATATTGTACACTGGTTAGATTACACATAAACTGAAGCGGAATTCAGAATATTAACCGGAATTTATGTATCAGTAGATACAGACCAACTTGACAACATTTGGGGTTCGATGAAGTTAACGGCGACTAGTTCCGCTCGTACTTGCCGCACACTCAAGGACTCAAGCCACTGACAGCCCACTTGCGAACTTTCTTTACCGATCTTTTATCTGACGAATAAAATATTTCAGCTCATAGTCTTCGGTTCCCACGATATCGCATTCTCAGGCTGTGAGCGTAGTTGTGAATTGTAGAGATAGTCTTTCGTGTGCACACTCGGCGCTATCTGCTCATTGCTAGCAGCGTTTTTTGTTCGTATAAGTAATATCCAATTAAATAGCCAATCCGGAAAACGACGACGAGAACTCCGTGTACCCAATTACATTTTTCACGCGCTTAAAATGGTAGAAGGTCTAACCTATATGAAAGTACGTCTTACCTACTAACTAACATTCTCTCGTAGATTATTATTAGGGAGCGAATTATTTCTCTGTGTTGAGTGAGAAACGGTACCTACATCTAAGATAATACGTTTCAATTCTGTTAGAGTAAAATGAGACCTATCAGTTTTCGCATATTTAACATATTTTACCTATAAAAGCATGTTGTTGCATGTTTGATCATTTTCAGCGCATATTTAACCGTTTTAGCGTATATTTCCTTAATGTTCTGATTTTTAGCGCATATTTTTGTAATTTTCAATATTTCCTTCTCCAAAAGTTGAAAAAAGTACACATTTTTTAGATCCTTTACAGCAGACACGTTGAAAGAAATCGCGTTTTCTTTGCTGTAGTGTTCTAAATACAGATTTATGTTACTAATTTTGTAAAATTCAATTCGCAAGGCCCGCCTTCAATCGGGTTTGTCGTATACTATCTGTCACGACCATGTTTTGATTATATGAAGTTTTGTTACCTGCTCAATCAATCAACTGATTTTATTCTTTTTTCAATATTAGAACGTGGTACAGCCATTCCTTCCTCTTGGGTGATACCTTGCCGAGGCGAGGAGGCTTAAGCGTAAAAAGAAGAAGAAAAAAAAGAAAGAAAGACTCTACGAGGTTATATGCAGAGGCGAAACTTCACTTTCAGTTTGGGGGGGGGGGTGGAGAAGGAAAATTTGCCGACAAATATTTTCTTTTAACTAAAAATTTGAAAATTCGCCGATTTGTCAATCAAAATATTTTATAATTGAAAAAATAATAATAATAAACAAACAAACGTTCTTAGAAAATAAAAAATTCAAATAAACAGTTTTCAAATTTGCTGACTGCCTCATTATTGGGGGTAGTTTCGTCCCTGCAAATGCAGCTTGGAACCTTATCCCCCAAGCACTCACATTTGCGCACATGAGCATACCCTATTCCGGGAGGATAAGGTGGAAGGATATTAGGAATACTTGAGAGGAACACACAACTTCCTTTACACATTGAGGTGGTCTTTGTTTACTCTCGATGATTTTTTTTTCTTCTGAATTTCCTCTGATTCTTCTCCTAAATTGATTACAATAAAAACAAATAAATAAAAAAAAACTACAAAGCTTCCTGTCGATTGGATTAGAGGAATCCGTGCCAGAAGCTTTGAGTATAAATCTCCTGGAGGGATATAACAGTATATTACACACCAAGAGTCACTTGTGGCTCTTGTTGTGGAAGATATTTTTTAGACTACTTGATCAGAAGCGGCAAAGTTTTTCGCTGACATGGTCTGTATTTTTCTTCTTTTTTTTAATCTATTTATTTATTTAAATTATAGACAAATGATTTTTGTGTGCGTAATTAATTCAAGAATTTAATTTGCAGAGTTAATTACTACGAAGTACACAGTATCACAGTCTTGTCTTCAGTTTGTCCATGTGCACAAACAGCATACACAGGTAGTGACCAGCAAAAACGTAACGACGGTTAACAACGAAAGGTAACAGCTATACTACGTCCTGATATCGTGAATATTATTCAAATGCGTTTATCCAATACGTGCTCTAAAAGTACCCAATTATGGACGAATTTATAATACTAAAAGTAGAGATTTATTGACATTCTAAGACTGTGCAAAACCAAGTCAACTTTATTGCTCTAGGACAATATAACTGATAATTTTATCGCTCTTGTGCAGTAAAGCTGATACTTTTATCGCTCTTGTGCAATAACTGTTATAGCACTTATTGGATAAAGTATCGTATGCAACGGATGCCAAAAGTTGCATAATACACTATTATAAGTCGGTATATCGCTATCCGCTCCATGGCTCAGTGGTTAGAGACGATCGCTGCATTTCAGTCAAATGTTTCAATGGACGCGGGTTCGATTCCCTAATATGATATTTATTAGCCAGCAATTTTTTCAGGTAAAACACGCTTTACATTGAGGGACGTTTACTTTACATGCAGGTTTTGTTAGCACTCGATGCATGAATGATAGGCGCTTCTTGTCGACGGTAAAACACCATCGTAAACATTGCCTTTCTGATCAAGTAGTCTAAAAACCATGTTTTCTATGCTGGACCTGTAGAGCGCGTATTTCTGTTATGCAGATGCCCCCGGCGCTAATGGAAGCTAATGGCAATCAGTTTGTTTACAACGGGGGCATTCGCATGACAGAAACGCGCGCGTCACACGGTATAGCACGCTCTACAGTTCCACGCTCGTATAATGTAAATAATCCGATTTCTATCTCTCCAGGAGATTTATACTCAAAGGTCAGAAGTTCCCTTTCGTTCTTATGAGAAAAATACATGGAGTTTTGACTTTTGTTCCAGACTAAATTTTCCTCCTACATCGGGCCGTACAGCGCTAGTATCACTTCTCTTATCAGCGACCACAAGGTGAAGTCAAAATTTTGGAATCTCGGACGTACGGCCCGAATATTCACCGTAAATTAAGCTATAGAACATTTGCTATCGGATTTAACTTATGACATTGGAAGATAAGTCTTTTGCTTTTCAACTTTTAGATTTTAATAAAATGTTCAACTTTCTCAAATTTCAGGCTCTAGGTCAAACGAAGAATCTAGTAACAACCGATTTCGGGCTGCTCAAAGCGGTGGTGCGTTGTAGTCGTTTACGAATGATTGAATGAGTGAGTGACTGAGTAACTGAGTGAATCACCGAGTCACTGAGTAAGTGATTGAGTAACTGTGCGAATAACTGAATAAGTAAGCGAGTGACTGAGTGAATCCTTAAATAAGTAAGCGAATGAGACTGAGTGAGTGAGTAAATCACTAACTCATTGGGTGAGTGACGGAGTGAGGAAGTGAATGAATAGAACTGAATTAGAGAATGAACGAATAACTGAGTATGTGAGTGAATCACTAAATAAGTAAGCGAGTGACTGAGTGAATCACTGATTTATTGAATGAGTGATGGAGTAAGGAAGTGAATGAATAATTAAATTAGAGAATGAGTGAATGAATAAGTGAGTGAGTGAATCACTGAGTAAGTGATTATGTAACTGAGAGAATCACTAAATAAGTGAGTGAGTAAATCACTGACTTATTACGTGAGTGAGAAAGGGAATGAATAACTGCATTACAGGATGAGTGAATAGCTAAGTGAGTGAGTGAATCACTGAGTAAGTGATTAAGTAACTGAGTGAATCACTAAATAAGTAAGCGAATGACTGAGTGAGTGAGTAAATCACTGAATTATTGCGTGAGTGACGGAGTGAGAAAGTGAATGAACAACTGCATTATAGAATGAGATAATAACTAAGTGAGTGACGAAGTAACTGAATGAATAACTCAATGAATAAGCGGTCACTGTGTAAGTGATTGAGTAACTGTATGGATAACTGAATACGAATACGTAAGCGAGTGACTGAGTGAATCACTAAATAAGTAAGCGAATGACTCAGTGAGTGACGGATTGATGAAGTGAACAGACTTCGGGCGGCTCAAAGCGGTGGCGCGCTGTAGTCGTTTACCTTGTAAACCCTGATTGAGGGGAATATTTCATTTACAGGCATATGAAGGAATCTCAAAATATAATGAAAACGAAAGCGTTTATCGAAAAAATGATTAGGACAAAATTTATAGTACATAAAATTTTCCTTACATTGAGACCATTTTTATTTCAATCTGATAAATTTATCTAAAATATGTAGGGTTTCAATAGTTGTTTTCTTTCACGTGCCTAAAATCATAGAGGGCGACTTTTTCGCGCTGGCGATTCGAATAGTCATTGAAATTTGAAGTTCAACATTTGCTACTGACTTTCAGATTTTCGAAAAGTCTTCTACATTTCAGCTTTGTTTCAACCTTTCAAATTACGTTCGATACTCAGCTTAAAACCTTCTGCTTTTGACTGACTAGTCTCTAACATGGGTCCAGGGTGCTCCATTTTCAGAAACGAAATTTGACTTTCAGTCTGGAAAGGTGAAGAAGAAAAATTCGCCGACAAAATGTTTAAAACATTAAAAATTTGCCAGTTTTTTAATCGACATATTTTCTTAATTGAAGAAGAAGATAAAGAAACAAACAATCATGCATAAAAAATGACATTCAGATGAACAGTTTCAAAATCTGCCGACTGCCAAATTATGGGGGGGGGGGGGGGTTCTCCCCCCCTCTCTATAGTTTCGCCCTTGGTTATATGTATATTGTTAGAATCGCGACCAAAAGAACCTAGGAGAAGGCAAACTCCGACAGATAAACCCAGTTGAAAGCAATGAAAAACTACAACAGTATCTCTTTCCAGGAAATGTAGCTTTTCCAAATATTAATTACTGATGCTGGCGTTCCAACAGGTAATAGTATACTTCCGGATGTAAAAAGCTACCCATTCGGATGTCCGGGAGGGAGCTACTTGGGGGAGCATCATCATTGGAAAGTTTTAAAAAGAAGGGCGCAATTAAAATGGGGACCTGGAATGTAAGAAGCTTGAATGGAGTTGGAAGATTAGAGAATCACAAGAGAGATTACAAAATGAAAGAACTGGCACAAGATAGGGAGAAATGGGAGCTGCATCAGACCGGTCGTAAGACTGATAACCTTATCATCATCATCACAGCCATTCACGTTCTCAAATTAACACCCATATCGTTAGAGCATATTTTGGATTTTCCCCATGCATAATATACATATTTCACATGTTTTTAGCGCATAAAAATTCGCCCCTTAATTGCTATTTTGAACTCGCTCTTTGACGAAATCGGCGTTCAAAATTTAAAAATGATTTACGCGAATAACTCATTATGCAATTTTCTAAAATTCGCGCGTGTCCTTAGGATACATCGTAACAAACTGAAAATTTTATTAGGTGAAAGAAGCTGGAAGCAGAAGCCGGAAGCCGGAAGTTTTTATGTATCCTGACTCAAATCGAGAAGCCGGTAGCCGGAAGCCAATTCCAATTGGAAGCCAGAAGCTGGAAGAGAAGTCTTTTGTTTATCGGCTTCTTTTTGGCTTCCAAGTTCCAATTCAGATCAGCATTTGGCCTAATTTGTCAGTCATTGTTTATAAGAAAAGAGCTCTTAAACTCGTTGCTTCAAAGTCTAAATATATTATTTCATTTGAAAATGTTTTGTGCTTCTTATTATTTTGGAAGAGGGGGGAGGGGGGCTTAAAAGATGCTAGAGGTGAAATAAAGTGAAATTTCGGGAGCTAGAAGTCGGAAGCTGGAAGTTTTTTGAAATAACAGAAGCCAGAAGCCGGAAGTTTTTAAATTACAAAATTGAAAGAAGTCAGAAGCTGGAAGCTTTTTAAAATTATGGAAGCCAGAAGCCGGAAGAGAAGTTTTTTCAATAAGCTTCTCATCCCTGTTCGCACTGCACCGCATCGCATTCCATTGCATCATAGGTATTGGTGGCTGAAGGCGTTACACGGAACGGGAGGGGGAAATATTCGCATGATTTCGTATCAATTATATGTACAAGAGTAGTCAACGAATATCAATTCATCGATTAATTAGTCAACATTTACTCAAAAACTGGGCGATTCTCATGACCGATTAACCAACTTTAATCGCCGGGTTTTTATTCTGTTCTCAACTAATAGCCGATTGATACTGCAGGTTTTTCATTCGGGTTTTCAGCCGATTCACAGACTATGACCGATTATGGATTTTTATTCAGTTTTTATTCGACGAATTTTAGCCGATCTTGAAAGTTGAATACCTATTTGAAAAAATTGAATCGTCGAAAAACAATTTAAATTTCTACAGAGACTGTGATACCCTCCACCTGTTGCGATATTTTTAATAAATAAATCTACTTATCTAATTCTGATCTAGCTGTAAGAAGTCATGTGGAAGTGCACGCTGTGTCATGCTCCGTGGTATTGAAAAATAGTAAACGAAACACTTGAAGCTAGATGCACATTACGCTGACGTTTTCGTGTAAACACGTCATACGTGTTAATACGAAACGTCAGCGTAATGTGCAGCCAGCTTAAGAGTAATTACAGTACCACATGGTAACCCCTACATTTCACAAGAAGAGGGGGGGGGCAAACTCGGCACTTCGCGTTCACCGGGGGGGTCAATACAGAGGGCGCTGAACTTCCATAATGAATATTCACGCAATATTTTTTTCTTATTAAATGAATAAAACTGATTTTTTCTTCTTTTTTTTTGGTAATGAAAATATTGTGAACTATGACATGATGAAATATCATGACTTTTTCGAGTTTTGGATAAAATATCATGACTTTTCATGAGTTTCTAGGCCAGGAGACATCCTGATATTCGTATTTACAGAAAACTGTACAAGTTTCAGTGCATAACTATAGGTAACTACACATAATTATATCTTCCTGTCCCGAAGCCCTTAGTAGGTTTTCCGCAATAATCTGCTCGATCGACTTTTGTGATTGGGTTTTCAAATTTTTTGAGACGTTTACCTATTTGAAATCGTATTTTAATTGGTTATATTAAATCGGTTTTAACAGATTATCTGAAATCGGTTTTCACCAGTTATCTGAAAGCAGTTTTCAATCAGATTTTTAAAAATTGGTTTTGACCAAGTTTTTTAATCGGGTTTCTTCTTTGTCGGCTAAAAACCTTTACAGTCACCGTTTTTTCACTTGACCGATTAAAACTCTGAAAACCAGTTGACCGATTTTAAAGTGAAAAGTTGACAGCTTTAGTATCTACAAGTCGGCGTACCAACAGCCAATTTTCCGAATCCTGGAGTACCAATTCGATGATTCTCCTCAACATTCGAATGTTTTCCTTTAAATTTATTATAATTATTATGCTCTGGCTCGTTCCAATTTGGCGTTCGATACTTTTTACATCGAGTCGTCGTCATATTCTCTCATTCTTTTCGCCGTCTTTCAACATGAGTCCCAACAATTTTTCATAGGGACTTCGTAGTTTTACTTGTTCCGATTCTCCCCGGAAATAAGTATTCGTCTCTCCTTATTTGTATATATACATTTTTTTTTTTGGTATAAAAGGGAGGAGGAAATCTGACTGTACCCATTACGTTTTATTTAATATATAACTAACATTAAGATGTACCGAGGCCATGGCCTATAGGCGTTAAGTGTCACTAAAAAAAATTTCTTAACGCACAGTAATCGTGTATTCTAGATTCTCTCTTCGCCGAAATACATGCTTCAATCAGCGATCTAAAAAATCCGTTACTCTTTGACTACATTGGTTCTAATTCCACGTAAAGATGATCTAGATACTATACTGAGATTCATCCGAATTGCGATACACTGAGGGGGGGGGAGTGTAGACGGTGTGAGCGAAGGGGTAGTACTAGATAGGAGATGCCGAATCAGTACAAAAATTTTTCTTGCAAACAAAATAAAAAACAAAGCTTATAGTGATAATGCAGTGGTATCCACATTTTGAACTGCTTCTTGGAAATTCTCCGGTGTTTCAGAATTTCGTGTCAAACCCCTGGTCGAGCCGAGCCCATGCCACGGGGAAGATGGGTAGAATGCATTTGGCATGCAGACATAGCGCACAGCGCAATATAGCACTGACGTGAGACTGGCAACACCCTACGTGTATAAAAGTTAGTGAGGCGTAGATAAAGATGCGATCGCGTAGTTAAAGCCCGCCGCTAAGTTGCTGCTAAAGACGAACGGGTCCAGCCGAGGCGAATTAATTGAAATATTGAAAACAGAAACGACCTAGTATTTTACTGGTTTATTAACTATGTACTCGTACTTAACGACGTGCCGGTTGTTCCGGAACGAGGCGACGATATTCACACGTGAAGACTGCCACTTATCAAACTCAGCTCGAAGCGCAAAATCGGTAAAGCACTTTGGAAATCGGCGGTAATAGCGGCCGTTGTAGGTACCATCATCACCAGCACCAATACCAGTACTAGATACCGTATACATACAAGGTGTTACACAAAAATCCCCCCCTTGTTTTTTTTATTACAAAGGCGGATCAAGGCGGGACAAAAGGGTATCTTCAAGGGCTAAAGTCTAGTTCCTTTGCGGGTGGATATATTTTCTCATCCCAAAAAGGGGGCTGGAACGTTCCACCAACTTTGGAATCATTAAGTGGCACATATCGATCAAAATATCAGTGGGTTCCTGATTTTCAATCCGACCCCGATTTTGACTTCAAAATCCAAATTTAACCCCTTTAAAGAGGATAAATTGACTTTGCCGCAGAAAAATGAAATGAGGTATCGGAAGTAGAGATTTCCCAAGTCCCTAATTTCTAGAATCTAATGAGATTTCCAATTCTATTCCAATTTGGGCTGCCTAAATTCAAACTTCACCCCTTTAAATGAGCTAACTAACGTTGTCAAGAATATTGGACAAGAAACTGAGGTTTCTCGGATTGTGATTTCTAAAATTTCATTAGATTTTTGTTCCATCTTCGAGTCGGGCTTCAAAATTTTAATTTAACCCTTTCGCATGGGCCAATTTGACTTTGCCGAGAAAATTAAACAGGATACCGGAGAAAAAAGTTTCTGGCTGGTTAATTTCAAAAATGCAAATCTGATCTTTGATTGATTCCCGATATGGGTCCAAAATCAAAAGTTTTCCTTTGAAAACGGAAAAATTTGATTCTGAAATACTAAAACTACCGAAAAAGGGATCTTTGGGGCACTAATTTTGAATTATTAGGTATCAAATTTTTGATCCGACTCCGATTTGAGCCCACAATCCAAATACATTAAACAACAATGCAGGGGAAGTTTTTTATTTTTAAACTGAATTTTCAAAATCAGGAACCCGAAACTCCTTTTTTGATACCTTGTTTAACTTTTAAGGCAACGTCAATTTGCTCTCTTTATAAAGGTCAAATTCGGATTTTGGGGCCGACATATACGTCGAATCGGAAATTTGATTAAATTTTTGGAATTAGGGACCCAAAAAACCCCTATCTGATACATTTCTCAATTTCTTCGGCAATGTGGATTTGACCCTTTTGTCCCTTTTAAAGGGGTCAAGTTTGGAATTTTGGGCCGAAATCCAAGTCGGATCGAAACCTTGATTAGATTTTCGAAATCAAGTACTCAAGAAACGCCCATTCTGATACCTTGCTCAATTTATACGATACAATTAATATGGTCCTCCAGAAAGAGGAAAACTTAAACACATTTGGGACCGAATAAAAAATCTGATAGCATTTTCGGATCAGCGATCTAAAGAACTGCTACTTGGCAGAGCAATGCACGATACCGATAACTGTACTCGGGTATCGTATTGTTGAAGAGCGACTACAATTATGTATGTACTTGGTAGTCGGTTTCACAATACCTATACCGAGTATACTTGTTCAGGAATCGTTTTATGATTAGCGCTGTATTATGACTCATCTCGGGGCTATCGTTTCATCTTCATACCATGTTCCTAGGGTAGGTTATAGGTGGTGCAGTAGTGATGCTTTATCAGTGATACTCGTAATCGGCAATACCATATCACGAAACCGATTACCTCTGTTGCTACACTACCGAGTATACTCGGTATTGTCCGAGTACCTATTCGGTATTGTAGAAAAGCGATACGATACATGTACCACATGAGTATACTGTATACTCGTATCGTGCACTGCTCTGCTATTGGGATACTCTGTTCGATATGTTTCTATTTAGAACTGAACCTTTGAAGATCCCCATCCATCCCACCTCGATCCGACTTTGCAATAAAAAGGAAAAAAAACTAGGGGTGGATTTTTGTGCCACATCCTGTATATACCTACATAGAATGTCTGTCATAACTTGTACCAGTATTCGTGCAGGTCGAAGCGTTAATTTGACATTTTTATGACAGACTTATACGGCTTATAATAAGTGAATCCGTGGTAAATCTTCGCATTTTAGTTTCTTTTATTTTTCTTATTTCTAACAATCGCTTACGGCATACGGCGTTCGTGAACGTTGACCAAGACTGAAAAATAATTATATAGACTGCTCTGGTGCGAGCTTGGCATCGAATAAAATGATATTGGATGGCGGAGAGGAAGGGGGAAAGAGAAGAAGAAGAAAAACTTATTTTATAATTATCGTCTAGGAATAATATACCTATAGAATGCAACCCCGAAATAACTCGACAAACTGGTAGGTAGATATGTAGTATAATAAGTCGACACAATTGGACATCACAAATATAAGAAAAAATGACCGCGCGTGTGTTCTCGTGAATAACGTTTACCAATTCAAAATACGTCGTAAAGGGGTAGTGAAGTTTCAACCGAACGCCTAATCCGAATAGTAGCCATACTAACTACACTACGTATGAATATGTAAACTATGTAAGTAGGAAGGAAGGTAGAGTAAGCCCATTCGGTACCTACGAATGAATATTAACTAGTGCTATAGTGATGTGTCGGTAGTTCATGTACTAGTTCATTTGAACTAAACATCACGTTGAACTAAACGACCGAGACCTAAACGTTTAAAGTACCTAGTTCACAGAATGAACTGAACTACCGAAATTGACCGAAACAAACTGAATGAAGAAAGTAACGAATGAGAACGAAACCGAAATGTGAAACGAACTACGGAGAAGATCGTATGACCGACATCGATGTTCGGTGATCAGAATGATCAGATTACCGAGATTGAAACAGGATAATGAAA
Source organism: Acanthococcus lagerstroemiae (assembly GCA_031841125.1). NCBI lineage: Eukaryota > Metazoa > Arthropoda > Insecta > Hemiptera > Eriococcidae > Acanthococcus > Acanthococcus lagerstroemiae. The sequence continues at coordinate 146,079 of CM063114.1, forward strand.
GGTGCGTGCCAACTCTCGCGCATACCTATATTCTTCTACCTTCATCTCCATTCACGCGTTCCAGGAGAAATGTTTACGTAGCACAGTATTTAAATTCCATGTTGTATGGGTCCTTTTTCTAGGGCGCGAAACCCATTTTAAGTAACTTTAATACAGATAACTAAAATAATGATCATAAAACCTGTGAATCAATATTAAACAAACAAAACACAAAAGAAATATTAAAAGAGCAAAAGATTACTACTGAAAAAGTTCTACCAAGCGGAAGACAGCATACAACAGGTTAAATCACCGTGCGGTGTAACTACTACTGCTTTGTAAATGTGTTGACAGATTATTCAGTGCGTTTCGGTCAGTTTGAACTAAATGACCTAAATGAACTAAACATTTTACCTAAACATTCTGAAGACCGAGACCGAATGAACTAGACATACTAGATGACCTAAAATTCCCATCACTATAGTGCTATGCCGATGCCGCATCAGCATCACCATCAACCTACTCAATTAGACACTCAATTCGTTCAAAAAAGCCGCACAAGCGCTAATGTTGTGTAATAATTCTGCCATCTAAAGAATGGGATCTTTACAACAACAAATGTGCGTGTGTGAAACAGATGATGATGACACTCTACTCACAAGCACAAGTGTAACTAGAGCACCTAAGAACACCCGAGTACTGACATTCGCCATTTTGAGTCGCTTGATGCCCGATGATTCACAATTTAATACATGGAATGTGTCGCCAGAGGGTGCCGCATATCAAATTGTGAATCATCGGGTACCAAGCGACTCAAAATGGCGGATGTCAGTACTCGGGTGTTCTTAGGTGCTCTATTGTAGCTAGTGGAATGTGGAAACAGTCCTCATTTCTTTATTAGCAAAAAGATGCATCTCCATTTGTGGCAATATCTAAACAACGTCTAAAGAACAAAGGTATTTACAAGAAAACTCATTTAGCTATTATGGAAATGCTCATCATTTACCAGTTTAAAGAGTATTATTTAGTCTCTTGGAACTTGAATCTCTTCTTGGTTCCCTGAACTCTGAAAGCCGATAAGCTGATACCTCTGTACTCTTACCTTACCTACCGGCTACCATATTGCATGATTGACAGGATTTTACAATTCACAATTGCACATTGGACTTTCGGAAGACTGGCGCCGGCTATCCATTGCAACGTGCATCTGTGCAGTCTTTTATTCTTGAAAATAGGTAAGATTAAACTATCTTTGATATTTATTGGTACTTGGAGATTCATATCAATATGTTAAAAATATCGATAATATCAATAAATATCGAAAATTTTGACATCACTATAATTACTGCGGATGGCGACGGCGGTGGCATCACTTCTCGACACTGCCGCACGGATACCAATAATATAAGTACACATACCTAGTAGGTATTAGATACTAGGTAGGTACAAGAGTACCCAGAAACTACTATTGCGGGTACACATTACAGAATAGCGGGTGAATTGTTCCGACTGGCATAAGCCAAAATTAATTCGACATTTAAATTCCTTTTGCGGAGAGGGAGGTAGACTGAACGTCTGCGTTTTATAATTACATAAATCGTATACTTCGACAATCCGATTAAAATATTTCATGTATTAAGCGTACAAGGGCCAACGACACTACGAGTGAGTAGGTACCAGAGCAGTGCACGATATGAATATACTTACATATACTCATATGGTATTCGGTATTGTGTCGGCCGATACCGAGTATACTCGGTATTGTAGCGACAGGTAGTCGTTTTCGTGATATGGTATCGCCGATAACGAGTATCACTGATAAGGCATCACTACTGCACCACCTAAAATACAGCGCTAATTATAAAACGATTCCTGACCGAGTATTACTCGGTATCGTGCACTGCTCTGGTAGGTACTAGGTACTCATTTTCTCGCTGCCTCCAGCATTAAAAGCAACACGAGACAATACAGCATGGCACGGCAGTCCCGAAAATGCGGATTAGTTTCCGGTCACAGTGTCGCTCGCGTAAACCTAGTAAAAATTATTATCTTTTACTAATTACATAAAGGGTTAACTTACTAACATATACGGTATAAGATGAAAAAATTAAAAAGTTAAAAAAATAATAATAATATCTAATAACAACAATAAATTAAAAATTGAAAAAAAAAACCACACGTAAATTTGAGACCGAAAAAAATAAAAAGTTGAAAAAAGAAATAACACGAGCAAAATGAAACGTAACAAGGAGGATCGGGTAACCTATAGATCACCCACTGTAAATACAGTAGAAGCTCGATTATCCGCCTAAGGAAGGGCGGATAATCCAAATTGTATTACAAATTTATAAATATAATAACTATGTACACCTTTGTACAGTAATATTGACCGTACCTGTCTACAGATGCAATCTTTGTAGTCAATATGTACAAAAAACATGCACAACCGGTGGTGTGTCTGTGATCTTTTTATTGTGTTGTAATACATATGTCCACATTTACACCATATTTCTCTTTAAAAAGTATTTTCCTTACTCCAAATTTAAAGTAATAATGTATACACATGCATCATATTGTAATTTAATGCATACATAATACATTTTTTCATGTTTAAACGTTTTATGATTAAAATTATATTCAATTCGGATTATCCGCCTTTTTCGTCATCCGCCCAGTCTTCAGCCCCAATTAGGGCGGATAATCGAGCCTCTACTGTACTCCAAACTGACACTCTGAGTGAGTCTCACGATTGCACGATGAAATTCATAACTACTAGAACAAATTACCTAGAACAGCTGTCATATAATCTTAGCGTACTCTTTTCTCTATGCAAAATTTCCCATTTAGGTACAATAATTTTGCACTACGGCGTTCTAGCAAAATTTCTGTTTGATGAGCCGATTCGTGATGACTGACGATCTTTTACGCCAGTTTCCGAGTAAATCGGGTTGATTTTTTTCCACCCTTCCACTCGAGCCGATTTTTCACTTTCAGCGCCGTCGTTCAGCTAGTAGATAAGAAATTTTAGTAAGGTACTAAGGCACACACTCGTAATAATCAACTGACAAGCTTCAACCCGCCTAATCTGTAGGTAAAGGAACTTCGCAAAATTTAAATCTTTTGCGCTTACTCCTCGGCACTTTTGTTTGACGATTAGAATTTTTTCCTTTTGAAATCATTTACGTACGATACCACACAACATACCGGTACGGCTAGAACGACAGCAGACTTCCAATTTTTTTCGTCGGCCTCGCAAAAGGTACGGTATTTGCTTGTTACCGTTACGGTAACAAGCACAATGATGGACGAAAAATCACGTTCACGACGATAGGACAAATATTGAAAATTTCAAAATTGCGGGTATTAATAGGTTTAAAAATCGGTACCTAATAGTGAATACTCGATATAATGAGCAATAATACTGATGACAAAAACTGACTCGTATTCAACTTGCCTGTGAGCCTCAAAATTCGGAACGCATATCATTTTTATCCGAGTCCCTTAAAATTTGAACGCATTTTCAAAGAAAAGGGTAAATTTTTATACGTGACCGAACCGAGCACATCGTACCGAATTTTTAGTCATTCCAAACATTTGCAATAATAAATTTGTACATATATTAAGAAACTAGTTGAAAATTAATCCGACGATGGACTGAACGAACTGTGACTAGGACTCACTTTCTGAACAGTTTCGCTGGCTCCCAAATAACAAAACTCATTAACCATTTTGTCAACTTATTCCTACAACCCTTTACAATTAATATAAAGAGTGTTTCATCATCTGAGTATGCCGAGCCGGTTAGGAGGAGATACGCGATAGTACTCGGCGATGGGAATAAAAAACGTTATACCGATACGAGTATGGCCTATACTCGTACTCCTCGCGACTAAAAGGACTAAAGGTATTCGAGATTTGAAAATAGCACGTTTTCATCGCGACCCGGATTATTCATTTTAGTTCGAAATACCCGTAGTTTTCACTTTCGCATCTAGCTCAGGTTTCCAAAATACGTGTACTTACAACAAATGCGTTCTTTACACGAGAAAACTGTCGAACGGACAAAACATTTTGTATCGCTGGTTTTCGTCATACTCGCACCTACACAGCGTGCGACTTGGACAAGTTTTATGTATGTTTCACATAAATGTACGTAGTAGGTGTACTCGAGTTCACAAAAGAGTAGGTAATATACGTACCGTATACACACATACATAGGCTACCTATACCCCTCACCGAAGTAGACGAAATGTTGGGTTGGTCCTCCTAAACTAACGAGATTCTCACATACTCGTACATACGTACATAGGTAGTTAGGTACCTGTACCTACACCTACCTACACCTATGCGTATCTCGTACTACGAGTGCACTACTTCAATACCTATAGGCTATTCGTTAAGAATAGAGCAGCCGCCGCGAGACTTATCGGTATTTTTCTCATCTTCTGGCATGTGACGGCCGAATTTTAATTATCAAACAATTTATGTTCGTCGCTTTTAAGCTCCGACGAAATTTGTTTTAAATAAATTCGCGTTCCATTACTTGTACACATGACGGATAAATTACTAAGGTTAAACGACGGGTTTTCTTTTCGAGTAGCTAATAAATCTGTAAATCAGCGGAAATATCGATCTAATAATTACATACGTGTAATACCTGTATGTATACCAATAGGTAGGTATAATACGAATGTAAATAGCAGACATGTATACAGAGATATCGACCGCCAGCAACAACAACAACAACAACATTAACGAGCAGGGGTAAAAATGCTAGTGTCTGGTTCATTAGGATAATGAAACGATACCTAGTAGATTCGAACAACGCATAAATCTTACGTAAATGTTGGGCAGAACAGAATGGTTGGTTGTGTTAATCTTTATTAAATCGGGCAGGTCCATCCACAAGAATTATTCGACGGGGTTTAAAGTGAAATAAAGACGATCGAGAAAGCTCTAATTTGTTGCTTATTAAAGATAACTTACCGATATCCAGTTTCATTCTTAATTCGGTTTTACGAATTCATGACTGGAAATAGCCAACCAAACGCGTTTTAATCGAGTATGCCTATATGTAACCTGCTAATGAAATGACACGGATGAAACCAAACTAATTCGATAATACCCCAGTCAAGTGGTAAGTAAGAGGGTAAGTCGGTAGGAAATGGGACAAGCCTACATGCATTGGTGCATTGGTGTACAGGTATGGGACAAAGCAGATTTAAATACGTTAATATATACTTAAATAGTAACCAATAAACTTACAAGTCTAGCGTTATCTAATAGATAGAAAAAACTCTCATGTTCAAGCTCGGTTTGATAGTAAGATTAACGCCGGCCCAAGTGCAGCTTTTTCGGTTAAAATTGGCAAGTTGAATGAAAACTACTTAAATATAAAAAAAATTCCCGATTCTGATGAAACTCGGCATTATGCGAGAAAAATTTCATTATTTTATAGTCGCCAGTGCTATCATAGTAGCGGTCAGTATGTTGAAAAACGTGATTTCTTATCAATGTAAAATACTGAAATTTCAACGTGCCTTCCCAGATTCACGTAGAAAATCCTTTTTGGTGGCAATGAACAGAAAAAAGAATGTAAAATGTAGAAAACCTTTGAAAATCTACGAAATCGTATTTTGAAGGGGAGCAATCCGGGAAAAACTCCGGGAAAACGTAGTTTCATTATGAAAAAGCGAGCTAAAAATTTCAGAGAAAATTTACAAATTCACCAATTTTGTTACAAATCACAAGGATTTCAGCGTAAAGTATGTACAATGCGTTCACAACATTTCATCGGGTCGGCTTCAGTATCGAGAAATGTATTCTTTACTTTCTTGTTCGACAGTTTTAGATCTTCATTTGTTCCTCTGAATCAACTTAGGGATAAGGGTGGAGCCAAATTTCATAGAGCAAAATATATGGATTTCAGAAAAATTTTGAAAACTTGTTATATCATATTTTAAAAGACAGTAATTGGCAAAAATGTGGTCTAATGATGACAAATCATACTACAATACCTATTTATCTTCAAAAAATTAAATATTAAATTTTTCAAAATAAATTTTTCATTATTTGTAGACCACATTTTTTCAAAGTTTTTCGTAAACTATTTTCCGTCAGAATACGATCTCTCAAACTGACACGGATAATATGCTTAATTACTCGGTACGCGAAAGAGAAAAATTCCGCAAAAAACGTTCCGCAGAAATACGTTACCATTGTGACGTAGTCGCGTATTCTATTTTACGCGGTCATTCGTCGCACCATGTTTCGATCGACCGATATGGAAAATGCCGACCAACTCCGAAAGTGAATGACTGACAGAGAATGTTATTATGATGATATCGTTGACCGAATCGGAATGCGTGAACGTGTTTGGAAGTCGATAAGTCTTAAGATGTATCTGCATGCAGTGTACATTCTTTCTGTTTTCCTTTTCTTTTCAAACTTTTTTGTTTTACATTATTTTTGCTCCATCATCTAAAGCTTCCCAAGCATTCTCCCTCAGTTGATTTGGAAGGGCAAGATGAATTCTAAACTGGTGGACGACCAAATAAAGAACACATTTCTCATTACTTTTAATGCCTCGACAAGGAATAGTATTATAAAAATAGATAACTACCTGGCTATCAAAATTAGAGTTCGTATAAATTTGAAATCGACACATTCAAGGCGGAAACGTGTAAGACTGAAACATTTGTATAATACAACAGAACTACGCGGCTATCAAATTTAGATTTTGTATCAATTAAATCCAAAAAAAAATATCGAGTACGTAAGTCGCCTCGCGCTTCTTATTCTGAACATAAATTGAGGAAACTCGTGAACGACTCAACCGATTGTCATCAAACTTTCACTTGCACAACTTCGAGTACTTCTCCATAATCTACCAAAATTTGGAAACAAATGATTCAATAGTTCCTGAGATTTTCGGGACACAAATTTTGTCCTTAAATTGAGGAAAACTCACGAACGGCTCGACCGATTGCCTTCAAACTTTCTACTGCACAATTTCAAGTACTGCCCCATAATATATCAAAATTTGGAATCAATTGATCTAATAGTTTTTGAGATTTTCGTGCCACAAAATTATTGTATTTAAGGACAAAATTTGTGGCACGAAAATCTCAGGAACTATTGAATCATTTGATTCCAAATTTTGGTAGATTATAGAGAATTACTCGAAGTTGTGCAGGTGAAAGTTTGATGACAATCAGTTGAGTCGTTCACGAGTTTCCTCAATTTCAGTTCAGCATAAGAAGCGGGAGGCGACTTAGATACTCGATATTTTTTTGGGATTTAATATTTAATGCGATTTCAAATTTATACGAACTCTAATTTTGATAGCCGGGTAGTTTTATATTTTTATAATACTATTCCCTGTCGAGAGTTGCGTTTTTTAAAACGTGAATGGCCTTAAACATTTCAGCCGAATACCACTAGTCCTTGTCGACATTTGCGTTTTTTAAAACGTTAACGACTTAAAACGTGTCGACAGTGTCTTGATTTCGCGAGGAACGAGCGAAGCGAGTTCCGAGTACTTTTCGGCCAAAGGCCGAAAAGTCGGTACTGCTTTCGCTTCAGTTTTTTTTGTTGTTTTTGGTTGTGTGCAAATACTTTTTTGACCCACTGTATGTACCTACATACTATCTGTTTTGTGCATTCATGCTCGCTGTAAGGCAGTTCGATATGGTGTGTATGTTCGTCGAGTTGTATTAAACCGATAGTAACTGAATGTGTCGACTCGAATTTCTTTCAAGTTAAAACACAAGCTACACTGGTACTCACCGTGTAGGTACAGTGTGAATGTGCTATGTAGACGTGACACACGTAAATTCAATTAACAGAGTAAACAGCCACTCGGATTAGGAACGTTTGCCTACAATACAAGTAAGTGTACATATATCTATAGGAACATGTACGTCATGTATATCTATATATGTGCATACCTAATTCGAAAAAATCCACCGAGTACGTGTATGTCGAGTTGTCCACGCAAAACTATGCCCGGCGCACACGCGTGCTGTAATCAATCATCCTATACTACAACATAGGTATACAAGAAGTTATCAGCAGACGGTATACAACTGATAACATGCTCCGAATACGAACCAGATTTATGTTTCGCGCCGAACGAACATAAATCTGCTTGTAATAAATAAGTTAAGGCAAGTAGCCCTGAGTAGAGAGAGAGAGAAAAATTATGGCTCTAATAATATTAACGATAATAACGACGTAGGATATAATATAATGTGGAACAACATTTTCCAATTACAAATTCGACCGCTTCCAGCATTTTCTCTCTTTCCTAATATCATCCTTCCTTTTATATTTAGTTATTTATTTATTTATTTATTTTCTTCTTACTATCTTTCTGCGGCTCGTATTGCAGAATGACAAACTGGTTCTTAATCGTTTGTTTCCAAATCTTGCGAGGGCATTGAAACACATGCGCAGGACTCCATAGTCGAAGTCTAGGTAAGAATATATTCTGAGGGGGGAAGGATAGAAAAAAGTAAACGAAAATTTTTGACTGTTACGCACATTTACTCAATTATAACGCAATTTGTGCATCGAAATTACGAATTCTACGTTTCTGCTACGTTTCATAAGGTCAAAAATCGCTTTTTAACCAGTTTGAGTGATAAACTAAATTCTAGGAGACACAGGAATCCTCGTAATAGGTTTGTATCTAACATTTTCCGAGAATGAAAAACTAAAATTAATGCCAATAAGAATTGAATGGATGAATTCTACGATGAAATAGAAGATGTCTTCTTTATTCGGAGGTTTAATACAATCGGTCGAGTCGTTCATGAGATTCCTCAATTTAAGGTCAGAATAAGAAGCGCAAGGCGACTTACGTACTCATGTTTTTTGTGTTTTTTTTCGTTTCTTTTTCTTCCAGTATAATTTATACAAACTCTAATTTTGATAGCCGGGTAGTTTTCTATTACCGACTTTTCGAAGAAAAGTCAGGTATTATAGCCATCACAGTTGTCGTATTGGGGGTGGGGCAATGTTTTTTTTTACGTTTCAGAGTGTTTAGAACACGACTGTAATAGTGGCTAATATTCAGGTTTTGGCACGAAAATCTCAAAAAGTATTGAATCAATTGATTCCAAAGTTTGATGTATTATGGAGAAGTACCTGAAAATGTGCTAGTTGAAGTTTGATGACAATTGGTCGAGTCGTTCATGAGTTTTCCTCAATTTAAGGTCATAATAAAGCGCGCCTGTGGATGCCGAATTGACTATGCGGTGCGCTCCGTTTAGCTGGACCCGATACTGTATGTACACTACAGTAGATAAGCTTTGTATGTTGTGCGCCACTTCACGCCACCCTCATTTCTAGGGTGAATTTCCAGGTTTTTGAAGACAGTTTTAAAAATGAGAAAATTGAAAAAAAGTGAAGATTTGGTAGAAAAATGTATATATTTTAGTGATTTTGTATAGTCTTTGTATGTTCACTGTCACTATGGTTTCTCCTATTTTTGGGGTTATTTTTCAGGTTTTTGTAGGCAGTTTCAAAAATGAGAAAATTGAAAAACGTGGAAATTTGGTAGAAAAATTTATATACTTTAGTGATTCTGTATGGTCTTCTTATGTTCACCGTCGCTGTATACCACCTCCATTTTTATGGTTATTTTTTAGGTTTTTAGAGACAGTTTTAAAAATGAAAAAATTGAGAAAAAGTGAAGATTTGGTTTTAAAAAATGGGTATTTTGTTAAATTTTAGGAATTATTTAATTTTTAGAATGGGTAATTTTTCTTCTTTTATGGGATAATTTTAATGATTATAAGAAAGTATGTTTACTATATATCATCTGTCACTAGATTCTACTTTTCCCTAAACTTCAACCTTTCTCTCTGTGTTTCTCATGTAGGAGTTGAGATCTACCATTGTTCACATTTTTTAGACATATCATTTTGTAATTATAAAAATAAAATCATTTTAAGTATTCAAAACATCTCAAACATTCATCATAATGAAATCTTATATGCCTAGTCCTTATCTTACATTTTTTACAATAATACCACATAATGTTACGCTCATTAATTCTTAATCGTCTTTATCAATTATTGTAACATACATTCTAAACAAGTTTTAGTCTCTTTTTCATAATGAGGACTTATTAAATGTATATATAATGAATGATCAGTTGCCTTTTTACAATTTGAACAATACATCAACTTCATCTTAGGATAAGTCAAATATTTTGAACTTTTTTATCTTATTTTTCAATTCAATTTCCTACAATATCTTGTTGTTAGTTATTATATTATATTTAATTACTTGAACTATTATATCAATTTTTAAGATTTTATTCATTTAGGAACTTGAAAATCACATCCAAGTAATCATAATACTAATCCAGATGGTATAGTGACACCTAATTTTTTAATTCTTCTCTAAAATCATTCATTTTTCAACTAATTGTTTCTGATTATTTTTAAATTCAAATCATTTTTCAAAAAATTCCTTTAAATTATTATCATCATATTTAACCAACTCAAATTCTTAAAGCATCTCATCATTTCTAAAACATCTTGTTCAAGAGGTTGATTTAGAATGAGATAATTAAATTTATGCTTATTAAAAAATGTATTCTATCTAAATGGAAGTCTACAAAGATTCTATAGTTGATGAAGATGAATTTCTAAATATTCCTCATACTGATTTTGAATCTGATGTTGGAATAAATTATGTAAGTAAATAAAAAAGTTATCTCTCATTACAATCTAGAGTAGCTTCAATCCAGTTTATCTTATAATTTTCTAGAAAGTTTTCTATTTTAATTTGTAATACTTCCCTTTTTATTAAGATTTTTCAAATGCTGGATAAATTTATCTAGTGGTACTGTATTATAATAACCCCATGGTAATGTATCAGTTTGTTTATAAACTAAACATCTTTTATCATCAAATGAACTTAATCCTCTTTTATTCTGTTCAATAGTATAAATATTATGTATTGTACTCCTTATCATCTTTTGTTTAATAGTCTTGGTTATTTTCTTTTCTAAACATATCTTATAATCATTATGAGTTATCTGATTCTTGACAATACTTTTCTTCACTCCTTTAGCTTTCTTCATTGCATCATTATTTGATGCAAAAACTTTATTAGAATATAATTTAGAAGCAAGTCCAATAAATTCTTCCAAAATTTGCCCATTCATCTCATCTTTAAACTTACCTAATACCTTTTTATTAACTTGTGGTACCCCATAAATATTATCTTTCTTATAATCTGATGTATCAAATTCATCAATCATATCTTTCATATCGTTATAAAAGTCTTTTGTTTTTATAGAAATAATTAATGAATCAGTATCGGTATATAATAATTTTATTCTATATCCATATCTTTCCTTTAATCTATAATAGAAATCATACATCAATGTTTTTGAAATATCTAAAATAGCTACTCCCACATAAATTGGTTGGTTGAATTTAATCATTGTTCTTTTCATTTGTACAGCTGCGAGATTTCTTCCAAAAAATGTCCTGCCCCTTAATTGCTCAATTTTCCAGGGGTAGCCTACCCTCAGGAAGGGTTCACGGTTGAGGAGGGAGTTCCAGAAGGGTGAGGAGGGCCCCTGTGGGGGCGTGGGCTGTGGATGGAGATGGTGGCTTTTGGTGGGGGTGGGGGGTAAGATGAGTAAGAGGACCTGGTAGAGAAGAAAGTCCTTGGTGAGAGAGGGGACCAGGGTGAGAAATGGCCGTGGTGCGGGAAGGGTGGGGTCTTGAGGGGGAAGGGCTCTCGAGGGGAGGGGTGGTCATGGTTGTGAGAGCTCCTGAGTGGATGGTCAGGGATCTTCAAGAGGGTTGGAGGGCCTTAGTGAGGACAGGGGCTCTGAAGGGCGATGAAGCCCAGGGGGTAGTGGTGGGTGAGAGGTCCTTGTGGCGGAGAAAATTCTTGGTAGGAGAGGGTGGCCATTGAGGAAAGAGGAGGTAGAGGTGGGTGAGGATCATAGAGGGACAGTGAAATTTTAGTTGATAAAGGCCCGAGGGGAAGAGGTACTCATGGTAGAGGAGGGAGCTCCTAAGGGGGAGGAAAACCACGGTGGTGGCGGGGACTGTAGAGGGAGGTAAAGGCACCGAGTGGGGAGGGGGATAATAGTGAGGAAGGGGTCCTAGTGGAGGAGGAAGTTCTTGGTGAGATAGGCTGCCGGAAAAGCAAATTAAGGCCATAGTGCGGAAGGTTCTGGTCCTGGGGAGGGGGTCTTGAGAGGAAGGGTTCTAGATTGGGAGGGGTGGCCATGGTGGTGGAAGCTCCTGGTTGGAGAACCAGGGGATCGTCGAGGTGGTTGAGCAAGGAGGCCGTAGGGTGATAGAGTCGCGGAAGGGAAGGCTGTGGAGATGGACTAAGACCGCCATTGGGAGGGAGTAGAGACTGCGGATCGCCTACCCTGCCCCACTAATAGCTTATTTCTCTATGGATAGCCTACCCCTAGCAGGTGGTTCATGTTGGAGAGAGAGCTCCGGGATGGGAAGGCGATCCATGGGTGATGTGACCTCAGGAGGGGGATAAAGGCCCTGGGTGGTGTGGGGGGTAATGGTGAGTAATAGGTCCTGGTGGAGGAGGAAGTCCTTGATGAGAGAGGCGGCGAATGAAGGCCATGGTGCGGAAGGTCCTGGTCCTGGGCAGGTGGTCTTGAAGGGAAGGGTTCTTGTGGGGGAGGGGTGGTCATGGTTGTGAAGCTCCTGGTTGGAGGACCAGGGAATCTTTGTGGTGGTTGAGCGAGGAGGCAGTGGGTGATGGAGCCGCGGAAGGGGAAGACTTTAGAGAGGGACTAAGTCCGCCATTGGAGAGGTCATAGTGATGGGTTAAGAGGTCATGGTGGGGGTGTGGTACGTGAACGGGTGGTCGAAGGACGTGGTTCTAATGGAGGGCACTCGGGGTGGAAGAGGGTGATAGGGGGAGACTAGGTGGAGGACTATGGCCATTGTGGGGGAAAAGTTTGTGGCTGAGGAGGGCTGCGACTGTTGAGGCGTGACCGTGGAGGCGGAGAGCTGCCATGGTCAACGAGGGGGTCGGGGTGGAGGAGGAGGAGGCTCGTGATGAAGAAAGGATGGAAGGGAGTTCATGGTGGAAGATTGAGGACCGCTGATAGAGGGGGAGCAAAAGAAGCGCAAAGCAAACCTCAACTCAGTAACAAAAGTTTCAGACCAAACACTGAGAACTGTGGCGGTTGGACGAGGCGCGAAGCGCTGAGTAAGGCCGGCACGAGCGAAGTGAGTGACAGCGGGGGGGGGCGAAGCGGCCAGGGGGCGAAGCCCCCTAGTTTATATTATATTTAAGGCTGAAATTCAATTTTTTCTAGCTTTTCAAAACCATTTTCGACTTTATCGTGTGTAACTTTGATATTTTGGATGCTCTTGTGTTACTAATGTTTCACCAGTGTCTGTGCTCTCTTTTTGGTGACTTATTAAAATCGTATGAGAATAAATAAAAATAAAACTAAAGCAGTGATATGTAATTGATGTGAACATGATAGCTTAAATATAAATATTGGACAGAAAAAGATTGAGGAAGTAAGCGAATTTTGCTTTTCGGGGAGTAAAATAATAAAAGACGGAAGGAGTAAAAGGATATTAGTAGAATAGCACAAGCCAAATTAGCATTATTTTATCGAAAAAGTAATATTTTCAAATCAAAAATAAATCTGGACATCAAAAATTTGTTCTCGAAAACTTATGTTTAGAGTGTAGCCTTGTATGGATGCGAAACTTGGACCATAGGAAAACCAGAGAAGAGAAAGGTCGAAGCTTCTGAGATGTGGTGCTATAGGCGGATACTTAGCATCAAATGAATGGATAAGGTAAGAAATGAGGAAGTAATCAACAGAGTTGGAGGTAAAATGGATAATTGGAATTGTCTGCAGGGAAGGAGAGATGAACTAATAGGGCATAATTCGAGGCACCCAGGAATAATATCACTGCTGCTAGAAGGAAGAGTGGAAGGAAAGAATTGGGGAGGTCGACAAAGATTCCAGTATGTTCAGCAGATAATCAAGGATGTGAAATGTAAGTATCATTACGAAATGAGAGAACTTGCACAAGATAGGGAGAAATGGAGAGCTGCATCAAACCGGTCATAAGACTGATAACCTTATCATCTTCATTAAAATGCTTATTTGTTAAGCTTATAATTTGTATTGTTGATTTTGTGTTCCTTTTGGAACTTCTTTTCCTCATATTTTCTATTTGGTTCATATTCATGTGAAGTTTTACATATCGAATTGTACTTTCGCAATCACTACGTACAGAATCGCAATTTTATTCATCATTAAATGTGTGTACAGATATGGCAATGTAATCTCTCAGTGTCTCTGTAAATGGTCGCAGTGTGATATTTCTGTGATATTCCTTTGAAATAATCCTGTGACCGATAAATAATGTGATGGACCTTAAACATAACTACAGTCTCGCAGCAATATTTCTGGAAACGTTGAAAGATTGTGACGATGTTTCAAATATTACAAAGAAATGTTGCAGTGAGCTCACTGTGATGTCATTCTGCAGTTAGGGAAGGAGTTGTATATGGTTCCTTTTCCGCATTTTATTAAAATTTTTATTTTTATTTTTTAATACTCTATTTTGACAGTGACTTGGACTTTAATTTATATGAAAAAATGCACATTGGTAGGGTCAACAGCTCTGACTCGAGAAGTAATACGCATCCTTATGAATCATTTTTTTGATTTGCCGAAAGCTGGTAGAGAATATCGTCAAGTTGTAATTAAAATTTAAGAAGGCATGGGTTTTTGAACCTTGAAATTGGATTCAAGTCAACTTGAACATGACTATCGAAATGCGAAAGTTTGTTCAAAGCATTTCCAAGGAGGTGCGAATAGTGACAACTTCGATTAATAACCGGCCGTAGGTACTCTCTCGCCAGAAAACGATCTTAATTCGCATTTATATCTGTAGGAAAGAGACCTGCATTAGGGAACACCCCATCAATTATATTCCTTGACATGATTTTCTTCATTTTAAACAGTAATTTCGATGTTTAATCGAGGTAACACAGTAATTTTAACACATTCGAGCACGCTACAAAATTACTGATAATTCCACACCGAGACAAGAAATCATGTAAACAAACCGAAAAGCGAAAAGCCCTATACTTTTCTGTACGCAACGGCTAAATGAAAATCAGAAGTGACACTCACCAAACATCCCCTTCAATTCAAGTGACTGCAACCATTCTAGCACAGTCGATTTCACGACAGTCGGATTTCCCACAAACACTAGATACATACGATATATTCACGGCGCAGCAGGAGATACTTTTGCACTCGCGTACAGTGTTTTGCCTATTTGCGCACTTGGAATAAAATGGCAAGTGTCTGTTTTGACTCTAACGTCTTCAATTTCGTTACAATGTTTAATTTTTTAGTCTAGTCAACAGGGCACTTCAAGAGGGAGGAGAAGTCGAATTTGGAATCCAAATTAGGGTTGGGTCAAAAACCTAAATAGATTTTCGAAATGAGCGACCTCTCTTACAAAAATTAATTCTTTTTCTTTGGCAAAATCCAATTAGCCCGTTTCAATAGTCAAATTTGAATTTTGGAGCTCAACGTGGGTTTCAAACCAAATTCTCTAACTTAAAAAAAAAAAGAAACCCAGCCGATGCCTTGTTCAGATTTTTTAGGCAAAGTTAATGTAGCACACAATTTTGGAGGGCAAATCAGGGTCAGATCAAAAATCTGATTTTTAACCACTATTTAACTTTGTTCAACTTTTGGGCAAAAATAAAATTGGCTTATTTAAAGGGCCAAATTTGGACTGTAAGACCAAAATCTGGATGGATCAAAAATTTGATTAGATTTTTGGAATCAGTGACCCAAAAAACCGATTCCGATACATTGTCCAATTTTTTTAATTTTTTTATTTGCAAAATCAATTTGACATTCCAGAAGGTAAAACGTTAAATTTGAGGCCCGAAATGGGATCTGGTCAAATATTTAATTACATTTTCGGGATCAGGAACCGAAAGAAACCCTATTTTGATACTTGATGTTTCTATTCAAGATTCCAAAGTTAGTGAGTGACACGTTTTCGTCCCTCTTATAGGGGAGAGAAAGTTTTTTGGCCTAAAAAGCAACTAGACCTGGGGAGAGAAAGTTTTTTGGCCTAAAAAGCAACTAGACCTGAGGCCTCAAAGATCACCGTTTGTTTCGCCACGATCCAACTTCGCATTCAAAAAAAAACGGGAGGGGAGTATTTTTGTGCCACATCTTGTACAGATGTGTGAAGCTGTGAATACACAGAATACAATCTTTTTCTCGATACTAACCCTAATCCTAAACTATAAACCGAATCTGCACTTTCAATTTCTTATGGTGAACAACGTGTGTCTTCTACAAGTTCCTATTAATGTCTTTAATTACCCAAGGGCCGTTCAAGCATCAAAATTACAGCAAACTAGAAAGAAAATCTATATTTCTCTTGTTTCTATCTCTTCCAATCGCTTAATTTCACATACTTCAGACACTAGCTCTCAACATTACAGCAGGAGTTAATTGTACTATCCAAACACAATGCCATCAGATATAGACTGAAAGAAGCGCGGCAAGAAGGGCATAATTTTTACACATTCCAGATGCCAATTACATGGTAACTGCGGATGTTACCTGCATGAAATTTTGAGAACTAGTTAATACTTTCAAGGATACCGGGTGTAAAATTCTAAATTTTATTACGATTAAAATCCACTAATTCAGTACTGTAAAAACCTCGACTTACGTTTCTTCAAAACTATCTCTTCGCAGTTATACCCTTCTTACATTGCATTCCTCAAATTCATTAGAATAGATACGCATTTACCGAACATATTATGTAATACCATAGACCTTACACCAAAAAAATAGTAATCTAATTCAGTAAAGAAATTATTCGAAATTAAAAACACTGTGAAAATCGTCAGACATGAATCAGTGCACGGAGAAAACTACGAATCACATTCTTGACACATATCCGATTAAGTAATTAGAAAGTAAAACTCACAAATTTTATATTGAACTTCACTTTTTGGTGATACGAGGAGCGAGGGGTTGAAAGTAGAAACCATTTCAATTCAACAGGCCACAGTTGCACGTCATTTCCAATACAAATTCTTATAGTCCTACTTGTTTCATTAGGATGCCAGATATATATTTCTGCTTTTATCTCACTTCAGTATACCATAAATATTCGAGTCAAAAAAAAAAAGAAAAAAAGACACAGCAACCCAACAACAAATTAATACATTCGACAACCGATTCGAGAGAGCAGTTTGGAACATCAAGTGAGTATATATTTTTTTTGGTTTGGAACATCAGTATCCATGTTTCGTGGTACAAAATACGTGATTTCAAAATTATGGATTATTTTGAGCTGCGCCGCCTTTCAAGTACAATTGAAAAATAAGTTTTTCTTCTTCTGTTCTTTAGTGTTCCATACAGGTTACCGACATAACCCCTCCCCTCCATAACATACATGCATATATTAATCTGAATTTTGAAACTGTACATTTGAATTAGCATAGAAAAAACGAGATTCAGTTCACGGAATGAAGTTTTGTAATCAACAACTTTTCCTCATAAAGCCTTAATCGGTTTCCAAGCACTTGATATATACAAAATATAATCTTGCTAAAGAACTAGCTAGGTATACAGAATACGAATCAGCATTAAGTAACAACATTTGCATCAGGGTACACAATACAAACGAAATTTGGTAACTCTTCAGCCAAACCCTCATCGTTGCTATAATATGTTAACACAGAATAATCTCTAGGTATATCAGTCTATTATTAGCTCGAAATACTAATTTTTTCTCAATTTCAGCGAATGATTTGAAAGGTACCTACGTAGAAAGTGAGAACAACTAGGGACAGTTATACAAATGAGAAAATACCTGACTTAATCACACGAATTCACCTCAAAAATCTAAAATCCCTAACATTGAAGCAGTATTGCACAGGAGTGTATCCTGAACTATTATTTTTACTAAGCGTTACAGCTAAAGTGTCAAAATTCCTTAATTACAGTTACTTAAGTAAGTGAAATTATGGTTATCAACCATCAGGACCGCATTTAGGGAATGAAAATATGCAGTTTCTTACATGCCATTACACAAACAAAGCGAACATTTTGATTCCAGAAACCAATGAGAATCCCTTATAATCAAAGTTGGGCAGTATTCGAATACAGAATACGTAGTATGTACTTGAGTATTCAGTACTCGTGAAAATCAAATATTGTAATATTCAGTAGTCATGAATACGATAGATAAGGAGTTCTACAAATACACGTACTATACAAGAGTCATTAATAAATTTTATGTTTTCCCAAAACCCCACAAAAATAGAAGAGTAAGCGAGCGTTTCGAGCGTAAGCGATTAAAGTGAATTGCAGCAATGCAAACAGTTCATGCTAATTTGCCAGACTTCAAACGCGGTGTTCTTCCACGAACTTGACGTTTTCCACGATTCTCCTATTCATTTAGCACACAGAATGGACGTACAGGGTGTTTCAGAAGGAACGTTACCAACCCATCAAAAAAAAAAAAAAAAAAAAAAAAAAACATTAATATGTACAAAAACTGCATTGTCATCTACAAATAATATTTAAGACCGTAAAATGAGATTTTTAGAACATAATGTGCAGGAAATGTTGCCTATTGGCGGGAATGCAGGCGTGAGCTCGATGAATAAGATTCCGGAAACCAAAACCACACATTTTTTGATTTTGAAGCTGAACGCATGATATACGCGCATACGCCATATTGGAGCACATCGCCTCCGTCAATGCCGAATTGACTACGTAGTACGTTCCGCATAGTCGGATTCGGCATCCATGGGCGCAGTGTGCTCCAATCAGGCGTATGTGCGTACTTGTGCGTAAAGGTTCTTTAACTACCCGTTCTCACCATACACACAGAAGCACTACGACTATACGACTGTTAGATGGACGCTGTTAAGCGAGACAGAACCAAGCGACAAAATCTGTGTTTTGAGAACCCGTAATTCGAAGTTCAAAAGAGCCATGTAGACACTTTATGGCATCGTTAGCGTTTACTGATAAGCTTTTTTCAACGCGAGTACACATTTTCAAATCGGGAGTCCGATTTTGAAAAATTCTACTTTTTACGCTCTTTCCAACGATACTAATACCGCATTTTGTCACAACAAATGTCACTTGGTTGGTTCTATCTCACTTAACAGCGTCCAGGGGCAGTATTATTGAAACGTTTTAGCGATGTTACAGATAACATAGCATGTACTTGGAACAGAATGTTGTCCATAACATCGTGAAAACGTCTCAATAAAACTACCCCAGATGTTATAGAAGTGATCAGGGTTGCCATCACTGCACGGGCAGTGTTACCAACCTTTTTTATTTTCTCTACTAAGTGCTTTGAGTTTCGGATAATGTTCCTTTGGACACACTCTGTATTATGATTATGATGCGCCTCGCGTACATTGGTGCGCTATGGAGAAATCACAACTGGACATGCATTAATAATTACTCATCGTGTGAATAAAAGCAGGCCTTTCTCAATCCAATACGTGCATGCACTCACAACATTTCTGTTGTGTCCAGATTTTAGTTTTGCCTCTATATAAATACAATTTTTTTATTCGCTCTGGTTAGGGTGCTCTTTTTTTCTTTTGTTTTTTAGCATTATGTAACATAGGCTGTTTGTTAAGTTCCAGTAAAAACACAAAACACAGAATCAGTACAACCTTGTTGTCTGCCCTTTCTACATACCTACGCATACTATTCAGTAACCATGGTATGACAAATACATCAGAGCTCAGCACCGGTGAATAAAAATTAATCAAATACAGAACAGAGCCCTGCACGAGTAAGTAAAAAGTAACCAGTTACAGAATCACCTAATATTGAAAGAAACGATGCCAATCAGTACTCGTAATCGTCTGTAATCAGCATCGTCGGTAATCGTCGAGAAAATTGAAACTGAGTGTATCTGTAACAGCCGGTAATGGTAATCGTTTGTAACCGGCATCGTAGAAATGAGTACGCATAATCCTGTAACGCGATAAGAAATAAATGATGATGCCGAGCCCCCTTAAATTTAGATTATTTTGATAGTTGTAATCTCTCCTTTTTACTCTAAGAAAAATCAATGTATTTTAGATGTCAACAAATGAGTCGATTTTTGTGTCAATTGTGTGTTCACAAAACACTTATATGTATTTGTATTGGTAATGTTAAGTAAGTACCATCTATATTTAGTAGATACCAAAGTTGTAAGCCGTATCAAATACCAGAACAATAATCAGAAAACTGATTTTTGAAAAATAGAAAGAAAGAGAAAGTACAAGAACTTCAATATATTCACAAGCAAATCATTTTTTCAGTGTCAGATAAGCTGAATACAGAGTGAGAAGCCGACAATAAATAGATACCATACCAATAACCACAACAAATGAATCCTATTAAGAAAACTATAGAGCAAAACATGAGCAGAACAAGAAGAAAATTGGGTGGGCAACAGGTTGGGGAGCAGCTAACTAGAAAAACAGAACACTTTCTAGTATTTATGAGCTTTTCACTAGTTTATGAACAAAATGTATGAGTATAGAACCAATGGAAAATTTTTTTGAGCATAATAACGAATACACAAATCGTAAGTTTTCACGAGGGAAACGGGAACATATCACCATTCCTTACAATTTATATAGCCTTGGTTTGACTATCTTTACTTATATTTCGGGAAGTGCATTACTGTCCCCTACTCATGGCTGGTAATCAGAGGCGACTCTAATCTGTAATTTTACCGTAACAAAATACAAATATTGGATCCTGGTGTTGAATAACCTACAATAAATTGGAAAAACTTACCAACAGGAACACTTTTGGCTTTGAGCTGTGACACCCAATACAAGTAGTCCAATGCCCAACCAACATTTTAATAACCGGCCAACTTTCAGAACGCAACGGCAAAATCGAAAAATCACTAGAGGATTAAAAAAAACGAAAATTCGACTTGATGAAAATAACAGTGAATGAAAGTACCAGCTTCAGTACACGCCCGCGCAATACACATTACACATAATCAACAAAAACATAATGCATCTGCCATGACAGAAAATGACAGTAATATTAAAAGAACACTGAAAAATCACAGCACCAAAATAATATCGGAAACTGAAATCCAAATCTCAAGGACACTATATCCGGCCGTGCAGCGCTAGTATCAACTACTCTTATCAGCGACGAAAGTAGGGATACTAGACTATGATGAGTACTCTCGACCGCCATTTTAGTAGCAGAAGCCGAGAGTAAACACGTAACATGTTGTGATAATGATTTACGTTGTGATAACCTGATAAGTGATGTTTACTCTTAGCTTCTGCTACTAAAATGGTGGTCGAGAGTACCCAGCGTGGTTCAGTATCTCTAACAAGAGGTGAAGTTTTTAACACATGCAGCAAAAATTTTAGAATCTAGGTATAAAAATAGTCTTAATCAAAAGAAAATTCTTTGTTCGAAAAATTCTATTCTCTTTAAATACTCCGTCGATAAACGTGATTTTTGCGGTCAGCTGATCGAGTAGGTGCATTATCTCCGGCAACATATTGCTCCAGTATGCGCACTTTCCTGCGCAATATTGCCGCGTGATATCGCCATCACTTTATTGCTAGTTGCTTTATTGCTTATGTGTGCGATCCCACTTCAACTCAATAGCAACGCGCTCTGATGGATGCACGGCCCGAATGATAATAATTAATTTAATATGTAATTCGGACTTCCCAAGATTCAACAGAACCTTATCAACGTTAGGATTACATGAGATGCTAGGCATTGTTTACGTACAGTGTATCCTAACGTTGATAAGAATTCTATGGTACTATTTCCTGAAGCGCGGAAAGGGAGGAAGGCCCGATGCTAGCGCGCCACCGGTCTGGGAAGTCCGAATATCCTTGAATGATAATTTGGACTTCCCAGACGGATGGCGCGCTAGCATGGGGCCTTCCTCCCTTTCCGCACTTCAGGTAATAGAGCCATAGAATTCTTATCAACGTTAGGATACACTGTATGTAAACAATGCCTAGCATCTCATGTAATCCTAACGTTGATAAGGTTCTGTTGAATCTTGGGAAGTCCAAATAACACTACTGAACAAAATGAAATGTTTTGTTTGCACAACACATTTAAGGAGGTGATTCTTGAGTACTTTTCAACGCTGAATACAGTGCCGTCGGCCGTTTTTCTCTATCACGTCTAGTTTTTCTGATCAAAAACTATAAAAAATTCAACTAAAATGTGTTCAGAAAGAGGTTTAGGAACTGAACGTGGTCATACTGATTCGTGTTGTTGTGTGTTGCGGTCGTGTGTAGTGGTGTGTATTCCGTCTCACCGTCTGTTTGTTTTCTGTTACTGTGGTCTGATAACACTGATAATATCAGTCAGTGGTACCGCTTATTCCAATGCAAAAACAAAATGGAAACGAATTTCAGTCGTTCAGAACTCCAAATTGTGACGTGATAGAGAAAAATGGGTCGCAGTATCGTGTTCAGCGTTAGAAAGTACCTCAGAATCACCTGTTGAAATGCATTGTGCAAAATAGTTGTTCAGTAGTGTAATTAATTTATGTAATATCCTTGCGGAATTTGCATGAGGAACTTTTCAGTATGGAGATTGGATAGATTCGGCCGTAGCAGCGTAGTGGCTGACATCTGGTGAAAGTTTTTAACAACATCCGTTTACACACCATTACTAACCCACGCACATATGTCGCTCTTATCAACGTTAGGATAAATATCAAAGCTAATAGAACATGACGTGAAAAACTTCAATTTTCGAGTGACTGCACTAATTCCAATAAATTTTTTCGCAAAAACTTGTCCTAAATATTATTTAATCGTTACTGGGCTACCTATTTTTACTTGGATTGCTATCATAAATGAATTTTTGACAAAATTGGAACAAAACGAAAATGACGATTTTCTCATTTAAATGCATGGAGACGTTCTCTGCTATCCTACATTGGTCACGTTGGTGCGGCAAAGAGGAAAACCCGATGCTAGCGCTACACCGCGCTACTAGGTCCGAATAGAAATCGAATTATTTACATTATACGAGCGTGGAACTGTAGAGCGTGCTACAAGGCAGTGACACATGACGTCACCAGAAGGCAAAGTCTGCTCCAGTTAAGAAACATAATTTTTTCACGGCACTGATAACGTGTTCTTGAAGTCGTCCTTCCGCATCATTGGCTTAAACTTCACGATTGGCTTACAAGCCAATGGCCGATTTTGATTAGCTTGGGAATGGCTTTTTCATAATTTCATCAACTGCTTCCAGCCGTTCATGATTGGCTTTTGGCTTAATTAGCGAGTTACATGTCCATTTACTATAATAGAATCACCCGTACAGTTCGAAAATGTCGCTCTTTTCTATCATAGATCGAACTGACACGCAAAAACGTCAAAAACTCTATCTTATGAGTGTACTTAGATTCGTCGTCCTAGAAGGAAAAAAAAAAAAAATTCATTGGCTTGTGCTGCTTCGATAAATTGATCGGCTTTTTATTGGCTTAATGCTTTTTGAAGGATTGGCTTTTGATTAGCTTCACAAGCCAATCAAATACGGCTTCTTCTTCTGCTAAGCCAATCATTCGCTTTAGCTTGTCAGCCCTGCCTCCAACTTCGAAATACCGATATATCTCTGTGTATTGCGGGTAGCCAGTTATGTTTCTTAACTGGACCAGACATTATGTCAAAATTTCTCGGAAGTAAGTGGAATTATGTGAAAAATGATAAGAATGAAATTTGTAGGAAACCGTATTGCATTTTTATAAAGCAACTTCCGTATAATTTCGAACATTCTCTCGCGAATTATTACATTTGAAAATTCAACATTTTGAATTATGTATTTTGGAATTAAGTTACTTCTAATTAAATTTAGTAATAATAGTCAACTTTTCACCTCAGATTGTCAAAATCTCGGTTTAACTTGAAAAAGCGCCAAATTTTTCAGTTATTTTTATCAATTTTATCAAACGCGGGGGCAAAATATGTAAATATAAAGCCAAAGTGCCATTCCCTTATGAAACCATTCATCGAAAGAGTCGTCACCTGGCGGTCAAAAATAGAAGATTTGAAAGAATGATCTTGTAGGACTATTCAATAGAGATGATAATAGTAAACGGAAGACCAAAACTATTTCTTATGCTACATTTTTTCGATTTTTCTAAAATAATTAATAATGTGAAGGTATTTGGAAGTGTAATAATGAGTACCTATTTAAAGTGACACAAATTTTTCTCTTCGTTATTTGTCATAAAAAGACATTAATCATCACGATTACTTTACCTCTGCTGGTCGGAGAAAGTATAATTTTACAAGCCGTACCAAACATTTTTGAAACCTCCACCAACGTTACATTAAATACTATTTAAATGCGAAAAATCATTAAAATTGCTCTATTTACACATCATTTGATTGCTATGATCATTCTTTCAATTTCTTATCACATAGAGTGATACAAGCGCACCAGACGTTCGCCCAGTCTCAATACAGTGTGATGCATATAGGGATGTGCCGTGGAAAGAAATTTATAAATCCTTCCAATAACGTCTTTCTGGAAAGAAATAATGAAAATTTATGGAAACTTGGACTTTTTGAATTTTTGAATGAAAACAGCAAAACACACTCTGTTTTCATGTACACACTTTCTTTAATGAAAATCTGAGCCATTAAATTAAAATTAAAGCTGTTTAACTATCTTTTGTTCTTGGGTTGAGTGTAGAACTATATGGAAGAAGTTCTCGATTAAATCTTATTCAACAATTAAGGGAGTCTTATATCAAAAAAATTTCCGATACTTATGGATTCAACAGAACTAATTAAAGTCCAGTATCTCTAGGAATCAGAATAAAAATTGATTCTTCAGTCTTCACTTAGTACTTATTTTTGTGAAATAATTTAAAAAAAATAATAATTTGTATTATTCTCTCTCATGAATAATTATAATGCACAGTGAAATAGAATAACCGTTCGGCGATCCCAACAAAATAAGGCTTTCAATCTAATCATTCTGTCAGCTGTTAGCAATAAAAGGTTTCATGTATTCTATTTAAAGCCTATACTTAGGGTTTGCGAAATAACAGTTATTATAACTGTTACAACCGTTAACCAAAACAAAAATTTTGTTTACCAATAACCGTTTGAACTGTTATGTTTTTTTTTTTTTTTTGTTTTTTTTTAATCGGTTATGAAACGGTTATAAATGGAGAGTTATGATTTAGAAACGGTCATAACAGTTATGACCAATTCAACAGGGTAAGGATGTTCTGACCAATAACTGATAACCGTTTGAATTGCTGAAGGAAATTTGACCGATAACTGTTACAGTTTCAAATAATTTTGGTCACAAACCCTATTTAAAGTCCGGACCAGTTAAGAAACATAACTGGCTACCCGCAATACACATTGATATCTGGGTGTTTTGAAGTTGGAGGGGAAGGACGAGTTCAAGAACACGTTATCAGCACCGTGAAAAAATTATGTTTCTTAACTGGACCAGACTTTATACTTGATGATCACGTCCTTACACTCGAAGCCTTGTTACTAGCTTATTACAGGATTACAGATCGTCAAGAGATTGAATTCAGTGAGAAAGCCCTTTTTAAAAAAATGTAAATTTTGGAAAGAAATAAAAGATATTTCTTTTCAAAAATTTCTTACTTTTCCCGGATAATATTTCCAGAAATATTTCCAAGGCACATCCCTACGTGCCAGGGATGACAAGCCAAACGCATTGGCTTAAGTTATGGGCTATTGCTGCTGAAATTTTTAGCATTAGCTGTAGCTATCGGCTATTGGCTGATAGCTATTCATTGGCTGGCTGTCGGCTACTCGAAAAAAAAAAAATCGAGTGGCATATCAAAATAATCTGTAAAGAGAGCTTAATTTCATAAAATGAACCAAAAATACACATTTTTTAGATTTATCAAAAAAAAAAAATCATCACTTAAACAAGAAAAATTGCATCTAACAATAACAAAACTAATATGTTCCCCAAATTTTTTCATTGGCGGTCGCTGGCTAATGACCATAAAATTTTCGATTGGCTGGCTACTGGCTATTGGCTGCCTATCAAAAAAATGCTCGGCTATCGGCTTATAGCTATTGGCTGGCTTGTCATCAGGGTTGCAAAAAAAAAAAAAGTTTTTTTTGAAGAACAAAAACATACTGTTTTAGTTTAAAACTTTTTTTTTTTGTTTAAAACGTGTGTTTTTTAGAATTTTTAATATTGGTTGTTTTAAACGTGCTTAAAACAGTTGTTTTTTTCTGTAAAGAGTGTTTTAAACGTAAAATCGCACAATTTGTGTGGAATCTAAAGATGTCATCAGTCACAGGAAGTTTCCTGAGTTCAGAAGATCACTGATTCAAAATCAGTCTAAATATCCAAATTGGAACGGAAGAATGAAGCCGGTCAATGCACAAAAAATAGGTCCTAAAGTAAACGTGCAAAAAGTCTTTTTTTCGCAGGCGAACATTGCAACATTATTTGACAATAGTGTTTATATAGGTGGAAAACTTTGCGGAAAACATTTTTTAGTTCGTAAAAAATTTGCAGTTGTTGCAGTTTTATCTTCTTAGAAGACAAAAATAGTACAATATTGGTGGGGGGTGGAAATACAATTTCGCAAAAATGGCGGCTTTTTTCTTATCAGTCAAAAGCCCTTTTTCTCTTTTTCTACGCAGCGCTTCATTTGACTTCAGAGTTCAGACCGTGATATACTCAGTTTCGAGTTTCGACTTTTGTTTTACCGGCTCTATCGATATTTTCCACGAAATTATTGATTGTTATTGATAACGAAACTGTCCGATAGTTTACATCTCTAATTCGCTATTACCTGATCCATTCTCCAAAAACAAATAAAATTTTCATTTTTCCGTACATCTGGATTAAAAAATATCTTGCACAGCCAGGCTCGAAGTGAGTGTGCAGGACTCGCGCGCTTGCGGCACTCGCCTACGGCTCGCTCCGGAAACTCATGCGCTCGACCTGCAAACACTCACTTTTGAGCCCATTTGGACTTGAAAGAATAGTGGCTGACATCTGGTGGAATTTTTTTGCCCCTTAGCATGTAGGTAAAATGGAGCGCTATTATACCCACTACTACTAACACACACAGTCAGCAGACACCCATTTTACCTGCATAGAACAGTTGCGACGCTAGCGCGCCACCAATTCTTCAAGTCCGACTTTTGAGCCTTGGCGTGCAATATCCAACCAGAGCATTGCAGCCAGCCAAAAGTCGAAAGCCAGCCGTATTTTTCATGAAAAAGTCAAAAGCTTAAGCCGATACATGGGCAGCTGTATTTTTGGAAAAGCCGTAACAAGCCATGTTTTTTGGCTAGCTTTCGGCTTACAGAAAAAAAATTTCGCAAAGAATACAGAAAAATTCGATGAAAATGATGGAATTTGCAGTTTTTTTACATTGGGAAGCTGACTGGCTAACGTCTGAGGCGCTGTTTCTAAGTTCTGAGTTCCATTCTGATGCTTGTTTGCAGAGATGGGCGTTGTTCACTATTTAATAAATTTGCTCTTGCTCTTGTTCTTTTCTATTTTTAGTGAACTAGTTTTCTTGCTCTTGTTCACTTGGTCTTCCAAGTTCAAACTGATCTAGTTCATCGTTTGTTCATTAAAAAGAACCTTTGCTCTTGGTCTTGCTCATTTAAAAATAGGGGTTTTGTTCAAAAAAATTGCGAGCAAAAATTATTTCTGTGTAATAGCCTACAACTGAAAACTAGGCTATTACCCAAACAATTATTGAATTCCTATGAGATTGTTGATTAAAATTTAATCAAATAAAATTTCAATAATGTTATAATTCATAATTGTAACTCTGAAACGATTATGAAAGTCGAAACTAAAGTCTGGAAAGTGGAAATATACAAGAAAGCAAAAAAAAATTACAAAAAAATAAATGAACAAAGAATGAACAAAGTTGATCAGGTCCTATCAGGTCCAAAAATCGTGAACTAGTTCTTGTTCTTTTTTTTTGGGGGGGGGGGGATGAACTAGTTTAGAACTAAGTTCACCAAGTAGTGAACAAGAGCAAGTGAACAACTTGCTCTAACGGCCCATCTCTGATTGTTTGCTAAATTATGAAAACTCAACTTCCAGACTGGAATGAAGACTCCAGAGGGAAATAGACTGGTTTGGGTCAAGAACATCATCTCAGGAACAAAGTAAACCAGTTGTGGGCCAAAATAATGACTCCAGAGCAGAAAATGAAAAAAACTGAAAAAGCTGAAAGCCAGCCATAAAAAAGCCGAAAGCTGAAGCTGCATTTTTGAAGGTCGCAAGTTTAAGCCCAAAGCCAAAGCCGTATAATACGGCTGCAAACTGCAATGCTCCGTATCGACCGTATCCAACATACTATTCGGGCCGGTCAGCGCTAGTGTCGCACACAATGAAAACGGGATAATTAATGAGCGGCGGGTGGTGGGCGGAAGCTTTTGTTAAATCGATCGAAATCACTTTTTGTGAGAAAGTAACTTCTAGGAAATCTTACGCTCTACAAATTTTGTTATTTAAATTTTTTCACTATAGCTTCGTTCTCAACTTATTTTGAGATAACTCAATTAACATTCAAATGGGAAAATCGTCCTGATCCAGTTTTCAATTTTACCAATTGTAGCGCTCCTAGCGGATGACCGGCCCAAATTAAATGGGAAAAATCGTAAAATGACTATACCGGTGAGCAGAGATGCCGAACGAGGAACGAGTCGAGAAGAACGGCTCGTTCCTCGTTCCGTTCCCGTTCTGGTTACATGTCGTTCCGGAACGACGTTCAGAACGGCTCATGCCGGAATGAAAATGCGGAAGAACGACGTTCCCAAAGTCAATTGCCAATAAATAAAAAACAGGCGCGAATTGTCTTTCCGAGGGGGGGGGGGGGGGGTTCATGTCAGTTCAAGTTATTTGAGTAACAAAACTTCAGTAGATATATATCAGCAAATCTTTCCATATTTTTTAAATTATACTTTTCGTTCGCATTTTAAAAAGTTTATTAAATGACGGATGAGTGCAACGAACAGTCGGAAACTGCAGGTCCATGGCCTCAGTTTGCCGAATATTATAAGTTTATTCGTGAGGAGGAGGACGAAAAATTTTGTATGCAGAATCATATACAATGCAGTTCCAAATTTCTCCTAAAATAGGCTCTGCATCAGTATATAATGTACTGAACTGAAATAAAAAATGAAAAGTATTGTAACGAAGTTTGATGGTAGAGAAGAAAGAAAGAGGCGACTTTGTTCTTTTTCTTTTGGTTCACCAAGTTCGAAGTTCCTTTGACAGAGTTGCCATTTCCTGAGAAAGAATGAGTAAATCTAGTGAAAGATGCATTTTTATGTCCTTAAAACTGTAAATTTGTGAAAATATGCCAGAAAATGCCCTAAGAATTTTAAAAATAGTCGAAAATAATAAGCAACTACCCATAAAATATACAAAAAATGCTCTTCTAAATATATGGCTCATTTTACTTCAAAGCTTACAGTTTGTAAAGGTAAGTGTTCAGTAAAGCAATGGCAAAAAATATGCAAAAGCATAAAAATCTCAACCCTGGTTATCATGTTGCGTAGATAGAGAAATATTATTTCATAAAAATATGTTTTCACTATCAACAAGAATGGCAAGGAACTTGACACCAATCATCATTAATTTTCGCCGATAACAACCGATCTCAAATCGACAATTAAGGAACATGAGAAGTACCTGAATCTTGAAATTTGTAGGTAACAACAAAGGTGGACTCAGTTTACTCGCAGGTACTTTCTTCATAAAAATAAAAATAGTGCAACCTCTACCTGCAGCGAATTAAGGTGAAGGCATGAAAAATTCTATTTCCTTCATTAGAAATTAAAATTTTACAAATTGCGAATAAAAATAAACAATCAGGCTTACGGCGAAATGATAGGGGAATAATACTGATAAGGGAACGGCCGTTCCGTCGTTCCGTTCCTCGTTCCGGAACGAAAAAAGAACGGAACGGCGTCGTTCCCTAGCTGAAGGAACGAAGAACGAGTCGTTCGTTCCCGTTCGGCATCTCTGCCGGTGAGTCGTGAGTGGCGAACGCTTATGCAACATTCGTACAAAGTCTGGATCCGAATTTTCTAAAAATTATTGTTATCAGCTTATCAGCTTTTGCGTCAGTAGATAAGGCAATTCTTGAAATCTTTATTCATAGATTAATATCCCAAACTCGAGTGCTCGAGCTCTAGTCACAGTCGTAAGGTCACAACGGCAACGAACGTTATTTTGAATCATCCAACTTCCACTTTTACATTAATAAATTTTATGTTACACCGCGGTATACGAAGTTTCGTCCATTATGGTTCGCGCTTGGTACATGAATGATGACGAAAGTGACCAGCGGCTGGAACATCATCGTCAGCCTCCTCAGTTTGTGTCGCTCGAAACACTTTACAAAATCACAGGAGTCGAATATGCCCAGGTTTCTTGTTTATTACGTTTATGCAGTTTTAGTTATTTCGTATTTCATGGCATTCCCGGCTACATTTTTTTCGTTAAGGACACTTCAAACTGTGGCTTGTATTCCTACAGATAAATTCAGCTGTCGAATGTGAACAATTAAATGAAATAAAAATGAAGCGGGGTTACACTTACGAAGATGAACTAGTTTGCTCGAAAGAATATCTTCCAAATTACGAAGAGAAGGTTTGTACGATACTCTTTATTTAATCGACTTACTCGGTTACGTAGGTTCTTATTATTGTTAAATTCGGGTGACCGTATACTGTTGAAGGCTTCATTTCAAAGAACGGGATGCGGCCACACAAAGAGATGGTTTTAAATGGAGGGCGATGTCACTTCGCTGTCTCATTAAAACCATTTATCGCGTTACCGCTTCGTGTCCTTAGAAAGTAAGCCTCTACATCCCCGATTTAATGGGAACGCGAATGCGTATAAAAAATAATTAAATATTGTAAGGGACTCTGGCCATCGAATGAATATCAACTTATTTTTTTCAAATTACACATTACATACTTCTAACACATCGTTAACGTACCCAAAAATATTTAATCCAAAAAGAACATGATGGAAAAGAGGAAAATGAGTAAGAAATCGAGAAGTCTGCCCATGCTTTATTCATTCTTTTCGTTATCTCTTTATGTGTTCTGTCTTCAAACGATTGTGTTTGCCCCAAATAATCGAATTCGGAGATTCTTTTTATTTCAGTTCCTTTTATTGTGAGTTTACGTTCCCCTTCCAAATTGGATAATAGTTCTGTTTTACTTATATTCATTTCTGAAGTCTGGTCCAGTTAAGAAACATAACTGGCTACCCGCAATACACATCGATAATGGGAATTTTGAAGTTGGAGGGGAAGGACGAGTTTAAGAACACGTTATCAGCGCCGTTAAAAAATTATGTTTCTTAACTGGACCGGACTTTAGGCCCACCTAGTCGTACTAGGGCTCTATAGTTTCACCTGGGTATACTAAGCCACCATTTTGGTTCATACTGCGCCCGTCGATGCCGAATTGACTACGCGTTACGCTCCGCATAGTCGGATTCGGCATCCACGGGCGCAGTATGAACCAAAATGGCGGCTTAGTATACCCAGGTGAAACTATAGAGCCCTAGTCGTACCAGTGAGTTTTATCTTTCGTGTCCCATCTTATAACACCTCGCCTATCTTCTCTGTTCTCTGTATATGTAATTCGAAATTTTCGGTTTTCGATTATTCCTTATGGTCTTATCTTATGATCATCGATTTCATTAAATAACAGTTCAATATTCTGCTTACACTTTCAGCAACGCAATTCGGCAACGTTCAAACTTTCTTAAAAAATTCTGATCTCCGACGTTTCCAAGTATCTATTGCATTCAGGTCCATTTCGCACTCAAATTCTGTTATCATACACTACTAATTTGATTACAGGACAGGCGAATAAGTATGCAATTTGAAGTTGGTACTGGAAAAGCCTTATTCCCTCTTTGTATGTGTGGGCTGACTGGAAGAAAGGGACCTCAGTGTGAAAATGTAAATTTTACAGGAGAGCGGATAAACAAAATTGATAACGTTTTCACGTTACGGAGACACTCAACTTTGAAGACTTACAGCCGTTTGGGAAAATTTTTTCGACATCAGGCGAAAGAGCGGCCAAAAATTAGTCAAAAACAATTGTTATCACAAAAATGTTGTTTTTTTTTTTGCCCCGAGGTCCCTTTCTTCCTGTCAGCCTACATGTACTCTGGAGCAGCTGTCAGGTCGTGAATAAATAAAGGTCGTGTCTGAAATGCTCTTGTCATTGTACGTAAATTGTAAATGCTAGATTTAATTGCGAAATCCTGTTTTTCTGTTAGTCCTCTATTGAACTGGTACTGCGATTACAACCCCTGTAGTTCATCATTGTCCCGTAATTGTTAGTATTGCATTGTGCCAGGCGCGTTATGGAATCCTTGATACAAAAATACTTTTTTAGTCGTTTATAAATGATGATCTGATGTTTTACAGTTGAAATTGTTTTATGAAGAACACTTGCACGTTGACGAAGAAATAAGGTATGTTGTCGAGGGTTCTGGTTACTTTGATGTCAGAGACAAAATGGATAACTGGATTCGTATCGAAGTTTCAAAGGGTGATATGCTTATAATACCTGCTGGAATTTATCATCGATTCACTTTAGATACAAAGGTGAACGAGAAACTGATTACTGTAGACGTAGTCCCTATTGTTACCCATTATTATGATCAACAGTGGATCGTCCCTACAGAATTATTAGTTACATCCCCACTTACTCGTTCAAATTTATTAGTAACAATTCCAACTGTGCGGTAAAATCTTGTTGATTGAAATCATGGGGAAGGCGCGAAAAGGGTCCTTTTTCACCAAAAAGTCATCCATTTAACGAAATAATCATTTTATGGCAGAATAAAATTTTAGTCAACAAGAATACGCACATGTTCATTATTTCCTTTACAGAAGGAAAATGATGCACAACTTCCACTGGAAGGGGAAATTACTTAAACTCTTGGATTTCCTAAAAATATTTACCAAGAACTGTTTCACTTCTTGAGTGGGAACGTTCTACATACAACTTTCATTTTTAAAGACGAAGTTCATCATTCAGTTATTCAAGTTAAAATGTCTAACTTCTGTCACTTGTTTGAATAAAATGCTTTTTTGTTCCCTAAAAATATTTTTCTCCTTACCAAAAATCTTATTTTCAACTAAGGGGGTTCATTTACGTGGAAACGTATTTGAAGTTGAAAGGAAAGCAATATCTGTTGCAGTAACGGACTTCTCAGTTATCGAGGTTTCGCTTTTCGAAATTTCACTATAATCATTATGTTTCACATTCCATTCGATACAGAATTCGATTCTATTCTTGCGCGTATCTGATTAGCACCGACTAACTAGAAGTCGTTCATGAGATAGATTTTCACATTGGTTCTGCAGTATAACTGCTGCTGACCGGCGTTGACCATATCGATTAGAACCTAAGAATTGGAAAGTTTAGAATTATTCTATTCAAAATATAGGCGATCGGGGTCTCACTCTACTCTCAGGTCGTAATCGACAAAACTAGACAAATCAGTCATTTATAGGCACTAAAACTTGGGAGTTCCCAAAGTTGGTAGCCCTGCGTACTGAAAAGGTGATCATGTACATACAATCCTTTTTAAGATTACAGCAAACTTTAAACGTCTTTAAATCAATTAGAAGTTGTTTCTTTAAAAAATCTCGTCCTACATTTTATTGTGTTGTTACTAAATAATAGAATTATAGTCAACGCAAGTGGGTGGAATAATTTTCGGCCGTTTTTTGCCTTCCTAAGGATGTAAGGATGGCAGTATTTCCATTTAAAAGTATGATGACCCTGTCAGTTTTACCCGCGCAGGTGATTTTGTAGCGCTCTCTAGTGCAGGTTTTGACGCTTATTGACCCCGGTAACTTACATTTCAGCAGATTACGGTAAATTAAACGTGTAATTGTACTTTTTGTGTTTCAAGAACTTCATCAAGGCAAAACGTTTTTTCGTTGGCGAACCCGTTTGGACACCTCACAAAAGACCAGCAGATGATATGGCGATTCGAAAAGAATATTTGCGTAAATTATCGAAAATAAACAACGAACATACGTCGATATAATCGAATCCTTCAACTCTACTAACAAACTTGAAGGAGTGACACCGTCGTACTGCTACCGATCACAGCATTTGAAAAGTTGTTCGGTTACGGATGTTCTTTTTTAAATTATTATTTTTTCTCTCATTTTTATTTGTATTTGCATTTACCAATTTGACCAGCTTTTAAAATGAATTCATGGCGATGCTCGTTTCCTGTTTGTCACCTAAAAATTAAAATCAGTGTTTTTCTCCGGTGCCGCGACACGCGTTCTACGTTATCATTATCATGAACTTTTTGGCAACCACCAGCCACACGATGGTCAGAGCCGCCGAGAGGGGGGGGGGGTACTTTCCCCCGGGCCCGGTTTTTTTAAGAGGGCCCGCAGAGTCACAGAAATTATAATTATCAAATAGAAAATTTTTTACAAGCAAATAATTTCAGTGTAGGCCCGCAGATTTTTCCCCCGGGCCCGGTTTGGCTCTTGGCGGCCCTGACGATGGTACCTGTGCTGCCGTTCAAAAAATAGATGTCACTGTTACCAAATCGATTACTGCTTTCTTTGATTTATTTAGTACCAGCTAAGATCACCACTGTAGCACTGGAATCCGACGTAATGATGCCTCCAATGAAAGGGCACATAATGTGAACTATCGCGGGCTCATATGAGTGGCCTAGCGACTGTGAGAGAGTGAGGAAAGCTCCCCTTCTCCATCACGTCGGCCAACTAGGAGAAGTTGGGAAATGTCGTTGGAGTCGGGAAAATCCGACTGCCAAAATTCGAAGACTTATTTTTATCACTGAAATTAGTAAAGAAAAAATAAATAAATAATACCTAAATCATTATTTTAAAGTTTCAATTAAAAAATGTATCTGTCCTCCCTTCTCAATGTTATTTACTTTTTTGCGCCCTAGCTCCGACATCAGCAGGCTCTGAACACAGAAACGCAGCGTCGCAAGTTCACCGACTGACTGCGCGGTACCTTATATAGTAAAGTACATAGCATATTCAAACACTACTTGTAAAAAATGAAAAGGGTGGCGTACAAATTCAAAACTTTGAAAGCACTTTGGTTAACTTTTTCTCTAATTGAAGAAATTATCTGGGTTCAGTTTATGAACCAGCTTTTGAGCTTCATTGTTTTGTCGATCACATTATTGTTATTGCCATTTTGTTGCCAAGTCGAAGTCGATCATTTTGTTTGAGTCTTGATTCAAATGAGTACCAACATGATCCTTAATGTAACAACCGATTACTCATCACCTAAATTGTTGAGATTATCGTAAGTGCCACTGCAAGCAAGTGACAGAGTATACTCAGCAACAATGGAACAAAGATTAATTAATAAGATTAGTTGAAGTCGAATATCTGTTTATGCTTTATTCGGAGTGTCGATAACAATTGAAATTAATCAAAGCTGTACTTGTAATTCAGCATACTCTGTCACTTTACTGTAATGGTATTACAGGACTGCCTGTTACTTAAGCGGCATACTCCAGACCATCGTATAGATTTATACATATACCTATAGGATCTGCCCAGGTGCTATTACAGTATACCTAATTCGATTATTTTGTTGCGGCGGTTGTATGCGATTAATAAAATAAATGTAAAATCGTAAGGTTAACAAATCATAATCGATTGCAGTATAAAACTGAACCGTAGGATGTGCAGTACAGCTGTCTGCTCCCGGAAGATAATCAAAATTATTAAATTCCGGCTTTTATAAGTTTGAACGCGCTCGACTATCTGCGAGTATCACTGCGACACCAACGAGCAAGATATTCGGCCGAACGAATATCTTGCATAAATAAATGAAATAATCACGAACTATAACGTTAATTTACTTCTTAAAATTACATTTATCTATAGTGACGCCACGAAAAATGAAAAAACAAGTTATATTATAAGGAAATCATAACAGTTGACCCGTCGAAGTCATTTGCATCGTAGTCACAACACAAGATTTTTTTTTTAAATTATTACAAATGAATATTGTGTATATTTGTTCAGCACAATACTGTATACAAAACTGTACAACAATATATAATATGTACAGTTTTGGTACAGTAGGTACAACTTTTATATACATTTGTACATACGTAAAAATCAGGTTACGCTCTAAAAAAACCCAATTTTTTTCTTCAGTGTGACCTCATCTTCTCTTTCTATCGTCTCATCGTAATTTCTTCGACCGTATCGTGAATTCCTCTCGGTGTTTCATATATAACTTGAAGGTATTTCAGTTACTCAAAGACTATATTCCCAACATGGCTTATATGGGTGGAGAAAGTTGAGTGGGTTTCTGTCATCTCATCGTCACTATATACCTATGTCTGCCTTAAGTACTGTCATTTTTTTGAACGAGTTCAGTAATGCCGTCGTCAGTTGACTCGCAGTATTCCCTGTTCAGCAACCGTCCGTCCAACATCGTTACATCCTGGAACTCTTCTCAATAAAACAAGAAGTTCCGCTTCTTCTTCGGGATTTACAACGATTTCAAGTCTCTAAATTTTCGGCTCCTTTCATTTCTCTCCAACACTCATCCGTTGCTCTGTGATCCAACAACTTCCTCCACAATCTTATAATCATTATCTAAAGGTTGATTTCAGCTCTCAAGTATTCACCTAATTACATTGACTATTATTATCTATTTCCTTTAATCGTTGTATATAATCATCTTCGGCATCGTTTAGAAGAATGAGGTTCAAAATAAAGTTATGATCGGATATTTATTTTTCATTGGCTTCAGTACCCCCTTGGTTACGCACTAAAATAAACGTCAAAGAAGAAGGCAAATAGGTAATCAGCTAATGATCGAATAATACAGAAAATTGTCAAATAATAGATACTTAGATCAAATAACATAGCAGGAATATTTCACGTCAAATTATCCGAATGTGAAATAACCGCGGAGGTCAAATAATCAGAATTGTACTGTAGGTACTCTACTCGATAAAAACAACTCGAACGAGCAGACCCAGCTTCTAGCGACATAGGTGAGCTTTATTACCATACTTATCAGCTGAAAAGCGATAGGCCTTACGTTGTCTTCATTCGCAATCTGCACTATTCTACGAGCATTGATGATATCAGCAGCGATCTTGTTAGAGCTGGACACACTGCGCGCAACATTATCAACATTCAAATAAAAAGGAACTCTGGCGGTAAATCATCGCTAGTTAAATTACCGTTATTTCGAGTCGAGCTCGAACTCAAACCTAACAACAAAGAGAT
This sequence comes from Acanthococcus lagerstroemiae, assembly GCA_031841125.1. Classification (NCBI taxonomy): domain Eukaryota; kingdom Metazoa; phylum Arthropoda; class Insecta; order Hemiptera; family Eriococcidae; genus Acanthococcus; species Acanthococcus lagerstroemiae. Next base: position 183,437 of record CM063114.1, read on the forward strand.
TCTCGATCTGTCGTATCTACTGTATTGTAGAATTAAAGTGGAGTTACCTAAACGCTCACATGACATCCCACAGTGCAAGAGATGTCAGAGCTTCGGGCACTCGCACAATTACCACAGTAACCCTTCCCTCTGCGTAAAGTGCGGCGACAAACACCTACCTAATACCGACTGTAAAAAGCCAAAAGCAGCTAAACCCAAATGTGCTAACTGTGGCGGCGAGCACACATCCAACTACAAAGGATGTGCCGTATACCAGCGATATGTCACTCCATTAACCAGTTATAGGAAAACGGCCACGGACCGGATTCGCGACCCAGCCGACAACAAGGTCAACTCCCGTCCAATAGTCCCTAGCGTTAGAACCACTGCCCCGGCAGGGTGTTCCTACAACCTGACCAAACCTGAGTCGGACAAGAGTGTGCGTGCAACCAACGCGACGAGCATCCTCCCCACCGCAACCCGGTCGTTCTCTGCTGCAGCTGGTTCCGCACTCACCCCCTCGGCAGCAGGTAACGATATAAATGCAATCCTCAGCGCTGTTCGAGATATTGCCAACTCCTAAAAGGAAATGAAGAAATCTCTGGACGACGCCCTGAAAAGGATTGATTTCCTTGAAGGGTCAATCAAATTGCCCAGTCCCCTCGCGCGGAAAAGGCAGAAATGACCAATAATGTAGTGTAACGGGTGTTTTTGGGCTGGTGCCGTTCGAGTGCTCCCAGCCTCCGTTACAATTCGAGTACACAGCAACGATGATTCAACAGTGGTACGATACCGCGACTTACAGTACCACGACGTCCGGCATTACGATTGAAAAACACACATTGATTTTAGCAACGCGGATCCCCCGAGCGAGGGGCACGACACAGGACCACTAGCGGTCTTAACGAGAACGTAAGTTAATCTAGGCGAGCTACCGTGAGCCTCTATCTGCTTCAACTCGGCTTTGAATCTTCCACGAATCTCCCTTACTAGCCCAAGAACCAGAGTTTATATCCGAATTCTAGCTCATCTTTGTTTTGACCCTCATCAGGTATCATCAACTTATTTACATTTCAGAAAGCGTTCGGGGATCTGACTTTATTATAAACATATAGATCTACGTGACGTGCGTGATGTTATGGATTACGTGTAAAAGAGCGTAGAGTCGGTTCTACCTGATTTTTCTACTTTCATTTAATCAAAACATCGAACCTTCATCGTGTCGAGTGAAAACATATACATCGAATACCAATCTTTGGTGTTACATGTAGCTGCAAAATCCTCCTCTGGAATTCCAGCGGACTGACTAAGAAGAAATCCGAACTTGAACACTTTCTCGCGGAGAATGCCATCGACATCGCATTAATCTCAGAAACCCACTTTATGACCAGGTTTCAACTGAAGCGCCTTCAGAACTACCAAATATACTCGACCAACCATCCGAGTGGACGTGCCAGAGGCGGCGCTGCCGTCATAGTCAGAAACAACATTCAGAACCACGAATGCAACCGATACCAAACCGACGCCATACAAGCTTTTCAGCTGTTACCATCCGTCTCCACGGAGTAGCTACGATCATAGCGGCGATCTACTATGTCCCCCTGGGCGTGTTACTATAGTGCCTCTGACTTCTCCGAACTGTTCCAGGCAACGGGTAACCGCTGGATCCTCGGCGGCGACCTAAACGCAAAACACACCAAATGGGGCTCTCGCAAGATCAGCCCAAGAGGGAGAGAACTCCTCAAGGCCGGCCGACTGTTTGATTGTTCGTTTCTTTCGAGTGCCGAGCCCACGTACTGGCCAACAGACTCCCGCGAGGTGCCCGATCTGCTGGACTTCTTTGTCACAAAGGGCGTTTCCAATAACTACGCCGTTGCCGAGAATATCGACGACTTGACCTCGGATCACGCCCCAGTGCTGTTGACACTCAGCACCAGGGTGCTGAAGAAAACTAAAAGCTCCTATATCACCAACAAGAGAACCGACTGGGAATCGTACCGGTATATTTATTTTATATTTCGTTTTTTTATATTTTTAAATTTAAATTTAATTTCAATTATTTTATTATTAATGTTTCGAGATTCTTACGCTAGGATAGCATCGAAAAAATACGGACGAAAGTACATTTGACGACGGAATATATTGGTGAACTGATGGTACAGAAAAATACGTGTCAAATGAAAATGTGTAAAATCAACTCGGTACGAGTACATAATCGAAGGTACAGATAAGAAAGTCGTCTAACTAGTCATTGCTGTGCGAGTAATGACCAGTTAGACAAAAAGGTACAAAATACGTACGACATACTCCCCCCCGATGAACTATTGTTCATTAGCGTCCGGCAATTTAATAAGTGAACGAATATCAGTACAACGTAACTTTCCCTTAAGTCTAATGGTAACAGTTCTGACAAAACCATCCTTATCAGGATGTACAGATTCGACCCTAGCTAAGGGCCACTCAGTCGGCGAAGTTGGTAATTTTACTAACACAATTTGACCCACTTGAACATTCTTCTCACGGTCAATCCACTTCTCCTTACGTTGGAGCATATTCAGATAATCAGCTCTCCAAAATTTCCAGAACCCGTTTAAAATGGAGCGCACGAACTTATAGCGCGACAGTAGTGGTAGTTTAGCTTGAATATCTTCGGGCTCGGGTTCGGGTAATTGGTACGGCGACTCTCCAATGAGAAAATGATTAGGGGTGAGGACAAAATCCTCATTCGTTGAGCTCGAGCGACGGTAACATAACGGCCGCGAATTTAAAATGGCTTCGATACGGCTGAATACAGTTACGTACTCTTCGAAATTCAGCGGCTGATCCAAAATTACGCGTTTTAAGTGAGACTTTGCGGCCTTTACCGCGGCCTCCCAAAGACCGCCCCGGTGAGGCGAACGTGGCGGGTTGAAATGCCACTCGATTCGACGAAGTCCCACGAATTTTTGTATCTGCTCGTCGGAGAAATCTAGGTAGTTTTTTGCTCCAACGAAATTTGTGCCTCGATCGGAGTACAATGCAGCTGGCAATCCGCGGCGTGCGACGAAACGGTGCAAAGCCATAAGAAAAATCGTAGACGAGAGATCGGATGCTGTTTCGATATGCACGGCGCGCGTAACCATGCAGACAAATATACATGCGTATACTTTGTTGAATTTCGTGGTGCGATGTCCGAGGCATTTGCAGTTAAACGGTCCGCAAAAATCAATCCCCGTGTGAGTGAAGGGTCGGCTGATTTTCACTCGGGCGGCGGGTAGACGGCCCATTACTTGGTTGTAGGTTTCAGCTTTGAATCGAAGACAAACGAGACATTTACGTATTCTCGATTTGATTAGCTGATTGATGCCGCCAATTGGATAGAATTCGGCCAAAATAAATCGCTGAATGAAGTCCTTGTTGGCGTGACAAAAACTGACGTGCAAATGATCGATGTAAATCCGCAAAAAATGGCAATTTTTCGGGAGCCCGATAGGATGTTTGCGCGCGTACGAAAACTCGGAATTTTGTAAACGGCCCGTGACTCGAAGTAACCCATTTTCATCGATGAATGGGTCGACGTGGCGCAAACTGCTTTTGGCGTGGATGGGTTTAGACTGGCGCAATGCATCTAGTTCAGGAGCGTAAGCGTGTGCCTGAACAATGCGAAGGGCTGCAATACGGGCGCTACTAAGGCAGGCGGATAAGGACGTGTCTACAAAATACTTATCTTTGGGCGGCCGAGTTGAGCGCCATCTGCGCACCCATAGAATGACTCGGCCGATAACGGCAATAAGACTGTTGTAATTAGAAAAACGGCTAAGAATCGACTCAGGCTCGTGGTTGACCACTTGGAGGCAAGCTTTCGTAACCTTCTTTTCTTCGATGGTGGTGCTAAATTGGAGCAACGAGCCTGTAAGTCTAAAAAAATTGGTAGCGAGTAAAAATGGCGGCCCATTGGACCATAAATTTGAATTAATGAGCACTTTCGCGTGCACTCCGCGCGTCCCCAGATCCGCAGGATTGTCTTTGGTTCCAACATAGGACCAGTGTTTGTGGGGAAACACTGCGGCGATCTTCTGCACTCTATTTTTGACAAATATGTCCCAATGATGGTCGGGTTTAGCAAGCCATGCCAAGACGACCTCGGAATCGCAGAACAGGAAAACGTTCTGCGCATGAACGTTCAAGATGTTCATCACTCGGCTGCAGAGTTCGGTGAGGAGTAGAGCGCCTTGCAGCTCCAACCTCGGTATAGTCAGAGCTTTTAGAGGCGCAACTCTCGTTTTGGCACAAACGAGACGACAGGAAACATCGGCATTGGCTGTAGTTTGTCTCAGGAAAACGCAGGCGCAGTAGGCTTTATCCGATGCATCGCAGAAACCGATGAGCTGATGGGTGGTATTGGTGGTAGTGATGTAGGGACGTGGAACGCAGAAGTTGGACAGCTGTGGAATCTCGGATAAGTACTCTTGCACTTCCTGTGTGAGAGTATCGGAGACAGAATCGTCCCAATTGACACCTTCCTTCCAGACTTTTTGAAGGAACAGCTTGGCTTTGACGGTGAACGGCGAAACTAAGCCCAATGGATCGAAAATTTTGGATATTTCCGACAGTATGCGACGTTTAGTTGTGGGCTGCAGACGGCTAACAGTATTGGATACTCGAACTCGTAGGGTGTCCGTACTCGGCTCCCAAAAGAGCCCCAGAATCGCAATTGCCCACGAATCACCAAATTCACGTGACGATTTGGTTTCTACCATTTCGGCGGGAATGGTAGCCAATAACTCGGGCGAGTTGGTTTGGTATTTTCGAAGCTGGAACCCCACGGCGGCTAAGTTGTCGTGGATGATCTGGCGCAGTTGCTTAGCTTCTTCAATTGTGTCGCACCCAGTTAGAAGATCGTCCATATAAAAATGGCGCTCGATCGCAGTAGCTGCAACTGGGTGGTCGGTGGCGATCATTTCTGCCACTCGCTTGAGGCAGCGAGTGGCCAAAAATGATGCTGGCGCAGTGCCATAAGTGACGGTGTTGAGTTCATATTCGGCCACTGCCGAATCTGGAGTTGGGCGCCAAACGATTTTTTGATGAATACGATCATCATGATGTACCCACACACGGCGGTACATTTTGGAGATATCCGCTGTAAAGACGACAGCGTAACTGCTAAACCGAATCAAGGCGTCAAATAGGTCCGGCTGCAGCTGCGGGCCCACCAACAAAACGTCATTAAGTGAGAAATTCGACGCTGTTTTGAAGGAGGCGTTGAAGACAACTCTCGTTTGCGTAGTTGTACTGGTAGGCTTCAATACGGCATGATGTGGTATAAAATAACCACTTCCATTGGATTCGACCTTTGTCATATGACCGAGATTAACGTATTCGGTCATAAACTCGTTGTACGGCGCTCGTGAGGACGCATTTTTTCGGTTTTCGGCAGCTAAAAAATGCGCAGTTGCAGTGGCGCAATTCGGCGCTAACACTGACGGGGACGTTTTGAAAGGCAGTCGCACAACAAATTGTCCATTTGCGGCTTGCGTGGTGGTTCGTTGGAAATGCTGTTCGCACTGATCAGCATCGCAGTTGGACTTATCGGACGGTGACACATTCTCGACTTCCCAAAATCGAGACAGCTGGGCATCGATGTTCATTATCGACTGCTGGGTGGTGAGAAAGGAAGCGCGTTCATCGGATTGAACTGCCGGAAATCTCCCGATTAAAGTCCAACCAAACTGTGTGTTGCGCAAGGTCAGTTGCTCGATTTGGACGGATTCGTTGACCTTGCACAGCTCAGAAAACTCTGCGCCCAGCAAGATATCGATACTGTCGATAGTAGGCGACGGCGAATAAAATGCAGGATCGGCGAGCTGATAATTTTTTATCTCTCGAAACCGATCCGGACACTCCTTCCACGAGATGGAATTAACGGTGTAACGTATGGCGGCAGCTGGAATCACTTCCGCTTCTATATCAATTCCAAACGAATTGATTCGAGACGCAAGACGTAGCTTACAACCGTGGGAAGCGTTGAGGTTATCAAAACCCACACCGTGCACTGGATCATTATTGTCAATTTTCGCAACTGGCAATCGGAATTTTCTAACAAACGCGTCAGAAATCAAAGTAGGTTGCGAGCAGTCGTCGATTAAGATTCGCACTAAACCACTGACCTTTTCGCATTCGAAGCGCACTAAAGCGCTGGGCAGCATGATGAACTTTTTAGTGGACGGCACTGAGACGTTGGATGAAAATTTCGCATCAGCATTGGCAGCAGGCGCTGCTGGAGTAACGGCGTTGGCTCCCGGAGTAGGTGCTGCGGAAGCAGGAGCAGGTTTTGGCGCATCAGGTAAATGCAATAGCGTGTGGTGTACCTTGGCGCAATTACGGCACCTCTTTGGCGAAGGACAGGCGCTGGTGGTGTGCGACCGGGAGAAACAGTTGACACACATTTTATTGATTAATTATATTTAGATTTAAAATAATTTGAGTGAATGATTTAAAAAAGTTAATAGCTTTATCAACAATAAATAATTTAAGTTTAATAATATTTTTTATTTATATACTGGTCTCCCAGGAAGTGAATCTTAGAGCCAGGATGAAAACAGCAGCCGAAGTAGAAGCCGCCTCCAGTGAGTTCACCAAGGTAATACTGAACGCTGCGAAGGAGGTTACTCCTTCAGCAACTGAGGCTGTGGACAAGGAGCTACTCTACCCTGAAGAAGTTAGAAGTCTGGTCAAGATCAGACGAAAGGCCAGAAAGAAATAGCAACGAACTCGCCTCCCAGCCGACAAGATGAGCTTCAATGAGGCCAGCAAAGCAGGAAGCGAGTTGATCAAATTAATACATCAATGAGAAGTCCGTCAAAGACTACATGACCAACCTTTCCCCCGCCAGGGAATCAGGGTATTCCCTCTGGAAGGCCACCAAGAGGCTTAAGCAGCCAACAAGTGGAGCCCCCCCCCCCCAGTGAGGACTGAAGACGGTAACTGGGCCACGAGCGACCAAGATAAAGCTGACTTATTCTCACATATGCTCACCAACACCTTTACTCCGTGCCATATCGATTCCGATACCCTTCCAGACACTACAGTACCAATTTATGAACGCAACCGAATCAAGCACTTCACTCCCAGCGAAGTAGCTGCCCAACTGGACAAACTGAAGCCCAAGAAAGTGCCATTCATAGACTCAGTCACGGTCCCTATGCTGAAAGAGCTGCCAAAAAAAGGCATAGTCATGCTGACATGCTTATTCAACGCCGTGTTACGTCTCAGATAGCTGGAAGACGGCCAGAATAATTATGATTCCCAAAGCTGACAAGCCTCCAGAAATCTCGAAGTCTTATAGACCGATTTCGCTACTAAAGATCATCTTCAAACTATTCGAGAGACTATTTCTAAGCAGACTAACTAAAATAGTAGAGCACAATAAGCTTATACCCGATATACAGTTCGGGTTTCCAGCAAACACGCGACCATAGACCAAGTCCACAGAGTAACTGAAGTCATCGAACAGTCGCTTGAGGGCAAGCTGTTTTGCCCATCGGTCTTCCTGGATCTCAGCCAGGCTTTTGACCGAGTCTGGCATGACGGGCTAATCCATAAGTTGAAACTGCTCCTGCCAAACTCGTTCTGTGCAATCATCCAGTCGTACTTGAGGGGCAGAAAATTTGTGGTGCAGCACAACTCCGCAGCCTCAGCCACCTGTGACAATAAAGCCGGAGTCCCTCAAGGTAGTACACTTGGACCCATTCTCTACCTCCTGTACACGGCCGACCTACCAACCCTCCAAAACGTTACGGTGGCCATATTCGCCGACGATACGGCTGTGCTCTCCACCCATCAGCAATACAGTGCATTGCGGCATGGTCCAAGCGTTGGAAAATTATGCTGAACGAACAAAAATCAGTCCGAATCGACTACAGTAGAAGCTCAATTATCCGCCGTCGGGTTATCCGCCATCCGGGTTATCCGCCTTGAATTTATCCGCCCGCCCTCCCGAATTATCCGCCTAAGGAAGGGCGGATAATCCAAATTGTATTACAAATTTATAAATTTAACTATGTACACCTTTGTACAGTAATATTGACCGTACCTGTCTACAGATGCAATCTTTGTAGTCAATATGTATAAAAAACATGCACAACCGGTGGTGTGTCTGTGATCTTTTTATTGTGTTGTAATACATATGTCCACATTTACACCATATTTCTCTTTAAAAAGTATTTTCCTTACTAAGTAATAATGTATACACATGCATCATATTATAATTTAATGCATACATAATACATTTTTTCATGTTTAAACGTTTTATGATTAAAATTATATTCAATTCAGATTATCCGTCTTTTTCGTCATCCGCCCAGTCTTCAGCCCCAATTAGGGCGGATAATCGAGCTTCTACTGTACACTCTGCGGCCACTTAACTTTGAACCTGCAGTATTGATGGGCAACATCACCCCCATAGCAAACTCGGCCAAATACCTTGGCATACATCTTGACTCCAAACTTAACTGGAGGGTACATGTGATGAAAAAACGAGATCACATCAAATCCCTGTTGAAGATTTTCCCATTAAAAACATGAAAATCTAGTTGCGCTGCGTACACGTATTAGAGTGGAAATGCCACTACGACCTTTTGTCTTTTCAAAGAAAACGCACGCGCATGGAATGCGAATGTCAGTGGCGCTACGCCGACGACGTATCTTTACTACCACTCTTGCATCTAACCCCGTTTTATATACAGAGCTCATCAATGTAGTAGTGGAAGTGGTTTTCCGAATGCGTTCCACTTGGATACGCACATCAAAATCTTCAACGGGTCTCTTCTGCGAAAGTACTACTGGCTCCTGGGGTACCACTCCAACCTGAACCTGGAAAACAAGCGGCTGATTTATGTCACGATCATAAGGCCCGCCTGGACCTACGGAGCCCAGGTCTGGGGGACAACCAAAATGTCGAACCGACTCGTAATCCAGCGAGCGCAGAACAGGGTGCTACGCTGCATAGCGAAAGCCCCCTGGTTCATCACCAACGACGCATTGCACCGCGACCTACGAATAGACAGCGTAAACACAACGATCGAGCAGGCCACCCACAGCCATGTTCAACGCCTACACCGTCACCCCAACCTGGAAGCCATCCAGCTCCTCGACAACTCCTGTTCTATAACGCCGAGTCCACTGAGGCAAAGCGTCGCTCCGTGATTACTGTACTTTATCATTAATATAGGTGAATGCCATCTGGGCAGTTCCTGTATAGCAATGTAAATATTAAAAAAATAAAAAATAAAATCCATTTTCATACTTTGATTCAATAAGATTATACCTGAGTCGAATTGCATTTACTGGAAAAATATCTATTGAATCTGAATGAGCCGTCACATTTTTTTCTATAATTCGTTTATTGCTAAATCCCAGAAGACGTCCTAGTGACTTTCTTGAGGTGAAATCTATTTTTTTATGTTTACATAGTACTTTAATTTTGCGACTTGTCTCTTGTATTCTTACAGTGAATTTAGCTTCTGGACATTTTGGATCCATTCTAAGTTGCTCAGCAATCTCTGCTATTTTATAATATGTACCAGGGGGTATGGTAACTCGATCATGAATACCATTATCATCTATAGGTATGAGCTCATTATTTTTCTCAGTTACATTATTTATTGAATTATAAACAACAAAACTAGTTACAACTATTTGTCAGCTTTTGTCTGTATCTAGATGAATAGGTTCTTCTAAATGATATCCGAACTCAGAAGACTTTTCAGATAATTCAATACTGAGACCCATTTATTTACAAAAATTTTTTATTGATCTGCGGATGTTATTTTTTTCCATTTTTCATGATTATATTTTTTCCCCCTTCTTCAGCTTTTTTGAGATATACTCTATCTACTTTGTTTTTATAATCTTTAAGTACACTTATTCTTTTAAATAGTTCTTCAAGCTTCTGCTCATCAATTTCAAGTTCATTTGCAATATCATTACATTCTTTATTTGTTAAGAACTTTTATTTTGTTTAGTTGTAAGAGATAATGAAAACCCAGGAAGCGATACTTTTTCAGGTTTTAATTCTTCATTATGTTTTTTTCTTAGCTCATTATATTCAATTCTTTCTGTTTGAAACATTTCTTCCATTTTATCAACAAGAGACTTATATTCTTTGATTCTACTACAAGATTGATTAAGTAATAAATTTTTACACCTTGATTCAGTTATTAAATTCATAACGTAAGTAAATACGGACTTGAAACCGTAAAGAATATGACGCCGGAATTTCGGTTGAGTAGTGGTAAACTAAATATGAAGCAGGTTTTTCGGTTATAGTAGTATATATTAAATGTGAGCAAGAATTTTTACGAGCAGCTGTGTGCTAATTATTTATTGATTCTGGAACCAATTTTGAGTTTGTTGAAGTTCATTGAGCATCTTGAAAAAACATTATATTAGAGTGAAAAGAGAAGAGAAGTAGTACAGAAAGTGTGATACATCCACACTTTTTTTTCTTCGAAAAAAAGAAAAATGTGTGTTTATATCACACTTTTTTTGTACTAGTCCTACCTACCTTGTACCTACAAGTAGTTTTACAAAGTTTCAATCATTATTGTTCAGAGTATCAGTCGACTCGACTACAAATGAGAACCTCAGGTAATGACGATCATACATCTAATACAGCCGCTAAGTGTAAAATTAGATAGATACCTGCAGATACACGGTAGCAATCTAGCAGTTGTAAAAATATATTTGTTCTACGAATTTTTCCAAAAAATTGTTGACGCAAAGTTGATTTTCACGATCGTGGAGTAAAGAGGGGACATTTGAAGGGTACAATGTACAGGGAAATGCGCACTAACAATTCCGAATCCTGAAAAGTAAAGTCGGTCGGTTGGTCGGTGGCTCTACTCAAGTGGCGCTTCATTCGCTAGGTCTACTCTCGTAGACGGAAAATCTGATCACAAATTAAACTACAGTCGGTGTAAAAAAAAAAAAAAAAAAAGGTAATATTATACTTAAGTGAACGATTACGGACTCGGATCAATTTTTTTAAATACTTATTAAACTGACAAGTATTAAATAATTAGTATTCACCTTCTTTAAATTTTAATAATACTTGGAAACTCGATCGAACATAGCAAAAAGCGATCTCATTACAAAATATAAGCCTTTCGGGTATCGTAAAATTACTTGAAAAAAAAATTGTATGTTCACTTTGTGGTACTGCACCGTCGGTTGGGAAATAATCAGGTAAGAGAAATATAGGAAACACTTTAAGTTAACTATGCTTCATTCTTGCAACTCGTTCGAGTTTCAGTAAATTTTAATATCTCTTTGACTATCGTTACTTACATGTATTATAATAGGTATTTAAAAAGTAGGATATGTATTATTATTATTTTTTTCAAGCAGACAACCAATTGAAATAACGTTGCTATTTCACAAAATATAGCGACGTCGAGTAATTTTTCAGTCGTCTCTATTATTGAAAGTAGAAAACGGTAGAAGAATAGATAATACCAAACCGTATCTACCTACATACTTAGGTACTTATTTTTCAGGCGAAAGATGTGGGTACCTAATCGGTCGTAGAGCGAGCAATAATTGAGAGACATTCGATTTTCACTCACAGTACCTATACTGTGCGATCAAAGTTTGAAAAATGGTACACATCATTTATTCTCGTTTTTCTATTCGTATTTTTCTTTCTTTCTTTCTTTTACTCCTCTTTTTCCTTTCGACGTGATTATTCAAAGAGAAAAGGTGACACGGATACATACCGTATAGATAGGCAAATATGTCCGTGTAAAAATGTGAGGCACATTATATTATGACGAATGACGAATGATTACGATATTCGCTAAAACGTATAGAGTGTACACCTTATTTCGGCTAGCCACACCGGTGCAGTCGTCAAATTTTCATCCGCGTTTACATCGTCGACTTAATCTTAAGTAAAAACATGAAAATAATGAAGACAAATCTAACGTGGCGATAGCGCGTACGCTAATTTGAGCAAAATGTGACCAAGTAACGCGAAGGAGTTTAAAAAAACAATCGACTAGTTCGCATTCAGTTGGCCTCGGCGTTCTTTTGTGACGACACTCGATAGTTTTTGGCTGATTCTGGCTACTGATCTCCGTTTAGTAAACTGACTTCTGTAACTGTACCCTGTACCTGTGCACTCCCAGCATCGATATTTGTACCGCAAGACCACGCCGAATGTCACTCGGACGCTTTTAAAATATTATCGTCCAATTGTAGCAGGCCTATCTACTTGGATACCGAAATTGTAGACCACAATGCGAACACGTAAGTGCGGCGGCGGAAAGTGCTACACGCTAATCGAGTTATTCGAAATTACTCAGCAGTATCAATAGGCTAATCCAAGAAACGTTATTTAGAGAAAATTTCTCGCCTTAGGAATAAAGAGTGATGTCTGTCACTCGTCACTCATCAGACATGCCCTGACCGCGCCGCCATCATATGCAAATTTTCATAGTTCAGATCGAAACTGACTTATTAATATTATCGGGGTGTATTTTTCTTTCATTTTATTATTATTATTATTAATAGCGAAAATACCGAATAATAATAATAATAATAATAATACGTAATCGTCGAGAAAAATGTGAAAGAAAACAGCGGAAAATTAATAATAATATCTACGTAATCTTCGAGAAAAAAAATGTAAGAAAACAGCGAATCTCCCGGATGACCTAGTAAGAAACGGCGGTTGCCTTGTCGTAACATGCGTGTACTGTAGGTAAGGTTTTAGATCGATGCGATAGCGGGGTACGCAGGGGGTAAAACGAGGAGGCTGAATTGATGCTGGCTGGTGCTGGTGCTGGTACTGGTACCGAGCTGACTACAAATGACGAGATGCTATCGATTTATCCGGGAAAGCTTCGCGGATACAGACGAACCGACTACAAAGTAGAAACGCGACAGTGTTGACCGTTTCCTTGTACTCGCGTACGTGAGTAACCATGACCTTTCGATAAAATTGTAGGTCTATCTTGAGGCTGAACGCTCTACAGATACAGTACAGAAGTACCTATATTGGCCTACTAAACATTCGGTGATACGTAGAAAATGTTGCAAAATAAAAAAATTCTTTCGACGGCTTATAATCGAGGCCTTTTACCGTACTACTTTCATCTAAACGTTTTGGGTCATGTAATTTTTTCCTGTTATTTGAACTCGCAAAAAAAATACACCATCTTTGTGTACATCGAACACATTTTGGAATTATCGTCGCGCGGTTGAAAGTGAATATATATACGTGTAGTCCCACTATAATGCGAGTATTAAATTCTCATTCTCGTGTACACGCAAGAAAACTGAAACTTATAAAGAACGCGTAACTTGCGTTGCTAAATAATTACGATGGTGCGTCAATCTCTACGGTTGTACTTACTGCAAGAAAGTCGTAACCTCGGCTCGTAGCGACCAAATACTCCTTTTCTTCTTTTTTCTTCGAAGTTAGATTGCGTATTGCAGTGTTATACTTATTCGGAAGATGAAACCTCTGGCTGTCACGCTCGTACAAACGCTAATATTGTAAAATGTTTCAAAATGTACATACAGTATCGCCTCATGAAATGGAGAGTATCTACGCGTGTGACTATGACAAAAAATGTACGTACACGCGATGAGAAATAGTTGCGAATATATACATATCTACTGTAAGGGTATATAATCATTGGTCACGGCAATAAATTCAATGGATTAGACACCACCGCCACCACCGTCGCCAGCGATATCGGACCGGAGCAAAAATTTTAGATAAGAAATCAAAAAAGTTTGAGCATTGTTTGACAACTGTCAGGTCTTCATCACCCACACGCCGAAGACGGTTCGAACTTTGTACGGATTAAAATAGTATGGAATGAAACAAAATTTTCGTCCACCGGTTCGGTACGCTGATACAAGAACCAATTAACACGGTATTTGGCTGAGAATACCTTAAGTATAGTAAAGTAGTATATTATGAGCCCGCGAGGAGAATAGCTCGAGTTGATAAACACACACACACTGTACTCATCATCTATATAGGAGTAGATACATGTATTATTTACAGGGTGTCTAACTAAATACATCCCGATCTTCATTTTTGACTGAGAAATCTGATTGAGATGCGACAAAACAGGATTTTTACGTAGTAATGTTTAGTTTTTTAACCCCTTTTTTGGGCGGGGGAGGGGGGGGGTGAAAAAATAATTTTCTACCCTTCAAAAAGAAGCTGGACCGTTCGACCAATTTTAAATTTTTAAATGAAAACGTATCGAACAAAGTATCGAAATAGAGGTTTCTTTGTGGGGTTTCTGATTTTGAATACCTAATCAGATCTTTGATTTCGCTTCCATGTTTTGGCACGAAATTCAAATTTTCGTCGTAAAATGGGCAATTTCTTTTCTTTTAAATTGAACAAAGTGTCAAACGGGTCCCTCATTTCGAAAATTGTACCAGATTTTTGATCAAAGACACACCGATTAGAACACCAAAATTTGAATTTCCCAGCGCAGGCGAAGGAGTTTAAATTTACTGTAAGGTGAACGACGAGTTTGAAGCGAATACTCATCTCTTCAGAGAGTATACATAATATACTATCGCGCCGGATTATCGCTCCCCCCCCCCCAAAAAAAAAAGTGGAAGCGTGCACCTTAACGATAGCAGTCGCTGTTATAGATCGACTAAACGCTAGTAAAGGATGTTGCGAAGCGGAAAAGCTATAAAAAACTATTCCCATCAGAGTTGAAAACGGGGAACCTACCTGTGCGCGGAGGTTACGAATGAGACTGAGACGATGGTGCTGTTGTCGGAACGAACTGGTTTTCTGTCACAGCAGATGGAGTAGCTGATCGAGACAGCGAGGAAGTATGACACGCCAGGTTACTCTCGGAAACGGAGGTCATATCGCCAGAAAGAACGGGCGTTCCACAGGGAGCGTGGGTTCTGGGTCTCAACGCCGCCCTTTCATAGTCTCTCTGGAGCCTCGAGCTACTGCTCTCGTACAAAGAACCGAGATACTGCAAATAAATAAAATAAAGAACTTGTTTACGTATCTGTCTTGATTTTGGTGGCTTTCAGCACGGATCGGTGAGCTGAAAACCAGTGGAGGGCCTCACTCGAGTAGACCCACGGATATAGATGCGTGAACTTCAGCGGAAGTCGGTTGCGAGGAGGTGATCGAGAAGTCGATCGTTGTAAGCCTCATCATTAAATACCGAAGCTCTGAGAAATAGGAGATGAGAAATATGTGACTCGGATGCGCATGGCGGGACAACACCTCATCCGTATCAGGGCTGATGGTATTCAACAAAAAAAATACGACAGGTACGCGCGCACTCCCATAACGGAATACCATAGTCCAGTATGTCGCGGTTAAAAAACACGTTGAATAAAAGATTTTATTATGTTGGTATCAGCCGCTGAGATATTCATCCGAGATTGTCGCTTTCGTTGTGGACGGTCGTCAGCTGGAATTTTGATGTATCATCTATAAAGCGACGAAATATGCCTAGGTACACGAAATGATGTAAATACTTAAATGATGATTCGGGCAATAAAGCTATTTCGCTAAGTCGCATTTAAACTGGTAGAAAACCCAAAACCAACGCGGAAGAGAAAACGAAAGCATGGGCAGTACACGAAACACTATATATATACTTAGTTGGTTCTCAATAAATACAAAGAAATGCCGTTTCTTAGTGCTGTGTATACTTACCTACTCGGAAAAGTTTTCTTACATTGTCCATACAAACAAAATACTCGATTACATATGTGCTTTCCTCGCAAATATACGGAAAACAGCGAACAGAACTTCAATTCTGATTATATATACTGAGACTGAGAGAAGCGCCACACAGAGTGGTCAACCGCGATGAAAATAATGTGTGTTCAGCGATGAGCGATCAGAAAACGTGATTTTGTTGTTCTGAGGAAGTTCGAAACCGCCGAAGAGTCAGGGATTGGGACTTGGGAGTGCATTATTTTTGAGTACGATCCGATCCGATTAAATCTTCGAACTGTATAATAAATCTTGATAGGATCCGATTCGTTCTTTGGAAGACGTGTAATACGTATATAATTCATTTGCCCTCTCAATTCATTTTGTCGTCTTACAATTCATTCAATCGCTCTCATTCGCTCTCTCTAAGGCAGTGTATGCATTCGATCCGATCCCATTCAATCTTTCAGGAAACTAATTCAATTCAATGGCTCATTCGCTCCCTTCGGCTCTTCCATGTTATTTAGAAATTTAGATAAAATCGTTCATTTTTTGAAGCAGTTTTGAATTATCAACTTAATTGTTGATAATAAAAAATTAAAAAATTTTATCTGAATTAAGAATTCGACGCTCTTTATCAATTCGCTCTTTGTTTTCAGAGATTTCATTAATTCATTATTCATTGATTCACTCCTGCTGAACAATGTTTCACCGAACTCCTCAGTCGCTTTTTCTAAAATGTTCATTAGCTTTTCATTCGCTTCTCGGTAAACAAATTCCCTTTCATTGGCTCTCCAGTGCACGAAACAAGGACCATCTCAACTTCTCCCATACGATCCGATCAGATCCGCTCCCAATCCCTGCGAAGAGTATTGGATTCTGGCCAAACCGACGTGCATCGCCCATCCCAGACCTCACAGACGTACGATACATCAGCGTAATCCTAATCTCATTCACTAGCGAACTGCGAGATAAGCCTTATCTGCGTTCAATAATTACTAATCACTGATGCCATAGCGGTCCATCGATCGTTTTATCGGAGCTGGAAGTTTATATCTAGTAGGTAACCATATCACGTTACATATATACGTGTTTATATGGCGACAAAAAGTGACGCTTATTTCGTACCAAACCTACTACAAAAATAAATAGCGGGTACAGCAAGCGGGCAAGGATATCTTTAGAGCTTCGTAAGTTCAAATTGGAAGCTTGGTCCGAACCATAGTTCTGTTACAACTACGGCCTGCGGTGCCTGCTCGTGTTCATTGTTCACAAAATGACCAATCAAGCCCATGCGTCGTGTGTAACGAGCACGACCAACAGCAATTCCCAGCTATACTTATCCCCTCACAAATGTGTCAGCAAGTATTAACGACTAGGTCAGTCGACTCTAGTGGAAGACTCGATTAATTATACACGCCAGTAATACTGCGGATGAAAAAAAAAAAAAAATAAGGAAACATTAGACTAACCCTACTTGTTAATTTGGAATTGGTTGTGACCCAGCTTGACCAAACCCGATTCAGGATTCAAGCACATATTATGTAGGTATGTGCCGATGGGAACCACCGAAAATGCAACGCGATGTTACCATTCGGAATCATTCACTTTATTTTCAACACATTTCTCATCGGAATACACACGAAGGCGAACCCCGGCGAAGGCGGAAAATTATACGCGGACGTGATTGCGAATTTTAAAAGAGCATAACAGGAATATCCTGCGGTGGTCAGGCGGGGAAACTGGCTATAACTCGCACACACAGCATATGGACAATGAACTTTGAGTAAATGAAAGCTCTAGCGCATAAGACAGTATGCGGTATAAATTTGAAGTCGTAAACGAAAATTCGTATTTTCCTCTAAATGGCGATGAATATACTCGTAGTTCATTGAGAACAACGGGACAAAAGGTGCTCGCTGTTCGCTGACGTATAATGTCAGAGCAGATTAAAGTCCATGCACTGCTAAGTATGCGTATATACATATACTTAATGTATGCGTGGTATACTATACTACTGGCTCAGAGTGTGTCAGAGTTCGGCGTCCAACGCGAATAACGTGTCCAATGTCCGCCGAATCACTAACAGCGTATCAGCGCGTAGGCCTAGCGACTCAAGAAATCCCTATTTTGATATTTCGTGTGAAAACTTTCTCCTTGAAAATCCAATCGTGATTGATGTTCATCTAATCCCCTTCAGGGGATGAAAAATTTTTTCATTCAAAAGGAAACTGGATAACACCAAACTTAGAACCTGCTATATAGCACTTTGATCCAGCTTCATGGTTAAAAATAAACACGGGGAGGGAGGCAAATTTCATGAGATGCCCTGTGTATGTAAAAACGTAGGACTTGTGAGTTCTGCCACGAAGCAGACGATATACACGTATGTATACGCGAGCGAAGGACCAATACCTATATTAAGTACAATACGTATTTTTAGACTAATCGCGTTAGGCAAGCATTTTTGTAGGTATTCATCTTATTGTTGCGTGTAGTATAGACTGTCTATATAATGCAACCCGGAATTAATGACAAATTATCTACAGTATTTTCAGTAAATCATTTCACACTTTCTATACAAACGTATGTATCTATAGGTACGCTTTTGTTATAATGAGCATCGCAGGAAACGGGGTTGAGCGCCGTCTCTTCAGTACATATTTCATTTGGCTGGAGCGTATAGCAAATTTATAGTAAATTAGTTTTGTATTTTTTTCGCGCGCAGTTTACCACGCTGTATTACTCAAAAAAATTCTCACTGTACCCAATTCGACGTGTAACCGAACATTAACCATTTACATAGGTATAGGTAACTATTTCGTACCTATTGGGATTTAAACCTGCACTAGAGTGCGCTGCAAAATTACCTGCGCGGGTGTTAGCGGGTGAAAAATGAGTGAGTGATCATGTGGTAAATTTCAAATATAGGAACACTGCTATCTTCTGTAGGGTAAAAAACCGAGTAAAAATTATTCTACCAGTAGAACTAATTATATTCTAATTTTTTGGTGATGATGCAGTTGAATTTAGGACAAATTGAAAGTGAATTTCTAATCGACTTAATGATAGTTGAAGTTTGCTACACGCTTACAGTAAATCATACTTACGTGATCACTCACACATATGCAGGGCTACCAACACTTGAAACTCCAAGTTTAAATTCCAATTGTCTACCAATGGAAAAAACAATCTTTAACGTCCGTATTTACTCAGCTTTTTTCTCTGGCAGTTTTAGAAAAGTGCGAGAAATAACGAAAATAATTTTAAAATAATTTGAGTCGCGGACTCTTCCGTTAGATTTACAAAATACATGGTATAGGTAACTATCTACTTACCTCCTCGAATTTATTAACGCGCGTATCTGTCTGCATTCTCTTGTCAACGTTATTGGCTCTTGGCCCGTCCAAGTTAAGAGTCTCCATCGATAGCAGATGAAGTAAGAACTACGTAGTTGAAAAAGGGAGGTACCTATGCAATTTTTCTCATTAAAAGGTAGGTACGCAACTGGAAAATTTTTTCATTAATGATCCATCGGACGCAGGCGAATGAAATTTGGCGTACCTATACATTCATCGGCTAACACGCTTTATTTAAAAAATAGTACTCGAATAAAATATAATTTAATTTCCATGTATTCGATAATCACATTTTAAATGAGAAACTAAAGCTAAATTAAAGCTTGTTGGCCTCTGAACCTACAGACCGGATTTCATTCATCCGCGTCCGATGGATAATTAATTAGAAAATTTTGAAACTGTCTACATTTAGATGGAAAAAAAAAAAAAAATTGCACGCGTCTTGTTTACAATGGTCACACTGGCGTTCTCAGCGG
The DNA here is from genome assembly GCA_031841125.1 of Acanthococcus lagerstroemiae. NCBI lineage: Eukaryota > Metazoa > Arthropoda > Insecta > Hemiptera > Eriococcidae > Acanthococcus > Acanthococcus lagerstroemiae. The sequence goes on from CM063114.1 coordinate 202,957, forward strand.
GATTTGGACAAACCAACAGAGAATTTTATTTCTCAATACCTAAGTTTTTTTCATTCTCGTGCAGATCCAAAATGGACACGGTGGATTCGGAGACAATGATGAAATTGGAAACCGTTTTCACGAAGTTACAAAATTCAGACAGCAAATCGTTGTTGAAAAAGTACTTGACTACTGACGTATTCGATAAAGTGAAAACGAAAAAAACTTCTTATGGTTCCACTTTGTTAGACTGCATACAATCCGGTACGCCACTTGAAAGCTTCCGAGAAGTAAATTTACCATCCATACGATTAAAATAAGAGTAGCAGATAGAAGATGACGTTTTTTTCTTAGAAATAGTAGGCTATAACGATTACCGAGCCGCTGCTTTAATGTAGAAAATATTTACGCTACTTATTCGTGTCCTTCGTGATTAGTAGCATACCTATACGCATCTACCTAGTTCCAATCTCCCTGCAGGTTGCATCCTGAGAAAAGGAATGTATCGCTTTCAAAATTAGCTTTTGACGATGCGTTTTAAAGTTTGCGCGTTTATGACAGTCGTCGGTCTTATAATATTTGCCAATTCGACGTCTCTCATTTAAATATTTGAACAATCGGTAAATACTGGTAATTTATAATTTAACTGATATCAGGTTGGTACTTGCGATTTCATTTAGCGCGCTTTTTCTTGCTAGTCGCTCGGGGCATAGTGCTACCGAGCATAAAAATAAGAGATTCGTATTCCGTAGCATGTTTCGTCGATGATATAAAAAGTAAAGCTTCACGGTTCGCCTGGAAACGATGAAAACTGGCATTAAATGAATATAGATTTGTAAAATCTCTAATTCAGGTAGGTCTAGAAGCACTAATCACGTATATGGTAATCATTTTGAGAAAGCTAGGTACGTTCCACCATATCAAACTTCTTTCATTTATTTATTTAATTATTTATTCACACATTTATTTTTAAGCAACAGTAGGTATAAACCAGTTTTGCAGTATGCAATTTACATTCGGGCCTTCTCCCGAACGAGAATTATTTGTATGTATTTCAACAACTCACGTCAATTTTGAAATTACGTACGTAAGTATATGAAATAAAATTTTTGCAGTACTTGTGTTGAGTAATGGGGCAACTCTAGTCGCTGAAACAAACAAGTACATCATTTTCAAAATCAAGATCAATCAATACATGGTGACATTCGGTACTTTTAACTGGATAAGGGGGCTTCCCGAAATAGTATGTTCTTTTGATACAGAAAGGCGACCTTCTTGTAGCGAGCAAAATTACGAGTGCGAAAAGCTTCTTTCTACGTGTGTCAAACCTGTTTTTTTTTTCGTTTTTTTTTTTCTTTTTTTCAACTAATGCATTTTATCGCACGCAAAATAGACACAAAACGTGGCACTTTTTGTTACGGTTTCAAAAACTGGGCAAAAACACTCAAGTTGTGTGTGTATAATTTCCAACTGTAAAATTGGAAAGTGCTCCAAATCGCATACCTAATTTACCTTATATTCAAAATTATTATTATTAATTCGTATAATAAATGTATTTGAAATATATATATTATAATATATATAAATATGTATATTATATATCTATTAATTCATTTTATCAATATCATAATTCTTAATTTAAGAATTAAAAAAAAAAAAAAAATTCAGTGGTAATATTGTGTTTGTATATGCGTGAGAAGATTCGCGCTTTCGAGTTTCTTCAAAGAGACGCGCGAGCTGTTAGTCTACCGGATGTTCCAGGAGTGGATGATAAAACTTCGCCTAGTTATACACCAGACTACGTACAAAAAATTATGAATTTTGGCTGATTCCAGGACATTTTTTCAAATACGATTTTCCGAATGAAAAAAGTCCGAAAACATTTTTCCTGAAAGCAATTTTGCCGAATAGCAAATTTTCCAAAGGGCAATTATTCCGAGAGAAATTTTCGAAGTATTTTTTTCTAAAAGACCATGTGGTTTTCGAGAAAAAAATGTTCTGAGAAATTTTTTTTTCTCAGAAAGGCTGACTTCTTGGGAAGAAGACGTACAAGAGAAGTATATGACATTTTACTAAAATTACAAATGCTCACATGGTAAGAAAGGTTCGACAAATACTGTAGTACAGGAAGGTTATATGGTAATCAGCCGCGATGTTCTCGAGTCCACCATTATTTTTGCGGGTGTATGTACACGCATTTATGCGGTACTGGTTCACTGCACCTTGCACCGCTTCTAAAGCTTCAATGTAGAGAGACTTCTGTTTACCGGACAGCAGTGCGTCCAAAAGGGGTATAGCAACTGACCTGTCAGTCGCTCCAGTGCGTTTTCGAAGCCCGAAAATAATCCAGAATGGATTATTAAATTTCTGAGTCAAGAGATAATCTATCGTATTTGGTATCAAATTAAAGACCAGATCCTAGCGGACTAATTAAGACCATAACTAACAATTGTTGTCCATTAAAATGTAAATTGGTTTTACTTTATTAAAATCAAGTGATGGAAATTCAGCCTTTTACTTTCTTGGCGAGTAATTCTAAAACGAAGTGACTTGTAGACCAGAAGTACTGAGCTGGTTTGAAAGAGCGTAACCTTCTCCTATTGTTAGGCATAAAATATCGTAGTATTCGTAGACTTATTTCGGGAGTTACCGTGTAAAACAGTGTTTCGCGTCAATTTTAGATTTTTTTTTAATCGTTTCTTTTTTATTTTTCTTGGTCCTCAATGAAACAAAAATTGTTTGTTATGGTCTTAATTTGTCCGCTAGGATTTCTTCTTATATTTGATACCAAATACGATAGATTATCTTTTAACTCAGAAATTTAATAAGCCAAAATTCACCATTTTGTGTTCGATTTTTCGATAGATGGAAAATAAAATTTATTTCTCAACACTGCAGCGCCTTCCCATTGCGGAGCCATACAACACGTATAACATTGATGTACTTACTCGTAGTCTGGTGTATAACCAGGCAAAGTTGTATCGTCCACTCCCGAAACACCCGTATATTTCAACTAACGGCTCCGGCCTACATGCGCAGATTGTCTAAAATTTTTTTACTGAACAGTCTAGAGCGCAAGCAGTTCTGCGCCGCGGCATTCGTAGACGTTGCGAAGGCGTTCGACCGCGTCTGGCATGACGGACTTCTATACAAGTTATCTCGCATTCTGCCGCAGAATCTCTGCAATCTTTTGCGCAGTTATCTCACAAATCGCACCTTCTTCGTGGCTTATGGTAACTCATACTCTACAACTCGCCCCATCACTGCTGGCGTACCACAGAGCAGTGTACTAGGTCCGTTGTTATATGCGCTATATACTGCAGATATACCTGAAATGCCAACTTCCATGCTCGCAACGTTTGCAGATGATACTGCGTTCCTATCAGTCGCACCTACAAACGACGATGCAGTCAGCGGCCTCCCTGGATTCCTTCCTCGTCTGGAGCCGCCGCTGGAAAATTGCTATTAGCAGCGAGAAACCAGTCAACATTACATTCACTTTGCGTTCGTACCTACACAATCCAGTCTTCCTAGACACGGCAGTCGTACCTTACCATCGTACGGTGAAGTACCTTGGCCTTCACCTCGATGAGCGCCTTACGTTCGCAACTCATGTAGCTACCAAACGAAAAGAGTTTGACTTACGCTTGCGTAATATTTCGTGGCTGCTGTGCAGGGACTCGGCCTTGTCCCTGCCCAACAAACGCCTTCTATATCTAACGGTTCTTCGGCCAGTTTGGAGCTATGCTATCTCCGTATGGGGATGCGCTAGCACCTCTAACCGACGCATCATACAGAGGTTCCAAAACAAGGCCCTGCGCCTTCTAGCCAATGCCCCTTGGTACGTCCGGAATGATACATTACACGCAGATCTACGCATTCCTACGGTCGACGAAACAGTCCAAGCGCACTCACTGCGCCACGAACGCCGCCTCCACCATCACCCGAACATCCTTGCACTGGAGTTACTAGACAATTTGGAAACTCTGCGTCGGCTCCGTAGGCGTCATTGCGCTGATTTGCCAGCTTAATTCCTTGTTCGTTTAGTTAGTTCGTATTTTCATACTTAGTACAGGCGGCGCCGCTTCTACTGCGACCCGTACTTAGTCAGTTCTGTAGTATTATTGTAATTATTGGTTCTATTACCGAACTTGTCCCCAATATACGTTATTTAAAAAGAAAATAAGGAAAAAAACAACTTTCTAATGACAAAAGAATTGATAAAAGGGTGTCATTTAATTGCCCGATAAAATAGAGTGTACGAACGGCGGGGGGAAACAAATGTAACGATTGAAAAGTAAGTTCTCCGAAAAAAGATCTGACGAACCATGAAGAAATGGATGCACGATAAAATATTTCTATTTCAGTATAGGAAGAAATGTTAGCCCAATTACAAAGTAAGTTAAACAATGAAAACTATTAAGTAGGTACCTAGCGATACATATTGCACGTTGATGTGATTGAAACTTGACTCCTAGATGCCTACGAATTGGTGAAACTAACTCATTTCTGGGAACTTTATGAGTGAGACTTGAGGAGGGCCGCTGGAAACGGGCATTTGGAAAAAGAGTGAACGAGCAAATGGCTTACGTGAGGGTGTTAAGGGATTATCTGCAAACCGAGGAACGGTTCAGACAAGTGAAAATAACTCGGATCGAGGTCATACTAACGGGAGGAGGCGGGCAAGGAAGATTGGATTTATCATTCTGGGGAGAAGCAGAAAGTGGTGGAGGGCACTTTGATGGAGCAAAATGTTTCCTTATCCTATACCAGTTACAAGAAGGTGAAATCGACTCGGGCCTGAAAAACACTTGAGTAAGACTAGAGGAGAGCTCTCAGAAAAAGACATTTTGCGTAAAATTGAAAAAATGTATAGCGAACCTACGATTGGTGAGGGATCTTCAAGGTCAAGAAGAGTCCAACACGGTAAAACCGCCTCGGATTCGGGTCATACTTACGTGAAGATACCAGTGAGGGAAAATGGGCTAATTGTCAGGGGAAAAGTAGAAAGGAATAGGTGCTTTTTGATGGTAATAAATGTTTTCCTTATCCTATACTGATTGCAAAAAGGTAAAACTAACTTAGGCCAGAAAAAAATTGAGACTTCAGGAAGACCCGTGAAAGAGAGCACCTGGGAGAAAAAGAAGTGTGATATATTTTTCAATTGTTAAACTCATTTCAAGTTCATGTTATTTCATTGTAGAAAAGCGTACAAAGTGTAACATTAATTGGCACATTTCCTATAGTTCTTAAGTAAACTGGCTTTTACCGTTAGCTTCCTATTGTTTATTCACTTTATTTTAACGCGCAATTAATTTCCCCTATAAAATAAAATTAAAATAAAAAGACATATAATTTTTCTTTGTGAGGCGGCATTCGCTTGTCTTCTGAATATCGATACTTTGTGGGACCGATTCTAGGACGTAAGCGCGGGTAAAGCAGAGGACACGGGGGCCTTGCCCCTCCCAGAATGTCAGAAAAGTTGTGTTTTTTTTCACTAAAATTTATGAAAAGTTCGAAAAATTTTCGCTCGCGGTTAGGATTTTAGAGTCTAAAATTATTTACATGTCTTTCCAAAAAATTACTAGATACACGCTTACACGCCTGCTAAGATGAATAAATTAAAAATAATAATAAAGGTGGTAATAGCACTTGCGATCTTTCTGGCATACCTTTTAACGACGCCGTTGAAATTCTACAGCATGGTGACGCGTTGCAATCGTCTTGTATTCTACGTCCGAACACTTCACCACCAAAAATAATTGAAAATGGAAAAAATTACAGATAATTCATTTTCTTTCACATGGGGAGCAAGGATCAGTCTCGCTATAAAAATGTTCTAATAGCAATTTTATTTTGAAAATTATTCTAATTTGTAATTGGAGGGGCGGAAAATCAGTTCCAGCCAATTTTCACATTCAACTAACTATAATTTTTCAAAAATATTAAACGATCGACGAGCCGGTGCCTGGTTGGTTTTAGGCAAAAACCGTGTAAAAATATAATTTTTTAATAAAAATTTGCCGAAACATTAAATTTTTTTCCCCCCGCAAATGAGTGTTTATCACGCTTAATGGTCAACACCGTATAATTCCCCTCTCCAATAGAAAAATTCTAATACCAGGCTTGGCCAGTAAATTTCTTATGGAAACACATAATTTTATACCATTTTCATAGAAGGTTACTTATTTCGCTACTAGATATTAGTCACTCCAATGTACATTCCCAATAGATGAGATAAATTTTCTGAAACTGTATCAATAAAAAGGCATCGCCGTTTTTCGTTGTCCTGATTGCGCACTGTAAAAACGCAGTCCTTTAATCCGTACGAACGCGATCATACCTACTAGTAAAATAAATATAATAATAATAACAGTGTGGTGGGACGTATGACGATGCACGCATGCCAATGTGGCCCCTGAGACACCACACCCCCGGCTCTGGAAACTACCCTTTCGAGTATCGCATCAGTGGCCGGAGAGACAATAATAATAATAATAATAATACGCGAAAAAATAAGATATAAGGGTAAAAAATATTCGTATCTCCATGATTATGAACATCTTAATCGTGCTTAGTACACGTTATAGGTAGACTCTAGGTTCTTAAATGCGAAGTGAAAGAAGTACGAGGATGAGGAGCCCGCGGTTTTGCCGTTTGATACGTATATACCTCTCTGCCGAAGCTGTAATTTTAAGAATTACGTACCTAATCAAAGTTAAAGGTTAGAAGACATACTTCCATTAATCTGTGACCTCTTACTTTTAACGAACCACGATCTTCTAATATCACATATTATGATATCTAATATACTCTACTTTTACAACTAGGTAATGTAAGTGTAAGTAGCGTTAGCGTGCACGACGACACAGACATAATATCCATATCCATGTAGGCATTACACTCGTGTTTTTTACCTATCTATTTTTCAGTACGAAATCAGTCGCTGTCTATCTCTTGTATTCTCGAGCGTTTGCCGCTGCTGATGGGTACGTGGGTGTCACGAGTCATAATTTCTCATTTTTGTTATACTTCATTTTAGCTCGAATTTATTCGATTGTCGTACTCGTACCTACAAGTAGAATGCAACACGATCTGTCGTTATTTTCGAAAATATTAATTTATTAGGAATATTCGCGGGTAGATAAGCCTGCACGTAGACGAATCGGCATAAACATATAATGAGTAAGTATTTTCCTCTTCGGATAACGTAAGTATTGTCTTAATATATATAGGCATCGGCACGAAAGCAGCCACGATTTTCTCACTGTCGGCCCAGTATAGCTTATTTGCGCTTCGCTTACACGTAGATCCGCAAAATTAAAATTCGGACGTGCAGGCCAAATAGTCGAGTAAACTTTGATCATACAGTAGTATATTATACTAGATCGCGGATATCCAATACCCGCCAACTACCAACCACGTGATAAATTGTGATGAACCTAAATCAGCACTATGCTGTCAAACACAAAGGTTGAGTCGTTTCTTTTTTTTACTTCTTAAATAAGGTAAGTACATTCTTGCTTAAGTATTTGAGAAGTAAAATAATTAATTCCCTTAACATTGACCAAAAAATTTCGGACTCGGAACTTTAACCGCGTTTGAAATGCGGTCGAGACGAGAGGCAGACGCGTAGCTCAGTCCTCGCATACGTAGATAGATAGATAGATAAATTGATATATTTCCACTCTCAGATGGCTTATGATCCTGAAAGATTAGTTACTACAAAGTATACTTTTCTCTTAATGTTACGATAGAATCTGTAGAACTGGATGAGTATTCGACGAAAGGTCTTCAACTATATCTAAAATGTAGGTACTCCAAAATCAAATCGTCCGTGTACTTATAGACGGAATGGTGGCATATAGCATTCCCTGAATTTCCTAGAAACCCCTTCTCCACAGAATTTAATCTTCCTCCATATTCTCTTCCCAGCGCCACCGTTTTTTGGAACACCGAATATTTCGAAGAGTAAACCTCCCTACTCCTACAAAATATAACTAGATTCCCGCCTTAGCCCATATACCACAAAAATCGCCCTATATTCAACACGTAGGCATTGTATTAGCATACTGAAAAGCGAATACTCGGGTAGGTAGTTGAAAATCGAAAATCTTTATAACGTGTTATTATTTACTGTCGCGTAAGGTGTTGAAAATTTGGATTCGGGAGTCGGCATTTATGCTCCAGATGCGAACGCGTATCAAGTATTTGCTGATCTATTCGATCCGATCATCGAAGATTATCACGCCGGATTCAAAAGCTCCGATCAACACCCACCATCGTTTTTTGGTGATCCAAAGGACTTTGGAACGCTCGATCCAAAAGTACGTACATAATTTCAAATATAGTTTACAGTATAGCGTCGTTCCGGATGATTCATCGCAGACTAATTTTCATATTATGACACTTATTTCGCTCAAAAATTGAGCCCCATACAATCAAATTTCGAAGGAAAAAACGTGCTCCGACCGACATTCCTAATTTGCGCAGTGAATTTTCTCAATTGAATAATATAGGCCTAAAAAGGTTACTTCACGAACCAAGAGGGGAAAAAAAGGGGGAAGTCAGAATTGTCATCCGGTGTTAAAGACTTATTCATCATCATTATTCGTTTCAAAGGTAGACAGAAATATGTTAAAGATCGTATACTAATATACAGCGTTGTTGTAAATATAACGTATCGTGATTTCAATCAGCACACTGAAAATTCCGCACACAATTCGCAGACAATTCGTGATGAGATGATGACATCACGACGGATCAACATACGAATTATTATACTTCACATTTTTCAACAGATGCTGGAAAAACGCGTTTATCCAACATGTAATTGATAAAGACTATTTTTCCAAACAGCATCGAATGAGTAAACGGGCTTTTTTATTTGACTGAAATGGAGAGTGAGGTAAAAACCGGAGAGTGAGGAAAAAATTTTTTCCTCACGGCTTGCCTACAACACGTGACGAAAACACGAAAAGTCGCATTCGTGAATTACATGCCCTGTAGGAGTGCTACAATCACTGAACAAACGTGATCTGATAAGACTGGATGTAATCTTTTGATTTTGAGTAGATTTTTGAATTTTAATAGGTAATTTACATATTTGTCATGCAAAATTAATGTTTCTATCGATGTGGACGTTATATTTAACTTCATCGGTCAAAAACATCGGTAACCCATTCGTTTTAGCCATGCAGCTTATGAAAGCTAGTCACATTTTCAACGTAATGATAAAGCAGTAGCAAAGCCTTTGTCGAACACAACACCTTCCCGAAGATTACGTTTCTCGAGAATTTTGGAATCTCTGACTGTGAATTTATCGCACGCTTCTCTTCAAAACATTTTGCTCACGAATGTAGTGCCTTGGGAAGATGGAGCTCCTAGCATGAATTTCACTATATGTGGATTTCCTTATAACAAGAATACGTTCTAATGTTACAATTCAAATTTAAGTAAAATATAAGAATGCCGACTATAATTGATATATGTTGCAATTACAGAAATTGAAACATAAAAATTATCGTCCAGCTACTATTTCGATGCGAATGTGCACGTATGTCAATTCGTGTATTGACTCGCAATTCGCAACTACACTCCTCATTATTATGTTGGATAAAGCTACGTTCGTCACTCGTGGAAAAGTGAGCCAACACTGCTCACTTTACCCACTTGTAACGAAAATAACTATTATCGCACAAAACGAGACTTCTTTTGGTACACGTGCGCTATTTTTTTTTCTCGCACGTTTCGAGTTTTGTTCTCGCGCTGCAACATAAAAATCACTAAGTACCTATATATTATGTTACTGTCGCGAATCTCAGCATTGCTCAAAATCGCGTATTTGTGCGAAAATGCTTTTTGTACTTGTATCAAAATGTAATATTTACAACATTTAGGTTGGAAAAATATTTATACCAAGTTGTTTTGTCATTTTTGACGGCTATCAGTTCTGCCACATCTAGTATTGTAATAGTGTACTGAGTAACTCGAGAAAAAAAATAGTGAAATACGACTAAGGTCAGGCCCATAACTACGGAAGGAGGACTAAGGGGCAAGGGGACCCCTTTGCCCAGTCTGAGCCCCCTTCCGACGATTTTTTCAATTGTTTTATTTTTTTCTTTACACGTCAAGAGAGAACGTAGAATAATCTGAAGAAAAAAATGGAGGAAAAATAAAAAATTGGAAAAAATAGTATGTATGCCTCATTTTGTATAGTATTATTGTTTGTTTCTTAATCTTGAATTTGAATGCCAACAGACAAAGTAAAATAGAGTTAAAAGCTAACTTTTACAGATACACACGTATATATACTTAAATAAGTAGTATATATACGTTCTTAGAAAAGGTTGGATTTCCGAGTACAAAGCCTCAATAAAAATTTTAGACAAGGCGCCGGAAAGAAGTTCCTTCCAAACGAATTTCATTACTCCTCTTTCTTTATTAGAAAAAATCATAAGTTGGGTGTTCTTGATGAACCCCCAGTAAGTCCCCTCTTCTAAAGAATCCTGGCTGCGGGCCTGACTCAAGTGTCACAGCTCTCGCTTTAAATTCGTGTTGCAGACTCACAATCGTCGTATTCCACCATTATATCTCGAGTTGCGCGCAATATTATACTCCAAACTTTCCCAAAAGGCTTACATTTGCTTACCAAGCTGCGAGCAGTGAGAAGTACCTACTTTTCGCGCAGGCGTCGAATAAAAGTAATTTCTCTAAATACCAATAAGAGAAGTAATATTATATTAAGTATATAGGTGCTGATCTAAGCAGCAGTTTCGAATCATTATCGCTGAAACAATTAGGTATATGTATAATCAATCGAATATCTGGATTGGTACAGATGATATTATCTATTATACGCGGGTAAATAATTAACGCGATAAGTATAGATATAATTCGCGTATTGTAATTACTAGTAAAAGTTGCCCATAGGTACTTCGATCTAACTTCGTGTGACTGGTTAATTTCAGGGGAAATTGGTTATTTCGACGAGAATTCGAATAGGTCGATCGATTAAAGGATACCCTTTCAACCCGTGTCTCACCGAGGAACACTATAAGGAAATAGAGAGAAAAGCGATAGAAGCGTTGTCGGAATTGCCGGATGATTTAGGAGGAAAATTTTATCCGTTAACCAACATGAGTAAAGATGTGCAACAGCGATTGATCGACGATCATTTTCTGTTTAAAGAAGGAGATCGATTTTTACAAGTACGATGACCTACGAGTATATTACGTACATCGAACACATTTACATTTAGATTTAGAAACATAAATACCTATATAATTAGGTAGAAATATGTGACAAAAGTTACGTTGGTAGATACGTAGTCGTGCTTTTAACAAAAAGTTCAATTACTTAAGAGGTACCTACTGGAAGTTTTGCCACTGCGGCAGAACATTTTCTGCGAAAATTTTAAAATAAGAAAAACAACACGACGGAAGATAAAATGAGTAGTCTCGAAGCAGTGCAGCGCAGTGCAGTTTGTGTTGTACTCGTGTAATGCAGGAAGGATGTGGTCGACAAAAGTAAGTACAGAGCTACAGACGAGCTTTACCCAGCTCACACACAACCCTTATTCGTAAATGCGAGCGTCACTTGAGACATCTAACTTTACTTTCGGGAGCACCACCAAGTACACTGCATCTAATTTGTACTCGTTATTCGTATGTACCCGCGAAAGGCTATCGAGTAAAGTGTAGTTCGCAATTCTATAAGTTTACCAGCTGAGTACTAACATTCACATTAGAGAATACTATTCGACTCGCTAGTGGCTCTATTTCATAGAAATCGGAGCTCCTTCCTCGGGCACGGTAGGGTGGGTAGATAGGTAGGTAGGTAGGTACCTCTGCTTTAGCTGTTTCGATTACCTACAACTGCGAATCGCCACTTCGTGGGATACTACGTTCAAATCAAACCTACAAAACCGTTTCTAATTCGCCTGGATGTCTCACTGAGCGTAGTAAACGCCTAATTTAAAACTTGAACACTTATTGTATCCTAGGCCGCTAACGCTAATCGTTTTTGGCCAACTGGTCGCGGAATATTTCACAATGAAAACAAAACATTCCTTGTTTGGATCAATGAAGAAGATCATTTACGCATCATATCGATGCAAAAGGGAGGCAACGTTTTCGAGGTAAATATTTTCATTAAATATTATTCGTTATAACACGTATTTGTTATTCACTTTGTTACAATTAAGAGTATTTGATTCCTAAGCAGGGGAGAGGCGTGCACCGAGACATAAATTTCATATTTTCTAACCAACTCTTCCACTGTTATTGGTACCTCAATTTGTAGGTAACAAAAGTACCGTCAGGTGGAGGTTTTTTTTTTTTTTTTTTTACGAACTGAATGCAAGGCTTGACGTTATCACCAAAAGAATGGTCAGAGGATACCGTTAAAAAATTTACAAAACATATTAGTCACGATACAAATTAACGTTTGCAGACAAGTTATTACAAAAGGCAGTAAATAATTCACGTTAAAGTCCTTTTCTCGTACAAATTATATACACACAACGAATAACACCTAAACCGATTCCGCGAAATCGCAGAATTTAGCTGCCAAAAAACCACTTTCCTCTCCTCCACCTTCGTTTTCCTTCGGGGCATTTATAATTATATCATTAAAATTATCGTTTTTATGAAATTTTTTCAAATTAAAAAATTACTCTTTCTCGGCGCTACGCATTTTTTGTGTCGCAAAACTAAATGAATCACTGTTTCTCTGGGGTTCACTTTAGCTATATACAATTTCCTCGCGTCAAGAAAGTGGAACAGTTAAGCCTACCTACCTGATTATACGAAATTATTATGACAAACGTCTGTGATACACCAGCCAGTAGCGTAGCCAGGATTTTTGCAAGGGAGGGGGGGGGGAGCGTAATTTGTTAAATATGAGAAATGTGTATCCAGCTATATGATTTCTAGATTTCATTAAAATTGCTCATATTTTTAATAATAAAAAAAAGCTCATGGGGACCATGACCCCCCTTGGCCCTCACCTCACCTACGCCAGTGATACCAGAGTCAGAAAATCTGAGTAATGCGCGCGGTTATTTTGTTCGTTCGTATATTATTCATATGGACGCTGTTAAGCAAAAACCTCCCAAGCGACATTTGTTTACAAAATGAATCATTAGTATCGGAAAAAGCGTAAAAAGTATAATTTTTAAAATTGGGCCCCGGATACTAAAATGTGTATTCACGTTGAAAAAGTTCATCAGAAACGCTATTGTCCGTAAACCGACATTATTCATTGGCTTTTAATGTAACGCTTCCTCAAAAAACAGATTTTGTCGCTTGGGAATTTTTCGCTTAACAGCCAGCGTCCATATTAATATACGGTATTACATTCACCATATGGCATTCATGTCAAGTTTTTCAATTTTGTGTCAACAGATATACGACAGATTATTACGAGGCCTGAACGAAATTCAGAAAAAACTGGAATTCGAAAGTGACCCTAGATTAGGATTTTTAACGTTTTGCCCGACAAACTTAGGTACTACAATTCGGGCTTCCGTTCTTATACGTATTCCGAAGCTGTTGGCAAATCAAAAGGTTCTCGATAATATTTCAAAAAAACACAATCTGCAGGTAAGATTAATGACGGTATCACCCGGCTCAGGTAAGTATGTTCATATTGTAATCAAAAGGAGACTCTGGCCAGTAAAAGTGGCTTGTTTACATTTACTGACGACTGCTTCTAGAAGTGAAAGAGTTTTTAATGTCCGTTTTCATTTACAATTCGCATTCACTGTACATCCAACCCACGGTCGATGTTCTATAATATCAACGTATTACGTGGGGCATATCGTTTTCAAAATTGACTTTTAATGGTTCGGGACCATTTGCGGAAATTCAATATTTCCTCTTCCTCGGTTATTTTTCGTTATAATTTACCTTGCTTCCTTGCTCCGTACTCTTTAAACTATTAGGTTCATTACCTACTACAAGTTGTTGGAATCGCGCATATACAGAATGTGCAGCATTATTCTAAAATGTAGGGTATAGGCGAGAGTATATTTTAGGTGCTTTATGGACATAAAACGACGCGCTTTCTCAGCATGTTAGAAGAAAGAAAAAAGAAAGAAAGAAAGAAAGAAATAGGTAATATTACGAATCCGAGTGCAAGCTTGTAAAATTTTTCTGCATTTTCAAATTGATAGGTGCGAGGAACACGCGGAGAACACTCTAGCGCCGAAGGTGGAATAGTCGACATTTCAAATAAGAGACGATTAGGCCTTACAGAACACCAAGCGGTAAAAGAGATGTACTGCGGAGTTGGCGAAATCATCGAAAAGGAATACGAATTATCGAAAAAATGATGACTTACGGTCTCGCGGTATATTCGAGGCGTGCGCCACGCCGCCCATTTTCACAATCTATAGTTGAATTTAATCGTACCATTGGATGCTTCTTTTCAAAATGTTACGTAAACTAAACCTATATAAGTATCTTATACGTGCGTTCCATTACGTTACGTTACGTTACACATTTATCATTACGCTATGCTATGTTATGTAATTGCTAATACATCCGTTACATAAGTTTGGAATTTTACCCTATTTGAACGACGCTGAAAATATCAAGCTGTCGACCTATACGAATACAAAATACATACATAACGGAAATGCGTTTATGTTTTCAAATACAAAAGGTATAATCTACGACACGTGATGTTCGTGGGCGAATCAAAATGACAGTATTATACGACTGAAATAAAGGAGAAAAACGAAGGTCTTCTAGTTCCATACCCCTAATGTAAGCCTGTCTATTACCTACCAACAAACACTCGAGCGATTCATCGGGTTGAATTAGAGCTCGAAATAAAATCAAGCTGACGAGAACGGGATCATTTTTATTAAAATCAACGATCGCAAACAATAAGCTTACTTCTACTAACTTAGTAAATACATTAAAATAATTTATTTAACAAGACTCGACGAACGCTCAAATGAATGGTTTACATAAGGCCATCGTATGATCTGTTCCGCAACTCACTTTTATTACTAATCCGCCCAGTGATACCTAAAATTATATCAAGATAAAACTAATAAAAGAATGTATAACAAGCGATGAGCTATTTGCTCATTGCAAGAGAGTTAATGTCATCAGATTGCGATCGCTGCCGACATCCAAGTATCGAATGATACCAGCATATGACGTCAATTTAGAGCTGGACAGAAGATTTTGGAGGAGAAGAGTACAAAGTATTTGGATATTTCTGTTGGCAACTTTTGAGATGTGTTTATATCAATTCTTGGTAACTAACCAGTTTGAGAGATCGCAACATACGAGTAACAAACAAGCGACAACCGAAGGCTCGGGGGGGGGGGAGTATGACCAGGAATGATAAAGAAGATGGGAGTAATCCAGTTGCGAATGAACAATAGTATATTACAAGTCAAGGAGCGAAAATGAGGTTTATCACGACAAGTTCAATATGTTGCGAGACGAGCCGAAGACGAGTTGAGCAAATTGAAAGAGTCGTGATAAACCTCATTCGCTCCTTGCCTTGGACGATATTTTGTTCTACAAATGCATCGAAATTCGAAAATGCGTTTCCGCTGCCACGGAGCACGAAGGTATCCACAAACTAAAAATCGAACAGAAGACGAACGAAAATAGTACGCGTTCGTTGCGAACGTTTCGAATCGTTTCCTTCCAAGTGTACAGAAAAAATTTTCTTTTTACTCCTAGTACAGATAAAAACGCGTTATCAGTGTTGATCGCTACGATAACGCGTTTTTATCTGTACTAGGAGTGAAAAGAAAATTTTTTATGCCATACGTACTGTAGAAATGGCTCATTATGAAACAGTTTTCCGGGGAAGAAGGGCCACTTTCTCGGTCGAACCACAGAGTTCGCCAAAGCGGGAGAAAAAAAGAAACAGGGAGAGAAAACAAAAACAAAAATGGTGTCTTATCTCTCTATCAATTATAATGGAGCCACAAACGTTCATGTTACTTTTGTACTTACCTATGGCATAAAATATCGTATGCACCACAGGAGCGAAGTGATCGTTCGCACTTGTCACGAAACGATCACTTCTCTCCCTTGATGCATAATATATTATTCTGTACACTTGGAAGGAAACAATTCGAAACGTTCGCAACAAACGCGTACTATTTTCGTTCGTCTTCTGTTCGAATATTAGTTTGTGGATACCTCCGTGGCAGCGGGAAACGCATTTTCGAATTTCGATGCATTTGTAGAACAAAATATCTTCCAAGGCAAGGAGCAAATGAGGTTTATCACGACTCGTTCAATTTGCTCAACTCGTCTTCGGCTCGTCTCGCAACATATTGAACTTGTCGTGATAAACCTCATTTTCGCTCCTTGACTTGAAATATACTATTTCATTACACATGCATCGAAACAACGGTTTAACAGTCTCATTTTGCAGATTGAAAGTTCACGTTATCACGATAGATCGCAGCTGCGTTTGTAAATGCTACGGCGCATGCGCAGAAGACTCTTTTCAGTCCTAGGATTTGTGAAAGGACTGAAATAGTATATTACACTGCAAGGATTGAAAGCGAGCTTTATCACGCCGAGTGCGACTGTTAGCGGAGCGAGCCGAAGGCGAGTGAAGCTAGTCGTGCGGAGGCGTGATAACTCGCTTCAATCCTTGCATTGTAAGATATTTTGTATTACAAATGCATCGAACAGCTAATTGTACCTAGATTGTACACATCTGTGAAAGAAAAATATGTGACGTCATCTCTTTTCAGTCCTTTTGCAAGTCCTAGGACTGAAAAGAGTCTTCTGCGCACGTGCCATAGCGTTTACAAACGCAGCTGCGATCTATCGTGAAAACGTGAACTTTCAATCTGCAAACTGAGACTGTTAAACCTTTGTTTCGATGCATGTGTAATACAAAATTTTTCTTTCACAGATATGTACAATCAGCTGTTCGATGCATTTGTAATACAAAATATCTTACAATGCAAGGACTGAAGCGAGTTATCACGCCTCCGCACGACTAGCTTCACTCGCCTTCAGCTCGCTCCGCTAACAGTCGCACTCGGCGTGATAAAGCTCGCTTTCAATCCTTGCATTGTAATATACTATTTCACTCCTAGTACGGACAAAAAACACGTTATCAGTGTTGATCGCTACGATAACGATAAATGGCTCTAAAACTGTTACGCGAAAACGCGTTTTCGATGCATGTGTAGAACAAAAGATTATTACAGTTCACTAAATATTTTAAAAAAGATGACAGGGCGTTTATCTTTACCTGAAAGGAAAGGGGAGAACTACAAGAGAATTCACAAAATAATTATTCATTTTTTGGAAGTCAAATTGATAGGCAGAAAGTGTTTCCAGAGAAAAATGGAAAATTTAAACAATTCAGAGGGAAACATGGAAAGAAAAAGCTAAAACTATTTTTTATTTATTATTATTATTTTAAACAAAACATTCGTATGCCAGTCAAGACTGCAGGGGGGGGGATAACTGATAAGAATGTGAAAAAAGTAACATCGTGGAATAACCGAAAATCCGGTCAATCATAGACGTACATTTACGAGCGGGAAAAGAGAATTTTGATACTAAAGCGAGGTGCGAAGCCTGAGCTAGTTATCGGGACGCAAAGCAGCACCGACCGCTTCGCTTTCATGATGCCGTTACACAACGACCTGACCACATGTTGTAACGATTACCAAAATTGGCACATTAGGTTAACGTTGATGAACAAACGAAGAAGTTTACAAATAGGCTTTAACAATAAATAAAAGAGAAAAAAGTGAACGCAATCGTGAGAACCCCAAAAATCTGATTCTTTCGAGTACAAAATGATTTCCACGTTCGAACGTAAAAATAAAGAATAGGTACTATATGGTCGTGTTTCCAATAACGCGACAAAATCGCTTCCACTACTCCAATGAAAGAAGGAATTATGATTAACTTCTTTTTTGAGTTTTGTGTACGATTTAAAAAATACGATCGGGAAACAATTTCTGAACTTGGAGATGGGTACCTACTGTAACACCAAAAATTGGTAAATGACATTCATGTTTTCGCTCAGCACGAAGCATCGATGTTTTGATTAACGAGAGTAGAAAAACTCTTGGTCACAGTGGCAGACTTTACTTATCCTTTCTGGTGATGCTCCAACGCTCTCAGAGGCTCGCCGAGACTCGCTCTCGTTCTAGTTAGGGCCATTCGTTGTTTTGTGTCGTACCCTACGCTCGGGGGATCCGTGCTGTCAAAGTAACTGTGTGTTATCAGTGTCGTGATGCCGTACTAATATCCAATTGTAACGGTAGCTGGAGCCGCAGAACCAACACAAGCTCAAAATCATCCGTTACACCTACTCAATATGTGTACAACGATTACGCTTTCCCCCCCCCCCCCAACTCAAAAACAGAGACTCGAGCGAATTTCCGATCTGCTATGGTTCTAATATTCCGACATAACTAGATAAACTGAACTGTCGAATAGACGATGAACGACCTGTTACGTCCTAAAAAAGAGCTTATTCTAAAATAAAACGCGGTATGGGGTAGCGACGTAACGATTGCAATCGCGCACATTTACAAGTAACTAAGAGTGAGAAATTACTAACTTTTAAAGGATAATATTGATCTTCCTTATGCCCAAGACCGAGCTGACCGTAGGTATTTTTCCCCCATAAATATAAATCACCGACATTGTTGATAGCTGCCAGAGTGGTAACACCACAATCTATTGATTCTACTACGATGTCAGGATGGTACTCGTTAAATCCGAAAAATGTGGGCGGTATAGGAGAAGGTTCTTCGGATTGGGTAAATTTCGCTCCTTTTCCGAGAATCCCGAATCCCCACACGAATACTTCTTTATTCTCTGAAATATTCAAGAACAAACACGTAAGTTTCATTGGAAGTCGACCCAACTCTCATTTTGGTACAGGTACACAGCCTACATTTTTATAACTACTTTTTGAAATTAATATTTAAAACGAAATCATTAGATCAAAAAAGACGAGATGTGACCTGCCAGGAAGAAAAAGATCTGTGCGCAGAAAAAAAATCATTTTTGTGATAACAACTGTTTTTGACAAATTTTTGGCCGCTCTTTCGAGTGACGTTGTCGAAAAGAGTCTAAAAAATTTTTCCAAACTGCTGTAAGTCTTCAAAGTTGAGTGTCTCCATAACGTGATAACGTTATCAATTTTGTTTATCCGCTCTCCTGTAAAATTTACATTTTTGCTCACAGATCCCTTTCTTCCTGGCAGGTCACAGATAGGTTTTGAAAAAACGTCTCATTATTACTACGGAGTACCAACTGATCAAAATTAGTATTCAAAATAACTTTTTGGAGAAAGATCGCGATTAAAATAGTCTACCTGTTAAGACCATGCCTGCGGTACCGGCTGAAGCGATATCTTTGATTTTTCCTAGTTTTCGAATGCGCGATAAAAACCTGGGCGTATGAAGTTGCTGAACGTAATCCGTGGTGGGAATTTGAAAGTATTCTCCGTTCCCCCAACCAAAAACTTCTCCTTTATCTGTGAGAAGAACAGGCGTTCGAGCACGCTACATTAATAATCACGGAGCGCATCTAATCGTACGTACATTATATGGACCGTGCTTAGTCCACATCGCCCAAGCGACAAAATTATAAATTTTGATATTAATTTTTTTCTGATTGCGGTAACACAAAAGATGAAAATAGTGTAAAAGTATTTCAACCCAAAACCCTAAAAAAGTAATGAATCAAACATCGAAAAAATATTTGCACAACTAGCCCTTAAGTGATAGTCAACTTTTAAAGTCGATTTTCTCAAAACAGTGAAAGCGTCACTCAGGCGGTTTTGTATAAGCTCCATATTACTGGCAAGTGATTGAAATCGTTCGCTGGAAATTGACGTACAGTACACTCTCAATTATCCGACACCCGCGTATACGGCACTACGTGTTATCCGGCGCCGAAAATTCTCGCCCTATATCCGGCACTCTTGATTATCCAGTTTTTCTCCCTATGCAGCGGGGCACATGGTACTGACGTATAGGTCCAATGTTTTTGCGAAGACGATGCGCGCGTTGTCTCTCAATTCCAAGAATAAAAAAACTATGTTGAGTGATGAATGTACTGCACTGTACTACATATAAGTACATAATATGTACCTACTAAAGCCAAACAATCTAAATTGGATATGTTTTTGAGAAAATAATTTGTTTTCATTGCATTTTTGCTGTTTTTCCTATATTAAATTTTGAATAACCAGCCCGCCTTTCAATTTTTCATAGAGTACATACAGACCTTGATACTAATTGATAGTTACAGAAAAAACTCCGTATTATCCGGATTTTTGACTGTCCGCCCGTTTGTGCCGGATAATCGGGAGTGTACTGTATCTGTATTGAACGTGAAATCAATGAAAACTCACTGCCCGGAATGAAAACAATAAATAATTAAAGATAAGAAGGAAGAAAGCAAAAAAAATATTAAGATATGTAGTTAAACAATCGGAGTGAGCTAGAGTGTTTTGCACACCTTCCGTTCTTTGACTGATAACGTGTCACGTATTAACTTGGCCAGTACTCAGTTGAGTTCCGAAAATGAAGGCACGGAAGTATATACATCTCAGTTGAGTCCGGTGTTTAAAAAAGATGCATCGCAGCCGAATCCCGAAAAATACTGCACCGCACGTTGAGTCACGCATTATCATCGTATAAAAACGACGTAAAGCGTATTCCGAGGTTATTGCATAAATAATGAATTCTACAAAATTAATACTTTGACATTAGCCAGCGATTCGTGTCAGTTCGATACCGTACGTCTTCAGTGCAAAATGTTCAGCGAAAAAGGGAAAAGTTTGCGCTTGATTAACGAGTATAAATTTCGTTTTCACAAGATGTTGTCTAGTGATGAGCAACGGTGGACAAGTACAAAGAATACGTGCAAAGCGCACATAAAAGTCGATTCGCGAAATGTTATAATTTTCGAAAATCTCGAACATTCACACCTTCCAGAAAGTGACGAAATACGGAACTGGTGCCTTAACGCGTCACGAATATGTAAAATGTTTTTTGAGTCGAAAATTGCTGTCTCCGTTATTGCAGTAGCCCAGTATTTTTAACCACACCTGCAAGCATTCTTGCAGCCAGTCTAAGTGGGAAGGGAAATGCGGGACTCAACTGCAATGTACCTTCTGTCAGCCCGGTACTCAAGTGGACGAAAATCTGCATGTCGCGGATTCAACTGAGATTTTCCCATTGAGTTGGAGTAAAATTGTGAAAAATTAAAAAGTTCCCGTTTCATTTGTACGTAGTTGTAGTGGAATCCTGTACCACATATCACGACGGATGGGCAATATCCTTGATATGTATCGCATATAATACCACGATATACCTAATATCTTTCAGTTTATTATTAAATTCTATATCGCGATATTTTTTCTAATTGCTGATACGATATAACATCCTTAATATCATTGGGAAATTGAAATACTAAAAAAACGCTATAAAAATAATACAAGCATAGAGCCAATGCCACTGTAAGGCGAATCGAGTACCGGAGCTTGTGTCTGAAAGCGTCCCCTCATTTTATATTCATAAGAAACAGACGTAGAACAATTTTTGCTGTGCTCTTTTCTTTTCTTTCATCAAAAATAGATAAATAAAAAAATTTATGAAAAATTAATTAAAATAATAAAAAACAAAAGTTATAATGTTAATACTTTATAATCTATTTCCTGAGTTATTCTTGCGGTGTTTCTCAAAATAATTCCTATACTTCTCAATATTTCAACGGATTTTTCGTGAATTCTTGTTTTCAGTTTTCTGTTAAATATTTTGTACGAACTCCCGATTTTTTTTTTTTTAAATGCCGGTTTCCCAAAATACAGATTAAAAAATGTCAGCAACATTCTGGTGTTAACCTGTTGCTAGTGCATGCCAAGATACTGAAACAACTACCGAATCTTTCAACAGTACTCCTCCTGCAATGTTGTAGTTCCCACGTCAGCACCAGTAAGTGTCACGATAACGATAACTAACACCAAGTGTTTTTTGATTCAGCATTCGTTTTGTTTTCACATGAATATGGAATCAAAATATTTGAATTTATCTGGAAAGCAGATTTTTACGTACATTCAACCGCTAGTCAAGACAAAATTTCATCTTTGAACAACTGGAAAAAATGAAAGTCAAAGAAAATGACAATTTCTTTTTGGCGCAGTTTACGTCATTCTGTTAATACACGTCTAACGCTACCTACATTCCAAATTTCAAGTCTTTAACTTGATTATAGTATCTGTATAATGGACAAATAAATTCGGAAAAATCCCGAACATTTCAACAACTGGCCCAGTACCTTGGTGATACGAAGTATAGTTATTTAAAAAAAATCGTTAATTTCGCGATATTCTAACTTAATTCCAAAAAATATAGTAATATGAATATCGCGACACAAGAAAATTTTTCAACGGAATGAATATCGTTTAGTTTGCTATATTGCCTATCCCTGCTACATACACGATACAGCAGAGTTCTCGAACGTTGAGGATGGGTTCATTTGGCCGTTTGTTTTGGAGTGACATGGGGAGGTAATTTATAACACACGGATGATTTTGAAGAGAAATAAAACGAATTTCGAAACGAAATCCCGATTTATAGCGAAAAATTAGCGCATACGTAACCTATAATTACTATTCTTAACCCGAAGGATATCATTACTCATTAGTTGTTAGGTACCGTTTAGAGCCAGAACAGTATCGGTGGACGATGACAATTTCACCACCTTTTCGCCTTTGATGTCTCCTTCTACTAGCATGGGTTTCGAAGTGACTTTAAAATGACCCAGTCCGGTCTGACCGTCAGCACCATTTCCACAGCTATATACTTTACCGCTTTCCGTTAGAAATAAACTGAAATTATAAAAACACGGACCGTTTCAATCGAGTTTGTATAATTTGTATCAACTCGATTGAATTCGTCGATAGACTACGTCAGGCATACAGCTATCGTAAAAGTACACATGTTCACTACGTAAAGCACGTGTGTACAAAAATCGAACAAACAAAACTAACGCGAGTACTCGAATAGGTAAAGCAAATCCGCCATCATTCTTCTCATTAATTTCGTCTATTTCAAATCCGACAATCCAATATGCCAGCAACGAATAATACGAGTTAAGCGAATAATAATGATGATGGAGATACTAATAATAATAATAATAATAATAATAATAATAATACAAGCAGATTTCGGTAAAAACATAAACGAGTACCTATGATCCTGTCCACATACGATATCCACTATTCGTTCGTTATCGCAGATTTCTGTTTTCCATAATTCTTTAAACCGAATATAGTTCTCGCCTGGTACAATCGGGCGGGCACACTGTCCGAAATCGTTATTCCCAAAAGTTAGTACACCTTCGTTGTCCGTTAATGCCAGGGAATGAGCTCGACCCGCTGCTACTTTAATAATTTTTGTATCTTTGGGCGATCTCAGGGGAGTTCTTATAGGTACAATCGAGTAAATTAATTTTAAGGGATACTCGGGACCTCTCACGGCTTGAAAACCTATCAACAGTTTTTATAACGTTAATTTTACCTTACTGTTACACACGCGTAATTAACTGCTCTGTTCGCACCGTGCAGTGATCTCTCGAACTATTTATACGATCTGGGCTGGTATTCCACTAACAAAGTGCGCAACGTACGATCGTACTTACGGGAGTGCGCGCGTACATCGTCGCACTTTGTTAGTGAAACGCCAGCCCTGAGCGAACGTGCGAAAATAAGGAAAAACGTGAAAAAGGAACTACGTTAACTACATATAAAAAATAAAGCTTTACTCCATCCGAGTTAAGAATGTCCCGTCAATCACTGAGCTAACCACACCGAACGCACATTTGTTGCGCGTTCGCACCTTTCAACAATGGACAAAGTCGTTCACTTGTTGGAAGTACCCATAGTGGGGACCTATTATGAAAATAAAATTATGAAATGCATGGCCATGAAGAGTATTTTCTTTCGTTTCACGGCAAGACGGATATTATTTACACCTGCGCTACTGCGCGTTCAGTGTGAACACACGCAATCTCTTTTCAAGGCAGCTTACCGAAATGCCCACTGCGTGTTTGATTGACGAGCAGTGTTGCAGATTGGGCGGAATTCCGCCAATTGGGCTGAATGAAATCACGTTTGGCGAAAAAAAATTGCCTAAAATCTGCCTCCTCTAATTGCGCTAATTTTCGTCTACTATGTCCGCCCACAGGAAAAACATGTCAACTGGCAAAAACATTGAATTTTTTGATCCCGTGCTGTCTCAGAACAGCAGAAGTAAACCGCGTTAAAAACCGTCTAAGCAACAATTAGATGATCTGAAGAAAGGAAGAAACGGCGCTTGGGCATCTTCAACTTGACACAAAATTGGCGGAAAAACGTTGGCTATTCCGCCACTAGTTCAGAGGTTGGGCGGATTTTGGGCTAGTGTTCATCACCAGTTGGCGGATTTCCGTGAAAAGAATCTGGCAACACTGTTGACGGGACGTTCTCCCGGAAAACTATAGTATGGCGTCACATTTCTGACGGAAATCACCGAGAGTCTTGAATAATTTTTTTCGCTACGCGTAAGTAGGTATCGTTTCTTAGATTTTACATTTGATCTTGTAACATTATTCTAATCCAAATCGATGTACCGTATTCACACTAGGAAAATAAATAAAAATGCAAATACTAACCTATCTGAGAATCGGTATTGAGACCACTTCCGTATAACTTTGGCCCTTTGTCATTTTGAACTGCAATGAGAGAAAATCCTAATCCACACGCGACATCTAGAACCTGAAAATCATGAATCCCAGGTATTTTAGTAGTCTGGAGTACTACGCTACAGAAACACCAACACTTGAGGGTTATCAAAGTAGATATAACTATTGACTAAAATTTCCATAAAGTAGCCCCCCCCCCTCCTACATACACATTTGATGTTTCACCAATTCTTTTAGCTCCATAATATGCGCTACGAGTACAATTAATATTTACTACAATTCATGTTCCAGGGTCAATTTGGCAAGCGTGTATCGCTATATATTCTACCAAAAACTTCTCCCTAAAATAACTACAACGGATAGAATTTTCGAAAATCTGTCAAAAGCTGACGAATGCGTTATGGTATTCCTTCGTTTGAAGTTATTTCTATTCGGGGAAAAAAATTCTCGAAGCAGTGTGAACAGCAAAAATACATGCGGGCAATCAATACGCCATACAGAACAGATCAACACCATAAGCTAAAGAATGGAAGAAAGGAAGCAAGAGACCATAGACCACAGACCAGACGAGAGAAGAGAGAGGGATAAAAGCTGTCCTTTTTCACAGGCGGAACGAGGGCAGGCCACAGCCATTTGACCTAGCGGTACTGAGTGAACCGGTATCTCTACAGCCCCGGATGGTGTACCTGGGAATAACGGTGAACAACGAGCTGTATTGAGAACCGCATCTCCGTACAACGGCAGAGAAAGCAGAGCGAACGCTGAGGGAATTGCGTTAGCTTATGCCGAACCTCTGGGGGCCGAGTGAGAGTCGAAGAAGGATGTATTCGACAGTAATTCACTCGGTTCTTCTCTATGGGGCCTCTAATTGTGCACCAGTCGCGGCACTCCACGAGAACAGAGAAGACATAGGAAGGATCCAGCGGGCTACGGCACTAGGCATAATCTACGCGAATAGAACCGTTTTGTATGAGGTGGCTCTTGTACTAGCTCGAATGCCTCCTATTGATCTGCTGGCCAAAGAGAGCGATATTCTTTATCAGTGCTTCCAGAAGCTCCCACCAGCTGATAGAACAAAGAATGGAATAAAGGAGAAGATTAAGAGAGAAGTCCGGCGGCAAACTGTTCAAGAGTGGGTGGCTCGCCTCCAAGAAACTACCCGTGGCCGCTGGACATTGAGGCTAGTACATGACCTCGATGCATGGCTTTCGTGGCGGCACGGTGAGCTAACGTACCATCTTATGCAAATTCTCACCAGGCATGGGTGCTTCAATGGTTATCTTGACCGTTGGAACAAGGTACCCAGCCAGTGCTTACATTGTCCAGCAGAGGTCGACGACGCGCAGCATGCCATCTCTTGCTGCAATGCATGGAACGACGCACGAGCAGCGCTCGAGGCGTCTGTCGGCAGCCACATTACTCCCGAAACAATGGTTGAAGTGATGTGGGCTAGCCTGCAGAACTGGTCAGCGATGATCCAATTCGCCGGCACAGTGATGCAGGCCAAGGAGCCGAACGCGTGAGACAGCGGACGGCATCTGCGCAGCTCATGCAATCCACGCAGCAGGTATTGAACGATGACTCCCCATAAGTAGGGAAGACTCCCTCACCGGACGGTCGGCTCCGCAGCTGAAGCCCGTCGCCGTGTCCGAGAAGAATACCGAAAGGTGATACCAGGATCCGGCGGCAGTAAGGGCGAGGACGGGCACGCCAACGATAGTGGAACCGCGAATAGCGAAGCGTGTGCGGTCGTAAGGTGTAATTTAAAATAAATAAATAAATAAATAAATAGTCTAAAAATTATACAAGTAATTACTCTATGGCTATATGCAAAATTTTTTCGGACAGGCCTTTTAGAACACGAAAGTTTCCTTCCGTTTCCTCGGATGTGGAGTTCTCCTAGTGCACCGGTTATTGCACAGCCCCACACATATAATTTTCTTGCTTTTGGATCACTCGCCGATGAACAGATATCTGTAAGAATAAAAGAAAAAAAAAAGAAACTAATTTACTTTTCAACGTTGAAATAACATTAGTTAGTCTCAGCTCAGAAGAACTGAGCTCCTAGTGCTGAAACCGATATTGATATTCCACGATACATAACAAAATCGCATCGGGATCGCGATTATGGTATTCGTCGACTACAATCGTATAATCGCGGGCGTTACATTTTTACTATTTGTAATCTTGCGACATTCGCAGCTAGCAGCCCCGAATTTTACGATATGATGGAGACCGGTGCATTATTCACCGGTAATCACAATCATCCAAGGCGAATATGATCTACACGACTAACTGATATCCAAGCACAATCAGCAGCTTTGATGTTACAGGCGTTCAATAACTGTAGTGTCCCAAGCAAATCAGGTGTGCGAGTTTGCTCGACTGATTTTACGATACGCTGGCGGCAGTATTACCTTCGGGTATCCTAACCCCGAAGCTACGATTCATTCTTCAAATTCTAAACTTTTCAAGCTGACCCAAGCTAGTTCTATGGAGTCCTCAAAACTAGTAATAAATCCGAAAACTGCGTCGAATAATGTTCAGTGTACATAATAAAGTGGACGATATAGTAAAGAACTAGATCAACAGTAGTAGGCGTCACGAAACATACCGTCAACTTTCTGTTCCTTCACTTTCACAGATACGGGACGAACAAAATATGTATTCAGTAGGCTGCCATCAATTTGACTAGTAAGATTTTTCCAAGTTCTCTTTCTGGCGATTGAACACATTTTATCACTGAAAAAATTATGCCCGAGAGGAGGAGTTCTTCATTCTCGTCCAAATCCTGAATCCGTTCGCAAGATGAACGTATTCGGACCTATTAGCAGCCTAGTTAGAGCACTGTGAACATGGGTATAATCATCCGCCATTTTGATTCACACTGCGCCCGTCGATGCCAAATTGACTACGCGGTACGCGGTACGCTGTACGCTCGGTACTGGACTGCGCCACGGCCACCTCTCTTTGACTATATAGTCAAAGCCACCTCTACAGAAGGCCCTATAAGCTAATGTGACAACACTAATTTCGACCTACTACGGTAGACGTTTCGGTGTGCGAGCGGCAAAGTGTAACGGTACCGCACTTCGTCCTCTATCAGACTTTTAATTTTCAAACAATCGCTACTTGTTCCACAATGAATCGATTCCATTGAGAGTTGGCTCAAAAAATCGAAAATCGTTTGCTCTTTAAATTATTTTCTCTTCAATTTTTTCTCGAAACTCACTGTATTCGCAAAAGAACCGATTATTCGTATTTTTCAAAGTTTTTTCCATAACAACATGTGTAAACATCAGAGGTTGAAAGTCAGCCAAAAGTTTAAGCCGAAAAGCCGATAGCTGTTAATTTTCATGGTATACAGTTGAAAGTTGAAAGCCAAAGTCTAATGTAAAAATGCTGAAAGCTTAAGCTGAAGTTTTATTAATCGACTTTCTTACGACTTTTCCTTTTTACTGGTCACACACTGTATACTACACACTCGCAGTTTGCTGTTTGCTCGCAGAGCTAGGGCTAAGCTAGCAGCGTTTTACGTTTTACTTTGCCTATGCTCTCATTATGCTACTAATAAAAAGGGCCGTACCTCTATGTAATCTAAGGCCTATTTTCATAAATCTGATGTTGATTCTCTGGTTCTACGTTCTAGTCATCCAGTCATCGGCTCATTGCTCTTGGTCTTATCTTTGTCTCTTGGCTTGGCTTATGGCTTATCTTATCAAATTGTCTGTTCGCCGATTCACGCTGTCAAATTTGAGTTTCAAGGAACAAAAAAAAAGTCAACTGCTCCCAACATCCCAACTTCCTATTCGAAACTGAAATTTGAAACCAGAGTAGTTCCGTTTAACTTACATCTTCGATAATTTTTAATTATATTTAATCCAAGATGCCGAAACATAAATCGGATCCGATAGCTGAAAGCCTTATTTTAACTAAGCCGAAGCCGAAAGCCAACATGTAAAAAGTCGAAAGCCAAAGCTGAAGTTTTATTCTTGAAGGTCTTAAGTTTTTAGCCGAAGCTGAAAGCTTTGTATACAGCTTTTCAATCTCTGGTAAACATAAAGCCACTATATAACCCGAGTACGCGCATACGCCATGTTCTATCCAACCACGCCCGTCGATGCAGAATCCGACTATGCGGAACGTACCGCGTAGTCAATTCGGCATCGACGGGCGCGGTTGGATATAAAATGATGTATGCGTGTACTTGGGCTTTATAGTGGCTCTAGTAAACATAGACCTTTACGCAGCGTTGCCAAACATCTAGTTATACGGCCTTCTATAGAGGTGGCCGTGACTGCGCTTACTGATAACAAGTTGACGTGAACATGATTCAGATATGCGGGAAACTGTGAGGCGTGTTGACGTTATGTAATATTGTGATGCATTTTGATGTGTTATTCGACTCGATGTCCATGAAAAAATACAAATTAAAATAAAACTAGAAAAGACGACACATTAACTGCTAACTGACAACAAGGACGCCGAATACCTATTATCCTACGATTATTGTTTACATTCGTTTCCCGCTATCCCGCATATATCCTGAATCATGTTGACGTCAATAAAACGCAGTGGAAACATAACATAAGCGGTAGCGCAGTCCATAGTATATGTATTGCTGTATTATAGGTATTAATAGTCAAAGGTCGGACTCAACATCCACGGGCACAGTGTGAATCAAAATGGCGGATAATAGTGGTATAGTGGCTGACATCTGGTGGAAGTATTTAACAATATCCGTTTACATACCATTCCTTACGCAGAAACGCACACACTTACGTCGAGGGCTTTCATATCACACTTATACACAAGACTTGTACATCCATTCTTATCTCGTGTGGGGTGTTTCTTATCAATTTTCGATTTCAATTGTAGCACGCCAGATAGTTTTAGCGTGAGTCGTTGAGTTCAGTTTTAATTTTCCCCTTAATTTCCTTACTGGATGAAAATTGTTGCAAATTATCGGAGAACTCCCCATGGGGAGTTCTGTATGTTTGCGACTAACGTCGTGCAACTGAGCAATCATGCAGCTGGTCTGCTAAACGTACCGAAGAGCTAAGACTGGCCGTGTTGATAGAATGTCAGTTATTTCTTTTGATCCCTGTACAGGGTACAGACGTTATTATTTTTTTTTTTTGAAGATAATAATCAAGATCAAGAGTTGCCTCCCATGTCACTTATTGACAAGAACCTTTTTTGGCAGAACGAGCTCCGCTTCAAGGTGATTTAAAGGGAGGATGGCTCACTCCGCTAGGCGCAACAACACCAGTGACGTCACTGGCATAGGATTGCCGTTGACTTATACCTATACGGGAATACGCTTTTTTCAATCTTTGTTCGTAATTATTATTGATGTCCTCAACATATTTTTCTATTATTTTTACCACATACAACATTCAATTAGCTATCGTTAAAAAAATATAAAAAAAAGAGCCCTCTACGATAAAAATTCAATTTTCCCATTACTTTCTTATGAAATGAATTTGGGCACGCCGGGTGAGACGGGAAGAATTGTGGCCGGTTGCATACCCAAGTGAGCCCACCTCCCTTTAAGTCACCTTGGCTCCGCTCATCAATTTTTTCTCGGCAAGTTTTCCTTTAAACTTGTGAAACGAAATAACTACTAACAGATCTGTTAAATTCCTGTTCTTCTTTTCTTCGCTGACGATTAAATCAAGATATTGACCTGAAAGAAGTTCCTCGGAGCTCATTTTTACATCAGTGAGGAATAGCAGCACGAACTTTCTTATCAACCATCTGTATTCAATGCAATTTCTCCTTTAGTCTCACAATTTTCGTTCAATTTTATCGATGTCTGAAATATATACTGTAGCTAACAAGCATGTTATTTAGTGATGTGTAGTAATTGATAGTATTTTTGATAGTATTGATAGTTTTTAGTAAATTTAGTACTATCAAACTATCGATAGTTACTTCATTGACTATCAACACTATATTGATAGTTCTTAAAAACTATCAAATTAATAAAAACTATCAAATCATCAAAATGAATAATTATGAATTTGTCATTTGTCAACACTGTTTTAAATTTATTTAATTATAGTTACCTAAATAGTAAATAATACTAAATATTTAGTATTTACTATTTAGTATTTACTGATTTTGTGAACTGTGATTTCGTCCATTCAGATGAATTTTGGAAGTTGGGAAAGAGACCATACGCTCGTCAGATTTAGGATCGTTCTCCCAGTCGTTTCTCGATCCTTGTAGAATACAAAGAGTGTATTTATTATTTCATTCAAAAAATTCTCAATCTAGTTTCTAATTAATAATAATTAATAACAAAATAGTGATTAAATCTTGTTAGAACTGATAATAAATTAATTATTCATCGATCCTAAAATTTTTAATAATTAATGTTAAAACTATCAAATAAACTTTGATAGTATTGATAGTATGTAAAAAACTATCAAACCACTATTTGATAGTATTGATAGTACTTTAAGTTACTATCAAAACAATTGATAGTCCGAAACTATCAACAACTACACATCACTAATGTTATTTATAAATATTTCAATATTTCAACCCAGTTTCAACTTTTCAATAGAATTGAAAGTATAAAAAAGATTTATTATTCATCAGTTGGTACCACTGCTGATTTGACGATGCCATATTGTTTCGACCTTATTTCGTGTCGACGTTAATGGTGTGTGAGCCCCTGAAATAGACCAGTTTTGTGATGACGTCACAAAGTGTGTTAATACTCTTGGTTACAGTTAGAAGAAGTACCCGTCTGTTTTTGTGCAAACGTAATAACTCCCATAAGAAAAACACACGGAGCGAAGATCATCAATATCATGATGTTACTACCTGAGAATAAAAAATTTGTTAGATATCAGAAGTTTATTAGCAAATGCTAAGAACCTTCTAGATTAAAAATATATACCTCTATGTACTTTCTAACAAAAATTTTTTATTCTCAGGTAAAGTCTGTTCAGAATAAGAACGGAGAGAGCTTCCCACAACACACAAGGTCATTTGGAGTGCGCGGTAACTAAGAGGAAATGTGAAGAGGGAACCGTCACACCGGGTTGTCGAATCGCAATTCAATCATGTTCAGAATAGTGTTATCAATTATCATGAAAGATTATTGTTTCACACTTCTAAAATAATTACTAATCCAGTAAATAGAATCGTTTTCAAGAAAAGGAATGACACCAAAACATGGTAATGACGTGCGCACGCTCCATGACCGTTTCGTGTGTGCCCTGCTTTTTGCCCCTCAAGATTTTTCTCTGTTCTTACTTTGAACAGACTTTAGTAACATAATGATCTTTGCTCCATGTGTTTCTCTTATGGGAGTCAATACGTTCCCACAAAAAAAAGACGAGTACTTTTACTAACAGTAACTCACTGGTTTGACGTCACACAAAACTGGTCTATTCTATACACTGAATTACCAATAATGGAAACTCGAGCGCTTTTTGGGGTCATGGGTACTAGCGGTAGGGCTCTATAGTTTCACCTGGGTATACTAGGCCACCATTTTGGTTCATACTGCGCCCGTCGATGCCGAATTGACTACGCGGTACGCTCCGCATAGTCGGATTCGGCACCCACGGGCGCAGTATGAACCAAAATGGCGGCTTAGTATACCCAGGTGAAACTATAGAGCCCTACTAGCGGCAGGGATTGGTACTACATGTATTTCGTTTTTCATTCATTCATTCAGTGTATGAGATTGTGATTACACTCTATCACGTGTTGGTGAACCACGGCCACCTCTATAGAAGGCCGTATATATGGGCGATGGTTGGTCTATATAGTACATATATGGTGCTAAGCATTAGGGTTAAACTGAGAACTTCTATTGTTATCTACTGATAGACTGATACTGAGTCTAAGGCCCGTTTCACACTATGCCGTGTTGCCGGAACGGCAGCCCAGAAGGCGGTCAAATTATCATACAAAAGTCAGGTCTTCACCCTTCACCCAGTGTGCGTCGTCTTGTGCA
Organism: Acanthococcus lagerstroemiae; assembly: GCA_031841125.1. Classification (NCBI taxonomy): domain Eukaryota; kingdom Metazoa; phylum Arthropoda; class Insecta; order Hemiptera; family Eriococcidae; genus Acanthococcus; species Acanthococcus lagerstroemiae. The sequence goes on from CM063114.1 coordinate 235,639, forward strand.
ATCTGAACGCACCCCAAGATTTACCCATTTACCAGGTAAAAATGTTTCCGGTATTCCGTGACTGATTCTTTTCATTACGTTCTGTTCCGTTCCGTTAATTATGTTCTGGTAACGTTATCTTTCCGTTAATCCGTTAAGTTAATTAATCCGGTTCACAGCCCTGACCGTAGTAGGTCGAATTCAGTGTTGTCACATTAGCCTATAGGGCCTTCTATAGAGGTGGCCGTGGGTGAACACAATGCTACACTAGCTCTGTTATGGTCAGGGCAGTGTTACCATTGTTACATCACAGGACTGGGTAGGGTAACAACTGATATGGAAAGAGTATTGGTCCATAAAGAACACCAAATTATGGTTGATACAAAATATGTAAGAACATAAAACAGTTATTAAAAATAAAAATATTTCGGCCACACAAAAAGCAAAAATACCGCCTGAGAACCAGCTTATCAGTTATCGAAACAAAAGAAACACCTGTCTCAATTTCTTACACCTACTCACAAGTAGGGCTCTATAGTTTCACCTGGGTATACTAAGCCACCATTTTGGTTCATACTGCGCCCATCGATGCCGAATTGACTACGCGGTACGCTCCGCATAGTCGGATTCGGCATCCACGGGCGCAGTATGAACCAAAATGGCGGCTTAGTATACCCAGGTGAAACTATAGAGCCCTATCACAAGTAGGTACAGAAATGTAAGTCCTGGTGTTACCTTCAGTGTTACCCCATGGCTAAAAAGAACACACTGTAGAGTTGTTTACTGTACAAATAGAACGCTTTTTCTTGTCCTGGTGTAACACTGGTGTTAAAAGTGTCGGAAATTGTGGCAAATAGGTAGAACAAAGCTATTTATAGTAACAATCCCTGCCGCTAGGTGCTGGGTCTAACAGCGCTCAATGTATTTTAAATGGAGTTTCCGGTATTGGTATTTCAGTGCTACAAAGTACAAAGATGTGATAATGATTAGGGCTAGGAAAAATATGCTCAAAAAAATGTAAAATATGCGCATAAAATTTGCCGCATTACTGATAAAAATATGCTAAAAATATTCTCCAAAAACCAAGAATATGCCAAAATATGCTTTTGCAATATGGGTATCAAATCACAGATTTTTTAAAGCTCTTTCTTTCCTCAGTAAATACAGAGCATTATTCCTCATAGAACATACGTCAATTATTTTTTGGATGGCAGAAATGTCATGTTCTCATGCTCTCATGTTTTTCAATTAATTTTAATTTTTCAAGAATTGTGATGTGTCAGAAGAAAAAGGCCTCAGTGGTAACTATACACTGAGACCTTTTTCTTGTGACATGCAATTTAACAGTGTTGATCATTTACAGTGAAAAAAATTGGCAAATATTCTTCAAAATTGTGAATTTCAGTGAAATATTTCCTAATATGCTGAAGAATCAGCTAAAATATACCAAAATATGCTCAGAGAATCAAAATATGCCAATTTTTGAAAAATATGCGCAGCTCATTTTACTCAAAATCTTCTGATTCGTCCAGATACTAAACATAACCCACTGTGGCGCAATGGAAAAAAATATGCCAAAGCATATTTTTCCTAGCCCTAATAATGATAAACGCAGAACACTGATTGCTAATTGGCTGATTTTTCATATTCAGCAATTCCACAAGGATTCGGCATCCACGGGCGCAGTATGAACCAAAATGGCGGCTTAGTATACCCAGGTGAAACTATAGAGCAGGGATGATAAGCCAATCAATAAAGCTTATACTACTTATGGCTTTTGCTTACGACCTTGAAAATATGGCTGATGCTTATAGCTTATGAGGTGATTGGCTTAAGCTTATGGCTTATAGCTTAAACTTATGGCTGGCTTAAACTCATAGCTTATTTGTATTTCCAGCTCAGGGATCAGTGGGAGCGCTATAGTCGAGGTAAATTGTTCTGTCATCATGTAGTTTGTAGTTATCATTCACAATGTACACACTATTTTCAATACATGAAAAAGATAGCGAAATACTGGTACGGGCAAAAGTTTAGTATAGTGGGTATGCTGGGTAGCCGGTACTGTGGCTAATCGGTGGGAAAGATCAATGCAGCCAACAAGACGAAAAGCATAAAATAAAAAATGTTAAGATAAAATTTAAATATTTAAAATTTTTAAATTCGAAAAACGAAAAAAAATCATAAGTCAGCCGAAAAAGTATAGCTTATGCTTATGGCTTATAACTTACAACACATTTGGCTTAAACTTATAGCTGACTTTATTGCCTAAAAACCTTCAGCTTATGCCTTAAATCTTATAGCTTATGGCTGACTTATCATCCCTGCTATAGAGCATTGATGTGTATTGCGGGTAGCCAGTTATGTTTCTTAACTGGACCAGACAAAGTCATATAGATACACCAAGTCGTTCGACTCTCCATTTAACCAATGTTAAACTTCGTATGTTACGATAATTTATCCCGATAGCAGCGCTGGCAACGTTCGACTGCCGTGAAATCAATGTAAACGTTGGGAGCCCTAACAAGGTTTTGCGTTTATCTCAATAACGGTCGAGTTTTATGAAAAAGTGAAAAGAACAAAATTTATTCTACCTGTTATTTTCTATCAGGTAAGATCAGTTTCAAAATTTTACCCATAAAAATTTCGAATTTACTCGCATTCGATGGGAAATTCCAAGGTGAACAAATTTAGCTCTTTCCAATTTTTCATCAAAATTGATAGTTTTTGAGCTAATCCGCAAAAACGTAAAACTGTCCATACAAGCGCAATGCAAACAAAGGAGTTCAGCGATAGCAGCGCGCTGGCATGACGGCAGAACGCGGAAACGCGCTAGTCGTCACTTGGTGTATCTATATGACTTTGGGACCAGACTTTAGTTGTGATTTGTGATGTCATGTGATTGTTGTGCTTTCGGTGACTGTATGAAAATGCAAATGCGAAAGCAGCGAAACAGAGAATGAAGTTTGTCTATTTGGTGTGGTTGAACGTTGCCATAAATTGCAATAGTCCAATAGTCTCATCTCCTCGTAGACTAGCAATCGGACTGCGTAATTGTAGGAATATATTTTATTTATATTATTTATATATGTATATTTGTATCGTGTTGCAGTTGAGAAACCTTCCTCGAACGCTTGGGTTTTGAAAATGATAACATTACTCGTGCGCCCGTAATTATCTATCAATATCGGTCGCTCACACGCCGCTGGGTAATGAAAACAGTTCCCACTCTCGAACTGATATCGAACAGCTCACGATTTTGTGGGGTTATGCGCTTATAAATCTTTCGAAACCAACTAACAGGTAATGATCATAAATTATAATTTATTATGATTGTCTGAGTTAACGATGCATTTGAACACGATTTCACGATGTAACATGATTAAAGATTGTACGATTTCTAATTCTGGTGTCAATAAAAAGGGAAATAGGCTAGTTCTGCTAGTATGAGTTCAGGAGACGAATCAAGGCGGGAACTAAAGGTGCGAATTTGTTTTCACTCCGTCATTTGTTTCTCGGACACGTTTGTCTCAACTGTGTAAGATACATTGATTTGTGTATAACCTAATTACGCTTCGACGTTACAGATTGTATTTTGTCATTTACATATGAATACACTGAAATCTTTTTCACTCCGACTTTTCTCTGGAGCGAGTTCGATCGCTTCGTCTTTGTCGATTCTATTGCAGCGTATGTTTTAGCTTATTTAGACATTTGTACTTTCTTATCGATATTGGTTCTCCGCGAACGATAGCGAACAACCTGCCTGCATTTTTGGTGAAAATTGTCTCAGTAACCGTCACCTCGGTACACCAGCTCTCTCCGCATTTGAACATCTGCCTGTTCGGTGAATGATTACTCTGTGATCTTGTAATTTCCCGATAAAAATGGTAGCTTCCCACGTGCTATGTGTAAGCTGCGCACGTTTCTCTTTCGAAACATAGTAACTTTTGTACGTTCGAGGCTGAACTGGTCTCAATTCGTTGTAACTCTGCATTGTTCGATGACTATTTCGACCGAAATAATATTTACATTTGTTATTTTTACGATATCAGATTGTGGCGGATCCTATCAGCCCAATGGCTAGAGGACAGCAGAAACTTCAGTCTCAAGCTAAAGCCGCGGAAAAAGCGGCGAAATTGAAGAAACAGCACGGCCATAGCGCTAATGATCAGAAAAAAGCGGCACAGAAAGCGCTAGTCTTCGTGTGTGTAGTTTGCAAAGTAAGATTTCTACGGTACTCCTGCTCGCCAAATGCGAGTAAAAGAGCCCCTTTATCGAGTATATTCTATATTTCTTACGTTTTGCAGGCACAAATGCCCGATCCAAAAACATACAAGCAACACTTCGAAAACAAACATCCAAAGAATAATATGCCAGAGGAATTAAAAACTGTGTCCGTTTAAGTTGACTCATTTTCAACAACTTATTTTGGTTCATCGAAATCGCGTGTTTATTTTCTCCTCTTCACTTTTTTCCCCCCAACAGTAAGAAACAAAGAGTGATCGTAAATTTCTTCTCATTTTGTTATCGATCGATGTGTTTTTATTTTTGTAACACCATTGAAAAAAGTACGTAATTTATTTTTAAGGGGTATAAGAATACGAATCCATTATGCCGAATAAATTTATGCTGTTATCGCGTAATATCAACTTATTTTAGAATCAGAAGTATCTAACTGCTAGTTGTACAAGTTTCTCGAATACTCGGTAACCAGTAGCTGTGGCTGTGTTTTGAGTCAGTTCAGGGCAGTCTCGAAGTGTGGAAAAATGCGAGCCACCTTCAATACCGCGTATCCTATTACGGCTTACCTCTGCAACATGTACGAATCATGGACTTCTCGTTAACTATTATGGCACAAATAGGAGCCTCTAATGATTCCGATTAACGGTAATGCTTAAATGATGAATCGTGATACATAGGACATGCTGAATTTAACGCGGTATGTACAGTTTACGAAGTTTCACTTCTCACGAGAGGAGCGCCCACCAAATCGTCATTAACTCATTAACTACAATTTGATAGTAATAATCGCGCCAGCTGAAAAGTATTTTAAAATTTTCATATTACGAGGTACTACTGATGTCAGATGTATTATACTAAATAATTCACGAATGCTACGAAATTCATTTTACTGCAGACAACTCATCAACATCAGTGCACATTGTGTGTTAACATTCCTGCAAAATTTTTCAATTTTTGGTAGAAAATTGTCTATGTCTTTAAAATGACAACAGTTGAAGTAGACCTGTCCGAAGATACGATGCATTGATAAGTTTTTAATTTATTTTTCTTTTTACCTAGAATGCGATTATCCTGAGAACAACAGGAGATGCAGCATTGGCTCATTTCTTACAATTTGACACCTAGTAAATATTATTAAGTCAAACAATTTTTGAGCTTTTGACATTCGGACCTAGCAGCGTAGTGGCTGACATCTGGTGAAAGTTTCTAACAACATCCGTTTACACACCATTACAACGCACGCACAAACGTCGCTCTTATCAACGTTTCAACGTTAGAATTGTTCTTTGAGTATGTATAGTAAATGGAGGGACAGAATTGCGTGTTTACTGTACATTCCGCCACAGTAAAACAGAGAGCGCTGCGTGATACTTTTACAGCCATATAAATCAAATTATATGGGAGTGTTGTCTTCTTATCAGCGAGATACCGGCTGTTCCTAGCCTGGATCGTGTCAATATTATTTTATATTTTTATTTTATTGCAAAAATTTTATCTTCCATTTTACAATGAAAGTGGAAAAGTGCATTGTGTGTGGTTCGAAAGTTGGACCTCTGTTTCGATTTCCGACACAGTTACCTAAACGTCAAGAATGGGTAAATGCCATCAATGTTCGGTTAGCCCCCCTAGTAGTCTCCTGATCAAGATTAAAAATAGAGGTGGACTGATATTTCCATCGCGTGACGTTCTTCAGATATGTTCAACTGTTGAGAAGTTGTTTCGGCAAAATCTGAATATGTTACACGAATGTAAATTTCCACTTCGTATATCAACACTTGTTTTTCGAAGAATTGGTCAGTCTGCATTCCAGTCATCAGAGATGGACGCTTATGTCAAATCTCAGGCTATTCTGGATGACCACCGAAATGAACTGATACAAATTATAATAAAATTATACTTCAAGATTCGTATGAAATATGAAAGAAAAGTGTTGGCCCAGCCAAAATATTACATTCGCCGAACCATGCACAAACTTATTCATTTTAAAGAGTCTTTGTCAAAGAAATATGTAAAATAAACCTTCTTCAAACGGCATTTTTCTACTTCATTTTGGTTTCAAAGAAATAGTTTATACTAATTTTCCTCCGACTTATTAAAGAAACAAATTTGAAAGGGTTTTCTGCCTTTCTGTATCTTATTCCCCTGTCCAACTTCTTACATTTTGAAGCTTTCACTTGAAAAATGTCAAACTTGCATGAATTAAATTTGTAATAATGTTGATTTTATTGCGAACTATTTTTACACACAAGTAATATAGACACTTACATGTTCGCAGAATCCATCTTAGAAAATCAACAAAATTAAATCAAAATGTAATGTCCGCAACCACCGGATCAGCGCGACCCACATGATATTTGTTTTATATGTCCGAAATTCCTGGCCCTGCGCGCTCTATCTTACTTTCCACGGAACTACAGTTTTTATCCCTCCATTACTATACATACTCAAAGGAATTGTTGATAGATTTGTATATTTCGCCTGCGCTCTTGCGGCTTAACGTCGAATCAATTATGTTTATCTGCTTTTTATCTGTTTACCATTTTATTCTGGTACCTTGCATCGTTTTGCTGTTCATAAAGTGTACATCGAGGTCGGAAGTTGTGTTTTATTTCGACAGAATAAATAAAATATCAAAGCTAAAAGAACTTGACGTGAAAAACTTCAATTTTCGAGTGACTCTGCACTAATTCCAATAAAATTTTTCGCAAAACTTGTCCTAAATATTATTTAATCGTTACTGGGCTACCTATTTTTACTTGGATTGCTATCATAAATTAATTTTTGACGAAATTGGAACGAAATGAAAATCACGATTTTCACATTTAAGTGCATAGAGATGTTCTCCGCTATCCTAACGTTAGTAACATTGGTGCGGCAACGGGGAAGACTCGATGCTAGCGCTACACCGCGCTGCTATTGGGATTTAAAAGGAAATATAGAGCGGGCTGAAAATCACCCCGCACCAGCAATATAAGGGTGATCAAATCGTTCTCTTATGGGGCAACCCATGTAAAACGCAATTTTTCAAGGAGTTCTAATTTTCTCAGAATTTTTTATTTGAAATCGATTTGTCTTTTTTTTTATTATTTATAACTATTTCAACAAAATGTAGGACATACATTTTTCAGAAAAAAAAAGTATGACGGAGAAATTCAAGTTTGAAAATGAAAATTTTCCCATTTAAAATACATGGGCTTTTCTGGTTCGATAAAAATCCACCAGATGTCAGCCACTTTGCTTTTAAATCCCAATAGGTCCGAATTGAAATATTTAAACGTGGTTTTTTCACATCTTCATTCGTCTCACGATCAGTGATTCGAATCCAATGGACGACGCGGATTTGTAAAATTTATTCGAATCTTTTTCGTGGATTCGTCATTTCTCATTTCGTCGGAATTTTTTGTTAGCCGTATTAGGCGCCAGTGCCGTTTTTACCATATGTGCGGACTGTGCGGCCGCACAGAGCGGCAAATTTTGAGGGGGAAAAAACGAAGAAAAACAGAGAAAAAAAATTGAAAAAAAATTCGGGGAAAAAAGTAAAATCGTCGAATTATGAAAAATGTACATGTTTTTTTTTTGGGGGGGGGCATGGGGCGGCAAAAAGTTTTTCGCGCAGGGCGGCGGCGAACCTAAAACCGGCACTGTTAGGCGCTGAAGTCGCCTAATATGGCCATTCATTTTGGTCACTTTTCTTTTTTCAAAAAAAAAAAAAAAAAAAGAAAGAAAGAAAGATCAAAACAGGAAATAAAAGCTACAAAATTCCTTCTGGCCTCCTCAGTTGAAACATTAAGTTCAATTTCTTCGGAAACTACATTGCTGAAAGTACATTTCCTATGATTACATCGAATAAGATCCAGTTTTTGGTCTTTCTGAAGAAAAAAAAATGGTCTTTCTGAAGAAGAAAAAAAATGTCAACGATTGCTGAGTGAGTAAGAAGGGTATCCTTCATTTTGATTTTGTCACCGCAAAAAAGATTCCATAATTCCTAGATTCGATGATTCGTGGATTCGAATCACAGTAAACGTAAATCATTCCCGAACCATATTCGAATCCAAAATGGTAACTTTAATGATCTTCGCTCCGCGTGTTTTTCCACGGTCGCCTCTAGTAGAAGTAGGGATACTAGACTATGATGAGTACTCTCGACCGCCATTTTAGTAGCAGAAGCCGAGAGTAAACACGTAACATGTTGTGATAATGATTTACGTTGTGATCTGATAAGTGATGTTTACTCTTAGCTTCTGCTACTAAAATGGTGGTCGAGAGTACCCAGCGTGGTTCAGTATCTCTAGTAGAGGTAGGGCTCTATAGTTTCACCTGGGTATACTAAGCCGCCATTTTGGTTCATACTGCGCCCGCGGATGCCGAATCCGACTATGCGGAGCGTAACGCGTAGTCAATTCGGCATCGACGGGCGCAGTATGAACCAAAATGGTGGCTTAGTATACCCAGGTGAAACTATAGAGCCCTAGTAGAGGCGGCCGTGGTTTTTCTCAGGGATGGGCAAATTCGTTTATAAATCGAATCGATTCACGATTCGCCACAAGAAAATTGAATCGATTTGCAATTTGCGATTCTCTACAATGAAGTCGAATCGATTTGCGATTCGCAATTCATCCAAACTAATCGCGAATCGATTCGCTAATTCTTTAATTCGCGATTCGTTTTTTTTTTTGTTTCTTCAATATTGTTAACTGTATGTTGTGATAGTGATTACGCTCTATCTAGTGTTGGTGAACACAATGCTAAATTATTATAGTAACAATCCCTACCGCTAGGTCTAACAGCGCTCAATGTATTTTAAATGGAGTTTCCGGTATTAGTATTTCAGTGTATTTGCTACAAAGTACATACAAAGAGGTGATAAGTGATAATGATAAACGCAGAACACTGATTGCTGATTGGCTGATTTCATCTTCGACCATTCCACACTCCACAGCCCACAGTAGAGAGCAGACAACACACAGCCACACATGCCGTCGAATTTTGATTCGAATCCTACGATTCATTGAAAAGGAATCGATTCACGATTCCAATTTGCAGAAATTTTTGGCGAATCGATTCGCGATTCCGATTCGTTAAATTTCATTCGAATGGATTTGCGATTCGTCTAAAATCGAATCGATTCGCGAATCAATTTGCAAAAGAATCGATTCGTTGCCCGTCCCTGGTTTTTCTTATGGGAGTTATTATGTTCGCACGAAAAAATACGGGTACTTCTTCTAACCGTAACCGAGACACCGAGAGTAGTATCACTCTTTGTGACGTCATCACAAAACTAGTCTATTTTAGTGGATTCGTTTTCAACCTTGATTCACACCCATCCCTCAACGTTATGGGCATATGGGCATGATATCAGTCTTATTCAACATGGCACAACTGTACATATGACAAAAACTCAAATTTGTCATTCACTACATTTACGAACTTCGAATAAGCAGGACATGGTATATTACTCTGAAAAGGGAACCGATTTTAATCAATAAATTCGAATAACACTGCATTTAAACCATCAAATTCAATGGACTCGACACTCTAGTGCACGAAATACCTAATAAAGCCACATGGTATATCGTGGAAGCATTTTAATTAGCTTTGGTAGTACCACCATAAATGAAAAATAAAAAATAGTATAATCAACGATTAACTTAATGAAAACCGAAGTTGAAGCGAAAGTTGGAAAGCCTCGAGTAGAAGTTTGTTTTAAAATGACCAGTTGACTGGAACATAAATAAGCAGCAATGCTGCACGAGGCACGACTAGGGTCGGCAAATGCTGCAATTCCTATTTCCTACCGTCTGAATTCTGCGCTAAACATTAACGCACTCTATATTCATCAATAATAAACATCCTACAAAACTACAAACTAGGACAGAATCGCCATCCATATTACCACTTGATAGCGTCTGAGTACTGAACAACTTGAATAATTAAAAAAATAGGGTCTAGCCGACCCTAAGAACTAGTATTTAGATGAAAAAACAAAACAAAAAAACTAGTTGAACATTCGTGTCAACGAACGATGGGACATGAGTACGCTAACAAATTTTCGGTCATTTCTTCTCACTGGACAGAAAAAGAAAGGGAATATATAAAAAAACAAATCAGGGGAACTATATTATCGAACTTCATGTACATGACTTCAAAGTATACACGTTAAAATCGAATTACGAAAACGTTAAATTAAATCGAGGAAATGTCGAATCTTTTTCCTTCTAAATTCTTTCCGGTGGAAACAAGGTAAAAGTAGCCATTTTGATAATATTGATAAAGGAGCGGATGGTGGTATCTTCAGAGGCACTAACACAGGCGTCAAGGCGCCGAGAGACGCGCCCAAGCCTAGTTATTTCTTCTTTTGCGCTTTTTCGGCGGCCTTCGTTACTTTACCAGCCGACAAGTCTTTAGTCACAACACTCTGTAACAAGACGCGAATGTATGAGTCGAAAGCTTCAACGTGAAACAACACGAGACTATGACAATAAAACCAGAGAAAAGGTTCAATTGTCAAATGATAACAGAACATGCTCAACTAGTAAAAACTGTAGAAAGGAAGAGGAGGGGAAGTTTAAAATCTCCATCTTCGCAGATAGAACGCGTAACACGATATTAATCGATATGACAATCTTCAAGAATCAAAATGAAGTGTTTGACGGGTAGAAAACTGTCGAAGTAAGCCGACTACATTTAAGGAATGATGTCAACAACAAACAATCTCGTATGCTGACACAAAACAACACTCACTTTAATAACTCCTACTGCTACAGTTTGCCTCATGTCACGCACGGCGAAACGTCCTAAGGGCGGGAATTCTTGGAAAGATTCAACACACAAAGGTTTAGTTGGAACCAAATTGATTATGGCCGCGTCACCAGACTTGATGGCTTTCGGATTTTCTTCTGTTGTTTTACCTAAATAAAGAAATGGGTATCAATACAAGAGAGTTACTGTCAGAACGAAATGATTAATTCGGATAGGTTTGACCATTCGGCGATCAAATTCTAAAATATAAGAGATACAGTAGAGACACTTTCATGTATTCAAGGTCGTTTGTCTCTCACTTTTATTGTAATATGATATTTGCCACGGAAACACGTACACTCGTGAACCTAATCCAAGAACTGTTTACTTTGTATCATCACGAAAACACGCTGTAAAAGAAAGTCTCCGTCACCTTTAGCGAGTTCTATTCTGCATAATTATACCAAATCACTAATAATTACTAAAAAAATAATCGAGATTTTGCTGATATACGAGGGACTGCGAGTAAAAGAGTATCCTAACGTACATTAACTTCGCCAAATCCTTCATATCAAAATATACCAGAGAAGAAAATATTAGTATTTTTTAATTAATTTATTTTTAATTCACGCGCAAAAAATACGATTCTTCACAGGCAACACCGACACAATTAATAAATCACTTTTTCGTCAACATTTCCAAGTCCAAGAGAAACATTACAAGCGTGTCTAGAAAAACGTTTTTCGCGAAAAAATTGCTGGAACGAAGAAAAATGTTTTTAAGGGAGGGATATTGTATGATGTACACATGCAAGAAACTTTTTGTACTCATGCAATTTACCGCACGAGCCGATTTTACACTCTTTACGCAAAACCGGCTTCTCACACTTGTATCTTAGGCTGGCCGTACACTACAGCATTCACACCAAACAAAGTAAAATCAAACTATTTTGCTTTTGTTGGATCTATATAAAACATTCACATCAAGCACGTACAATGCACGTCATTCAAAAGCGGACGCACAGTCATATAAGTGTATACGTGTTTGCTTTTGAATGGTTTTGCTTTGGTGTGAATGCTGTAATGTACGGCCAGCGTTTCTATTCTACACATAAACTGGTCAATGCATACGTGCACGGTAGTACAATCGTGTAAGATCACATACCAAACTTACAAGCGTACAACTAACATCAAAACTGAATACAGTATTTTTTCAAACTCAAGTTCCATTATTCGCTAATTTCAACAAGACAGACTGAGTCTCCTTTTCAATGCTAGCTGTCTTCATTCTTAAATTAGGACAAATTATTACAAAAATTACTAGTTTCGCGACCGTTAAAAAGAAAGCATTCATAAGCGTACTATATTTTCATAATCGCGCTATAAATATCTCAAGTTTCAAATACCAGAAACGAATTTTGCGACCTGTAAAACCTTTTCAATACATAGACATATTATACAAGTCACCACCTTCATTTTTGGGCCCATTTCCCCGCCTGCCTCAATGTTTGAAAATCAGAATTGCATTACACTACTGAACAACTATTTGCACAATGCATTTCGACAGGTGATTCTGAGGTACTTTTCAACGCTGAACACGATACTGCGACCCATTTTTCTCTATCATGTCACAATTCGGAGTTCTGAACGACTGAAATTCATTTCCATTTTGTTTTCGCATTGGAATAAGCGGTACCACTGACTGATATTATCAGTATTATCAGACCACAATAACAGAAAACAAACAGACGGAATATACACTACACACGACCGCAACACACAACAACACGAATCAGTATGACCACATTCAATTCCTAAACCTCTTTTTGAACACATTTAGTTGAATTTTTTACAGTTTTGATCAGAAAAACTAGACGTGATCGAGAAAAACGGCCGATGGCACTGTATTCAGCGTTGAAAAGTACTCGAGAATCACCTCCTTAAATGCGTTGTGCAAACAAGAAATTTCATTTTGTTCAGTAGTGTTATTATCAAAAACAAGCGTCGCGACGTTCAAAACCAACGAAACAATATCTGTAACATTTTATTTCGTGAAATTCTAGCACCCTAGTCCACTTCCAAGTGTTCTAATACGAAACTCAATGTTAGACCGAATCAAAAATTAATTTAATATCCTCGAAGTCGGAGAGATGACCTTTCTCGGGATACACAAACACAAATGTTGTGAAATAAATCAGAGGGGGGAGAAGGAGGAGAGGTAATTAGCATCCTTCCTCTTTTCACAACTAAGGGTGACTGAAAGAAAAGTGTCAAAAAATTCTATGGTTCTATCCTTAATGACCTGTTTTCATGTATGGCAGTGGAGAGTGTAAATTTAAATCTCTCTTTCTTCCCTCACCACTGTCCATGTTTCCAAGGAACGTACTTACAGACGGGAGGGGGCAGAGGGTAATCCTTTAGATGAAAACTGGATCTTGAATAGTTTTTATCTGAAAAAATTCTTTGATACAGCGGATATTCATCGACTAATCACTAAAAATCCTATTTTACTGGGTCCGGTGAACCTTCAAAATCTGGATCAAGCTGCGTTCGAATTGTAGGGAGTTATAATGTGTTGTACCCTACTCAACTGACCAACAACATCAAATTCCCAGTTTCCGAGAAATGTTGCATGGGGAACTCCAATCGAAGGAACTGACTTCTAGCGGTGAAACGAGGAACTAGAAGTCACTGAAATCTACTTCTCCCAATTTTTTTTTTACACAGGAAGTAAAAATTCATTTTTTTGGTTTTTGTTTTTTGTAGTTTAGGAATCTGTATAGGGAGCCAATCTGGCATGCGTGCATCGCTATACGCTCCACCAAACATTTCATAATACGCGTTGATCAGTGTTAAAGCATGCGTGTAAATGCATAAGCGCGTTCTATAGTTCATTTTAGTTCCCAGTTCAATTTTCTTAATTTGACCAGACTACACAGGTAAAGGGTAAACATATTTACAGTTAAATAAGATCCCGCAATCATCATTTCAATACAAAACAGTTCCAAGTTCCGCAGCCAGATTTCAGTCGAGTCACCCAATTGACTTTTTCAGATCACATAGTTCACCATTGGGGACTTTTAGTTCGGGAAAATGAACTTACTATCGTCATTAAAAAATCCAAAACGAATCGATCGAGAAAATCTTAACGTCCTAATTGGAATCAGGCATTCTCAAAACTTTCAAGACGTATACACGATAATCAATATCACAAGCAGTTAACCAGAATCACTCCACGCCACTCACTTCCGAACTATCATATACCTGTACGACGGTCGCATTTTTCCTTGATTGTAGCGAACTTGCAGGCTATGTGCGCGGTGTGGCAATCCAATACTGGGGTGTACCCGTTCGATATTTGTCCCGGGTGATTCAACACAATTACCTGGAAAACGAATGCTCGTTAACACGACTACTCGTACTTCAAACACGTTCCGAGACACACTCGAGAATGATGCTGAAGGTATTCATTTTCACCTGAGCAGTGAAATCAGCGGCGGCTTTTGGAGGAATTGTTTTTGGAATCGCCGACAACGTAACCTCTTCGTAATTCTTTCACCGATACGTTTTTCACGTTGAAACCAACGTTATCTCCGGGAACAGCTTCCTGCAGGGCTTCGTGATGCATTTCCACCGATTTAACTTCGGTGGTCAAGTTGACCGGGGCGAACGTAACGACCATGCCGGGTTTTATAACACCGGTTTCGACTCGGCCAACGGGTACTGTACCAATACCACCGATTTTGTACACGTCCTAAAAACATCTCTCATCAACACACCTACTAAAAATAGAAACTACAAACGAGTCGAAAAGTTACAAACATACCTGAAGTGGAAGCCTCAAAGGTTTCTCGGTGGGTCGACTAGGGGGCAAAATAGCGTCGAGGGCTTCGATCAAACATTTACCATCAGCTTTACCTTCTTTACGTTCGACAGACCACCCCTTGAACCACGGCATCTTGTCAGATGCTTCCAACATGTTATCACCGTTCCAGCCGGAAATCGGTACAAAGGCAACAGCCGCCGGATTATAGCCGATTTTCTTAATGTAACTGCTTACTTCTTTCTTAATTTCTTCGAATCGGGCCTAAAACATGATCGCTGACCGCGTTAGTCTACAAATACCCTCAACTTTTGAAACACATCCACATTTGTTCGATTCTTACTTCGCTATACGGAGGTTCGGTAGAGTCCATTTTGTTAACACCGACGATCAATTGTTTCACGCCTAACGTGAAGGCTAACAAGGCGTGTTCTCGAGTTTGACCGTTCTTAGAAATGCCAGCTTCGAATTCACCGGTACCAGCGGCAACAATCAATACGGCGCAATCAGCCTGCAATACATAATCGAAAAAAGTAAGCATCAACGAGTTACGCTCTTCTCTTCCGAAATATGGCGATTATAAATCATACTTGAGATGTTCCAGTAATCATGTTCTTGATGAAATCTCTGTGTCCAGGGGCGTCAATAATAGTCACATAATATTTAGCAGTTTCGAATTTCCATAAAGCAATATCGATAGTAATGCCACGTTCACGTTCGGCTTTAAGCTTATCCAATACCCAGGCATATTTGAAAGAACCTTTACCCATCTATGAGACAAAATATAAATCACTTAATTTTAAGCGAGTTTCCAGTTGAACGGGATATCATGATTCCGGATTTCTGAGGTGTCGGAATATGATCGTGTAGAAAACTACGTACTTCCTGGGCTTCCTTTTCGAATTTTTCAATTGTACGTTTGTCGATACCTCCGCATTTGTAGATGAGATGTCCGGTCGTGGTTGATTTACCGGAATCTACGTGACCGATTACGACGATGTTGATGTGAATCTTCTCTTTACCCATTTTTACCGAGAACTACGAATAAGATACGAAATAAGACCTACAATACGAGAAGGAAAACACGTTATCAGCCCATCAGAACATTGCAACAGGAATGATTCGAATAAGACCAAGAACTTCAACGTAGACTAAACGCAATTTTGGATATCTAGTCAACAAAATGACACAGCCGCGAGAGCGTACGGTTATCAGGAACACCCCATACTGTATTTCTCGTTTTACTTAGTACCCAAATATGCGTCCAACTACGAAAATTTCAACTGCGGTCGTTTAAACGGAGTAAATGAACTAGAAATAGCGCACGAACATCCGGACAGTTTGTCCAAAAAAGAAAGATTCATTTACAGGTGAAAAGACACAAGATATGGAACATGGCGACCATGCTTTCATAACGTGGAGCCTCATTTATACCACGCAGGTCGGCAGGTCAGAAATTACTCGAGTAAGACGCGGAACAGAAGCGAAACGAAATCGCTACGTCGGCTGGTTAGAAATGAATTATTACCCGAAATCAAGGCATTAGAACGGACAATAATCGCATGAGAATAGATTAATTAATGTAGAGGCCGGTCCTGGTAGCTCGATCTGTATTACAGAAGATGAAGAATCAACGAACGATTGGTGAAAGCTAACTTCATGAAATCACTTTAAAGACTCGAATCAAATTTTAAATCACATTAAGAACAGTGAATTAAATGACTTACCCTTTAAAAGATTCGTCTAATAAGTATTCGAAGGTTTTCAGCTAGAGACACACTCCACGTGATTATGAAACTCCACGAGTCCACGAACCAGGAAGCACAACAGCACAACACAAACAGCCAAACAGCGTGCATTGGTGCACTGCTAAGTGCCAGGGCTGACAAGCTAAAGCGAATGATTGGCTTAGCAGAAGAAGAAGCCGTATTTGATTGGCTTGTGAAGCTAATCAAAAGCCAATCCTTCAAAAAGCATTAAGCCAATAAAAAGCCGATCAATTTATCGAAGCAGCACAAGCCAATGAATTTTTTTTTTTTTTTCCTTCAAGAAAACGGCTCGTGCATGGTGCATCGTGGATCGTGCTCGACCGGGCGACTACATCATGAACGGCTGGAAGCAGTTGATGAAATTATGAAAAAGCCATTCCCAAGCTAATCAAAATCGGCCATTGGCTTGTAAGCCAATCGTGAAGTTTAAGCCAATGATGATTGGCTTGTCAGCCCTGCTAAGTGCTAACGTGCAAACAGCACACTATTTCGCATCAAGACACTCCGTAAGAAGCGCTAGTGTAATGGACGAGAAGGTGATGGTCACTTGGTAGCAGGGATGTGAAAGAAGCTGGAAGCAGAAGCCGGAAGCCGGAAGTTTTTATGTATCCTGACTCAAATCGAGAAGCCGGTAGCCGGAAGCCAATTCCAGTTGGAAGCCAGAAGCTGGAAGAGAAGTCTTTTGTTTATCGGCTTCTTTTTGGCTTCTAAGTTCCAATTCAGATCAGCATTTGGCCTAATTTGTCTGTCATTGTTTATAAGAAAAGAGCTCTTAAACTCGTTGCTTCAAAGTCTAAATATATTATTTCATTTGAAAATGTTTTGTGCTTCTTATTATTTTGGAAGAGGAGGGAGGGGGGCTTAAAAGATGCTAGAGGTGAAATAAAGTGAAATTTCGGGAGCTAGAAGTCGGAAGCTGGAAGTTTTTTGAAATAACAGAAGCCAGAAGCCGGAAGTTTTTAAAAATTACAAAATTGAAAGAAGTCAGAAGCTGGAAGCTTTTTAAAATTATGGAAGCCAGAAGCCGGAAGAGAAGTTTTTTCAATAAGCTTCTCATCCCTGCTTGGTAGTCACTTGTCGGACTTAATGTCTGTTCCAACTAACCTATACAACATGCAATCCGCAATACACCTCTAACATAGATAGTTCGGGCAGGGCTCTATAGTTTCACCTGGGTATACTAAGCCACCATTTTGGTTCATATTGCGCCCGTCGATGCCGAATTGACTACGCGTTACGCTCCGCAAAGTCGGATTCGGCATCTACGGCGCAGTAAGAAAAAATGCGGGCTTAGTGATACCCAGTGAAACTATAGAGCCCTCTATTAGTCGGACTCAAAGATAGTATAAATGCTCTCACACCTGGTTTCAGTATCCCATCTGCTAGCATCACCGGTATAGAAAATCGGCTCCAATGCATTTTAAATGGGAAATTGGTCATTTTTAAATCGCGCTTATTACATTTTTCCAGGGTAAAACGATCTGAAAATTTGACATACCATGCATTCATATCTTGGGAGCAGGAAAATATTTTTAAAAAAACAATATGCTACACATCAATTTCTTATTTTTTTCAATTTGAACGACGGCACCTCCACGCGAAATTTCTTATTTTTTTCAAATTGAACAACGGCACCTCCACGCGAAATTCACCATGTATTTTAAATGGGAAAAATGACTATACCGGTGACTGGTGAACGCTTATGCAACATTCGTACAAAGTCTGGATACGCTTATTTTATACGGCCAGCGACTAGGAAGTTAGGTATCTAGTGTAGTAGTATAAACGTCTTTGGTCGAACCTAGCAGCGTAGTGGCTGACATCTGGGTGAAAGTTTTTAACAACATCCATTTACACTCCTTAACCACGGCCACCTCTACAGAAGGCTCTATAAGCTAATGTGACAACACTGATTTCGACCTACTACGGTAGACGTTTCGGTGTGCGAGCGGCAAAGTGTAACGGTACCGCACTTCGTCCTCTATCCGACTTTTAATTTTCAGACAATCGCTACTTGTTCCACAATGAACCGATTCCATTGAGAGTTGGCTCAAAAAATCGAAAATCGTTTGCTCTTTAAATTATTTTCTCTTCAATTTTTTCCGCAAACTCACTGTATTCGCAAAAGAACCGATTATTCGTATTTTTCAAAGTTTTTTCCATAACAACATGTGTAAGGTAGCCGTGCCTTAACTCGCACGCACATATGTCGCTCTTATCAACGTTAGGATGAATATCCAAAGATGTTTATACTACTACACTAGATAGATACTAACTTCCTATCCTGCCATAGTAAAATGAAGCGTACTCAAGACTTTGTTCGCATGTTGCATAAGCGTTCGCCAGTCACCGGTATAGTCATTTTTCCCATTAAAAATACATGGTGAATTTCGCGGGGAGGTGCCGTCGTTCAAATTTAAAAAAATAAAAAATTGAAGTGTAGCATATTGTTTTTTAAAAAAAAATATTTTCCTGCTCCCACGATATGAATGCATGGTCTGTCAAATTTTCAGATCGCTTTACCAAGGCAAAATGTAATAAGCGTGATTTAAAAATGACCAATTTCCCATTTAAAATGCATTGAACCAGATTTTTTAGGTATACTGGTGACGCTAGCAGATGGGATACTAAAACGCGGGGTGGGTGAGAAGGGTTTATACTACTAGCAGGCTGAAGTTAGGTTTCTAGTGTAGTAATATAATATATAAACGTCTTTGTGAATATCAAAGCTGATAAAAGACCTTAAACATGATTACCAATAGGTCTGACTTTCCTCATATCTTTTCCACGGACCACCAATTGGGATTTTTGTAAACTCAAAGTAGATGACACCCGGCGGCGGAATACGTAACTAACAAAACCAGGATCTTGGTTCTTCTTTACATGCTGTTTAATGAGGCAAAATAATTTTTTGAAAAATTGTAGTTAATTCAGGAGTGGTTGTCGAGAATTAAAATTTGGTGTGTAAGTACACGAAAGTCTTCGAAATGATGAAACAAATAAATCCAAGCGGGAAATTACTTGGGTAATACTGTCTACTGTGTTACTAGCTTCTGAATTATGCACAGTAAGTTTTCAATGGTATTTCCTTATTCCTTCTCCATGGTCCTGGTTTCATCTTGTTATCAGTCGCACAAGAGCGCTCTCTATATTTAGGTTTAAATTCCATTAAGAGAGAGGCTAGTCTCAAGGTTACAAGAACTGTAACAGGTTGATCCACTCAGGTATGCAATCCGCAACAATTCTTCCCGTCTCACCTGTGCCGAAATTCACTTCATAAGAAAGTAATGGGAAAATTGAATTTTTGCCGTAGAGAGTTCTTTTTTTTTCTTTTTTTTTTCTTAAACGACAGCTAATTGAATGCTGTGTATGGTAAAAATAATAGAAAAATATGTTGAGGACAAAGATAAAAAAAAAGCTGTATTCCCGTAAACGGCCTGTATGAGTTTCATTGCAGTGACGTCATTGAAGTATTTGCGCCTTGCTCAGTGGACCAACCTGTTCTAGTTCTAGTAATCTTGGACTAGTCTAAAGACGTTTATACTACTACACTAGATACCTAACTTCAGCCTGCTAGTAGTATAAACCCTTCTCACCCACCCCGCGTATTAGTATCCCATCTGCTAGCATCACCAGTATAGAAAATCTGGTCCAATGCATTTTAAATGGGAAATTGGTCATTTTTAAATCGCGCTTATTACATTTTGCCTTGGTAAAACGATCTGAAAATGTGACAGACCATGCATTCATATCTTGGGAGCAGGAGAATATTCAAAAACAAAAAAACAAAAAAAAACAATATGCTACACTTCAATTTCTTTTTTTTTTTTTAATTTGAACGACGGCACCTCCCCGCGAAATTCACCATGTATTTTTAATGGGAAAAATGACTATACCGGTGACTGGCGAATGCTTATGCAACATGCGAACAAAGTCTTGGGTACGCTTTATTTTACTACAGCAGGATAGGAAGTTAGTATCTATCTAGTTGGATATTCATCCTAACGTTGATAAGAGCGACATATGTGCGTGCGAGTTAAGGAGTGTAAATGGATGTTGTTAAAAACTTTCACCCAGATGTCAGCCACTACGCTGCTAGGTCCGACCAAAGACGTTTATACTACTACACTAGATACCACTTTCCTATCCTGCCGTAGTAAAATAAAGCGTATCCAGACTTTGTACGAATGTTGCATAAGCGTTCGCCAGTCACCGGTATAGGTAGTCATTTTTCCCATTTAAAAAAAATACATGGTGAATTTCACATAGAGAGGTGCCGGCGTTCAAATTAAAAAAAAGAAAAAGAAATTGAAGTGTAGCATATTGTTTTTTTATATTTTCCTGCTCCCAAGATATTGCGGTGGGTGAGAAGGGTTTATACTACTAGCAGGCTGCAGTTAGGTATCTAGTGTAGTAGTACAAACGTCTTTGGGCTAGTCTCTAATTTTTCAGTAGAGAGCCGACCCTCTTCCCGCAGCTGGCTGCTTGTTTTCTTTTCTCTTCCAGTAACCGGATTGTAGTTCGTGCCTGCTATCACCTGTAGCGCTGATTGTCTACTTTGGTTATCATGCGCAATAACCGTTACTCACTATGGTCGTTATACTGTTATCAGCCGAAAAAATATGGCTTATGCTTATGGCTTGTAGCTTACAGCACATTTGGCTTAAACTTATAGCTGACTTAATTGCCCAAAAACCTTCAGCCTATGGCTTAAATCTTATAGCTTTGGCTGACTTATCATCCCTGCTAAATATTCTTATAACCGTTACTGGGTTATCTATTTTCACTTGGATTGCTATCATAAATGAATTTTTGACAAAATTGGAATGAAACGAAAATCACGACTTTCCCATTTGAAATTTAAATGCATGGACACGTTCACTGTAGTTCACTGGTATGCGCTTGCGGCAAAGGAGAAGACTCGATGCTAACACTACAACGCACTGTAGGTCCGAATCTCCGAATAGTCAAAGCCATGAAGTCAACCCAGTCAACCCCCAATTTCCGTTAACAAGCTTTTTGCTCTGACGTCATCGTTGGATCAGTCGCTCGCCGATTAATCGGCTGCTGGCTGATCTGCCGATAGCCGATTAA
This sequence comes from Acanthococcus lagerstroemiae, assembly GCA_031841125.1. Taxonomy (NCBI): domain Eukaryota; kingdom Metazoa; phylum Arthropoda; class Insecta; order Hemiptera; family Eriococcidae; genus Acanthococcus; species Acanthococcus lagerstroemiae. Next base: position 257,283 of record CM063114.1, read on the forward strand.
TTAGTGAAATATCGGTATCGATTATGGTCCGAGTCTGATCCCGTTCTTTTGTGTACGTCTCGCGAAGTTTGTTCTCATTCTTATATCTCTTATATCATTGTTATCCTTGTGATTATTGTATGTGCTTGTTATGTATTTGTAAATAATTTCGGTGAAATGAGCGGCCGTATAGTTTAATGAAGGTTATTAATATTCGAAGTGAAGTGTTCTTTGTCACTGGATAAAATGAAAAATGTGTTTATGGAATGAGTATTTCGAACGAATTGGTGGTTTTCGAGTATCGTCGTTTGAAAGAAGAAGATCGAATCATGCGTCGTTTTGATTAGAAATTCACTCGGCTTTCTCATCACGATGTTCAACACATATGGAAATATCGTACTCGTCCTTCTGTACTTTTCTCCATTTGCCGAATCTGGTACGTAACATGTTACTTTTCGATATCGTGTCGGTGGATTTCAACGTAACCACGACGAAGTTAGCGTTCAAGTCTACTGCTTCTGCTGTGCGACTACCATACTCGGATTCCAAAACTTACCGAGTAACCAATATTGCGCGAATACCCGAATAGGATCTCCGATTTGGAATAATCGATGAAATTTGAGAAGGGTTTTATAACGAGGTCGCGTCGTTTGTTCGAATAAAACGCCTACTGATCCTACGTGAGATGGCTTTCTCTCGTGAACTAATCGTTCTCCTATAACTTACTATTTCGTTCGGAATCGTGTACGTCCTCTCGCACGTATTTCGACGGCGACGATAGAATTCTTCGATCGTCTTTGCAGCGGTAGCTTTGCTACGGTATTACATATTCGAATTTCGACGTAGGGATCCGTTTCGAGGCGAATGAGACATTGAAAATTCGGTATAATCGGAAGATCTGGGAATTCGCAACGAATCGTTTTCCACAAATTTCATATTTGTGTCCTCGATTTTCATACCAACGCCTGATACTCGCTTCTAGAAGCGCGGCAATGAAGACGATAGAAGGTGACTTGGACGAAGGAAGCTGAATCCCTTCTTCCCGTTAATTTTATTTTGCCCCAAAGTCGCCTCCCACCTCTTCTCATCTCTGTAGAAAGGATCTATTTTCTCATCCGATGGTGTTCCAATTCTCAAATGGTTACGTCCACGCCTAAGAACGAGTCACAGTCACAAAGCAAGAGTGCTTTAGTCTTATTAAAAGATTTATCCCCCCCCCCCCCACCAGATGAGTAATAGAGCATTCAGGAATGAGACTGGGCCCATTACGAGTGAGAATGAATGGCCATTTCCGCGTATCTTTCTACTTTATTAGTCGGATTGTAGACGCACTGTGAGAAAGTACTGTAACCCCGACAATCTGAATAGAAATACGGTCCTTTTTCATTTGTTCGGACATTGTATTCAAAGTCATCGTCGAATTAGTGAAATAAACGTCGAAACTTGAACGAAAAATGAGAATGGCTTGCATTCCCGTTCAGATAAAGCCACCTATAAAGATGAGTACTCGCAAACGCCATTCTGGAGCCCATCGTGCCCGTCGATGCCGAATTGACTACGCGGTACGCTCCGCATAGTCGGATTCGGCATGCACGGGCATGATGGGCTCCAAAATGGTGTATGCGAGTACTTGTGTTTATAGGGCTCTAGTTCAGAGCGGGCCCATTTTCGAATACTTGGGAAAAGAGCGAAAGAACGGCTTTCTTTTTTATTCAGTTGGCATTTCCGATGAATAAAGACCCGACCAGCGCGAGGTGAAATGGTAGTGAAAAGAGGAAGGAGGGAGGGGTTGTGGCGAGACAAATATTCTGTATTTTTTGCCGAGATTTCGAGATAGCGCAGTGGCTAAATCTTGGAAATGAAACGCGACATCCTTTCCGAGGATTCGCTGACCCGCAGATTTAGTAAAAAAAAAAGTCGCTTCCAGTTGAATACTTGCTTTCAAGTGTTCCCAGATGCGAACGTACGAATATGAACTAAGTCGTGTGTTCCGTCGTCACTTAACGCCTAAAAGCGTACCCCGCCAAGGAATATGCGCGCGCGATATTAAAATTCCTGCAAAGGCAAGTCCGCGGATGTTTGGATGTGGAACTGTATAATTCAGGGGTTTTCAAACTACGGCCCGCGGGCTAAATGCGGTCGGCGAACAGATTTTAAGCGGCCCGCGGGAAAATTCTTAGGTAATGAAATATTTGGCATTTTGAAAATATATTCCTAGCTTAGAAATTTCAACGTCAGCTACAGGTGAAATACTTGTGTACTTTTCGCCCTTTCTGTTTTCCAACCCCCTTTACCTAGCGGCAAATCCAAGTCAGCTGTTGACAGACAGCAGTGTTTTCTTCTTTTTTTCTTCAGCCAACAACATTCCATACCTTCCACACACCCCCCCCCCCTTAATATTGCTACAGTTTTCAATATGGCCCTTCGACAGAAATGATTGGAGATCCCTGGTATAACTGATACGTGTCGTAGTCTCCGAAAGTCTCCTTCTACTGTAGTATTCTAACCAACCTCAGTACAACTTATGTATATTAAGGTACTTACACTCGGTCAAGTAGTAAATTCGGGCTGGTCAAAACGGTGGCGCGCTGTTGTCATTTACGTTGTAACCCTGATCGAAGGGAATATTTCATTTGGACGCTGTTAAGCGTAAGGGATCCAACCAGCAAAATCTGTTTTTTGAGAACACGTGACTCGAAGTTCAAGAGCCATGTAGAAACTATATGACATAGTGTTTACTGACGAGCTTATTTCAATGTGAGTACACAATTTTGAATCTGGGGCTCAGTTTTGAAAAATTTTACTTGTTACGCTCTTTCCAACGATACTAATAATAAATTTTATTTACAAATGTCGGTTGATTCCCGTACGCTTAACAGCGTCCAAATATTCGGGCCGCCGCCGCATTTAACCCTACAGCATTTAAGCAACAGTTGACCCAGAAATTAACGAATGGTGGGGTGGAATGATTAGTTCGAAGTTGGAAGATTTTATTTTGAAACACCTATTCGAGCGGCTGGAATACGATGGCTTTTGAATAACTCGACGAAAGTAAGGATGAAGGATTGGAACAAATCGGTCTGTAGACGATTCGTATTTCATTCTTTGTAACACGATCGCCGTAGTCTCCTCGGTCTTGCGTTAATCGTAGTCGTAAGATGCTGTTTTTTCCTCGCCAGATCGATATCGGATCTTGATCTGTACGATACAGAAGTGGGTGGTTTTCCATGGGAATTCGCATTAGAAACAACTTATTTTCAATCTTCATCGAATTTCTACTGTTTTCCCAATGCGTCATCCATTTCAAACCTCGAATACGTACTGTATGTTCGGGTAGAATGCGTCACCTAAGCTGATTGCTGATGAAAACTAGTAAACCCTGCTTTGACGATCAACCATCACGTGTTGCTAGATCGGAGAACACGTTGCGTCGAACTTGAGCACGTTGTTGAAGAACATTACACGCACACAACTTTCTTCTTTCTTTTTGTTTGATAACTTCCTTTATTTTGGAATAGACGAAAATAGGAAATTACTTTTAGGTTCGATTGCATTCGACTTTCGGTGGCCTCGTAGCACACCACCTCTAGTGTCGACATTTTCTGTACGCAAATGACTTCGCAACACTTGCTTTCTAATTTCCATTACCTCGAAATAATTCGATTCGTGAAAACTGGTTGACCGCGGCAGAACGGGGGAAAATCGACCGGAATTCCTCGTTAGTATCGCGAGGTCACTTTTCATTGACAGAATCGGCGGCAGTCAGTGAATTATGCCTAGAAAATGTTCCGCGCGTTGAAGATCGTAGTAGTGGAAGTTGTTTTTGTAAAATAGTAGGTAATGTTTAAAAATAAAAATTGAAAAAATCACCGTGTTTATGGGTAACGTGACGTGACGCGTGACACATTCGCGTTCTCTCCCTCTGTTGAAAAGGGTATTTTTTCGCGGAATTTATTTAATATTTTTCGTAATTATAAATTAGCAAATAGCATCAGGCGCACGTAAGTAGTGATATCTCGTCCTATCGTACCGTATCATATTATACTGTGTCGCGTTGCAGTCGTATACCGATGCAGAGTCCGAAGTTCGCCGGGGCAGGGTTCATCTCGCTATTTGTGGCGGCGTCGGCGATGACGGACAAATGGCGATTGTTCGAACGAGTATAACGGTGTACGCTGTACACGTATTGTATTTAGCTGAGCCGCCAGAGAGTTAGTTATACAAGTATGATGGTAATTAATTTGTCGGACCTAGCGTTCTTCATTGGTTGTACCCGGTGGTTCCATTACGATTCATGTATGTATTAGATATACAGGTATTTCACGGATGAATCGAAGTCTTTTAATCGCCTTTAGGATACTCAAAAAAATGAGTCGTAGCCGTAGCCTACTCTTATAGAGCCGCTATCTACGTATCAAAAGATGCGATTGTTGATAAAATTGTGTATCGACTGCACGCACGGCTGTTCGAATCGTTTCTCTGATTAATTCTTTCTCTCTCTCCCCCTCCCCCTTCTCTCCCTCTTCTTCTTTATTCGCCTTCTACGTATAATTTTGGAATTTTTAGGTATATTTTGCTCGTCATTCAAGTACACATATGTTTGGCTCCCGCGCGGACTAAAGAAGACAAATGCAAAGAGATGATGTTGTTGTACGATCTTCTTTCTCACGTTGTACGGATTTCAGTGTGTGTAGCGTATTTGGACCTGAAGAGAGGTCGAGATGATGGAGAGGAAAGGAAGATGTGTAGCTCGTGAGTCCGGATTTGCGAAGCTGTTGAAGGAGAAATCTGCCCATCTCATCTTGCAGGCCCTTCTGAGCGCAAAAGCGGTAGGTTTGTGCGTTTCAACCTCGCGAGACTCGAAATTTTGTTCGCCGTCCGGAGAAATGGCGCAGGCGACGCTGACTGGACCCGATCTACTAACTTGTACGTAAGCCGCAACGACGAACGACGGCTGCGTGATGCGTGGACTAGAATACGAGAAATGCTGTCTGTTTTCTTACTGCGGCGTGTGACAGTTGTATTTTGGATAGATTGGCGCCATTTACACTCGTTGAAATAGTCGCTTCTCTTTTCGAAGATTTTCTCGATACTAATGACGACGATGACACGCGTAGCAACAATACTCGAAAGCTCGAGTATCGTCGGTCGTGGCTCGTGCGATTGTCGTTTTGTTACTCCGTTTGCGTACAAAGTTCGTTGCGATCAATTCGCACGGTATTTTAAATACAGGGGCAGTGCGGGAAAAAACGTCGTTATCTTTTCGCGATACGCGTATTCATTCGATTCGCGGAAGCTTATCAACCGGACACGCTTTTTTTTTCTAATCAACGTAGAATGAAACGACCCTACGTGGATGGATGTAAACAGGACTCATCGAGTATCAAGCAAACAAAAAGCAAACAATGGACAGTGATAAGGAAGAAGGGAAGTTTAGTGGGAAATCCGTTAAAGGAATGACGTACGGTTTCGTCGACGAACTAATACTAATACGTTTGGTATCGGGAAAAGGATCCGGAATAGTCTGCGGACAATGAGAACGCATATGGGCGGGCAGCGAGTGGTCTTCACGAGTGTCCGAATCTTTGATCAGACTGGCGGCGCGGAGTTTAAGAAGAGAATGTGCGGTGCGCGAGTAAGTTGCAGAGTCGAACTCAAACTACAGTACACACTCGATTATCTGGCACTCCGTGTTATCCGGCGCTGAAAATTCTCGCCCTATAATCCGGCACTCTTGATTATCCGGCTTTTCTCCCTATGCAGTGGAGCACATGGTACTGACGTGTACGTCTAATATTTTTGCGAAGATGATGCGCGCGTTGTCTCACAATTGAGGTGCTACCACCCTTCCCGGACTTGGCCATGAAGACTACTTCACCATCCTGCCACACCTTTGGGAAGTACCTGCAGGCAAGACAGGCAGTGAGCAGCCTTGGCAGCACTTGTGGGTACTCCTTGTAAAGCACCTTCAGCGTTTTATTGCCTATTCCATGAGGGCCAGGCACCTTGCAGTTGCTTAACTTTTTCAGGAAGGCCCTGACTTCCCCAGCCGTCACCTTGGGAGCCCAGGCATCGCAGTGCCTTGCTCATCGTTGACATGTCCATCGTATGCTGGAAACTTGGAGCCCAGCTGTAGTGTGGTGTTCTCGGCCGGGGTACTACATCGACCACCGTCTTGTCTTCGTAGTAGAGGGATGCCGTCTCCTTGCAGGTTCTTGAGAACTTGGTATGGTCGTCCCCAGGCCATCCCCCTTGCTACAGAACCTCCTCCAGGCTTCCATCTTCGCCTTGCCCATCCTGTGGTGGTATTCTCTTATCAGTTCTTCTTTCACCACCTTCAGGATGAGCTGGCACACTAGATCAGGTTCTGCGGTCAGCTGATGGTGTGTCCTCTTCAATATGCCTTTCATTCAGCTGAGCTCTGCAGTCCACTATCTGCGACACCTGCTTGGTTTCTCTGTCTTCTCTGCGAGTTTCAGGCAAGTCTGAAGTTAACCTGTTAACATTAGCAGTGTATACGTATGTATGTGCGTACAGAGATAGTAGACTGGTATACCTGTGCATACATGTACATACACCTGTATACATACGCATGCACCGGCACTGACGACCGTACGAACAACAGACAACGACGAACATTGGTACGCGTTATCGTTGCGTAGCGTTCTCGTGTTGATTTGAATCTGTGCGGCGTTACCCGAGCTGTGCCGTGCCGTAAGTTAAAACAAAACAAGAAGCGGAGCACACAGACTGGGAAATTAGATTCGGTTATTATATTTTGCCTCGCAAATTCGTCAGCAGTCACTGACCGCTAACACTAACACCAACACCAACTTGAATTCGGCACACCAACACTGTGTAGCGTGTACTATGCGGGTACAATAATTTATTATTCCCGATCGCTATTTTTACTGGATGCGACGCGACCCGACGCGGTGCAACTTTTCCTCTCCTTCCTTAAGTTAAAATTTGAATGCTTCGGCCGTATCGTCGTGTCCAATTCCAATGTTCGCCTAAGTCCGTAGGTAAAAGGTAACAACTCTGGCGTTAATCGTTTTCGGTGCAGTGCGTGGCGACGGTAAAATCAAAACGGCAGAAACCTTTTATACCGCGCGCATACGGAGTTGATACGGCGCGGTGTCGTACACTTAGCTCGGATGCTACGTAGATGAGTTAGGTACTGTAGGCACGTACATACACTCGGTAGAATTATTCGAAGAAGTCGACGAGTGCAAGCAGGCGGGTGTACTTGCTTACGAAAAAATAATAATAATAAATAGATATAAAAATAAGATACCTACTTGCAATGTGATTCTAATAATAATTTATTTTTCTAATTTGCTCTCCATCCGAGTCCTGGAATCCATCCTTTCGAGCGTTACTTCAGAGACGTCGGGGAGGCTGTTAGGGCTGTCTTAGCTCTCTTCCCTTCTGGCCGAAAAACCGGCCTAGGTCGAAAATTCTGGCGAGTTGCTGCGTGGGCTCGAACCCGGGACCTCGTTGATTCTGAGACCGGCGCGCTATCCACTCGGCAAACCAGACCTCTAATTCTAATTAATAATAATAATAATAATAATAATGATAATAGTAAAAATACGTAGTATCGAGCGAATACGTTCATACATTAAAATAAAAAAAATTATGCTTATTCTACTGTAGGCTAGGTTGTATCATTCAACCTTATTCGTTCGCACTCTTACTGCCATCTAATTAGTAACTACATCGTTGGCTGCTTACGAGTGCGTACATTAGTGCGCTCTGTGTTCTGCATTCTGTTCGCGTCGTGCGTATACAAATCGAACGATAGTTGATCTTACGCACTGGATAATATACGAGTACAGGTGCGTAAACCGCGTGCGTACTTAGTATAAAAACTTTTGAAAAGGATGAAAAGAAATTATTCGGGCTCTAAAGGACGTGTCGGTGACATTTTGCGAACGAACGTTTTGAAAATCATATTTAGGTGTGCTCACACCTCAACAGATTAAATAATTCCCCAAGTACGATGTTCGTCGAAGTCGATATTAATCGAAAAACAAATGAAATAATATGGGCTGGGGAGGAAAACGTGTATCGCGAGCTATGACGCCAAATATTACGGCAATTCGGTTTGGTGAACGATGCAACACGAAGAAGAAAAGAAAAAAAGAACAACGCGATTTTTATTTTTCCGACCTCTCTTTTCTTTCGATAGAAAGATTCTGTTCCTGGCTGGGACTTGGATTGAAGACTTACGAATATGATCGTAGCGTAGAATAACGTAGCATTGCACATTGTACCCCGCAACGCAGTGCAAGTTCTCGACTAGTGAAAACTGATATTTTCTCGACCTTTTCCCCTTTTTTTCTTTATGTCTGCTGCTGCTGTTCCTGTCGATCGTACGTGTGCTCGATAAAACAATACGTGTACCTACTTTTTATCCCCCCCCCCTCCCCAGTATCGAATGACAAGGCACACTAACTGGTGTTGAAACATTAAGTTACTATAATGCGATGGACGTGTCGTATTCGCAAGTGGTAATTGTAATTAATTTATTAGTAACGAATACGTATGACGGTCCACAAGCTACAGAGTAACAGCGGTACTGATCGATGGTCGATGGTTGTTTGCGATAAAAATAACGGAGAACGCAGGCTCCTTCTTACAAAACGATTACTGATTTATAATTTATCTCCGCACTGATTGTCAAAGTGATTTTTGACTACTCGATACCTGGTGGTAAAGTAAGATCTTACCACCCGGTATTATCAGGGAAGTAATGAAAATCAGGGTTACCAAATAGAACAGTGAAACATAACATTCAATGTATCGAAGTGAATTGGGATGTTAACCTCACCTAGGTAGCGCTAGTATGGTGGTATGGTGGCAATGGAGAGAACAACTGATAAGAATTGACCCCCTTTCGTACCTTATCACCTCGTTATTACCGGCAGGGATACCAACTTCGGAAACTCAAGTTAACATCCCAATAATTGTTGATGTTGGATGCGCTCTTGTTACAAACCGCACAAAATTCTTGTTGTTTTTATCTGTGTTACGTCATGATACGATGATACAGTTTTGCGAGTATGGCGCGTGTGAATTTTAGAATCGAAAAATAAAGATGTAGTTTAACGTGTCTCGGTTTTCTTTTGTAGCAATCGCAGTCGGGCTATATGTTTCATAATAATAAAGCAAAGGAACAAGAAAATAAAATAAATAATAATATTTGTTTGAGAAAAATTGCATTTTCAAACGGTTTTCTGAACATTTAATGTTCTCTTTGTCATTTACATTCATTACGTGTATTGTAGCAATGAGTTAATTTATCTGGTTGTAATTTTTGCATTTTGCTGAATTGAAGCGCTGCGTGGAAGAAGGACCTTCGTCTCATAAGAAATACATTGATTGAAGGCCCTTCTTCCACGCAGTACTGTGTCTTCTCTTTCTAATTTAGTAGGTGCGTATGTATTTTATTTACGTATTTAGTAGTCTCCTCTGTGCTTCGGTTCACCCATGAATCAGTACTGTAACATAGACTTACGTAGCTGTCAGTGAATGCTCAATAATGAATCATACTGAATCCCTACCCCTAGTAAATAGCGATAATGATTTCGAATTATCTAATTCCGAAGAAGATAATGCGCAACAATCGATCATAGTGATAGGGCGAAAGCCATTCGAAGTAAATATTTATAACTCATTTGAAAAACAATAACAGCGTAACTATTTTCAAAAACTTTGACTATCAGTATGGAGAAAAATATCTTACTAATACAAGAGGGTATCGTGAACGTTAACCTTATACCCTCTTGTATAGTAATATACTATTACGTTCTCGTCGTGTACCCGTACTCGTAGTTCCTGTGTGACGATAATTCTATCCGCGCCTGTATACGTACAAATACCTACATAATATGTACATACAATACATATAACCAGGCCGCCTACCAAGTAGTCGTTAATTAATTAGGTAACTTATTAGCGGCGATTACTCTCGTCCATAGCTTTTTACTTACATATGTACGTAGCTAACATTGTAACGTGTATTTTTTTTCCTTTTGTTACTCGTGTAGGTAACCGAAGACTCAATCAGTACATCAGCCATTATGAAACATTATCGTATAGCAAGGAGGAAGTGGCCGAGCGGCACGGCCGAGCCAAACGTTCGGTAACGAACGACGAATCGTCGGTGCACCTTACTTTTTCAGCCCACAGCAAGACTTTCAATATAAGACTTAAACGCGATCTCAGCACCTTCTCTGATAACCTAGTCATACTGAATTCGCACGGATACCCATTGAATTCTTCTCAAGCTGATACTGCTCACATATATTCGGGTCATCTAATCGGTGAGTCATGCCTGCATAGTGCATACTTATACCTACTTACCTAGGCAAATTACGCGTTAACGTCTACTCGTATGTGCGATAAATTAAGTGCATAGTTGATCTGAAAATTCAGAAAGTGTGTCTTACTGTACTGGCTACTTCGTACGCCCTTATTATTTAGTGATTGTAAACTTTTCCTTCCAGAAACTATGCGAGGGAGGAGGGGGTGTAAAAGAGAAAGGATTCGCATAAAATACAGGAAATGCTTTTTAATATCGTTCGAATCAGTCGTACGGGGACTGTATTATTTATTGGCTGAACACGCATTCGATGTATCGAGTTTTAACTGTACATACTTCCATTAGCCCCCAAAATTTAACTGTTTTGAATGAATTCGAAATGTCTTCGAATTAATCGGTTGAGTTCTCGAGCATTGGCATATCTCCGTCTTAATAACGTGAAAATATTTCTCGGGCTTAATGAGGAGCCAATTAAAAGAAAAAATCGCAATTTAGTTTTCCGCATGGTTTTCGATAGCCAGCGACCCCAGCTGTTCTCTCTATCTGCATTCATACTCGTACGTATTGAACAAAGACGGTTTTGTATCCGGTTCTGCGGATAAAAGAAGATACTACGTACTAAACTATTCGCCGAAGTGCCAAGCTGCTTAAAAGAATTACGCCTATATTTTAGTTTTTGAAAATTGATAGTGGAATAGAATTAGAATGATGAGGATGGTTTTACCTTATCGAAAGTTATTTTCGTGGATTGATTTTGTGTAAGTATCCCCAAACTGACATCACTGCAAAATAATTTTAACGGGATAGCTGACATTTCTGTCACCATTTTGAGTTTAATTATGCGAGTAGAGGTTCACAGAGGGTATTTGCCTTCCTTCCAGATATTGGACAAATGCGTTATTTTACCAAATGAAACGTATTTTTATCTGAAGAAGCAAAAATCAAGAAACGGTTCTACCATCTTCGTAGAATACGAAATTTCCCCCTCCCTCCCCCTCTCCCTCCACATACATGTTCGCGTTTCTTGACTGTTTTCTGATTTCAACGATAATTTTATCGAAAGTTTTGGCTCCAAGTATCGTTTATCCTTATACACTTTGGAAGCTCATCAGTTCCGCGTTCGACGACTTTTTCTCCATGCGATTGGTTAAAATTTAACTGACTGATTGAACTTTTTCTCCGGATGCCGCGGCGAAAACGGAACTTCTTGTCAGTGATCGTTCACACACAGTGTGTTGTATACGTATCTGCGAGCGGCCCTCGCCGGGCCGGTAAGGGCAGAGCCATGAGCGTAGGTACGGGAAGGCGAGGCAATCGGAATCGATGGAGCCGTAGCGCAGAGCGCACCGCGTGGCCGCTTACCTCGCGTACCGCCGCTCATTTACTCGATGTGAACGGTCGACCACTAACGACACGTTCCGCATTTGCGCGAAAAAAAGTTCGATAAGTCGGCCGAATTGTAACCAGTTGCGACGGAGAAGGCCTCATCGGGAATGAACTGGCAATGCGTGTAGGTGAAATAAAAAGAAATATATATATTTTAAGCTAATACGCTCGATAAAAATCATCGTCGAGATCGAGAAAACTGTAATATGGGCGAATGTCTTTTAAATGCCACTCGGACGACCGTTATTAGTGGAAATTTTTCCAAACACCACTCAAAAGTTTATGCCTGATTTTTCTTTTTCAACGATATGAAGAAAATATATAATCAATAATATAACAACAAACAGTGCTCCATATAGGATCAGTTGACCCTGGACGTAATAACACAATATAATGCGTATCTTTTTTTTTTTTACGATGAATAAATAAGATAAATACACGAATAATTAATATAAATTCCTTTTTTACCATTTGTAATCCGATTATGTACGTTGCAAATTTGTAGGCGAACCCGGCAGTGTTGTATTTGGATCGCTGTTGGATGGAGTATTCGAAGGGAAAATTATATCGCCGTCGACGGGAGCGTACTACGTAGAAAAGGCTTCTAGATATTTTCCAGCTGAATCGTTGAAGGCGGCGGAGAACGGCTCGGACGTCGATTTTCATTCAATCGTATACAAAGAGGCGGACGTTGAAAATCCATACGAAAAACACGATTCAGGTACGTAAGCAAATTGCTGCTACGGCTACTACAGTCGTTGGCTCGTAAAGAGTGTTATAGAGTTGAAAAAATATGTACGACTTATCGCTGTGCGAACAGAGATGCCGAGATAATAAGTGTATGGCAAGTGTGGCAAAACTCGTCAAACCTTTTTTCGCATTAACGAATTAATTTTTCGAGCATGCATCAGGATTGTTGCGCTATCTGACTTGCATTTGTAGTCGTTATTGTACTTTCTCATCAGATCGGTAGAAAAATATGTAACTTTCGTGTCAATTCTGCTCGAGTTGAAAAAGAAAATTTAGAAAAAATACTACTCCCACTCGGGTGGGAGGATTTACATAGTTTCTCGCCCTCAGTGGAAGAAGTTGAGCGGCGTTTACCAAGAAGCGAGTTCTCGCCAGTGTTGGAAGAACGCAAAAATCATCGTTCCCGTTCTCGTTCGTTCTTCTCTAACTGCATGGTTTTTATTCATGTTCTTTGTTCACCTTACCTTAAAATTACCAACGTCCCCGTTCTCGTTCTTAATTCCATCACGTTCTCGTTCTCATTCTTGTTCTGAGAACGAGAACGAAAACATGCCGTTTTTCTTTTCATTCTCGTTCGTTCTTCCACCATCCGAGTACTGCAATTTGATTTTTTCATTTAAAAAATATATAATTGACGCTTTAAAGCTTTTAGAATTTTACTTTCGCGCCAGCTGCAAAGATGTTTGAAGAAAACAAAATTCATCGCGTTCCCGTTCTCGTTCGTTCTTCTCTAACTGCATGCTTTTCGTTCATGCTCTTCGTTCTCCTCACCCTATAATTACCAACGTTCCCGTTCTCGTTCTCAATCCCATCATGTTCTTGTTCTCGTTCGTTCTTCCAGTTCTCGCCCTAATTGTCTCGCAAAAAATTGCGTTTTTTGATGCATCAGTTAGAAAAACGATTACATTGTTCCCTCCTCGTGTCGCACGATAATTTTTCCACATCTTACCTTCGGCGTAGTTGTTATTTTTTTCGTGACTAATTCGAGAGATGTAACCAGTTCGGAGAGGCGTATTTTAAATATCGTATTTCTCGATTCTTCTTTGTCCGATCTAGTGGTAAAATAATTAGTCTTCGCCTGTCGATCTCAACAAATTTTCAGTTCATGTTTTGTAGATGGAAAATTTTATAAAAACACAGAAATCAGGATTCCCTTTTCACATCCCGACAAATTTGCTGCGTACATATTCTTTGGTCGTATTTCAGTGTTATTGTTGGAATGCGGTGGAGAGTCGATGGTAAGAAGCAGACTGCCGTAAAATGACGCAGTCCTTCGATGGCATGTACTGGTAACTTTTTAACTTTTTGCTTACTGTACAATAGGTTGTGCGGTTGTCACTTGTCACGACCGTCACCTGACTTCATCTAAAAGTTATACATGCACTACAGCTGTACAATTCGCATACTAAAATGACAACCCGCGACGACCTCGGTAAATTTTTTAATTTTCAAAATTGTTTCATAGTTTTTTGTTTCTTGTTTTTGTTTAATATTTTCGATGATTTTTCAAAAATCTTCATCGTGAAACAGAAACCTAAACAACGACTAATCGTTTTTGGGCCCAACTACCTCTTTCTGCTTCGAATTGAAAGTATGTATTTTATCGAAAAATGAATTTAAAAAAAAAATACCCTTATTTTAAAAACATGTAGCTTTTGGAACATTATCCGCGAGGAAGTTTTTTCTTTAAATTTCAAAATGACGAGGACCCGTTAACACCAGGCCCGGTTTCAAAATTGTTTCGTGAGAATGGATATTTCACGGTGGTTTACATCATTAAAAAAAATAAGAAATACGAGCGAGCGTTTTGTGAGCAAAGCAAATAGAATATTTCTTAATTCTCGAGGCAAATCCCGTGAAAAAGTATAATCATACTTACTATATTTTGATCGACCATTGTGATGAAGTGGTGGGGTAGGGGAGGCGAATCATTTCCTAAATCTTTCCACCATTGGCTTCGAATTGAACTTATAAGTATTTTGAAAACTGATTCGACCAACTTTTTGTTCCATTTCATGTTACGGATAATAGGTTACTAAATACATAATAATAATAATTGAAAAATCGTAATTCTACGTCGTCGAAATTCACGTTAAGGCCGGTACAGACTAGCGCGCATCAGCTGCAATGCAACATGTAAAGGCCGGTACAGATTTGCGCGCATTAGCTGAAATGCAAAATGTAATGTAACATGTAAGACCTCGTGTACATTACAATAGTATATCGTGATAGTGGAACTATCATGCACGCGTGATAGTTTGTGACAGCACCTGACAGCATTGCTGTCGCAGTTAGTGATAGTTTGTTTACACTGTGAGAGTCAACAACTATCGCGATAGTACTATCATAATGTAAACGAGGCTTAACGAACAAAATTCGGGCGATTTCGCGCATGTATGGACCGTCCATACATGCACGCATTCGCCCGAATTTTGTTCGTTACATGTTACATTACATGTTGCATTACAGCTAATGCGCGCTAGTCTGTACCGGCCTTTATCTGAATTGCCTCGTGCTAGGCGATGCGCCCCCAGCAACGTACATACATCCCGAGGCCAACCGAGCATTAAGCATCAGCATTTTATGTAAAACATCAGCGTCTCAGTTATTAGAATTTTCAAAATAAGTATACGTCAATGAAAATAGATAGTAGATTCCAGCAGCAGCTACAGTAGATGCCACCCATAACGACACCGTCTGAAACGAGAGATCGGGCGTAACGAGCAAAGTGCCTGGTCCCGGCAGTAAACCCATTATACCCTGTACTAAAAGAGTAGCTATTACGAGTATGGAAGTAACGAGATATCGGACAAAACGAGCTTCTTTCACGCAAAAATCGGTGTATTGTATTGTCGTTAACGAGAAACAGAGTTGCCTTCACAAATGAAGATTATGTAAATTATTTAAGTGCATTAGAAAATCAAATTGAGTCAGAGTTTTGTGAGAGTGTATTGAAAAATTCGTCACTTTACCCACAAATAATGTAAGTTTACACCTTGTACTCTCTATTATGGCACGTATTAAATAATGTTTGAATTTTCTTTTTGTTGCGTCTATACTCTCTATAACGAGCTTCTAGTTAGAACCGGATAATGCGAGTTCCTCGTTACATCCCTTACAATGAGCAATTGGGTATTACGAGGAAAACTGCTGGTCCCTTGAATCTCGTTATAGGCGGCATCTACTGTATGTACGACTTACAGCCGCTGTCTCTCCTTCGACGCTATTACTTTTCGGTCTTTCGCGGACTGTTTTTTCTCCCTTTCCCCGGTTCTTGATTCTACTTTGGATGTCCGATCTTCGAATTGTGTCTGGGCCCGGAAATTGCGAATATATAAATTATAAAAATGTTGCGGCGACTAACCAATGTGGAAACGTCGTTTAAATTTTAAAACGTCGACCGAAATGCAGTGACTGAGAAGTATGGGTAGGCCTATGCTTAGGCCTAGGTCTATTACGTTCGTGTCCAGTTTTCGACTCCTTCATCTCGTGCGTCTACGAAACGAAACTGTTTGAGAGTTAATTTCACGGTAACGCGCACCGACTCGCGTATCATGTGGACCGCTCTTCGGAAATTTCAACTCGCTCGTTCGCTTCTTGTTCGTAAAATCTCTCCGCATTTTTGTTTCGAATTCGTTACACTTAATTTCTCGCTGCGCCGTTAGCATTATAAAGATGCGAGTCATTCGATTCGGCGCGACTCGGCTTCGACTTTTATTTCTGAGTTACGCGCGCTTCGTTTAGTTGGCATATTTTTGGAAAATACGAGTAAACGCTACTAACTTGATCGCAGAAATTCTCATTCTGAAAGTACGAATTGCGAAATGCTGAGTACGAATACTTCGAGTGAAATATTTGTGATTGCGAAGATCGTGCGTACACTGCCGAATGAAAGTGCGCATACTACCTGTCCAATGCGCCAATGGTAATACGTAAACGAGTGGCAATCGAGTTGTCGCAAACCTTTCCTCGTCCGAAAAATTTTGAATTTTTTTCGAAAATCGTCGTGACTAACCCGAGTAGGGTAGAAGGATAAGGTTTTGTGTTTATAAAACAATCCGGGATACGACTTCCGACTCCAGTCATTTTTAGGAAAGAAGAAAGCGACGACAACCAGACGGACGCAGACTGGTCTCGACCGGCTGATAGGCGTAGAACCCCGGAGAATACGGTAACACAAAATCAAATTCCATGACCATCCACTGAGCTGAGATAAGAGAGTACCTCATTGAACGACTGTTCAATGTTGTACCTCTCTGTGTCTCGCAATTAAATTCCGAATACAGACAATCATTAAAAACCTAAATTAATAATAATAATTTGAGAAATTTTTGCAAATTGACGAATGCCTGACTACGAGGAGGGGAGAGCTTCGACAATAGATGCGCCAGCTCCATCATCGGAGACTATCTCTCCCAGATAAGCTACTGAGCCTAAAGAATAATTTAATTAAATAATTTTTGTGAAACCTTGGAATTTCTGAAAATCATAGGTGGAATTTCGACCAAATTATAATCATGCGGATTTACAGATATTTGATTAAAACCCGTTATTCCGTGGTAATTACAGAGGATTTTTCAAATTGAATATATAAAACATGACTCTGATTTAAAAATTCGAAGATTTTGCGAAAATTATTTCATTTTTTAATAATCATTAGGCTCAATAGCTTAATTGGGACTCTCATCTCCCAGGTTGAGGGCTAACTCCTTATACTCGAGAGTAATTTGGATAAAATACGAATATTTCATGTAAATATCTCTCATTTAATTAATATTAATTAGGGTGAGATGGAGAGTATAGGCAAAGGAGCTGACGCTTTCTCCGCTAAAACTCTCATCTCCCGGGCTAAAGGATATCTCCTTGTACTCAATGTCCACCGCATTCATCTGATATTTGATAACCCTAACTCAAAAGTAATTCGGGTATCATTTCCTCTGGCATTTGATAATCTCCTACTCAAAAGTAATTCGGATAAAATACAAGTAGGTATCTCTCTCTCTCTCTCATTTAATTAATTAATATTAATTAGGGCGAGATGGGGAGTATAGATGAAGAAGCTAACGCTTTCTCCATCAAAACTTCCAACTCCCAGACAGAAGGCTATCTCCTTATACTCGAGAGTAATTTGGGTAAATGCTCACCACATTCATCTGTTGTTCGATATCCCCTCTACTCAAAGGTAATTCTGTTAAAATATAGATATTTCATGTAAGTATCTCCCACTTTATCGTTAAAACATCCTAATCTCGGATTTGAATCTAAAATGCATTGTCTAAGGCTTTAATGTCACCACTTTTTCGTTAAAATCTTCTAATCATAAGCTGGTTGGATAAAATAAGGCTGACACCTGTATCCGCGAGAAAAGGGAATACAATATGCACATTAGAAGTCGATTGATACTATTTGCCCTGGGCTTGGAGCCGTACACTCGAAGCGTCAAGTGTCACGCTCGCTAATTGATATAGGTCGAGTCTACTTTTTGCGAAAAAAGTCTAAAGACATGTTTCGCCTGTTGACTGCTTCGTGTGAAAATAGCATGCATGTCCATGATGGGGTAGTTTGTCGAATCTAACGTTGGTTTTAACGGTACAAATGTGAAATTGTCTCGTCTGTCGACTGCATCGAGTGAAAATAGCATACATGTCCATGTATCTGATATTCTTCGATTCGGAGATTTGAAAAATTAATAATAATAATAATGATTGGTTATACTCAAATTTAATTGCGAGACACTGAGAGGTCCATCGATAGACGCTGTCGCGTCTAACGAGGGACTCTCTTGTCTCAGGTTGGTAGATGACTATCAAATTCGAAAATTAATTCAGGATTGATAGGTTGATACTGTTCTAAATTTAATTGGGAGACGCTGAGAGGTCCATCGTTGATGCTGCCGCGTCTAACGAGGGACTATCTTGTCTCAGCTTGGTAGTTGACTATCAAAATCGATTCGAAAATTAATTCAGGATTGATAGGTTGCTAGTGTTCAAAATTGAATTGGGAGACGCTGAGAGGTCCATCGTTGACGCTGTCGCGTCTAACGAGGGACTCTCTTGTCTCAGCAACTTCCAACTCCCAGGCTGAAGGCTATCTCCTTATACTCGAGAGTAATTCGGGTAAATGTTCACCGCATTCATCCGTCGTTTGACATCCCCTCCACTCAAATGTAATTCGGGTAAAATACAAGTATCTCTCATTTAATTAATTAATGTTAATTAGAGCAAGATGGGGAGTATAGACAAAGAAGCCGACGCTTTCTCCATCAGAAACTTCCAACTCCCAGGCAGAAGGCTATCTCCTTATACTTGAGAGTAATTCGGGTAGAGTACAAATATTTCATGTAAGTATCTCCCACTTTATCATTAAAACATCCTAATCTCAGATTTGATGCTAAAAACACACATGTCTCACCGCATAATATGAGTTCCGCCATAATGTAAAATAAAATCCGAAAACGCGAAGAAAAATAAATAATTTAACCATCAGCACTATTAAAAATCATTCCGCCGTGAATATAATACACAAACAACTTAGATCTCATTTAGAAGTCACCTCCTTAATCACCTACCCCGTTAACATCATACAAACATCAACACGCGCGAAATTTTAAATATTCAGTTAAAAATATACAACGAAAATATCTCCCACTTAATGCTTCCCCCACTTTAAATCACAAACATCATGCTTCAAATTCCATCCGAAATACATTAAACATAGTCCCTTAATTACCTAATACCGAACTGCATACGCGAGCTCGATGCGTCGTGACGTCATATGGCGCTTAGCATAGTCTGTGGTGTGTTCTCGGACTGGTATTTTATATCTACTTATTAGCATTTTATATGCTTTTATTGCTAGGTATGCTTGAGCGAAAACCGTAACGAATATTCGCTTGCGAGCACCACACTCCTTGTATCAGCCTGCGAGTACTACGCTCCGCTAGTGCTCGAAGGCTAATACAAGGAGCGTGGTGCTCGCAGACGAATACGAGGAGCGTTTACTAATGGACGCTGTCAAGTGTAAGGGAACCAACCGACATTGGTAAACAAAATTGAAGGGTTACCAAAGAAAGAGGTGTAAGTGCCAAAAACTTATTTTTCCAGGAAGCGTGTTTGAAATTTAACGACTGAAAAATGAGCTAATAACATCTGGTTTCACCAATGGCGGATTGGTATTGTAGCCTGGGAGCTCATTGATGTTTGTTTATTTTCGTGTTTGCCTGGTGCGTCTTGACACTTACACCCTTTTCACCGACACAAACAAATGGAGTTAGAAAACATGCTCTCTAGTGGATGCAATGTGAACTACGAACTGTAACCGCTCGGCACTTTACACCTTTACCACTGCATTGGCATACGTTTATAGATAGAATCTATTCTACTGAAAAACTCGAATTTGATAATTGCGGCACTTACACCCCTTTCTTCGGTAAGCCTTCAATTAGTTATTAGTATCGTTGAAAAGAGCGTAAATAGTAGAATTTTTCAAAATTGGGCCCCCGATTCAGAACTGTGAACTCACGTTGAAAAAAGCTTATCAGTAAACGCTATGTCATATAGTTTCCACATGGCTTTTGAGCTTCGAATCACGTGTTCTCATTTTGCTAGTTGGTTCCCTTACGCTTAACAGCGTCCAAGTGAGGGCTTGCAAGTCGGAAGCGCCTCGTACCCGAGCCTCGATTGGGTCTGTGCAAATTGTAGAAGCGTTAGCGTCGAATAGGTATTCTCTGATAACCGAACGGTGATCCTATTCACTTTATAATGTAACCATCACCGTTCGCTTATCAATTAGGTTTAGTTCCGGCGTTGTTGTTGTGTGCACAGTCCGAATCCGTACGATTTATATTTCGCGCCTCTATTCCGACGACGAAATTTCAACCACATACTGTCCCGTTATAACGCGCACTTTCTTATTTTCCGCTTGTGTGTCAAGAATTTCCATGAAAATTTCTGTTAACAACACGGCTGAAGACTGCAGTCGCGCAGCAACAACACGGCTGCAAACTGTAGTCGCGCAGGACGCAGCAAACATTTCTCTCGGGACAACCCTCGTATTATACGGACACTAAGGCACTCGAACAAAGGTGATGATTTATAGAGCTGGAAAAATCTTGTTTCTCGACTCCCAGATTTAGGTTGTTAGCTCTGATCCGTGTGTAGCCGACACCACGACAAGATGTCTCGTATATAGGACGTGTAAATCTGAAGAGATCTTTACTCCCGAATCATGAGGTGTGGCTCTCGGTTCCAATTTTTTCTGGTAGGAGAAAAAGGAACTGCCTGTCTGCCTATTTGTTTGACCAATGCTTATTTGTCTTGTCTTCGTGCCCTTCTTGCTGACTGTCTGTATCTTGGAGTGAAACGAGTCTGCTCGTGTAGAATTTTTAGAATATCAGGTTGAACGTATTTTTTCTTGTGGTGAAGGGGGGGGGGGCAAAAAGTTTGGACGGAAAGGGGAAAGACGAGGAGCGCGTTTCTAATGTAGAGATTCGGGGCGATGGATGTCGACGATTTTTCCTCGCAAACTTTTCCATATTTTTCCATTCTTTCTCTTTTTTGTATCAACACAGCCAGTCTGTGCGCATTATCACCGTCGTCATATCCATCCTCTCCGCTCTTATTGCCGCCGGACATTGATATCACCTCTTAGTGTTCTTCTCGGACATGATGTTGGGTTTCAGCTGCAGAGCCGACTGTCCGGTGGAGGAGCCGTTCCTACTTACTAGGAGTCGTCGTTTAAGACCTGCTGCGTGGACTGCGCGGATGCTGTCCTCTGTCTTACGCATTCGGCTTCCTCCCGCCTTGGTGGTAGCGTCGGGTGCTAGGGAAAAAGAATGGCTACGATTTCCCCCGCGTTGCGGGAGGGGGACGGGATTCGTTGTAGGTCCCTTATATAAACGGTCCCATGGATCATCGTCTACTGTCTTGACGAGCTCGGACCACTAGTCCGCCTTTGCTTTCTTGATGGCTGCGCGCAGTGTTTTCTTTGCAGCCATCTACTCGACATTTGCTTCCTCGGCATCGTCAGCTCGGAAGGCTCGATGTCTTTTGGTAGCCCGCCAAGGCCTGATGAAACACTCATGGCGGAGTCACTGTGTCTCTTTATTCCACTAGTACGTACTCTGGTGGGCTTGACTTGCGTTAAATCTTGGCATTGCTGCACCGCACGCCTTCGTTGTCCGTTCGATGATCCATACGGCTGTCTGTGAGGCACTCGGGGCTTCAACCAGACCGCTATCTCTGTAGCGGTCGCGAACCGGTCACAGTCAAACTTCCTTGTGTTCCCTCTCCTGGATGTAAAATTATATATGAGTTGTTTTGTCGGCTCGTCTCTTAATGCCCCGATCTGGAACTCGATGTACCGTTGGTCAGACGCCGAGTCAATCTGTATTTCGACCCACCAATTTTCGATGTGCCCCACAACCACTCCCGGTAATAAAGTAATTAATAATTTTCCCCGTTATGTTTGTAATTATGCAGATCATCCGGCCGGCTGTGGTATCACAGATGAGGTGAAACAATGGATGGAATCGATACAGAGTTCGAGTGTCGAGGAAGAATCCGTGCTGGCGAACAAGGAGAACGGCGGCGGCGCTCGAACGTCCGAGTACCGTGACAAGTCTTCGACTGTGCTGAAGAAGAAACGTAAGAAGACTGAGCCGACGTTCGATTTCGCCAAAGAGAGTCCGTACGACAAGTACTCCAAGGAGCTGAACAGCGATTCTGATGCCGCTGGTTCTTTGCGAGCAAAACGCGCTGTAGGCAGCAGAAACAAAGAAAATGAAAAAAAAAATACGTGCTCTTTATTCATTCAAACAGATCCTCTAATCTGGAGACACATTTCGGAACAGGTAAGATCTCGATCTTATTAGATGATTGGAAGGACAGCCGTGAATCTTCCCTCAAAGAAAAGTAGTCGATTTTTATCGCGCAAGTCATACTTGTGCTTACACTTAAACGCGTACCTACGTTTTACTTTTTAACATCCCAGTATGCAGAACGAAGGTGGGGGTGTGAAAAGTAAACGTTCGGAAGCGTTTGATGAGTACATTTATGCCCACATTTCAGGTTGATAACGATGCTGAGAAAACCAGAGAGGAAATACTGTCGTTGATCGCGCATCACGTTACCGCCGTCAATTATATATATCGAGATACAAAATTTGACGGTCGAGTCGAGCACAGAAACATTAAATTCGAAGTCCAACGAATAAAGGTAGTGTTATTCTCGCGCTGTTTTCGATAATTTCGATTTACGATTCGTACGATCGTAGCTTTCGCATGTTGAGCGTACGAGATCAGGTCTAAACCGGAACATCGTCTGGGTTTTTTCCGGGTCCCGATATTTTGCTCTCAATGCGATCCAGTGTTTGCTAAATGACACGAAGCTTTAAACTCGCCAAGTTTTTGAACATCGATCGTTTTCTGTTTTCAGATTGACGAATTCTCGGTTTGTCAGAAAGGTTACAAAGGCGAACCAAATCAATTTTGTCAGGAAAACATTGACGTCAGCAACTTTTTGAATTTGCACTCGTTGGGTTATCACGAGGAATTTTGTCTAGCCTACATGTTTACGTATCGAGATTTTACCGGTGGCACGTTGGGACTGGCATGGGTGGCCAGCGCTTCAGGTTGGTTTGTAGGAATGTAGACTCATCGCGTGGTCGTAAGAACGATTAGTCGTTGTTATCGATAATATTTCTCGCATTCGTATTCGCCACAGGTGCTTCTGGTGGAATATGCGAAAAATACAAAAATTACAACGAGATTGTCGGTGGCACGACTCATTTGATGAAGAGAAGTTTGAATACCGGTATCATAACCTTCGTCAACTATAACACGAGAGTGCCACCCAAAGTGTCGCAGTTAACATTGGCTCACGAAATAGGCCATAATTTTGGATCTCCGGTACGTATCTCGTGTAGAAACAAACATCGTTCAACTTACCCAGTGTACGAGCATCTACCTGCAAGTGCGTACCAATTCGGCGAGTACACCTACCAAATATTAAAACCGGACATTCTTCTTTTAGTCGAGGTGTTCTATCGCCTTTTTCACCTCAACCCCCCCCCCCCCCCCGTTCTAACAGTTTTCAACTTGAACTCGAACTATTATTAAAAATGAGTTCCGCTTCCTGTAAGACTTCGCAGGCGACGTTTATAGCTTATTCTTAATCGAAGATCTAAGTTCCATACCAGCTTATGTCATTTTTGATTTTAAAAAATTGAAAAATTATCGGCCAATTACTGTCACAAAACCGGCTATTTTTGGTTTTCATTTTACGGCGTATATACGCTGACGCAACTTCGACAGTTCCAAAATTTCGTGGAGGAATAAGGAAACCGAATCGGTTGTAAAAGTATCACAGTTTATAAAAGTATAGATCCATTCGGTCGGTGAAACAACGTGATAAAATGAGAAGAAAACTAAAACTTTGTATTTTTCTGTCCGCGAGGCCTGTGTTGAAGGAACGATCGATCATTTGAAGTTATTTTTACGAAGAATTTGGTCTCGCATAGTTTTGGTTTGAAACTTTTTTCATACTCTACGTGATAGTTCCCGAAAATTTAAAAAACAATTTTTTGAAAGAGTGATTGGAGGGGTGAGAGGTCTGAATGCAATTAGCAAGAGGTGCGGCGAATGGGGCTTTTAGTAGTTACGTAGGAGACCACCCTCGACAGTTTTGCGTCATGCCCGGCTTTTTGCCACACGTTTCCTTAAAGCTTATCGTGGTTTTATCTTCTTCATCAGGACTACTTTATTTTCGTTGAAAATTTTTCCATGTACACGTACATTACCAGTTTCTTGAGAGGTACGGCACCTTAGTTGTTTGAAAGTTTTATTCTCTCTGGTAATTCTTACGTGACACACGCTCGCAGTGCTTTCCGATTTTCCAAGCGTGTTTTTCTAAATAGGAACGCACTTTGACCGAGTCTGTCGTTTCGTTCCAGCACCGACAACAAATTTCGATCGTTGGACAATTTATTCGTAAGAAGGATCACTTCGGACGCGTTGATTTTCGATCATCGAGTCTAATTGGTTCGCGTTTATTTTCAGCACGATTATCCGGCCGAATGTAGACCGGGAGGATTGAGCGGCAATTACATAATGTTCGCTTCCGCAACCAGTGGTGATCGACCCAATAATAGCAAGTTTTCGTCGTGTAGTATCGGCAATATCAGCAGCGTATTGGACGCCCTCGACGAGAAGAAACGCAACTGTTTCAAAGGTTAGTCGTACGTTACTCGGAACATATTCACATTCGTACTGCCTAGCGTGTCGCATTTTTTCGATCGAATCGCAGGAATGAAATATGATTCGTTTTTCCTGATCGAGAATCTGCAGAATGACGCGGTGCCGATACGGGATCAGGCCTTTCGCGGTTTGACCCGACATCTCGTCCAGTGCGCTTATTATTTCGTACTCGCTTTCGCGACGCGGTTGCCCATTGTGTAACAATTCAGATCGATAGTAATGGAGCTACCGAAACTGCATAAATTCGCGAGCACGAGAGTGATCCCATACCTTTGGTAATTTTCTTATGTCTCAACAGCCAGCGAAGGCGCTTTTTGCGGTAACAAAATCGTCGAGGAAGGAGAAGAATGCGACTGCGGCTATGACGAAGCCGAATGCAAGGATCGCTGCTGTTACCCGCGTATGATTTCGGATTCGGACAAATACAAGAACAGCTCGGCCAAAGGGTGTACCCGAAGGGTGAACACCGAATGCAGGTACGTAATTCGTGTCAGCCTCTGTCGACTGTTCGTTGACCATGGGTGCCTGGTGCGTAGTGTTGAGAACCCGTTACTTTGTATTTAGTATTCCTTTTTCGCCATTCGAGGCTGCGTGATACTTGTAACTACATAAGTGGGTACTCGTGTCTGCTTTCAGCCCATCTCAAGGACCTTGTTGTAACGCCGCGACCTGTAAATTCTTGCCGTCGCATACGAAAAATGTATGTAAAAGCGAAACTGACTGCAGCCTTCAAAGTGTATGCAATGGAAGTTCAGCCGAATGCCCGTCTCCGCCCGCGAAGGAAAATAAAACCAGATGTAACGAAGGCACTCAGGTATTGCGTTGAATCCGTACTCCACGGTTCAGGTACATTTTCCTGAATCTGTTTTCCCGACAGGACATTTCCCCGACAAGAAATTGCTCCGACATCCTTTTTCCCGTCACCTGTAATCCCGACACCCTTTTCCCCACTAATTTTTTCCCAACAAGTCACATATTCCGACACAAACATTTCACAATTACCGAACCTAACCTGACCTAACCCAACCCTCCCTGCACAATTTTTGCTACTGGTACTATTCGACTAGTTTTAAATATGCACCACAGCCTACATTTACGACTTTGGCCGACGTTTCGCTCGTTATGATTTCTCATATTTCTCTTACGTACGTATCGTAATTTACAACTTGAAGAACAGGGCAACACTGAGACCTGTCTCGCCGAAGTAAGTCTTGGGAGGCGGGTTAAGAATTCACCAGAAAAAAGGTGGCTTAATCTGCAAGATCGTATTTACACCATAGTGTTGGATTTCGATGACCATGTCGCCGACTCTGCCGAAATAGACTATCTACGTTTACTGGCAGACACCATTGTGTTATCTTGAGTGTGAGTAAAGAGAGAAAACGATACCGTTGCATTTTGTAATATTTAGTTTTACTGTATACTGCATTTCGACGAGTATTTTATGATAAATGATTGAAAAAAAAAAAAAAAAAAAGTCGGGATTCGAACTATCGGGATTAAAGGTGTCAGGAAAAAGGACTCGGGGAAATAAATTTATGAAAAATTTTTTGTCGGTAAAACGGATTCGGGAAAATGAGCCTTTACCGTACTCCACTCAGACCTCGGACAATCAACAGAAAAATGTACTGGTTTACCTCCTACACATTATTCGTTTTGTTACAGTTGTGTATTAACGGAGAGTGCAGAGGCTCGATTTGTCTCGAATGGGGCTTGAACGAGTGCTTCCTCTCATCCAATAGCATTCCACCAGTTGATAAACGAAAGCTATGCGAGTTGGCCTGCATGAACGGTACAAATCCTGAAAACTGCAAAAGTACTAGCGAATTTGCTAGCTTAGTTGGTTTACCTCCAGGCGGTATAAGTCTCCGTCCTGGATCACCTTGTGATAATTTTCAGGTATGTCCAACACCTTTTTTTGTTCTCATTTTCTCGTCGTCCTTGTCATTTATGTTTTTTTTTTTTTCCTTCAGCGGAGTGAAATTTTTATAGTTGTCACAATTCGATATAGTTGGAAATAATACAGTTAGTTAAAAGGGAGGGGGCGCCAGTGTTATAACAACTTACCGACGATGTTCCGGGGTTTAGATGGGTGGAATACATAACATGTGTATTTTGACGTTACCGTTATCGATGCTAAAAATACTGTGCTACTTTGTTCTTAGGGTTACTGCGACGTATTTTTTAAATGCCGCGCCGTCGACGCTGAAGGTCCGTTAGCTAGGCTGAAAAATCTGTTGCTAATAAAACGCACGTTAGTTCAACAGTGGGCTTATGTAAGTATCGATTCGCCATGATAGTAGGATGTAGTTAACTCGTAGTACCGCTACGTAACTACAAATCTGACGAATGTTTTCTGGTATTTTTCAGGACAACTGGTGGGTGTGCGTCTTGATGGCTGTGATATTTATATGCTTCTTGGGTGTTTTCATCAAGTGTTGCGCCGTTCACACTCCTTCCTCAAATCCTAAGAAGCCGCCTGCGAGGAGGTTCAGCGAAACTCTTCGAAGGCCGATTCACACTCTCAGAAGAATGGTAATTATTTACGCGAGATACGCGCGTAATACGTAACATTTCGCGCTAAAAATAGGTACCTAACAGTTTGATCTTGATCGATCCGTCCGATTTCAGAGAGGACCCAGTGGAATGACGCGAGGGCATAGCGGTGATCGAGGTTACCGGAGTCACGCCGACTCGCATCACCATCCGCGTCAACACGGCGCCGGTGGTGCTTCGCATCATCATAGCGGACATTCGAGCAGTTATCGTAATGCTCCTCCTCCGTATACCAGAAGCCAACAGCATTACGCTCCGAAACGTAAGTTGACCGATTATACTTATGCTAGGACGTAACGATTGGGATGGAGAGAAGCTCCCTCCCTCTCCCATGAAGTTTGCCAGTTGGGAAAATATGGTTTGACCTTGGGAAAATTCGACTGTAAAAATGTGAAAAATACTTATTTTTTCCTAGTCTTAAGTCTCAATTTAAATTTTCGCTCGCTTTTCTCGTAAAATTTCATCTGCCCTTTCTTCCGAATGCTATTCGCTTCGCACGCCCCTGCGAAAGTTTCATCGTACCGATGAACGTCTTAAATTAATTTCGGAATCTACCGCTATATTGTCCCGAGCTCCGTTGTGGTCGCGAAACTTCTCATCAGTCGCTTTGTACATTTCGTACTGTGTACCGAAGTCGAGAATATACGAAACTACGTGTTGAAAATGTGTCGAAATTCGAACGAGTATTTACGATCAGCTGCTCAAAGTCGAATCCGAATCACATTTGGCTCTATATTATCTGGCGTTTCATTAGTAGTCGATCAAAACTTGTAGGGGTATTCGCCTTTCGCTTACCCTCTTTCCCGTACTACAATCCACAAGACCCGAACAATATGGTCTATGCTTATAGCGACATTTCGCGTATGCGATTGTGTAGAATCGTATGTAATGTCTACTCGTACAGTTAACAAGCGAAATTGTAGATCATTATGCAGTGTGAGAAGCTTGTTATTACCACTTGCGTTGAGAACCCTAGTCTTGAGTGAAAAAAAGAAATTGATCTGAATTGAACGAGGCTCCAAGTATAAGAACTATGAACGATGTATCACATTTTTAACGCATTACCCGCCCATCGTTGGTGTCGTGTATATTAATTAGGTACCGTGTTTTCCAGGGGGGATTCCGAATTGAGTCTCAAGCTTGCGGGGTTACCTAACATGAAGTTCCGAATTGAATCCCGGGTTAGCGCGCCCGTGTTCGGTTCTTTCGTACATTGCATTAGGCAACATATTACGCTGCCAGTGTTCTCGGAAGTGTTCGTTGTATTACTCGTATATCGCATATGTATGTTCCACCAGGAGCGCTAATGTCAAAGACGAAAACGTGATACGTATACATTTCACCATAAGAACGTGTGCTGATAAAAGTGTTGCTCGCTTGCTCGCGGCTTTCATATTGATTTTTATGAAAAAATGCTAAGAACAAAAGTTGTAGCCATTTTCATTTCCTATCAAATGAGCTTAATTTTGGATTTTTTGGATAACTTTTTTTATCATCATCCTCCCATGTCATGTTTTCGTCCAAATCCACCAATCAGTGAACAGTATATTATGTTGTTTTCGGTAACAGTCACCAGGGAGCGACTCCTTTGCATACATACGCCAATAGTCAGTACTTGAAACTGGCATATTCGGAGATATTAAGTGAAAGGGGTAAATATTTACGTGTTATTGAGTTATTCAAGTACGTTGCTTTCGTTTATATGAATTAATTTGGAATATACGTATGTGAAATTTCGATAATCTCGTTTTTCTTTCCTGAATGCCAACGAGGGAGATAGGTTCGCCAGCAAGGGACTGAATCCGGAAATTTATTTCGGTCAGGCGCTCTAACCCGGGACTCAGTCCGGTAATATATTTCAGGGAGGTGTTCAAACCCAGGACTCAATAAGGGTACTGATAATAAATAGGGGCGCGGCTGGGACTCGATCCGGTGAGGCCCTTTTCCAGAGCTCTTATTTTGCTTATCTATTCTTTCGCTTCTTACCACTCTAGTGTTTAGTGAATTAATGAAGGTTACTTTTTGTTGGTCAGTGGCTTAAACATGGCTGTTACGCAACAGTCTGAAGCAGAGATGAACAACTGTGTTCATTTTGGAAGAAGAACGTTTTGCTCAAAGTGAAATGTACGCCTATGATTACATATTAAAGTTATTCGCTTTGCACCTTTGCAACGCTACAAAGGAAATGTAAAGTCATCGTGTGGACGCTTTATCGTAGAGAATAATTATTCGCGTCGAAAGGTGGATCTGAAAAAATTTTCCTAGTAGGAACGTAGGCATTACGCAGTACACACTTCTGTTGTTAGTTTCTCGTACAGTTTACGGTATTGTCGAATGTCACAGAATTGGCAAATGTGCATCGACCGCGGACATTGTCCTTAAAATAGCAGAGATCTTCGAACAGTATTGTACGTAAATATCGAATAAAACGTTCGGCACAAATTATTCTGAATTAGAAAACTTGGTCGTAAATAATTCTGCGATTATAGTAATTCCTACCTCGTCCTGTGGAGCAGGGTTGTTCATTTAAAATAAAAGTGTTTAAATTGCTTGAAACACTCGAACGGCGCTTGTTTTATATAAAACTTCGGAAATGGCTGACCTTTTTTCTGACTTTTTCCTTTCTTTCTTTTCTCAACTACATAGTAGCCGTAAAAAGAAACATTCTCAACATTATGGGATATTTGGACCCCCCCCCCATGTTTTCGCCTTCGTCGCTGGTCAAAGCCACGACCGCAACTTGTTTATTTATCACATTTCCATCGTTTCTCCAATTATTAATCCGTGTCACGTTTTTCATCTTTCTGTAATTTTCAGTGATATTCCGTAATCTACTTTTCCGTCTGCATTCGCAACTTTCGGTTCCAGAATTTTCGAGAAATTTCAATTTAACGAGGAAACGGTCATATTGGTGTTGGCTGGCGAAGTGGACAAGTCATTTTTATTCCTATTCGAGTCCCGTTTATGTTAAGTGCTTGGAACTGGTGAAAAACTTCGTCCGAGGACGTATATTGTTAGTGTCTTTTTAAATCTTGAGAAAAGTTGTTTCGAAGAGTCTGTAAGTGCTTGTGGTGAACAGTCCATCTTCTTTCTTACACCCGTTCGTTAATCATGTGAAATTTTATTCCATAAATACTAGCTTTTATTTGCTTCCGCGATTTCGCACTATACGTCATATTCGTACTTAGGTCTCTGATTTTTCGCCGGTGTCGTTGCGAACCGCCTTAAGTTCTACTCGACGAGAAGATTCGCATTTCTTGTGGTTACGTAATTGTCTTATCATAGAAGTGTCTTTTTTTGAGGAGGTATATCAGCTTTTTGTCAGCCCTATAATAAGTTCCAATCTCTCGAGCCATCCTATGCCCTGAGAATTTCAGTCTTCTGTAAGAGCTAGTCGACCATCTTCTTCTTGCCCTGTTCCTTCCTCATGGTTGGTTCCTGTTGTCCTTACCATAGAACATTTTTTTTTAAATAGTGTTTTGTTATAATAGATAAAGAGCGTGCTTATTACCACGAAAAAGAAGTAAAATTTTAGGAATTTATTTTTTTAATTAGAAAAAGACTAGCCGTGCTAGGAGCGCGGTCAAATTTTTTCGCAAGCCAGCGCATTGTGTATACTAGGGTTGTTCCTTTACGCGTAAAAAAAGTTCTTTGACGTTACGTGTAAAATAACGTAGAAAAACTAAATCGCGTAGAATAACGACTCAGGACCGTATACGGGGGGGGGGCGTTAGGGGTCCCCCCCTTGGGTACGGCCGTGCGCTTAAAAATGTGGGAAAATGCGGATCTCAGAAACATTAGAAACCCCATATGTTAGGTCACCCGCCCCCCCTCGCCATATTCCTGGATACGGCCTGTAACGACTGATAACAGTGATAAGGTGATGTTGCCTGTAATCTTCAATTTAATCTTAATAAGTAAAGTAATTTGTTTCGTTTGTATTCGTCTTTACGTTTTTAAAATTCCTATTCTCAAATAGTTACACGATATTCGTTCATGTAATGCGTAAAATTACTTTTAAAATGAAAATAAAACAACAAAAATGAAAGTATACTTGATTATTCCCCATTTTTTGGTGTTTTTAAAGTTTTAAACAGTTGTTCTTAGCTGAAAAACTTGGTATTTCACTGTTCTATGTTGTTCTACACCAAACGTAGAATAATGTAAAATAACTCAATTTATTGTTCTGCGCGAGTTATTTTATGTTATTTTACGCGTAAAATACCTGTAAATTTACACCAGTTATTCTACGGAATAATCCTGGTGTATACCAGAGACCTGCGCGAGTACGTAAAAAAGTAATCGTACTACCATCGCTCGTCGGAAGTGGCATCGCAATGAGTACTACTCGATTAAGGAATCGCAAAGGTTTTTCTACTTGACATCGAGTTCCAAGCCTGTTTGATCAGCTTCATACATGAAAATGTCTGCCTGAGTTAATTCTGTTTCAGTAGTTCATCATTATCACTGATTACTATGCCAAAAAGATTGAACAATAACTTTTTTAAATTTATGTTTCAAGTTATATAATTGAAAATGAACTGAAAAAAAAAAAGAGAAAAATATTACATAACCACAAAATAAAACAAAGAATCACTCTGGAATTTATAGGAAAAATATCACAGACGTAAAATTAGAAACTAAACTCAATGACAATAATGAAGAGAAAAAGAAGGAAATATTTCGAAGATTTTATAAATAACTTATCGTATGTGTATTAAATACTGTCAATTGGGGTGACTTGTTACGGTCAGCTGTTTTTTCGGAGTCTTATCTGTGATGTTCCCGGTTGGAACATGAAATTAATACCACATTATTCAGTTGAACGTTTATTACAACTAACTCAACTCAACTCAAACTACCCAACTGTACAATCGTGCCTACGCTTGCAAGCTACCACTGATAAGCGATAACCAATACGTATCATTATCAGCTATACAGCGCATTACAGTGCACCTATTACGGTACGTTTAATTTTGTTTGAAGGAGGAGCGTTAGAAGTAGATTCTGTTAAGAGAGCCCGAAATCAGTGCAGCGCTGATTAAGAAAATAAATAGAAAGTACGTCTAAGAAAAATACAACATAGTTTACGGTTTTAATTTTCGGGATTATTTTTTTGACGAATGATTTTGATTCAAGACGAAATGCATCGCTGTGAAGATAATTTTATGTGAAATATTTCTTTTTTTGTTTCATCAAATTTGGCATATTCTTACAGGAATAACGCAATGAATATTATGTATTTATTAATAAGATGAACAATAGGCGTGAGAAAGAAGAAGTCGATGTTGTCCCCCGAAACCAAATTGTTTTACTGCTCAGTGCCCCGCAAATGGTTTGTGGGCACCATATATTTGATGACACTGTTTTTAAACATTTTTTCTAATTTTTATGTAATGTGTTTTATTCGATATTTTCAATTATGGACATTTTTATTTTCAAAATGTTACTCTCTTTCCACTGAGTGGGGGCACGAATAAGGATGGGCAATTTTAGTGGATCGTAATCGTACTTACATGTATTGTAACCTCAAGTTGTAAACTTGCGTAAATCTTAGTGTCCATTTTGGAGTGTGAGTGAACTTGGTAATTTTCCTTTGGGTACTCCACTAATGATGGCATAACAGCCGAAAGCGCTCTGGAATACAGAAGAAGGAAAAGTGAATTGGCACACCCTACAAAAGGAATATTGCGTAAATCTGGCGATTTTGGTCTCATACATGACTTTTTTCACCGCATAACGAGTCACCCCGAAATGATACCGTCGAGTTTGGGTTACTCAAAAATGCCTACAAAATTTCAAAATCAACTTTTTTATTTTCTGAAAACGGGAACGTGTAAAGGATAAATGCTCAAACACTTTGCAAAAAAAAAAATAAAATAAAATTAATTTCAAAATTTTAGCTCTTCAGTGAAAAAACACTGAAATCCGTAACAAGTCACCACATTTGACGGTAGTAGAATGTACGCGTAGATGTAGAAGTACGACTAACAAAAATGGCTTCATAGGAATTGAAAGAAGAAAATGTAGCGTTCACCAAACAGGAAAACAGCAACGTTTACAAAGAACAAACAAAATTGGGACATGCTCAATATGGAAAAAACAAAAATTATAACAAATAAGGAAAGGGGGAACTCAAAATTGAAGGAGGGATAACACAAACAGTAAAAGAAGTTGAATATTTGGGACAAACAATTTCGTTTCAAAACAGGAATAAAAAAGAAATATCCAAAAGAATAAAGGGCGGATGGAAAAACTGTTGGGCCAAAAAGGAATTCTACAAAAGGAAAATAGCAAAGAAACTGAAATTCAAAATCTGGGTGAATTGCACCTTACTGTCAACTACGGGTGTCAAACATGGGCGGCAACAAAGGCCAGTGCGGAAAAAATTTAATCCTACCTAAAGAGCAATGGAAAGAAGTATTTTAAGAATCAAAAAATGGGACAAAATCAAAAACACGGAAATCAGGGAAAAATCAGGACTAAAAGGCACAGGATACACAATCAAGAAGTTGAAAGCAAAATATGGGGGGACATTTAATAAGGCAAGGGAATAGATGGCGGAGGAAAGTTTTGGATTGGATACCAATAGAAGGGAAGCGCACCAGGGGAAGACCACAAACAAGATAGAGAGACGAGATAGTTCAGGAGTGAGGACAAACTTGGGAAAGAAAAGTACGAGAAAGATAAAGATTGAAGAAATGTGTAGAAGCATTTGCTGAGAAATGGGCCAATATTGGAGGAATAGAGTCCGACAGAAGTTAAATATAAGAGTTAGGGTAAATGTCCGCTGCCCCGTTTGCGTCAGGTCACAGTTTGTGTCACAGGCATCATAAAAAAAAATTAGTAAAATTGAAAATTATGCCAAGCTTTATTTATTTATCTATTGCTTCACGCTTGTTTAGAAATTTTGGTTTCGTGTTGGTGGAATAAGACCTTCCAGGAACGTACCGAAGAGATGTTCCTAGGGGAGGGAAGTGTGAAAGTCCTAACGGATTCAACTCAAAATTCCCAAGTATCAGAGCAAAAAAAAAAATTTGATTAGTCGGATTTTCCCAGCTCTGCCGAAATTTTCCAACTCCGCCTGACTGAAATGGTGAATTTTCCCAACTGCTGAGGGGGAGAGGGTGACAACCTCGTTTCCAGGCGACAACTTTGGACAAAATGATAAATTTCACGCGCAACACAAAAAATACGTGTCATTCACAGAGACACGTAGTGTAACATTCTATATGCTTTCGTACCCGAATTAAAAAAAATTTCCATGGAAATTTCCATTAAGAACACGGCAGACTATAAATGTCAACCACTGAATTCGGGTGGGGGGAGCGTTACGGTTTTCGCTCAAGTATACCCCTAGTTGGAAGAAATAAATTTCCATAGAAATGTATAAACACGATTTTCGTTCAAGTATATCCAAAACCCCAGTAGTATGACGTCGTAGTAACAGGAGCGGTACGGTTTTCGCATCCCAGTAGTAAAATTATATAAAAGTTTGAAACTGATTTAATTAATTTCTAAGCAGAGAAGTTACCCAATAATTTTTGGAGGACTAGGCTACACTCTCTTCTCGACCATAAGCTCCATTTCCCCGAGCCCAGGCCCTTTTGACCCTATGACACAAACTAAAGAAATTGAATATTTCAACTTCATATATCTATTTCACGCATTTTCATCTACGTCTTGAATATTCTAAGGGTTTTCCTGCGTAACACAACTCAAAAAATTATGTTCGAATATCCATTTCTGTATTTTACCTCATGCCTACCGTGATTTGATCAATTTTAAAACAGAAAACTGTTCGTGACGCAAATCGAGCACTCACCCTATATTCTTAACCAATATGCTGTAAAATAAAATAAAATAAAATACATAATTGAATGAATTCACGATTCGTAATCGCGGCGACGTCACGGCGAGTATAAATAATCGGCGATGCCACGATTACTATTAGTAACACGATGCTGCGATGCCGATTACAGCGCGGCCTACGGTTACTGTGTCGGCAATCTGAATACAACAACTGATAATTAAATTGCATACTCGATTTGCCGTAAATCCATCGTTGCATCATGGCTATGACAGAGCATGCAGCTTCGGAGATAGAAAGGCGATGGAGTTTCTGAAGCTGTTACATTCATTTTGGAAGTTATTTTTTGTGTCCCAGTCTTCATGGACCATTGTTGGGAGGAATGAGGTTCAGGAGAAAAACTTACAAAATGAATTAAGCGACTACAGGAACCGCATTAACAATATACTGGAGGCTAAATGTTGAATAATTTCAAAGTTTTCTCTTCTCTGCCTCCTATGAACCGTTTTCGATCGGGGTTGCAGTTAAAATCTTATTTTTGGTGTTCTTGGCAGTATTATGTGTAACTTTTGGGTTCTGCCCTCTCAATAACGCCTTCAAAATGGGGGTTTGGAACAAAAAAGTCATGCATGGACACTATTATTCGGTTTCTGTAGCATGTAATGTTCGACGTTGTAACCTGCATATTTGTTATCCCATAGTCAGCAGAGGCCGTTGACCTTTAAATTAACTTTTGCTCTAAACTTTCGATAGTGACTTCATCCTTATACTGATGTGAACGATTTTTTATGATCAAAATAATTTTTTCGACCTGAGTTGATGTTTGGGAAGCATCAAAGTAATAAATGTAAATCTCCGCATAAGTCAATTTTATGTTTAACTTGATCTCCTCCACTCCATTGGCGAAACATCTGAAAATGATTCCACTTCGAAAAAATGTCGGCTGGTGAATTTTTAGACCGGAAGGAACAAGTTTAGCCGTTAGGAACGAAATATTTCAAAATTTAGCAAATTTTGGACCACCCTGATCTATATTGATGTCCCCTGGAACTTATTGGTAACGTATTTTGTGTTTCAGTCTTGTTTGTTTTCACTAGTTGTTTTTTAACTTTTAGTATAGTGCTCAAATCTCGAAAATAGTTCAGTAGAATTATCCAAAATATTGACAGATATATGCAAAAATTGGCGTAGTTCAAAAATTTGGTACGGCCTTGCTCGCTCCTTCAAGTGCCACAATTTGCGAGTCAAAGTCCAAGTATTGTCAAAAATGAGTTCTGCGACACTCAAAACCTAAGAAATGATTCCCGTATTGCGTTTGTTGGTACCCTCATTTTCCACCTTGTTTTCCCCGATATGTACCACAATTTGCTAATTAAGGTCAAATGGTCATCAGAAATGAGTTCAACGACCCTTGAAACCTATAAAAGGACATCCGTATTATATTTTATGAAAATATTTAATCCCGCCCTCTACAGGTACCACAATTTGAACTTACAGCAAAACTAACATCAAGATTGAATTCAGTGAGTTTGAAACCCTCACTGATGATGGTACTTCAATTCTGTGATAAGAGTTAATGAAAATTTCAAAAATTCCAGCAATAAAATCATTGTGAAAATTGTTATAACTCAGAACAAAATGTGGTTTCTCAAAACGAGGGTGGGGGAGAAAAAATTTCCGGGATGTGTAAAGAGGGTGGTACAGAAACGAGTCCGGGGATAATTGCACCCTCGTTGCCAACAAAACTTGGTGACATTGGAAAAATGATTTTGCCCGAAAAATACCAAAAATGGCTTAAATGCGGAAAACAGTCAAAAACGCCTAAAAGAACCTAAAATGCCATTTTAAACCAAATTGGAAGGAAAAACTAGAAATGTTCGTATGATTGTCGCCTTTTCTTGCAGGAATTTGCGTGAATGTATTAGCAACATTTAGAAAGTCCCGTCATAATGTACCATAATGTTAAATTTTTAGATGCCTAAAATAAATAACAGGAACCTTTTTCCACTAGCGTTTTTGCCGAATAATGTCGGAAGTACTACTTTCAGCGCCGAATTATCAGTTTTTAGTGCCAAGGAACCCGATCTCTAGTTATGTACGCTCGAATAACCAACCGTACTAAATTTCAGATCTACCTCCGTTTTCTACATTTATTTTCCCTTATTCTGCTGGACCAAAATTAACGCTTAATACCAATATCCCAATTAATGATGACAATTGTACCTTTTGTCAGATTTATTTCTTCATTTGTAACTTGTAAGCAACATGAAAGCGAAATCAATATATATTTTTGCATTACTATTTCTGTGCGTTAGCTGGACGTTTAGAGAATACATAATACGTAGGTACATAATACATATAATGACGTATACCATTAATCCAACAGCAAGGGATACGTATAAAAATGTATCGATGTCGATGTACATAAATATATTGATAAGGATGTTCCAAAGAAATGCTTTTGTCGGAAAGTTGCACTCTTAAGTACTTGATGATTTCTACTTGGTTTAACAACACCTAAGTCAAAGTTTTTTTGAAATCGAAGAATATTTGGGGGTCGCGCATCTGTAGTGAAATTTAATACAGATTTCTCGTAAGAAAAATTCCAATTTTGCTGTAGGAAATCCTAAAAATCGAGTTTGACTAAAAGTATTAGTTGGACTTGAAACAATTATTCTCATTAGTGTATACCAATTGAGTACCTACTCGCATTTCTATGAAGAAAAAATTTTACAGGTCAATAGTCCCATCTTGGAATTTTGGTGAAAAGTAAACTTTCTTCATTATAGCCCATGGCGAGGACATAAAAATGTATAAAAATCGGTTTTCATGATTCCTAAATGCGATGAATTCCTGCTTGAGGTTACTTTTTGCTCACATCAATCTGAAAGGGTCCACTAAGAGGCAGAACCTAAAAATTGTCACTAAATGCGTCAAAAATATCAAAAGTAGAGTTTTTGGAGTTAAGGATTTCGTTTTGCAGTTGTTTTGATCCCAATCTATATTGGTCCACAAAAAGCTGAACTGTAAAATTTTGACGTTTACCCCGTTTGCATAACATAGCATGTCGAAAGTCAAGCGTTCTCGGAGATTTCATTTTCCAAGTTGTTTTGGTCTGTCGTGAGGTCGGATGGCCTCTCGGGCTATCTAGAGTCGTTACCGTTGATCGATAATGAATAGCTGGGTCCACAGCGTGGGCCCTGGGAGCTGATCAAGACAAGCCCCTGATTATAGATACTCAGCTCGACAAATAACTTGGTCGAGTCAAAAATAGGTTGAATAGATTTATTAAATACTTTCACCTATAATTCAGTTTTACGTTAATGAACAATTACAACGGATGCTGTTAGGCTTTTTAGAGCGTACGACACGATATAAGTTACGTTATACGTTGATTTTTTAAGTTCCAGATCGGGTTGCGAGAGACGTGACAATGGTCTCCACCTAACTTTTGAGGCGAGAACAAGACTGTATCAAGACCGAGATGTCGGCCCCTGTATTGAGTTTATAAGTACGAGCTTCGTACCTTCGGGCACGGCCTACTTCAAAAGGGGTTTCTCCTAGATGAGACAGTTTTGAGTGCAATGGGCTCGTGTGTGCTGAATTGGAGGTCCTGATGATAGGTCGTCGGGGGAGTAGGTATGACGTACGAGTCCGGTTGTCGAATTTAGAAGTTGTTAATTGGTTATCGTGTGCTTTCGTAGTGTCGGTACGGCCAATAATATTGGGATATGAAAGGCCTAATGCGTCTAATTGGTGAAAGAGGTATCAGTGGGAGAAACTTATGTTATACTTTGCTACTGTCATCGAGCTTGTAAGAATTTGATGGTTGCCTTGTAGATTGTAGTAACAAAGGTGTCTGTTGATTGATGCTTCCGATTCCATAATTGGGTTGGTGAATCTCGCAAATGATAATTTTGTACTCGAATTTATACTAACATGTTTTCATTTTCGTATTCAGCTTCACGTGTGTCATCTTCTGTTTTCAGCTTCTGCACCGCATTCGACGCGAGCTGACGTGTATGCGCATCCGTACCGGGATCGTAACTCGTTTCATATGAGACCGCAACATAAAGTATGACCTTGCTGACGAAGCTCGATTATTATTTTCCCCTTTCTTTCCTTCCTTCCTTATTTCTTAAAGTTCTCTAGACTCATTTTTTATCGGTTGGAGTACGTTACTTTCAATACTTTGAATAACGTATATTGTTCAATAGACCTTTGAGAAATTAGGTTACATTATTTGTACTTCTTTTTTAAATTTAATCATCATTTTATTACTCCATGAAACGAATCAAGCGTTTTACCTGCCATTGTATTGCACATTTGAATTTTTATTCAGTTAATAGATGGATACTTAAGTATTTGGTTTTCTTCGATTCCCTACTTAAACTGATTCATTATTAAGGATACTCACATTGCAAGTAAATAGTGATATTTTGTAAGTACTCGAGAATGTTATTCGTTAGTTGTTAATTTATTATTCGCGTCGCGAGTGTTGTGTACATGACCGTTACATAATCTTGTTCATCTAGTCCATGTAGTAGTTAAGCTTGAATAGTGTGATTTTAATGCGAGTGAAAATCTAAAACTGCCTTTCCTACGTATTGTACGTCGCGCTGTGTCGTGTACGTCTCGAAATATTGTGTCATCTTACTCGCCGCTCTCTCAACTTTTCGCCCAAAGGTAATCAGAGTTTTTTTGTTTTAATGTTGTCTTCAACAATCAAAAGTGTACTTTTGGTTGAAATTTTGTATAAGTAGAACCCTACACCTCCCCCCCCCCAAATATCTTTTTGTTGTTGTATAATCATTTTTCAATTCTTGAGAATGCTGGAAATGGGAAGCTTGCCACTGAATTGCATCTTTAAAATTTAAGCATCAGCGGGACCAATTACACCACACAATGTAATGCGTTTACGAGTCTATTAATTTGTTCTAATCGAATTAGGGTGTCAACTTCAGTCGTGTTTTAGCTTTAGCAGTCCTACCACATAATTATCATATCATATAAATATACGTATTATATGCAGTCACGTAAAGCAGGTCTTTAATTTCTATTCAATTGTATAGTCGTATAATGTATAACTCGGATCTGTTTAATTGTTTTACGATTTTATTGAAAAATTTAAATCATTGTTTTCTTCCCATAAGTATTGAACGAATGAAAATAAGACCCATTCCCATGAAGTACTAATGTAGAATACAAAACGCCGCACTTGCTTTCTCTCTCTCTCTGTCTCTCTCTCTCTCTCTCTCTCTCTCTTTGTCATTTGTATTTATTGATATTTTCGTTTGTTTTAACGGGATCAAATATGAACGTTAATCATTTTCATCGTAGATGACGAAGAAGGCATCGATCGTTCTTTGTCGGTGTTTTTGGTTTCATAATGTTTGAACACTGAAAATGATATCTTGGTGCCTTCATCTAGAAACACAACTTCTGTCGTACATGAAACAAGTTTTTCTTTCCTCCCTTTTCTTTAAAGTACCTTAATTGTTCGAAGCTTGTTCGTAATTTTCTGAGAGCGTGTTGAGTGAAATCCCGTTCGTAGTTTGGAAAAAAAAAATAGTGGCGTATGAATCTTGCGTAGCAGCCCGCATTTGGCCTGTTCTACTAAGACTCTATAAGAATGGGCAGTCGCGAGTCGGTTTTGGGGCCAATGTTGCGCGTTGAATACACGTAGCCGTATGGAGTTTTCACGGATTTTTTCGTTTACTATTAAATATCTCGAGAAATATCGAATGACAAGTAATTTGAAAGAGAATAAAAATTATAGCCCACAAAATTTCCTTTTAGTTGAGCCCATTTAAAATAAAATCCATACAGCGACTTTCGAATTATTCTAAAGTTGAAAGTTCTTTTAATGCGCATCTGTTGCTGCGTGATAAAAGTTGCGCATTAACATACCATGCACCGTAGCCGGGATTATTCAGTTCAGACTTCAGTGTTCAACTGCTGAATTGATAAGACTTTTTAATAATATTAGGATTTATCGGAATACTATATTTATATATTTGTCCTACTTCTCATACAGCATGAGTAAACGAACGATAATGACTTAATTGATAAATTAAATGGTTGGAAGGCAGGTGTCCGTTCTATGTTATTTTCAGAGGCGAAACTTAATTTTCAGTTGAGGGGAGGGGGTGGAGAAGGAAAATTTGCCGACAAATTTTTTTTAAACTAAAAACTTGCTGACAAATTTTATTTTTAATTTGAAAATTTGCCAATTTTTCCATCAAAATACTTTTTAATTGAAAAAAAAAAAAAAAAAAAAAAAAAAAAGAAAACAAACAACCAAACGTTTGTAGAAAATGAAAAATTCAAATGAACAGTTTTAAATTTTGCAGACTGCCAAAATATTGGGGATGTTTCATCCGTATTCCCCAAGCACTCACATTTGCGCTAATCTGGGAGGGTAAGCTGGAAGGATGTTAGGAATACTCGAGAGGAACACACAACTTCCTTTATACATTAAGGTGGTCGTTATTTACTCTTGGTGATTTTTTTTTTTCTGAATTTCCACTGATTCGTCTCCTAAATTGGTTTTAAAAAAATAGAAAAAAAAAT
Organism: Acanthococcus lagerstroemiae; assembly: GCA_031841125.1. Classification (NCBI taxonomy): domain Eukaryota; kingdom Metazoa; phylum Arthropoda; class Insecta; order Hemiptera; family Eriococcidae; genus Acanthococcus; species Acanthococcus lagerstroemiae. The sequence continues at coordinate 298,920 of CM063114.1, forward strand.
TTACAAAGTTTCAGGTCGATTGGATTAGAGAAATCCGTGCCACAATCTCCCTTTCATTCTTATGGAAAAAACAATGGAGTTTTGACTTTAGTTCCAGACTAAATTTCCCTCCTGTATTCACCAGGACCAAAACCCGTAAATTAAACAATAGAACATCTGCTATCGGATTCAGCTTGTGAAATTGGAAAATAAGTCGTTTGCTTTCAACTTTTACATGTTAATAAAATGCTCAACTTTCTCAAATTTCAGACTCTAGGTCAAACAGAGAATCTAGTAAAAACAGAATAGTCATTAAAATTCGTAGTTCAACGTTTGCTACCGACTTTCAGATTTTCGACATGTTTTCCACATTTCATCTTTATTTCAGCCTTTCAGATAACATTCGATACTCAGCTTGAAACCTTCGGCTTTTGATTGACTAGTCTCTGACAGGAGTCCAGGGTACTCCATTTTCAGTAACGAAATTTGTCTTTCAATTTGAGGAGGTGAAGAAGGAAAGTTTGCCGACAAATATTTTTTGAAAACTAAAAATTCGACTACATTTTTTTTTTAAATTAAAAATTTGCCGATTTTTCATCGAAATATTTTCTAAATGAACAAACAAACGTTCATAAAAATAAAAAATTCAAATGAACAGTTTCAAAATTTGCTGACTGTCAGATTATTGAGGTGTGTTTCAAACCCCCATACCCCCTTATAGTTTCGCCCCTGGTTCTGTGCAGGATATCCTAGAGATTGTCATTATCACTTCCTGAACTGTAAAATCAACTCTTAAAGCTCTCATACGTTCCACTTGTAATTGAAGTAAGGCATTTCCTTGCCCCTGGCTTCCTACATTGTGACGTTAATTTTTGCCTAAACTCGAGCCTATACAGAGGTCAACGTTTATTTCTTCACAAAAATCTGATGAACAAATACCTCATCATCTGGTGATTTTAATGGAATTATATAAGGTAATAGGATATGAAGCTTCAAATTCCACTCCGAGTTGATATGTTGATAAGCAAAGGCGTAGCGTGCTCAACATGACTGGGCAATCCACTAGAGAAAATTTCGTCGCTTCTCTGCAGAATTATTACCGAGGTAGAATTAGTAAAAACGGATATTCCTTTATTATAACCTAATGTAAAAATATGGCGGGGAGGGGGTACGTGCCCCCGTGCATCCTGACGCTATGCCACTGTATGATAAGAAAATGAAAATTAAAAATAAATACAAGAGTGTATAGACACTGCGCATCTCCTTAATTCGCGCACATGATGAACGACGCAGGAAATAAACTTTCAACTTTAGAATACCATAATTCGAAAGTCACGGTATGGATTTCTTTTTAAATGGGTTCAACTAAAAGGAAATTTTATGGGCTACAATTTTTACTATGTCTCATTTTACTTTTAATTCCGTATTTTTCGAGATATTCAACGGTAAACGAGAAAATCCGTGAACATTCCATAAAACTACGTGTATTCAGCGCGCAACGTTGGCCCCAAAACTGTCTCGTGACTCTACCTTTACTTATAGAACCCTAGTGCTATGAACTCACAGTGATTATATTCCACTGATTTTTCCGTAGCTGCGTAATGTATTATTTCTCCTTCAGTTATTACTCGTATACTGTCTTCATTATTTTATTTTTATTCATCCTAAGTCCTGTACATTACTCGTATTCTAATCTTGTGTAACCGTGTATCTCGCCGTACGTATTCACTTACATATTACTTACTTATGACTCGAGTAAAATAAACTAGACATCGCGACATTCTTACCGTATTCCTCACCGGAAAGTAGAAAATTTATTCGGCTTTTCAGAATCGCGCTGTGCCTTCTTGTATCAAAAGTGCTCGATAAAATATTCGGATAGCTCGAGAAGTTGTCATTTTAATTTTATCACATTGTTACCATTTTTAAAACCGTGATATATATAAAAGTACAAAATTTTGTAACGATTTTGTTTTGTTCGAATACGTTTTCTCGTTGATGATGATGATGATGATGATAATAATAATAATAATAATAATAAAGTATCTAGTATTTTTTCGCTCCGAATGTAAATTGAATGTAGAAAGCGTTTTGTACTCGTACCTGCATACTAAATTTACAGCATTGACGTTCATGAAATTTCTTTTTTTTGTTTTTCTGTTTTTTGTAATCCTCGTTTCTCTTTTTCCTTTTTTAATATTATACATTATTTATCTGGATAATTTTCAATTGTACTGGTATTATGTTTCGTAGAATTTTTTTAAATTTGGTTTTATTTTGTATTTTTTACTATACTTCTCTCTGATAATAAATTTTTTATGTGGATGTATATCCGGATATTTTACTTGGATGTGGTCGTGGAATTGCCCGAAAACTTCTGGAAAAAATAATAAATTGGAATATCGTTTAAATATATAACTATAAAATCCAAGAAAAATTCAAGTTGGAACTCAATCCGGAGCTAGGTCTAAGCCGCTCAGGTTTTGAGGCCGACTTCTGGTTCCTGAACGCATCAAAAACATGTTATGGGTTTCGATGTTACAGTATAACAAAACTTGGAATTTCGTAACGTTATAATGATAATGGTATTTTAACGAAATTAATTTCTTTACGTTACCTTAACGCAGGGCTGTTTCCCGAAGTGTACTGAATCTGGATCTCGGAAAACTGGAATTCTCTTAATTTTATTTATTTTACTTTTCTTTCGTTTTTGGAGGGGCGGGAGATCCTACTGAATTGGTCAAGGAATTATTCTGAGAAGCAACCCTACGTTAACGTTGCGTGATTATTCCGATAATGCATTACTGTCTCTTACGAACTGCCATCAGATCATCACTAGATGTTTAGTCCTGAAGCCCTAGAATGCATTATACTAGTGAAAATGCCATTATACCTATCCACTTCGGTTCTGTGAAAAGAAAATCGGCTATGTTTTCAGAACTAGGAGCATTTTCTGAAGTCAATGCTAGCAGGTTGTTCCATTTCGAACGCAACCCGCAACAATTTTAACCTCGTCTTACGCCGCGGCGGCGCCCACTTGCTCCATAGGAAAATAATAGGGAAATTAAAATTTTGCGGTTCTTTAACCCTACCTTGAACACTGTATCCCACCAAAATAACGGAAAAAATGTTGCGGACCCCAATTATGAGTAAAGGTTAAAAAAAGCAAATTTCCCCGCCGAGGAACAAAACATTGTTTCCAGAACTTTTTTCATGTTGTTGACACATGTTTCAAACAGTATTTATACTGTGGTTGCGCAACATATTATGATCATGATATATATTATTCTGCAATATCTTGTCAACAATTTTATCCAAGTTCCATTGATATCTGGACTTCGGTAACATCAATATTCTTGTTTTCAAAACAATGTTAAATTCAGAAATATCTAAACAAAACTCTACACATTTTAGAAAAATTTGTCTGAGTGAAATAAAAATGGCCTCGATGGAAGGAAAATTTTGTGTAGGATGAATGTTGTTCTATTCATTTTTTCGATAAACGCTTTTGTTTTTGTAATATTTTGAGATTTTTTCATATGCCAGTAGTTGAAATGGCTTACACGTTACAAGTTACAACTTGCAAGTTAAACGACAACAGCGCGCCACCGCTTTGAGCACCCGTTTTTCCTTAGACCAAAGTCATATAGATACACCAAGTCGTTCGAATCTCCATTTAACCAATGTTAAACTTCGTATGTTACGATAATTTATCCCGATAGCAGCGCTGGCAGCGTTCGACTGCCGTGAAATCAATGTAAACGTTGGGAGCCCTAACAAAGTTTTGCGTTTAACTCAATAACGGTCGAGTTTTATGAAAAAGTGAAAAGAACAAAATTTATTCTACCTGTTATTTTCTATCAGGTAAGATCAGTTTCAAAATTTTACCCATAAAAATTTCGAATTTACGCGCATTCGATGGGAAATTCCAAGGTGAACAAATTTAGCTCTTTCCGATTTTTCATCAAAATTGATAGTTTTTGAGCTAATCCGCAAAAACGTAAAAATGTCCATATACGCGCAATGCAACCAAAGGAGTTCAGCGATAGCAGCGCGCTGGCATGACGGCAGAACGCGGAAACGCGCTAGTCGTCTAACTTGGTGTATCTATATGACTTTGCCTTAGACCATACCACAAAAGATAGACCGCTAGCGCTTCTTGAGAGCCCGTGTTATAGAGTGTGACTAGACTAACTGGACGCTGTTTAACAAAAGGGAACTAACCCACAAAATCCGCTTTTTGAGAACACATGAAGTTCAAGAGTCATGTAGAAACTATATGGCATTGCGTTTACTGATAAGCTTTTCCCAACATGAGTAGGTACACATTTTTGAATCGGGTGCCCAATTTTGAAAAATTCTACGTTTTACTCCCTTTCCAACGATACTAATACCGAACTCGTTTTGTTTACAAATGTAGGTTAGTTCTCTTTTGTTAAACAGCGTCCAACTAGACCTGTGCGCAGATGATACAATTCGCGAGTGTTAAAAAGTGAAGACAGTTTTTCAAACCTACGCACCTATCCAAGGAGTATTGAAATGAAAAGCTTATAAAACGCCACCATTTAGTGTTCGTCGCTTCGAATCACATGAATCCTGAAGGACTAAAATTCAAATTGGGATGGAATGTACATGGAATGCGGCCGCCATTCTTTAAAGTCATCGATTGCCTTTTAAAATCATCCGCGGAAATAAAAAGGGGCGCCCAAGTAATTTCCACCTGACTATTCATTTTGGTAAAAGTCAAGGCCGTTGAATTGCGCTTACATTTAAATAAACAAAAACCTACGCCCTTTTTAATTATGCGGCCGGAAGATTATTTTCCCAAGAATGAAAGGAAATTTTGGGGCGGGGGTTGGGCCACAATTAACAATAGTGTCTTTTTTAACAAATACGGGGAAAATTAAACAAAAAAAAAGGGTTTTTGAAAAGGGAAAACAACATAAAAAAAAATTTTAAATTCTTTTAAAATTAAGGGCTTTTTTCTTTTGGGGGGAAATTTTCCCAACTTATAACTTTTTTGAACCCCAATTTTTAAAAATTTTCAATTTTTTTCCCCCCTTTTTTAAGAAAAAAAAAAAAATTTTTTTTTAAAAAAAACCTTTTTTAAAAGGAAAATTCCAAAGAACTTTTTAATGAATCAAAAAGGGTTTTCCCCTTTTTTCCCACCCCCCAAACATTTCCCAATCGAACCTTTGTGGGTTCTGGGAAAAACCATTTTCCAAAAATTTAAAGCGTTAAAAAAATTTTTTTTTTTCCCTTTTTGGTTTAAGGTTTATTTAAAAAAATCAAAAAAAAAATTCTTTGCTTTTTTCAATCAAAAGTTTCAAAAAATTTATGTTAAAAATTTTGTTTGGAAAAATTATTAAAACTCGCAAGATTGTTAAAAAGGGGGGAAAACCCCCCTTTTTCCCCCCCCAAAAAATTTTTAACATGTTAAAAAAAATAAAATTAAAAAAAAACCCACCTTGGGTTTTCCGTCGAAAAACAAACCCCTAAGGGGATAAAAATTTCAATTGGGGGGAATTCACATTTTTTTTTCCCCCCCCAAATAATTTTTAATTGGAATTCTTTTTTTTTTTTCCCCCCCCAAAGGTGGGGGGTTTTTTTTCCCCGATGTTTTTTTTTTGGGTAAAAGAAAAATTTCCAATTTTAAAAAAATCCGAAAAAAAAAATTTTTTTTAAAAAATGTTTTTTAAATATTTTTTTTACAAAAAATTATAAAAAAACCCAAAAAGGGGGGATTATAAGTTTTTACAAAAAATTTTTTTCCTTGGTCAAATTCAAAAAAAATAAAAGAAACCTTTTTAACAAAAAAAAAAAAGTAAGGAAAATATTTTTTTTCCATAAAAATTTAAAACCTTTCCCCATAAAAAAGGTTAAAAAAAAAAAATTTAAAAGGGCCAAAAATTTTCCCACGGTAAAAAACCCCCCAATTAAACAAAACCACAATAAAAAAGAACAAAAACCCAAAATTTAAAAATGGTAAAAAAATCAAAAAAAAAATAAATTTCAAACCTTTAAAAAAAAAAAAAGAGCAAAAACAAAAACGATTCCCAGAAAAAAAAATAAATTAAGAAAACTGATTTTTTCAAAAAAAAACTGGTCCAAACCGGGTTCTGGGGTTAAACGTTTTTTAGGCCAAAAAACCCTTAAATCTTAAAAGGTAATTTTCTGATAAAATTTTAGACTTTTTTTTGGGCTTTTAGTTATACTTTAAATTCTAATTTACAAAAAATTTTTTAATTTTTTTTTAAAAAAAACCTTAATCAGTTTTTGGGGTTTTACTTAGGAGGAAAATTTTTTTTGGGTTTTAACATAAAAAAAAATTTTTTTTAAAAAAATTTTTTTCCCCATTTTTTCTGTAAAAAACAAATTTAAAAATTTAAAATCGTCATTAATTTTCCAAAATCTCATTTTGAAAAAATTTTAATCAAAAATTCTAGTTTCAAAAAAAATGGGTAGCATTTGCAAAAAAGGGAAAAACGTAAATTTTAAAACCCCCCCAACCCAACAACGGTTTTATTTTTTAAAAAAATTGAAACAAAAAAAAAATTTTTGGGGTTTTAGATAAAAAAAATTTGGAAAGAGCTAAACCAAAAATTTATTAAAAAAATTTTAAAAAGGGGGGGGTTTTATGGTCGCCGTTTCCCAATAACCCCCGGGTGAATAAAAAAAAAATTTTTTTAACTACCCCCAAAAAAAAGGGCTTCTTTTTTTTTGGGGGAAAAAAATTAAAAAAAATTTTTAATAAAGATGGAAGGCCCACTGGGCCCCTTTAAAACCATAGAAAAAGGGAAAAACCCCTTACTTTGAAACCAAAATATTATTCCTATTATAGATACATATGCAAACTTTATATATCAAATACCTTTATTCTTTGCTGAATAACTCCGATATCCGTTTCCTCCTACATTTCCCGAAGTGCAAACCTGTTGAATTATTTAACCTATTTTAAAAGATGTTTAATCCCAGATTTCCGTAACTGCAGAAATAAGTTTTACCTTATCACTTATATTTCTTTTATTTTAACTGAGTCCACAACGTTCTACGTTAGCGGCTTGTTTAATTATTAATTAAACCCCACTTATATCGGAATTTCAACAACATCGCATTTTCACCTACCGAAATAAATATTGTTTGCCCTTGTATATAAAAGGTCGTAAAATTTCGATAGCTCGAGAAGTTGTCATTTAATTTTATCACTTGTTACCATTTTTAAACACCTGATATATATAAAGTACAAAATTTATGAACGATATTGTTTGTTCGAATACGTTTTCTCGTTTGATGATGATGATGATATTGAAATAATAATAATAACTAATAAAGTATCTAGTATTTTTTCGCTCGAAATGTAAATTGAATGTAGAAACGTTTTGTACTCGTACCATGCATACAATTTACAGCATTGACGTTATGAAATTTTTTTTTTTGTTTTTTTTTTGAAACCTCGTTTCCTTTTTCCTTTTTTAATATTATACATTATTAAAAATATTAATCTTAATTGAAATTCGGTATTATGTTTCGTAGAATTATTTTAAATTTGGTTTAATTTTGTATTTTTACATACTTCTCTTGATAATAAATTTTTTATGTGGATGTATATCCGGATATTTTACTTGGATGTGGTCGTGGAATTGCCCGAAAACTTCTGGAAAAAATAATAAATTGGAATATCGTTTAAATATATAACTATAAAATCCAAGAAAAATTCAAGTTGGAACTCAATCCGGAGCTAGGTCTAAGCCGCTCAGGTTTTGAGGCCGACTTCTGGTTCCTGAACGCATCAAAAACATGTTATGGGTTTCGATGTTACAGTATAACAAAACTTGGAATTTCGTAACGTTATAATGATAATGGTATTTTAACGAAATTAATTTCTTTACGTTACCTTAACGCAGGGCTGTTTCCCGAAGTGTACTGAATCTGGATCTCGGAAAACTGGAATTCTCTTAATTTTATTTATTTTACTTTTCTTTCGTTTTTGGAGGGGCGGGAGATCCTACTGAAATTGGTCAAGGAATTATTCTGAGAAGCAACCCTACGTTAACGTTGCGTGATTATTCCGATAATGCATTACTGTCTCTTACGAACTGCCATCAGATCATCACTAGATGTTTAGTCCTGAAGCCCTAGAATGCATTATACTAGTGAAAATGCCATTATACCTATCCACTTCGGTTCTGTGAAAAGAAAATCGGCTATGTTTTCAGAACTAGGAGCATTTTCTGAAGTCAATGCTAGCAGGTTGTTCCATTTCGAACGCAACCCGCAACAATTTTAACCTCGTCTTACGCCGCGGCGGCGCCCACTTGCTCCATAGGAAAATAATAGGGAAATTAAAATTTTGCGGTTCTTTAACCCTACCTTGAACACTGTATCCCACCAAAATAACGGAAAAAATGTTGCGGACCCCAATTATGAGTAAAGGTTAAAAAAAGCAAATTTCCCCGCCGAGGAACAAAACATTGTTTCCAGAACTTTTTTCATGTTGTTGACACATGTTTCAAACAGTATTTATACTGTGGTTGCGCAACATATTATGATCATGATATATATTATTCTGCAATATCTTGTCAACAATTTTATCCAAGTTCCATTGATATCTGGACTTCGGTAACATCAATATTCTTGTTTTCAAAACAATGTTAAATTCAGAAATATCTATAACAAAACTCTACACATTTTAGAAAAATTTGTCTGAGTGAAATAAAAATGGCCTCGATGGAAGGAAAATTTTGTGTAGGATGAATGTTGTTCTATTCATTTTTTCGATAAACGCTTTTGTTTTTGTAATATTTTGAGATTTTTTCATATGCCAGTAGTTGAAATGGCTTACACGTTACAAGTTACAACTTGCAAGTTAAACGACAACAGCGCGCCACCGCTTTGAGCACCCGTTTTTTCCTTAGACCAAAGTCATATAGATATACCAAGACGTTCGAATCTCCATTTAACCAATGTTAAACTTCGTATGTTACGATAATTTATCCCGATAGCAGCGCTGGCAGCGTTCGACTGCCGTGAAATCAATGTAAACGTTGGGAGCCCTAACAAGGTTTTGCGTTTATCTCAATAACGGTCGAGTTTTATGAAAAAGTGAAAAGAACAAAATTTATTCTACTTGTTATTTTCTATCAGGTAAGATCAGTTTCAAAATTTTACCCATAAAAATTTCGAATTTCCTCGCATTCGATGGGAAATTCCAAGGTGAACAAATTTAGCTCTTTCCAATTTTTCATCAAAATTGATAGTTTTTGAGCTAATCCGCAAAAACGTAAAAATGTCCATATACGCGCAATGCAACCAAAGGAGTTCAGCGATAGCAGCGCGCTGGCATGACGCAGAACGCGGAAACGCGCTAGTCGTCTAACTTGGTGTATCTATATGACTTTGCCTTAGACCATACCACAAAAGATAGACCGCTAGCGCTTCTTGAGAGCCCGTGTTATAGAGTGTGACTAGACTAACTGGACGCTGTTTAACAAAAGGGAACTAACCCACAAAATCCGCTTTTTGAGAACACATGAAGTTCAAGAGTCATGTAGAAACTATATGGCATTGCGTTTACTGATAAGCTTTTCCCAACATGAGTAGGTACACATTTTTGAATCGGGTGCCCAATTTTGAAAAATTCTACGTTTTACTCCCTTTCCAACGATACTAATACCGAACTCGTTTTGTTTACAAATGTAGGTTAGTTCTCTTTTGTTAAACAGCGTCCAACTAGACCTGTGCGCAGATGATACAAACACTGGCGGTGGCCTAGTGAACATCCCATGCGCCGTGAGGCGACGTGGCGTAACGTAGATTCTCCTAGATCGGCGTTGCACCGAAACTAGCGATTAAAAGGGATCAATGTATCGATAGTTTTGATAGTACTATATTGATCGAAGTCCCATCACTATTTGGACGCTGTTCAATAAAAGGGAACCAACTAACATTTGGAAACAAAATGAGCTATTAGTATCGTTGGAAAGAGCGTAAAACGTAGAATTTTTCAAAATCCCCCCCACCCCTATTCAAAAATGTGTACTCAAGTTGAAAACAGCTCATCAGTAAACGCAGTGCCATCTAGTTTGTGCAGTGCTCTTGAACTTCGAATCACGTGTTCTCAAAAAGCGGATTTTGCTAGTTGGTTCCCTTTTGTTGAACAGCGTCCATTTATTTGCTTTCTATATCAACCGCGGACCGGCAAGGAAATTGTAAAGGAGGCGGGCCGCAACCAGTATTTTTCCATTCCTGGAACAATATAAGTCATATTTTGGGTGGGCCCGCAGTCCAAGGGGCCCGGTAGGAGATTCCCCCATTCTCCAAATTTAAAATAAACCATAAACGCATAAACGCCGATTAGCGCCGCTTTAACTTACCGGCGGCATGGCGCTGCTATGCAGGTCATTTTTTGACGGCGTCGGAATGAAGTAGGAAAATCCCGCCGGCGGCGGCGGCGTGGCGGCATGGCGCACAGGTCTAACGTAAGTGTGACTAGTGTGACCAACATCACACAGCATGTGCATAAGAGTAGTAGTGTGTAACCATCAGCTGATCATAAGCGGAATTAGATAAATTACATTAGAAGCACGACGTGGAAGAAGGACCTCCGTCTCATGGGAAATACACTAATCGAAGGTCCTTTTTCTATGCAGTTATCACCTATTGATGCGTGTCAGTCTGTGTCAGTGCTCAGTGGTCACAGGAGTCACAGGATTTTGTAAACATTAGCCGTCTATCATTCCTGTAATATGGTCTAACTCCAACTTCTTATGTTCTGTGTTTATATTATTATGTCGATTCGGTCGACTCTAGTATAAAGCTGAAGAGCCAAAGCCACCAAGCGTTTTTCTTCATCGTGCAGTTTTCAGTACTGCAGCCCTGCAGCATCGTAGCTTGTTATTTTCACGACTTACAGTAGTCGTTGGTGTTTTGCTTTAGTACTGCACTGCTGCGAAATATTAATGCTATTCGGAACAGGCCATGTTGAAAGCAAATTACCCGCGTCGCCTTTCGCACCACCGATGTAAACAAAATCAATTTAACGCATTTTTACTTCTCTTAATTTTGTATCAGTATTCACTATTCAGTAAATTTGAAAAATTTTCCGTTTACAATTGATATTCTAATTGTTTTCGTTCACATTTAATTTGTCAAATTGCGAAAATCTTTCAGATTTGATAAATCGTAACCAGTCGCCGGGCATTCCTCTCCTTTCATCCGTTGATCTCCATTAGTAAGTGAGTAATGCGAACCTCGTCATACCGGGCTCTAAGAGCAACGTAAATGTTTTCCTCGTTAAAACTAGTTTTATTCGATTTATTACTCGGTCCCGCGCCTTCACGCTCTTCAACTCTCGAAATAATGGTCGCCGAAGGTACTCGATCAAATATTAGTCTAATCGTTCGGTTTTGTTATCGCAGATATGAGCAATAAGAAAGAAATCGGCCTCACTTCGAAAGAGAAACGGTTAATTCGTAAAGAACGGCAGAAGTTGGTATCCGTTGCCTGGGATGTCGTTCAGAAAGCCAACCGTATTAAGAATCCGCTGGAGAAGTTCGCCGCGTTCGCTAAATTTACATGTAAAAATAACGGCTCGGTCGCTATTTCATCCGAACCGGTCACCGATTTAGACGAAGATAGTGTTGATGAGATATTTTCTTTGGAACGAGGTAATATGAAAAAATTATACGAAGATTGCGAATGGGGATGGCATGAGAAGAAGAAACGAGATGAAATGACGGATGACAGAGCTCGTTATCTCATAGCCAGAGGTTCGGATGGCAGCATTGTCGCATTTTCGCACTACAGGTTCGATTTAGATTTCGACATTGAAGTGTTATACTGTTACGAACTGCAGTTGAAACCTGAAATTCGCAGACAAGGATTAGGCAAATTTATGCTTCAAATATTAGAGTTGATCGCGTTTTCGAATGGTATGAAAAAGGTAATTTTAACGGTACTAAAGAACAATCCGGGTGCGATTGATTTTTTCAAATCTATGAATTACGAGGTCGACGAAACTTCGCCTATCGACGACGCCTTCGATACTTACGATTACGTGATAATGAGTAAAAAGAATAAAAAATTGCTAGCGGATGGTATACACCAATGACACGTTGGTCCATTCGAAGGTTGCGAATCGAGAAAACTAAATAAATAGCTGAACGGAAACTTGACCTTTCACCTTGTACGACAGATATCGGATAGTTTGGAATAAGCTTTTTGGAAAACTTGGACGAATATTTACCGATATCTCGGCATCGAATTTCTTTTCCTCCCGAGCATATTCGAGTATCCTAATAATTTTGTCAAATGGTTTAGCGGTCGGGTCTTTTATATTAGTTTTCGAATTTTTCCGCCATTTGTATGAGATCGAATCTCTCGCTGTTATGTAAGCGATCGGTTACGGAACAGCGACTCGTAGACGAAATGTATTTTCAAGAGTCGAGCGACTTTCGACGGAGTATTTTTTCGTTATTCCGACTAAGTATTTGGTATGGTACTGTCGGTGAGTTTGAAGGCTTGAACGATTTTATTTACCGAAGTCTGAAGCGTAATATAATACTCAACCTCGATCACTGTTATCGTCCGAATAGGTCCTCCATCATCGCCACCATATTTCTATGCCAAGTCAGTATTTGTATAACTTTTTATCGTTGTATCGTCCTCGTCAATTTTCATGAAAAGTAATTCTTAATAATAGCGGTGAGAAACAGGTACTCGTACTTCCATTTCTACGTGTAAGTGCTTGTGTCGTATCAGATTTACTTTTTTATCTTCGTATTTAGTAAAAAATTATGTATTATTCGTCTGTTTGTAATATTTTTGCGTATTTTGTAGATAATGAAACCGTATTCGTAGCCGTAGCCGATGCGATTGCTGATTACTGTCTCGTTGTCTTATGTGACACAAATTAAACCGCAACCTGAGGGGAAGGAGGGTGTACGTAAGTCGCAGATAAATTTAGAAACAAAAAGATGGAAGAAACATACTTAACGACAAAACATTACCTGTAGAATGGAGAAAAAGAAAAATAGGTGAAATACGAAAATGATTTGGTGGGGAAACCAAAAGTATTGGTAGTGACCGAAATAACGAAGTTAACGGGACAAGAATGACGAAAGTAGGCTCTACAGAAATGATGGGAAGATAGAAAAGAGAAAATTCTCGGAAATTACAGAATACGGCAGAAAATATGACAAAACCAAACTCGAAGGTCGGAAGTGAAAAGTGACGAAACTAATAGAAAGCAGAGAAATCACAAAAAATGAAGGGAAATGTCGAAGTCAAGTGATATTTGTATGGAACTAGAACAGCGACTTTTCCCAAAAACAGTTAATTAGAAAAAGAAGAATGAAAAATGAATTATCTAAAAAATTTCACTGCACGACTCCGAGGCCCAAGACGTATAAATAATACCAAAAATTCGACAAATTTCCCCCTAAGACAAAATATGTTGGACAGAAAGACGTATAAAACGGTGATAATTGACGAGTGCTTTTCGAAAACGCATCTCGTCCATATTTCTAAACTGTTGAGAAAGCGCAAGTATAGATCTCAATTTCAAATTTTCCCGTCGATTTTGACGAGCCTCGGCCTCAAGGTGTACATACAATTTATAAATTTAATTTCCAAAACTTAGAATATTCGCCAAAATATATGCCAGAGAAAACCTGGAAAACTGGGCTTACCTCCTTTTTGGAACTGGAATACCATCCTCCGTTTTTCGTATCCCAAAATCGGTAATTTTTAAGGTTTCTCGCAGTTATCTTTTTCACTGGCAAATATTGCGATTACACGAAGGAAAATCATTTTATGCAACTAGACCAAGAGATATTGGTGGAAGTTCTAGTGCCTGATTCCGAACAAGCAGATAAATGTTTGTTAAACAAACAATGGACTTATACGTTTTGGAAAAGCATTTCTTAATTTGACCGTGGGTTTGAACCGCGAAGCGTCCAAGAGGCAGCGCTTTCTAGTGAAATAAAAATCGAATGAGAACGGTGATTAACTTTGTTAGATAACGAATGCATGCTCCTTATACTCGCGAGTTCGTAATCCCATCCACCTTGTGCGCCCACAACAACAACCCCCCCCCCTCTCCTTTAATCCACCAAAACGCGGATGTTCAAGTCCGAGGACCTCAATGAAGAAGTTGAAGGGTCAAAGGGTCATTCGTATTGTTTTTGTTATCAGAATAAAACATATAGATACATTCGGCCTTTCATATTTTTCGGTATACGCCATTTCACAACGAGCTATCGAAATAGCTAGATACCTATTTAAAATGTATTTCGAGTGCGCCTAAGTTTAATAAATAATCGAATATATCTTATATTTTGCGGTTACACTTGTAAGACATATTTTTTTCACTCGACTTGGCAACACGTGTACGCCGCATTTCAGCAATCCTTGATGTAGCCTGATTCGCATCGAACACGAAATCCACATAACTTCGTGATTAACTTTTGCCGTAGATGTACGCGCGCGGATTTATTTTTGCAATTAAATCGCGCTACGAATACGATTAGGTACCCTATCTCCGTTATAAATTTAGGCACTCACCAGCTGTAAGTGTGTGCCTGCGTACCTGCACGTGTAATACTTTCAATGTTCCGACGGGATCGTTTTAAACCACATAATATATAAAGTAACAGAAACCCGTCGAGTTGTCATCTAATGCCGATGCAGGTGACGATAATGTTGGTATGTTAGTCAATGGGTGTACGAAAGTAGTCCTAATGCTGTACCTATACCTAAGTGACGCGGCGCGTCGTACCGTTGCGCTGGGTTCCTACGTGCGCTGTTTATTCGATTTTTAAGCAAAAGTCGACATTTGTATTGTTAACCACTCGTGTATACGTAGCAGCTTTACAGGAGCCAAGGTTACAGAATAATACGTACCTATGTAATTTTTCGCTTACGGCATTTAGAATGGAATAGCCTTAGTTTTCGAAGGAATGATTCCGCCTAGTTTCGTAGGGCCGAATTAACATACGCGTTATTCGCCATTTTCCTCGCACCAGTTAACGAGTATGTATATACAGCCTATTACGTAACAAAGTATCCGTGGACATGACCTGGACCTGGCCACATGAAGCGGAACCCATCGTGTCGGCCAAGTCTTCTAAAAAGTTGAATAATAGTAATAATATCAGTTGGATCAGAATGGAGGAGGGGAAGGAAAAAAAGCGTAAATGCGGCAGACTATCGTAAATTGTTCCTCATAGGTATGTACTACGAGTATTTATGCCAGCGATCGACGGATAAGCAAAAATAAGTCAAACGAGCAAGGAGAAATATTTCTTCAAATCATATAGGTACATTCGAAGCGGAATGTATAAATAAAAAATGTTCGTACCTACCTATAATGCCTATGTGGTAACAACGCCGGAGGTGTGGGTGTAGGTGAGCGTAGTGCGACGGCTGTCGATAAATGGAATTAAAAGGACGGAGCTAACGCGTAAATGACAAGGTGAACAATAAAAGATACGAACCCGTTTCATGCCCGCGTTTAAAGTAATGACCGATCTACTTTTCTTTGTACGAGTTTTTTTTTTCCTTTTCTTTCCTTCTTTTTTTTTCGCGTTCTCTCGCTCATTCGAGATCGAAAGGGTTTACTTTGTTATAAATGAATATCGGAGAAGTAATTGTATCGCACGATTTAACGATTTAAAAACCTTAAAGCCTTGATCTTATTGGATTACCAAATCCGTCGGTATTTACATATTTATTCGCCGCTTTAGAAAGTTTCGTGGACGATGAAAAACATTCGTGTTGAACAATTTTTTTTTTTGTATTAAATCACTGAACTGTGTCGTCGTTAGAAATTGGTATATTGATTTGGAGCTTGCTAACTAGTGACTGGGTTCTTAGCCTACAAATCTGAACTATTAGGGTGCTGGAGTAGGTACCGTGTACTACCGGCGCAACTTGCTGCAGTATCGCTGCACTTGTGCGAAGGTGCACAATTGAGGTCGACTCACGAAATAGGTGCGAAAAAGTGTTAATGTTAATCGTAATAATACTATCCGTTGATTAGAGAGACGATGCGGCGGCTATGTTGATGAAACTTGCGAGAGCCAACTCGATGTACGCGTACACACGAATACAGACGGTGGGTGACCTACCGATGCGTAGAGTAGAGGCGGTACGACGACCGTACTGTACACTGTGCTGCAGCTTGTACGTAAATCGTAGTCTGGTATGAAAGTTTTAACTCGAAATTGGAGAGTGGAGTACGATTATACTTACTCGCCGAGTGTGCTCGCACGTTACTGTGCTCCGTGCTGCACAGTTCCGGGTAATTTTTCGTGAGAACAAAGCGTATACGTAGGTCTTCGATATACGCGTAATACGGCCAGTTTTATCGCTTATTACGGACGCAATTAAAATGAAAACGCGAAAATTATTTACGCGGATTGCGAGTACGGTAATTAATGAAATGCCGTGCATAACGCAGACATACGGCTCGTACCGAACACCGTGGGACCCGTGCTGAAAATTATCTTACCTGCGTACATACTTACGCTGCTAGACGCCTCTGTATCGGTAATGCCTATAGCTTATTGTGAATAGTATGTAACTATGTACCGAGGTTCCTAAAAACTCGCATTTTTTTCTGCATAGTAAATTCTATTTTATCCGTTTTGAACAACCGAATTAGTACCAGGACTAATGATGACTTCCGTTATAAATCTGTAATTCCTTTTTCTCTGATGAGGTCTCGACAACCAGTTATAACAACTTCGTGGTTTCAAGTCCATATTCCCCCCTCCCTCTCGTTCGCACGTTTTCCGACGATCACATCGTGATAGATTAGTTGAAAAATAATGTCGAACAGAAGAATCTCGTCGACATAATATATAATGTACCTACTCGTGGACGAATTTCTTTTCAACATTACACGATGTACTTGTCGACATTACTTTTCAACAAATCCATCTCGATATGTATAAACAAGAAAGGAGAGATGGATTTGAAACCATAAAGTTCTTATATTACTAGTTGTTGAGACTTCCTGGGAAAAAGAAGAATTATAACCGAAGCCGTCATTATTAATTCTGGTGCCAATTTGGTTGATAAAAACAGGTAAAATGGACGTTGACTGTGCAGGGGAAAAAAAGAGTTCGTACCTCAGTACATACGTCTATACTACTAGTATTTATGCTTGTGTGCACTCATCATAGAGGTACCAACCAGAACGGTACTCTAATCAACTTGGAGTTAAATAGTATAGATAGCACCCGAATAAGCGAATGTCATTAGGTTTATTTCGAGTCTTTCTTTTCAGGATCTAGATGTAAGGACGCGGCGGTCACGTTGACAAGAAAGTGAAATACGAGTATGTCAGTTAACGAAAATTGTATTATCGCTGGGTACATTTTCTTTGTAACGATGTAAGCTTTAATCAATAAACAACTAGGTATCGCGACGCAATTCTACCGTCTGTAGTGAGGAACGCCGTAAACAAGAGGGCAGTTCTCTAAAAACATCGCAGAGCCGTCGAACAGTTCCAAGTATTCGCAGATCAAGCGTTTTGCACTTCTAAAAACTGATGGTCTTTGAAATTGCAATGTACATTCGTATATCTGTTGCACCCACGACCCACCTATCGTCTTGTATGATCGTGTAAATATAGTATACAAAATTTGATTAAGAAATACGTATAATTATGCCGGAATTTTCGAAGACCCGATTAAAGTAGAAAGTTGGTAAAAATAATTGCCTTTCCGCGTGCGTGTCACTTTTCCACGCACCAGTATTTATATTAGGTAATTCGACTCGGATCCACCAAATACGAGCTTGTGTAGTTATAAAATTAATTACTTTTATTTCGAACCTGAGGCAAGAACTCAGGTCTGAGAAATAGCTGAGAAAATCGGGCATACTGCGCGATAGCAACATTTATTCACAAATGGGTGGACCTGTCCGTTTTTACTCTCGTTTATCCCCGTTCAATTTCTTGCTTACCTACCGAATAACCCGAGTAAAGTTGAAAAATTTTGAAAACCTTTTTTTTTTTTTTTTTTTTTTCCAACTCATTTATTCATTTTATTTAGGTACCTAGTTTAACTATTTAACGATGCGGTACACACTTTCGAGTTTTTAACGTCGACATTTTCATTTTTATATTTCTCTTACCCACCTAATTTACTCGGTAGGTGGGTTTTAATACAGAAGGCTACCGAAAAGTAATGCCTCCAACCTTTATATGGACGTCGTTCTACAAAAGGGAACCAACTAACATTTGTAAACAAAATGAGTTATTAGTATTGTTGGAAAAGAGCGTAAACGTAGAATTTTTCAAAATGGGGATTGGGCCCCCTATTCAAAAATGTGTACTCACATTGAAAAAAGCTTATCAGTAAACGCAATGCCATACAGTTTCTACATGGCTCTTGAACTTCGAATCACGTGTTCTCAAAAAGCGGATTTTGCTAGTTGGTTCCCTTTTGCTGAACAGCGTCCATATGTAACTCTGGAACAAGGGGAATGAATCGCTGAGCGATGCGGCATCGTGTGCCGCGTTGAATTTTGTACCTTCTTCGCTGCTCTCTCGCCCCCCCCCCCTAGGTTCGACATCAGACGGGACAGCTGTCCGGCTACTCGATCCGCCTTCTCAGCTGCCCGTCAAAAGTGCTCTCGAACTTCCCGTCGAACCACAGCCCCAGGTACTTCAGGGCTGTACAGAGCCCAATCTGCACACCTTTTAGGACGAAGGTGGGTGGGCTGTACTTGCGTCGCGTCGTAAACAAAACCGCTTCTGTCTTTTGTACCGCTAGCCGACTCGATCCAGTGGGTCAGCATCTTTAATGCCTGGTTCACTCGTCGCGTGATCTCTGTTGTCGTCTCGGCCTGGCTCACCACCAGCATGTCGTCAGCGTAGCAGATGAGCTTTATGCCTGGTGGTAGTGCCAGCCTCAGCATCCCGTGGAAGGCGACGTTACAGGGTAGGTCCGAGTACTGATGTACGACGAGCCTGCATAATTAGGGATATTTGTGATTCAGGTAATTAAATCTTTCAATAATACGTTTATTAACATAAAAAAACAACAAAAAACAAATTAAAGTCTTTAAAGGTGAGAACAAGGATCAAGGTACATACACTTGAAACTTGAAACCTACTTGAAAAGAAATTGCAACATTTTCTCTTGCTACCTCATCGAAAAATTCTGCGGGCGCCCATGCTTCGTCTTACTATCTGATCAAAATTTTGGGTGCCAAAAGTAAACTTCGACGAATAGTCTCGATGTCCTCTTATATGTCTCAATTCTCGAACTTCCAGAATAAATACAATACCGTACTTATACTCGGACGCGAAATATTCGACCTTACATATGTGTACATACATATGTGTGTGAGGTGGCGCTGTATGCGCCGAGCGCTCAGACTTTGCAGTCCATTGCACTATTCCTCAAGTTGCTGTTAAGGATCAGCTCAGTAGCCTCACTTTTATAGCCAAAGTGAGGATTTTACTGAGCTCTATCCCTTTGACTTCACTGGGTGCTGGATACTCTAGCCCCAATGCTTCGCGTCTTGTCCCGGCTATTGCTGGGCATTGTCATATGATATGAATCGAGGTTTCTTCCTCTTCTCCACGGTACCTACAGGAGCCGCTTCTTACCACTCCTATTTTATACCACATGTGTTTTGTGGCCCCATGACCGGTTATTAGTCCGACCATGAACCTTGCATGTTTCCTGTCAAGCCCTAATAGGAACGTGGCGTACTTACTGGGGGTGTCCCCTATCAGTATTTTGCTGACGTTCATGCCACTGGCCAACCGCCTGTGCATTTCAGTCTGCTTACTTATCCAAGCCTTTACTTTGGATTTTATGACGCTGTATGCTACAGCAAGACACGGCCTGGGTGTTGCCGGTTCCTTTTTATGCCCTCCTTCACTACCTTGCTAGCGATCATGTTCCCTTATATGCCGCAATGTCCCGGTGCCTATAGTATGGTGACCCGGTTCTCCTGAGCAAGGGTGTATAGTTTGTTAACACACTCCGCCACTACCCGGGATGTAGTTTGGTGTGACGATAGTGCCTTAGTGATCACTTAGTGATAGCCGATTGACTGTCTATACAGATATAGATCTGCTTATTAACAAAGCCCTTCTGCTGGCTTCTATCAATGGCCGCCGTGATTGCCATTATCTCTGCTTGGAGGATAGTGACGCCCTCGCCCAGTGCCACTGAATAGTTGTCAGCGCCTTTTGCATTCGTGATTCCGATTCCTACACTCTGGTCATTCTCAGAGGCATCTGGAAACCACACATTCTCCTCTTTTCCTAGAATGCTTGGCCACCTCTTTTCCCAAGCCTCCCGTGTGGGTATTAGCGCACGGTATGGCTTGTCAAAGAAGTGTTCCATCGCAATTCTATCCTTTTATCCTTTGGCATCCCAAAGCATTTGTGTATCGTCCCCGCCATCTCCCATATCCTTCTGTGGCCTGCTTTATGGGCCTGAAGGTTTGGTTGACCCAGACGATAAGCCCCCATTATCGCAGCTGCTTCTATAGCAGTTTGAAGTGGTGGCAAGTTTAGGAGCCTTTCAAGTGCCTTTGTCGGCACCGTACCCATTGCCCCCGTTGTCATCACGCACGCAAACCCTTGCAGGTGATCTAGTTCCTCTCTGACTTTGGCCAGGTGGACCCGGCCCCACCACACAATGACCGCATATGTGATTCTGGGACGCATTACACCGGTATATATCCAGTGCATCATTTTGGGAGAGAGTCCCCAGGTCCTGCCGACATAGGTGCGGCAAGCCCAAAGAGCCTCAATCCCTTTTCTTATTTTATCTGGGACGTGATCCCTCCAGGAGAGTTTTTCGTGAAGATATACTCCTAAGTACTTCACCTTTCCTGTGAGGGCTAAAGGTCTTCCTTTGTATTGCACCTTGATCAACTCCTTGCCTTTCCTTTTACGGGTGAAAAGAGTGATGTCCGTTTTGTCCGGGTTTTTCGATCACTTTTCCACACATCGAATCCCTCACTGCGTTAACTTCGTGATGGTTCCCGGAAATTCGCCGATTACCACCACAGCCAAATCATCAGCGTAGCCCTGTGCGACTGTGTGTATATTTTTGACCATTTAACTCCTCCAGCAAACTGTCCACGACCAAAATGCTGCCCTAACTGATATTATTTAAAAATTAATTTTATTAATTAAAAATATAAAGTCTGGTCCAGTTAAGAAACATAACTGGCTACCTCCAATAAACATCGATATATGGGTATTTTGAAGTTGGAGGGGAAAGACGGGTTCGAGAACACGTTATCAGCGCCGTGAAAAAATCGTATTTCTTAACTGGACCAGACTTAATGATTAATAATAAAAAAATATAAATAATAATTAAAATTGAATTGATTAAATTAAAAGGAAATTCTATAATTTTTGTTCCTAAATAGAGATAACAATGTTTAAAAAAAGTCATAGATTAATTTTTATTAAAGGAATAAATTTATTTGATTGCAGTTTATTATTTGAGGAGTTATCTGTCAAAAGGGCCCCTGTCAAGCAGGGGCCCTTTTTGCGGAGATACTGATTTTCGAATTCTACGTGTCCTACATGGTTAGAAAACCCCCGCTCTATGTACCAACCAGAGCAGTGCACGATACGAGTATATATTATACTCATGTGGTATTCGGTATCGTATCGCTTAAAACGATACCGAATAGTATCGGTCGATACCGAGTATACTCGGTATTGTAGCGACAGGTAGTCGTTTTCGTGATATGGTATCAACGATAAGAAGTATCACTGATAAAGCATCACTACTGCAACTCGGTATCCTATTGGTGAAACCAACTACCGAGTACGTAATCGGTAGTCGCTCTGCTACGATACGATACCCGAGTACCGATATCGGTATCGTGCACTGCTCTGGTACCAACACATGATATTCAGCGAAATTGGCGCCAATAAATGATTACAAACGCATTGTAGTAACATGGATTTCTATGCTGAAATGTGTACAAACTCGTCATATTGTCAATGAAACCAAGCATACATTACATTATATCACAGTGTGAAAAGCAAGTAACTCCATCCGCGATAATACACCTCAGAAATCACACATTTTGGTTGCGTTATGAGTAAGGAGAGACATCTTTGCAACTACATTAGCTTCAATCAGGAGAATTGACAATAACTCATCATACAGCAAGTTAGGAATTGTATATTTTGTTTCCCAAGTTGTATTAATGTATGGAAACAAGCAAAGTAGATGAGTAAATGCATAAAATTCACCAATATTATCATAGGAAAACAGCTACTGATGAATCACTACAAGTCCCACCATGCTAATTTTCCCATATCGCTCTAAGAAGGGCCCCTGTCATGTTCCTTTTTTCTTAATTCGTCCGCGTTTGTTTCTGAACGAACTAAACAATTAAATCAGTCATTTCTATTGATGGAATCACTGTGAACACTTTTTATAATGACATATTTTTCAGTTAAATCAGTCCGTAAGGAGAGTATTTCAGCTTGAAAACTTTGAAGTTGTTTTTCTCAAAATAATAATTGCTGACAGGAGCCCTTTTGACAGATAACTTCCTCATTTAAAAATACAGGTATAAACAGGGCTGCAAAAAAAAAGTTTTTTAAAATTTAAAAAAAACAACAAAACAAACAGTTTTTATTGTTTAAAACTTTGTTTTAAACCTCAATTGAATGTTTGCAAATACCAATGTTTTAAACGCATTTAAAACAAAAAAAAAACATGTTTAAAATTGTTAAAAACATCAATTTCATTAATTAAATTTTTTTATCAGTTCAACATTATTGGTTATTATGGCAAAAGGGAAATAGGTACGGTATGTAGCGGTATAGCGCAATAGCGCACTCTACTCTTTTCACTTTTGTTACTTATTAGTGATGGGAATTAATGGATTACTTTCAGTCTGTAATTGATTAACTGGTAACTGAGAAACTTGTTTAATCGATTAGTCAATTAGTTTGGCCTTCTTCTTTCAATCAATTAGTTTGATAATCGGTTACTTTGAATAATCGATTAACCTCCCGTCACTATTATTTATCAGCTTATATCAGCATTTAGTATCTCCTATCTCCTATGGTACGTGTGCATTTCCATTTTGTCGCACCAATATAAGTAATCAAAATGTAAATGTAGAGGTAGAGCTAGAGCACGAACTCAAAGATGAGCTTGATTATTAACCATTAAAATACATTGGTTTTTAATTTATTTAAAAAAATATTAATTTAAATTTAATTAATTAATTTCGAATAATTAATAAAAATAGACTTAGGTTCTTTAAATTTATTTAATTAAAAAAATTACTGTTAATAATTCTTAGGGTTAAACTCAATTAAAAAATAAAGAATTTAAATAATAAAACTTTTCAATTTTTAAATACTAAAATTCTTATATTTAAAATTTATCTTTATTTTTAAAAAACTTATTTTATTTTTAAATTAAAATTTTATTAATACCAAATTTAAAAAAATGTAATAATAGAATGAAATATATTAAATTAAAACCTTTAAATTTATTAATTCAATAAATGAAATGAAAATATATTGTATAATTCAGTATAAAAAATTCAATACTAAATTTAAATAATTAAATAAATTATGAACTAAAATTATTAAATTTATAATCATTATTAATTTAAAATCACTTATTACTATAAAAATTGAGAAATGTAGCTTTGAACTTGAAAGACTGTTTGTGGTGTTCGTTAATTTGTAATTTGTTCCTTTACTTTTTTTGTATTAGCTTCTAAGTAATAAAATTTCTTTTAAAAAAAAACTCGTTTTTTTTTTGTTTAAAATTAACAACAAAAAAACATGTTTAAAACGCTTAAAACGTTTTTTCCCCTTTAAAACATGTTTTGGATTTTTTTGTTGGTTTAAAACGTGTTTTAAACATTTTAAAACAACGCGTTGTTTTAAACATCGCAGCTCTGGATATAAATGAAATTATTATCTTGCTAGCCAAATAAACACTTACCCGTCCCACAAGCCTAAAAATCATGGAGGTAGTTGTGATTATCAATTTCCAGTGGCTCAGGGCTGATTTCAGTGAATTTCTGTAACATCTCGCAAACTGTTGTCGAGTGTCGACAAGGCTTGGAAGCCTAACAAAAAAACTTCCGTTTTCAGCTTAGCTTCCAATTATAAGAATTTTTAGCTTCCAGCTTTTAGCTTTTATACCGGCCAGGTTTTTCGGATTCGGATTCCGGTTTCAGATACCACAAAAATACGGCTTTTTTCGGCTTTCGACTTTCAACTTCTACAAACAAACTGAATCAGGGTGTCAGGGGAGGCTTACCACGTTACCAGTTACCGGCGTTACCGCTTACTGTACTGGCCTACTGGTACCAGATGAGCACCAAAGTTGTTGTTTATTGGCTTTGGCTTGTTATCACTTATTTAAAACATAGAAGCCGAAAAGAAGCTGAAACCAATTTTGCTTTCAGCTTCCCAGCACAAGTACATTTTTTGGATTCGGATTTTGCTTTTGGCTTCCTCAAAATTATGGCTTTTAGCTTTCGGCTTTCAGCTGACTTCCATGCTGTCGACTGAACATTCAGAAATATTAAAAACCAAATGACAGAAGTAAGGAAAATTTATAACATAGGTGACAAAATGGTGACCAGGTTCGCTAGTGTCGACTCCTGAAAAGGTGATTAGGGTTGATATTCCCATAAGAATACGTGTAAAATTGGTATACTTTAGAGCTTTTGTAATTGCTGAAAACAGGTTTTCTTGAGTCATATGACGTGTCAAATTGAAGCTTGAAGTCTCTAGTTTATGATGAAAGGTAATTTCATACACTTTCTACGCTCCACTGAACAGCGTCCACTTATTCGCTCGTCCTGTTATCGAGTTGGTAGTGTATCATATTATATCGTAATTTTGTAATATATTATGGTCTTACCAGTGAGTTTTGTCTTTTGTGTTGTATTTTATAAGACCTCTTCTGTCTTATCTGTTCTCTGTATAATTCAGAATTTTTTCGTTTTTTGTTCATTCATCATAAGGTCTTACCATAACACTACACAACAGCATAAAAAACAATGAGATGAGATTATATGGTTTTAGCTGTATTTTGAATGCTGAATACAATGATGTTATCCATTTTTCTCTAGAACCTCTCGTTTTCCATATTCAAAATTTAAATTTTCACGTTTTATTCCTTTTTGTCATGCAGGAATAGCTACACAGATACTGATAACGCTTATAGTTGTTCAATCAGTAGTATCATCTTGATGATACTAAAGTTTGCGTGATAGGAAAAAACAATGAACTGTAATCAAAAAAATAACATCGGCATTGAATTCCTCGTTGAAAATACATGTAGAATCATGTATACTCATGCCATTGTTTTTCGAAAAATTTCAAATTGTTGTGTAGTATACGTAATATATGATCATCCATTTCATTAAATAACAGTTTAATTCTCGGCTTACACTTTCGGCAATGTTTGGGTTGGCGAGAGAATTCAAACTTTCTCAACAAATTCTGATCTTTGTTGTTTTCAAGTATCCAAAAGTGCATTCCGGCCCATTTCGCGCATCAAGTTCTGTTATCATGTACTAAAGTTTGGTCTAATAAAGAAACATAATTTTTTCACAACGTTGATTACGCCTTCTTGAATCCGTCCTTTCCCTCTACCTTCAGGATGCCCATTATTAATGTGTATTGCGGGTTGCTAATTATGTTGTACTGAACCAGACTCCAACTTGATAACAGGACAAGGCGAATAGGTATGCAATATGGAGTACTGGAACCGTCCTAAAGTTTATCCAGTTAAGAAATAACATAATTTGCAACCCGCAATACACATTGATAAAGGGCATTTTGTAGTTGAAGGGGAAGGACAAGTTCAAGAACGCATTAGCTGCGCCGTGAAAAAATTATGTTTCTTAACTGGACCAGACTTTATAATAAACAACAGAGCGAGTCAAAACTGACAGGATCTCGGATACTGCAGGTTGCGGGTGGGATTTGACTGGACTGTGCGGAATTTTAACTTCCTATACTACCGTAGTAAAAACAGCTTATATCCAGACTTTGTGTGAATGTTGCATAAGCGTTTGCCAGTCACTGGTATAGTCATTTTTCCCATTTAAAATATATGGCGAATTTCGTGTGGAGGTGCAGGCGTTCAAATTAAAAAAAAAAGAAAAGAAATTGAAGCGTAGCATATTGTTTTTTTTTTATATTTTCCTGCTCCCAAGATATGAATGCATGGTCTGTCAAATTTTCAGATCATTTTACCCAGGCAAAATATAACAAGCGCGATTTAAATATGACCAATTTCACATTTAAAATGCACTGGAGCTGATTTTATATACTGGTGAGGCTAAGGCTCTGTAGTTCCACATGGGTATACTAAGCCGCCATTTTGGTTCAGCTTTTTGAAAACTTCTAGAGTGAATGATACCGCGCGACGCTATGTAGTTAATGCGTTGGTAACAACAAAACCCGAACCAAAATGGCGGCCTAGCATACCTATGTGAAACTATAGAGCCCTAGTGAGGCTAGCAGATGGGATACTATAACGCAGGGTGGGTGGGAAGGGTTTATACTACTAGCTAGAGATAGAAAGCAAGCTAAAAGCGGAAAGCCAAAAGCGAAGAATTTTTACCTAAAAAGCAAAAGCTAGAATGCACAAATAATTGAAAGCAAAAGTTTTATTTTTTCCTGTTTTTCCAGTAATAATTATCTACTTATTTATAAATTATAATTTCAAATTTTCATTTTTATTTTCATTATCTTAATGGTCAGTGCTGTTAAAGTGTTACCTGTTAAGCAATGTTGTGAAAAGCTATTTCTAAAAAATATAATATTCAAAATTTAGGGGAAAAGCCAACAGTCAAAAGCGGAAAGCAGAAAGCTTATGATTGGAGCTAAATACGAAAAGATTTGAAAAGCAAAAGCTAAAGTTTTATTTTCTAAGGTCAGAAGCTAAAGCTGTAAGCAAAAGTTTCATCATAATATGGCTTTCCATCTCTGCTACTAGCTGGCTGAAGTTAGGTATCTTGTGTAGTAGTATAAACTAGAGCGCTATAGATACAAGTAGGGTTGTACGCCATTTTGAATCCAAAATCGTCCGTTGGCGCCGAATTGACTAGGCGTACGCTCTGCATGGATCCGACATCAACGGGCGCTTTTGGATCCAAAATGGCGTATGTCTCTACTCGTGTATTCTAGTGCTTTATATAAACATCTTTGGATTTTGGAAAATGAAAATATTGACACTGTGACATCGTTCTTGCGCCTTGTGTGATCCATAATTCCACATGGTGGTTCACAGCAATGGATGCTGTTCAGCCAAAGGGAGCCAACTAGCAAAATCCACTTTATGAGAACACATGATATGAAGTTCAAGAGCACTGTAGAAACTACATATATGACATAGCGTTTACTGATAAGCTTTTTTCAACGTGAGTACACATTTTTGAATTGGGGGCCCAATTTTGAAAAATTCTACTTTTCACGCTCTTTCCAAGGATACTAATAACTCATTTTGTTTACAAATGTTAGTTGGTTCCCTCTTCCTGAACAGCGTCCAAATTCGCCAGATGCCGACATTAATAAACAGTGTATTGCAAGTAAAAATTTTAGCTTTGGCTCTTGGCTTAAACTTTTGACCTTGAAAAATACGGATTTGGCTTTCTGTTTTCGGCTTTTAAGAAAAATTTGGCTTTTTTTGGCTTTTGGCTTGTGAAGGTACAAATAAAGCTGGCTTTTAGCTTTTCTCTTATCAGTAAAAATTTGGCTGAATTTGGCTTTTGGCTTTCAGCTTTCGGCTGGCTGCAATACACTGACTATAATATAGTCAGTGTATTGCAGCCAGCCGAAAGCTGAAAGCCAAAAGCCAAATTTTTACTGATAAGAGAAAAGCTAAAAGCCAGCTTTATTTGTACCTTCACAAGCCAAAAGCCGAAAGAAGCCAAATTTTTTTTTAGAAGCCGAAAACAGAAAGCTAAATCCGTATTTTTCAAGGTCGAAAGTTTAAGCCAAGAGCCGAAGCTAAAATTTTTACCTGCAATACACTGTTCATGGTACGTGGGATAATGTCTCTGTATTATCTATGTTCTAGGAACCATAATATATAATATCTTTGTAGTGTGCTGTGCTCGTGCTCGTACCTCGTGGTGTCGCGACGTAGGAAATGGCATGTTTGGTAAATTTTTGCAAATTGCGAGGTTTTGCATTTACAAAGTTTTCTTATTTTGGTTCTTTGTAACTCTCGGTAATATTTCGCATAAGTTTCTGTACCAAAATACCAATTGGCGTCAGTTCGTCGATAACTCGTCGGAAAGTACAGCTGTACCGTGTACCAAGTACCAACGATGAAATCTTTACTAGATAAACAATCGAGGCGGAAAAGTGAACTCGTTCATTTGACAATTGACATGTTGGTGTAGCGTTGTTGAAGTCTTCTTTACGATGGAGAATTGTCGTTTACAGTGGACAGTGCGTTTTTCTTGAGCTTCAATTTCGCCTGTGAAGTATACGTATCGGTATAATTCGTCGATTAATGAAAACTTGACGTGTGATAAAACGGTACGAATGTTGTTCGTGACGGCCGATGACTCATTCCCGATTTTGAAATTCAAGTAACCTTCACTTTCTCTACGCCAGGATAATGTGTCAGGATACAAATACATAATACGATCTTTTCGACAACGGTAAGTGTTTTCGTATAATTACTTGGTATCGGCCATTTTGGCTTACTAAATCAAAACTGTTTATTTTCGCATTCTTCGTGTACGATGGAAAATTGATTCTTGATTGACGTATGCACAATGTACAAGGAATAGAACAAGAGCCTCACGCACTCGCTTCCGTATATTCCGCAGGTTCGCGAGTGGCTTGTATGTACTCGTCGTATCGTAATGTAGTAGGCGCTAGGCGGCGATACGCGTGTCACGAAGTAGGGTGTGCTAAGGAGCTCTTCGAAAATATATGTACCTACTGCCAGCGATTTTCAAGTTGTAACTTGGACAAATTCGGTAATACATAGGTGCCCGATATTTCGCGTATCTATCAGCAATATAACATTTTACATCGACCAAGCAGTATATAGATATTACATCTTAATTCATTAATCTGGACTGCCGATGACCTCTGTTTCAATTTCACCGCAATTTATTCAGGCCGTGCTGAAAGGATAATGAAAGGCTCAACGCCGCTGAACAGATTCCTATTTAGCGTGCAGCGTTTGGTATCCGCGCAAATTCTCTCGTAGTCGGATTCCGAACATCGACCGAAATTTATTTTCTTTTTCGGCATCTCGAGTAGCTCCCTTCCCTCGCCATCCCACATATTTCCTAATTCATTGAAAGTATCGCGATTCAAACGAGAGTATTATTTTGTGACTGTCAGTCGGCGATAGCCGTCGTGGAGCCGACAGCTGCAACACAAGTGGTTCAGACACGTGGGGAGTATCTACTGCCATCTTATATATTATATGTATACGTGAAAAATGAAATTAACGCGAATCCTAGTTATTAGTAATAACTTCGAAACAATTTTCGCGTATTTTTGTGATCGTGGGTACCGCGGGAAGGAGATATATATATATATATAAGTTTCGCCGTGAGACGAATAAACGAGAAAACGAGGTGATGAATGTGTTTATTTTATAAACGAATTCAAAAAACAAATCGTTTTCACTGTCGACGAGAGCTAGCGAGAGTAAAATTAAGTACACATCAAACATAAGCTAAGAGCTGTAGAAGCAGACTGAAACTGGAAGCGTGTGTGAAGGTAAAGTTGAATCGAGTTGGATGACTGCAATATTGATAAAGGAGAGCGATAAATGAAAGGGAAGATAAGATCGGACAAGATAATTCTTACATCCCCCATTCCCAGTCATTTGGAGCGGACAGGAAGAAGACAAGAAGTGAAGAAAGGAGACATGAGGGGAGACTTCAGGATCCCATTATTAATTGTATTGCGGTTGCTAATTATGTTGACTGAACCAGACCCAACTTGATAACAGGACAAGGCGAATAGGAATCAATATGAGTACGAACCGTCCAAAGTTTTCCATTAAGAAATAACATATTTTTGCAACCGCAATACACATGATAAAGGGCATTTTGTATTGAAGGGGAAGGACAATTCAAGAAGCATTAGCTGCGCCGTGAAAAATTATGTTCAACTGGACCAACTTTAAAAAAACAACAGACGATCAAAACTGCAGATCTCGATACGCATTGCGGTGGGATTTGATGGCTGCGAATTTTAACTTCCTATACTACCGTAGTAAAAACAGCTTATATCCAGACTTTGTGTGAATGTTGCATAAGCGTTTGCCAGTCACTGGTATAGTCATTTTTCCCATTTAAAATATATGGCGAATTTCGTGTGGAGGTGCAGGCGTTCAAATTAAAAAAAAAAGAAAAGAAATTGAAGCGTAGCATTTGTTTTTTTTTATATTTTCCTGCTCCCAAGATATGAATGCATGGCTGACAAATTTTCAGATCATTTTACCCAGCAAAATATAACAAGCGCGATTTAAATATGACCAATTTCACATTAAAATGCACTGGAGCTGATTTTATATACTGGGAGGCAAGGCTCTGTAGTTCCACATGGTATACTAAGCCGCCATTTTGGTTCAGCTTTTTGAAAACTTCTAGAGTGAATGATACCGCGCGACGCTGTGTAGTTAATGCGTGGTAATAACAAAACCCCGAACCAAAATGGCGGCCTAGCATACCTATGTGAAACTATAGAGCCCTAGTGAGGCTAGCAATGGGATACTATAACGCAGGGTGGGTGGGAAGGGTTTATACTACTAGCTAGAGATAGAAAGCAAGCTAAAAGCGGAAAGCCAAAAGCGAAGAATTTTTACCTAAAAAGCAAAAGCTAGAATCACAAATAATTGAAAGCAAAAGTTTTATTTTTTCCTGTATTTCCGTAATAATTATCTACTTATTTATAAATTATAATTTCAAATTTTCATTTTTATTATCTCAGTGGTCAGTGCCGTTAAAGTGTTAACTGTTAAGCAGTGTTGTGAAAAGCTATTTCTCAAAAATATTATAATATTCAAAATTTAGGGGAAAAGCCAACAGTCAAAGCGGAAACAGAAAGCTTAGATTGGAGCTAAATACGAAAAGATTTGAAAAGCAAAAGCAAAGTTTGATTTTCTAAGGTCAGAAGCTAAAGCTGTAAGCAAAAGTTTTATCATAACTATGGCTTTCCATCTCTGCTACTAGCTGGCTGAAGTTAGTATCTTGTGTTAGTATAAACAGAGCGCTATAGATACAAGTAGGGTTGTACGCCATTTTGAATCCAAAATCGTCCGTTGGCGCCGAATTGACTAGGCGTACGCTCTGCATGGATCCGACATCAACGGCGCTTTTGGATCCAAAATGGCGTATGTCTCTACTCGTGTATTCTAGTGCTTTATATAAACATCTTTGGATTTTGAAAATGAAAATATTGACACTGTGACATCGTTCTTGCGCCTTGTGGTGATCCATAATTCCACATGGTGTTCACAGCAATGGATGCTGTTCAGCCAAAGGAGCCAACTAGCAAAATCCACTTTATGAGAACACATGATATGAATTCAAGAGCACTGTAAAAACTACATATATGACATAGCGTTTACTGATAAGCTTTTTTCAACGTGAGTACACATTTTTGAATTGGGGGCCCAATTTTGAAAAATCTACTTTTCACGCTCTTTCCAAGGATACTAATAACTCATTTGTTTACAAATGTTAGTTGGTTCCCTCTTCCTGAACAGCGTCCAAATTCGCCAGATGCCGACATTAATAAACAGTGTATGCAAGTAAAAATTTTAGCTTTGGCTCTTGGCTTAAACTTTTGACCTTGAAAAATACGGATTTGGCTTTCTGTTTCGCTTTTAAGAAAAATTTGGCTTTTGCTTGTGAAGGTACAAATAAAGCTGGCTTTTAGCTTTTCTCTTATCAGTAAAAATTTGGCTGAATTTGGCTTTTGGCTTCAGCTTTCGGCTGGCTGCAATACACTGACTATAATATAGTCAGTGTATTGCAGCCACCGAAAGCTGAAAGCCAAAAGCCAAATTTTTACTGATAAGAGAAAAGCTAAAAGCCAGCTTTATTTGTACCTTCACAAGCCAAAAGCCGAAAGAAGCCAAATTTTTTTTTAGAAGCCGAAAACAGAAAGCTAAATCCGTATTTTTCAAGGTCGAAAGTTACCAAGAGCCGAAGCTAAAATTTTTACCTGCAATACACTGTTCATGGTACGTGGATAATGTCTCTGTATTACTATGTTCTAGGAACATAATATATAATATCTTTGTATGTGCTGTGCTCGTGCTCGTACCTCGTGGTGTCGCGACGTAGGAAATGCATGTTTGGTAAATTTTGCAAATTGCGAGGTTTTGCATTTACAAAGTTTTCTTATTTTGGTTCTTTGTAACTCTCGGTAATATTTCGCATAAGTTTCTGTACCAAAATACCAATTGGCGTCAGTTCGTCGATAACTCGTCGGAAAGTACAGCTGTACCGTGTACCAAGTACCAACGATGAAATCTTTACTAGATAAACAATCGAGGCGGAAAAGTGAACTCGTTCATTTGACAATTGACATGTTGGTGTAGCGTTGTTGAAGTCTTCTTTACGATGGAATTGTCGTTTACAGTGGACAGTGCGTTTTTCTTGAGCTTCAATTTCGCCTTGAAGTATACGTATCGGTATAATTCGTCGATTAATGAAAATTGACGTGTGATAAAACGGTACGAATGTTGTTCGTGACGGCCGATGACTCATTCCCGATTTTGAAATTCAAGTAACCTTCACTTTCTCTACGCCAGGATAATGTGTCAGGATACAAATACATAATACGATCTTTTCGACAACGGTAAGTGTTTTCGTATAATTACTTGGTATCGGCCATTTTGGCTTACTAAATCAAAACTGTTTATTTTCGCATTCTTCGTGTACGATGGAAAATTGATTCTTGATTGACGTATGCACAATGTACAAGGAATAGAACAAGAGCCTCACGCACTCGCTTCCGTATATTCCGCAAGTTCGCGAGTGGCTTGTATGTACTCGTCGTATCGTAATGTAGTAGGCGCAAGGCGGCGATACGCGTGTCACGAAGTAGGGGTGTGCTAAGGAGCTCTTCGAAAATATATGTACCTACTGCCAGCGATTTTCAAGTTGTAACTTGGACAAATTCGGTAATACATAGGTGCCCGATATTTCGCGTATCTATCAGCAATATAACATTTTACATCGACCAAGCAGTATAGATATTACATCTTAATTCATTAATCTGGACTGCCGATGACCTCTGTTTCAATTTCACCGCAATTTATTCAGGCCGTGCTGAAAGGATAATGAAAGGCTCAACGCCGCCGAACAGATTCCTATTTAGCGTGCAGCGTTTGGTACCGCGCAAATTCTCTCGTAGTCGATTCCGAACATCGACCGAAATTTATTTTCTTTTTTCGGCATCTCGAGTAGCCCCTTCCCTCGCCATCCCACATATTTCCCTAATTTTGTGGGAAGAAAATCTCAGAAACTATTGAATCAATTGATTCCAAATTTTGGTATATTATGGAGAAGTACTCGAAGTTGTTAAAATAAGCTTTTGAAGGCAATCGGTCGAGCCGTTCGTGAGTTTTCCTTGAGGACAAAATTTGTGGCACAAAAATCTCAGGAACTATCGAATCATTTGATTCCAAATTTTGGTACATTATAGAGAAGTACTCGAAGTTGTATTGGTGAAAGTTTGATGACAATCGGTTGAGTCGTTCACGAGTTTCCTCAATTTAAGTTCAGCATAAGAAGCGCAAGGCGACTTATGTACTCGATGTTGTTTGGGATTTAATTTATACGAAATCGAATTTTGATAGCCGCGTAGTTTTGTTGTATTATACAAATGTTTCGGTCTTACACGTTTCCGCCTTGAATGTATCGATTTCAAATTTATACGAACTCTTAATTTTGATAGCCGGGTAGTTTTATATTTTTTTTATTATAATACTATTCCCTGTCGAGAGTTGCGTTTTTAAAACGTGAATGGCTTAAACATTTCAGCGAATACCATCATCCTTTCGACATTTGCGTTTTTTAAAACGTTAACGACTTAAACGTGTCGACAGTGTCTTGATTGCGAGGAACGACAGATTCGGTATTTTCGTACTGGAGGACGGCGAAGGAGTCGAGTGCTTTTCGGCCAACCCGAAAAGTCGGTACTGTTTGGACAAAAGTTTTTTATTTTAGCATGGAACATATTATGCTTTAGTCATGAGCTAACTGCCAGAAAACGACACGAAATTTCGTTACAAAATTTCGTAACGAAAAGTAGCGCCTCATGAGCTCGTTTTCTTCTAGAAATTTCCATGGAAATTTATTTATTTAATATTATTACCAATATTGGCCATCAAGTTAACGTTTTATACAAAAACGTTCGGCTACTAATGACGACACAATTAGACGATAGTTAAATAGTACCATACCGCCCTATTTTCGGGTTGGAAAACAGTGTTTTATCATGATGATAGTCGTAATGCGCGGAAAACAAAACTATTGAGGTGCGGAAAGTAAAAACGTTCAAGTGCGGAAAGCAAAAAATCCCGGCCAGTTAATTCCTAGGCACGCGTGACGTCAAGACATTGAGTTACTGTTAGCAAAAATGCCCATCTTTTGTTTAGCCATCAGCATAAATCGGTCTAATTCACCATCCACCAACAAGGCTCTTTCTTAAAGCAAAAAATAGAGATTATTCATTATTTTCCTATCTTCTAAAATTAAAACAGTATACACAACGGCATTTGAAAGTAAATACTTCGTATTACTCAGTCTTCCGAAGCTGTATCGCAATTGTGCGTTAATCTACTATTATTTCCAAATCCTTAAAACATCTAACATAAAATAAAAATTAGCTAAAGCATGTTCCATGTTCTTTATATTTTAGCTGTAAGCTCAAAATAAAATAGATCGTGGGGGAGGGGTCTACTCGTTGAAAATTTCGAACTTGTTTTCCGATTGTGTTCGATTAGGTGCCCGTACAAAAAAAAAAAATGTGTTCTCACCAATTTCTTTATAAAATTTAAATACACAGGTCTATAGGAAGCGTCGAAAACGTGTTATTTTACGCGAAGTTTTTTCCCTAATTGTTTTCTTCAATTCATTTAAGAGGTGAGAGAAGAAGAAACTCCACAGAAACTTCTTTGCATCCCTTTTTTCCATAGATGTGCCCACTGCTGTATAATATATTCTATTTTTAATAAGTCTTTGATAAAAATCGCATGTTGGTCTGATAATGGTAACTTTTTGGTTAATTTTTTGGTAATTTTAGTCACTTTTTCAACTTTTTTGAGAAAAAAATTGAGTGGCCGCCCTGTACACGTTTATGTAGTGCGAAATGTTGACTTTTGGGTTCTAGTTGTTTCCAATATTAGAGGAATATCAAACTCGGGTCACCTAATCAACATTACAAAGTTTTGAAAAAACTCTTGATGAGCCTCTGTGAGAATCTTCAGGGACCTTCGTTGAGTATACTGAGTTGATTTCCTGAGTACAGTAATGTAGTTTTGCAATTAGTCGGTTGATGGCTTTTTTTTTTCTTGCTTTTTTTTTTTTTTTTTTTATTTTATTTTAATTATATTGCTGAATTTATTTCCTACTAGCAACTGACTGCAAGCGTCAGTTCTTCTGGAGGTAATCTATAATGGAATTATTGGGTATCACATGCATAAAGAATTTTGCGTGGGCAAGCCACTGTTTACTCGTTAGTTTTCATTTGCGATAATACAAATGTTGCAGGAAGAAATGTGCTGTATTGTTATCATTTGCGGTAATAATAATTCAATTTAAATTTATTCAGTGAAATTTCAGACTATTACAATGAATCATGGTATAATTTTACGCCGCCCCGTACGCCATATGGCGCTATCGGGCGGCGGATTATTATAATATTAATGAAAATAAGTAAAATGCATGGATAACCGGCGGATTATTATGATGTTGATAAATAGGAGAAAGAAAAAATATAAATTAAAAAAAAATTTTGTCGGCGCATTTTTAGTTTAAAAAAAAATAATATTTGTCGGTAAATTTTCCTTCTCCACCCTCTAAGCTGAAGGTCAAGTTTCGTCTCTACAGCTAGTTGCAAGCTAAAAAAAAGTACATGTGTCCCTCCGGTGATGCGATACTCGAAAGGGTAGTTTCCGGGACCGGAGGTGCGGTGTCATAGAGGCCACTTTGGCATGCGTGCATCGCCATACATCCCACCACACCATATCTCATTTGAGGAGTATCGGTACATCTACGTACCTAGGTACTGTTCGTATTTTATGTAAGATGTGAGTTGAGTTATGCGATGTATACGTATGAGATAGGTAGTAACAGGTACTAGGTAGGTAGGCTACCTGCTCTTAGCCTCATGCATGGATACCGTGTCGCATTTCATCGACTTTTAACATGCGCGTAAAAAATATTCGTACGGTATTTTGATGGGTACTCTTCTCCCTTTTTTCCTCGTTGCTATTTGTACTTATGTGCTTCCAACCCAGCTGTTATCTTATTCGCGTGTCTGACTGGGACTTTTATGTGTATTCGCTGCACAAATCATCGACTGGACTGGACTAGACTAAAGTAGAGTAGAGTAGAGTAGAGTAGAATAACGAGATTGCGCGTATTTAATCAGTTTTCTAAGCGTACCCGATGAATAAGACAAATCTTACAACCAGTAGTATTCGTTAATTTCATCTAAATCTGACCGTAAACTAATTAAAAGTTATTAATCTAATATTTAGCCACGGTGGCGTTTTTATTTTATTTTCTTCTTTTTATCTGTCCGCCTTTCATTCCCTTACTTCAATTTTTGTTTGTTTGTTGGTCGTTCTGTATGACGTCGACAACGCGAGCGTGTAGCGCCGCTTTTCGTACTTAAAGTCGCGTTTCGCGTTACTAAATACTTCGAATTGCCAATGACGCGCAACGCGACGCTTCGGTCATTGGTAGTGTCGATGTACGAGTACGAGCGCAATACGTTGCATCGATACTAAAAACTAAAAAAGATTGCCTCTTGCGATATAATATACCTATTAGATATTAGATACCTATATATTATGTA
The DNA here is from genome assembly GCA_031841125.1 of Acanthococcus lagerstroemiae. Lineage (NCBI taxonomy): Eukaryota > Metazoa > Arthropoda > Insecta > Hemiptera > Eriococcidae > Acanthococcus > Acanthococcus lagerstroemiae. The sequence continues at coordinate 335,974 of CM063114.1, forward strand.
GTATAGTTTTTGTTCATCATAGAACGAAGGAAGCGAGCAACAATCTCATATGGGATAGAGATAGAGAACAGTGCTCGGCTACTTCTCGCCGCTATTTGATATCACGGTCGATTTTACGTTTCATTTATCGTTTTTGAACACGGCGGCATCGTAAAAGGCCGTTCGGGAATTAGTTTGTAATCGGTTCGCTCTGCGATGGCGTATTTTTTGCTAACGCGTCGACATCTTATTGCCCTTTACAGTCGATCTCTTTCCACCGCATATGCGCATCGTGTCGTGTCGCCTTTGCTTAAGTATATACATAATATGTAGTACATACAGCGAAAAGAAGTTGTCAAAACTGTAATATCTATTTACGCTAACCTCGCTTTTTTTGTTTCTTACGGGTCTTTCGGTAATGCACATGAGATTCAACTTCGGCAGGACAGCAGTACAGCAGTAGCCTACTAGTCAACGAGTGGATTACCGCCGCTGTTTGGTGTACTTCTAGTTGGTCGCTTTCGTAGGTCGGATTCCTCTTCGCCGTTTGGTGGAGTTTCTCGATTTTACCGGTTACCCAGTCGAGAATGTTCGAGGCTTGCTTGCCTATTTGACAGGAATGCAGCGAGGCAGGTACCCCTATACCTTGTCAGGCTAGCCGGTAAATCTAGCGCCCGACGCCTCGCGCATACTCGACTCAAAAACACTTTGCAGAGCGGGTTACGAGCTTTGTGTTAGCACTGGGCTGTGTCGGTACCATCCGAGATATCTTCTGCAGTCCTGGCCAGCAGCAAACGCAGCGAGAACCAAATCACATGGGCGAACCCGCAAACAGATTGAGAGAGCATTTATAGCATCAGCGCGTGTTACGATGGGATGCTTGTTGGTACCTCGTGTTCGCGTCCCTACTGCGTTCTAGTCCGGCCGGGTCGTTGGGGACATCCGCACTATCCCTCCGTCTTAGTCACGCGAAAATAATGCTACAGAATGCGAACGGATCCGGACCCTCCGGCTTAATACAAAACAGATGGAAAAAAATTCTTAGTTTTTCGCGTATTCTGGCAAACGGAACATTTTTGATAGCGAGTGAAACTTCGCGCTTTTCCTTTCATCTCTTGATATACCCACTGAACAGAGGGTGCCTTTGTACCCGATTTCGCCGTGTAAAATTGGTTGTCGGGATGGGAAAGAAAAAAAAATGCCGTTAAATTATTTGACACGCTGTCTGTTCATCTACGTAGGTACTCAGTTATGGAGAGTCGATAGTGGAACAAAATTGAAATGTTAGCGTGGTTACTATCGGAAGTGTACCAGAGAAATTGAAATTTATTTTCGCAAAAGAATTTCGTGTCGATTTCCAAAAACTAATTGGGTTACAAAAATAACTTCGACGAAGTAATTATCATTATTTACATATGGTCACTTTAGCTTCAGTTCCGGAAGATTATCATTGACGTGGACGTTTTGCGAGAAGGAAAGAGGCAAATGGAATATTTTCCTCTCTCAAATTTTGAAAAAATAAAAATGCCTCGTTCGATCTACAATGGTTTCTTCCTCTCGAGGGGAGGGGGAGGGCTGGCAAAAAATACTAATTCGGAGAAAGTTTACGTTTTTCAAATTTTGTTATTTTCAATTATTTTGTTGTGTACGAACTTGTTTTATAAAAGACGACAACCTTCGTAATGTAAACATTTACAGTAAAAACAAAAGAGTTTAAACAAAATACTGATTTTTTTTTTTTTTTGCTAACTATGGGCGTAAAATACATCGTGCAACTGATATGGAGCTTACATTAATAACCAAAATAATTCGAATATTTGATACGTTAAAACCTAACATATCGAGTAGGGTCGAGCACCCATTTGTTGGCCACATTAAGACTTTTCTCAACTTGGCGTTCCTATTTGGGCGGTAAAATGAGTTGATAATCTGATGTTATGCATATATTATGAATCACTGTTTATTGGACTTTCGAACTGAATCGTTCGCGAACTCTGTAAGGCCCCTCATTACGTTTATTTTCGCTAGAAAATAAAAAAAGGGAAAATTCTCTTATTTGGCCGCTTTGGTCCGACAGTGGCCACTCTGGGTTCCATTTTTGGCCACTTTTAAAAAATTGATAGATCAAACTAATTTTCTTCTATTTTCACGTTAAATTGTATATTTTCCAGCGTTATATACTTGTTAATGGAACAATATAATGACAATAATTCTAGAAATATATTGTCTTTTAGCCACTGGATTCAAGCAGTTTTCACAGATAAATTTCCGTGTTTTTTGTTTTTTTTCTAAGCGGCAGTCATGGTGTGCCCAGTCCTTGCACGTGAGACACTGGTCCCACTTCTCACCATCGGTGTTTGTTGAGAAGAGTCCTCCACAGTATAAACATGGTGTGTTATACTGAAATGATCAAAACAACTTTTAGTATCGGCTACATTGTAAAAGTAGTTACTATATTTTCGCGAGTAGGAGATTGCTTCTTAAGTCGACTCTACTTGAGCTTCTCTAGTGATTCATTCTTTTTCTCGATCCAGGATACGTGGGTTATTACCGACAGGAGCCGCGCCTTTCTTCTTTTTACTATATTTGCAGGTGGATTACAAATTTCTCTTAGAGTAGTGGAAATACGCTTCCGTTGTTTAAGTCATCTACATCAAAAAATAATTCAGAAGATTATAATTCTATTCTTGTTTCAAACCAATACGAAAGTTGTATGTTGAAGACCACTTACTTGACCGCAGGCGTTGCATGACCAGATCCAGAAGTCTTGGAGGTAACATTTTTGACAATAGATTCACTAGCTTCAATCACCTCACTATTTGAACTGAAGATTTAAAAAAATAAGAATATTAAGACCTCCAATAGTATTAGTGAATATTCTTAATAGGTATATTCAAGTTTAACTACCAGATTAATCTCAGGTGTCGCAAGGGAAGATTCGTTTTCTCTCTCGCATTCGAAAAGATTCTCAGGTGAGGTGTCATCGGACAAAACATGTTCATTTTCTTCTTTCTCAGGAGAAGAACTACTGCGTAAAACAGGCTCATTTTTCTCTTGTTCTTTTTGGAAAATTTCCAAATATTATACTAAGTGCATGTCAAGTATGGTATGAAGTAAGAGTAGTACTGATTCTCATATTCACTTGATTCGGAATTCGCCCAAGAATTCATCCACGTTGTTAGCAAAGTAGGACTCATCATTATCAGCATTCTGAACCTGAACATCAACATTCAATTCTACCTCTAATGGACGGCCCGTATTCGTCAACTTTCACAAAGAAAATACGCTAATGAAATGTGGATTAGTTTCATACTCGGTGTCGCAAAGGGCACATGACTGAAGTTCGGTCAGCACATCCCCTGGAATGTTTTCCTGGTTTTTCTTGTTCCACAGATACTGAGGCACCTTCGCTCAGGTCTTTGTTATCGTCCTTTTGAGTGACTAATTTTGTACAATCAAGACCATCACCAGTGAAAGGAATGAGGCTGCAACTTCTGAAACCTTTGGCCATATGATTCCTGAAAAATTCTCATGCTCAAATAGATCAGCCATTAAACTAACCGATCTGCAAAATCAGCGTCAAAAGACACTCTTTTTTGAGTCAAAATAGTGTCGGTCCTTGACAATCACGTAGGCTCCGCCCACTTGTATAGCAGAACTGATCGGTCAAAAGTATGTCAAGAATTCAAAATGCGTCGGAGTGCTCTGATTGGTTGAATGATTGTCAAAATGTCAAAACACCATGTCAAAATTCGCAAAATTGACGCAGATCAAAATTATGTCAACCCTTGTAGATCGAATAGGAATATAGGAATATGTATTATGTTTTTTCACATTCTGAATTTTAGACCTCTCCTCTTGTATGCTTTCAGCAGTTTCTTCCACTTCTTCTTCAAAGGAAAAAAAAAGTTATATCAACTGGCTGCAGCACATGAGTGGTGTTGGGGAGGGGGAGGGGGTAAACATACAAGAACAATGTTGCGGTCTCTACAAAAATTGGACAACTGAAGACTGAGGTGGGATCCATGTCCATCAAGGAAGACAATGACAGAGCGTTGAATTTCATTCTTCTCAAGGTAGGGTTCAAACTCCTCTCTGACATATTTGTAAAAAAAAAAAAACTCGGAAGTCGTCCGTCCTTTTGCTGAACAATAGAGGACCCAGTCTGGAGGAATTGCAGCTCTCACATAGTGTTGAATGCGCTAGCCAGCAAATAACGCTAGTGGTGGCGCCATTTTCCCAGGCATCATACTGCATTCTTTTTTCGAAGATTCTAATCAGAAACGCAGTCTGTGTTTACTATTAGGTCTATGCCCTCCCTGTACCCTAGTGTTGGAAAATGTCAGGGTGACCATTAATGGTTCAGTCAGTTTCATTTTTGGCCACCCAGGTGGCCATAAATGGAAAACGGTTGTTTTGTCAATCCCTAATATGACCACCCAATATTATTAAATAATAAACAACAATTTTTCACATATTTCATGCTTTTCTTGTAGCTACAAACTTGGTTAATCACAGACACAACTCAATTATTAAATGGATGCATTTTGAAAAATTACATACTCTCCTGTAACCCACCTACTTTTTTCATTGTTGACCTCAGAATTTTACAATTTCAACAACTTTCACTGATAAATAATTTAATTTTACTAACTGACATCACTGAAAGTAGGAAACCATCATTGAATTCACAGAAGCAGTGTTGTCTGGTAGGAATGAAAAAGGTTTCACCCCAGTCGAATCACTTTTAACTGTTCTGTATGGCTTTTTGATATTGGAAGTGGCCACTGTAGGGCAGGTGGCCACAAATGGGTGCTCGACCCTGCTAATAAACTAATGCGAATCACGTAAGTTACCTAACGGAGATTTATCGAAAAATAATTGTAGAACTTGTCGAGTGCGAACTCGTTACTTACGTTTACGTATGCACTGTCTGTCAATTGATTGTGGGTAGCGCTTGCGACTGTCTGTCATATAGCCTATACATATTTATTATGTATAATATGTAATGAGCGACTTGGTAACTCCGGTAGGTGCTAGAATCGTGTTACTGCTATGATAGCCTCTAGATAGGTTCGTAGTGAGTAGACACGTATACTAGAGGCAATAAGTACACATATGTATGTAGATGTGGCGTTGCTTGATTGCGCGCCGCATATTATTGAATCAGACAGAAAGAAAGTACTCGTGTGTTCCACCAACTCGTGAGACGTAAAAATAATTTCGAGAATTTCCTTATTTTCATATTAACGAATACGTTCGGCATCGTTAAAAAAACAATAATAATAATAATAAACAATTACGGGAAGTGAATTACGAATACATATATAACTGCGGCGGCGATAAATTGAACATTTTAATTAAATTATTCGCCGAAAATGAAAACATTTTCTCCACACGGTGCTATATAAGCTGTTACTGGCTGATTATCTGGCTGCAGGCATACGAATTACGAATAAGAAAATGATGACGGGTAATTCGAGAAGAATAAAAAAGTTTTTCTTAAGCATTGAAAATGTTCGCAATGCGATGCAACGCAACGCGGCGACGTCACGTCATGTCGACAATGTCGACCGTAAAATTAAACGGTCGATATTATAAGTACGACTATACCTATAAGTTACTAGATAGTTAAGCCATGTGCTCTATCTCGACGTTCCCCCCTATCCCGATGCAGGCCCAATCGGGATATTTCCGGGATAGAGGGTGCGATGTCCCGGGGCCGATTTGGCACGCGTGCATCGCCTTACGCCCCACTATCATCATCGATAGGCAAATTAGAAAAAGAGGTTACTAGATCGAGCGGCGATAGTACTCTCATTGGCTCGAGGATTACCGTCTATCGCGATTGTCTCGCTAGAGTCGATTTCTCCGGGCGTAACCTACATGTCCTGTTCAAGAAGAACCTTTCCATGCCCCCTCCTTCCACCCTTTCAAAACACGAGTTAAATAAATAAATAGACGAGTAAAAGTTAGGTAGACCTGGTTTGACTATAATGCTTCGGCACTGACGTACTTTACACTAGCTCGTATTTGATCGCAGGTTAAGGATGTACCTAGTTCACGCTGAAACCCGAAAATGTTTGTAATCTATCGACGACGACTAGACCTATTTACCTGCCTGTTGGTCTGCGCTACGTAGTTATTGGGCTCTCGAAAATGGCGAATTCGTTCGCGCTCGCCGGAGCGGAATGAAGTCAACTGAGACGCAAGGGCCACCGTGAACGACGTACATAGGTATTCGGCGTAAGAAAACCCGTATGCTCCCGCATCTGATTTTCTGTTTCGAGACGAGTACACGACCACGACCGCGACCGCGACCACGACCACGAGCAGTTGATGCGTCGTTGCTCCATCCGCCGCTTCGCCTTCCACACTGCTGTAACCACTAACCACTCACTACTCGAGTCGACGAAGCACAATTTTGATTAACCAATGAGTTGAGTTGTATACAATTTACTTGAAACAAGTGGCGACAGTAAATCTGGTGTGACACTCATTCCAGCCGTGCTCTACTTTCGACTCGACGCCGAAAGGGTAGTACTCGTCCAGTACGAATTCGTTGTCTTTCTTGAAGATCGACCGGCGTTCCTCTCCTTTTCTCACCTTGTATTACGCTCTACCGTACAAACCTAGCCTCCGTCTCTGTGTGCGTGTGTGTCTACCTGTTGATCTATTCGCCTACTTGTCGACTATTTAACTGACTAACTGACTAACTAACTACTGACTGTCAGTCTGTTTTTCTGTCTTCGATTGCTCCTCTGTATCAGACGACCTGGAGTAATAGCCGACTGTAGAATTCTCCAAGTCTGGCAGCCTCGCTACAGTCGTCTCTCGATCGGCGGCTGGCAGTCTGTCTCTGGTCGTCGTATGATCCCGTGCGCGATTTTTAAGATTTATTAAAATAGGCAACTCGTTCGACATTCTTTTGGCAGATACGAGTATGTAGAAGGGGACGAAAATCAGTTTCATAGTATACGCGGCAAAAGGAGAAAATGCTTTCGATTCGCCGGCGCCGTCCCGATAGCTTCCGAAACACGTCAAATTCCCAGCGCTTAAAAACGATGAAATTCGTATTAGTATAATCGCACTAGGTACAAAATAGAGGTTAAAAAAACATTTTTGGCGACAAAGCGAAATTTGATGAAAAATTGTCACGTAACATGTTAGGAACACTATACTAAAAATCCCACCCCCTGGCCCTTATGCACAATTTTCTGTGGGAGATTTAAGCCCCCCGAAATAAGTTTTTTTCACACGTATCTCGAGTTGTAATGTAGCTATGAGAAAAATTTTCAAGTAAAAAATGTTCTTCTCCTAAATCTCTACACCTTTAATTTTTACACATTTTTTTAATATAAATCCAACTATTCGGCCACAAATGTGCCTGAAAGTCAAGTATAGGTGGTTATATGTAAAAATGTTGAAAATGTGTATATTAACCCACAAATTTCGTTGCTGATTCAGTTGTAGGACTCTAGTTAAAATTGAACCTGCTTCTCGATCCCTCCCCCCCTCCACACACATATATGCTTAGTATACACCGCGTCACTGTGTTGTAGAATAAAATTCTAATTCCTCGTCGTCTCATAGTGAACTCCGGCTTCCTAAGATCTGTGTGCAAACTGAGCCCTTGCGCACAATTTTCTGTGGGGGTCCAAAGCCGCCCAAAATCAGTTTTTCGCATAGATCTCCAGTTGTGACACAGTTATCAGAAAAATTTGTAGATAAAAATTGTTGGTATTCTAAATCTCTATAACGTTTGTCCTTATAGTTTTGTTTGTAAATTCAACTGTTCAGCCGCAAATATCCTTGAAAGTCAACTGTAGCCAGTTAGATGTAAAATAAATGTTGAAAATTTGAACGTTAACCTACGGATTTTGATGTTAAAATTCAGTTTGCCTTGAGTGCTGAGCACTGACACATAACCGGCCTGAAAGGCCTCTGAATTGAAACAGGAATTTCTGTAAAGAAATTTTTTTCAAATAAAATATGTATAAATTAATGTATATTACAATTTCAATAGTGTATCTACTACAAGTAAGATTTGCCTAAAAATATAAAATTTTTGCCGAGTGAGTTCATTCATCCTCGTCACTGGAAAGTATTCGTTCGCCTGAAATTCCAAAGTCAACTGTGACAGAGTCAATGGCATCTGTATTGCTTGGGTCGTCAATGTCTTCGGAAGCATCCTTGTTTGTGTCGTCTTCATAGTAGGCAGAATTGAGGCATGATATGCCCCTACAATGGCTGCATATATGTTACTTTGCGGTAAAATAGATAGTCCACAAAAGGATTAAGGGAGGCTTGCTACTACTCCCGGAACTTTCTGAGTCTGGCACCCACAAGCCCTCTTCATCTCATCCATCTTTTACTATCTCTCTCATCCCCAGGTCTCTTCTTTTCCTCCCTTCCATTTCCGCCCTTCCACTTCCTTCTACCGCACTGCTCACCATACCTGCTGGTCAAAAACTGATGTTCTTAAACTGTATTCTTTCTTTTATCTTAATTTTATAGGTATTCCTATTTCATAATTTCACAATTTTTGTTCGATATTTTGTACCCCTATCTTCTGTACTCACCCTTTCCCATAAATGGCCACCTTGGCTGTGTGGGGATATGCATAAAATAAAAATAGTGAACATCTTTGCGTACTGTGCCTTACCTTCTAGCAGAATTTGTAATCTCTCTGGAATTACATTTTTGCAGTCTCTTAGGAAATCATATATGCATTTCTAAGCGTATAATACATAGAAGAGAAGTAAGTGAATAATGGGACATTACACTGTTGAAGGACATTTTTCACAGTTTACACACAGATCTCAGGAAACCGGAGTTCACTGTGAGACGACGAGAAATTAGAATTTTATTATACAACACAGTGACACGGTGTATACTAACCATATGTGTGTGTATGGGGGGGGGGGGTGTTCGCGCATGTGTGTATGTGTGTAAGGGGGATCGAGAAGCAGGTTCAATTTTAACTAGAGTCCTACAACTGAATCAGCAACGAAATTTGTGGGTTAATATACACATTTTCAACATTTATATTACATATAACCAGCTATACTTGACTTTCAGGCACATTTGTGGCCGAATAGTTGGATTTACAAAAAAATGTGTAAGAATTGAAGTTGTAGAGATTTAGAAGAAGAACATTTTTTATTTGAAAATTTTTCTCATAACTACATTACAAATCGAAATACATGATGTGGAAAACTTATTTTTGGGGGCCTAAAGCCCCACAGAAAGTTGTGCATAAGGGCCAGGGGGTGGGATTTTTAGTATAGTGTTCCTAACATGTTACCTGACAATTTTCCATCAAAAATCGTTTCGTCGCAAAAAATGTTTTTATCGCTGTAACAACCCGCCTATACTATATTACGATTCTCGTCGTATCATTTTTACGCTTTTTTGTCCGCCATTTCGTGCCACAGAACGAACGACTAACTCGAATTCAGCTGCCGCCAAAATTTAGAATATGGTACCCGTATAGTAGATTCTAGTAACGTTCATTTCTGTGCCCCGTGGCCCGTTCTCTGAATGTCTCAATTTTGAAATAAGAACAAAGTTCACGTTCAAATGTAATCCAGCAACCTCCACCTTCTCCCCCGCCCCCCCCCCAAAAAAAAAAAGTAAGCATCGATAGTCGTATGTATTTTACGAAATTTTTCATTTCCTTCTACTTATTTGCGCCGTAAATTTGAATTCCGTGTAACAGCGACGTTAAAAATGAATTCGGCGACTGTAAGAACTCCGCACCCTCGAAAATTCTGTAGAGCAGATTACTTCTAACCTACAAAACGAAGAGAAACGTAATTTTCAAACTTGTGGTACCTATCTGAGAGTCGTGTAGCAGTTGGGTTGGCGGAGGGGAAAGGACGGAACAAGAGAGGATTAGAAATCTCTAAATTAATAATCGGCATTCCATGTATGGTAGTGTCGAGGCTATTTGGAACCCCTCTTTAACAGCGTTTGTAAGGAAAATGCGAGAAAATTTTAAGCGACCTCATTTACGTAGAATTTAGCGAGGAACAGTTCAGGTTCTTTCTTTTCCCGTTTATCGTCGATAGTTCTTGAAAATTTTTTGAAAAACAGATTTCCCCGGTATGTTTAGGCCCCTTGGGAAAAACGCTGCGCCGTTCGATACGTCGCTTACAGTGATGGTGTGGCGGCGACGATGGGGGAGGGGGGAGGGACAATTCAAAGAGATTTGTGAAAACTTTTTCGATAGAAATTTTCTCCAACTCGAACGCTAATTTTGATGTTCGACATATACTCTGACGCTCGCGTATTCTGGTTGGTCGAGTTGGCGTCGCCCCGCATTGGTACTTAAACGGCGTAGGTACTAGGTACCTACTCGTACTTATACTAGGTAGTAGCAGTGGGTACCAGTAAATACAAGCGTACACGTAGGTACTCGGTATCGGTGTTGGTGCGGTGGCTGGCTGGCTGGCTGGCTAGCAGGCTGGCAGGCAGGTTTGCATTTTGTACCGCTTTTGTCTCGTCTCGTCTCGTCTTGTCTTAACCAGAACTATTAGAGAGTGAAAGGAAACCTGCTGAAACCGCTTTACTCTTTCCACGCGTCTTGTGTAATGCCATACCGTACCTTACCTTACCTTACCTTACCATAGCATATTACTCCACTCCACACCGCACCGCACTACACCACACACCACACCACACCACACCACACCATACCATACCATGCCATGCTATTCCATGCCAAGCCAAGCCGCGCGCGCGAATTAGGTGGTGGCCTGCCTGTATAGCAGCAGCGTACGGGACAGTTGTTGATATAATTTTCTTCATCTGGTACCGATACCGATGCTGACTACGAGTCTGTCTCTCTGTCTGTTTAGTACCGCCAAAGAAGGCGGTCAATATAATTTTTATAAAATGTCGATCGCGTCGTTTCGTTCGTTGTCTTTCTCGTATAATGCGATTCGATAGTTTACACGCTACCTTCGAGTGCGAGTGCGATTTCGATTTCGATTCCGATTAATATTGATGCGCGGTCTACAGTTGTGCCGATTTTCTTTTCTTCGCCACCTTTACCTACATCGTCATTTTTTCTGTTATTCGTCGTTTTCCTGTTTCGGTATTATAATTTATTCGACAGAAATATAATAGTTTTTTATATCTGTTCGGGAAAAAGGGAAACGGAAAAAAAAAATAATAAAAATAAAAAAAAGAGCATCTAGTTTTCATGAACTACCTAACAACGAGCGAAACAATAAATTATTTTCGTCGCGATTTTCAAATCAGCGCACGCGTTTCCCCCTTCCCCCTTCCCTTTCGTTATGCGCGTTAAATTTAAAAGGTGCGATAAAATGGAATAATTCCGAAAATGGTTTAATTATGTGAAATCGAAATATCTTGTCGAATATCGGTTTTATTTGAGAAGTCCGAATAACCATGTCTCCGGATGCGATGTTTAATTTACACAACGGTCTCGTACTCCTAGTATGCGGTCTGTTCTCTTTAATAGGTAAGTCGTACTCGCTAAGCGTATATGTATTACTCGTAGTGTCGTAGTTGTATAAATATATTATGGTGTGGTGGGACGTATGGCGATGCACGCATGCCAAAGTGGCCCCTATGACACCGCGCCCCCGGCCACGGAAACTACCCTTTCGAGTATCGCGTCAGTAACCGGAGGATGCATAAATATATATTCGTACGCGTATCTAATCTCCTGTATATTTTGTACGAGTAGATATGTATTAAAAGTGTCGCTACTCGTTACAACCGTTTGTCCGTTTTCAATCGCTTTTTTATTTTATTCGTTCGTGTACTTAAGTGAATCCGATAATCGTCGGTACCTACGCACTTCTCTTCTCGATTCGATACGATACGATATGGTCATACTCGATAGATAGATAGGTAGATTGGTAGATAGATAAGATAGATAGATATGTAGAGGCTATCAGATACGAGTACAGGGGATGCAATCGAATGTACGAATGTGATTTTAAAAGGCTGGTAAGAGCCCGTTCTCGTCTTACCAGCCAGCCAGCCTTCATTATTCTGTTACCGCCGCTGCCGTCGTACCGTACCATGCCGCATTGCTGGAATTCGGATTTCCATCCTGGACGAAAATCGCTTGATGGATCGGACGACTGTGTCGATCGGTCGCGATGCGATCACGTAGTTATACGCATCGTGCCATGTAGCCGTACGTATGTGTAGGTATCGTTTAAAGAAGCACACGTGCTGTTTTCGACGTGACCAGTCGTCGTCGGTCGAATACGCTACGCGCTTCTTATTCGGCGGCGGTGCGGTGCAAAACTTTATGATATTACGAGTAAATTTTGACGCTGTTTGCTCGCGTAGATTAATCGATTAATGGTCAAGTGTGTTCGATTATTCTTGTCACCCAATGTTGAGTCGGCGCAGCGGTGGCCAATCGAGTTTGGAAAGTCGACTCCTCGCTCGGACAAGACAGTTCTCTCTCCCCGCTCCCACCCACAGCCTATTTGTGTGTGTGTGTGTGTGTGTGTGTTTTGCTATGGAAGCTCGCGTGCCTGCCTGCGACTCGCAGTAGCGGTAGTTCCGTTTAAATGGGTATAGTAGTCGCACGCACAGTGATTACTTAAGGTGGTATATGTGTATGGGAAAGAGATTGCGTCCTTGTACCATACTTCTACGTATATCACAATCGGTATACGGACCCGAATCGTGGGTCCTTCTTTGAAACAAATTATAGGCGGAATTCGAGCTACATAAATGAATTTCATTCCCATCATCGGGACAGAGAAATATACGCTCTCGGAGGTTAATTCTAACGACAAGTTTCCCCGAGTACCTGCTCGATTGACTTGCTCGTTGGGGTTGACCCCCCGTTCTGCTTCAACGTCAACAGAACCACGTGTCGACGAAATTGAAGATACCTAGGTGGAATTACTCGATTACGTACTCGTCGAAATATACGGGAATATACGCTGCGCGGTGCTGGGGCAAAACTTGTTTCGCGCAAATAATTGTAAAAGCCTCAGTTTCTTCGTGTCGCCGATACCGAAAACGTTGATGTTCCCTAAAAGTACGCGAAGGTATTTCTGAGATTTTATCAAAATTCGCAGTTTACGCTCCGGTATTTGACGCGCCGTCCGGCCTACGTCTCTAAAATGATCGTGAGAGATGGCGTTCGCAGACTCCCGTTATTGTACCGAAGAAAAACAACGAATTTCTCGTTGTTTTAAGATTGGTTTCAAGGCGTTTTACGATTTTGGTCCCGAATAAGGCTAGATACCGAGTATAATACGACGCTCGAATTCTGTTACCTAAAAACGATCACTTCGATACTTTCTCAAATCAACTAAATAAATTTTTCCCATTAATTGGTTGATTTTGGAGTTCAAATCCTCGGAATCGCTCTCTTTTCCGAAGAACAAACCTTATTTCGATGCTTCATTCGTTTTTAAGCCGGAGTTTATCTACATTTCACTCCTTTTCCTTGTATATAATATCGAATTTTGTATCGAAATTTGTTTCCAACGAAACATGTGATTACATTATTTCATACCAAAAGAAATTCCAAAAAATCTCCATTTCGATGGTTTGCTCAGTTTCTTAAAAGCTAATTTAAGCCATTTGAAAAGGTAATCGATTTTGACGTTGAAGCCCATATCGGGTCCAAATGAAAAGTCGAATAAATGTATCGAAATAAGCAAGCCGAAAGACCAATTTATCCACACGTGGCTGGATTCTTGCTAGCCGAACTGGGGCTAATGCGAGAAAGGCGCACTAAGCTGAGAAGACTTGTCCCTTATCTCCATCCTACCGACGAATACAATCGACGTTTGAGTATCAAAAGAGAGAAACAACATGAGACTTAAAAGAACACAGAGATGGATGACTAGCCCAAATAAAGCCATACGACCTCGTCGCGCATTTATCGTACTTGTCAAAACCATCGCTTCGTCTTCTCATCTGTCAAGACGACGTGTGCTTACGACTGAACGACTGATTGCGTATAGGCGCGTTTCATGTTGTTCGAAACGCGTTAATACATACGCGCCTAATACTATTTCGAGACCTTTTTAAGACTCTTTAAGAACAGTGGAGTGCAGATGAAACTTGACTTTCAGTTGGGGGCTGGGAGGGGGGGGGGGTAGAGTAGAGAAGAAAAATTCTCCAACAAATATTTTTTGAAAACTAAAAATTCGCTGACGAGGTTTTTTTAAAAATTGGAGATTTGCCGACTTTTCCATCAAAATATTTTTGAACTGACAATAAAAATAAACAAACAAACAAAAGGTCTTAGAAAATGAAGGATTCAAAAAAAAAAAAACAGTTTCAAAATGTGTCAACTGCCAAATTATTGGAGGTGCCTCCCTCCCCCCCCCCCACCTATAGTTTCGTCCCTGCAAATGCAGATTGGAACCTTATTCCTTAAGCATTCACATTTGCGCACATGAATATACCCTGCTGGAAGGATGTTAGGAATACTCGAGAGAAACACACAACTTCTTCACACATTAAGGTGGTCGTTATTTACTCTTGGTGATCTTTTTTTCTGAGTTTCCTCTAATTCGTCTCCTAAACCGGTTCCAATAAAATCAGGAAAAAAAAACCTGCAAAGTTGGTCAATTGGATTAGAGGAATCCGTGCCACAAGCTCCCTTTCGTTTTTATGGGAAAAACACATGGAGTTTTGACTTTTGTTCCAGACTAAATTTCTTTCCTATATTCACCAGGACCAAATCCCGTAAATCAAACAATTGAACATTTGCTATCGGACTTAGCTTGTGACATTGGAAATTAATCTTTTACTTTCAACATTTAGATATTGATACAATGTTCAACCTTCTCAAATTTCTGGCTCTGGTCAAATAGCGAATCTAGTAAAAACAAAATGGTCATTGAAATTCGAGAATCAACGTTTCCTACCGACTTTTAGATTTTCGAAATGTCTTCCACATTTCAGCTTGGTTTTAACCTTTCAGATAACGCTCGATATTCAGCTTGAAATCTTCGGCTTTTGACTGACTAGTTTCTGATAGAAGTCCAGGGTACTCCACTTTCAGGAACAAAATTTGACTTTCCTTTTGGGAAGGTGAAGAAGAAAAATTTGCCGACAAAATTAAAAACGTGCCAATTTTTTAATTAAAATATTTTGTAATTGAAAAAAATAATAAATAAACAAACAAACAAGCATATACATTCATACAAAGCAAAAAATTCAGATGAACAGTTTCAAAAGTTGCCGACTGCCGAATTATTGGAGGGGGGGTCAACCCCCCTAAATCCGCCCCCTATAGTTTTGTCCCGGCAACCGAGTATGAGTTACTATTCATTAAAGGACTTGTTCGGAGTCGTTAAGACTCAGTTTCGACTTAATTAGAATTGAAAACTCTTTTACCAGACTTGTTACGATGCTGTAACGATCGCAGTATAAGAATCGCAGAAGCTGAGACTCCGCTGCCAGTCATTTGGTAATTCAGACATTGAAGACCTCGGTGAGGCTCGTCCAGACTTGTTAATGTGGCCCGATTACGCTCCTGCGGCTTATTCTACAGTATTATTTTTTTGTAATCTCCGTCTTCGTTTCCTAAAAATTCAGCTTTGAAACTTCGGAAAACCGTTGGTATTTACCTAAAATTCTACCTGCTGCCTGTACGCGCTTCATCTGTCATACATCTTACATGTAACATTTCCAACGTGATACGCAGACGTGAGCAAAACTGGCACGCAAATATGGATTCGCAGGAGCCGATCCTGAGGAAACTTTAATTTCAAAATGAGCATTTTTGAAGGCTTTTCCGCGTTGGTTCGTCTCAGTTATACAACTCCGGTCTTCGGCAATCTGCAGGGACTCTCGAAGAAAGGAAACAACGTAAATAAAAAAGAAAAGACAAGAAAAAAATGAGTTAATCCTTTTAAATTATCGCTCGTCAGTTACATACTCGAGGTATTCGTTAGTTGCGATAAGTTCGACTGCTTCGAAGTCATATTGATATTTTCAAGTTGGTACCCGAAAAACGGTGTGTGTGTGTGTGTGTGTGTGTGTGTGTGTGTGTGTGTGAAAGAGAGAGAGAGAGAGAGAGAAAATTGATTCCAATACAACGACAACGACATTGGAAACCACGTGACGTGTTTACGTTACAAACATAATTAATTAGCCTTGCCTTCCTTTTTAACATTTTGTTACGCTTGTCTAATTACAATTACAACAGAAGAACGATTCTCAATTCTTGAAGTCTACCGGAAAATTCCCGTCAGCTAGTGGACCAGTCTCTCGTTTTGCTTCGCTCTGGTTCTCGTTCAAACCGAGTCGAAGGTCGGTTACAGCTCTCGTCTTGCAGTTCTGCTTACTTGCTCACTTACTTACCTGTTATCTGCCTGCCTGCCTGCCTGCCTGCCTACCTGTGTGTTTAACTAGCTGCCACCCTTTGCCTCGAGGCGATACGTGAATGGTAAATAATGCCTCTGCTCTCATTTTTTAGTGCACAGATGTTCGTGTATATGCAATAAAGATATCGGTACGGTGCATTACTTGCGTAATTTCACCCCGTGCTAGTCTCTTTCATTCCTGTAGGAGAGCGAACGAGTAATACATCAGGACCGTAAAATGAAAATCTATCGGGCACTTCCTTAGAATTTAATACGTAGTATAAGTGTACAAAAAAAAATGTCGCCTTCTTATTAAGTAAGTACGTGCTCGTATATTTTATATTCGTACTAAAGAATAAGATTTTTTGCCTTATCTTCACTAGTTTTCGGTCGAATATTTGTCGTCATAGGCATCTTTGTGGAGGCTAAGCTCGGCTGCAAAATTATCGAGTTGTCCTCGTTTTGTTGAACCTCTGCTCATTGTGTTCTTGTATCAGTTATATCGATGATAGAGGGGCATATGGCGATGCACGCATGCCAAATTGACCCCGGGACACCGTACCCCCTATTCCGGAAACGCTCCAAATGGGCCTGTGCTAAAATGAGGCCTACATTATTTTGACCGTTAGTTATAAAGAATTTGTGGCCGCTCTCTGCAAGTACTGGTACTGTATCGCTAAATTATAAAATTTTTCCTTCAGTTACGTTCTTCCGCAGTCGTGTTTCATTTAAAAATTTCTTTTGATCGACGTTTACTTGAAGATGATCGCAGTATAGAAAAATGAACGTTAAAAGGAAGGTTGAAAAAAAAGAAGAAAAAAAAATGAAGCTAGTGAGAGAGAAGCAGAAATAATTTCCTCGTCTTACATGCGAATACATCTACTTACGCGAATATAATTTCGTTTCGTTATTACAAATTAATTTGTTATTCACGAACAGCTGACAGCTTCTTACCTCGTAGAAGATGCTAAATGATAATTGAATACCTCTAGATACAGGCATTGATATTAGTAGTTATCTATGTATATCTGTAAATTTAAACGCCTGTGTTATCTTACACGCTTCGATATACCAAAATAATAACGAGAATCTTTATTGCGCGTAGGTATACGCGTAAAGCACAAGTGCAGGTTACCTACAGGTGCATACTCTACATACATATTATGTAGGTACAGGCATCTAGGCTACACATGTTGTGTACTGTACATTACATCTGGTTCTATGTATGTACTACATATAATATGTACTGAGAATAACTTGCCACTCTCTGCCTCTGAATTTCATTCTGAACTCGCCACGATAGCCTAGGGCGCATTTCACGACGCTCCTTTCGCTTGTACAGATCGATTTAAAATAATTACAACGGACCCATTTTGGACCCTTCGCATCTGTTTCGGTTTTGGTCGTAAAAGTTGGCCTCGTGTATAGCATTGATTCCTGTTAGCCTGATCGAAGAATTGGACGCGATTCCGAGACCGAATTTTCATTTACGTATCGAAAATTCGGTAAAGATTTGGCGAGCTCCGGATCTTAATAAAGACCCAGATCTCTCGATCTGTCGTCAAATCGTGGACGAGAGGCGCAAATTTCGAATCACCAGATACTGACTATGCGAAGATCTATCAGCGAATGTAAGAATCGGATCTGTATTTGGGATCCTAAATACTGATTCCAATCTTCGAGTACGTATTTAAAAAAATTTAAAAAATAAAATAAAAACGTATTGTTGAACTCGAAGAGCTATACCTGAGCGGACGGCGTTTTTGAGAATTTATATCATCGAGTCGTATTCCTCCTTTAGCAAACCAAAATCCCGATTACAGACCTTGGCCTCGCACGGTGATGTCCTGTAGCCCCATCTCGCACGGAACCCTATGTTTTTTTGTTTCAATAGTGACGTTTATTTACTTTGTCCGTGGAAGAGGAATGGTTTCCGACCATTTTCTCGAAACCATCTTTCCGAAAGACAATTTTCCCGAAGAGTAAATGTCCCAAAAAGTTTTTCCCCGTATCCGTTTTCCCGAATCTGAAAATCCCGAAGGCATTACTTCCCGAAAAAAACCAATTATTAAAGTTCAAAAAATCAACTCTATTTTTTTATGCAATCATGTACTTACCTTGAAAAGTAATGTCATAGGAGACATTTATATATAAGGTACTTCCCGAAACCATCAGTTAACAACTTAACTTTTAGTTTACTAATAGTTTACCCATTTTTATATTTGTACTTTTGTTCAGCTTTAAACGATTTATGAGACATCTCTGATCGTACACTGCCTCTGTTAAATAATTACACATTCCGCAATTATTTTAAACATTTTTTTCATAAGGGAAAAATCGAATATGGGGGGGGGCGAATTAAAAATGTATTTATAAAAAAACGCTATTTGTGACAATGAATTAGAAATTGCAGTCCTCGGGAAGTATAGCTGTTCGAAAAAATGCTTTCGGGAAATATAGCTCTTCGGGAAAACGCTTTCGGAATTTTGGATTCGGGGAAACGGATTCGGAATAAACTTTTTCTAGATGTTTACCTTTCGGGAAAACTGTCGTTTGGGAGGGTGGATTCGGGAAAGTGTCCGGGAATCGGCAGGAATATTGACAATCGCGATCTTACGTACTCGTACATACCTACAAAACACTTGAATCAGACGCATGTCTGTCATTACTTGTGTTCGTGTCAAATTTGTACGTACGCGTGTAAAGTGTCCTATAGGATACCTATTGCGTAGATACTCGTGCATGAAATACTCGTATGTGTACACGTAACTACGTATACTTGTACGCATTCGCGTGTCTGTAAACGTAGCTAGTAAACCTATAGATGCTTTTCGTACACGGAACGACGACGGGAAAAATTGATTATAATATGGACTCTTGCCGTATATTTCTTCGAAGACAATTTTGTACGCGACTAGTCGAAATTCGTAACATCCACTCGTGTCCTCGTATTCACGAAGAGTGTTTTTATACGCAGCGTATAATTTACCCGTGAGATTGCCTCATTCTGACCGATGAAGAAGGTAGTCGGAACCTCGGAACTACTGGCTCTATACTGTGTGCGTCGCCGACTTACCGCTATCTTGGCACAAATTCGTTTATTCTTTTAAAACGAGAACTCGGTAAAGTAGGTATATAGAAGAGAAGGTAATCCACGAGTTACTCCTCCCAAGATCAATCGCCATCGCCGAATAGGTTTATATTTTAATTTTTCACTGCGCTTTTCGCAGAATTGTTGATGCAGGTATACGAAGTAGTTAGACTATGCAACGAGTTACACGCAACTTTTGCACTTTTGCACGGCTTAAGAGCGCCCTATCGCCGACTGTGCTAGCCAGCAAAAGTATTCGCTCGCTTAATTTCAGATGCTGACCACCAAAGTTGGCTAAATAGAATGTTAAAAAAACTGTTAGCAACTAGTCGCGTAGATGTGTAGCCTGTCGAGGAATATCTTGAAACGATAATATTTTATTAAAAATTGCCGAATGCAAATCGGAGATGTACCCAGCCTACCTACCCAGTGCCGCATTTAGTATTTTGTTACCCGTAGTTTAAATTAGTTTTATCATCTGTTGGCTCCTTCTGGACAATAACGGATAGATAATATAGGAGGAAGGGGAGCTGTAAGCAGCGAAAATTATCGTTTAAAAAATTTCACACGAGCGAGAACGCGACTTCATTTTCTTGTGAACAAAACAAGCACAATGAGAGATCACTTTTCTGTACATACTTTCAAAAACTTAGTGAGAAACACTCCTAACGAGTGAAAAATTCTTCAACGGAACGGTGATTTTTCGGAGAAGAGTTGAGTTTTTTGTGGAGGAGGGAGATTACTCATTTTCTAATTTTTCCGAAACACCGAGAAAGCTCAAATTCGCCTTTTTACGCGCTTTATTTGAAATGTAAAAATTTGTTTTATAGGCGTACGACGAGCTTTTTGTACTGGTATCGTGATAATAATTATGTCAAGGCTGTTGCTATTGGAGGGGTTTTAGGAGTCCAAACCTTTCTGTTTGGTGGAAAAAATACGTTTTACCGCTTAAATTTGTCGAAAATTCAAGAAATGTTTGCTCGCATGCATATTTTCAGTTTTTTTTCTCCAGGTTGAAACTCCCTCATTCCCGATGACCTAACTGCGGTACTAACACAATTATTACCTTTTTCTTATTCCTGTACTCGTGTTTTTCTACAAATCGATATGTTTATTTCTTGTTGCTTCATATTCTGCAGCTCTAAGCAGTTACGTACTTTTCTTATTTGAAAATTAAATTCGTTTTAAGGAAAAATGAATAGATAAGTACCTGTGTATATAAGTATATCGACCTGTTATCATTTCGGGAACACAGAACGAAATACGCGTTGTGCCGTATAATTTCGATAGTCGAAGTTCGCAGCAAACGCGGGACTCTAAAGGCAGTGGCATCTACATGTTCTGAAATTTACCTGTCAAAAGTTTTCCACAAATATCTCCTTCCGTGCTACCCCCCCTCCCCATCCTTTATAAATCTGTGTTTTTTTAGATGTTACGCTTCTTGGTAGATTTTTGGGCTTTACAAACCATCCGCTCGCTGTACTACTCGTTGCAGAAGTTCAAAAGTTAGTTTTCAGCATCGGTAGGAAACGTAACTGTATAGGGGAGGGGCGCATCATTGGGTACAAGTATGAAATACGAGTTACGAGCAGTTGTCGATCGCGAAAAAATTCTTGTAGTCGTGAATTTTCACCGCAGCTGCAGCCAGGATTAACGTTACCATAGGAATTCTAACCGGTTATGTTAAAGAATGCGCGATGTGGTTCCGAATTTTCAACAGGAATTCGAACGCGCAAAATTTCTATCGACCACGTGAAGGTCGAGTACCTAAGCCAAAAAACCAATCCGGTCTTTTCGCTGACAGCAGAATGGACGATAGAGTGATAATAATATAACGATTTCCGACGGCTCTGCTTTTCTTCGAAGAAGTCGCCGAATAACGACGAACTCGCAAGGGACAAGGGAGTAGTGTTGCGCCACCGCGCCGCCGTTCGCCTTCTTTGCCGTGCGTGACACGCGACTTGAAACACCGCAGCATGTGCATCGGCGAATACTCGTCCGAAACCGCGACGTCGACGCGACTCTACGAAGCTTCCCTTCCACGTTTTATCTTTAGGTCTTTACAGCGAGATCCGTCGACACGGATAATAAACGATACGGTACGGTACATCAAAATACCAAGAACCTCCTCTGTGATAATCAATGTACCTATGTACGAGTATTTATCTGTACCCTGTACCTGATGTATCCCGTATCCGTACCGTTCCGTTACCTCTTCGCTCTTCTTTAGGGTGCCAACGATTTTCGAGCTGTTGAATTCTAACGAGTGTCGGGCGGACTGTATTGTTCTACCTTGTGGAAAGGCAAAGCCCCGAAAATTTTATTTCGATCGGATATTACACGTGATAGTTAGCGTTTCGACCATCTTCCCCTTTTTCTGTTGGGTCTTGATATATTATGTACTTAAAAAGAAAAAGAAATTTATTTTATTTTCTCTCGATTCTTGAGGGTATTAGGAACGTCTAAACTTGGAAGTTGGCGCTGTGTAATACTAATTAAATATTAAACAGATTACCCTCGCGATGTAGGTTAACGACCTGAAGTGGAATTCTAAAAATGAATGGAGAGCGATAAAAGTGAAACTCAACGCCAGTGGTCTGTACTCAGTACGTATGTAGGTTTTCGAAGTCTTTGAATCCATTCTGTTTTGGAGCCGACGCATTGGGGTCTCACAAAAGGGGATTCTGATATCTAACTAAAATGTTTCCAGCTAATTAGTGATAAAATTGTATCAAGATTGTACGTTAGGTTATCAGTAAATTTTGCAAAATCACCGATGAATAATTGTTACTATTGGGGGAAAAAGGAGACAAAAGCTATTAGATTTTATTTATAAGTATCGTTACTTGATATTTGATGCTCGTGATAATTACTCTTACCCGCGTCCTCGAGTTAATCGCTGGATAAATATTTTCTTCATATGAATTACGGTGGTCTCGTTTACAATATCAGATGCATACTTCAAAATCACATTCGAGAGTATTTTCTAATCTGATTCTGGATCAAAATATTTATTTCTCTCCCCCTCATCACTATCACTATTACGCTTGTAATTGAAAAAGAAGACTCGATGCTCCTTCAGTTACAATAATGTAAAAAGTCTTTTTTTGTTTTTTTAAAAGACAAAACAGCTTACAGTCGCAATATAGCAATAAGCCAATATGCTTGCAAAAAAACCAACAAAATTTCGTTTATTTCATGGGATCGCCTTGGTGACCGTTGAAATTTATCTATGTAGATTATGTAGATACGTGTGTACGTAGGAATATTGTACCTACGCGACTGAACGGTGGTTTCGGGCTTACCAACAGAAATACTCGTCGTCGTCGACGACGGCGACGTATTCTAACAAAGACTCGAGTATACCTACTAATTATAGTCGACCGTCTGTCTAGTGTTCATTAACTTTCACATTTCACAGTTGAAAAGTTAACCGATTTTTATCGCCTATTATTAATGCAGTGTATTTTGGTTTCTACCCGAGATCGGAAACTTCTTTTTGAAATTATTACAATTCGCGCTGTACTCGGTACTTCCCATCCGTACCTACATCCACGTCCACGGTCCACTGTCCACATCGAGGTATATCTATCTATCTACCGGTGTCTGTATTATACGCGATTACTTAAAATCATTCGACATTAGCCTAGACTCGCATTCTTATTTTGCGAAACGACATCCTGGCAAAATCGTCTCGTCGTGTTATTTTCCAGTTCGAAGGTATAGGCGAGTTGGTCGATCCGTAATGTGTCCACGTTTATAGGAGGAGGCGAGGCAACTGGGAACGAATTGTGCCTGCGTCGGGAAAATCAAATCTTGCGTGAGAGAGGAGCGTAGGACAAACTCCGTTAGTTCATTTTGGTACAAAGAAGAATGCCCCTACAGGGCTTCTTTCCTTGAAACCTATCGATTCTCGCTCGTTTTTCTTCCTGTCCTGTCCTGTCCTGTTTTTTTTTTGTTTTTTTAAATTTGTTATTCTTTTATTTCTCATATTTTTCGCGGCCCTGTTGTCCATCTGTGTACCAGTCCGGGTTAAATAGAAAGGGTTTCCACAAATACTGTGCTGTATTGCGCTGGACTTTACCGCAGCAAGTCATGCACTTCCCTTTCGGCCGGAAAAGGGTTCTTTGCAATAATATTGTTCTGAAATTCCTTCATTCTGAAATGGTTGCACGCGATAGCGAAAAAATTTTATTGCAGCCTCTTATCCGTGATATTGTACCTCCTGAGGTACTTCTCTCCTGGATCTAAAGTCGTCGATGTTTTTTTTATTATAGGCCAGCCGAGTTTTTCGTGGATATCGGATTACCGTTAATATTGCAAAATGAGCGTGAGCATCGCGCCAAACAGTTGACCTGCTTATTGTCCAACAAACTGTCTGGATATCTGACTTCATAGCCGTATAATATTACAAATTTGTACTTTGTATCTACCCATTGGTGTGATACGATACGTAACGACCAAAGGTGTTCGTCTTTGTCCCGATCACATGCGTTATTCGCTTTTATTGATGTCGCGTAACTATCGTCGGGCGTGTAAATTCTGTAGTAAATAAAGATAAAGAAATGTTAAAATGGGGGGGGGGGCAAATAATAAAAACTAAAAAAAGAAATTAGGTTGAAAGGGATGGTTTTTCGTCGTAAAATTGACGCGAATTTTCATGTCTTACCTTAGTCAAAACGGATAATTTTGTTTGTCTATTTCGAGCTTACGTCCGTGCATTCGGTTTGTCGAGATACCGCGCCACAAACGCGTATATATTTATGTAGTGTACACCAGTATAAATAAGTACAAGTATACATGTGGATACGTGTACTTACCTACGCCAGTCGTCATCAGATAGCCACTGCTGCATTGGAAAGTTGAAACGGTTATAGTTAGGGGGAAAAAAAAAAAAGAAATCGACCTCGACGTGTTTATCTTATTAATACATAATTGTATCGTGCGTTAACGTAAGAGCGAGTTTATTTCCATTTTATCCTTTATTATAGTTGGTTTGTGCCAAATATTTTGGTTAATACTAAGCCGCGTACTAAAACCGCAACCTTCCTCCTAAAATAAACCACATACTTTTACCGGAGATATGGAACTTGGAAGAGTGTTCTCAATCTCTACCGACCTGTTCTCTCCCTCCGTTACCCTAAATTTACGGAGACCGTGCATCAAACACCCTGTCGACAATTTGACTGTATTATTTATACATAGTTATAGGTATAAGTATGTGTTAGTGGCTACAAATGATGCTCAAAAATGTTTTTCCATTATTTCTCCCAAGCTGACCTTTTAATTGCCTCGTTGTGGTAACGAATGAGTGAAAAATTTTGAGCTGAGATTCGTCTCAAAATACGGGGTGACTCGCCGATTACCAGTCGATATATTTATACGAGGGTATGTCGATGTGTAATATTATGGATACGTACTTTCGTAAATGGAATAGATGCTTATAGCAGAATACAGTTACTGAATTGACGCATAATATATAAAAAACCTTTATCATGTATAATATTTATGTAGTCGCATTGCTCGAACCAACCAATGGCAACCGCCGCGCGTATATGACTCGGCGGTGGCGGTGGCGACGGCGACGGATCTGTACGTACGGTATTTTTTAACCAACAACCAACCAAGCAGTATGAAGTTTTCAGTGAAGCAACGTAACGTTGGTGGATTACGTAATGACGTAGATTATTGTAATTTAATCGAATCCACCGGCGTTATTTGCAAGACTGATTCGAACGTGCGAAAAGATCGTTCTGTAGGTATCGCCTGTAGTTCATTTCGGCGCGTTTTTATTTATTTATGAGTTCGTAATTCGTTTATTTCATTATTTTAATTCGAATCAATAACGTGCATCGTAGCGAATCGAATGTCAATAGAAACAGACGGGCCGTACGCAGGGCTACCAAATATTTTTTCGTTTTTTGTTCGGCCTTACAAAAGAGAAAGATGAGAGTGGAAGGTAACAGAGAAAAATTTCGCTTATCAACGTAGTAGGTACCTAGGTACCAGTTCCGTTAATGCACGGTATAGATTACGGGGAATTACGTATTCGATAGTAGGTATGCATATTTGATTAGGGCACCACAAAACTGCATATCATTGCCTGGAAGCGTCAGATTGTAAGGAAGTCACTATTTTTACATTATCTCAAATCTTTTCCTTTGCGTAACATTCACACGTGTGATTCAAACTATTGTGCAGAAATTTCGTTTCGGAGGCGCGCGTATCTGAGTGTGTGTGTGTGTGTGTGGGGGGGGTGCATATGTATGTATGTATGCAGATGTTCGGAGAGCTTCTGCCAAACCACACTTGGGCGCTGTTCAACAAAAGGGAACCAACTAACATTTGTAAACAAAATGAGTTATTAATATCGTTGGAAAGAGCGTAAAACGTAGAATTTTTCAAAATTGGGCCCCCGATTCAAAAATGTGTACTCACGTTGAAAAAAGCTTATCAGTAAACGCAATGCCATATAGTTTCTACATTGGCTCTTGAACTTCGAATCACATGTTCTCAAAAAGCGGATTTTGCTAGTTGGGCTACTGTCAACTTCGACCATATGACCACGGCGTGTACAACTAAACAGATCGGAATCCACAACTCCGGCAACGTTGAGTGGAAAGTCCGATTTTAACACAGTGTCTTATGGAACTTTCACGTTTTTTTAATCAAATATTCCAGAAATACGCGCTTTTAGGAAAAATACGTGAGAAACTAAATTGAAGATATTACAATTCTTGTTCTAATGAGTGTATTTTCAGGAAAATAGAATAGAAGGAACAATAAAGTTATCACTCTTAATATAATCGGATCTTATTGGACTTTTACGTTTTTCTAACGATTACTCGAGAATTACGCACTTTTAGGAAAAATACGTGAGAATTAAAATAGAAGAACATAAAATTCTCATTCTAATGAGTGTTATTTTAAGGAAATAGTATGAAACCGACGCAAGTTATCCGTATTTTAAATACATATAACCGAATGTTGAAAATTGAGGTCGTTTACATAATATTCGCAATTTTTTTTTAAAGCCACCGATTTGAAAACGGACAGACAAATTATTCGTGTGTTTTCTCAGTCCCAGCATTACTAGTAATTAACGAATGAACTCTTGTCGTATCGATTTGGTTGTAGTGTCCAAAATACTATTACTGATAATGAGAACGTATTTACTTTTAGCGGGACAATTTTTTCTTATACATACCGCGACAATTCTAATTCCACTCGAAGGATAAAAACATGTATGTACTTTCAATGCTAATCCGAGGTATTTTTATTTAAAATGCATATTTAACAAGTAATTCACAGAATATGCAGCGAATTGCTTATTCCCCATAATATTATAAATCCATATGTGTTAATCACGGCCTTTCCAGACATGGTTAAATATCTCCCGTGTTCCGGCCTGATTAAAATGTACCAAGAATCACCAGAAATATGTCAATTCTCACGTACACGCGGCTCTGGAATTCGAATTTCATGGGTTTTATTTATTTATTTTTAATGTGATTAAGGGAAAAGCGTTAAGTGGGTAGCGGCTGCATATTGTCCAGTCTAAATCCATCAAGAGTGGTCTGCGTCTGAGTGATGCTGCCCGTTGAGTTAGTGCGTGATTGTGGTCAAAAGGAGCAAGTGGAGATATGGGGGGCATATCATGAGGCAAAAAGAGGACAGATGGGAAAGAATCGTGGAAGGATGGATACCATTA
The DNA here is from genome assembly GCA_031841125.1 of Acanthococcus lagerstroemiae. Lineage (NCBI taxonomy): Eukaryota > Metazoa > Arthropoda > Insecta > Hemiptera > Eriococcidae > Acanthococcus > Acanthococcus lagerstroemiae. Next base: position 363,089 of record CM063114.1, read on the forward strand.
GACAATAAAAGGGGTATAGGTAGACCCATCACCCGGTGGAGAGAGGAATTCGACAAGGCTCTAGGTTCCACGTGGAGAAGGTATACCTGGGACAAGAAAAAATGGAGGGAGGAAGGGGAGGCGTATGCCCATAAATGGGCGGGTTAAGGAAAAAGATAACTCCGGGGGCAGGGAGGAGGTCCGATTCCCTGCACCTGAGGCGCGTATGGTCGACAAGACCAATTTAGGTAGTATTTTGATTCTATTCTGTTTTGTTTTTCCTAAGAAGCGCTAAGCATGAGCTGCGCTATAAAACATTTTGTAACCAGTGGGCAACGAAGAAACCCACAAAATAAACCCGTTTTTATTTATTTTATTTTATATTAAGGGAAAAGCGGCGTCTAGAGGTGGTCGAAAAAAAAATTCGTAAAAAAATATGCCCATTGGTGTGATACGATACGTAACGACCAAAGGTGTTCGTCTTTGTCCCGATCACATGCGTTATTCGCTTTTATTGATGTCGCGTAACTATCGTCGGGCGTGTAAATTCTGTAGTAAATAAAGATAAAGAAATGTTAAAAGGGGGGGGGGCAAATAATAAAAACTAAAAAAAGAAATTAGGTTGAAAGGGATGGTTTTTCGTCGTAAAATTGACGCGAATTTTCATGTCTTACCTTAGTCAAAACGGATAATTTTGTTTGTCTATTTCGAGCTTACGTCCGTGCATTCGGTTTGTTGAGATACCGCGCCACAAACGCGTATATATTTATGTAGTGTACACCAGTATAAATAAGTACAAGTATACATGTGGATACGTGTACTTACCTACGCCAGTCGTCATCAGATAGCCACTGCTGCATTGGAAAGTTGAAACGGTTATAGTTAGGGGGGGAAAAAAAAAAAAGAAATCGACCTCGACGTGTTTATCTTATTAATACATAATTGTATCGTGCGTTAACGTAAGAGCGAGTTTATTTCCATTTTATCCTTTATTATAGTTGGTTTGTGCCAAATATTTTGGTTAATACTAAGCCGCGTGCTAAAACCGCAACCTTCCTCCTAAAATAAACCACATACTTTTACCGGAGATATGGAACTTGGAAGAGTGTTCTCAATCTCTACCGACCTGTTCTCTCCCTCCGTTACCCTAAATTTACGGAGACCGTGCATCAAACACCCTGTCGACAATTTGACTGTATTATTTATACATAGTTATAGGTATAAGTATGTGTTAGTGGCTACAAATGATGCTCAAAAATGTTTTTCCATTATTTCTCCCAAGCTGACCTTTTAATTGCCTCGTTGTGGTAACGAATGAGTGAAAAATTTTGAGCTGAGATTCGTCTCAAAATACGGGGTGACTTGCCGATTACCAGTCGATATATTTATACGAGGGTATGTCGATGTGTAATATTATGGATACGTACTTTCGTAAATGGAATAGATGCTTATAGCAGAATACAGTTACTGAATTGACGCATAATATATAAAAAACCTTTATCATGTATAATATTTATGTAGTCGCATTGCTCGAACCAACCAATGGCAACCGCCGCGCGTATACGACTCGGCGGTGGCGGTGGCGACGGCGACGGCGACGGCGACGGATCTGTACGTACGGTATTTTTTAACCAAGAACCAAGCAGTATGAAGTTTTAAGTGAAGCAACGTAACGTTGGTGGATTACGTAATGACGTAGATTATTGTAATTTAATCGAATCCACCGGCGTTATTTGCAAGACTGATTCGAACGTGCGAAAAGATCGTTCTGTAGGTATCGCCTGTAGTTCATTTCGGCGCGTTTTTATTTATTTATGAGTTCGTAATTCGTTTATTTCATTATTTTAATTCGAATCAATAACGTGCATCGTAGCGAATCGAATGTCAATAGAAACAGACGGGCCGTACGCAGGGCTACCAAATATTTTTTCGTTTTTTGTTCGGCCTTACAAAAGAAAGATGAGAGTGGAAGGTAACAGAGAAAAATTTCGCTTATCAACGTAGTAGGTACCTAGATACCAGTTCCGTTAATGCACGGTATAGATTACGGGGAATTACGTATTCGATAGTAGGTATGCATATTTGATTAGGGCACCACAAAACTGCATATCATTGCCTGGAAGCGTCAGATTGTAAGGAAGTCACTATTTTTACATTATCTCAAATCTTTTCCTTTGCGTAACATTCACACGTGTGATTCAAACTATTGTGCAGAAATTTCGTTTCGGAGGCGCGCGTATCTGAGTGTGTGTGTGTGTGGGGGGGGGGTGCATATGTATGTATGTATGCAGATGTTCGGAGAGCTTCTGCCAAACCACACTTGGGCGCTGTTCAACAAAAGGGAACCAACTAACATTTGTAAACAAAATGAGTTATTAATATCGTTGGAAAGAGCGTAAAACGTAGAATTTTTCAAAATTGGGCCCCCGATTCAAAAATGTGTACTCACGTTGAAAAAAGCTTATCAGTAAATGCAATGCCATATAGTTTCTACATTGGCTCTTGAACTTCGAATCACATGTTCTCAAAAAGCGGATTTTGCTAGTTGGGCTACTGTCAACTTCGACCATATGACCACGGCGTGTACAACTAAACAGATCGGAATCCACAACTCCGGCAACGTTGAGTGGAAAGTCCGATTTTAACACAGTGTCTTATGGAACTTTCACGTTTTTTTAATCAAATATTCCAGAAATACGCGCTTTTAGGAAAAATACGTGAGAACTAAAATTGAAGATATTACAATTCTTGTTCTAATGAGTGTATTTTCAGGAAAATAGAATAGAAGGAACAATAAAGTTATCACTCTTAATATAATCGGATCTTATTGGACTTTTACGTTTTTCTAACGATTACTCGAGAATTACGCACTTTTAGGAAAAATACGTGAGAATTAAAATAGAAGAACATAAAATTCTCATTCTAATGAGTGTTATTTTAAGGAAATAGTATGAAACCGACGCAAGTTATCCGTATTTTAAATACATATAACCGAATGTTGAAAATTGAGGTCGTTTACATAATATTCGCAATTTTTTTTAAAGCCACCGATTTGAAAACGGACAGACAAATTATTCGTGTGTTTTCTCAGTCCCAGCATTACTAGTAATTAACGAATGAACTCTTGTCGTATCGATTTGGTTGTAGTGTCCAAAATACTATTACTGATAATGAGAACGTATTTACTTTTAGCGGGACAATTTTTTCTTATACATACCGCGACAATTCTAATTCCACTCGAAGGATAAAAACATGTATGTACTTTCAATGCTAATCCGAGGTATTTTTATTTAAAATGCATATTTAACAAGTAATTCACAGAATATGCAGCGAATTGCTTATTCCCCATAATATTATAAATCCATATGTGTTAATCACGGCCTTTCCAGACATGGTTAAATATCTCCCGTGTTCCGGCCTGATTAAAATGTACCAAGAATCACCAGAAATATGTCAATTCTCACGTACACGCGGCTCTGGAATTCGAATTTCATGGGTTTTATTTATTTATTTTTAATGTGATTAAGGGAAAAGCGTTAAGTGGGTAGCGGCTGCATATTGTCCAGTCTAAATCCATCAAGAGTGGTCTGCGTCTGAGTGATGCTGCCGTTGAGTTAGTGCGTGATTGTGGTCAAAAGGAGCAAGTGGAGATATGGGGGGCATATCATGAGGCAAAAAGAGGACAGATGGGAAAGAATCGTGGAAGGATGGATACCATTAGACAATAAAAGGGGTATAGGTAGACCCATCACCCGGTGGAGAGAGGAATTCGACAAGGCTCTAGGTTCCACGTGGAGAAGGTATACCTGGGACAAGAAAAAATGGAGGGAGGAAGGGGAGGCGTATGCCCATAAATGGGCGGGTTAAGGAAAAAGATAACTCCGGGGGCAGGGAGGAGGTCCGATTCCCTGCACCTGAGGCGCGTATGGTCGACAAGACCAATTTAGGTAGTATTTTGATTCTATTCTGTTTTGTTTTTCCTAAGAAGCGCTAAGCATGAGCTGCGCTATAAAACATTTTGTAACCAGTGGGCAACGAAGAAACCCACAAAATAAACACCGTTTTTATTTATTTTATTTTATATTAAGGGAAAAGCGGCGTCTAGAGGTGGTCGAAAAAAAAATTCGTAAAAAAATATGATTATTACTGAAATAGTGTATGTTACAGTTCTTGAAGTTCGTACCAATTTCACTTGGAACCAGCTTACGTTGAAAAATGTTATATCAAAATACAGTAGACTCCCGATTATCTGCCTCGAATTGATCCGCCCGCCCTTCCGGACTATCCGCTTAACTAAGGGTGAATAATCCAAAATCTCACTAAAATCACAACTTTAGTCCTTTGCACAGCTGATGAGGATGATGATGATGAAGAACCGGTAAGAGAAGCATCCGTGCATATGGGTCAGCTCCGGATTGAGATTAAGGCCATTTACAAGCACAAACAGCGGCATATCATGAAGAATCAAACAAAAATGACTTTTTTTTAGTTCTCTTCTTTCATATTATTGTCTTTTCCCCCTCCATTGACCAAAGAAACTGAAATTGATGATTTTTTTCCTTAAACATTGACTTTTTTTGTGTGTGTGTGTATGAAAGAACTTATCACCTAACGTACCTGATTTAGTAACAATCGTTTCTTCAATTTCTTAATGTCTTTTTATCAAAATTTCATGTTTTCAGGTTATGCGCTCTTTTCGTTATCCGCCCCACCTTCAGCTCTAATTAGGGCGGATAATTGGTAGTCTACTGTGTACTAATTCGGAATCGTAGAATCCGAATTTAATGTTAGTTTTGTCACCGAAGTAAGCACATGGGATGGTGTAGAAATGGATGCGGTGATCCTCCCCTTGCTAATGTATATTTCTGCACCATATTATGTTATCCATGATTTTAGCAAAATCGACTCATCGCCACCGCATTCTGTTCGACCTGACTTGGCAACCCCGGATCTCTCTCTCTCTCTCTCGCTCTCCCGCTCGCTTGTTCCTTCCTTTCTTTCTGCCTTTTTGTTCTTTTTTTACCTGGTTCTAAAAAAGTCGGTCGGTCTGTCGCAGGAATTCGATCTTCCTCCAGTCTCTTTCTCGATCAGCACACTTTCGTCGTATCTACAGTTCTGCATTTCGAAATAAAACGGTCGTTCGGAATTTGCATTTTTCTTCCCGTTGTCGTGGCTTCCGATGGTGTTGACCCGTAGCACAAAAAACGCTACACGGAGAAGAGGGATGAAAGCCCAATTTGAAGAATGAGTCTCACATATCAAAATATATTGATTCGAAGTAGTTGAATTTAAATTTCCCATTAGTTGTGTTGTTGGAGTACCTAGATGTAGTGGGGTTGAAATTGGGAAGGGGTGAAACTCTGATTTGGCTACTTATAATTGAGCATTGTATATGTAGGTATAAATGTAGGTATTGAAAACAACGTGAGAGAAATGGTTTTGCTTTGAACTGAACACACGACAGCAGTGGGTGCACCCACGTGAAAATAATATGTACTTGGAAAATTCGTAGTACAGATAGTGGACGGCTATCTTTTGCATGAAGTTAGCTCCGATATCTAAAATTTGACGGACTCGCTTTCACGTGAAACTTCACGAGATGTAGCTAAGCTTCTGCCTTTATTTGTAATGAGTTAATAGGAGAAATCACGTACCTACCTGTTTTAGGATTTTTCAACCATTTTAGTAAGATTGCTGAAGAGTATGGTATTCATACGGTAAAATATGGGTACCTACTTTTAGCTTCTGTTTCAATTTTACAGAATTAAAATCGGTTGAATTAAACGCAAATAAGAACGTGCATATTAAAATGAGAACGATTAATCACATTAGCAACATTAGCAAAGGCACGGACACCTGCTACTGACTGCTACTGTAATAACTCATTTCGTTCACAAATGTTGGTCGGTTCCCTTTCGTTGAATAGCGTGCATATCAAAAATCAAATTGCTGATGCAGTGTTATCAACCGAATTGAAATTTTTGGTTTAAAAAACAGCTTTAAAAGATGAAAATGAGAAAATTTGATAGCTCAACTTGTTTAGTTGATAAATTTTCATTTTGAAATTTTCGGTAATTTTCTCTTATGCGGAGCAAAACACCACTTTTAGGATTCTGTGTGGAGCACGTGCATCTCAGTGCATAATGCTTAATATATTAAGTTGCCGGCCTTGCGCATATACCGATGCGATATATTATGTCGAGTTTTCTCTACTTTCAGAAACTTAATTTTTCCCCCAATTTTCTCTGTATGGCTAAGTATTCTACGGAGCAAACGAAAAAAAAAAAAAAAACAGAATGAGAACATATATCCTCAATTTGAGTCATTCGCGTTTTTTTTTTTTGTTTTTTTTTAAATTTATTTATTTAATGTAACTTATTGCCTTTCGGCTACGTACATTCTTAATACTTTTAAGTTTTAATACTATTTACATTACATCTTATGCATCAGATTTGAGGCGGAGAGAAAATTGGGTTTATTTGTCATCAGAACATAGATAACGTATTTTTGGCGGGAGGATAAAGACTTTTGTCCGGCAGTGTAGATCTGTCGGACTCTCCGCTATTGCTGCGAGGAAACGCGTAAAACGATATTTCTTATCATTTACGAGGCAGCGGCGCAGCCTGCCTGTGAAGTTACTCGTTATTCGCAGAAGAAGAGTAACCCTACTTACTTATTCTTTATTGCAAGATTTCATCCGTAAATTAACCAGAGCGTGACGTTGGTTGTGAAAAGTACGAATATATAAGAATTATGAAAACATTACGCCGAAATATTTACCTTGTACTTTCGCGGGTGCGATGCGGCTCGGATGACTTACCTACAATTTTCGATTCGGTTATTCTTGGCCCGAGTTAGGTATACGTTACGAGTATACTCTTACTTTACTTGAAAACGATTCGAAGCAGTTTCAGAGCGATTACGATGCGCGCGTAGCGCAGTCCACTTTTAGCCGCCAAAATGACTCGCCAATTTCGAGGCTTAGACAAAATACGCTGTAGGCAAATCAGAAATCAATAGAAAAACAACGCTTTTCCGTGGGAGGGCTTACGATTATTTCCCGCTTCTCTTTCCTGTTGAGCACTTCAGGACCTTTTTCTTTTTCGGCTCGTTCAAATTTAACGCTATTCTAGGATGCTGTTCTAAAATCCATTCACATAATATGTGTATGTATTTTGAAACTTCTGTGTGAGACTTCACAGAACTCGGTGAGGCAATTCGATTCAGACAGTTGTAGGACTCTGCGGCGACCCTCCCTCACAAATTTACATTTTTGTATAATATACCTATCGTTAAATCGTCCTGCCTGGTCACTTCCTGTGTAGCACGTGGCGAACGTCTCTCAAAAAACACCTTTGTCTCCTGCATTCCTATACTTACATCCAGTGCGTGACTCTTCTACACGCTTTCGTCTGTTTTTTCATTTCGTATGCCTTTACTGCGGCCCCGAGTAAACGCGTCATTTCGTACCCCGTAAACGCTGCAACTCCTTTAAAAATTTGTCTAACTTGTTTTAGACTCAAAGGACTTACGATAGCATTATTACTATCTAATACGTGCTGCGAATTTTACGAACTTTTTCAATGATTTCTGAGACTTGAAGACGCATTAAGAACTTTTCCAGATCCACTTGAGACTCTTCCAGTTCCGTTTGAGACTTCTAGAGACTCCTCCAAATTCGTAATGTAGACTTGTTTAAGACTTGATTCTGCTAGACTGGTTTGAAACTCTTTCAGCTTCGTTTAAGGTACCCGAAACCTGCACTTTTCTTTTTATCATTAATTTGTTTATTCGTTCTCTTTGCTTAGCTTTCTCTCTCGCATTTGAAATGTTCGTATCTAGCTAAGTAGTCCCAAACATTTTTATTCGTTTATTTTAGTCCCTCGTGGCTCATAAACCAGCTCTGATTTCACCAGTCGGTATCAGAAAAATAGTTAATTTTCAGGGCAAAGAAATAAGAAGTAAAGGTAGACAGAAAGGGGGTAAAATATAGACATACATTCGCAGTTGCTAGGTCAGGCCCGGGCCTATCTAAATCTTTCGAAAATTTTCTTATTTTGCTATCATAATTTCCGCCGTGCTCACAAACGTACTAAGATAAGTACAATAGATTTATGTTTTTACCTGGTAACCAATTTATAGGTATAATTGTTTTGAAATTTGTCTCGGAAAGTATCGAGGTATCTACATATTATACATACCTTGTGGCAGGTGAAACGTGAAGATTGCAGTTAGCTAAATTAAAATCGTATGAACGCGTCGATTCCTTTTCCCCTTTCCCTCTTCATTCCGCATGCAGGCGAAAATCTGCATGTAGAATGACACGTCGCAGTTTCACCTCCTCTCCCTTCTTCCTCCTAATTCCTAATCCTTCTTTCGTTTTCCTCGGATAATCCACCCGATATTGTTGGTACTTGGTTTTTATCCTCGGTGTCGTGATTATGCATGAGTTAGTTGACTGTACTTGTCTTTTTTGGTTTTCACGAACATTTTTCTCTTTTTGTTGGGTGTTATATTTTCCCCCGATTTTTTTTTTGTTTTCTCTTGAACTGCCATCTTTCACGAGTCTGCGCGCTTTCCGTCCAACTCAGAAGTTTTTTTCCGTTTTGAGTTCGCGTATTAACTTTTCGTCTCCGCCACTGCCCTGTGGTTTGCCGTACTCCGTGGATTGTTCATTTTCTTTCATGTTTCTATCGAATAAAATGTTATTATGGTAAATCAAGTTATTTTTTGTAAGAGGAAGGAGGGGGTGTATGGGCGGTTTGCAGGAGAATGTGAGACTATAAGTTTTTCGTTTTTCTTTACTTTTTCGTTCTGGAACTTGAAATGACTTAACATGTGATCTGGGCAACCACCTTCCTATGCCTGGCAATACAACTCCTGAGAAATCTCATGGGAGCTAGTCGTGGTACGTAGGCTTTCTGGGCTTTTGTCGGTCGACCACATACGTCGATTTTTCGAAATTAGCACGCCTTTCGGTCGTAATGTAGGAAGGTGCGAACGGAGACAAATGTCAGCATTTCTTTGTGAACTTCCGGTCTCTGGGTCGTTCACGAAAAAAATGCCACAACCTAATACATATCATGAAATATTGAACCCTGGCGAGAAATGAATTCAAATTATTGGCCTGGTCTGGCCTTCTTCACATTAATACTGAAATTTTACTCTATGCCTCTGCTGCGTAACTGAAGAAAGAATTTTTCGACTTAAAATACGGGTTCGCTCGGAAAATTGCGTATATCATCGGCAGTTCATTCGCATACGAGCGATCCGATATCATTAGGTTCGTGTTTAGTCGTTTTGTTTTCCAATCATTTTACGAGTGTACTAGGCGAATGCTTTTCGGTTCCTCATTTCTCAACAACTTAAGTTTATTTAAGGGAGGAAGTGAGTATCCTCTGGGACAAATTTGGAACTGACTTACCGAGCACTTGGAACACACGTGGTGTAGGTACGCGTGCTTTGGATATTTGGTAGGCATTCAGTACGTACGTCTGTTGACGAGTGAATTTACGAAAAAAAAATTTAAACCAGTTTAATTTGATAGACAATAATACATTGTCGTATTACTTTCACCACCAGCCCCCACACCCCAAGGAAAGTGTGTAATATTATCCGCCGATGAACTGCCAGCTCGTATGCCATTCGGTATTGCGTGTTTCTGCTATCGATATAAATTGAAGAAATAATACAACCGCGTACGCGCTTCGGAAAAAATATCAATTTTCTTATACGGGTACATTCCGTCTATATGTATGTACTATGTATGTATCTGGCATACGTATACAGAACGTAGAAAAATAATCGCGTCCAATATTTTTTTTCTGAACACAAAATCAAACCGAAAGATCTAGTTTCTTCTTAGGTGGAAAATTTTATCTTCCAAAAGGGGGGCTCGAACATACCGCTAACTTGAAAGGGAAGGTATTAAACAGTATATCGAAGTAGAAGTTAATTAAACCGAAAATTTCAAATGTTGCATTTGATCTTTGAACGGGCCTTCGTTTGGGTCCAAATATCCAAATTTTTAAACCCCAAACGGGTGAAATTGACTTGGGAACACGATATCGAAATAGGGTTTTTCGGGTCAATGATTTCGAATATCTCACCAGAGTTCGATACGACCCTGATTTGAATCCGAGAATCCAAATTTCGGACGCAAAATGGGTAAAATTGACTTTGCTGAAAAAATCAAACAAAATACTGGAGTATGGATCTTTTCGTGGTCATTTTTGAAAATGAAATTGTATTTGCGATCCTACCCCGATTTGGGGTTAGAAATCCAAATTTAACCCCTTCAACGTGGCAAAATTAACCCAACTTACCTGAGTTCGAAAATTCCACCAGATTTTCGATCCGACCCCGATTTGAGTTCCCAAATCCAAACTTGACTCCTTTTAATGAGAACGGAATTGATCTGATTTAAAAAACTGACTTAAGCGTTTGAGTAGTTGTTCGAAAATTCAATCTGATTTTTAATCCCATCATACTTTAGGTCCTAAACGAGTCTTTTTCTCTCCAAAAACTTCAGTTTACAAGGTGTTACACGACACCCGGAAAATACCTCTTCCGTTTCCAATATGAAAAAAAAATTGGATCCTTTCCTTATGGAGAAAGGAAAAAATCGATCTTTACCACTTGTCCCAGTGTAGAAAATGGAACAAAGTGCTGGAAAATTAGTCTACGTTCCTGAATTCAAAAGAATAATTTTATAATTAACTCCGATCATTCACTTAACATAATTGAAGATTTTACTGTTGTCAACTAAGAAATTCGGATTTAAAAGGCTCGAATAGAGTCGGAAACATAATCCAGTAATTTTCCAAAATCAGTTGCTCACGAAAAAACCTGTTCAGTTTTTCAGTTTGAATCAGTTCTTGCATTTTTCTCTTTGACGAAAAGGAAGCTGCAACCATTAATCAATTTTCTTCGTAAAGGATGTAATGACGACACGCTTTGTTGTCCTAAATCTCTCATTTTGCCAACGAACTGTCCGAATACCTCCGCAGGTAGAACGCGCGGCCTAATTAACATTCGCCCTCGCGAATCTGTATCGACTACATCCCTCCCGTTCTCCCCTTCCCTCCAAAATCAGTTCAAAACATTCAAGGTGCGAAGATCGCACGACCGGCTACCTATTATCCCTTGGCCATTAGCCCCGGTTTTCTCGCTGTCTTTTCGGTCTCTTTCTCCCGATATCGGCGAATTCGATCGTCGAGCCGAAGCCACCTTCCTAAGCGTTCCACTTTTTCCATCAAATCCCCAGATCCTGCGACCCGAAAAGACGCCGTGCATGCCAATAAATTCTTCGTTTCCACCCTCATTCGTAACACTCGTCTGGCAGTGCGTTCGAAGCCAGTCGATCTGAACCGCGCTCGCACTTTCGGCCTAAACTCCTGCTCTCGCTTCGTCCAGCCTACACATCTCGCTTTTTTCCAGCCTACAACCTCCGCTTCTTCCAACCTAAAAAACCTCTATTTTTCTCCAGCCTAAGTAAATCTACTCTTCAGCCTAAAAAACCTCCCTGCTTCCTGTTAAACCTTCTACCTACTGCTTCCGAATAGCCTACTGCTGCACCTTCTCTCGCATACGCCTAGCTTATCAACAGCTACCGTTCGGGCAAAATAGCGTACTTGGAGGCGATCCGCCAAGTTGCCATTTAATTCCGGGACCCTCTACAATCGCGCCCTCACCGGCACAACCGAAGTGAAAAGGGTTAAAATCCTTGACAATCAGGCATAGGCTACTTCCCGTCCACTCCCCTCCTGGCTCCCTTGCATCCTGGTCGAAGTTGTGAACAGTGCATTAGTTAGGCCGCGCGATCCCTTCCGCGCCGCCGTCTTACCGTCACCTTGAACATTGCTTTACGAATCTATATTTCGCTGCGTCCTTTTTTTTTTTGCGCCCATAACGTTCCGCATTGGTTATTTTCATAAACTGTAAAAATGCAAATCTGTGTTCGATTTTGGTGCCGCGCACTTGATCGCCCCTATTTCGGTCGTTCCCGAACTCTAAATAAAAATGTCGACTCGCGACGAGGCACGGTCCTCGGCCAACTACGAGGCGTTCCGGTCCCTCCGGAACCGCTGGGTCCCGCTACCCACCGGCCGAATTGCCTCCTCCGCGGACCAATCGGGCCGGATAGCTCGAGTTACGCGACAAGGAAGAAAGAAAATCCGGTTTTCTTCACGAGGAGAAATTTGTCTATTCCAAAGTTAGTGAGAGATAGTCTAGCTCTGTTTGAGGGATTGGCTCTCTTGGGGGGGGGGGGGGTCGAGTCTCGGTATTTTTCGGGATTGAATTAGAAATCGTGATTGAATTTTGGAATCCAGCGATGCGGATGACCTCTACATTATTCGATTTTCCAAATTAGGTCAGCTCAGAAACAATTATTTTATTCTCCTTCTTTGTGAAAAGGATCCAAGTTTTCCTCATTTTGGAAGCAAGAGATTTTTTACCTACCGGTTTTTGTAACACCCCCATCTGCACTAGGCCTTTTTAAACAAGGAAATATATCGCATTTGCGGCTCAAATTTTGGGATCGGATTAGCAACCTAATTGAATTTTTAAAATGAACGGTTCCAAAACCCATATTCCGTCACTTAGTTCGATTTTCTTTAAAGGAGTCAAATATGAATTTTAGAGCTCAGGTCGAGGCCCGATCAAATAATCTGATACGATTTCCGGAGGGAAAAAAGAGACCTGAAACCTCATTTTTGCAGTTTTTTGTTCCTTCAAAGGCAGGAAATGGGCAGATGTGGCGCCAAAATCTGGGTCGGATTAGAAATCTCATTGAATTTCGGAAATCAGAGGTCCAAAAATACTTATCCCAATAACTTGTTCTTTTTTTTCTTTGTTTGGCATCGGTATATTCAAATTGACTCCTCTGAAGGATGAAAAGTCGAATTTGGCGTACCACTCGGAGTCTAATCGAAAATCTAATTGAATTTTCTAACTCGGGAACTCGACAAAACCCTATTTTGTGATACTTCTTTTTTTTTGGCAAACCCAAATTAGCTCATTAGAAAGGAGCAAAGCCTAATTTGAGATATAAATCGATTCGGGTCGAAAATTGGATACGATATTTGAAATCAAAGCTCCAAAAGAAATCTATTCCATCTAGTTGTTCAACTTTTTCAACAAAATCTATTTTGCCCATTTTGTGCCCAGCTCAAAGTCAGATGAAAATCCAGATGGGATATTCGGAGTCACTGACCCGAAACCCTCTATTTCGATACTTTGTTCGATATTTTTTCTTTCAAGATTCCCAAGGTTCTAGTCTCCTTTTGGGGGAGAAAAAAATCTTTTCTACTCGAAAACATACTAGGCCTTCTCACTTTGAGATTCTCGTTAACTCTGCGTCGATCTTACCTTTTGTTCAGAAAAATATATTAGGGTGAGATTATCTTTATACTTATTTGGCAATTACGAGTGTACTATACTTATCTAAGTACCTATCTGCACCTGGCGATAATTTTTTATTTCTTTAGCCGATTACCGCGTGATGATAATGTGTTGTATTTTCTAGAGTGACAGCGGCGATAACGAGCTACATGTCCTACTGCGAATAATAATAATAATAATAGGCACCTTATGATGTACGGACGTACACCATAAGTTGTAGTTGAATATGAAGAAGAATGAAAGAATGAAACAAAGGAAGAAAGGAGAAAATATCCACAATTTTTATTCAAATCAGAGCATATACAGATGTTTTAAGGCCGATGAGCTTGCATAAGAGAATGAAGAAAAAGTAGCTCAGCCGAGACGACCTCAGAGGTTGTCGAAATATCTCATAATTCCAGATTAGCATCAGCATCAAAATTAGCATTAGTGCGTCTGTCATTGAACCTGTTGTAGTAGTGAAACTGTGTGAAATAGTGGAGGCGCGTGTGTAAATGTGTGATCAGTGTTGTTGCGTGGTGCAGAGCAGTGCAGTAGTCCTGTCCCCAGCTCCTTTTGTTCCTTCGTTGAAAACTATTGCGCTAGAATATACTGGCTCTAGTTTACGTTTACAATAATATAGTAAACCGACGACAAATGTTACCGCAGTCTTGCTTAGTGCAACGAGAAAAAAAAACAACTCGAAAATCTGGCTTATGCTCTGCGTACAACATAAGTTAGGTGTAGGTACTTTACAGGGTATATTTCCTCGCAGGTAAAAAAGAAAGGAAAAAAAAAAGTTCAAATACCAGTGAGTAGCTCGTACCTACGAGCAGATGATTGTGCTAAATGCTGCTGATCAATGTTAGCGTTCTTCGTTTAGACGGGCAAGAACGACAACTACCTACTTGTACATAATTATGTAGTAGTCGTAAACCATACCGGGTTTCCTACCATAGCGTACCGTACGCATGTATCCGTTATATTGAAACAAACCAAAACGTAAGCGTCGTCGTTGTACTCTGCTACAGTTTACACGCTGGCTAAAAAATATGGTAGAACCGTAAAATTGGGTAGCTAATTGCCTATGCAATACCGCAACTATGATTCAAAATTATTTCAGCGGTAACGACATCCATATCTAATGGCTTTTTGAGTTACCTCGCGGTCATTATACTTGTACCTATGTAAATAGGTACGAGTATGTATGTATAGCTGCGCAGCGGTTTCAGATTTTCTTTTCATTCTTCATTCTCAGTTACCGCAGCAGATATTATACATAGGTACTGAATTGTACAAGTATATGGTGTATGCACTTATGCAGTGCGTACCATTTACCGTTTGTCTACCACCTACCACTCACCATCCACTTGTATACAATATAACACGCGAGTACGTATCAACTTACTCATAGGTATCTTCACGATACCTACCTATAGGTACTGCACTGTTGTTGTTAAGAGAACTTCGCTGGTTTTCCTATTTTCCTTTGGCGTGCCACTTAGCCTCAAATACATCGTAGGCGTCGCGCCGGAGCGATTATTGTTATTATTATTATTATTATTATTATTATTATTATTATTATTATTATTATTATTACCATTATCGTCGTACAGCATACCATTCGTGTAAGGTAAGAATTTTCGTAGTAGGTAACGAATTGCGCTTCTAGATTATTTAATTAACCGACCGAGTACGGGTGCTACTAGAAGTCACGTAATCTCGCTTGTGGTAATTTTATGGAGCACGTAACGAAATAGCCTACTTTCAGTCGCTGTCTACGAGCCCGAGTCAGACAGGTGCTCTCCAAACTTGTTCGGTTCTTATTGCTTATGCCAACGTTCGTTCTTCGTTGTACCTACTGGTTCAAGTACTCACTCTCGTTCTCGTTCCTCGCCTCTTATTACGAGAATTCTCTCATGCTTTCTCAGATGAGCTGGCCTGTGCGCGCGAAAATGAGACGATAGGCGCTACAGATTCTCGTTCCTCATTCGCGCTGAACTCGATGAAAGGGTGAGAACGATCTTTTACCAATCCCAGCCGCAGGCTATAACTAGATGTTAACGCGAATGAGTTACTCCACCAGCGTAACCGCGTGCCATGAAACTACTCGAATCGAATCGTTTTTCGATAGTCATAGCCTGAGTTGCAAAGTTGTAATCATTCGTCAAAGGTATACCGAAAACAACTTCCGATACAAAAGAAGAATTACCTCGAGAACCCGTTCCGCGTCGAACGATTCCTTTATCACAAATTTCTTCTTATGAGCGATAGATAGATCCAGCGCTCGCCTCGCTGGCCTATACGAATATGTACGAGGATTGCCAAACGCCGAACAGTATACGCTCCTGTTTCCACCGTCTCCTCACGTATCTCCCGTGAATTTATTGTATATAGGTACTTAAGCGTAAGCGTCAGTACAGTCTCTGTTTTGCCCAGTGTTTCATTATCTTTTATTTGTTACAAGTTGAAGTTGATATTGTATATGAAAACTTATTTTCTCGGGAATGTTCAGGGTAAGCGGTGCTTACCTTGTTTGCCTGGAATGCACTCCACTGTCCGAAACGTTATTTTATTTTTCGAAGTAGACGAAGAAGAAAGATAGAAACTTTCGCTACTTCACTAGGGCCATCATGTACCTACTCACGCACTTTTCTAGAATTCCATGAATCCTCGTGTCGATTACTCGTCCGTTAGGAGGTACACGTACGCTATTTTGCCGAGTTCGTCGGACCAACCTCGTAATCCTGTAAGCTGTTTTTTCTCTTGTCAGTCGATACTTCTCAAAATGTTCAGATCTTCGTAACAACGAGCCCGCGCCAAACAACATTCAAATAAGTTCGAAATTTCGTGGTCTTCTGAAATTGACGCCTTTCATCTCTGCGAATTCGTTTACGCAGTCCGAGAAACATTGTAGGCTATTAAAACGTCCGTAAAAGGGTTCTGTACGAGGACGGTCTCGCGCATTTTATACTCTTTTCTGAGCCTCGATGCGTAAAAAAGTATGTAATAAAAATCGCTGAAAGAGTTCCTATAAAATTTTGCGACAATATTGGTACAGGAAACGTACGATTAACGTTATAACTACGAGGTTACGTTTATTCCGCACAATTAAACACAGTTGTCGTGATCTCCGGACCATCTGGCCCGGCAGTCCCGCAGGGGAGGCCGGTCGAACGGGGTGCAACGGTACGCGGCGGCTTCGGAGTGACCGGCGGAACGGGGCACAATTTTTCGACACCTGGTCTCATCGCGGAGTGACATAGTTTAGTGGGGGTTGCGGGTCAAGGATACGAATTACGCAGATTTCGGATATTTCAAATTTAATACTTTGGACACTTTGATGGCTAACGCGCACTACTTCAGTCACTTAAAAATAATAATTACGTACAATACGAGCGAATAGTTAAACGGAACTGAATGGGGTTTGTACAGCGGCACGAAATTATAAAAACATAGAAGGGGTTCAAGTTCGCGAACTAGCTTTATCGGGCCTGCGCAACGAGCGGCGTCGAATCGAGATGCGGTGACGCGGTACAGCCGAATGATGACCCTGCGTCCTAACTAACTTTACGTCGGCTTGCTTGCTGTATAGGGCCAGGGTTAGCTGGAGCTCGCTTGCGACTGGGACTTGGTCCAGTATGCAAACGAGCTTTAGGCTACTTGTCTACGTTCACAACCAGTAGGCAGCCAAGCCGGTACGTGAACTTAAAGAAGCAAGTAGGGAGGAAGTTAGAGGATATGAAGGAGGTTAGGTATAAGGTAAGCGGAGTTCGCTGGTAACCAGACGGCAACCGACCCCGGGACGCAGTCGAGCTCTTACAACCTGTAGGCATCCAGTCCGGTACGTAAACTTATAAGAGCAAGTAGGCGAGAAGAAGCAGTGAAAGTAGGCTAGAAGATTGGCAGCAGGAATTAGGCGGAAGAAGCGGCGAGGTAGCTAGGCTAGGTTAGACTAACGCGAAGAACTACAACAACAAGCAAACGGTGAGAACGCTTCGCGAAACATCAGTCTCTAAAAAGGGGTCGAGTTAGAGAATTTACAGGATGGTCCGGCGTGTTTAGTCGCCACATGATCGGGTGAATGCGAGGAAAATACTGGAACGTCGAGAGAGAGAAAGCGCGGCTGCGACTCGATGACCGAATTCGTCAGTCGCGAGGGAAAAAAAAACCCAACGGAATTAAAAGGATACGCAAACAATGGCGAGGGGATAAAAAAGGAGAGCACTGAACATGCGACCAGCGCTTTTTCGAAGGCTGAAATCGGTTTCGGAGGACACGGAGAATGATGAGGGAGACGGTACTGATTTTCGTGACGGTGCGCAATGATTGCCGCAGGACCATGTACTTAGCTATTAGCAGTCGAACAGTTTCTCGTTCACCGTCGGATAATTTTTTGGGACGAACACGGGTCGTCGTAACACAGTAATTTCCTAATTATCGCATCTAAAACGTCGAGTACACTGTACGACGACGGCCAGCAGCCTTTATACAGTATACTCTGGGTTATCGGTAAATTTCCGTATTATCGGTTTTCGTTATCGCTCTTGTATGCAGTTCCTACTGGAATCTTGTCGATCGTTCTTCATTTCTCTTGTATATTCGAAAGCATTTGCAACAATTCTTTCGAAATTAAATAAGTACGAATACATCTTCGTGAAAACTTACTAAAATTGAGAATAGCGAAGTTCAAAATTACAGGCAGTATTGTAGCGGGTTTGTTGAGGTGGATGGGCGCGCAGGCAGGAGGAGGGGATTCTAATGATTTCGACTTCGAAATGTTATTTTCATGGAAAGAAGTAAGTTTCGAAACAGACGAGATAAAAATAAATGAGATGAAAAATGTTATCGCGTTTGAACGAAGACCAGATAAAACTTTTTGAAATCCGCCAGTGAATAAGAAAAAAAATTTCTTTAACCGATGTCGTGCACCAATTTTTCCGGCTTTGACCGCTTGAGCGGATTTTGCCAACTGACTAAAGAATGTACCAGAAAATTTCCCGTAGCCCTCCCCATTGCTGGCAACGACGGCACGACACGTTATATTGGACCACATGGTGTGCTAATTTGCCGTTCGCGCCAGGTACCTACCGACGGAAATTTAAAGCGAATAAAAAGTACATTACCTACAGCTGCATTTATTACATACAAATATCTGAGTACCACGAGTGTGACTACTCGGTGTTGTGTAACTTTTAAGGGATTAACGGTTGACCAGCAGAACGATACGATACTCTTATTCGATATTTTACTCGCGTTCGATATTCTCAATTTTCTCGTATATTTTATGTTTCAGGTGAGTCGGTTTCATTGTACTGCATATTACGCGTATCTCTTATTCGCTTATTCGCTCCATTCGCGGCGGAAGAACGCTGGTAATTTTTTTGATCTTACTCCACCCTCGGTACTGATGCGACCCCTCGGTACTGATGCGATGCCCGAAAGGGTAGTTTCCGGTGCCGGGGGTGCGGTGTCTCAGGGGCCACTTTGGCATGCGTGCATCGCCATACGTCCCACAACACCAGGACTATCGGTATTTAAACTTAGAGAAAAGGTTCAAGTGTTGGCAGCCTTGCGATGTGTGTGTGTGTGCACACGGAATAACCGTATAAAGGGAGGTCTTGCGTCCGCTGAACACCGGCGTTGTGGGGTCCATTTTCGTTGTGAGGTTTTCGGCTAGGACCCCACAACGTTTTAACCAGATTTTTCGATACTTTGGGCCAAAATAATAGCCTAGAGCTTGATCCCGATTTGTTCTGGAAAAAGTCCCCCCTATGACTATTTTTCCGCTATACACTTTGTGTATCACCAGGTGTAAAGACTCTCAGAAGTATTCGCATTACTACAACGTTCTGAGGCCTCGGTGAAAACGCCGACGCAGTGAGGCCCCACGTTGCCAATTCTCACCATTCCTCTATACCTATGGAGGACGTTGCGAAGGTCGCAAATTGTGGAGTGGAGTTCGCGAGTAGTGGTTTACTCTGAAATCGGATTAAGAACGGGCTTGTAAAGCTAATTTGAAATTGTGTGTATTGGTGCCTGTATTTCGCGGCCGTTGGGAGGTCACACACCTGAATTATTTTAGGTATCGCTGTGGGGCCACTATCTTGTATTCTACCAAGCACTCACTCTTAATTCCAAAATGAGTAGAATCATGATACTACAAAGACTGAGAATCCACAGTTCATCGACTGAAGTATCAGCATGGGTTATACATGGGTCATTCTCCCAATATTTCAATATTTGTCAAAAAAACTAAGAATGTTAGAAAATAATTTTTTTTTGTGAGATAAGTGTAAATCTCTTCTATCATGTCAATCAACCAAAAAGTTCAAAATACATAACCTGACATATAGCTAACTAGCATCCCCAAACTGTGAAATTACGGTCAAAATTCCATCATCGTCTATGTAACCACTCACGGATTTTTCTTAAAAACGCATCACACAGACAGACATTTCTAATAAAAAATTTATGTGGAATGTTTGTTGTGCAAGTCATTTGAGGACGCTGCCCAAAATTTTGACCCCTCAAGAGGGTCTACCAGCTACGTTGAAGTTGTGTAACCACTTTTATTCCTTCGTAGTTTGCACATTTTTATAGTGCTTATTGTGGGTGACATTCGTTTCAGGAAAAAAAGTAGAAACCCTGAATCCTTATAGTTAGAAGGAAGTTATGTCTCGTCTACAAAATAATTTCCAAAAATTCCGAAGTTCATATGGTTATACAAAATGTTTTTTTAACTGAAAATCGCCTTTCCGTACTCTAAATTTTCCTTGGTAGACTACAGTAATAAACTGTGAAGCAAGTATCACAAGTATTGAATAACCGCATACTTGTAGCAAGCCAACACTGTAGAATATACAAACGTGCTCAGTATTAAATTTTTTCAAAATACTGGCTGCCTACAGTCAATTTATACACAAAATATTCCTTCGTCGTCTACAAGATTTTTTCCCTTCGTCATATCCGAGTAAGACCTCTCAAAAAATCTATCCAAAATATATTTAAATTGATAAGCTTGCCTCTAATCGACTACCTATCGGTAAGGATCCTCGAGTTATCGATTTTCCTGCATGCATAACACTGAAAATTGAAATAAAGGATCCGGAAAAATTGTCTTACGCTTCCCGTATTAAAAAGCATATTCCACTGATTGCGTCACGTAATACTGCCGTGTTAAACAAGAACAATCTATGTGCACATTTAGGGAATTTGAGGGTGATTATGATCCGAGTGTATCGGTCTCTGTATTTTGTGGCCGTTGGGAGGTCACACACCTGAATTTTTGCTATCGCTGTGGGGTCACTTCTATCACATGGAGGTGCTTTCAATTTTTCCACTGAGGACTTCGGGAAGACATTCATATGTTTGGAGAGTTAGAATGGTGTGTGGGTTTGTACTCAAGTTAATATCAGTACACTGGTTCGTCTCAATTCGCTGTAAGAAAGCACTTTACCTCGCGTGAAATAATGTGCACCACCACCGGGTGGTAACACAAGGCATGTAGTACA
This sequence comes from Acanthococcus lagerstroemiae, assembly GCA_031841125.1. Lineage (NCBI taxonomy): Eukaryota > Metazoa > Arthropoda > Insecta > Hemiptera > Eriococcidae > Acanthococcus > Acanthococcus lagerstroemiae. The sequence goes on from CM063114.1 coordinate 383,965, forward strand.
CACCAAGAGAGGAGACGTAAATTCCTGTAGAATTCAATTTACCGAGTACACCACCACCGGATAGTGACACAAGGCTTGTAGAACACACAAAACGAACGACGACCATAGGAAAATGCGACTTCTCAAACAAAATGTAAATATAATAGGTAGTAAATCATAAAATCGTCTGACTTGATCCGTAGTAGTATTCATTTCCATTTCGGAAAGAGACACACAACAAAACGAGCACAGGTAATAGGTATGCAGTACTAATACACAGTAACGTCAGAAAACCGAGCACAATAACGTGCAGCATGGAGCACAATAACAGAATGCGAGGTCTTGGTGGCTCGCGACCGATCCAAATTCGAGAACTGGACTTCCCCCACTGGGTTCCGTCTTGTACGTCCATGGTCACACGTGGACCAATGGAGATATATTTCATAGTAGTACGTGGACCAATGAGGGGGCCGAAACCCACTACAGGGGGCGAGCCGCACACTCAAATGCGTCCCAATTATCGTCACAGGCGGGGTCTATCCTAACAGGTAGGGAAAAGCCGAGTTTGAGCAGAGCGTTGAAAGGTTGATTAATCACAGTTGATTATTACAATTAATTAATACAGTTGAATCATATTAGAGTTGAATCATATTGGAGTTGTATTAAATTATTGTTATTACTATTATTATTATCATAAATTTCCACTAAGTCGAGTCGAAAAGAACTGAGTGTAATGGTCTCTGTATTTTGTGGCCGTTGGGAGGTCACACACCTGGATTTTTGCTATCGCTGTGGGGTCACTTACTTCTATCACATGGAGGTGCTTTCACTTTTTCCACTGAGGACTCTGGGAGGACATTGATAGGATTGGAGAGGTAGAATGGTCTGTGAGTTTGTACTCAGTTATTATCAGTACCATGGTTAGTCTCCATTTGCAGTAAGAAAGCACTTTACCTCGTATTGAGGGTGATTAAGATCCGAGTGTATTGGTCTCTGTATTTTGTGGCCGTTGGGAGGTCACACACCTCGATTTTTGCTATCGCTGTGGGGTCACTTACTTCTGTCACATGGAAGTGCCTTCATCTTCTCCACTGAGGACTCTGGGAAGGCATTCAAATGTTTGGGAAGATAAAATGGTCTGTGAGTTTTTACTCAGTTATTATCAGTACCCTGGTTAGTCTTGATTTGCAATAAGAAAGCACTTTACCTTGTATTAAGGGTGGTTAAGAACTGAGTGTATTGGTCTCTGTATTTTGTGGTCGTTGGGAGGTCACACACCTGGATTTTTCCTATCGTTGTGAGGTCACTTCTATCACATGGAGGTGGTTTCACTTTTTCCACTGAGGACTTTGGGAGGACATTCAAATGTTCGGAGAGTTAGAATGGTCTCTGGGTTTGTAGTCAGTTAATATCAGTACACTGGTTGGTCTCAATTCGCTGTAAGAAAGCACTTTTCCTCGTATTGAGGGTGATAATGATCTGAGTGCATCGGTCTCCGTATTCTGTGGCCGTTGGGAGGTCACACACCTGGATTTTTGCTATCGCTGTGGGGCCACTTGATTCTATCACATGGAAGTGCATTCACTTTCCTCACTGAGGACTCTGGGAGGACATTGCAAGGATTGGAGAGGTAGAATGGTCTGTGAGTTTGTATCAGTACCCCGGTTATCTATTGAATGAAGCCTTACCTGTAAGGTTGTAAGATAGGATGGTCGTTTTGGGCAAGGTTAAGCATACCGTTTTCCATCGTTGGCGTTTCAAATTTTCACGCAATTTTTCTGAATACTTTTTGAAGAAAAAATGTAAAAGAAAAGAAAAAATGGTTTGATACAGTCATTTAAGTGATTTAACGTCATTTATTGGAACAAGGTCATTTAATCATTTAAAAGTCAGCAATTATCCCTTTGAAAAAACAAGAAATAGAAGAAAGAGTAAGTCATATAATGACCCGCGTTGCAATTTTTATGCGAATGCATATTTTTATCTATGGCGCGTGTATTCCAAAAGTTTCAAAAGATATTCACGGATCACAAAATTCTGAGTTAAATGAGCAGCACTTCATTTTGTATATTTCGCATATTTTGGCATTAACTGCATATTTTGTACCAATTCGGCATTTTTCAAAAAATTTTAGTGACTTTTCTAGTTTTTTACTCAAAAATACCTACTAAAAATAATTCACACATATTAGGAATAAAAACAAACATTAAACGTTCGTAACATTTTATTATTTCAATCATATTAAACTAAGCGTTGATTTTTCAGAATTTGGATACTGTAATCTGTATTCCGTCATACCTTGTATTAAAAATTGTTTTTGCGTCTTCGTTTGTTTGGATTAAAATTTTGACGGTAAGGACAATTCACAATTTTCGTTTCGCTCTTGCTGTTAATTACATTTAAACAATAAATAAAAACCCAAACAACAAATAATTAACATAATTAAGTCAGTAAACTAGAATACACTGAGCAGAACAGAAAAAAACAAAATTTAATATTCATTTTTTAAGTCAGAAATTGCAATAACTGAATTTTAGTTAAAATTTTACGGCGTATTTCAGGGACCGTTGATGCTCGAGTTTTTCCGCGTGTCGCAACGGACATGCACGAATAGTCGCTAGTCGGTGCGTTACCTTTATTTTAATGACATCTCTCATTCGGGCCACCTTAAAAGTGATCAATTGAGCTGAAATTTTTAAGGGAATGTTTTTCCATATGAAGGAACAATTCTAGGGGGTGGGAGAGCGAAATATCAAAAAAAAAAATTTGTCATCCATAACAGAGGGCCACCTTAATGTACCACATATTTATATCTACAACCCTTACATATTCCAGATCTACTTTTGGCTGCCCTGTACAGTTCGCATTTTTGGAGATAGAACTTTTTCGCCCTAGGCAATCGATTTTATTGCTTTTTTCAAGAGCTGTTTAGCCAGAAGGTTAGTTATATGTAGATATTCGAGAATGTAAGCACCTGTAGATAGCGCTCGTTCATCGGGATCGTGAATATTATTTTTTTTAACAGTAACACAATCTGCCCGAAGAAAACGGCACAAATGTCACTAGGGTTTTATAAAACCGAATCATGGTGAACAAATGAATAATAGAATTTACTTAAAAGAATTCACCTTCGATATAATGTGATAAATTAATTGTAATTGCGAGCGAAAATTTCGTTAGCATATACGACTCATATCTTCATAACCCCGATTAATGATTAGTTTATTCAACTGCCGCTAGTAGCGTAGTTTCACTTACATTCGCCAATCTGATAGTTTCTAAACAGGCTTAAGGCCGGTACAGACTAGCGCACATCAGCTGCAATGCAACATGAAATGTAACATGTAACGAACAAAATTCGGGCGAATGCGCGCAGATATGGACGTTCATACTTGCGCGCATTCGCCCGAATTTTGTTCGTTACATGTTACATTACATGTTGCATTGCTGTTGATGCGCGCTAGTTTGTACCGGCCTTTAGGTACACCTCAACTACTCAACATGTACTGGTGCCTACCTAACGCGTGAAAATTTTTTGATTTCCCAATAATATTGTAATAATGATTAGGGCAGCTTGGAAAATTACATTAACTTCGTAATAATACGAGTATGTACCAGTAGCGTATCCAGACTTGAATTTCGAGTGGGGGGGGGGCGGTTTGAATGTCTTCAAAAAATTATAATGTTAATATTTTCACACATTGTGCTCTATACCCTATCAAAATTTTCAATTTTCCTGAATTTTTTTTTTGAAGGGGTGGGGGTTACGACCCTCCCCTGGATACGCCATTGGTATGTACAAACATACGATTCTGCCATGTCGCGTCGCACCGCATAGCATAGCACAGTCGCCTTCGCGTCACAAATGAAGTTGAGTATGATATCGCGAATATGTTATTGGCGATATCAAAAGAGCTTGTATTCCCGAGATGATTGTGCAAAAATGTAACATTCCAAGTCATACTTCACTCAAGTTGGAAGCTGTCAAAAATGAAAATGATGCCAAGTAAAGTAAAGGGTTTAATGAGTATGTAATGAAACTGGAATGGTGTAATTATGGTGTTCGACAATAATAATGATACTCTGTCAAAATAGAGTTGCTGACGGAGTATTAAAATTGAAGAGCAATTTTCCATTTTGGCAAAAATTGAGTTAGCAGCGCCATCTATTGGTCCCAGTAGTCAACCATCCATATGTAGAACGCACATTAATAACAACTATCAAATCGTCGAGTTATCGTCAGTTAGTACACTTTTGGAATACCAGTAGTCACATACTACTAATACCTACCACATTTTATTATCCTCCACTTTGAATGCTTAAGCCCGGCTTGCACGATCAATAATTATATTGTTGAAAAGTGCCATAATAGAATTGAAGGCGTTTGTGTAAGTTACCAATTAATTGAGCATTTTGATGATAAGTTGTCAATTGCATTGAAGTCAATGTAATTGATCGTATCCACCGGGCTTCAGAAGGTACAAAAATAATTCGATTTTCGGTACGATCGTTCTACATGTGGATAGTTGACTACTCGGACCAATAGAAGGCGCTGCTAATGTGTGTATGTAGTAGGTAGGCGCGGTATTTCCACGGCAAATACAGAAACAGTACCAGCATGTAACTAGTCACAGTTGACCACCTACTTATGAGACGGCGAATGGTGGGTGACTCGTGGAGCAAGTAACCGTTCTGTCCTGCGCTGCCTAGTGATGTAACTTCTTTCAAGTGTATTTCCATCGCTGCATAGCACCACGTTGCTGGTACTATACCGGTTTCATCTCGGGCGAATTTTTGCATAATTTATACTTTCTGTGCAGTCGAGTTACCGATACACATCATTCTCTCTAAATCTACATACCTATCTGTATCAGTGAACTGTAATCGGTACCTACTAGCGAGACCATATATGTAGCGCGCGACGGTATCTTTTTGACACTTGTTTTAATTTCACCGCAAGAGCTGTCGCATTCGTATGTAGATACAATAATAGTAACGAAAATTCCGTTATTTGGGCGATACCGATTCGTGGCGCGAATGTCAAAATAAGTTTCTTATACCCCCGTAGCTACACAGCCGGAGGCGTAGGTTGAGGGGGATCTAGATCTCCCCTCCCCCGTTGCTACTCCGTTAAATAGTGGGTTTTCTAATTTTATCATCCTCTCTAACACCCCCCCCTCCCCTTTGGTCAAGACCAAATCTCCCCCTTCCCTCCTCCGCTCGAACACTAGGCTAGTTACGCCACTTGAGCACGAAGGCGGGTACGAGTACGATTATACGAATAACATACGTCACGGAGCCTGCGAACGATGAGTTGTGAACAATAAGATGAAATCACTAGGTCATTTCTGCTGATACCTGCTACGAATGTATATATATACATAAATGTAGTTCTACAGTGGTATAAGTACTCGCACTTTTACGTACTATGTGAATGTCGTCGCAACAGGTACCTTGTTGTACACCCATTGTAGCTATATCTATGCCTTACGAGTAGGTACGAATAGACTGGTACAATCTTGAAATGGATAGTACCAGTAGATAGATATTAATTTTAGCGTAGGTTCCTCCGGAGCTGGGATTTCTTTCCTATAAGGTCCTCACCCATGGCGTGCGGGAGTCTCGAGAATGTCATCTTCAGAGATTCTGGCAGAAGGAGGGAAGGTTTCTCGTGCCTTCTGTTATACGGAATTTTCGGCAATGTCGGAGAATCGATCGAGGAGTAAATTTTTATTTCTTATTTTAAATTATAGGAAATCGTTCTTATTTCGACGTACGCGGAAGCTCGTAAACTCTAGCCCCGTGAGCCCATCTCTTCGTATGACCCTGCTTAGTCATCCCTTCAAAGGAGCAGCCGGTTCGACTGTTCTTCCGCATATGTACTGTTTTTGAAATAAAATTGTACCGAGTTGCGATCGGATCCGCACTTTACGTCGCGTTTTCTGCCGGCCTACCTTCTCAGAGACGCAAACTGAAGTATTGTGTAACATGCGCTAATTCTGGCGATAAGGGGTAGCTGATCATTATCAAAATTTTCACGGTTTATTGTGCTACAAGTAGGTATATGTCGCTGAATTTGGTTGCCAGCGTTCGAACTGAGAATATTTTCGTTGCCCACCACTAATGTTGGCGACAGGCGTTCGCTAACCGTAAAAAAGTTGGGCGCAAGTAATCGTGTAGAACGCGCAGCCCACCTATAAGGAGTGGGAAAAAACAACAAAGACTTGAAATGTGAGCGATTATTTGTCCTCCCCTTTCCCGTACTCGGCGTGAATTTCGTAGAACTTGCTCCGAAAATGTAGTATAATCGTACCTAATAGAATAGGTATGATTCATGGACGTTAGCATCCGATATTATCATCTTACAAGGTGTTAAAGATGTTACAAGCTACTCAAAGAGCGGATAGGGCTTTTGTAGTGGCCTGGGAAAGAAAGGTGATAACCGGCTCACATGCATACATTTTTGTGTTAATTATTACAGAATGCCACTGGCTGACCGGACCTTTTTACATTTCTGGACGACGGCCCACCATTCCTATCCGCCCCTGAGCTACTCGAGTATAAAATGTACATCGATCGCCGTGTTTGACAATCGGTTCTGATGCGACTGGACTACTGCTCTGCCGATGAACTGAAATTTATTCATTTTGCCGTCATTGTCGTGAGCAGCGAACTACAATGTACACTAACTTGTAGGCTACTGTGGGTACTGGGTAGTGTAGGTATACCGAATTTTGTTCGCGGATGAACATTTGTGCCACGTTCGCATTTCTTCGAGTTGACCGTAATGTGCACGTTGAAGAGCGTATTAACGGCGACGAGTATAAATAATCGCACCTTGAAATCGAAGATCAAGTGCGATTAGATGAATGGTGTAGAATGCAGACAGTTCCAAATTGAAACGTCTGCTATACGAGTAACAATAAATTATTGATGCGAATGCGCGTGTTTATGTAGTCACTAGGCAATTAATAGGTAGGTACTAGTGTAACATATACTACATCGGCACAGAAAACGCACGATTAACGGAATAACCACGTTTATTCTATACGACATACCATAACTGAGCTCAGACCGTATTATATACCCACAGTTAATTTCGTTTGAAATTCGCATATACATACTTACCTGCTTGGACGACTCCGAGCTGCCTTTATGTACCTGGGCGTCATCTGCGAATCTCCTTATCGCTTTTTTTTATCCTTCCTTTACGCAGTTACGAAAATCTCGCTCGTTCTACATTTCTCTCAAATATTCGGGAGCATTCGCCGTAATAGGTATCTGCAGAAAGTGCCCTGAAAATGTAAAAGTTGATTCGAGCGAGAAGAATATCGTCGTATGTATGTCGTTTTGTTTCGACGTGCCTGAATATGGACGAACGAACTGTAGCTTACGAGTAGATTTGAGTTTGTAAATAGTTACTTATGCATTCGGTGTTTTACCGAGGAGAAATGGCGATACGATGCGGTAAGGATACGGTATCGGGTTAGCGTTGCGCGATATCCGTATGTAGCGGGCGCATCGGCGAGTTTTTCGCGATACGAAGGATTGATTAGAAATAACAACGCGTTGTACTGCGTATCCTAGGCGCATGCTCGGCTATCTTAATCATGGTTATATGGTTATGGTATACGAAAGCTCGCGGACCTTCGAAGAGCACTCCAAGATGGCTCGATTGAGCGTCGAACATGTTACTGCGCGGGAGTCGTTCATGCTCCTGGAATTTCCACGTGATACACCGCTGAATATCTCCTTACCTTGGGAAGGGGATGCGATTCAGGAGTGCCACCACATGGCACGCATGCAGGGTGAGTTGAGCTTCCACCTGACCAAAGTCCTAAGTGGCCACGGGTACTTCGGCACGTACCTACACCGGATAGCGATAGCGCCAAGCCCCGTGTGCTTGCATTGTGATCGACGGGCGGAGTTCACACCTTGGCGCACCCTGTTCAAGTGTGAGGCATGGGAGCAGGAGAGATGCGGGACGGTAACAACAGCGATCGTTCCCGACGGAGGAAGCATCAACGAAGACAACGGCGTAATCAGCCGTCTCGCGCCGGACCTCCTGGTTCCGGAGAAGATGAAGAGTCGAAGCAGTTGGAACCAGGTGTCGGCCTCTGTCTCGGCCATCATGAAAAGGAAGATGCAGACGGAGAGGTCGAGGCAGAGGGCCGATACGAACCAAGCTCGGCCCACACCATCAAACAGGACAACTCTGTACCATATCGTAGGAGAGCTGCTGCAGCTGCTGCGGACCCCCGGCAGGGCTCCTCCGCCATCACCACCTGCCTGCGTCGCCACGTGTACCAAGACGAGAAGGTGAGAGGTGAGTGAAAAGGAAGCGCGTCATCCGGCTGTGGGGACCCGAATTCTAGGCTAGTGCTCGGGGAGCGTGAACCTCGGTCAGTAGGGAACCCAATGGTGGCTCTGGCAGGACGCGCGCACCGGAAGCGATACGGCGAAATGAGGGCTCGGGCCGGCCTCAAAGCGTCCCCTCGGCCACTGATGCGATACTCGAAAGGGTAGTTTCCGGGGCCGGGGTTGCCGTGTCATAGGGGCCACGTTGGCCTGCGTGCATCGCCGTACGTTCCACCACACCATGGTTATGGTTATGGGTATTTTGGTTGTGGCTACACGTACAATATAGTATAGCGCCAAGTACGTATTACATTTAGATGATACGTTTCCTTACCGTCTACATGTAACTGTTTCCGTCACGATGCGATGGTACATTTCTTAAATTCCATTATTTCTGTTACTACATACTGGCTTCTTAGGTACTTACTTGTACATATGTATTCGTATAGTTTCGACGATATTGTTTGTAAGTAGGTGTACCTACCGTGTAGCTAAAATACGAGTATAGGTATATGAGTACGAAAGACGAATCCATATTATGTATATGTATAATGAAATACTTATTCGTACCCATACTTTCTGATTCTGACTTTCGAGTTCGCCACGCATACAAGTAAATATGTAATAGGTGACTAGAAATTTTTTGGATTCAGTCCAAAGGGTTTGATTCGATTGGCGTAAATTGGAATTGGAAAGACCCGCTGGCACGGTATACCCATATGTAACAGATAATGCGACAGCGCGAATGGCGGTCATCTTTTGGTCGATTATGTATATCCGCGTATTATTTTCTCATTATCTTTTATTACTACCCGCGTCATATCTTCGTTTCATAATTTTTTCTCTGGTCGATTTGCCTCGGTGACTCGTGTGTACGCCTTGCATATTAATTCAACGAATTACGCGGTTCGGTGGGATGCGACGTCGCCGTTACAGTCTCCGTCGACGTCGTGCCGTCCTATCAGTAGGGTACGAAAGTACACTTACCTAATATGCTGCGGAGAATAGAGCAGATAGTTGGGAGCGCAGATTCGAGACCTATACTATAAAATAGAGCGAATAACCTTCTCCGGAAAGATACATAGGTATTAACGTGTACCATGTATAGTATTCGTTACAGTTGCAGGCACCAGCTCTTGACTGCTGACAGCTGTACCGTGCTACATGCGAGCTAACAAGGTACCGAGTACAACTGAGCCGACTACGACGTTCCCGAATTTTCGCGTTACGTAATACACCCGACATTAAGCCCGAGTTCGAGAACTATCTTTTGACTCGTTAAAATACGAGTATGACCTACTGCGGCGATTGTGCCTGATGTACTTGCCTACTAACATCACGGTTTGTTGCTCGCTGCTCGCTAAATCCGAGTCTGGTAATAATTACATATTTTCGACCGGCGTAATTTTAATAATTCCTTTCTCATTACCTAATTCTTGAGCGAGGCTAACGTTAGTTTACAATAACGAGAAAATCGAGCGCGATATTGTACGAATACCCCCCCCCCCCTTTTCATTTAACTAACCGACAAACGGAATAACGTACGAGAAGACGTATGTAGATGTGGTATACCTACGCTAATCTCGTATCATGTACCTGAAGCTGGGAAATTGAAGTCACCTCCTCGTATAGTACAAGGTATAATACGAATATTATCAGATTAGGTATGTGTGAAGATAAATTACACGAGGAAAATTAGCTGTGACAACGCGTACAATGAATAAACTCGCGGTTAAAAAGACCTTACCCGACTGCTCATTGTCCGAACGAACTGAACAACTGACGTAGGCAAAATGAGGACCAACGGTGGTATACCTACATATTATAAAGTACCTATTTACTCGGATCGTTAGATGATGTAGATAAGATTATGGGTCTGTGCGAGCTATCGCCTCTAGCTGCACGCGCATGGATGCCGTTTGATAGACGCGGAAAATCAAAACGAATTTCTGAAAGATCGCCACCAAAACCCGTATAGGAATAGGAATTCCGATCAGTCACTTTAAGGAGAAGGGGTGGGTGAACTGCTAACTTGAACCCTGTGAGTGTGCCACAACAAGCCATAGAATACCTGTGCGTAGGTAAGATGGTTATCTAAATCGTGTATAAATCAATACTATGTGTAAGTTCGTACTTCTCTCGGAAATAAATGGGATCGAGGTTCAATGGTTAACTCATGCAGTTTATTGAATTCTCGAAAACCCATTTTGACTCTTACCTGTATATTTCTCCACGACCATATCCTTCCCTATCGATGCTTTGTAAAATTATAAGATGATCATCGAAGGAAGGGTCAGATTAACGTTGGGTTTTTCTTTATTTTTTATTTTTCATAATTTTGCCTACATAATTTATTGTATTTATTGTTTTTGTTTTGTTTATGAACCATTGGTCATAACTGTTTTTTATTCCAAACTTTTTCCTTATTTCTTTGAATGCTGGACAGCTCAAAAATGTGTGATCTGGCGAGTCGGTTTTTTTTTTTACAGTTTAGACATTTATCAATTTCATTAATTTTGAATCTTTTCAGGTATTCACCAAAATTTTCGTGACCTGTTAGAAATTGTGTGAGATAAAAGTTTGGTTTCAGATCTTTGTTTTTATTTCTATACTCTATATTTGGGATTAATTTGAATGTTCTCCTACCAGTTTGGTCTGTTTCATATTGTTTTTGCCAAACGTCAATATATCTTTTATTAATATCCCTGATTTTTATTTATTTTTTCCTTTTCACGTATGCCAGACCATTTAATTTTTTTAACGTTGTTAGTTTTTTCAATTTGTAGTTCAATAGGCAGAATTCCTGTTATGACATTAGTTGCCGAATAAGATACTGTTCTATAGGCTGATATGACGTTTAATAATATTTTCCTCTCCTTTTTTATTTTATTTTTGTTTCTTTTGCTCAGTTTAGGGTAGTATATTGTACTGCCATATTCCACGATAGATCTAAATAGTGCCGTATATAAGATTTTTCTGTCCGTGAAATTTAGTCCGAAAGTATTGTTATATAAAGCTGTTATCCTGCTATAGTATTTTTTAATTTTTTGTATTATATAATTCACATGACTGGTGAAGTTTTAAGTTTTCATCACATATCATACCTGAGTATGTATTTCATTTCCTTCTGAAAGTTTAGATTTGTATTGTTGAGCTGTAACAGTTTTTCGACGTCCTTCTTCATTATTTCATTATTGTGTTTTTTAGTTATTAGGATTGCGTTTGTTTTTTCTGGGCTTAAGCTTAATCCAAATTCTTTCAATGTGTACATATGCTAGCAAACGCCGAAATGATATATTCACACTAATGTACCGTGCATCGTGTCGCTTCGCCTCTCGCTACGAAGCATTAAAATGCTCGAGTACGTATCAGATTATTTCTTACCATTTGGTGCATCAAGTGCTGACGATGACGTATGTAGCACCATCTACAATTTATTCGCAACTAATCCACAACTCAAACCTACTACTCGCGTAACTGCAACAAAGCGTCTTTCCCGGACATGCGTGCATACATAAACAGTGCTCATTTCAGAGTACCTCCACTGACTGCGAATGTGTAATATATTATATTAATTATTTATATACCATTCATCGGATGATCGATCACTTTCTCCTACTGATCCGCTGTAGTCTGACTGTGCAAGACTGCTGGCTGCATATTATTGTGACGGAGTGTCGCGGCGATGTGACATGTGAGAAATGGTCTCATGCCGTCGCGCTGCGCAGCGCTTCGCCGTAACAAATCTGCGTGTACACTCGTATATCGTGGAGTCGGAGACCACGAAGGCGCGCGTGCAGGGTGCATTCGATAGAGCAGAGCAATATAGAGAGCATACGTGTACAATTTTCATCTTCGATGATGTATCGCTAGATGTCCAGTGGCCCATGCACTTAATGCATTGAATTCGCGTCATCTGAAAATTAGCGGTGTACTTGATTTTTTGAATAATATAGTACGCCGGTTCATGCCGCGAAGCAGTACCTCGCAACGCGGCTAGTTTGTTCTGATAAAAAACGAGATCTTAAAAAAAGGAAAAAAGAATGATAACAAGCAATGAAATTACTGTTGCTGCTTGGCAAACGTGCATTCAACTATTGACCAACTACTATTCTTAGTTGTAGGGCGACTTCGAAAAGGGACAAGGAACTGGCCTCTAATTTTTTTGACATGGTTCTCACTTTGTAGATTTTACGCTTTTAGGTTCACCAAATACGATTTCGACATTATTCTTGGGATCCGACCTTCTGGGTGACATCCGAGAGGACTGGAACCGATTCTTTTACTTATTTTTTCGAAACAGCCTGCTCGATTTGTATATGTTTCTAAGGTCACCGAAGCTGATTTTGAAAGGGATTTCTGAGGCCGATCACGCATAGTGATTCTGAAGGGAGCTGGAAAAACATTGACTATCATACCACCAAAAAGAGGAGTAGGGGGTCAGATTTGAGAAAAAATGATGTCAGCTTCAAGTTCAGCGGCCTTGAAAGATATTCTGTATGTTCAAAAGTTATAATTAGCTTGTGAGTCTTTCGTACATTCCTACGATGTACATACTTGACTAATTACAGGCGTACTCGTGCAACGATGATTCACCTATTTTCCATCGCAAATCGGATTGTTATAGAGACTATAAACATATAATTTATGATAGCGGACAAATAATTTTTTGGACGCAACTCTTATCTGTTTCTATCGATTAATACAAGCCTCTTGTAAACGTGTTCTCATCCAGAAAATTTAAATATGTGAAAGGAGAAAATGCGTAGATACCCAGGATTATAACGAAGAATGGCGTAACGATATGAACTTAACATGCGTCCGGGTAAAAACGTTCCGTCCGTAACGTCTTTTACCAGCCTGATTTAGTCGCGTTCGTAGTAAATCTGTTGGTACCAACGTACGTATAATACAATTTATTGTACGTGTGATATCCTGCGCCTTATTGAAGTACCACGCAATAAATTTGGTTGATCGAAAATGAATCGCAGACTGGAAAGCAAAACGTGGAAAAAGAAAATTCATGAACACCCGAAGGTTATTGTCTTTACAAATGTATTAAAAACGCGAATTTGCTGGCGACTCCTGGAGGCTAAAGCCGCGTACCCATCTGAACGCGAACGAGGCAAGCCAGACATACGTGTATGTGTATCTATACGATGTGTACCGGCCTTAACGGAGGCCTGTCAAACGGAGCTAGTTAGGGAATTCGCTCGCTTCGCTTGAAAATTCCTATGTATGGTGATTGGTGGTAGGGGGGTTACTCAACAGGAACGGCAAGTGGCAGTTAACATACTCTGCCATATGATTTCCACACGGCGTCGGGCCACTTCTCTCCTGGCAGCGTCCAGTTATGTACTGCATTTTATTTATCCTTTGCTTTAATAATTGTGAGTAAATAATACCGAAGTACAAAAACATAGTTCTAATAAATACTTCATAGAATACGAACTTGCGTGGTGCCAAATTGGTCGCGGCCCGTATAGTTTCATAATAATCGATCCTTGGCGCGAAGTTGGTATTTAAAATAATTCACTAACTACGGGATATCTACTGTACCCTACAGTTTAGTTGATCTAATACTGTTACTATTTTTCAAAGCTTTGAACAAAGGCCCTTATAACTTGCTATACGAATTTGTAAATCCGACGGCCAATCACGTTATTCGCTTGCAGCTTACTGTGTGGGTATAGTTAATGTTGTGAATTGTGTTCCGGTTAGCTAACAATAAGGTTATAGCAAAAATGTGTATTGGTGCCTGTATTTCGCGGCCGTTGGGAGGTCACACACCTGAATTATTTTAGGTATCGCTGTGGGGCCACTATCTTGTATTCTACCAAGCACTCACTCTTAATTCCAAAATGAGTAGAATCATGATACTACAAAGTCTGAGAATCCACAGTTCATCGACTGAAGTATCAGCATGGGTTATACATGGGTCATTCTCCCAATATTTCAATATTTGTCAAAAAAACTAAGAATGTTAGAAAATAATTTTTTTTTGTGAGATAAGTGTAAATCTCTTCTATCATGTCAATCAACCAAAAAGTTCAAAATACATAACCTGACATATAGCTAACTAGCATCCCCAAACTGTGAAATTACGGTCAAAATTCCATCATCGTCTATGTAACCACTCACGGATTTTCCTTAAAAACGCATCACACAGACAGACATTTCTAATAAAAAATTTATGTGGAATGTTTGTTGTGCAAGTCATTTGAGGACGCTGCCCAAAATTTTGACCCCTCAAGAGGGTCTACCAGCTACGTTGAAGTTGTGTAACCACTTTTATTCCTTCGTAGTTTGCACATTTTTATAGTGCTTATTGTGGGTGACATTCGTTTCAGGAAAAAAAGTAGAAACCCTGAATCCTTATAGTTAGAAGGAAGTTATGTCTCGTCCACAAAATAATTTCCAAAAATTCCCGAAGTTCATATGGTTATACAAAATGTTTTTTAACTGAAAATCGACTTTCCGTACTCTAAATTTTCCTTTGTAGACTACAGTAATAAATTGTGAAGCAATTATCACAAGTATTGAATAACCGCATACTTGTAGCAAGCCAACACTGTAGAATATACAAACGTGCTCAGTATTAAATTTTTTCAAAATACTGGCTGCCTACAGTCAATTTATACACAAAATATTCCTTCGTCGTCTACAAGATTTTTTCCCTTCGTCATATCCGAGTAAGACCTCTCAAAAAATCTATCCAAAATATATTTAAATTGATAAGCTTGCCTCTAATCGACTACCTATCGGTAAGGATCCTCGAGTTATCGATTTTCCTGCATGCATAACACTGAAAATTGAAATAAAGGATCCGGAAAAATTGTCTTACGCTTCCCGTATTAAAAAGCATATTCCACTGATTGCGTCACGTATCCAATACTGCCGTGTTAAACAAGAACAATCTATGTGCACATTTAGGAATTTGAGGGTGATTATGATCCGAGTGTATCGGTCTCTGTATTTTGTGGCCGTTGGGAGGTCACACACCTGAATTTTTGCTATCGCTGTGGGATCACTTACTTCTATCACATGGAGGTGCTTTCAATTTTTCCACTGAGGACTTCGGGAAGACATTCATATGTTTGGAGAGTTAGAATGGTGTGTGGGTTTGTACTCAAGTTAATATCAGTACACTGGTTCGTCTCAATTCGCTGTAATAAGCACTTTACCTCGCGTGAAATAATGTGCACCACCACCGGGTGGTAACACAAGGCATGTAGTACACACCAAGAGAGGAGACGTAAATTCCTGTAGAATTCAATTTACCGAGTGCACCACCACCGGATAGTGACACAAGGCTTGTAGAACACACAAAACGAACGACGACCATAGGAAAATGCGACTTCTCAAACAAAATGTAAATATAAGTGGTAGTAAATAATAAAATCGTCTGGCTTGATCCGTAGTAGTATTCATTTCCATTTCGGAAAGAGAAACACAACAAAACGAGCACAGGTAATAGGTATGCAGTACTACTACACAGTAACGTCAGAAAACCGAGCACAATAACGTGCAGCATGGAGCACAATAACAGAATGCGAGGTCTTGGTGGCTCGCGACCGATCCAAATTCGAGAACTGGACTTCCCCCACTGGGTTCCGTCTTGTACGTCCATGGTCACACGTGGACCAATGGAGATATATTTCATAGTAGTACGTGGACCAATGAGGGGCCGAAACCCACTACAGGGGGCGAGCCGCACACTCAAATGCGTCCCAATAATCGTCACAGGCGGGGTCTATCCTAACAGGTAGGGAAAAGCCGAGTTTGAGCAGAGCGTTGAAAGGTTGTTAATCACAGTTGATTATTACAATTAATTAATCAGTTGAATCATATTAGAGTTGAATCATATTGGAGTGTATTAAATTATTGTTATTACTATTATTATTATCATAAATTCCACTAAGTCGAGTCGAAAAGAACTGAGTGTAATGTCTCTGTATTTTGTGGCCGTGGGAGGTCACCCACCTGGATTTTTGCTATCGCTGTGGGGTCACTTACTCTATCACATGGAGGTGCTTTCACTTTTTCCACTGAGGACTGGAGACATTCAAATGTTAGAAGTAGAATGGTCTGTGGGTTGTACTCATAATTATCAGTACACTGTTATCTCAATTCGCAGTAAGAAAGCACTTTACCTCGTATTGAGGGTGATAAGATCTGAGTGTATCGTCCCGTATTTGTGCCGTTGGAGGTCACACACCTGAATTTTGCTATCCCTGTGGGACACTTACTTCTGTCGCATGGAAGGCCTTCACTTCCTCACCGAGACTCTGGAAACATTCAAATTTTAGAGAGTTAGATGTCTGTGAGTTTGTACTCAGTTATTATCAGTACCTGGTTAGTCTTATTACAGTAAAAAGCACTTTACCTCTATTAAGGGTGATTATGATTCGTGTGTATCGGTTCCGTATTTTGTGGCCGTTGGGAGTCACACACCTGATTTTTGTATCGCTGTGGGCCACTTACTTCTGTCACATGGAAATGCCTTCACTTCTCAACTGAGGACTCCGGAAGACATTCAAATGTTAGGAAGTAGAATGGTCTGTGGTTTGTACTCAGTTATTATCGTAGACTGTTATCTCAATTCGCTGTAAGAAAGCACTTTTTTCGTATTGAGGTGATAATGACTGAGTATGTCTCGTATTTTGTTGCCGTTGGGAGGTCACACACCTGAATTTTTTCTATCGCGTGGGACACTTACTCTGTCACATGGAAGTGCTTCATTTCTCCACTGAGGACTCTGGAACCCATTCAAATGTTTGAAGTTCGAATGTCTGTGGTTTGTACACATTATTATCAGTAGACTGGTAATCTCAGTTGCAGTAAAAAGCACTTCTCCTCGTATTGAGGTGATAATGATCTGAGTGTATCCGTCTCCATATTTTGTGGCCGTTGGAGGTCACACACCTGGATTTTTGCTATCGCTGTGGGTCACTTACTTCTATCACACGGAGTGCTTCACTTTTCCACGAGGACTCTGGAGGACATTGCAAGGATTGGAGAGGTAGAATGGTCTGTGAGTTTGTACCAGTTATTATCAGTACCCTGGTTAGTCTTATTTGCAGTAAGAAATCACTTTCCTCGTATAGAGAGTGATTATGATCTGAGTGTATCGGTCTCTGTATTTTGTGGCTGTTGGGAGGTCACACACCTGGATTTTTGCTATCGCTGTGGGGTCACTTACTTTTATCACATGGTGCTTTCACTTTTTCCACTGAGGACTCTGGGAGGACATTGATAGGATTGGAGAGGTAGAATGGTCTGTGAGTTTGTACTCAGTTATTATCAGTACCATGGTTAGTCTCCATTTGCAGTAAGAAAGCACTTTACCTCGTATTGAGGGTGAATAAGATCCGAGTGTATTGGTCTCTGTATTTTGTGGCCGTTGGGAGGTCACACACCTCGATTTTTGCTATCGCTGTGGGGTCACTTACTTCTGTCACATGGAAGTGCTTTCATTTTCTTCACTGCGGACTCTGGGAAGGCATTCAAATGTTTGGGAAGATAAAATGGTCTGTGAGTTTGTAGTCAGTTATTACCAGTAGACTGGATAGTCTCAATTCGCTGTAAGAAAGCACTTTACCTCGTATTGAGGGTGGTTAAGAACTGAGTGTATTGGTCTCTGTATTTTGTGGCCGTTGGGAGGTCACACACCTGGATTTTTCCTATCGCTGTGGGGTCACTTCTATCACATGGAGGTGGTTTCACTGTTTCCATTGAGGACTCTAGGAGGACATTGAAATGTTCGGAAAGTTAGGATGGTCTGTGGGTTTGTACTCAGTTATTATCAGTAGACTGGTTAGTCTCAGTTTGCAGTAAGAAAGCAGTTTACCTCGTATTGAGAGTGAATATGATTTGAGTGTATCGGTCTCTGTATTTTGTGGCCGTTGGGAGGTCACACACCTGAATTTTTTCTATCGCTGTGGGGTCACTTACTTCTATCATATGGAGGTGCTTCCACTTTTTCCACTGAGGATTCTGGGATTACATTGAAAGGATTGGAGAGGTATAATGGTCTGTGAGTTTGTACTCAGTTATTATCAGTACCCAGGTTAGCGTCAATTTGCAGTAAGAAAACACTTTACCTCGTATTGAGGGTGTATAAGATCCGAGTGTATTGGTCTCTGTATTTTGTGCCCGTTGGGAGGTCACACACCTGAATTTTTACTATCGCTGTGGGGACCCTTACTTCTGTCACATGGAAGTGCCTTCATTTTCTCCACTGACGACTCTGGGAAGGCATTCAAATGTTTGGGGAGATAGAATGGTCTGTGAGTTTGCACTCAATCATTATCAGTACACTGTTTAGTCACAATTCGCAATAAGAAAGCTCTTTACCTCGTATTAAGGGTCATTAAAAATTGAGTGTATTGGTCTCTGTATTTCGTGGCCGTTGGGAGGTCACACACCTGAATTTTTGCTATCGCTGTGGGGTCACTGTCGTGTATTCTACCAAGCACTCATCTTAATTCCAAAATGAATGTTTTTTATGTAACTTGGAGGATTTACGAGTATTATGTTAGTCAAATGGAATCTATCCAGAAATCAAACATTGGACAGTTGTTGTAGTTGTAGTTGGTTAACGATTGACGCCAGAAAAGTGAAATTTGAGCAATTTGGAACTGAGGTATGCGATACTCACGAAAAATAGTGTTATGTAACCTAATAAGGCCCAGCCTGGTACGATCAATTGATTCATCATTTCAGTATAACTTACTCATAAATTCCTAGTTGCTTAACATTTTATTTATCGAATTTCAGGTCAGGCTTATTAGGTATTAGGTGGCCCAGCCTTCGTTGGTGGGCTGGATTTATCAAGTTTGGAAAAAGGGGTATTTTTATTAGAAGTTCTGAGGAACGTAGAGCAGTCTAGAAAAATTTCAAGCTAGCCACTTTTTAAATATTGCAGTCGACGACTATAACACGAAGAAGGAAAAACATGAAATCACTTACGTACATGAAAGTCTGGAGAGCCAAGACCTTAAACCAGGGCCTTATTGAGCTCACCTACCTTGATACGCGCATGAGGATCACGTCTCACACCCGACTCACCTGAGCATGTCATACATGCGAAGACTCTTGTAAGCTGATATTTCGATTTATGGTCATTATCAGGGCTGCAATTTTTATGCACAAAAAATAGCGAAATATGCGCATATTTTATGCACTGAATTCAGTCTAAATAATATGCCGAAAATATGCGTCAAAATTGTAAGATATGCGTAAATATGTAAATACAATATGGGTATTGGGTATATTTTTTCAAAAGAAAAATTAAATTGGATACACTGAGACAATTTTTATCATAGTTTAAAATGATCCAGCCAAGTATCTCCTTAAGAGTCCAATCTTCTTTTAATAGGAGATGCACCCAGGGGATAATGCACCTATTCGTAATTTCTTGGTGATTGATGAATGTTATGCAGGCAAGAGAAACGCTATCTCACATGCAAAAGAACATATTTTTCTAAAAGCTTGTCTACTAATTCATTAACCATTAGGTCTTCACAATTTTTTTTGGAGTCGGACATCATTCTCAACATTACAAAAATAATTTTTTGTGGGGAAGAAATTGAAAAATAAGCAGAATTCGTGCAAAATACGCGGTAAATGCCAAAATATGTGAAATATGCATGATGAAGTGCTGCTTCATTGACTCAGAATTCTGTGATTCGTGAACATCTTTTGATACTTATACCTATACGCCATAGATAAAAATACGAGTATACATTCGCATAAAAATTGCAGCCCTGGTAATTATAATAGAATCTTCCAATTCTAAATTCTTTGTTTCCTCTTTCAAGATATAATTTGCTGATTCTTAAATTTTGAAAATAAATGACCTAAATGACTGTTAAACACTTTAATACAACATACTACACCCCTCCCCCCCCCAAAAAAAAAAAAACCACCAACGCAGATGAATGTGGGCCAACACTACTGATAAAATTACCCCCAAAAAATTTTCCAGCGACGCCACTGGTTAAAATTAATGATAACGGCCCACGAACACACATCAAATACATTATCGGACTATACACATCCTTACCAATATGAGTTAACTATAACGACAGGCCACGCTGTTAGTCACTGCGGTTCAAAAAATGTATGAGTTTTTCGCGTATTTAGTTCGGTGTCTGGAATGTTGTCCTAAGCGGCAACGTTGCACATTGTGTATCAAAAATGGCCTCAGAACGTACATGATTTTCGGAAATACAGCTAAAACGGTTGACCCCACAACGCCGTCCAGTTCCGCATTCACGGGTGTATTTCATACACACACGTGAGACCTCATAACGTACGGTTTTTCTCTATTCTTTATTTTTGAGTGTAAGTGAAATCAGTGTTAGCGGTTTTGTAGAAAAACACCGATATTCTGGTGTGTACAGTGTCGCCAACGTTCTAACAGCATTTTAAAGCGCTTTTTCAAGAGACCCCATAACGTATGGTTACACCGGAGGACCTCCCTTTGTACGGTTATTCCGTATAGGTGTGTGTGTGTGTGTGTGTGTGTGTGTGTGTGGTGTGTGGTAGATACCCATTCGCGAACAAAAATCGTACATCATGTCGACTTATGTGCTTCGATAATAGTTTAATTCTGGGCAATATTACGTAAAATAAAAATGTAAGCCTTACTTTGATGTGCGTTTTTCAAAATGACCTATACCAGCGGTAATTTAGAGGTAGGTGTGTCTACGTCTAAATGTCAGGCCGGCTTAAGTAGAGCAATAGAGGTGAGAGAATTAGCCGAATATGCGAAAATGAAATTCAGTAAAACTGATGTGGACTACTAGTCTACAATACATGAAACGCAACTTCGATTGAAATTGTGTGGCCGTATCAATACGCGATAATTACACCCATATCGTAAAATGGATTTAACAACGAAAATGTCAAAAATCGCAAATTATCTTTGTTAAAGAAAGAATATTTCCTGCAACGTCGCGCCCTAAATCCGCGTGAAATAAGAGCGTGCAATTATTAAATATCAGTAATTTAGAATATCCAATCTGTATCGTATTTTAAAATTAAAGTAGACCTAATGCGCGTATAAAATAATATATTGGGCGTTTCGACTGAGTATGCCAGGCTGGTTAGAGGAGCTAGTATGTACTGTGTACTTGGTGAGAGAAATAAAAAAACATGTACATGTAAGGTCCGCACTCATTATTCAATCTGCGATGTTTTGCCGTTTTTCCTCGCTGGGTTTCACCTACAGAAAACTACTAGATTCGAACTTCAAAAATTTATGGAAACACTTACCTAACTACTTATTAGCGTCCCTCCGGTCACTGATGCGATACTCGAAAGGGTAATTTTCGGGGTCGGGAGTGCGGTGCCATAGGGGCCACTTTGGCATGCGTGCGTCGCTATATGTCCCGCTACACCACCTACTTACTAACCTACAGGTAATGTCAACATACATATGTAGATATAATCGATTATGCGAACGAGATTAGGTACGAGTTCTTCATATTAATGAGTAACGAGATACATGCACGTATAAGTATGACTGTAGATAACTATGAGCATCAGTTCCTGGACTAAAAACGTTGACCGGTAAGCAATCGCCGATCAATTAACCCTAATATGTCATCAGGGGAGGTCTAGCGATCATAGGCGCAGCGTGGACAGAGGAATGTGATGGGGTATAATCAACAGTCTTATGAGCGGAGCGTGTGAAACATGTTTTCAAATTCCAGCTCCTTCCTCCACAGTTAGGCACCCTTCGAGAAATCATCGGGGGAGGGCACCTACCTACGCCTGTAGCTCTTTCGCCGCACCGACGCTGCATTTATGTCAGTAATGAAGAGCTGGAAAATTTGGTATTTCGATTGGTAAAATTGAAAGATTTTATCTTTATTTTTCTTGGTAAATTCGAAGATTTTCTCAGGAGACGAAATTAACACATTCGGTAATTTTGGAAAAATTAGGTTTCGAGATCGTTTCGTTAGCTGAACGTGATAAGTTTTCTGCGCGAGGGGTGAAGAGCTAATTATGTCGGATCTTCGAACTGACCAGTTTCGTTCCAAGAAGTGATTTTTTGCATAGAGGAGGTCATTCGTCAATTTTTGGAAATTTATCGCCTCCGCCCCGCCACTTCTCCCTCCTTCTGTGGTAGGAACTATAGTGGATGGAAATTTCGCGTTCTAAATTAAATTCGCGAGGCTACGATTGTACATTACGTACATGATGTATAATACGAAGAATAAGCTACGTATCGGCATTACTGCGTCTGCTCATTTTAATTCACAATATTGTTCGTAGGTAATCAACTGGTAAGTACATCGAACAGGCTAAAAAGAAATACCGTATTAAATTGCCTACATTTAATATTGAAGGGGCTTTACCAATTTTAAAATTCTAATTATAAAATATGACTTAAATTATTGAAGTGCCCAACTTTCAGTTTTGTCGGCCCTTCAATTTTTGAGTTACGTAATAGGTTGTGATTATAATCGTCTTTTCTCTTTTAAAGTAGTCGCGATTTATTTGCTAGTAGTTTTGATGAGAAATAATATTTTGCTCGGTGAACTTGTATTCAAAAATTTTTTAATTTTGCAAAATGTTGTAAAACTTTCTAAATATTGGAATTGAATTTTGTCCGTAACAACTTTTTTGCGACCTGCCTCTCAATGTAGCAGTTGATAGTATTCTGAAAATGTAACAAAAAATATTACTACTTATTCGGAAGCGGATTAACACGCAAGCATGGGAAGCATTTGCTTAGGACGCGGAGAAGAAATGGACGCCATCAGAGGGCGAAACATTTTTTTTCCAAAACAAACGCAGACGTGTCCGCGCCGATAGAGCTCGCTGAGGGCGCCAGTTTTGATATTGCTTCCTACGCCACAAAGGGTTAATCCGCTTTTGTACTTATTGACTATCATAAAAATTGAAAAGTTACAAGAATTGAAAGTTGTGCACTTCAAGAGTTATTATACCTACTCTACTCAGATCTTATGATTGGGATTCTAAAATGAGTGTAGCCCATCTTAGGCAATTCAGTAAATCATTGTTACCCTGTTCGTGTTCTACCCATTGATTCTCTTCTCTTTTTTGTGCCCCCCCCCCATTCTTCTGTTCGCGCTACGTCTATACTCGGTGGACCTCCTTTGATGACGCATTAGACTTGCTCATAAGCCGACATGTTTTCAGTCCAGTACTAATGTTCATACTTATCTGCAGTCAGGTCATATACTCATATTACATGTACCTTGTTATAGTTATTCGGTAATATATATTGTAAGAACGCGTACCTAATCTCGATCGCATGATCGGTTTATACATATACTGACATTACCTGTTGGTAGGTAAGTAGGCGAGTGTTCGGATGAGGTTTTGAAGTTCGAATTGAGTAATTTCCTATGGGTGAAACCCTGTGATGAATAATGACAGAAGATGGCGGACTGAATAATAAGTAATAATTTCCCAGACAACTACACGGCTGCTAACAGATGACCTCTCTCCTCCTTCCGTTCCTTTTGTACAGATAGTCGACGGAAGCTAGAGATTGTGTGTATGTGTATGTGTGTGCTAGTATAGAATTTTCTACTTACACGGCACGGATTTGTGTAGGTACATACATTTGTACACTCGCTTGCGTTCGATAATAACGAAAATGAAATAAAATATTACGTACGTACGTTAAACTCGAATCTAAACTGATGCTAGCGATAACTGACGAAGGTTGTGGGTTTTTTCTGGTTTTAAAAAGAAACATTATGTATAATAATGTCACGATACAGTTACCCGCGTGGTCACTGGTCAGCGACCTAGGTAGTCTGGTTTCATTTTACAAGACTGGCATATTGCGTCCTACCTGCTATACCTACAGGGCATTGAATTCGAATTATTTAATACGTAGCTGAGTGAAGGAAGAAAAGTGGAGGTTTATTATCAATGCATGTTGGTACGAATCCCAGTATAGCTACATAATATATGAGGCGGTTTTGGCGTAAAGTCAGTTTTTCTTCGTACACTCTCGAATTTTTAGATCATTTTAGACATCCTGAAAGCCAGTGACCTCCTCTTGGGTGATACCTTGCCGTGGTTAGGAGAACGCTCTATGAGGTTATCGTTAAAATCGCGACCAAAAGCATCTAGGAGAAGACCAACTCCGACAGATAAACCCTGTTGAAAGCAATGAAAATCTACAACATTATCTCTTTCCAGGGAAGGTATCTTTTCTAAATATTAATTACTCAAGATGGCGTTTCGACAGGTATGTAATTTTTCTGGACATAAGAAGCTTTCCATTCGGATATCCGGGAAGAAGCTACTTGGGGGAGCATCATCATTAGAAAATTTTAAAAAGAAAGGCGCAATCAAAATAGGAACTTGGAATGTGGGAGGCTTGAATGGAGTTGGAAGATTAGAGAATCTTAAAAGAGAGAAATGAAGAGGCTTGACCTAGGAATAATTGGAATAAGTGAAGTAAGGTGGAAAGAGAAGAGTGATTTTTGGTCAGTAAACTTTAGAATAATAAATACTAAAGGAATAAAAGGGGAAGCAGGTGTCGGAATTGTTATGAATAAACAAATAGGTAATAAAGTTATATACATATTATAAACAACGGAGTGAAAGGTTAATCTTGATAAAAATCGATACCAAACCAGTAACTATCGATAGTTTCGGTAGTCTATAATCTATGAACTATCGATACTATCAAAGACTATCCATTGTTTATTTCTCCAAAAAATATTCTTGTAAAACTGCATACAGTACAGACACAGTATCGATAGTTGTTAAATTGCTATCAATAGCATCGATAGTACAGCGAAATTCACTATCGATAGTTTCTGCTGCCCTAATACTTACAACAATAATACAAGTGTATATGCCTACTAATACTCACGAGGACGAAGAAATTGAGGAGGTATATGAAGAATTTGCGTCTCATCTAACATCGAGTTAATCAACTTTATACCATTCATCGGCTCGGATCATGGGGGTAGGTCGATAGTAATGAATGCCCATGCTTCGAATATCCACGGTCGAACAGTGGGAAAATGCGAAGCATTAATTAGAAACGATAATTTGATTCTCACGCCGAATATCTTCGGGTGTGGGCAGAAATGTAAATTTTGTTTGAAATAAATCTCGTACCTAATTCGTACGTGAAATAAAGAGAAGGGAAGGGAAGGGAAGGGAAGAGAAGATGAAACTGAAAGAAAGAGATGACTCTACACGTAGATATCTACCTATAATATTCTATGTACTACGCTACGTGTATTGCGCTGACAATAGGATTGAAATTAGGCTCAACTCGCGGGTCCGTACGAGTACCGATCGAGTGTAAAGTAAAAATGAATTTCGCCGCGTGAAATTGTTCCTTTTGTTTTATTCGCATTTAAGCTACAATATACCTGTGTACGAGTAGGTATCTCGACACAAGGCATCGTGATGTCAATTGCGGCGGCTATCAATAAAACTTTTATTACCCGTATACTCGGTTCTTTTAACCGATCGCAATAGACAGTCTTGTTTGACCGTACACAGGTATCTATAGTATCTACATCTACATTGACACATACCTATTTACCGCCGGTGCACCGTACACGTAGGTCTTAGGTACCTACCGTATACGTATGTATACTACCTATACAAAAAGCTATACAGTATACATATAGATTATAGACCTAGATCTGAATTGAATTACCTACAATTTAACGTGTAGCTTATTGTTATCTTTGCATGGAGTACGATGGATTTAACTTTTAATTTTCGTCCTTTTTCGAAACGTGTGGGGTCCGTAACTTTCTTTCAACTCAATTCGGCATTCTAAACAAAAAGTCGATAATACAAAAAAAAAATCGGCGCGACGCGGAGTCGGCGTTTCGGTTATAATTGTGGGCGGGTGCGGTGGCGCGGCTACACCACCATAATGAAACAAGAATGCCCGACCCACACATCATTTCCATGCACTTACACGATACCAAAGTCGATGCCGATGCCGATGCCGATGTCGATGCCCGTGCCTTGATATAAGGAATCTGCTCGAATCTACGGTAGCGCTGGTATTGGTACCTACTGACGATGCCGGTGTCCCTGTCCATATTTCATTATTAATTTGATTTGTAAATAATAATGCATAAAATAATAATAATAATAATAATAATTAGTACGAATGAGGTGTACGAGTCATAGCTCGGAGGTAACTAAAACCCTCTCGTCGTGAAGTATCGAACGTATCGGCAAAACCCGAGAAAGTTCGCTTTTTATGCAGCGATATTATCGAAATTTGCATGTGCTAGACTTTTGAGATAAAAGAATGCTTCAACACCTGCTATTCTTCGAAAGAAAATTATTGCAATAATATATCAACGACTGTATATCAAAGATGTACCTACCTCAGTTTCTCTCCTGTAGCACTATCTACGAGTATTACTGATTTTTGGAACGTATTTAACGAGAACAATAGTGGTTTAGTCGCATTTGAAGCGCATGACGAACGGTTCTCTATTTGTACCGTTTCAGGTTCGTCTACATAACCCTAATTAACCTGCGCAATTTCAAGCCAAATCGCTCCGTTAATTTTCTCCCTACCTCCAGAAGCGCAAATGCGGAAAAGAATTGAAAAAGAAAAATTACTGACACTTTTCTTATTTAGCGTCTTGATTTTCTCCTCACTAAGTGAAAAATACAGAACCTAGTTTAACCATAGGAATAGAATCTAAGAATTCAATATCTCAGATCTGATTAAAATCAGTTATACTGTTTTCTTGAAATCGAACATGAAAGGGTGGAAGTCAGCGCGTTCGCCATGATTTGTTGTGTGTTGTTCAGTTATTTACAGACGTGCTCTAAGGGCATGGTGTGGTGGGATGTATGGCGATGCACGCATGCCAAAGTGGCCTCTATGACACCGCACCCCCGGCACCGGAAACTACCCTTTCAGGCATCGCATCAGTGGCCGGAGGGAACGCTTTGGGGTCGGGCCCGAGCCCCCATTTCTCTGTGCCGGAACGGTGCGCGCGTCCTGCTAGGGCCACCATGGGGTTCCCTACTGACCGAGGTCTGCACTTCCTGAGCGCTCGCCTGGAATTCATGTCTCCCACGGCCGGACGCGCTGCCTCTTCATTCATCCATCACGTGAGACTCTGTTTCGACCACTCTGTCTCCATCTTCTTCCGCATGATGGCCGAAACGAAGGCCGGCGGGTGCGTGCCATGTGATGGCACTCCGGAATCGCATCCCCTTCCCAAGGCAGGAAAATCTTCAGCAGTGTATCACGTGGAAATTCCAGGAGCATGGACGACTCTCGTAGATCTAAGGACATATTCTTGAAGATAATTCTTCGTTCTCATTTTAGCGGGTAGGCTATTTTTTTCTCAGTAAAAACGTAAGTTACAGATTTGACTGCAGTAAAAGGTGTAAATAATAGGTTTTAATCCAGAAACATAATTATACTTAGGCCTATACAGATGGGTGTACAAATATAAATGGTAAAGGAGGTAAAAAATTAATTTTTAAAGCAAAATTTCGTGAGGTTTTGAGCTTATGGCCAGACGATTGATGATTCGTTCGTTTTAAATGCCGTCAAGAACATTCGCTTCACTTGCCAAAATCACCACGGATGACATCCAAGGGTCGAGCATGGTAATTCGAATTCCACTCTTATTTAATTTTTGTTTACTAAGAGCGCGTTCAGCAGAGCAACTTGTAACAGCCAAAGTTACAAGAATTTTATAAACAACAAAAATATTGTTGAAGTTCGAGCTTGATAACTGGGCTATCTAACAAACGGAAAGGCTTAATGAAACCCTTTACAATAATGAACCAACTAATTTTTCTTTTTGGTCATCATTTTCGTCTTTTCTATCTTCTTCTTTTTCTTCCTCTAGAAAATTGGTCTCTTTTTCAGTCTTTATTTGTATGAGGTCTGAAACACCTATAGTTTTCAACTTTCAACATTGCTTTATAAATTATTTTAAATTGTTTTAAATTCTTTAAGCTCATTTTCCAAACTTTCAGCTTCAATATGGTAAGTTTTAGAGTTCAGAAGCTTTTTTTTTAGATGAATGTTCTTTTAATAAATTTTCATGTGTAAAAATTTGCATGTCAATTATAATATCCAAAGTTGTTGTGTGTGTGTGTGTTTTTTTTTTTTTAATGAAACGTTCATTAATCTCATGTAACAAATTACCAATAGAATGAAAAAACACTAGTTTTTAACTCAGCTAAGCAATCTGGTTGATAGTCGAGTCTGTATTCATCAAAGAAACGTTTGTGCTGCCGAATTCATTTATATTATTCTTAGTACCTAATTTGGAGGATGACACGCCGTGGCATACGATGTTCGAGTGCGACGCCTGGGAGAAGGAGAGGCGCGGGGCGGTCACGATCGATCCCGGAGACGACGTGATCGACCGTCTTGCGCCGGACACCCTGGTCCTGAAGCTGTTGAGGAGCAGAGGAGCCGAAGCGGTTGGAATCGGGTGTCGGGTTTCGTTTCGGCCATCGTGCGACGGAAGATGGAGGCGGAGTGGTCGAGACAGAGGACGCAAGGAGGAGAAGCTAGACTTGCTGCTGCTGCGGTGGCGGATACCATCTAGCGAAGCTCGCCCGTAGCACCAGGGCTGGAGCAGAGCTCGCCCGCAGAGCAAGGGCTGGAGCCACAATCAGACGAGTCTCACGCGATGAGTGAGTGAATAGGAAGAGGCAGCGCGTCCGACTGCGGGGGGCCTGAAATTTCCAGGTGAGCGCTCTTGGAGTGCGGACCTCAGTCAGTAGGGAACCCCGTGGTGGCCCTGGCAAGACGCGCGCACCGTTCTGACCAGGAGAAATGGGGGCTCGGGCCCGGCCTCAAAGCGTTCCCCTCGGTATTGATGCGATGCCCGAAAGGATAGTTTCCGGTGCCGGGGGTGTGGTGTCTCAGGGGTCACTTTGGCATGCGTGCATCGCCATACGTCCCACCACACCAGTACCTAATTTGGAGTACACGAAAATAACTTTTTATTCCAAATTTGTCCAATACTGACACGTTCTTTTAACTGAAACAACTGTTTAACTGTATATATTCGATGATAAAATTTACGGAACTAAAATCTATCATTTGACCTTACAGCATCGTTGTTGCAGGTACCCATATATCAATATTGTTAAACATATATCTGAATTTGTAAAAAAATCGAAAGTAAGCATCCTGGTTTTGTAACTCCGTAGCTCCGGTAATTGATTCTTTTCCAATCGTTTCATCATTTTCTGTTTCATTGTAAGCTATTTGATTTAATCGATAGTCTTAATGTTTTCAGGAATTAAGACACAAAGTTGTGCTTTCAATGTTGGGGTGAGCTTTCTTCATTGAGCTTGAGGGTGGTGTCAGAGTACGCCTAGTTAGTTACGATGTCACGACGAACTCTTTCGGTGACCACTACGGGTGAACGATTACGTCTGGAAGGGCGGGATAAACGCCATTCGATGTTGTTCTCGTTCTACTTCAAAGTCGCTCGTTCAAAAGAAGTTTTTTTGGTTAACTGGGCTCTTATATAAGCGGTGCAGCGCATAACCAACTTCTCACATCTTTACGCATTGCGTTATTATGCAAGATTTCTATGATTGCAAGATTGGTCCACATCGAACGCAAATCGCAACAATTTTTACCGCGCTTCTTACCGCGCACCAAGTTTACTCCAAAAGAAAATATGTTATGGGAAAATTGAAATTTTGCGGTAGAAAGTTAAGTTGAGCGTAATTTAAAAAGCGCGCGTCATTTCCGACTAGCCGAAGCCAAAAGCTTTAATATGTTGTATCACTCTCGGATGCTATTTAAATTGCATTATGATTGCAGTGAAGCGAATCAAATTATGTAGCAGGTAAGCAGCGCATTTCCAACCCTTTTCTTAAATCTATCCTACTTGCGTAATCCTGTGTGTTTATCCTCCTGCGAACTTCGACCGATGGAGTGGTGTCAGTGTATCCTCCATGCACCCTTCTCGGTAATCCACATTATCCTGACAGCTCGAAGCGATACATGAGACTGATCCTGATGAAGTATTCTCGTCCCATCCAGAATCTGCTATGTATGTACCCATTCCTTGAACGGTCGCTAGTGTGTTACTTCGTAACACCGGTGCAAGTTTTATTCCACGCTTATTAGCGAATATAACTGATTGGTAACGGTGATATGTGGAGGAGGTCTTCACTCCCATGCCACTTTGACAATCCCGTTTTACTAACGAGTTTGTGTTCTTCCTGACCATCTACGAGAGTGGTGCTGTTGGTAGAATTCGGGACCCGTTTCAGTTTTCCAGTCTTTATTTTACTTTGGACGATATTACCGACTTCAGACTTCACCTCGCTAGATACCTGACTCATGCTTATTAGTTTTTGAATCAACCGAGAAATTAATGAAATTTCGATCACTTCCAATATTTGCCTGTAACTATAGTGTAGATCGTGTGAACGTTGCGTGTCTGTATACTGTGCAGTGTGCATATTTGGCTTCGTATCATCTTTTCTTTCCTCGAAGGTCGACGGTGGCAGTAGGGAGGGAACGTCGGTGGTTATTCGGAAGACTAAAGAAGGTCGACTCGAAATTGTAGAACGGTTGTCATTTTGCGAGTTACTTGAAGTTTGCTATCGACTTTCGTCGATTCATTATGAGGCGCCATGACGCGACATCGACTTGATAAAACGACTTCGCGCCTCGCCTCATCGCGAGTATAGCGATGATTTGAAGACTAAGAAAAAATAGTCTTTCGAATAGATGTACATTATCAAATGAGATGTTGAGGTACAATACGTATATTACGTACATCTAAGATGCGAATGGTAGGTAGGTAGGTAGGTAGCGCAATTTTCTAATGAAATTTTCTTTCGTTTGATGTTTCAGTGCCATTTGGTTGGGCTCAGCAAAGAAATAATAAGCCCGATGAATTCAGCTGTCCGGAAGAATTTGGTTACTACCCGCACCCAACAGACTGTACGCAGTATTATGTTTGCGTATTTGGTGGCGCTTTACTGGAATCATGCACCGGTGGCTTGATGTACAGGTGAGCGGAATG
Organism: Acanthococcus lagerstroemiae; assembly: GCA_031841125.1. Lineage (NCBI taxonomy): Eukaryota > Metazoa > Arthropoda > Insecta > Hemiptera > Eriococcidae > Acanthococcus > Acanthococcus lagerstroemiae. Next base: position 415,329 of record CM063114.1, read on the forward strand.
TAACTTGAACATTCTAAATAATTCTACGTATGTCGACGTGGTGGTGTTTATATTTATACTTCATAAGTACAATCAAGATTATATAGCCTGTCTCATACTACCTATACTATATATGTTTTCGATCGAGTTACGCTGTAAAGAGTGTTACACTGGGGAGAGTCGCCATTGTTACGCTAGACAGTGTCGGCAGTGTTATGCCTTGTCTTCTCGGACGGAGGTTGCAAGGCATAAAAGAAGAGTGAGGTAAATCGGTTCGCCAGCGCCGGAGAATTATAACGCGGGGGTTAGAAATAATAAATTGTATTATTGTATTATGATTTTTCCCTAAACGTAGTATGTACGTACGAACGACAGAGACACGGGGCAGCTGTACGATGAGGCTAGTCTTGTACCTACCCTTGTTAGGTCGGAGGTCTAGGTATAGCGTCGCGACGGTTTCGATCCGAAGCACCAAAAACTGGATGCTCCGACGGGAGAGTATCGAAGATTCTCGGCGGTTCGAATATCCGCCGCAACGGTGCCCCGAATATTGAATGCAGCACGCAACGGAGTATACCGAAACAGAAGTGAATGTGAGTCTCGACTCAGAAAGAAGTCAATCACGCGGCCGTCAATTCGACGCATTCGAGTTTACTATATGTATAATATTTCTGAGTGCGACGAGAGATCAATAAAGGCGAAACGACTGAAGGAATGAGCTTTATTTGTAAATTAATAGCTAATTCCAAAAACAAGTCGTTTCTGAGTGAGAAAAACGAACGGTCAACAGAGCGACAGAGAGCACACTGAATTATGAAACGAAAGTGTATCAAGGAAAAAGCGTTTAGATACGACAAGATTAATCAGGTAATAGAGAGCGAATAAACGATAAATGGGAAAGAACAAGATTCAGAGGGAGATAAGAATAATAGCGAGTAAATGAATCTTACATATGTACCTTGACCGCGACCGCTTTCATCAGTCGTGGTGAATTCTGAAATAAGGGTGCGAAACACACTACACCCTCCGCAGGACTGGTCGCCAGCGACGACGGCCGTGCCACGAGCCGGGTTCCTCGCTGAAACTAGAGATTCGTAAGCTATACGCACGCAGGAGTCGGCCTTGTAGGTTGTTGCTGCGAAAGTGCAGTCTACACTCTACATGCAGGTTTTAACTATCTACTCGTACATTAGGTATGTATGAGGTATTCAGTATTTATCGCAGTAAGGCGGTAAGTCAACCAAGAAGATGAAAATCCAAAATTCAACCCGCATAATCTATTGATAGGCTATTCGTATAATAGTTTCTGTTGTGTGTGCGTGCGTGCGCACGCGCCCGCGCTAGTATACACATAAATACCTGAAACCGAAGAAATATCATAAACAATACACGTCGTTAATAAGCTACGTTATAAGAAAGTGCGAATGACTCGATAATTGGCGGAAAAAGATCGTACGACTACTTATATAAATGTACCAGTAACAAAAGGTATATACAAATAACGTAATTTTTTTTTTTTTTTTTTTTTTTTTTTTTTTCAAAATTGATTCTATACTTCGGCTGTAGGAAATGACGTGAAATTAGAACAAGGTGAACTTGTTCGGCGTGGCACGGCGCGGTGGTTGTTATTGAAATACGCCGAAAAAGTAGGTACCTATGCGATGCGGTAACACTATTTACATAACGAAATTAGATGTTTAAAAAAATGAAATAAATAATCGATACTCGTGTACGAAATGAATCGGGCATCCGATTGAATCGGGGAATTTTAATTTCGTTACGTTCATTTTGTGGTATGTATGATGGAAGTAGACGGCAGTTTTAACTGTGCGGTAGGGGTAAAGGACGACAGTTGTAGCGAATATTACCTATAATAAATCATTCGCCGTAGAACGAGTTCATTCTTCGCGCGATGAGCGGTAGGTTATAGGAGGGTTGAGTACCTAAGTGTAGTGTGGACCTATTCCATACTCGATAATTTTTTAGAAAAATACCCTCAAACTCGAGTCACTTCGATTGTGATAGATACAACTAACAACTAAGAAAACGTACATGTTTGGTCTTTTTTAGCCATGTATATTAAAACCATTTTCTAGTTGTAGGAAGAGGTGAGGAAGAATTATGGGGTATGTCGAGTAAGTAAAAACGAAAAACGAATCAAAAAATGTTCCCACTCGCTCTGTTCGCGGTATTTTATTGCCCGTAATTTAATTACTCATCGGTACTTTTCGGGAAGAAGTGATGCTTCAAACCCGTATTAATTTACATCACCGCGTTTGCAGTTTTTAAACGTGGGTGCTGTAGTTACACGATGTGATTCCATTTTGGAATCACAGTTAAAAATTAATCTGGAATCGCACGGTCGAACAGAAAGTTTTCGAAAGGTGGCTAAGTTAGTTGGTTGTTGTCTCATCTCTTGCCGAAATTTCCGGTACATGTTCGGCTAATGGAGGTTGGTATGACAAGTAGAGTTGGTCAAAAACACAATGAACGAGAAGGTTTGCAGTAGTTTATTCGAAGCTATTTCTTCGAATGTAAATTATTGTCATCGCGTCTGTTCCGTCATTCTCCTATTCCATTCTTGGCCATTTATTGTTGTTTCCCTTTGACGGTGAATTTGCATTCGAGTCGGCGACATGTCGCGGACAAATTTTTAAATGCCAAAAGTGTGTCCGCGACATGTCGCCGACTGGAATGTAAATCCACCATGAAGCTTTTACATATTATAGGCATCGTGTATGAAAATAACAATTATTAAGTACATAAAACTGCGACAACGTCGAACTAAGTGGACGTTACTGTGACAAATGGGATTGTAGCCGGAGATCGCGGACGAAGACGAATTTATCTGTAGGTACCTAATGTCAGGCCAGAATACCGTAAGCAGTTTCTACTCGTAGTTCATCCGAGTATCCTCGACGTTAACTTATTTTCCTTTTATCGCGTAGCTTTTCGCGACTTCTGAATTGTTTTCTTCGGACTTAAACGATAGGTAAATTGACGCGTGTGCTTGTATTTTAAGTAACAAATCTAATCCGCACCCTGTTCATCGCCATTCTCCGCGTATCGATACCTAAGAGCAATTTCACGATAAATCCATTTCTATTTTGTTTTTGTAATACCTATTCATATTGTATGGAGGATATAGAGATTTTCAATTTTGGCTGAAAGTTATTCGCACGATGACGCGTATTCGGTATTAATGAGCCACAAAGAAAATATACCTAGTAGGTACGTCCAACACTCTCACCTTTTTGGAAGAACAAATTTGTTGTGTATCCAGTTTTTCGCATCAATGAAGTTGAAATGAAGTTAGTTTCGAGCAAGTTTTGGTTGATCCTTATGAAAGTCTTATGCACTATACAGGATGTTGAGAATGCAGAGTTTTATCATGAATGTACTGAGTTAACGATCTACAACGTTAATTTTTTAGCAATCAATACTGTAGTAAGTATGTTCAGTACTAGTGTAGTAGGTATGTCAGTAGGTAGATACGTACAAAGGTAGTCTGCTGGCCATTTCAGATTGAATAAAACCGGTATCGAATACGTGTTCTTCACTTTGACTAAGACAGATAAACTAGAAATTCACACTCCTGTTCGGTACATCTTGACAACATTTTGAGAATTCTATATCACATCCACAAAATTTCTTAGCAACTTATGAAAAGCGAAGAGGTGCGCTCTATGTCGCCTCTTTTCTCGTGTCGCAAAAGTCTTACATTTATCGTATGATTTTTTATGCCCGTAGATACTTACGTGTACGGTCGATCATGTCGTGTAAACCTTTCGTGAATTCGCAGATTCTGTAGGTTAATTTCTTAGATAGAATACGAGGAAGAGGAGTGGCGAAATGTTATTCTTCATTCCATGACACCACGCGCGCGCGCGCACACACACACACACACACACATCTACTCCTTCTTCTTTCCCTTGTGTTGGGTTAGCGCAAAGAGGCAGGGTGTGAAGGTATAATACTCCACTTCAGGAACAAGTACGAGAAGTTCGGAAATTTGAGGAATCATTCGGGAGAATACTGAGAGGAAGCAAGAAACTTTCATGCCTGTCAGTTGAAATTCGTAATCTTTAGTCAAAAATCAAAATATACTGATGAAAGGTTGGGAAATTCAGGGACAACTGGAAGATAGCCTAAACAGTGAAAACGAAGGGCTCTTTTTGTCTCCTCTAGAACTTGAATTCGGAAGGTTTCAATTAGGATTTCCAATGTTGTGGTACCTTACTTAAAAAATACGTATTCGTCTCTTATTCCCCGAAAACGTATACCTGCCTGTAAACTTCGGCTTAAATTTAATCGGGTAGATTTAATTGATCAATTACAAAGTACGGAACTTGGTCGGAGACGATGACGACATTATAATATATAATAATGGGGTTCCGCTTGACCTTTAAGTAAGTGACTACACGGTCGTAGAATATACCTACAGTATATATTTCGGCAATTATTAGGTACTATCTGTTTTTAATCGTTGTAAACATGGGCAAATTTCGTTGAATTTTTGGATCGAAATTTCTATTTAATATCAGTAGCTCCATTTCGACTAGGTATACTATGTCATTTTATGGATCATGATATAGTCATCTAATTGGCTCGTAGGTGCCACCAAGCCTTCGTTCGAATGACAACGGGAAACTTGAGGGGGGTGGCAAGACTCTTTGTAAAAGGCTTTCCGATGTAATGTAAAAAATTGTAAATGCCCTCGTTCTTTCGAAAGTTGAAGCAGTTATTCGGCCAAATTTCTGCCAACTTATTAGACTGTACAAAGTTGACTGGTAATAGCTCCGGCCAATGCATCAGACTTTGGAAGAACACGACGGTACTGGTAGAAAAATAGGTAATAATATGGTGTGTTCCATCTCTGGCGCAAAAATCTTTTTGCGCGTGAGCAAACTAACCGCCGCGCCCATCAACACTTGCAAAGTTGTAGTTTCAAGACTTCAAAATTAGTGCTGTAAAAATGAAAACATTCACGTTGACATTTTTTATGAAATGAAATTTATTGTAAAATATTTCACGAGGATACATTTTAATAGGTATGAAAATTTGAAATTTATTCGTGATTTTATAACGATAACAACCGATAATTTATAAAATTGTTCTACATTAATTGCTTATTAATTGCCGTTAATTGAGGAGCTCAGTTCCAAACTGCCCTTTTAGTCCAAAAAAAAACCGAAATTGACATTATGACGCGATCTGTCGGAGAAAGTCGATAGCTATCGAATGCAGTTTACCGGAGTTCTCTATATATTCGTTCTCGTTTTATAGCCATACTAATCCCCCAGAAATTGATTAATCCCATGTTCCCACAATACTTCAGCTTGCGATTCGTGTTAACAAACTCGAATTTACTCAACATGTTCCAGGATGGGAATGTTTTTTTCAATCTTCTCGGAATAGTTTTTTTGGACTAAGGGCAGTTTGAAACTGAGCTCCTCACTTGGCAAATAAATTTCACATTTGAAATTTATTTTGAAAATGTTCACGAAATGTTTGAATGAAAATTTTGAAAAAATAAGCCGCCAAATCAAAATGTCACAAAATAGTATTCAAAATGCGGAACAGCCATCGATGTACAAAAAGAACACAGACGCAAGTGGAATTTTTGCGCCAGGTTGGATACATGATTGTCTAAATGAAAATGGCGGCTTATCATACTCTGGTTTATAAGTGCCAGTGTGAAAACTCTTGAGTTTTAATTCGTGATCTAGAGTAGGTAGGTACGCATTTCTATGTGAAGTAGAATTTCCCTGAAATCGAATTTTTTAATGCCTCAAATTCAAATACCTAATCTCAAAATATTTAATTTTGAAGTCGAGACTGATGCTCAGGGTTTTTGTGAAACAGATACCTACTTTTCCATTTAAATCGTTTTTCTCAAGATTGTTTACGTCCTGACGTCTGAGATGACGAAGAATCTGTCAACGTGACTTGAAATGCACTTTTAGGGTTCTTGCTGAACTTGAAGGTTCGGTTTCATTTTCATTTTGTTTCCTTATCAGTGCTATTGAGTTCAGGGGCGTAGCCAGAATTTTCCCAAAGGGAGGGCGAAGTAGAATGTTCAAGGGAGAAAAAGTCGAAAATTGAGGTATTTTTTAAAAATCGCCGATATTAGAGGACTATTTTATAAAAATGAAGGTAAAATTACTGCTTGTACAAACATTTTTCGAAAACAACTTGTTTTAAATGCGAAAAAAGTGCTCATTCTTGCATATTTTACTTTCAATTTCAGGTGCCTTGAGGGGGCGAGCATTCGCTTCCCTCGCCCCTGGCTACGCCATTGATTGAGTTGTTAATGAAAAATGAAAAAATATCTTAGGTGCATTCGAACTGAGTTATTGAAGGGTCTTTATTACATTGTTCTTGAAACGTACTGGATTTTATCTATGTATATTTGAGATTTGTCAGTGTTCGGCGACTGGTTGATTGTCTTTGACGGAGACAATGTGGGATGATTGAATGTTTTTGGAGAAATCATTGTGAAACTTTTACGTCCCGTGTTATAATTTGATGCCAGTAAGGAGCGGGTTGAAAAAATATTATTTGAGGAATCCGATGAAAAGCATGCGGTAGTTTTAGACAAAAAATAAATAGATGTTGAAGAATCATATCTCTTGAATTTCAACAGTTTTCAGAATCATCGGATATATCTTACAGTACCTGTACTGTTTCAAACTATTTAAATTTTATACTAGCTGTACGTAATTGATGCGATTGAGAATCGAGTCCGTACCTATACCAGTTGCCAGTAGTCGGACGTGTTACATCGCGGGACTATTAAAAATGTGTGATTAAAAAAAAAAAAAAAAAGAAGTAAATTCGAACGTTGAAACTGCTTTCTCCAATTCTGTCACTTCGAGTTTTGCAATGTCTGTAGCTTCTTACCGTAATAAAATACTCGGTGCGGTCTAATAACCTATTAAAATTTGAACATCATTTTATTCGCGAGTGAAATGCCACACCGTACCGCGTCACCCCGCGCTGTTTGATTGGGTAATTACTTACCTACACTAATTTTACTATTAAGGTACCTACCAACGTTGATTTGATCATCTTCTTTTAATATGTCCCGTGTTGCCTAATTCTTAGTTTGAATTCAATAAAAATAGTCGTCTCTCTTTTCATATAGATAACTAATAAATGACAACAGCACGCCGCTGTTGATACACAATTTTTACGCTCGTTGGGTTAAAATTAAAATCCTCAACCGACCTTGGCAAATGATCGATTTCGAGTTGTCTGTACTCGCACCATTCTCTATAGTCTATACTATATCTGGTACGAGTAATCTGATATTGGTAATACAAATGTCATTTTCTTCCTTACTTTTGCAACGTATTACCTGTACGTTTCCATCTCCATTGTTTTCACTCGTATTTCCCGCTACGTACGTGTTTCACCTAATCAAGTACCTACGTATTTTTAAAAATTACTCGTCTCTTTGTGCGCTAGCGTTTGATTTAATCATTTGAACAGGAGAGCAAGTTGATTGTTTCTTTTTCTAAGAAGACGCTGTTGACATCCATTTCGGATTAAAATAGTTAGGTACCTGGATTCGGCTGAATAAAGACAATTTAAAAAAAAAAAGTACCTAATTGCTGGAAACGTGCCTGCATGTAAAAATATGTTCCTCAGAATTACCATTCTTTTAGACCTGTTTGATATCCTCTATAGGTAAAATGGTGTGCTGGGACGTATAGCGATGCGCGCATGTCAAAGTGGCCTTTATGACACCGCACCCCGGCCCCGGAAACTACCCTTTAGAGTATCGTATCAGTGGCCGGAGGGACGCCTTGGGGCTCAGCCCGAGCCCCCATTTCTCCGCGCCGCAACGGTGCGCGCATCCACCATATGGGGTTCCCTACTAACCGAAGTCCGCGCTTCCTGTGCGCTCGCCTGGAATTCAGGTCCTCCACAGCCGGACGCGCTGCCTCTTCACTCATCCCTCACCTCCTCGTCTTGGTTCCGTGTGTCGACGCAGGCAGGCGGTGACGACGGGGGAGCCCTGCCGAGAGGTTCGCAGCGCAGCTGCAGTCGCTCTCCTCGGATGGTACACTGTTCGATGGTGTGGGCCGAGCTTGGTGAATCGCCGGACCTCTGTCTAGACCACTCCGTCTGCATCTTCTTCTTCATGGTGACCGAGACAAAGGCCGACACCCCGTTCTGACTGCTTCCGTTCTTCATCATATCCGGAACCAGGGTGTCCGGCGCGAGACGGAAGATCACGCCGTCGTCCTTCGCTGCTCCTTCGGTCCCCCTAGATTCGACATCAGACGGGACAGCTGTCCAGCTGCTCGATCCGCCTTCTCAGCTGCCCGTTGAAAGTGCTCTCGGAAATACAACTTTCCGTTGAACCACAGCCCCAGGTCCTTCGAGGCTGTACACAGCCCAATCTACACACCTTTTAGGACGAAGGCGGGTGGGCTGTACTTGCGTCGCTTCGTGAACAAAACCGCTCCCGTCTTCTGTACCGCTAAGCACATCAGCCCTGCCGACTCGATCCAGTGGATCAGTATCTCTAACGCCTGGTTGACTTGTCGCGTGACCTCTGCTGTCGGCTCGGCTTGGCACACCACCAGCGTGTCGTCGGCGTAACAGATGAGCTTTACGCCTGGTGGTAGTGCCAGCCTCAGCATCCCGTTGAAGGCGACGTTCCACAGGGTAGATCCGAGTACTGATCCCTGAGGAACGCCGCAGGTCATCTCCCGTGTGATTGGTCCGACGGCCATCGAAGTAAATCCTGATGATGCGTACGAGGTAACCAGGTACTCACACCAATTCGAACACCTCCATGATACGCGTATATGGAATGGAGTTGAACGCGTTCCTGATGTCGAGGCTGACCGCCGCGCAAAACTGGCCCTCGCGGATCGCTTTCTGCGCCAGACTCTTGAACTTCAGCGCGGCGTCCGCAGTTTGAGCGGCCAGTTCTGAATCCGTACTGACTGCTCGAAATCGTCTTCCGCCTCCGAAAGTGCTCCTCCAGCCTATCCACGATGGTACGCTCAAACACCTTTCTGACGGTGTCGAGCAGGCAAATAGGCCGGTACGAGGACGCCTGGCCATCTGGCTTCCCTGGCTTCTTGATCAGTACCAGCCGCGCCGTCTTCCATCTGCTCGGAAACGCACGATTGAAAACGTTGGTTAGGAACGACGGGTCTGCTCGGTGGACTACTTCTCATACGACGTTGGGAATCATGTCCGGACCAGGCGCCTTCCTCTTCTTCGTCCAAATCCGGTCGCTCTCCTACGCTAAGCAGATGGATATCCTCTCGCACTTCGGCGGATGCCGCCGTTAGCGGCGGGCGCTGGGGGAACAGTTCTTGAACTACCTGTGGCAGCACCCCTGGCTCCATTCGGCTCGTCTCCGACGGCTCTCCGGCTTTCCGCATGACTACCTTGTACGGCTTGCCGAAGGGGTCGTCATCTGCTTCCTGACACAACTCCTCCCAAGCTGCCTTCTTGCTCTGTCGTATGGCGAGCTTGAGAGTACGACGAGCCTGCTGGTACTGCTGTGAAATTGTTGTCGCCGCTTCGTCGTCTCTTCTCTTGCGTTGACACCGACGGCGAAGTCGGTTGCACTCCTTCCGCAGCTCGGCGATGTCCTCGGTCCACCAATAGACGGGCTGTCTCTTGCGCAGTGGACCGACTCGGGGCATTGCGCTATCGCAGGCCGGGACCACTGTCTGGATGGCGTTCGCGGCCGCTGTCTCCGCGCTCTCCTCTTCTTCTTCTGCCCGACACTCTCCCGTTCCCCAGGTGAGAGCCCAGAAGCTCGCCTCCAATCGATCCGCATCTAGCTTCCTGATCGTCCATCTTCCCAACTTCTTTTGAGCAGTGACCACCTCGGTTTCTCGGTCCAGCTTGAAGGTGATATGCCTGTGGTCACTCCCTGACTCCTCATTCAGCACGGACCAGCCCTTGATCCAGCGGGCCAGCCCGGCTGACGCGAAGGTGACGTCTAGGACCGACCCCACGCCCTGATGAAAACGGGTGGGAGTGCCGCCCATGTTCATCGGAACAAGGTCGTGCCGGGCGGCACTCGTCGTACATCGTCTGTTCCGTTATAGTTTGTTCATCTTCTTTTTCTCGAAATTAAGAATGAACTCACTGAGCCACTTTGAACTAACCGTGTGTTAAATTCATCTATTTTTGCTTCAGGTTTTTAACTAAGCGAATCAAATTCGACGTAAAAATCCGTACAAACGACGACACTGTTTAATATTAGCTTCTCATTCCCTTTCCTAAATTAAATGAAAGACCAGAAAATTCATTTCGGTGATTCAAAAAGCTTTGATTTGAAATTGATATTATGTATTTGAAGCTGGTTCCCCGAACGCTTTTACGGAACGTTGAGGAACTGGGTCGGACAGTTGAAAGTAAAAACCCGATGCGCAAAATCCCATAAGTTACCTGGGTAGGTAAAGGGGAACAAGGGTAATCTGAGGATAATTCGGGGGGTAACAAATGGGTAACTTTTCCACGGGTAACTGGGTGGCCAGAGGGTAACTGAGTGCGCACCGGGATTACTTTGACTAGTGCGAGTATAATTTGATACAAGCGCCAAAAGGCATGCTTTTGTAACGAACGTGAATTTGGACGCGCAATATTAAAAATGTCACAGATAAACATAAAAAATGTTAGTGAAAAAATTCAATTAATGGATTCTAAATTGATTAAGCGTAAATTTAATGAAACCTAAAACACTTGCCATGACTGCAATTTAATAATAATATTAAGCTAATAAAATTTATCATCTAAGAATATTTTATTCGGGCTGAGCATCCGCTAAGAACGCTAAAATCGGCAAAATTGAAAACAGGATCAGGAGATTTTCCTATTTGAATGTTAAATGAGTTATCTCAAAATAAGTCGAGAATGAAACCATTTAGCGGAAAATTAAGAGAACAAAATTTGTAGAGCGTAAAATTGCCTATACGTTACCTTCTTTTATAAAGATTTATTTTGATCGATTTAAAGAAAGCTTCCGTCCACCACCCGCGCCGCTCACCAATTTATTGTCCCGGTTAAGTTGTGCGCGATATTAGCGATGCTCGGCCCGAATTACTGCTGGAGGGAATGGTTGAGGAAAAGAACTGGAAAGTTAGGCAAAGAATGAGCTATGAAAAGAAAATAATGAAGGATACAGAGAGTGTAAATTATATTCAGAAATGAAAAGATGAGTACGAGAAAGAGAAAAAAGTGGAGAGACCGCAACGTATACACTAGTCGAGAGACTATAACAACCATATAACCATATAAAAATCAGTAAGGAAAGTAAAATTCTCGCATTGTCCTATCACAACGTGCGGATGTTGCTCAGGATCGTTTCTTTTTTTTTGTCGTGCTCAGAGGGAAAATGTATGGTAAATATTACTATTCATGCGCTAGTTAACTGAAAATTTGAGTAATTCTTGCCGTATTTTGGCTAGCTAAGATCACGGTAATTGTTACTAGAATCTAGTAAAATTTATCAGTACTTTCGGTTAATGAGTGCGTAAAATAAATTACAAGAATCTAGTAATTTTTACTATAAAATTTTTCTTAGTGTAAATTAGTTAGGAAAAAAAAAAAAAATGTATATCTTGTATCACATTTGCGAAATTAGAGTTTCATTGCATGTTGGTAAATGCATGTAAATGAATCAATCTGGACTTTTCACTGTCGCCGATGTGAAGGCCAAAGTATTTTGTAACTTCTTCTAAAAATATTTTCAAAAGCTGTCTGTTTCAAGCTTACGTATTATTGCTTATATTTTTCAAAAATTGATTTTTCTAAATCAATACATAGGTAATGAATCTATTATTTGTAAGCCTTTCACTTTTCTTGTCATGTATAAGATGCGGAACACGTAGATCACCAATTTCATACAAATGGAATATCGTCTGTTTTTCTGCATGCTTATACATGCAGAAGATTGCATGTTCAAACCACCCACAAAGAGGGGCAAAACTATAGGTATTTTCCTACTCTCTTAAGACTGTCTCATTTGTAGTACAATCCACGTTAATGTTATGTCGTTAAAGGAAAAATGTTAAAGTATGCAACAAGTATAATTCTGGTGATTTAAAAAAAAATCCAAGGTTTGTGCCTTGTCATGGGAGTTGAAAAGCAGGGTAAACTTGTACTCTCAAAATATTCTTTTATTTCAGGTGTTCCCTTGTTGGAAAATCAGTTGCAGAATGTAAGCTCCACAATACAGGTTTTGGTTTATCTAAAAATTAATCAAAGAAGGGGGGGGTGGAAGGGGGTCAAAAATGGAGGTTCCGATGAGCCGCGAAGCGCCCGGTTTGCCCTCCCTTTCATTTCCTTTTCATATCTTCCATGAAAAAATGTCATGAAAAGTTACGATATTTTGTTTTCCAAATCCAGTAGATACACTGATTTTTACAAAAAATACAGCAAATGCCTTCTCACGAAGTTCTTCTTAGATGTAAGACTAACCTAGATTATTAATCGATCACTTATACGTTCATGTGCCGATTCTCTATTCAGTATTAGCTCCAGAAGCTCGAAATTTAATTTTTTTTAAAAACCTTTCCGTCGTTTTCCAATTAATGGGTTGAACTTGTAAATATGTGAACGTGACACATTCGTTTTATTAACAGAAAAATGTTGCAATTAAACACGAATGAATTGAAGCTCGATACGAGTTGAAAGATACATAACTGTATTCTTTAGTCGTCCGTATGTCTAAAACAACTTCGGTTTCGTAACATTTTTACAGCGCGCATCATACTTACCCTTTGTATGACTTTGGAATGTACGGAGTATCATAAATACATAATATGTATGTATATAGCCAGTGCCCGTAGCTATCAGTGTCCTGCACGATTCCACCCGTAACCCGCGGTGGAATCCGATCAAGTAGACGGGTAAAATCCTACCCGGGTATAACATCTGACCCGTTCATAGCGAGTAAAGTTACGGGTGCACCCGTAACTACGAGTACTCGTGATTCTTATAAACATCAATCTTTTTTTTCTTAGAACTGTTTTTTAGAATATGTTTTTGTTAAAATTTGTAAATTTGTGTGATAATGAAAAAGTATAAATTATTAGAGAAACGGTGGAGATCAATCTTAGCAAAGTACAAACGAAAAGCGTACAAAATGAATCACGGGTTTTCCGGATAAACTTTTACCCGGGTAGTACGAGTCGAACTCGTTTATCAGACGGGTAAACTCGTAATCGTGCGCTGACGAGTTAACTCGTTTTACTCGTAAACACGTGACCGTGCAGGACTCTAGTAGCTACCATCTGTTCACATAGGAGCACAGAAACATTTACCCTATTTACGTACCTATACTTGAATTTAGTGTGATATGTCTGGATTAGTTGGTACAATGCTTATAGATGTAAGGTTTTTGGACTTAATGTGGTCTGCTAATGACCGGATGTCGTTTGCTGAAGAATCGAAATATTGGGGGGGGGGGAGGATCTGTGTTGCACACATTCCGTTAACAGATGTCGCACTGCTAATTTCTCGGTAGGACAGGTTGTGCAAATTGGTTAAGAGGTTCGCTGGTAGATATATTTATGGGCTGTCCGTGTATGTCTCCTAAGAGGATTCTGATGGCTATTTCAAGATTGCGATTGGAACCGCAGGTGTTTCGGGTGAGGGTCGTCCCGTCATTGATATCCTTTTTGAAGGTCAGACGTTTACTGGGCTGGTGTCTCCAAGCCGAGGTCCATTGATTTTTTCTGATGGAGTTCACGTGGTTTTTGATGTCGTGTGGAGCTAGTGTATCGATAATCGTTCTGCTATCAGCTTGAGCTGTTTGGTTGACAATTTCGTTGCCTGCTACCCGGCGATACGCAGGAATCCAGAGGAATAGTATTTGTACACCCAAGGTGAATAGATGGTGAAGTGTATATACGTGTAGCAGGTGGCTGGTTACCTGGCAGTTGGTGTTGGGTTGTTCCAACTTTTTCAGTGCGGATTCCGAGTCAGAGCATACTATACATATGTATTTGGTAAACCATGCTATGGGCACGTTCAGAAGGCATTGGTAGATCGACATTTGTTCAGCTGTGTGTGCGCTCGCTATTGCTGGTAACGTGAAATTCGTGAGGTGGGTGTCGATTAAGTATGCTGCTTCCACTCTAGTGTTTGACTTGGAGCCGTCTGTGAAACAGAACATGTATTCTGGATACTGGTGCGCGATGACATCAAACGCTGCAGGAGGAGTAGTTCTTATATATTTCATGTCCAATATAATATTTGAACTAGTCGGTGGTTCCAAGGAAGGCCTTTCTTTCTGGTGGAAGGCGGATTAGCTTCCGCGGTATAGATTATATAGCCGTCTGTAGTCGGTGTCAAAAAGAGGGAATTCAGTGGAGATATGGTTACATATTGGGTTTTGGTTTAGCATAAAACAAGTGTTTTCGTCCTAGGTTTTATGGTAGGTTTATTGGAAAGTGTGTGTAGCGTGTAATCAGAAGGAAGAACGGATCGGCGGAGGAATAGTGAGTGAATGCCAGTGAGAGTTTGGGGTCTGAGGGCTGAAGAGGATGGGAATGCTCGAAGGATAATACGAAGGCTAGCATTTTGAAGCGGTTCTAGAGTTTCCAGGAGAGATGGTTGTCCAGATTTGTAAATTATAGAGCCATAATCTTGTTTGGAACGGATTGTGGATTTATAATAAGTTCAACAGATTAGCAGGAGAGAACCCGGAAAGGAGAAATTTTAATTTCACTGAAATTATCGAGTGAAAATGGTTGAACCATTGAGAAACGGGAGATGATGATTCGAAAGTATCCTGGAAATGCGTCAATATTTTTCAAGAAATAGGAAATATAGGTCGTACTTTTTTAATCGGGAAACAGAAATTCTCGATGAACAGTGGTTTAAAAAAAAAAGAAAAAAAGTGGGGAAATGAGATTACATAAGAAAATAATGAATCTAAAATATGTTGAATAGTAATGCGTCAATGTTTTTTGTTTTTTCTCTGGGAACTTAGAAAAATTAATTCAAAATCTGAATTGGTAAACAAAAAAGAAAAAAAAAACACATTTTACTCACCAGCTTGACTTTTGCCCGCTAAACGGACTTGCCAATCAATAATAACAAAAATCACGTTGATAACAGATGACTTTTGTATATGTATGTAGATATGTAGATATAATCCGAGCTACGTGTATGATAGAAGTATCGTCGGTGGCGCGTTTGACACCTCGTCTGTGCAAAATACATTTTTTACTCATCACTTACACATTCATACGAGGTATTTGGAGCCACGTTTCGAAACCCATGCCCATAGGGAGATGTTATATAGCGTCCTCTAGTGGACAACATTGTAACTAAGCACATAGGAGGAATTTTATTCGACGCGTCCGTCAGAGACGAATCCAACTATACCAATAAGTGGTTTTGGCCAAAAATGTCACATACAAGGTGTCAAACGCGCCAGCGACGGTATTCATGTTTGTAAATTAGCTATTTTTGTATGTAGCACCGCAGGCAAATTGAGTATGTCACTCATAAGGGCTCGTTCGTAGAAAGGTTTGTTGTAGGAGGGCTGAAATGTTCTAAACTCTCCTCCTAAAAGCTTTGAAAATAACATGTAGAAGGCAAAAAGGGCGGAGTCATGCTATACAAATCGGCCGGCGAATTGAGCAAAACAAAATTGTGCCCTTCTCACCTTGAAGAATTATTTGCGCTTATGATGCGGTACTGATACGAGTAGAAAATCATTCACTTACCGCGTTTACGAGCAATACGAATATTATTTTTCAGAAAACGTTCATTACTTCATCCCAAG
This sequence comes from Acanthococcus lagerstroemiae, assembly GCA_031841125.1. NCBI lineage: Eukaryota > Metazoa > Arthropoda > Insecta > Hemiptera > Eriococcidae > Acanthococcus > Acanthococcus lagerstroemiae. Next base: position 431,089 of record CM063114.1, read on the forward strand.
TGCGTTTATCAAATTTCATGTTGTGTATACAATTAGTAGGTATGCCACTATTACAGGTATTAGTTAGGTATTCAGAATTATGCGATGACCAACAAAAATGCTATTTCTTTTTCTAAAGCGATAGGTATTTGGTTCAGAATAGTCCCAATCTTCATGTTTTTTTATTTTTTTGCTTGTGTGCAAAGTACTTATTTTACGCGTTGATATCCCCTCCCCTGTTACTGCAAAGTAGGTATCGTTGCAGAAAACTCAAAATGTCGCCAAAAGCAAGATGGACACGCTGCTAATGCCAATACTGAACGTTCCTATGAATCCGATACGGAAATGATTGTTACCTACAATAGGTGTACTTACACTGCACTATAAATAAAATAAAGTTACGTAAGTAGCTATCTGTGTCTACGTATCTGCGTGTTATTTACGATACTGACGTGAGTAACATTCGTACTCGTACTTTCTATCGACCTTGCGGTTTGCATAAAACCGCATAATATATACTTGTAGCTCTACTTCTACTCTGATATGTATTTATCTGTATCGGTGTATGTAGATAAGTACGAGTACATGACATGATAATCTCTACCAGACCTACTAGAGCGTATTTTTCGCATCGCATCGCAATGCGCTATACTGCGCTCGCGCTGCGCCGTTCATCGTATCGCACCGCAGCTTAGCACTGCGTCGGATTCGCGCGGAATAACGTTGCACCATGCAGACACGGACTCGAACACGGCGCGGGCGCGAGCGCAGACAGCGTGAAACACTGTACCTAACCTAAGTTGATACACGGATACGATGTGAGTTGGTGTATTTTAAAGGCATGTATGTATGTCTGCGTGTATTATGTATGTTTGTATGTAGGTATAAGTTATTATGCTTTTACTTATGCGCTTGTAACTCATTGACGCGTGAAATCATTCAAAACTAGTTACTCGGTCAAAGTCGGTGGTTTACATAACAAAATGTTCCTGTAACAAAATGAAATAATTCTTTTTTTCAATCTATATCCCGAGGGTAGTGTTAATTAGACCAATTCGGCAACGCTTCATCCTGGCGTATGTAAGTAATGTAAGTACCTAAAAAGAATGTTTTTGGTTGTCGGCTTTTTCGGTCTGGCGTGTAGGCAAATACTTTCCTCGCTCCGTTGTATGAAATATAAATCCATTTTTGCAACGTACCTAGTTAGGCGAACTGGTTCGAGTTAGTGTACTCCGAATATAGTCACGTAGATGTGAAAACTGTTACTTTCTCACCATACGACTGTACATTTACTCGCGTATTCGTATCAAGTTAAAGAACGTTAACAGGCCCAGCATCATCACCGTCTTGGTCTTGATCCGCCGTATCATAGCTTCTTTATACTCGAATTATCATTCCTGGCCAGCTGCGTGACCAAGAAAGCACCGTATTAATACGAAAATTTTCTTTATTTCTTCTCGTCCTCCCTGTATCTACATTCTAATATTCTAATTACCTACGGCCTGAAATATGCGATTTTTTATGCGTGTGATTTCCATACAGAACGTTATGTTTTAATCATACTGAGGAAAGACTGCACGGAAAAGTCGAATTCTCACTGTTTTTCATCTCAGTACATGTGGAATTCCTCAAAATCGCGTTTTCTTCGTACATTTGTTACAAACAAAAAAAAGGTCGGGTAGCATATGTCTGAAACAGGGAGTTCAGGGAGTTTTGTATCCGTATCACACTATACTGTTGTAGCCTACTTACTTGGTATGTATGTATGTATGTACTTACTTGAGAATGTACATGTTTAAACAACATAGGTAGGTAGTCGATTCGATATCCATGAATACTCAGGTATCTTATAAGCATCGTTGGAAAACTTCAGTGTACACCTACTTGAAATATTCGATGACGACTAAATAGCCAGCGTGCTGATTGTCTATTCGTAACTGGGTAGACTTTTTTTCCTGCTCGTTGAGAGGCCAATCCGGAACTTTCTCCGGTGACTCCGTGTATTCGTCTATGTACAGTAAAATAAAAATTTGCCGCGTCTCCCCCCCCCCCTCCTTTGCCTTACATACTTTCGATTATGTTTAGCGCGGGCCAGGGAGGAGAGAGCTCACATTTTTAAACCACATATTGTATATGAAATATTTACACATAAAAATTTACAACCTTAAGCTAGATACAACTATTCTGTCTGTCTGTTGTCCAGTAGCGGTCATTATCGCAGTCTGCTTCGGGTTGTTTGTTGTCTCCTTTGATTTCACGACACTTTCCTGTCGGCTGCCATCTTCCTTCCCCGCCCACCACTTCGGCAACATACCCAAGACGGGAGAGTCGTTCCAGGTAGAGGGGGTACTTCCATGGTCAGACAGTTACCACAAGACTTCAGCCTCAAGTACTGTATCGCTTCATCAATGTGGATCGAGCAAATGAGTCGGGTACTGGTTCCAAGGTCCCCTACCAGCGACGCTCCTCGGGACGGGAACGCTCGCAGGTGCCGAGATGTTACTGGGCTTCTCTTTTTTTCATCAACCTTTCTCACCCGCAACTGTCATTGTCTCTTCTGCTGCTGTAGCTTCGGTGGAATGCTGATGTTCAGTGCGTTGGTGATGGTGGGCCCGCCCTCTTCCAGGCTCTTCATCGCTCTGGGGCCGCCCTCTTCCAGGCTCTTCAACTGGTGTCTAAGGGATCTCCCTGATTTCTGCCAGTCAATATTGATGTTTGATGTGCCGCCAACAGGGGCACTGGGTACGGGTTCACTCCGATTCCCAGTGCTGGTACCTGCAACAGCTTCTGGACAGCGGGTACGGTTCAACCCCAATCCTGCTGGCTGTCCATTGATTGGTGCTGGTAACGATATGGTGGTGGTGGTGGTCGCCGCTGGGAATAGCGCGTTCTCCGCTTCCCGAAGCCAACACACTGTCTTCGCCGCGAATTCGGCCCACACATTCCATTCCTCCGGTAGTGGAATGGGTACGTGTAGACCAATCAGCGCGCACTCTGTGAAAACGTGCTCCACAGACTGCTTAAACATACTCTCACACTCGCACTGTGGAGTGTCGCGCCGTCTCATCTTGTTCGGACTCGGCGAAGCATCTGTGTCCCGTCAGCGCCTCCACCGACCAGTCGGCGCCTCGTAGTCACTAACCGCCGTCACTGTTACCTGAACAACTGGTACCAGATGCTTAGTTGTTGTTGACTACTTACTGCCTCTACAGCATCGACATCAGTACAGTCACAACAGTAAGCCAGCAGTGTCTTCGACAATACCAATTACTGCATGTGCAATGACAACTCTGTCTATCGAGTCCATTTTTTTCTTTTTTAACGCATAAGTGAATGGATAATGAACCGAATGAAAAAATTGTTTTCCCTTTCAGTCATAAGTTTGTATTGTGCAAAATATTTTCGAATTTTACTCCATCATCAATGTACTGTTCTTTTACGTTGTAAGAGAACTGTACACTTTTGTGACCGAAATCCTTTTTCACTACAGATACAGACTTACAACTGAGAGTGAACAGGTTTTTTCTCTAACTTAACTCTCCTACTTAGCCTGTAGTATCCTCAACAATGACAAAACGTGTTATATGCAGTAAGTGATTACGCATACTCTGTTGACAGAACCCCTAGACGTTAGTCCACACGCAACCTCAACAGTCTGACTCGGGCTTCAGGTAGTTAATTTGAAAGACCAGCCGCATATCTCCCCTGCTAGTTCGTGAAGTAGGCAAATCGATTCCGGCATGAGGGATACACGCCGCAACCATACTAGGGCCGCATAATTGCTGTCCATTCCTCAGTGATGACTGTCCATCGATTTTTCGATCTGCAGCTTCAACCAACTCGCAACGTCATAACGTCACAAAGCAGTTGTACCCAGACACTGAATTGCAGTCCATCAATGCTTTCTCGATAACGCTCGAGCACCAGTCTCTACAAACTATGTCGATCATATTTTATAGCATCCTCTTCACAATGAATTTCTGTCGAACTTCGTACTCGAGTTCGCTATTCGGGAAAGTAATGACATGTAACTTATTCTAACAGATTAAATAGGCTACAATACGAAATGTCCAGCGAAAAGTCATCAATAAGTGAAGTATCTCAGTAACCCAAATACTAAGCGCCAATTACTCGCGTTGCTAACTTTTTTTTTTTTTTTACAAATTTTCACTTCCTAGACAAAATTTTACGATAGAAGATATTTCTTGAATGGACGCTTTTGTTATGATATTGGCATAAATGGCCATAAACACTTTTTTATAGATCGATAACCTTGCTGTTTCGCGCGTTGGAGGTTTGTGTTTCGACCCTTATGACCATTCTTCCTTCTTCATTGAAGTAGGCACCTACCTATTAAATCAGAGAAAGTGAGTTCGAATACGTATTTTGTGCAACTCTTGTCGCGAAACTCCCAGCCCAGTTGGCCCGCAGAGGAGGCTGGTCGACTGTGTTTAGCTAGCGAGATTCGGCGGTTCCGGTCAACCGACCGGAACGCATCGCCGTTGGCCGAGGATCATGCCTCGTCGCGAGTCAACGTATTTTGAAAAATTCGGGAACGGCCCAATATATCAATGCGCGGCACAGAATGAATACAAGTACGAGGTTGACGATTACGTTGAGTACAAAAGTTCATCGGAAACTGCATGAACGAAATGTGCGATGAGGCGGAATTCTTAAGATTAACCAACTAACACTACGTTAATAAAAAAGAAAGGTAATCGCGTACACTTCCATATAGACAGATATTAACAGCTTTCGCGGCGCGGAGTAATTCAAGTTTTGTTTAAATTCGTTGGTAGAACGGCGCGGAAGGTTCGTGGCATTTATGGCGGGTGGTGCAGCCTAACTAATTTCCCTGTTTCATAACTCTGCCTAGGTGCGCCGGTAAAGGAGAAGTTTGATAATGAGGAATAGCCGACCCTGGCTGGGGGGGGGCAGTCGACTATTCGTAAGCTTCGTTCGTAACCTACTGTGAGCCAATCAGGTACACGGCTGAAGCGATACGGACGAGTGGGGGATTGGTCAGGAGCTACAACTCTTTTGGAAAGACTGTAAGGGGTGTAGTCGCCTATACTTATACTCGAAGGATTCGCTCGCAATCTGCTGGGAGCCAATCAGATACGTGGCTGAATCACGCCGAGTGTGGCCTAATCCTTTGATTTTGGTAGGGTCCGTGGGGACACGGTCGTAGTCCGATGCGGGTGAAATCGCAAGTTCGTAACCTGGCGGGAACCAGCCAGGTACGCGACTTACGGTTAATTCGGTCGCTGGACGTAGTAGAGGATTTTGCGGGTGTACCTGCGACGTAGCAGGGGTCGCGAGTAAAGCCGAGATATATTAGTTTTTCGCAGCCTGCTGGGTGCCAATCAGGTACGCGTAGAGACAAGTAGATCGTAAGCCCTTGAATTAGAAGTAGGCTAAGAGAAGGCGCAGCGGTGCGACAAGAAAAGCGGTAGTAGGCTAAAAGGGAGCGGTAAGGGTTTTAGGCGTATAGCGAGAGGCTACGGAGTAGAAGTTTTTAGGCGGGAAAAGATAGGTTTCGGAGCTAGGCAAGGTGGTAAGAGATATATACAAGAACGGCGAGATGAAGCTTGAACTTAGCCAGCATTGCGAAGCGAGACACAGATTGACTGTTTTGGCGAGAGAGTCACCAATCGCGTGTCTTGAATGAAGGTGGAATGGGAGAATTTATAGGGATGCATCACGTGTATTGGTGTCGCAAGATCTGGTGGGTCTAAAGAAAAAACGGAACGTTATACAAAATGCGGCTGCGGCTCGATGATCGGACTCGTCGATATCGGGGGAGGGGGGCTAAAACAGTCACGAGAATACAGGCACCAATGGCTGAGGTATGAAAGGTGAGCGCCAAACGTGCGATCAGCGTATCTTTGGATGCTCGGAATTGGTTTGGGAAGAAGCGGAGGACAAGAGGGATGCAAGCGATACTGGTTTGCGAGGGTGCATAATTAGGCCGTGTGACTACCTGTGGAGGCATTCGGACAGTTGGTTTGCAAATTCGAAGATTTTAGAACGGCAAGAGTGTCGTCATTACACTCTGTACGTGCAACTTAAATTTGAGAGCTAGAACGAACATTCGGTGTTCAGGTAGAAAGTGAGCGAGTCGAACTGTTTCGTTTCCGGATATATAAAGAGAGATGTACTCACTCGTACATCTGAGAAAACTCTTTATCTCATCCCAACTTCGTTACTTGTGTATATCGGTCCTCTTTCTGGCACGCACGACCAAAATGTAAACGAACGTAATTAGAATCGCGTAATGCTGATTCGGTTTTTTTAAAACATCTTTAATGCCATTAAGTATTGAAGGTTTTTTATAACAGCGGCAACGATTGTTAAGACTACAGCGAGGAGACTTTGGCGACGATTATGTATATAGGTGCCGCTAAATCCGAAAATCACGATCGTATCCAAGGGCAAATTGAAGACATTAATATCGTATCATTTTGTAACGGGATTCAATTTTCTGTTTCATTTAGTCATGACTTGCAAACTTGCGACTGGCCAAGAAATGTCGGCTGCGGTGTTTCCGCAGCCGCATCTGCTGCTTCCATTAATAACGCCAACAGTGTACATACCGCACCCGGACATGACGAATTGAGGAGCAGGCAAACGACGTCATCGTGGAAACACGAAGCCTTACATCAGGTACCACAGCAGCAACATCAGCATCAACAGGATGAAATTCCAGACGTAAGTAATATACCTACACATCAAATCATTTAATTCTAAATATCTACCGAGGTTACCTGCGAAGTAGGTAAATACCTAAGCATTCGGTGCCGTGCAAATACGTCTTGTGTTGGTGTATAATATGATTATCTTAATTACCCGCGTACTGAGGGATTATTCACGGATAAAGGCGGATATGACGATCTTCAGGCGACTCAGTACGCGTACATCTGTATGCCAGTATGTTAGACACCTCCCCCCCTCCGCGGTAGTGCACTTATGTACGTATATTATGCATCGTGAACGACAATTAAATAGCATCCTTCCCCCCCCCCCCCCTCCACAACTTGAGAAAGTAAACCCGTGGTTGTACGTATTCGTTTTAGTGTCTTTTTAAGTGTTGGAAAACGGCTTACTCTGTATACCTATCTTAAACAACAGTAACCAGCTTACGTTATCCACTGTAAAACATCATTGTAATCAATTTCGAAAAACCTTATCGACTTGCGTATTTTCATGCGCTAAATGAACATTTCATGAGAGACGATTTAAGCCGGTATTGAACTGTTTCCAGTTTTGTTATTGAAGATAGGTACGTTGAAGCGTGACATTCCAAAACAGACTCGATCCATTTTTATAAAAAATAAGTGAGATGCGCGATTTGGTGGAGGAACATATGTACAGTGTGCGGATTAATCAGCCTACAGCATGTGTTCCTGTAACCATACACGTAGGCAATGCGCGGGCGTCGCCGTCTCCTGTGTTGCGTATTGCAGTGTGACGGTATGCACGGTATTCTTTTGCTCTTCTGAAAAGTTCTAAAATGGACTGAGTCTGTTTTGGAAGGTCACGCTTCGTATAAATAAAATGCCGCTCTTGCTGATGTACTTCCTTTGTCTCATCATCGATCATCTAAATGAAAAAATAACTAAAAATATGATCACGTTCGTAGTTCTGAAGGAATTTTATAACTACAATTTCTGTTTCACATTCATTAAACGTAGATCTTCTCAATCATCGACGATGTGTTGTTTCTGATCTTCACACAGCGTGAGTGCATGCGAGTAACTATTCGCGCTGCGGCCAAAAGTATGTCACTGGCCTCCGTACTTTTGAAAGGGACTAAAATTGCAATTGTTTTCTAACTTAAGCGAGTACAAAAAATCCCATCTGGATTCTGGGTGTCGAATGTCGAGTATTGAAAATTCCTTCATTAATCTTTGATCAGTTAGACACTACATTAGTAACTGTATCATTTATTTGTCAGGAAGAGAAGCGGATTCAGGACACTTTTGTAATAAATACTATACGTAGAAATCAGTACCGACTAGGTCGTGTTTTTCTTCTGTCTAATTCCAACGAGTGCCAGGCGAATCGCTCGATGGAAAAGTAAAAATCCTAGAATTCGAACTTGGCCGTATAATATTAAAGGGATACATCACAATCATTAAAGGGGGAGAAGGTTGCAGGCATCTGATTATGTAATGATTACCCAGGTGGAGAGATGGGAAAGAGGGATGAGGGTTTCTATGACTCATTATATGTATAATCAGTCCGTACTAGTGATTTTTTCGAAATTCCTGAGACGTAGTACGAGAGTAGAAAGTCGAAAGATTACCTATTGTTGTTTATGGAAGTCTAAAATATAGGCCAAACTCGGCTCACGCATTATATAATTATGCATGCATTGATTCCCCCTTCCTTCCTCTTCAGATTCGGGAGGAAAGAAAGTAAAAAACCATTTTTATGAGGAATCCGGTTTAGCGAGCCAAATTTCTATTTATAAACGTTTTTCGAGTACGCGATAGTTCTCGAGAATTTTGAACTAATGTAAAAAAGTTAGCGAAAAGGTTTGTGTTTGGTACGCTGTATAGTCAAGCCACCACCTTTCACAATATTCCAGGGGTAAAAGGGCCACTTTCCCGAATGCAGTTTCCCGACAGACTATTTTCCCGTCAAATCTTTTTCCAGATGAAAAATATCACGACAGCTAATTTCCCGAAAAACAATTCTCGACAGCTCAGATCCCGAAACTTCAAGAAATTTTATTTCAGTGCTACGCGTATACGTTGTCATGATAAAATGATAAGTGGTTTCCTCCACGTATTCCAATAATTGTAAAAAAAAATAATATCTTACGAAAGTTCAAAGGTCGGATCTGTAATCAACGCAAAAATTTTATTTCCAAATATTGCTTTCTCTTTTCTATTGGTAAAGTATGAATTTAAAAAGCTGTGTGAAAATGGTGGGGCTAACTTTAAAAGTGCCGTCCAGAAACCGTACTGGACTTTTACAAAGCATCTCCCACATTCTTCCTGGTCGCATATACGATCACTCTCCCTGCGTTGGGTGTACAACTATTGTTTGCTAGTACAAATGGCTCCCCTTGTAGCGTTTGTTGATATAGTCAGCGATAGTCTTCGGATTTAGTGATAAATTTTTACGTCGAGTGCGCCGAATTGTCCTACGAATGGACTCTCTTTCGGGAAGTTGACTCAGCATATTTGAGAGAACTCCCGAGTAGTTCATTGCGGACGAACTGACGCGGTGCCTGTTCAAGGTGTTTTTCAGCCTTGCGCTTGATCTGTTCCACCAATATTTCGGCTTTCACAGTCTCTCGGTTCGGTGGGTGTGTATATGCTTCGACGTGTCTGGTCCAGTCACAATACTGACAGGATTTCCAGTTCTGTGTTCCGCAGGCTATTTGTCACAGCTCGTGCAGAACACTTGCTAGATTGGGCTCGTTGACAGTCCCAATAGTTCAGCGCTTTCCGCTCTCGGAATTTCAGGTAGGTAGATGAAGCCGTCCACGAACAGTTTCTTTCCTATAATACTGTTGCCATTTCGAAAACTTTTATGAAGTCCCGATAGCTTTGTGTGGAGAGTACCTTACTTTAAAATAATTACCACGACACCGAAAATTAAACTGACAATTCTGTCCTCCTCGTTATCGGTGAAATTGGAACTCTGTGTACAAACGAGATAAAGTTCTGTCGAAAAATTGCAGTCGGGAAAATTTGATGGTTGGGAAAAGATTTTGTCGAGAAATTGCATTCGGGGAAAAGGGTTGTCGAGAAATTGCAGTCGGGAAAATTTGATGGTCGGGAGAAAAGGTAGTCGGGAAATTGCATTCAGGAAAAGGACCCGAATCATTCCACGAAGTTTGCTTGTTATCTTGATTTTCCTGATTTTTTCTCTTTACTGTGATCATATTCGCTGATGAGCCAGGTGTCTACCGAGGTGTCCCATGAGACCATTCTCGAAGGGAAAAGTGGGTGCAGGGCCCAAATTTTCTATCTGGGCACCCGAAATCTACCAAGTTTGGCAAGTTGATACTCATGCAAGCGGGAAAAAACAAGTTTGCCAACCTCGAATACAGTCGGAAAAAGGGAGAGCGGTTGCGGCACTTCGCCACCGGTCATTAGGCCCCTGTATCTACCGATACTTATTGATTCGATTATTCTTAAAAAAATTTGTAAACTCATTATCGGCGGTAGTACGAATTTACGGACAAATAGTTATGTAATCGAGAATTGCCGAGTTAACTGTTTTCATCATATTTCTTGCTCGTGTTTCTAGAAACATTTATACGACGAAGAGGATCTTGGTCCAGTTGAAGAAATTGAAAGTGATCGTCAACAACGTGTTTATCGTGGACAACCACCTACTCTGGGCCAAGTAGCCAGAGACAGAGATGGCATTGTTAGACACGTTAATGCATTGCAGGTTAGTTTATCGTTCTTCGCAGAACCTTGTACCATCATCTAAGTAATTACGAATGCTCCGACTTGCTTGTAGTTACTCGTTATTGCGTCCGAAGTGTGACTCGAATCGCTGTGTCTTTTCTTGCGATTTCCGAAAGAGATAAACCCAGATGTTCCGAGTTTGCCCGTGTAAATTTTTGGCTGTTTTGCACGCGCGTGGGTAGCTATATTCTGTACGAACCTACTGGTTGGTCTTCCAAAACACAAGTATGGCTGTATGCGAGAAGAGGGTACCGATCTAATAATACCTTATGATTAGTTGACAGCTGCTTGTGGTATTCAATTATCTAACGTAAATTTCCAATTATCTACTCTCGAAATAATAAACGAGAGAAACAGTACGAGTTAATTGGAACGAACATCTTTCGAGGGTACAAACAATACCCGAACTTTTTCTTCATTTCGTTACATAAATTAAGAAGATAAGTAACTGCATCGACCAGTTAATTTCGTAAACATTGATCATTTTTATAACGCGATATTGGAACGTGCCTGTGTGTATATGCTCGTAATGTACATATTATACCTACTGCCTAAAACTTACCTACTGTCTTATGGTGTACGTGCACTCTCGCTTGCTGTAACGATGTTCGAGAACTTGCACCTACTACAGGGTTACCAACCGGTCAGTATTTTTGTGGCTGGGTCGGTAAAAAGTAAAAATGAATACCGACCCTAACAATACTTAACTTATGATAAAAATAAGGGGAAAATTTTTTGAAAATTCGGCGGGTCGGTAATTGTTTTTCATGGAGCTGGCAACCCTGACCTACTAATGCGTCGTAATGCTTGTAAATACAGGTGCCCATACGAATTTATTTATCTAAACGTACTTCTTCCGATTTTTATTCCCCCTGGTAGTCGAGCTTCCATAGGCGTACGGAATTGTATCGGTCTCGCTGCATGAAGGATGCATGCAGATATAGGTTTAGAGCGAGCTTACTAGTGGCGCACAGTGGGAGATTTCAAAATTTGAAGCCTGCAAAAATCGGATTCGTGAAACTATTAACAACAATATGTATATCAATTTAGTGGTATTTTGGCTCGCTGAGTTCATATTTGAGCTCGCTGAGTTCATATTTGAGCTTATTTTTACGCCATCTGGTAACCTACCTCCTTTATTGGGGGATGAAAGTCCAAAAATTTTGAAGAAATCGTGTTGAATATCTAAAAACATGTTTATTGAGGCGCTAAATTCGTTTTTGAGCTCATTTTTTTACCCCAGCTGGGTAACCTACCCCTTTATAGAAGATGAAAATCCAAATTAAAGAAAAAAACTCGAGTTAGGTGTCTAAATATATGTTTTTTGAGGCGTTTAATTTGTTTTCAAGCTTATATTCACCCCATCTGGTAACCTACCCCCAATACTGGGGGATGAAAATTCAAATTTTTTGAAAAAATTGAACTGGGTATGTAAATGTATTTTTTTTTTGAGACGCTAAATACGTTTTTGAGGTCATATTTACCCCATTACCCCATCCGGTAACCTACCCCCTTTACTGGAGGATGAAAATTCAAAATTTTTGAAAAAATCGAATAGGGTCCCGGACAAAAGTTTAGAATGGCATGATATTTCGTAGACGCTTAGTTCGAAGCATTAGAAAAAAACACTGCGAAAGCAGAATTTTCAAAAAATCCATAGAAATAACGCCTGTAAGTTGCGCTGCATGAAAAACGGTACCTGGATGTGTACCCTGTAGCGATGACATCACGTCATGCCAACCGGGCGGCGAACGCTACGCGATCCGAGTTTCGGTGCAAATTAATATAGGAACCTAACGGTATAGGAACAGTGAGAATGTCGTTTACTTGTTTTTCACAGTTGAATTGTAATTTTGGTTTTGAATTTCTAATTATTTTTCCATTTTATGGTGACCATGAATTACTGGGCCGGGCCGTCCCAAAATGCATTAACACTTCAACAAATCACCCTGAAAAGAAGTTTTTCTTATCTCCTTTTGATATGCGAAAACAGAAGAATGGGGTTAAAAAAGATGAGAGACCCTGAAGATCTTCCCACAATTTCAACGTAAGTTTGAGCTCTAGGTACATGGTCCTTGATTGCTCAAAAGTTTTTATAAAGTAGTTTCAATCTGAATGAAAAGCGAATTCGTACAATCTTGGCGACTATCTTACCATTAATAGCCGTGATAGTGAAACATTTCATACAATGGCTAACTTCATTTCGAGTAAAAATTAGGAAATTCGACTTTCAGTTGAGAGGGGGAGGGGGGAGAAAAATTGCCTACGAATATTTTTTTAAACTAAAAATTCGCCGACAGAATTTTTAATAATTCAGGGTGTTTAACTGTCATTTAAGTCATTTAACGTCAATTATTTTGGAAGAAGGTTATTTATGTAAGTCATTTAAAGTCAACTATTTTCAATCATGGTCATTTAAAAATTTAAGAATCAGCAAATTATGCCTTGAAGGAGAGAGCAAAGACTTAGAATTAGAAAATTCCATTATAATGACCAGGGCTGCAATTTTTGTGCAAATGCATTATTTGTATCTATGGCATACATACCAGAAATTTGAAAAGATTTTCACGAATCGCAGATTTATTCTGAGTGAAATGAGCAGCACTTCATTTTACATATTTCGGATATATTTTGGTATTTACTGCATACTTTGCCACAATTCTGCTTACGATTAATGAATCAACGAAAAAGTTTTAGACTTCTTAGATAGAGACTTTGCTAGATCATTTTGAAAATGTATATAAATTGTCTCAGTGTTGTATCCAACTTAATTCTTCCTTTAAAATGGTACCCTTATTGTATCTATTTTATAGGGGTGTCGAAAATCGAAAATTTTTCTTATCGATTTAAATCAATTTGTTGGCCTTTCTTACCGATTCAGATCAATTTAAATCGATAATTCAATAATTTTTCAAGCTACGTTCAACAAGAGTCCATATTTCTCTTAATTGAAGCCTGTAGCCTGCACTCCTGCAACCTTGTAATTCGGTATTGTGAACAGGAGCCAAATATACACGAAAATGGGAAATCAGAGTTGAAATGCTGATCATATTTGTCTTACAAACTAGCTCTGGATGATGGGAAATGACGAGATGGAACATTGCATTCGCAATTTGTATTATTCTTTTCTGAACTGAAAAAAAAAGAAAAAAGAAACAGGTTTAAAGAGTTGGTACATAGGTAGGTACCTACTAGTTCGTTTAGTAAGAATTATAAAAATGAAACACCAGAAACTGAGAAACTTAACGAACAATCAATGTTATACATGAAGGAAAATCGATAACTCAATGATCCTTATCGATAAAAGGCAAGCTTAGCGATTTTCTAACAGCTCTGACCGATTTGCACGTTTATACGTACATATGTATTTTACCATTTTGGCGTATTCATAGCAAACTGGGCCGAGAGGAGGTTATTTAAAAGTGATTTATTTTCAAAATTCGATTTCGTTAGACACTCTGAAATTGAAAATCTGCCGATTTTCCAATCGAAATATTTTTTAATTGGGGAAAAAAATTAAAAAAACAAACAAAATTCAAACATTATTACATTCTTAAAAAATTAACTTTCCAAAAAATAAAATTTCGCCCAGAGTTTTAAAATTTGCCAACCAGGCCAACCATGCCAAATTAGGGAGAGGGGGTTAACCCCCCCACCAATAATTTGTCCCTGATATTGCCCATAGCATTTAGGCGGAATTTTCGGATGTTCAAGCTATAATAGGTACACAAAGTAGTATTAATTTTCTGCTCAGGACACATTTTCGTTTGAATAATACATATACGTAATATAAGTATATACATAATGTTTCCTTCCATTTGTATCCATTCTATGACTGAATTAATATAGGCTGACCTCATCGAACTAAGAACAGTTCAAATCGCAGCATAACATTCTAGTAAAATTTCGTTCATCATGCCTCAAAAGAACGCTTAAAATCTCTTTAATTTGCGCCTAGACTGATAGATCATTGTAAAACTTGGAAGCAGGGCCGGCAAAAGTCCATTTCCACTAAAAATCCACATTTTTAAAGAAATTCGATTTTCTTAAAACTTATCGGTACTTATTGGATGTTCTTTATGTTTCATTTTCCTTGGGAGGGGTTGGGGTGCTCCAGGGTTTCTTATTTAGAAGTTTTCTATTTGCACCAGGTGAGAAAATGAAAGATCGCCAGTCCTGCTTAAGAGTGCGCTCCCAAAATAAAATGAGCGTCTTAGAAAATAGGGCCTGATGTACTTACGGTCCTGCTTTCCAACCTTAAATCAGGTGATTTTGAATAATATTCCAATACCATTGCGATTAGACGTTCAAGTAGATTTCTCGCATCAACTTTTACAAAATCACCTATTTTTATTTTATTATTTTCGGCGTAGAATTATATCATTGTCTGGAATTTAGTGTCTTTCTAAAAAAAAACAAAAAAAAAACAACTATCAATATTAAATCCATTACATCAGAAATAATCTGAATTAAACCCGATATTTCAAACGCCGCGCGAAAGTACCTGTATGTACAATTTTATACGGACTTGCGATCGCAACGCGGTCTACTGGCATGGTGTGACGTCACATTCTGTGTCACGAAACGAATGTTACGTTTTTCAGGTGGCTCGATTTCACGCAACTTCAAATTCGTATATCTCAGCTTCTAAAATACCTTTTACATTGGGGTTTTCACCAGAATTATTTATTTCATCCAAAGAATATGAGTTTATGTTTTTTAGAAATTCGTCCGGGACCCTATTGGGTATCTGAATGTATGTTTTTTTAAACGCTGAATTCGTTTTTGGGTTATGTTTACCTCATCCGGTTACCTAACCCCCTTTATTAGGAGATGAACATTCAAAATTTTTGAAAAAGTCAAAGTGGGTGTCTAAATATATGTTTTTTGAGACGCTAAATTAGTTTTCGGGCCTATTTTTATCCCATCTGGTAATCTACTCCCTTTAGAAGGGATGAAAATACAAAATTTTTGAAGAGAATCGAGTTGGGTGTCTAGATATATGTACACATGTTTTTCGACGCGCTGAATTCGTTTCTGAGCTGTATGTAGGTACCCCATCTGATAACTTGAACCCTGTATGAGGGGGTGAAAATTTAAGATTTTGACAATATCGAATTAAGTGTCTAATTATATAATTTTTTTAACGTACTGAATTAGTTTTTAAGCCTATTTATGTCCGATCTGATAACCTACCCCGCTTCAAGAGGGATGAAAATTCAAAATTTCTGAAAATATAAAATTGGTTATCCAAATATGTTTCTAGATAATATATGCTGAATCTTAGAAGTCAACAGTAGAAAGAAAACACCAAACTTGAAGAACAAATAGAAGTACTTTATCCATGTCTTCCTCCCTCACAAAAAAACAAAAAACAAAATAGTCATACTCGTAAAGAATTATCAAAATTACAGTAAAATATTATTTATCGACATAATTAAAATTTGATAAACTCTTTCGCTTTCCTCATCCTCTTCGTCATTGTCAGAATCCATACTTGGTTGATTTTGTAGCAAATCTGAGACAGCATTTGGTATTCTTTCTTCCTGCTTGCTACGTAATTTGATTGCTTCCATCGAGTTATTAAATGAGCGCAAACCATGGTAATCTTAGGTCGGAGACTTGTCTCCGTGTCATTTTCGATTGCAAACTCTCCAACCGTCTTATATTTCATATAAGCTCTGCTTTGCAGCCGCTGTCTGAAAACCAACTTCAGCTTTCGTTTTTCGAAGGTGATCATATACTTCTCTGTTCTTGCAAAAGAAAAATATAAAAAAACGTGATATGCCTGGTTCAAAATGATCTTAAAAGGTTTCTAGAATCCTAAAACAGATTCCTCTTTTTTTCTCTTTTTTTTTTTTTTTTTTTTTTTAATATATATAATTATGTTAAGCTGAATTCGTCAAATTGCCGATTTTGTTAACTCGGCAACAAAAATTTGCTGAATTTATAAAACCGGAAGAATATTTTGCCTATTTTATAAAATCGGCAATATTTCTACAGCATCTGGAAGGTAAATGCCGAGAACATTTTCAAATAAATTTATATGAACACATCAGAACCAAATTAACTCTTTCGACATCACCGAAAACTGTCAACTCAAACGTTCTTCGCACATGATAGTATCGCTGATTTTTTTCCACGCCGTCGACATTTTTTAGGATCCCTTGTCCAAGGTCCACTCTTGATCCGTAGTAAATACATATAAAACAAACTACACGTACGTACGAAGAACGAAATGTAGCTCAAACTGCACCTAATGTACGAAGAACGATGAAAATGCACTGAGGTAAGGCAGGGAAAAACGTAAAGATTATGATTGCGAATGTAATCAAATCATAAGTGCAACACTTAATCTGCATGATTCAATTGTACGTGTATGAACTTGTTTCATTCTTCACTCGGAGATGGTCATTGAACGCGATAAAGCAGAAAAAATAAGAAAAGGAAGAAAGGAAAAAGAAATATTAGACAGGTCTACATTTAAATGCGATAAATCTGCTTGTTTTATGAAATCGGCAACCATCTGCCCATTTTATAAAATAGGCAAACAATTTTGCCGATTTGATAAATTCGGCAAAATTTCTGTCGAGTTTACAAAGTCGGCAATTTGACGAATTCGGCTTAACATACATATAAAATCCGGTCAATGATCGTGCATTACAGTACACTGTATACACAAATTGGTATCAACTTCACAAATGATTGAGTGAAAGGTGAGGAAAAACTAAAATTTACTACATTTATTAAAAAATAGTTCAGTACCATCATTTATGGCCTTTTAATCTGGTTTTTGCCAAAGGCGGGAAGTTACGAGAAAATGTACCCGTTGACATTTGAAGCACATGATTAGACGAAACTAATGCCGCTGGAACCATATTCACAAAAACTACTTCTGGAACATAATGTAATATCTACAAATTAACATAAAAATTAAACTTACTTTATCTCCATTAAAAAAAAAAAAGAAATCCAGATCAAATCATGAAACAATTTAAACCACATGAAAGATGAAGAAATTCTTTTTCCAATGATATACACATCACACTATTTTGCATCAAAAACCCCTGAGTTAATACATATTAAACAAACAGACGGTAACCACTGGTTTACTGAGCTAGGCATAACAATACTCTTATCGCGTTGCCATGGTGAGCAGGTGACTAGCACAGATTCAGTAGTTGGAGTATAACGAACACCTGGACCAATTTTTACCTAATTCCAGAAACTTTTTTTTTGACTTTTGCAGAGTCAAATTCTTGAATAATCTCCCATTGTATGGCGGTTCGTATCGCTGTAGGTGTTACCGTATATACCTTATAAAAATTACAATTTTAATAGCTAATTTACCAAACTATTCGAATTAAAGTAGTTAATCACTAAGGCTATAGAAGGCTCATGTAGGAGAATGTGAGCGAAATGTGAAACCGGAAGTAGCGAATGGAGTATCGCGACTGGAATTGTGAATTTAGTCGAATTGAAGCGACAAAGGAAACGCGTGTTGACTGAAAATAAGAAGTTAAGTCACGTTTGCGTTCCTAGCGCAGTGTGATAGAATAGCATTTTATCCGGACCAAAGTCGATTAAGCGCTAAAAATTTACCGAAAATTTATTAAATACACATACGAGTTATTTTTCACGTAGCACATTTTCGGTGGGCCCAGAGGCTGATATCTGACCAGAAATGAAGCTAAAAATACCTCCCTTTTCTCCGAAAAGTCGGTAATACAGCAATTTACGACACTCGGGTGTAAGTTATTCCAGACTCGCTGATTCCAAATTTTGATTTATTATATATTCGACCCATTTTTGGGGCCGCGAGGGCCCAAATTCCACCAGAAGCGGGGCTTATAATCAACAATAATGATGCAGTACAAAGAAATAGGTATTTTTCACTCGCCGAATCTGAATTTTTATTTAATTTTACCCTTGAGAAGTTATGAACCGAATTCGTCTAGGATCTGAGCATAACTTGAAATTATTGCCCACGAAAAACGTAAGTATATCTAGATACATTATGTCGCTGTATGGTCGATGCTCTTTACATTAGATCCGAATTCGTCTAGAAACTGAGCTAAGCTTGAAATGATGACCCAATAAAAATGTTGTACTCAGATATGTTATTTAATGCTCGTTAACATTTCCTCACTGGTTCTCTTTGCGATTTACTTTTTTCCAAAAGTTTCGTTGTTAGCTCCGTAGGTGTATCAAAAAGTAAGTTCACTGTTGCCATAGCGAGAGTAAAAATGAACAAAACGTAAAATGGTTGTAACCATATGTGTTTGGTGAGTTTCCCCCTCCATAGTCGCGACCAGAACCTCGTTCAGTCACTTCGTCATGTTTTACTGTTTTACTACCGTTTGAATATAGTAAGAAAATGAATGTGCCATCCAGGGTTGAAGTGCGCTCAGTAACTCGTTTTTCACTGGTTAAAAGGTGTAAAACCCAAACAAATTTATGACGAAGTGACCTCAGTGTATGGCCAAGTGATTTCCTTCTCAATGGTCGCGCGTAGGTGCCGTGAATTTGAAAATGGGAGGCAAATAACGCAGGACTTGCAACGCACCGGCGGACCACGATCATCAATAACGGACAAAAACGTTGCCAATGTCGAAAACTTGATTTTAGAGAACCGTGGAATCAAATTAACCGAAATAAGTAAAATTTTAGACGTTTCTTATGGTAGTGTACACGAAATTGTCACCGAGGGACTAAAATTTTGGAGCTTGAAGCAGCTGTTCGCAAATAGTTATCGGAAGTTGGATGCGACTTCCATTAGAATGAAATTTTCAAACTCGTCTCACGCGCGCATAACTTGGCGATTACGTAGAAAAATAGCAAATTGACTCTAATTTTGGAATATATGTGATTTTTTCGAAAATGAATTTTTTTCAATTTTTTATTGCAAAAGTGAACTTACCTTTTGATACACCCTCGCAACTATGTCACCTGAATAACGCCTATAGCTTTGGCTTCTCTGACTTTGGTGGCCGTCGGATAGTTTGTGATTTTCTTTATTTGCCCCCATCCTAGCCAGAATGTAGATGTGTTTCGAGTGATAACAGTCTTAGAAAAATGACTAGAGCTCTATCTGGTGTGCAGATTTCTTCAGAAGACTCACTTGCTGTAGCAACACTGAGATATTTCTGGGCTCAAATAGCATTAAAATGAGGTAGCCGGATGTAAAAGTCATGTGTTGTTTCAGTTAGTGTAGTACAAATGTGTTTTTCGGCGTTGGTCCGGAAAGAATGTCATTCAGTCCCACTATTCATATAGCTAGTTGAAAAAGTGTATTTAAATACCCCGAGTAGACGACGAATTATTAGCATAATTTACAGGTTCGGTTCTCAATAGTTATTATTCTTTATAATTAAGTTTTACTTCTTATTACAATCTGTTGGTTTTTATTCCTTATATCTCTATCCGTCTCACTCTCTCTCTCTCTCTTTCTCTCTCTTTCTGTATTCACAGACTTCGGCGGGACCAGAAAAAGTGAAGCCTGTAGCTGTCCTTTCGTTCAGTCCGCATCATCAGTCACTGAGGTATCGTATTCACATTTATCGATGATTATTTCGATATTTTAACTATCGCTTTACGATTTGAACTCGCCCGTTATTCGTGTAAATTAATCGAGCTTTTAGGTACCTAATAAAGTTCGCACTCGATGGATACACATCGAAGCTTCGTAAGCGGCATACGAATCCGCGTACGTGCGTTAGTACCTACTATGTAGCTTGTAGGTGTAGGTCTATACTTACCTAGATGCAGGATAGAAGAAATGCGGCGTAATATTAATTTATTACGTTCGTACGAGTCGATAATAACTAATATACATAGGTTCTTATGTAACTGCGCCGTAAGGTGTGCAGTATAGCTTGTGCTGAGATTTTATTAAAAGGCTCATCATCGCAATACAGTTTTAAAGTTCACCTGTAGAAGTTACATCGTGTATCTATCGCTCGTTTGTATTTTCATTATCTAGAAATTGTCGAATTAGAGTCGCTGCGAATTGTCATACTCGGTTTAGGTATAGGTAATTCTCATATTCAAATTCGGGTGCGTTCGCGTCTTACATTAGGTGTATAGAAAATATAGGTAGAGTACTCAGTTTGTGTATATTAAATACCTATACCAAAATACAAAAATTAGTAACGCTGTATATTAATTCTATAGTACCTACCTAAATTACGTTAAAAACGAACTCATCTACCCAGAACACGAACTATACTATATTTGTGCCCTAATATAAAAACACAGCGAGTCTCATTCGAATACTTTCTTCACTGTACCTACGTTGTAATGTTTATTTGAACTAACGCTACCTACCTACCTACGTTAGCAAGTGCCTACTAACTCTGATCATGAGTCTATCTACAACCTAGATATTACAAAATTTTCAATACATAGATGTAGCTATACTTGCGCATTTCAGTTTCATCGTTTCAAGCCCGATGGTACCGTGACTTCTAAGTCCAGAATTTCTTAATATTTTTCAACGCCCGTGACTTGCGACTGTCCCTCTGTTTGAAAATGAAAATTAGATAAATACCTATTGCTCGATTTTCGACAAAATTTGCGAATACGTGAATGGGCGTTGATATCGATCCGATGTCGAAGGACGAAACATATTATTCATTCCTAGAGATTAACGTTTTGGTTTTTGTCGCTCACAATGAAAAATACCCTGTACGATCGAGTATTTGGTAGGCCTATTATTATTTATTTTACTTAAGACGCGATTATATATTTTATGAATGGTACATATTTATAATACACACGGCATACCTAAATATTATACATAATAATAGTTGACTACGTGTAACATGAACATATTGCTAACTACGCTATACCTATACATAAAGTTCAAATATAATATGTATATATGAGTTGCCTAGAATCAAAACTCACTTTTGCCATTTCACTTCGAGGGCGCAAATCGGCAAAATACTGTACACGGGTGCAGTATTTTGCCGATTGGCACCCTCGAAGTGAAATGGCAAAAGTGAGTTTTGATTCTAGGCTACTCATATATTCACTCGAAAGATGAAGAGACTCTACTTACTTATTAGGTATAACTTTTCGCGTCTACTTACGCGGACGTGATATTTACATTCATAATATGAATTTATTTCACCAGCGAAGGAAACACAACTGACGCATTAAATTTTGAACAGTATACGGAAGAAAGTATCGACGAATTCGAAAATAAACTTGCGACAAATCGAGTTCGAAGGGATTTAATCACCAGGTATGTGCCATTTGAACTCGAAGTCGAGGATTTATATCGTCACCTCACGTTCCCGCTTAGCCGTTAAATTTGTTAACCTACGTATATTTTTATTACCTACCTACTTTACCAGAACAGATGTGTTTCGAAGTGTACACGACCATTAAACTATATGATACATGTACGACCTAGGTACTGTTATGTATAGGTACAAAAATATGTACAGTAAATTATTATCGTGATAAAATTTTACGCAGCGCAGCCTAAAAACCGTGACCAGGTTCGCTAGTGTCGACTTCTGAAAAGGTGATCAAGGTTGATGTTCCTATATAAGAATACGTACGTGTAAAATTGGTATACTTAATAAAGTTTTTGTATTTGCTGAAAACAGGTTTTCTTGAGCCACATAACATGTCGAATTGAAGCTTGAAGTCTCTAGTTCATGATGAAAGGTAATTTAATGCACTTTATTCGCTCTAGTTAGATGAATAAGTTGATTTCCAAATTACTGTTTTTCTTCTGGAAGTATACCATTGGTACAAAACGCGAGTAAACAACTACCAACACATGGAAAATGAAGCCGTTTCAAGTTCATAAATGGTAATTAGAGACCTCAATCTCTAAATTCATCTCTAAATTCATCTATTATATGCCGCAAGAAAACATTTTATTGACTAAGTAGAAAAAGCGAATTCAAGCAGTGGCGTAGCCTAGGGGGGGGGGAGAAGGTGGCAAATGCCCCCAAGGCACCTGAGATTGAATTGAAATATGCAGAAATGAGCAATTTTTTGCCTTTAAAACACATTTTTTCGAAAAATTTTCCTCGAACAGTAATTTTACCGTCATTTTTCATAAAATAGTCCTCTAATATCGGCCATTTTTAAAATATACCTCAATTTTCGACTTTTTCTTCCTTGAAAATCTTACTTCGTCCCCCCTTCGAGAAAATCCTGGCTACGCCACTGAATTCAAGTTACATGCATGTGGTGATACCATCCACAAAATCACCTTTTCAGCGCAGGGCTACCAACTTCGGAAACTCACGGTTACGTTGCCTATTGTACAGTTCAATTTACTCTAATTAACGCTGCGTACTCCATATTAAACTCGTAGTTTATTCGCCGAATTCATAATTGCCGTATATACGGCGACATGTTTACGAATGTAAAGATATTACGGCCATGGGCCACGGGTAGAACACAAGAGTGCCGCAGCTAGGCCAGCGGAAAGGAGAAGTCTCACGTTGAAAAAGTGTTGGAAAAAGTGCTTGCGAGCAAACATTTTTTGTATTTTCAGCAAATTTTAAGCGTAAACGTACATTTTGGCCATCGAAGGGAGGGGGTTTGAACCTAGAGACCGCCTGGAGAATACCTACGTATATGTTACGTCGAATTCATCAAATCGACGATTTCATAAACTCGGCAGATATTTTGCTGGTTTTATAAAATCAGTAGCGCAAGAGCAGTTGTTGCCGAATTTATAAAATAAGCAAAACTTTTTGCTGAATTTATAAAATAGGCGAGTGTTTGCAGATTTTACATAATCAGTAATACATGATTGTTGCTGATGAGTGTACGTGACGGATGAGGTCAGAATTTTCACATGCTTACTATGGAAAGCAAAATCTATGATGAAATAACTATGAAGACGAGTGCTACTCGTAATTCGAATAATGTTATTGACTTGTTAAATCATGACTTCTTTACTGATAAAATGAGACATAAACTCCATCTGTACCTTCGAAAATACTCTTCAATTTCGTAGTTTGTTTGCAAACAGTGCCAGTGAAGTTATTTCTTATGACCCTGATTTGGAGTTTGACCTACTGGATCATGATAAATGGACTTGTGAAAAAGAGGCGGAAGCTGTGTGAATTTTGAAAGATGTTGAAGGCGTAGAGTGCAGACGGTTCCAGAGCAGAATTACTAACTATACAATCGCGCGCAAAATAGTCTCTCAAATCAGTCAAAATAATACGTCCACTTTTTGCCCCTCGGTGGTTCATTTTCAGCCCCATAAATTTAACTTTCTTCAGCTATTGACTAGTCAAGTCTTATCAGTTTTTGAGAGCACTCAAAGAAAGCTCATTCTTTTTGTCACTCAAAAATGTAAAAACAATCGAGAAATAAAGGTTGCATCGTAAGCAATCTACTTTTTTTAATTTTTTCAAATTGCAAGACCATTTTTTTCCCTAGAAAAAGGGAAGTTTTGCGCTAATTTTTATTTTCTTTAATTCTAAATGAGAATAGGTCAGATTATTTCTCACAATCATAGAAGAAGGATTTCCCTACACATTGTCGTTCAAAATTACTTTTGAAACTCTTTCTAAAGAAAGCTGGACTACGTTCACTTATTACCCTGAGAATTGGGTGTTCAGGTTTTATCCCGAGGGACCCTATACCTATCTATATTATAAATTTGGTAGAAATGTATTGCTTATTTCACAAAATTAGCAGAACCTGCCGATTTTATGAAATCGTCACTTTGATAAATTCGGCGTAACATAATGTACATACATATTATATTACACATTTTCCATGTAGAAATACTGCGCAGCGTCCGCATACACTCTTGTTGTAGGGTGCCGTATATTATGCGACAAATTCAACGACAAACAACCGACGGGTACTCTGTAGGCTGTATATAGGCACCGCCCATAGAACGCGGGTATAGTTTTTAAAATATTTTTTCTCGCCCTATCTGCCATCCAGTTGGTGGCAAAACGTCCCTCCCGATGAGTAGTGGGTTATTTGGTTTATTTAGAAATACGCGAATGAGGATCGAGGACCATGACGGGACTTTCTAATCGCAAATTTTATTTGCCTCGTAGTTGGTGGACGCACCGTCTACGGTTTTTTTATTTTTTTTATTTTTCATGTAATTTGGCCACAACGAAATATCTTTTCCGTAGCTATCGATACCTAATATGTAAATATACATATGTGTTACCTACGATACATACATGCCGCTTGAACGAGGGGAAACATTTTCATTAAGTGTGAAGTTTGCAGCACGGACTGTTGACTTGGCGAGTCCTGCTATCGCGCGAGGCAGGACGAGCGATATCGCTTTTTTTACGATTTATATATACGATAGTCGTGTAAGAAATCGCCTCTTGTCACTGTTCTTCCTTCCTAGTAGATCGCTGAGAAAATAGATAATCGTTTTCATCTTCAGGAAGGAAATATGTCTTGTTATCCCCCAGCATTATCGCAGACGTGAACTCCATAGTCTAGGTATTGCTGAAAATTTCACATGTGTCAGAGATAGCGAAACGTCGTGCAATCGAGATACATAGCAGCTGCGAGGATTTATATACGTTACATGGTATCAAGTGACAACGGTCATTGTGCACTTCGAATCATTTCATCTACATTAGTTATGCATGTAGGTACTGGACTACGCATAGGTGTACCTAGATTTTTAACTGACCCACGAATTCGAGTTATTTAAGTATAGGTAGATAAATGATCCAATGCCAATCGCGATCGTTCCTATTACGTCGATCTTGTCGATTCGACTTGAGTATTACTGTCATCTCGATGATTGTGGGTTGTTGTTATCGCGCTTCTTTGGTATATATGTTATGTACCAAGTCCAAAATTGTACATTTCGGGGATGGTACAGGTGATTTTGTACCAATCGCGAAATGCTCGGACCATTTGTGTGATTTCGTACTTGGTACAACATTTGTTGTACCATTCGCGATACGTGTGTTTCACTTTGTCCTATTCGCGTAGCGTCCGGACTATGCTGCTACATGGTACAACTGGCTTGTACCAAGTTAGAAATAGGTGCGTTACCACTTACCGATCATTCGTGAAATTACCTGTATGATTTGGGGTTACTATTCGATCATTCATAAAACTTGACTTGAGATAAGAGACAATCTTCACCGATGAATCTATATTCATGCTCCTTTCAGTAAGCGTAATGAGCATTTAAGTATTCATAAAACGAGACTGATCTCTGTTCCTTATGTAACAGAATAAGGAATCTGAGGAATGAGGAATAGGTATAGCACCATGTACCAACAGCTTTGTAAAAATTGACGATGTTTCCGCTGATACGGTAACTGTCCGAGAAGCTAATGCAAAATCATCTGTGACTGGAGGGCAAGGTTTCCTTAGATGTTCATGCTTGACAAAATGCTTAACAAACAGATGTGTATGTAGGAAAAAAATGTTCTATGTAACTCCCGGTGCCATAATGCAATGTCATGCTGTAATAAATAAGTAATATCTACCACCGTTGGTATCTGAGAGCTTCAACGCGATTCTTCAATCTAGTCATTTAATTTGAATAAAGTTTAATTTTAGTGTAGTTGTATTGAGCTTTCAAATCATTATATTTCATGAATGGTCGGTAAAGCATCTATTTCTAACTTGGTACAAGACAGTTGTACCATGTAGCAGCGTGGTCTGGACGCCACGCGAATGGTACGAAATGAAACGTACATATCGCGAATGGTATGTACCAAGTCCGAATCTTACAAATGGTCCGAGCATTTCGCGATTGGTACAAAATCACCTGTACCATACCCGAAATGTACAATTTTGAACTTGGTACATAACATATACACAGAAAGAATTTTGAATGCAAAAATCGTAAGCTCGAACCTTCGGAACTCGGAGAGTTATCTATTCCTAATATTACGTAGAATCGGACGGCGTTAGCGCCATCTTCCACTCGACGAACGTCGAAGAGAGAAACCCCAAACTGGGGCAGTTCCGCGAGCGAAATATATTAAAAAATATCGCAACGACTGCGTGCAACGGTAATAATCACGTCGAATCGACGAAAAACGATAGCTTAATTTAACTGCTGATAATACCACTTACTAATTGACCGTACCTATTGCGTGTGTAGAATTCGTCCATTACAAAACGATACGAAAACGGCGTCAGATAACGAGATGTCACGTGCCCTCAATGGAGGTTACGCTTTACGTTACCGACCCCTGGACGATGTTTTAGTCAACTCGAACTCGACAGGAAACTCAATTGCGAACCAATTTACTATCACTACGGACACAAATACCACATTCCCGAAGTATTTTCCATCTACTCCTCGAGTGCGAGTGTTGTTCTCTACAACCACTCCGAGATCTATTTCCTTGTCTGTGCCATCAGTCACAAATACTCGGTACTCGTCACCTTCGAACGAATTCCAATACGGATCTTCATCGCCGAATCGACACAAATCGCATTTTACCGACGCCATTGGTGACAACGCCGCGAGCGGTATAATCCATTCGAATCCGTCTCCGTCAGGTAGCTCGCAAGTAAACGCGTACACTAATGTCAATGACAGTCCTTTGGTAGTCACCGATTTCAGTATTGTAAATGTAGTTCCCAAAGTTCGGAATCAGCTAACTCATTCGCAGCCACAACCGCACCCCTCCACCGCGTACGAATCGCACGCGTCTAATTTTCGTCCGCAATTCTATCCTCACCCCATGCCCAACAGTGTATCTACGAGTCATTTTTACAATCCTCTTCATTTTAATCTTCATCATATGAACGGCTATTACGGATCCACGGGACCCCCGCCTCGTTTTTACTCTCCTCCGGTTTCTCCTCCAGATGTCCCTCATCCTTACAGGCCACCCGAAACATCGATAGTCACCCTCACATATCCTGAGCCCGAAAAAGCTATTGCGCAAATGCAGATGGAGCACGCAACGATATCGGCAACATCCGAGGGGATAACGACGACAACAATGACGACGACAACAACGACGAATTCTAACAACGCATTGTCTACACAGCTTGCTGATACAGAAACGTCTGAGCCGGAAATACGTAAGGCGGAGGGTACAAAAACTCATTCGACGCAGTTCGGCAGCGACGGTAACAATAAGAAGAAAAAAAAGAAGAAGGAGAAAAACGAAGCGACCTTTACTAAAGACGAATTTGAAACCGAGGACGAGGATGACAGTGATAACAATGACCGCGAAAATAACAGCGAGTATCGCGATGAGGAAGAGCAAGTGAATGACAATGCTGAGGACGAGGAGCATGGAAGCGATGGTGATTTCGAAACGGACAGCAAGCAAATGTCTACGGCTAAGTCTTTGCGTCAAAACGTCACCGCATCAGCGAAGTCGAAAAAGAAACGAGGAGAAGGGGAAACTAACGAACATGACAATCTCGAAGATAGCAACGATGACAGCGAGGCTAATGAACACGATAACTACGACGATGAAGATGAAGAACAAGAAGAAGCGGCCAGCGCCGACGAATATGAAAGCGGCAGTAGCGGTGCCGTTGAAGATAAACGGAAAGACAGCAGCGAGAATGGCGAATCCGAAATCGAATTGCTATTTGAAGACGAAGAGAACATGGAAGCAGATCGCGTGAAAGAAAATGAAAACGACAAGCAAGAAGTATCGGCGCTGCAGAATCAGCAGCAGCAGCAGCGTCAGCATCACATGGTGCAATTGCACTCGCTGCCCTACCAACAGCGACCGCGGGAGCAGCAACGTACCATGAAAGTGCCGTTGTCCTTCTCATCCTTTTACCGGCGGTATGTCTCCGACGAACACGAAGGTCCGTTGTCAAATCCAGATTTTGACGCCAACTCCTTTCTAGCCGATTTAACGCAGCCAACTGCGACCGTGGCTGCTACCTCTGTACCGTCCAATTCAGCCGCAAACCGCACTGGCGTCGTCCCGTTTACATCCACCGCTTTTGCCTCCGCCTCCACCTCTGTTCCTCCTCTCGTTCTCACCTCCGCTGCTAGGGTGAAAAAAGCCAGCTACTCGGCTGCTGGACAATATGTGTACCCGCGAAATACTAACGTGAACGGATCGGCGGCACAACGCCCCGAAATGATAACAAAGCCTGGTCTAAGTCGGAAGAACGATCACATCCTCACGCTGCAGATTTTTGATCAATTGCCGAGTGTTCTGGTAAAGCGGACGAGGGCGACAAACTCCGGGGTCGCGTCATCCAGTCGCGTGGTTCCTTTAGCTCTGTTGCATTCGTACAGACCGGCCAACTACAGTTATCCGAATCACCAACCACGATACAGGTTACACCAGCCGAATAGCCTTCCTCGGGGTGAGAAAGTTGCGCATCCATACAGCAATTATAACGAAGTCGGTGTCAAAGGAAAGATGAAATACTTTCCGCAGTTTCCCTTGTTTTATCAATACCACCAGGCACCTAAGCCCTCCACTCGGTACACATTTGACAATCCCTCGTCGAATTTCTCTTTGCCCAAGTGTCCAGATGGTCCTGAATGTTATAACAAAGAGGGACGCGAAAACAAAAATGGAAAGTACCCCAATAATGACGCAGCGAAAGAAGAAAAAGATGAAGAAGAAGAGGAGGCGGAGGAGGAGAAGGTGTTGGAGGAAAATGAGGAAAATGGCGACGATAATAACGACGCCAACAACGAGGACGACGATCGCATACCGGAAGACGACCATGGTTCGATTATGAGAGAAAATGAAGAATATTACGACGATTACGCGAATGATTACGCCGACGAGGCGCATTTGGAGCAACCTTTAACGAATCCGATTGTACCGAAACCACCGACCAGACTGAAGAATATCGATGACGAGATTACTCCTCCGACAATAAATTACGACGATGAAAACGCCGAAGAAGGTGAAGAAGGTGAAGATGGAGAAGAAGGAGACCAAATTGAGGATGGAGTCGGCGCTGGCGGTGAAGCTGAAAATGAAGATGAAAGTGGAAACGAGGACGAGACTCAGATAAAAGATGATAGCAAAAACGAAGACCAGCAAGAAGAAACGGAGCCTGAAGAAAATGAAAAGGCCGAATCGAATAATGAGAACGAGGAAACGGCGCAGACGTTGCACAAATTAAGAAAACCTCGCAAGCACGCCGAGCTGAAGAGTCGCCATAAAATGATGTTCCTTGATCAACTGATGATACCCCATCAGCAGAATAAATATTCAAGAAATCCGGCCTCACGAACCAACAACCACTTATTATTTATAACCAAACCAACGACGTCTCAACGTATGGCTGCTACTGTGCTCTCCCTCGCGTCATCGACGACCACAACAGCTTTACCAAATTTTATTCACCACCTGACGGAGGCAACCACGACGACGTCGACGACTACAAAGAGCCAGCAGCGAACGACCATTCCCATTTTGCGTGCCACCGCCCTCGCAACACCCGCCCAACAAAAGCTAAAACAATATCGCGATAAGTTCAGAACTAATACTAATAAAACGAAGGCCGTTGGTGACATTCGAAAATACCTTATTAACTCTTCAAGATTTACTTCTCCTACTCCTCCTCCTCCTTTCCCTCCTACTTCTTCTTCCTCTTCTACCTACTCCGAATCACTCGTTTACAGCGACCATCCTTCGTCTTCAAAACCCTACATTACCAATGATAACAAAACAATACGCAAGCTCGCCGAAGAGGAACAGAATAAAAGGATTAACTACAGAGACTCCAATCTGAAACAGAATCACCTGCAGAAATCTTCTGCGCCTCACTGGTGAGACCTTAACCTTTACTGTAGATATGTACTATAAACTATACTCCACTATAAATATTATGTGTATACGTACCTATGTAGAGATACTATACTGCACCTAGGTATACTACGAATATAACATACTATAAATCTTTAATGAGTAATAATATGCTAGTAATTTTACCTATTCTACGTTTACCGAAATCGACTACAAAATTAAGTTACCTGATTGTAATTTTCTGCTAGAACCATCATATATTATGTCTTCCATTGCTACATTTTATCGTTACCCTTCGCATCCGTCGTAGGGTACTCTTAAACTGTAGGCACTTACTCGTACAGAAGATACTCTTTATTTTTTGCATCTTTGTATTACATCCCCGAAACATCACATCTAAAACTGACGCAGTATTTACGTAGTTTTCACCAATAATATATACAGTATAAACGCACTGTAACGATACTACATACAAGTCACTGAAACTCACCTACTTACCGATTGTTCACTGTATCACTACTGTCCCTGAAGATACATATAGAATTCATCCGTTGGAAACGCATCAGTAAAATGAAGAGGTGGAGTCGGAATTTTGAGTTTTTGAAAAACTTGCCAAGTATTAAAGAAGTGTATAAAGTAAATCCAGCAGCTCAGGCCGATTGTAGTCGCAATCACATGGATGAGGCACCAAGTACACATATATCTACCAAAATCGATACGAGCGAATTTGAGGATTGGATTTAATTTTTTTTAAATTTTTTTTCACGCAGAAATACGGTTTGAGTCGCCAGACAAAACGTGTTGCATTAGTGTTAGGTAGGTTGCGTACTGCATTCACGAAAGGATAAGAATACGAATATGATTTTTATTCACACCTCAGCGTCTCAGCTACGAATATAGAATATATTACGTATACGACTGTTACGCTCGCGTAGCTAGCGAACCCCTTAATTTCAGAGAGAAAC
This sequence comes from Acanthococcus lagerstroemiae, assembly GCA_031841125.1. Taxonomy (NCBI): domain Eukaryota; kingdom Metazoa; phylum Arthropoda; class Insecta; order Hemiptera; family Eriococcidae; genus Acanthococcus; species Acanthococcus lagerstroemiae. The sequence goes on from CM063114.1 coordinate 462,163, forward strand.
CCGGCTCGTAGCGCGACCGTGTCGCTGGCAACGAGTCTCTCGGAGGGTTGTTTTTTTACTCCCTCCAGAATACGTCACGACTGGTGACAAGCGGCCACGGCCAGGCTATATAAACTCGAATGGACAGCCGTTCGAGAGCACTTCTTCAGAGCGAGGCTTACTGGCAGTTCTACTTTGGTTTACTCCGCTGCGTGCTGCATCCAGTATCTGGTGCACCGCTGAGGATACCCAAATCGAGAAACTTCGATTCGCTCCCGTCGCAGCATCCAGATGTCTGGTGCTCCGGGCACGAACTGAAGTGAGGTCGCATTCTGCTCCGACATGCTGTGTGCTGCATGCAGGAGCATCTGGTGCACCGTTGCGGATATTCGGACTGAGAATCTTCGATACGCTCCCGTCGCAGCATCCAGTTGTCTGGTGCTCCGGGCACGAACTGGAGAGGGTTCGCATTCTGCTTCGAAATTCTCCCCTGCGTGCTGCATCCAGTATCTGGTGCACCGCTGCGGATAGTCGAACCGAGAACCTTTGATACACTCCCGTCGTAGCATCCAGATGTCTGGTGCTCCAGGACAGAACCATTACCCCTCGTGTAATTATTTCTCCGGCGCTGACGAACCTCACAAACTCACACTCAATGTCTTATAACCTCCGTTCGAGGAAATTAGACCTAACATCGGGAAGCTTGCCTAATTTAACCGAGGCTACCACGCGGACTTCCCCCGTTGCACCAATGGCCACACCACAAACTTCCCCCGGTGTAACACGACGTAGGTTATGTACCAACAAGTAGGAACCCACGAGTACCTACAGTACGTATGTACTCGTCTTAGATGTACGAGTATTGCACCATCTACAGAGGTATATTATACAACGCCGTATAAGTCCGCACCTATTTTTTTTTATTTCTTTACATTCGACGGCTGCTGAAAAAACGCCCGCGGAATCTTATCCGAATAGTAGATAGACGTACGCCAGCTTGGCCACTTTCCTGGAAAAACTGAAAATCAGGGAAAAGTTAGGGAATTTTCAAAAAATAAATTCTTAATAAAATTGGGTGGTTTAGAAGTATCATATGGTTCTGTTTTCTTTGCAACTTGAATCACGCACAAATTCTGAACTTCCAACGGGTAGGCTTATTCGTTGAGAGAAAATTGAGAAGTGGATGTGCAAAAATCAGGGGAATTCATAATTGAAGAAAGGGGCCACACTGCACACGTTTCATTACCGATTTTCTGAATTCTCAATGTTGTTGATACGTATGTTCGCGCTACTTCTAATTTTCATTGTTCTTCTACGTGAGGTAATCAACACCGAGTATTTTATAACGTATTTACGTCCTTAAGTACGACAAGTACCTGTCTACATTATGACCAGTTGGTAGGATTTACATAGTTTGTCCCATTAATTCTGTCAGTAAGTCGATTACTCAGCCCCTATGTATCATACCCGGAAAAAAGCAAAACACATCGGCCTGTAGCTTGATTCAATCTGGTATAAAAATGACCCCGTTACGTCGCGCGAAGGGTGTACGTGTTTCACCTATATCGGATTCTAGTTTGTACAAAAATTGATGTTTTCTCGAATTTTTCCTTTCTCTCAGATTCAAATGACGATAACTCGGCGAATTTTTCATTAAATTCAATTTTCAATGTGTCAAAACGAAAGTTCAAACATCGAGCTGCACGTCTGTGTAATTATTTTTGGATTTCAAAAAGATTTTCGGACGAAATGTTTATTTAAAAAATTTGGGAGACGAAATCCTTGTGACCTTCATTCGGACAACCATATCTCGGTGAAATTTTCTTCAAATTTTGGTTTCAGGAGTTGAATAAATTTAGAAAGAAATAGGCTACACGCTGATGTAATTTTTTTTTTTTTTTTTTGGGGGGGGGGAGGTCTGGTGAGTAGGATGAGTGTTGCGGCTGAATAACCGACTTATTTACAGAATTAATGGGACACCCTGTGTATTTGTATTGCGGCTATATGCTCGAGCGAATCGTACAATTCACTCCAGTTGATCGATATGTTAGCGACATATTAAGAAACGTTGTCATACTATGACATGCCTAGGCTTTTCAAGAATTGACGGTTAAGTTTAGGCAAACTAAGTAGATGCCGAATTAATTCTAAAAGTTACCTGGGCCTATTATAAAATGACTAGTCTTTTTATAAATGCTGACTGAGCATCCGGCCAATTAGGAAATGTGAAATTTAATGTGTAATGCGAAACATAGGGACCTTCTTTAGCAGCAGCTCTTACTGTAGAAATGGCTCGTTTTCTCGCATCGAGAATGTGGGTGAGGGAAAAGGAGTGGGCCGGGTCATCAAGAACTTGTTCCTCCTCGTCGTCAGCACGGTTGCTAGCTACATACAATCCCTGGAGGGCGTCTTCAAGTTCAGTTTTATCAGCCAATAGATGGCACAAGTCAGAAGGTAAGCCGGTTCGTTCAAGCCCTACACGGGCGGGCATGCCGAACATGGCCTCACACGGACTCCTTTTAATACCCTTGTGCAGAGCTCTGTTCTTCATAACGTTGTACTTCATCTGTTGTCACTCTACCAAATGGCCAATATACTCTGAACATCCCCATTCGCACGTGTTATCCGTTTGCAAAATGCATGGCGCTTCGAACGTCAGGAAGACGTCCATCAATAAGACCTGAGCTACTTCCTCCGCTGTCTTCGTACGGAAAGGTCGTAGTGTCACAGATTTCGTTAGGTGATCTTGGTAGTTGAATATAAAGCGGTACTCTCCGTCGGGATTCGACTGCGTGTCGATCACGAGGAAGTTCTTCATTCTAATTTATAATCTACCTATCGACGCCACTGTCAATTCATGAAATGTTTGTCAATTCATAAAATGGCTAACAATAGAGTATCACTTTTTTCATTCCATGAACAGCCTAGGCATTTCACGGTAAGAACGGCTTTCACGATATGTCGCTAACAGATACATTCGAAGAAACCCAGTAGTGCCGATGCCAGTGTGTTCTAATATAACTGAGTATGTACTTATCTTGTAGAAACTTATCTGTCGTTTGGTAAGCCTATAACATTTTTTCCGGAATGAGTTCCCACAAGACTTACAGTATGAACATTAGCACTTGCGCTCATTATTATTGTACTCAGCTACCTATGGTACTTACCGATACCTCAAATCTTACATGTAAATACGCTGTAAAGGGTATGCTAGCTACGTCTACGTAGTTTTTCACGCTCGCACTCGCCACCAGTCCTTCCAAAAAGAATAATACCTACATTATGAGAATGAGGGTAGCTTTGCTTTAAGCCAAATCGTACATTGACACATATAGTTATATTTATAGATACACATAGGTATACTAGAGTGGCCCCTATTTCACCGCACGGAAAATGAGCGTATTTAGGAGTAAAACCTCCGTACCCAAAGATTGGCCAAAAACAATTATTTTTGAGAAATCCCACGAATCTTTGGGTATTGAGTTTTTACGCTTAATATACACGTACATACACGTACGGATAGCTATTGGGAATGCGCATTGGAATATTTAATATTGGACTATAGGTATATTTACTGAGAAAACAACATTAATGGCTCTTGTAAGAAATATACTGGCGCGTTCTCGATATTCTGAAAATTTTTGGAAAATTCCGGGAGGTTTACCATACCTTACTCTCCATTATTAGCCCGGGGAATGATATCGAATATTTCATGTAGGCTATTATAAATACGTAATATATATTGGCCGGGTGATAAGTCATTACATTGGGGGGAAAAAGAGAAGCAAATCCGCGTAAATTTACTTATCGTGTATATGTATGTTGGTAAATATTGTTGTTCGGATAGTCTATGATGATAAAATAGTGGAAGGTAGGTAGTTAACAAAACCCAGCCTCGTGCTCATCCCAATGCCCGCGGCTGTCCGTATGCCCTAGGATCTAAAATGTACACAACACCATAACCATGTCACTCAATAGTAAAGCTCCTGATGCAAAACCGCACGAATGATATGGAGGCCTGTAGTAGTCTCGACTCGGTGACTTAACACACGACGCCACCCTCGCGGAGGACTGGTTAAATTAAAAAATAAATGCTTGTAGATAAATAAAAAAGTAGATAGATAATCGCTTATTATGCGAACGTTATTTACATAATTGTATCATTATCTAGGCCACCTTCGTCGATGCCAGCATACCTAATCGAACAGTCCCCGTCATCCGTTGCAGTTCCTACTACTGTCAAGTCAGTTTATAATGAATCCAAATTCGAACCATACTACAGCGTATACGACGATGATCAAGAAGTGTACCGTGATATTGGTTAGTTCTATCGTTCTATGTAACCTACCTACTACATAGTATACACGCGTACCTTTTCTAGTATAATTTCATCGCATATTTCAGTTCGTTTGTAGCTTTTTACTCGTAGGTAGGTACCTGTTAAGTACGTACGCCTAGCCATGCACACGTGTATATAAAACTTGGATAAGTACGCGATTACTTTACGTACATATTATGTAGTTCTGTTTTACACTTTACTCATCCGATATATCCGGCGTCCTATATATGTTATTGCTCGCAGTCTCAATCACGAGACGAATCGCGCGCTTACACCGAGGCGTGTCTACTATGAGCCACGTTTTGTAACATCATCATCGAGTCAGAACTGCTTACTGCCCGTTGTTAGGAATTACTTAATAACATCTGGAATAGCCTAACATGTGATCAGTCTAGCGTATAGCTTTGTTGTATATTTTGCAACGTTTTAACCTTTCCATTTTTAATTTTTATTTATTTAGATTACGGCCCTTATCAAAATCAAAGAAAAATACCGAACAGCTTCCAGCAAGTACTGCAGAAGCCTCAACATAGACTTCAGCCACAACCGACCCAAATCCTGAATAACGCTCCTACCTACACGAATCATCAAGACTACCGGTTACAAGTAAGTAGATGTGAATGTTGTTTACGCTTGTTTATGTGTATACGGTACGTTACCTACTTACCTTTACCGCAATACGTAACTATAATTAGGTATACTTATTTAATTCCATCATCGCATCGTCGAATTTACACCTATTGGTAGCCTAACATATATGTAGTTTTGGCGAACGAATGTTTGCGAGTGTACGCGCATGGAAAGTGTAGAACTTTAAACCGCTCGACGCGCTTGCGAATATTTCGTAAAAGTTAATTCCGTATTCTGTTTTTTCAGAGCAGCATCGATGGCGATCTTCAACAGTCGGAAAAACTCGCTTCCACCAGGTATTCGAACGTTTACTAAAACTTATCAATAGGTATTATACGTGTTTTAGCTTCGTGAAATACTGTACGTAACTGAGCCTACTTGCGTATTATATTTTCATTGTTCGTAGGCAGATAGGTAGGTGAGGCTATGCGAATTAAATAAACATTTTTTAGCCAACATACTGAAACAGATTCGTGTATCTATAAACTTTCTGAACGTATGTATTTATATACCTATACGTTTAATAGGTCTACCTTATTGTTACAACAAAAAACAAACTGTGCGCACATCGCCCGAGTCGATGCTTATCTCATGTTGAGTGTGCGGTAGTTTTTTGTTTCTATTTGTAATTTCACTCGTCGTTTTGTTGGATTTATTTTTCTACGTATTGCGAATCTCTGTAGGTACTCGATACAGTTTGGTTTGACTTGAAAATCAACGCTTTTATATGTGACAAGATGAAACTATAACGCCATCGTGTATGTTGGTACGAGAGTTTCAGCGAAATATTCGCAAGTTGAAATTGGTTTGGGTTCGCGTTCGCTAGACCGTTTTGTTTGTAGGGAAGGCCCTCCTCCCCATCGCTGTGTGCAGAAATATTTTTATCACCCTCTCTTCCTTTAACTCAAGCTCAACGCCTTTTGAATAAATGAAAAAGAAAGGTTTGTGCGTATTTTAGCGTAGGTAAATTAATTTCAGAATAAATATTGACGCCCTGTTTATTTATGTTCTGCTGCCCTATGTGCGACTGCATAGTTCGCGCAGCAATTAATAAGCCTCCGCGTACGTGTGTAAGATATAATATTCGTAGGTATATGTATTCTGCGATAACACAGCTCGGTTCTACGTTTTACGTAGTTACGTAACTTTCACGTCATACACTTCTACATAACGTAGGTACCTTTAGAAACGGCAACTACGTTTATCGTCCGCGATCCGCGTTCTTCACTTTTCAAGAACTTAACTTATTGAAGGAAACTCCTGCGGTTATGTCAGATACCTTCTCTTTTCAAAAACACGCGCGCGCGCACACATACACACACACACACACACGGGTTATAATCACTTAATTTTCATCAGCGTCGATCGAATCGTGTTTGTACGTAGGCGTGTATCGTTATCGTAATTTTATGCGTAATTACAAGTAAGGATAATATTGTATCAATCCGGACAGTTCGACTACTACTCGTATTTCTTATAAAGTTCAAATCAAAAAAATGTCTATATCGACATCTTAATTTATTAGGTTACTAGTTCAAAAGATGGTATAGTAGCTACCTAATATTACATTTAAAGTACCTACCTAAAGGTGCGTATTCATTAGGCGAACAGTCACGAAGGAATGCGCGCGAACGCGCATTCGCGCGCATATCCCCCATTACCGACAGTCAGTGGGAAACATTCTGCACGCGAAGGAATATTCCCGAACACGTACTCACTTACGTCGTTTGCGCTGTTTCCGTCTGTTCGCGCGCATTCCTTCGTGACTGTTCGCCTAATGAATACGCACCTTTATATACTTATCACCATCTTGAGGTTTAAATTTAGCGGTATTTAATATTCTCAAAAATGTATCCTGTTTATAACGAGGTTATACCTACATGCGTGAATGTACGTGTGAACTGCAAGATTTGTCTTATTCGTAAAATAATAATAATAATAATAAGAAGAAGAAGAAGAAGAATAAAAAGACGATAGTTAGGTGTATGATTACCGGAACTGTAATCGATATTTATGTATGTAGTTGTAAATTTATTTGTCACCGGACTTATTTAAGCACTGGTGCCGATCAACAAAAAAATGTCGACGTATCCTTTACATCGCGGTACAATTAATTATTTACACCGATGTCCGTTATTTCGTCAGGTTGTTTTTGGACGACAGCCACGTGGAGGTTTTACCGAAACCAGAACATGAAAACCCCGCCGCGTTCTTCTCGTCTGATCCCAATTCGTACGCCGTTATTAATTCCCCGGTCGTCGAGTATACGAACGACAAACGACGTCTGAAAATAACGTCATTTTTTAGCTTGGGAAACGAAACTTACAACAACGATAAAAAAAACGCCGATGCTTCCGAACGGCTGCGATACGAAAGTGTCAAAAGTCACGAACTAACTCTGGTCGACAATGACGACGATTCGATGACCGGCGAAACTTTACAATTACCAAAAGTTACACCTTACATCCGAAAATTTCCTTTAAACGCTTCGGCGACTAACGCTGTCCGAAGTACTTCAAAAATAACGACTACGACGGCAGTGGTAACGAAAACGACGACGACGACGCCGACGACGGCAGCGGCGTCAGCGATTAAGACGACGGTTCCGCCGAAATCGAGTACGAAGATGAGGTTTGCTTCGCGCGATCCCGGTGGCGATAATTTTCGTATTATAGTCGAACCGATCGCCGTTTACAAAAAACTAGCTGGTACAACCCAGTCGACGCTGACGACGACGAAAAGTACGCTACTGCCATCCGGTCATAAACTTGTACCAAACTCTTTACCGCTTGGCGACAAATTTTCCGCCGCCTCGCACTATCGATCTCAATTTAACGCAAATTTTACTTATTTTCCGTATACGACGATCATGACAACAACGACGACGGCCAAATCGACGACTTTAGGTTCGGTGCTGCCGCGGACGTGGCCACTACCGTCAACGACCGCCACCGCCACTGACGTCGATAAGCCGAACACTCGAAGATTTTACATTCCCCGAGCCGACTCGTTGGAACGTAAATTACAATTTCCCGCTACCAGCACGAGTTTGTCGCCGCCAACATCGACGCCGACGCTACTGAAACCCGATTCGTTTAGAAGCCTCGTTACAAAGGTTTCCTCGAGTACGCCATTTTCGCGTTCTTATTACACTCGTAACCTAGATAAAGACGATGATGAAAACCAAAACGAAAAGGACAACGGTAACGACTCGACTCGCAACTCGAAAGCAGTCTCAGCTACGTCTTCGGTTAGAGACCCAAGTAACGGTGCAAATTCCAATGACAACGATATAGTTAAGTTATACGAAGATAATGAAATTCTGTACTACGACGATTACTACGAGGATACGGAAAATGTACGAAATAACGATGACAATTATATCGACAATAAAATAGGAGCCGAATACTCCACACCCACCGTCAGAACTAACAACGTCGACATTTCTGCGCCAAAATCGACGATGAAATCGTCTCCGAAGGCGAATACTAATAATAATTTATTACTAACGAAAACTCCTACCGCCACTTCCACAGCTACTGCTACCCCGTCGACGGCCGTTAACCTTTCTAAATCCTTTCCTGTTTTCTCCTCGTCGCTGGATTCCCTTTACGATCAGTCCGCATCCGTATCCACTACTACTATCGCGTCGAAAGAGGCTGACAGCAATACCAAACGTTTGCATCGCTTCAAAGAATCGAACGCGCAAAGATGTCCGCAGTGCAATGAAAAACCGTTCGTAAGGTATGCAGATTCATATGTACCGGTAATCGTATTACGTTCGTTCTCTGCCTGGCACCAGTATGTACTCGCTATTCGCTCCTCATCACCCGCTGCCCACTACCTGCTACCCCCTGAACCTAGTATCCCCTACTACTCATTACCCCACTATATCGACTCACCATTCGTTAGTAAAGTTTCTGCAATTCTTGGAGGTATAGTCCACAATTTACAATATGTAACTAGATAAGTACGTATTCGAAACTTTCAGCATCGTGTATTTACAAGTAGGTAGGCCTAGAACTGAAGCGATTCACTGATTACTGCGCGATTCGAAAGGAAGGGGTGCGTCTTCTGGATGCAATCATTTTGGTTTTCTTTCTTTCTTTCTTTCATTCAGTGTTTCTCGTTTTCTTCCTTTCCTTTTTTTTCTGCTTTCCTTACTTTCTTTCTTTTTTTCATTTTTCTCATTTTTTTCAATCTTTTATTTTTCTTTCTTTCTTCGTAAAATTAAGATTTGAACGTAGATTTCTGGTTAATACCATGTTATATGTAGTTATGTACCCATATTTGGAAATAGGATTAAGTGTTTTATGTGACATCATCTCACGTCTGACAAACGAAGTTCAGTCGTACAAAGTCAATAAAGGTGAAAACTTGATTTTGACGCAAAGAATATGTTCGATCAGATTTCTGTTTTGGGTTTCGGAAAAATAGTTTGGAGTATTTGATTGAAATATACTACGATATTTTCTCAGGCAAGTAAGTCTTTGTGAATAGAAATTCATTCAATTCGGACTGGCCGCGCGAAAGAGTTGCTCTCTACAATTTTAAGGACCTGAAAAAAAGAAACTATATTGAAATCCTACACATTTTAGAAAAATTTTTCAGATTGAAATGAAAATGGACTCGATGGAAGGAAAATTTTATGTACTATAAATTTTGTTCGACTTATTTTTCCGATAAACACTATCGTTTTCATAAATTTTGATATTTCTTCATATGCCTGTAAATGATATACTCCTTTCGATCGGGGTTAGGGGCGTCGCCCGATTGCGTCCCGAGTTAGTAAAAGTACCTTTTTTGTCGCCCGTTGCAGTCCCAGTTGGAAAAAGGTACCTGATATTATATCGCCCGATTGCGTCCCAGATCATTTAGCGTTACCGAGAGTGCACCACGAGGAGGCGAACTGAATTGCACTCTCGCATGTTTTTGTCGTTCGAGTGCTGCTGCTGCTCAACTCGGCCCACATGGTGGGAGGGAAGGAGGCGTGCTCGGCAATGTAAAAATCGTCAAATAATCTAAAAATTTCGTCACTCTTACGTCGTCGGGTGCATCTGATACCAACTCCGTAAAACAGTCGGGCACCATTGCTGGGTCCAGAAGCGGCAACCCGAAAAGATGTATGAGGAATTTTCCTATGTCAGTTCGTTGAGAATAGTGCTTCGCTAAGCCCAATTTCTGGATTTGACGCCACCAACTCTGACTTAGATGAAACCGAGTCACCCACGAAGGGTTGTGGCTGGCCACACTTCAGTCACTGCTACTTTAATACTCGCTTCAAAATCAGCGTATACAACTTTCGGCGTACTTACATGACAATCGAAAGTTGGGACGCAGTCGGACGATAGAAAAACAGGAAACCTTTTTCAACCGGGACGCAATCGAGCTGTTTAATTTCAGCTAATAAACCTGGAACCCTTTTTTAGGCAATTATCGGGACGCAATCGAGATTCTCCCAGGGTTTGAAGGTAAACGACAACAGGGCGCCACCGATTTCAGCAGCCCGAATAGTTTTTGAGATACATATTTACTTTTTTATTTATTTTTACCTCTTTTCAATTGGTGTCATTGGGGTAATTGTGCGCATTATATCACCTTAATGGATGAACGCGCAGGTAAAATAAAATGAAACATTCTGGCGTATTAGTTGGAATTTTTGCGTGGTAGATTCGAGATCCTATTAGCAGACAAAAGTTTTTGACCTTGGTTCGTGAAAATTGATGCAGTCGCCTAAATTTTGATTAAGTGTATTACGTTCTTCGTATGTTTTAGTACGCTCAACTACCCCACTAGTGTGCGTAATTAACCTAGTAGGGAATTGTACGCATTTGTTTTTATTTTTTATGTCTATTTTACGCTAAGTTTTTTAGACATGTAAATCGAAGTATTAAAATTTTTTCGAAGGGAAAAGAAATTACGTAGATAGCTGTAGTTAGAATAGTTAGAATACCTAGTGCAATGATTTTTCCACTATTAATTTAGTTTCGAATGACAGTCATTTGCGCTTAGGCACGCACAATTACTTTACTCTTACTCTTTTCTTTCTTTCTTTCTCTCTCTCTTTTCTCTTTCTTTTCCTCCCTCCCTCTTCCGTTAGTGTACGCGGTAAGTAATTCAACTTTGAAAAGTCTTACCGTACGATGTAAGCGGGGTTTATAATAATTGATAGAAGATCGATTGTCTCAATTTTTCTTTCTCCGTCCTTTATATTAATTTAAAATATCTTAGCGCAAATTCTAAACCACCACACGGTTGAAAATTTTCACACTTTACGTCGAAAACTATTTTTTACTGATAGATTTACCTACCTATATTATTTTATTTACACGATTTGCCTGCCGCATCTACTTGAGGCTATATTTTGCAAATTAACACGGACACGCTTTCGACGTGTATTTTTTTCATTCGCACACGCAAAATGAGGCCTTTCGAGCTCCGATGTATCCCTTTGAAATTCAAGGGTGGTCGGGGAAATGAGTCGAAAATAGTATGCTCACGATGTGGGAAAAAGTTGTGAATCACTCGTACGTTGATTCCGACTTCACAGTCCTCGTCATGACTTTTCACAATTTCCTTTCGAGTCGCTTACCTGTATGATTTTTCCCTTTTTTCGATTACATATGACGCGTTGTTTCCTATTCCATGCCGAAAGTTACAGTTATCGGAGTTTGAAGACTCGATCATGTAGGTATCTATCTATACCTACTTACATAATTAGTACAACTTCAACCACTCTAACAAGAAATGCTTGTCACACGCTTAATATGCCTTTCATCATACATCAGTAACGACGAATTTATTCATTTTACGTTTTATTTGCTCGAATGGTTGCTTAACACGCTTTTATCCTCTGCCGACGCTGTTAATTTATAATAATTTCGCACCTATCTACCAGTAGCGGATTCAACTTTCAAATATTGGGAGGGGATGGAAAGCAAAATTAGAAAAAAAATAAAAAATAAATAAAACGCTTGTACGGACTGAATTTAACAATGTTGTGGGGGTTTTAGCCAGTTTTTCTCGTTGAAAACAGGAAAAATCTTACGGGTGGTCGCATGTATATAATTTTTATTTTTTAAAACTCGCGGGGGAAGGGAGTCTGGATGTGACCCCTCCCCCTTCCGTCGTGGATTCGCCGTTGCTATCTACCGCTACAGGCATGTCTATAGTAGACGCCATATAAGCGTCGTCGAGGAAAACAGGCAGAAACGCGGATTTTAATGTTAGAATATATTCCGAAAAAAAATTGTTAATTAGAAGGAGCAAAAAACGTTGTAGTTTTTTCTTCTCAAGTAGACTTCTATTTGTATTATCTCTTAATTTTTTGCGAAATGTAAAATTATAGTAATTTCTAACCACGTCGGAGAAGGAAAGGAAAGGAGGAGCGACTCAGCGAATCTGAAAAAAAGATCAGCCTACCGAAGTCCTCCCTCATCATTTGCGCCTATGGATATCACTGTGGTCCGAATATTTAAAAGTAGATACTGGTACGTTTGCCTATCAAAAAGCGGTGATTATTTCATCTTCGTTCCGTCGATTTCGTGTAGAATGGGTAGCCTGTCTGCCTCCTTATCTACGAGCCACAAATCGGAAAAAATTATAATATCTGGTACTTTACATTCGAAATTTTTAAGAATTAAGTGTTTCACGTGATATTTTATCAGTTTTTAAATTTCGTCTTCCACTTTCCTAGATTGCAACTTTCGAAAGGAAGTCGGAATGTTACATGATAGAATTTCTGAGCGAATACGCCCGCGATGTAGGTATTTGAATGCGAGTAATTTCGTCAATTTTATTTCCAAAGTGAATCGGCTCGCATTAACTCTTTTTCGCGTTCTTCTTACCCCTATTCGTACGTACTATAATAAACGAGTAACTCGAGAGTAGATAAGTTAGTGTTTCTACTCGTATTACTATATTACAAACTCGGGTCATGCAAATTTTCTCACTTGGAAAACGTATGAACATTTTAACCTCGTTTGATTGACAAATCGGAACAACCAGTATCGAGAGAGTCCGTAAAATTTGTAAACTAATGAAAATTTTGATAATACTCGTCATCGTCACTTTCCTTGCCTTGTCATACTGTAACAGTTGAAACAGAAAATGTAGACAATAGACACCATCCAATTCTAATGCGAATTCACATGGACATGTAAACGCGATTTTGATGAGGACTTCTTACCGGGCAAAATATTATGAAAACTGCGAAGAATCCGAGTCGGCGAATTTTACTTTAACGGTGCGCACTCATATTACAACGATGGAACTCTTAATCGTTTGTAAGTGCCCGCTTAATCGGTACTGCTTGAAAGATCTTTAAAACGTACGAATATTGGGAAGTAAACGGAAACTGTTTGGGACGTGTCGTTAGCTTGTACCGTAGTCCTCGCGTATCTGTTTAAGCCTTGAACTGGACTGGAATCTAAATTTTATTTTCCACTGTTTGAATTGTGAGAACAGTCGGATTCTTATCCGACGTTGCTCGCTTGCTCGATAGAAAATATATATGAAACTGAATGATACAGAAGGAATGAGAATGGAGAAATACAAAGCGAGAAAAATCATTTTCAACGCGACACTCCATGGTACGTGTAAGTACCTGTAATGGCAGAGCTACAGATCCTGGCGGTATTTTTTTCTTTCGCGGCGTTTCCATAGTTACCTATACCTATTACCTACCTAGTATCTATACCTGCTATTGCATCGTCATTAGATGTTCGCTTCTCTTAAGTTTAAGGGATCGCCTCGCCTGCTGATAAACGTTTCGATTACGCGATAACGCTATTCGAATCTGCATGCTTTACTCTTATAACGACGAGCGTCTGCATCTTGAACACAAGCGAGCTTACAATGTCGCATTAAATGTGGCCGACTACCATTTCGTCCCGCACGTGCAAATCAGATCTGCCTATAGATAGGTGGGTGCCGATGACGCTATCTTACGTATGTATACCTAGCCTGCCTATTTGCCATTTTACTTACTACACGTATACACGTGTATTTTTGTTTGGCCTACCTTCGAATGAGGAGGTCGGGAAAATGAAAATTGCTTTTCTGTATGATCTGCAGTATTCTTATGTAAATAGGTAAATCGAATAGGATATCCATCGAATGAATCTAATTCCCATCTCCTACGATCGGAGACTGTCTTAATTTTCATTATTTAATTTAATAATTTCAACGAAGGTCTGATGAGAAGAAGGAGGGCAACCACGACGTATAGTATCTATATTGGTAAACAACCTCGTCGAGTTCCAAGTTCCACGTAATTTCGTACATTTTTCTTAAGCGAATAAAAACACCAGAGGTCAAATTTATTATGAACCTGGAAATTACGACAGTCTCCGATCGAAGATGCGCATGAGGTAACGAATATTAAATGCTATAATAAGAAGGTGCCTACGGATTCACCTAGAAATTAGTCGTCGGTGGATCCTAAAACAAATTCTGTATAAGGTGGAGAATGTGCCAGGTGTAGCTGTAGTCTCTGTGCTGGTCTTTCGCAATTGAATGTGCTAAAAAATAGTGACAAAGAAAAGAGCGATCGGTGCACAAGTTATGGACACAGTATTTATAGTTCAGTACCCACTATTTCCTTATTGTCCAAAATTTTTATAGCGCATTCGTTTGCAAATGGCTACATTTGGCGCATCTACTTTACCTGTTGGGTGTTTCGTAGCTGCGCACAACACCGGTACTTAGCCGAATGACTGAATCATCTCGCGATAATTCCTCGGAAATTGATTTAACAGGTTGCATTTTGCGTAGTAGGTACGTACTATTCGAAATTATAAAGGAATTAGTGTTTTATCTGGGCCGGAAGTGATAGAGACTCGACTCTTTCTGAAATATCATTTGGCGACATTTGTGAGAAAAATGATCCGATACCTTTTGGATGTACGGAACTTGTTTTTTATCCCTGCCTCTTCCCTATCCTAATGTAATGATGGTCTGTTGATGAATCGGATTCCACCATTCGATATTATTTTACAGAGGAATAAAAAAAAGTGCGTAGAAAAAATAATTGAAAAAAAAAAAAAATCAAAACGAAGCTATATTACCTACTTACTAGAAATTGAATATTATTCGGTTCGTTTAATAGCTAGGTTTTAATTTAAAACCAAAATTTATATACGAGTAATTTACTTTTTATTCTACTCGTACATTCTGCAGCATCATTGAGTTTGTTATTTCTGACTGGTATTTCGAAATGATATGCATAAATGTAGGTAACATTTATTACAAACTTGTAAGCTCGTACCCTAGCCGTAATTTTAAGCTGCAGACGCTCTTTCTTGTGATACAAGCGGTTTTTTGTTGCACTTTAGTTTATCTATACGTATTTAAATGTAGTCTACATTAATACACATAATTTACCGATTCGTATTTTATATAACTTTTTAGGTGTAAAACTGTTCGCTGTCGAACAGGGCTGCTTATTTCTTCTAAATTTTTACTTTTATCTTTGTATTTCGTGTATTTTTTGGAAATTGCTCCAAATATAGTTCCATCGTGTATTTCAACGTGTGCTCGTCTATCGACCAATAAGCTGGGCATACATTTTCCCCTTCATCTATTTCCGCTTACCCTTTTTTATCCAATAAATAGGTAGGGCTACCTACTTAGGTACGTAGAAACACTGTTGAAAAATGCGTCATCGAATACCTCAAGTCTGATCTATTTAAGAAACATAATTTGCAACCCGCAATATACATCGATAACATGGGCATTGTGAAGTTGGAGTGGAAAGGACGAGTTCATCGCGCCCAATATTCCTTATTAGTGTTGCGCCGTGAAAAAATCATGTTTCTTAAATGGACCAGACTTCAGTCTGTTGTTACGTTATTATGTGACATTGAGGCACCAAAAATACCGAATGTGTCTAGTGTGTAGATATTATATCGTATTAAAACGCATTACCTTCATTACTCGTTGTATACTTTGAATATACCTACCTGCTATAAATATATAGGTATATGTATGTACTCGTATGTTAATAAAAGAAAAATTGACTTTTACCATCCAACGAATAACTTATATTTGCCTTAAACCTATCTTAAATCGAATAAAGAAAATACCTCCGATTCATATATCGTCGCGTTATTAATTTCTTTGTGTTTTATTGAAGAGGTCGCAATCGAGGAAGTGTTACATATACAACTGGTGGAAGTGAATACGACGTAGTTACATCGTCTATTGGCGGGTAAGACTTGATCCTTTTATAATCACTAATATATATATATGTATATAATATTTATTAGGCAAAAATTGAGCACGCACCGATTTATCGACGCATTATGAAGAAACCCGATGCGCAAAATCCCGCCAGTTACTCGGGTAACTAAAAGGGAACCAGGGGTAACTGACGGGTTTCTGGGTAATCTGAGGGTAACCGAGGATTGCAAATGGGTAACTTTTCCGCGGTTAACTAGAGGGTAACTGATTACGCATCGGGAAGCTAGATTAGAACTAACGCAGAGGAAACAGTATACATAATAATGTAAATGTTTGAGCCTAAGACAAGGAAAAGGAACCGCAGCTTTGGCCCCCATCCCTTGTGTCTCCAGTTTACGTAAATCCATGGTTGCTTTTTAATTTTTACTTTAACATGTTTCTTTGTTTCTAACTTTTTTTTCTTCATCATAACAAATAAAAAACATTGAGTCTAAAAAAAAATGCATTTTAAACAAGAAAAAAATTGTCTCCAAACAAAAAAAAAGTCGAATTTTTTTAATACGTACTTAGCAAATTTTAATGGGGTATAATAAATTGAACGGAAGGGAAATGAGCTTTTATCGAAAGAAATTGTAACCTAAAATAATCCCAATCAACGGGAAAAAATGAGCTTTTAACGGAAGAAATTGTCATCTAAAATAATCCAAATCAACAGAAGAAAAATGAGCTTTCAGTGGAAGAAATTGTATGTGAGTTACTGTTAGCAAAAGTACCCTAACTTTAACTTTCATCATTTTACGACGTCACTGAAAATCGGTTTAATCAGCTGATTGTTAACGTTCGTTTGTTATCTGAATGGATTTTTAAAATCTGTCTTCGATTGTTGATTGAGCAAGTGTATGTGTGATTTAAATCTGTCTTCGATCGTTATGGATAATTATCATCAACTTCGACGACCTTGGCGCCTCTACATGTACGTATCCTATATTCCTAAAGAAATTGGTTTGCAAACACTGTCTCGGGATGAAGGTACGCCTCAGACTTGTACAAGTTCCTCGAGAGGCAAAGGCAATCCCTCTAGGTCAAAAGAGGAAGCGAGGGCGTCCTAAACAGGCGAGGCGCGCACTACTGTTATAGGAGAGAAGACTTTATGTACTTACAAAACGTGCAAATTTTTTAAATATTAAATAAAACGTGCAAATTAAAAAAAAATTGTGTAACCATTTTTCCTTTTGTGGGTAATATAGATTTACCGTTTATTTATTTTTTTCATTCTGGGTCTCATTTTATCCTTCCGTTACATCTACTTTTTCAGGTTTAATAACTTTTTCTTCTGTGAATGTTCGAAAAAATTCCGTCATTTCCCCTTTTCTTCCGTGCGATTAAATCACACCCAATTTTAATCTTATCGTTATCCACAAAATATACAGAAAAATGTATTTTGGCTTCTGTCAATCTTTTAGGCTGTTTTCTTTCACCATCATCATGGCGTTTGCCTTCACAACTTTAGAGTGCTTACAATATACGGGAAACTCATAATTTCAATATTATTAAAACAAAAATACAAACAGAATTTTTTTTTTTTTTTCTTGAAAATAAATATTATTTTTTATTAGGTATTGAAATATTTAAATTACTGATGTTTTCTTAAAGCGTCTTCAACACAAATCTGTTTAAAACAACCAGACTTGCGTACACTAGATAAGACTGCATATATTTTTTTTTTTTTTAATTAACTGGGAACCGAGTTTCAGTTTTAATTTATCTGAAATGATGCCATTTCCGAAGAACTTTTTCACGAGTCTACAGATCTGGGATGCGAATTCGAGGCTCTTGAATGAATTGGTTCCGGAACTGAAATTATTCAAAATTTTATGATGGGACTATAAATGGACTTCAGTCTGCTCAGTATTTGTGTTTATACAAATTCTGTAAGGTATTTTATGTAATAAATATAAGTTACTGTTGTGTTACAGAAGAACGAGACCGACATTGAAACCTTCGACGTCTATCGTGAGTAAATCGTCAGAAACAGTCGATATTTACAAAAATCCACCGAAAAGGTAATCAAATTAAGACCACTCCTGAAGATATAACCTCTATGTATACATATAGATAGTAAATACACGGGGTGCCCAATGCGTAGATCCCTTTCATCCTTAAGACATTTTTCTGACCATGTTGGTAACAGATGCAGATTGAAGCGTGTGAAATCTACTTTTTTGAGAGTGTTAACAGATGCAGTGGAATATAAACCCATTATTAACCTTAACCGTGTAGTCTTTTATAACTTTTTACTGGAAAAGCGACTGACATTTTTTGAAAGAATAATTATACGAAAACGAATAATAGTAATAGTTCTGGTATTTTATGATGAGTCTGAGGTAGTGATCTCGCGAGAAAGGTGAAAAATAGTGTACTACGCAACTTGGGAGAAAATAGTGATATATATGACTCGCTTCTGTTGCATTTTTTCCCAAGTTGCGTACGATATTTTTACCTCGCCTTTTCAAAAAGCGCGTTCGTACATATACTTGTATCTATATGCTACGAGCAGTAGGAGGGAGTAAGGAAAGTTCTTTCCGCACGAGTACCGCACATGCGAGTAAAATGTCACTTTTCGCCCGTTTTTGAATATTTTTCAAACACTGAAATAAAAAGCTGTACAAAAAGTAGCAACCCTTAGTACCTATTAACAGAAACAATGGCACCGCATTCCCGGCACCTCGATCAACTTACTCTCCTGTCTGGTGCCCGCTGTAGGCAAAATACTCCACATGTTTCGAGTGTTGATAAAGTGGTAAGCGCTGAGGTATTTAGACGAGCAAACTTATGACACGGAAATATTTGTTTACGTTAACAGAATCTATTACATCATCTCAGCTTATGTTAAAACAGCCAAAGTTCTTTTATTATACGTACATGTATAGATTTAATAGTGTTTGAAAAAGAAGCGACTATTTGCTTGTTAAATAGACGCATTTTTCGCGCGTAAATTTAAAAAAAATAATTAATTTTAAGATTTTTATTGTATGAAGGTCCGGTAAGTAGGACGTAACAGCACTATTTTCACGAATGTGATAGTAGATAGTAGATTTCTGTACATCAGAGGAGGAAAGTAAGCGATTAATGACTCGCGCGCTCGCAGCGCTGTAAAGATGCTGTGATTATGGCTAGTGATAACAACATACATTATACCATACCCTTCTAGAGGTGTAAAGAATTATTACATGTGATATGTACTATTGTTCGTGTGTTTTTAAGATTAAGATTCGTAAACTAGTGTACGTATAGGGAGAATTGGGATCAATTGGACACTTTTTACTTTTGAGCGATTTTTTTCCAAATGGTAAATCCTATCGACTTGCTTTTTGTACCATTATGTAGGGGGCTAAATGCGCTACATTTGGCACTCAAAAAGTTTACCCATCTGATAATTAGGACTTGTGAGCTCAACTTTAAACTTTTACTATTTTGTCCAATATATCCCTCAACCTGGGGGATACATTGGACACATGAGGGGATACTTTGGACACGTGGTTTTTTTCAGCTAAAATAGTGCTTTTCTTCCGCAATCTGTAATAAGAACAGACTTTTCAAATGCAGTATCCAGTATATCCACTGTTAAAGTGTCTGTTTTATACTTAGTTTTCAACAGTTGCATTCGAAAAGAAAGAGTCGACTTCTTCAGATTCTTTGCGGCAGCTGCCTTACGAATTGATGACCGGCCTTCTATGACTGTAAGTAGAGCGCTATACACGTCATTTTCGTCGATTTCTTGTCTGGGCATCTTGGCTTTTGAAACATATTTCTGCGTCATCCTAAAATCACAAGAAAACTGAAATCAGCGTACCTGTCCAGTTCATCCCTTAGGCTCATATTTACAAAAGTATGATTTATTTCAAAAAACCCCTTCGAGTACCAACTTCAAATTCCTACAGGTTGTTAATAATACATCAATTAAACAAACTTACCTACTTGATACGAGTTCAAAATCTTCTCCACATTGAGAAATTTGAAAAGAAAACGAAAGTCAGATTTTATGAAAACTTGACGCAAAATTTTTCTTTCGGCACCATCTCCGTTACATAAAAACAGATACCGCAATGAATGAAATGCTCGATGTAAACAAACAGTGGCTTGCCTCCGTACTAAATTTCGACGTTCCAATGCCTCGTACAGCTGAGAAAAAAAGACTGTCCAATTGATCCCACTTCTCCCCTTATTATTCAATAAATTACGAGTGATTCCGATATGATCCCTGGTACTCCACCAGATTTATTTGAACTCGCAAATATAGGGTCGATGTGTTTGTTACCTGCGGCTTCTGGACATCGTTATGAGAGAGAGCATACTCAGATTTTCTGAAATGGAGAAATGCGAAATCTGCAGCTTCCATTTCGCAGAATGTTATTCTGGTCGTCGAATTAGCTAATAAGAAGAAACCTTCCAACATTATGAGCTTTTATTATTCAATGTTGAAAGGTACATTGAAACTGAATGAAGATGTCGATTTTTCCACGTACTCGAAAGTAACTGCATTCCTAAAGAGTCAACCAACTGGCTACCAACCTAAAAAATCGAAAGTATTCTCCGAAGACAATATTCCCACTTTTTTGAAGGAAGCACGTGATAAGAAATACTTATAGCGATCAAGGTAAAAACATGCTCTGTACCTTTCTTTTAACATGAAACGAAAAACTTAGTAGGTGGCTGCTATTTTTGGTATTTCGGGCGCTCTACGAATTGACGAGCTGTAAACATTCAACTTACGGATATCATCGACCATACGGATCTTTTCATCATTAACATTCCGAAAACGAAGACAAATGTCCTCGTTCATTTTCACTATTGCTGGTGAATTTTTTCGAATTGTTGAACGGTATACGCATATCTCTACGTCCTGCTCATGTGAGTAAGACACGATTTTTGTGAACTACACCATAATGGCAAAAAATGTACTGCTCAATTCATTGGCTAAAATATATTTCGTGGTATGCCTCCGGTAATAGCTACGTTCTTACAACTGCCGGAATCACATTCACATCTTTTCGGCGAACGTTGGCAACGATCTTAACGAATGCTCTGGGGCTGATTTTGCCAGGCTTAAACGTCATGGCGGCTGGAGATCAAATGAAATAGCAGAAGAGTACGTCGAAAATTCTCTTCTGTATAAAACAAGAACCAGTAATATGATTACATCCTGTATCAGTTTAACCTCAGCAAGTAACAAATTGTCAATCTCGACCGCTTCCATCATCGTTCATACAAGTAATAATACACTCCTGGATGATGTACAAGCCAATCATTCATTCCCAGTCAAACTCGCGCCTGAGATTTCTGTCAATTCTCATCAATCACAAATTGCAGCTAGGTACTCTTTCATTCTTCTGAAAATAATGCAATTCAATATTCGGATAAAATTTCAACCGATTTTCTCGAAATGGAACATTCAAATAACGTTCCAGTCGAATATCTGGTAAACGATAATAGCTATTAACACCGGAAATCCCAGGTTTATCAAAGGCCTTCAGTGCGCCTGAGATTGCGGTCAGTTCTCGTCCATCAGAAAAAGTTGTACTCTTTCCTTCATCTGAAAATTCTGAAATTGAACATTCAAATAACGTTAATAGCTCAGCGCCGGAAATCCCAGATTTATCAAAGGCTTTCAATTTCCAATAATTGTCACAGGTCACTATTAATTTTAATAAATAAGTATTGTGACTTGTGACTGTATGGACGCTGTTTAACAAAAGGGAACTACTTAACCCACAAAATCCGCTTTTTAAGAACACATGATTCGAAGTTCAGGAGCCATGTAGAAACTATATGGCATTGCGTTTATTGATAAGCTTTTTTCAACGTGAGTACACATTTTTGAATCGGGGGCCCAATTTTGAAAAATTCTACGTTTTACGCTCTTTCTAACGATACTAATAAACTCATTTTGTTTACAAATGTGGGTTAGTTCCCTTTTGTTAAACAGCGTCCATATAGTTACGATAAAAAAAAACGTTGAAGAACGTCATACCTACTATAGAGTATTCGTATATGTATATTCACTAGTTATCTTTAAGTTCCTTTAACAGTGAAACGTGATACTTTCATTATGTGTAGACGTTACTGACATTCTGAGTACGAGTATCGTTTTCTTTCTTTATTTTCTACTTTCGAATATTGTTTTTTGTTATCAGTAGGTATATGTACAATT
Source organism: Acanthococcus lagerstroemiae (assembly GCA_031841125.1). Taxonomy (NCBI): domain Eukaryota; kingdom Metazoa; phylum Arthropoda; class Insecta; order Hemiptera; family Eriococcidae; genus Acanthococcus; species Acanthococcus lagerstroemiae. The sequence continues at coordinate 484,503 of CM063114.1, forward strand.
ATGTTTCTTTTTTATTTGTTATACCTACTTTACAATATTGTTTTGTGCTGTGTGTATTTACCAGTGAATAAAAATGTTATTTTCATGTAGCTATATATAATTTGTTTGCTATTTATGTTATTCCTTTCGTCATTATTTTATTTATCATCACATCGACAAGTCAAAGATCGAATTTACCGGACCTGTATACAATAAAATGGACGCTCTATTCGGCGTAAGGGAACCAAAACCAGCAAAATCTGTTTTTTGAGAACACGTGATTCGAAGTTCAAGAGCCGTGTACCTGCCCATGTAGAAACTATATGACATAGCGTTTACTGATAAGCTCTTTTCAACGTGAGTACCCATTTTTGAATCGGGGCTCAATTAAAAAAAATTCTACTTTTTACGCTCTTTCAAACTATATTTATAACTCATTTTGTTTACAAATGTTAGTTGGTTCTCTTATGCTGAATAGCGTCGAAAAAAATAGCTTAGGTACACTGTACAGAGTTGATAAGTACCTAAGCGATTTGACTTGTGCGTTAACTCCACTCGCTGCGCTCTTTTGCCAATCCGCGCGCTCGTCATTAATCGCTTACTTTTCGCCTCTACAGTAATCCACTACTATAAGTGTTTGCAATTTATTTATTCGTTTGTTTTATCAGACCTGATCCAGTGTACCCAACTCCTCAAGTGGACAAAGCAGCAGCGAAATGTCGAAAAGATATTTGTTTATTACCGGATTGCAGCTGTGGCGGGAAAGATATCCCTGGTAGGTGATACGCGTGTATGAATTTTAGGCTAAGAATAGTTGCCTACCTTTGTTATAGCAAAACCTGATATTCAGTCATTCAGAACTGGCCAGACCACACATGTCAGTATAGTTTAGTTGTATCGAATATTTAATTAATGAATCCAAGAAGGAAAATGCGGGCAATACATCCTTTTTTTTTTTTCGTTTTCCTTCCGTCAGAGCATAGGAGGAAGGTGATAGCTCCTCTGCGCCTCGCCCCCCCCCCTCGTTCCATAATGGAAATGTCTGGCTGTGTCGTCCCAAAATTCTGCCAATGATATTCGTATAATAAGTACACACGCGAGGAAAACACCCGACTCACTTAATATTTTTAAATTAGTGTGAATCGCGGTGCTAACCTGTGTGACTAACGCTAACAAATGATGTTCAAGGCAATGAGCAAATCTGATGTACGACAATGCCGAGTATATTATACTCGCCGATGCGAAACGATGCCGAATACTTTCTTATACTCGACGATGCCTTATGTACTCGTGCAGCGCTCTATATCTATACTAGGAAGCTGAGAACGAGCAGTAAAAGTTTTACCTCCACTACCTCTGCTGGACATTCGAGTACTAGAATAGTCGAAGGTCTATGTCTCTGGCCTGTCGTAATCATCTCGCAGATTTTTCCAATGGTCAACTTCTATACACGTTACACGCGTTCGTCCAACGCGGGTGTCATTCATTGTAGGTACCTATGTACTTATTTTTCATGATTGTTTTTGCCTTTGTTAAAATTGGTTAGGTGATCTCGCTGTCGAAGAAACACCGCAGATAGTATTGCTTACCTTCGATGATTCTGTGAACGAGTTGAATAAAGGACTATACGCTGATTTATTTGAAAAAGGACGAGTCAACCCGAATGGTTGTCCAATCTCTGCCACATTTTACGTTTCTCACGAGTGGACTGACTATAGCATGGTGCAGAATCTGTATGCTACCGGTCACGAAATGGCGAGTCACTCGGTGTCGTAAGTAAAATTTCATTATGTTATGCTATACTTGCCTACCTACGTAATACTATAATACCTTACAGTGTAATAAATTAATAAATCATCAATTTTCAACTCGACTTTCTCTCTCTCTCTCTCTCTCTCTCTCTCTCTCTCTCTCTCTCGCTGTTCCTATTTCTGTTTCTCCCTTTAGTCACAGTTTCGGTGAGCAGTTTTCTCAGCGGAAGTGGACCAAAGAAATTGTTGGTCAACGTGAAATATTATCAGCTTATGGTGGCGTAAGACAAGAAGATATCAGAGGAATGCGGGCTCCTTTCCTCGCGGTGAGAACAATGATCGGAAAGCTCTTTCACGAAGTGGCGCAAGTTGCATTGTATTACATTTATTACTAGCTTTTGTCCAGGGTGCAAATGAAATAGGTCGTTATTGATACAAATTATCCACGATAAAATATGTAGGTACCTACATATAATATAATTCATGCTGTACTTTTCAACTCATTTTTTACAATGGTCTCGAGTATAAGGTTAACTTTTTTAGTTTTTTCCCCTTTCTTCCGTCTTGGGCCACTTTTGAAGAGAGTTCATCATTTATCGGTATTAATTTGCAATTTATAACCATGATTACGCTCGATATATCAACCACGTAAGTAAAAAATGAGTGGTATATCAACAGGTTGGCGGTAATAAGATGTTTAAAATGCTGTATGATTCTAACTTTACGTATGATTCTTCGATGCCGATTTATGAAAACCGTCCTCCCAGCTGGCCATATACGCTCGATTATAAATTATTTCATGATTGTATGATACCGCCCTGCCCTACAAGATCATATCCAGGTACGTGACACACTTATAGTACGAAGGTCGTTCAATAAGTAAGGTAACGAGATCAATAAAAAAATTACAACGAATTTGAAACATTTATTTTAATGAAATACGTTTAGATATATATTATGCATGTTACTACTTTTCGACATAATTTCCCAATCTATTCAAATATCTGTCCGACCAGTGGATTAGTTCATCTAAGCCACTAGCAAACCACTTTGCCGCCATTGAATTGAACCAATTTGACACATCCTCGATCAGCTCATTATCGTTGTCGAATCTTCTTCCGAACAAATACTGTTTCAAATGCAAGAAAATATGAAAATCACTGGGTGCCAAATTTGGGGAGAGGAGCGAGTGTTCCCAAACTTCCCATCCGAATTCCGGCACCAAACTCTTCGTTACATTCGCAGATGTTTGGCTTATGGAATTTTTACCTTGTAGAAATACATTGAATGCGGAACGATACTCTGTGGTTATTTAAAAACGTTCAAACGGGCCATACAAAATAAATGTCACGGTTTTTGGATGCGAGGAATGATTTTCCTTCAAGACAACGCAACCTCTCACACAGCCAGTGTAACGAAGAATTTGCTGCAGGAATTCGGCTGGGAAGTTTGGGAACACCCGCTCCACTCACCAGATTTAGCAGCCAGCGATTTTCATATTTTCTCGCATCTGAAACAGTATTTGTTCGGAAGAAGATTCGACAACGACAATGAGCTGATCGAGAATGTGTCGAGAGTTCGTTCAGTTTGATGGCGGCAAAATGGTATGCTCTAGTGGTGTAGGTAAACTAACCCACCGGTCGGACAAATCTTTGGATCGACTGGAAAATTATGTCAAGAAATAGTTCACGAATATATCTAAACATATTTTAATAAAATAAAATTTTCTAATTAGTCGTAATTTTTTTATTAGCCTCGTTACCTTACTTTTTGAACGACTTTCGTAAGTACAAATATATTCTTACTCTACGCATCCGTTATAATTTTTTGATCGTTAATGAATATATTATTTTCTTCTTATTTTTTAGGCGTATGGGAAGTACCTATGGTCATGTGGCAAGATCTGAATGGTGGTCGTTGCTCTATGGGTGATGCTTGTAGTAACCCTCCTACTTCAGATGGTGTCTATAAGATGTTAATCAAAAATTTTGAAAGACATTTCACTACAAACCGGTATGATTTTACTTCCTCTGTATTCGTATAGTATTCATCTTATTGTTATCTATAGATGTAAGTTTTGTAAATAGAAACACTCGATAACTTACTGTGCGTTGAAAAATGGCGCACAAGCCTTCGAAACTGGGTGCTAGAGTTCACAGATTGCATATTCTGCACTTCAATTGGGAAAGAAGCCCCAAAATTTCACTTTCCTCAACACTTCGCTCTCCCCCCTCCAAATTTTTCCATATACTATTGGTGGACACCTTCCCTTCCCCCTTCAATCAAATATACTCTGGACACCTTCCCTTCCCCCTTCAATCAAATATACTCGTATGATAATAATTCGTGACGCGTATACAGGAAAGCAGCTTATACCCTAATATTTATTATTACGCTGATGCGCTAAACTGGTAAACGGGGTCCATTCTCGCCGGCTCCCTCCAAGATGAATTAGTGGTTGGTAATTGGATTTGGACGATGTTCAGCAAGATGGAACCAACTAGCAAAATCCGCTTTTTGAGAACACGTGATTCGAAGATTACATGACACAGCGTTTACTGATAAGCGTTTTTCAGCGTGAGTACACATTTTTGAATCGGGGCTTTTTTCAGCGTGAGTACACATTTTTGAATCGGGGGCCCAATATTGAAAAATTTTACGTTTTACGTTCTTTCCAGCGATACTAATAACTCATTTTGTCTACAAATGTTAGTTGGTTCCCTCTTGCTGAACAGTGTCCATTTGGGGCCAGTGCCTTGTTTATACTACATGAATAACTACTACTAACCGCCATAATATAACTAACTACTAATAATATTCTGTTATCCTCATAAGACAATTTGTTAATTATGTATGCCTGTTGGTTTGCTGAAGGTTGGCAGTTGAATCATACGAAGTAAAAGGGATTGGAAAGAATATTTGCAGGCTACCCTGTCTCTTATCTCCAAAGCTATTATACCGAATAATAATATTATTAGGAAGGTCTTACAAGTTCTGAAAGGTGAATCTACAAATTACACCAACTGTACATACATTTTGGCTTTCGTTTCGGAGTACCTAACTCACCTTGTAGGCTACTATTTTTCCGCTCTCAACTGGTATAGTTTGTTAGGGGTATTAAAAAGGTCGCCAAAATTCGGGGAGGCTGGATACACAAATTTTAAACCCCATTTCCGAGTGTCTAATTCACCTTGACGGCTAACATTCTCCTGTCCCCAAACTAGTATAGTGTGTAAGGGGTAGTAGAGAGGTCACATAAATTCGAGGAAGCATATACACAAATTACATAAATTGTATACAAATTGTTACATCTGTTTCGAACCATTATTTTCATATTGGCGGCTGGAGAAATGGATTTTGCCGGATGAGGACACTGATATTCATTTTTGTTATAGAAACGTTACATTTTTTACACGCATTTTTTATAGAGCACCATTCGGTTTGTTTTACCATTCGTCGTGGTTCACGCAACCGCATCATAAAGAAGGTTTCATTGCATTTTTGGATACGATAGTCAATATGCCGGAAGTTTGGTTGATTACGAACTGGCAAGCCATACAGTGGTCTCGGGACCCGACACCTTTATCGAGATTAAATCAATTTTCACCCTTCGGCTGTGATTATCCTGTAAGTAAAATACGTCGGTTTATCACAAATAGTCGGTAGTTCCATTGCAATTGGGATATAAATTAGAGTTGCAAATGTTGGCATGATTGCGTCTTATCAGTGGTACCTATGAATGGGTGATCACGGTGATTTATCTGTAAGCGTGTAGCAAATTCAACTCTCATTAAGTCGATTAGAAATTCTTTTTCAAAGAAAATTTGTTCTAAATTTTAACTGCATCATCACTAAAAAACTAAATTATAATCATTTCCACTGGTAGAGTAATTTCTACTCGTTTGTTCCCTCCCTAAAGATAGCAATATTTCTATTTGAAAGTACACATGATCACCTTTTCATTTCCCCCCGACTAACACCCGCACAGGTGATTTTGCAGCGCACTCTAGTGCAGGTTTATATTCCAATAAAGTTATAAAAGTACGCTAGTCCTTCCACGCTAAGAAGGATCTGACGTCACAATTTACTGAAGACGTTTCAACGGTTGTGGGTGTGAAAAGGCGGAGATTTACACTGTTCAGGTGAATCGAGCAGGTGTTCCTTTTCACATACGTACTTTGTATACGTTCATTCACAGCATCAAAATATGTATTATTTCATTAAAAATAATTAGTCTGTTAGTTTTTCTTAGTTATTAATGAAAATGTGTAACACACAAAATCTCATTCACAGCATCAGCTGCATAGTGTTGAAACGGTTCGTGACGTCAGATCCTTCTTAGCGTGGAAGACTATAAGCAACTATTGAGTGGGTCAATTTCGATTATTCTCCGAAGAAACTTATTTATATTTGGCCCAAAAATAATCAGTTGATTACTTTGATTATTCTAATAAAACAAATATAAGCTTAATAGGAGAGTAGTCGAAATTGATCCGAGCATTATTTGTCGCTTGCGTTTTTATACATGATGCAAATACGTCGCTTAAATGTATGACGTTGTAGAGATTGCATTTTTACAGTGGAAAATACTTTTTTTTGGCAATTTCGCTTGAAAGAAACGTGGAAAAAGCCATGAAAAAACTCGTTTAAAAAGCAAAATGTAATTTATATACCTTCTTTGTATGAAAATCGTAAGCGCCGTTGAAATCAAACGGTAAAGTATGGTAAGTGACAATTTTGGCTCGACTCGATTTCAATTATTCTTCGATTAAAATGGTATTTTCCCGAGAATGATCTCTAAAATAAGCTACATGGTAGCCTAGCGTGGCGCATGATTAGAGATTAATGTAAGCCATAGAAATCAGTTTAATCGGGTAATAATCGAAGTCAATCCAAGTTTGATTTCTGGCCTAGTTCACTTTGTCGCTAGATTTCGATGGCACTTGTGACTGTCTGTTAGAAGGTTTTTCAGCGAAAATTTTGTATTTTACATTTGCGCGTATCTGATTTTAATAATAAAAATGATTGATCGTCGCAGGAGCGACCAAGACGCTGTAATAATCCAAAAGTATGTAATCTGTGGCACAAGTCGGGAGTTCGATATTTAAAAACATGCCAGCCTTGTCCTGATGTGTACCCCTGGACTGGAAAAACCGGAGTCAGAAACAGTCGAGTGGATAACGACGATACTCTAACTGAATAAGAATTTGAAAATACCTATTTAAATGATTAAGTAATTTATTTGGTATGTTCCTCTGACGTGCTTATGTGGTTACTTTTTCACTTTCGATAGTCAGTATCATGAATCGTGGTGGCTGTAGGTTTCGTTAACTCGTCAATTACTGTTCTCAGAACTTCGTCTTCGGACTTGAGGAAGAAGAAAAAAAAGGACAGAGCGATAACTAACTTTGTCATTGGAATGTAAGTCAAACGAGTAAAATGAGAAACAAAATGAAAACGAAAAAAAAAAAAAAAAAAAACACCACAAACAAACACGCCTCACATACTGTCCATAGGTTACCCACTTATGTAGATTTTTGACTGAGTCATGATATGTATGTGTATTGACTATTGGAACAGTTTGAGGGCATTTGCACTCTGTATTAGCGAAGCCTTTCAAATTGTACAGGAAGTCGAAAAATTAATTACATTTACTACGGCGAACTATGTAAGTTCGTCTTATTTTTAAATTCAAAATAAACGTGTATGCGCGTTTAATCGATTGCGACTTCGCGACAAAATGCTCATGTATAGTAAAATTAATTTATGTTTGTTTTTTCTTGTATTTTACCCTTTCTTTTCTCGTTTTCTTTCTTCTTTCTTCTATCTTTGTATTTGTATTTATTATTTTTTTCGGTATTTACAGTGCAAAATAAATTTTTTATTGAAAGTAATTTGCTACTTCTGGTCGTTTTCTGTATTCTTCAAAAGAAATAGAAAATTGTTAACCTCGTTCATGTCGTTCGTTAAGCTGCAGAAGGCAGTACGTCCAAAAAAGTCGATTTTTAGATTTTGATGTTTTTCGATAGCCTGAAGTGCCCTCTATAGGTAGAAAATGCTATTTTTTGTGAATACCCCCTTTTTAGCGGGTAAAAATACAATTGAAAAAAGCGGTATGTCCATAAAACTGGAAATTGTTGCTGCAAAACGCAGTATGTCCAATTCTAATGAAACAATGATAATTATTTATGTGATAAACAAACGTACGCGCCAATGTTTCTTTCACGCTAAAATATTATGTATTTAAAGGTATTTGGTAATTATGGTGTGATGTGAGTTAAAATAAAACGTGGATTGTAAAGCAGAAATTAAAATACTAAATACCACCTGGTATTTTAACTATTCATAATCTTGTACGAGCATAACTATTCCTCTGCAGGTCAGAAGAATAATCCAGTTGAAGCTGTCAATGGAGAATATTATGGTAAGAAAAAAAAATCAGATGTATATCTGAATCAAGATGAGGCTCTATCCTAATTAAATAATTTCCATTGCAGATGCATTGCATTCTGCTGCTGTACCGCAGTACTACTCTCGCGATGAGCGACCCCTAAAATTATTGCCAGCGACCATCCGCTGTTAAAATTGAGCTAGAGTCAATTTTTGACCAATTTTGACCGCATTTTCGAGGTTATTTCGTTTGCCAAATTTTCAAAAATGTAGTGACGCCTTGAACTCGTTGGATCTGCAATACAATTCGCACCAATATGCATTTGCGAGATTGCGAATTTCCTTGGGCGAACTGGTAAAAGGCGAAAATCTTTGGATTGGAAACTGCTAGGGGAAAACTGAAAAATACATTTTATTCGAAATTTTCTCCTCTGTCCAGAATTTCAAACCGCACTGCTCTAGCTGCCTCCGTTCCAAAATTATTCGCGGATTGTCGGATCGCCCCAGAAAAATAGAAGGTACAATGGGTCGGAATTATGTGTGATGTGTGGCATATGCAACATGTCGAAGGCGCACTCGAAAATGTCAAAACGGGTCAAAAATAGACTGTAGGTCGATTCTGACAATGGATTCAAATTCGTTTTGCAAAACTGAGTAATCAGCTTTCGCTGTTGCGGCCCCCAATCCAAAGATTTTTGCATTTTATTAGTTCGCCCCAGGAAATTGAAGATTTCGAAAACGTCATTTGGCATCTCCACTTTTTCGAATATTCTATTCACGCCTTCAGTACGACGAATATGCAACCCCACCTACACCAATCGACGTTTTCGAAGTCGCTAATTTCTCTGGGTGGAACTAATAAATCGCGAAAATCTCCGGACTGGGGATAGCTAGAGGAAAACGGTTTGAAATTTTGAGAGCGAAATGATCTCCTCTTTCGAAAGTGTCAACCCGTTTCGCTGTAGCGGCCCCCAATCCCAAGATTTTTGCATTTTATTAGTTCGCCCCAGGACACTGAAGATTTCGAAAACGTCAATTGGCGTATGTGAAATAGCATATTCGATACTTTGAAGGGGTGGCAGTATTAATTCGAATTTTCGATTTTGCTGGTACTGCCTTCATTACGGCGAATATGCAACCCAACCTACATTAATCGACGTTTTCAAAAACGCTAATTTCTCTGGGGGGAACTAATAAATCGCGAAAATCTCCGGACTGGGGATAACTAGAGGTAAACGGTTTGAAATTTTGAGAGCGAAATGACCTCCTCTTTCGAAAATGTGAACCCGTTTCGCTGTAGCGGCCCCCAATTCCAAGATTTTTGCATTTTATTAGTTCGCCCCAGGAAACTGAAGATTTCGAAAACGTCAATTGGCGTCTCCACTTTTTCGAATATTCTATTCCCGCCTTCAGTACGACGAATATGCAACCCCACCTACACCAATCGACGTTTTCGAAGTCGCTAATTTCTCTGGGGGGAACTAATAAATGGCCAAAATCTCCGGAGTGGGAATAGCTAGGGAAAACAGTTTGAAATTTTGAGAGCGAAATGATCTCCTCTTTATAAAGTGTCAACCCGTTTCGCTGTAGCGGCCCCCAAACCAAAGATTTATGCATTTTATTAGTTCGCCCCAGGAAATTGAAGATTTCGAAAACGTCAATTGCCGCTAGCAGTCTCTAATCCCTAGTCTTTCGCCTATTACCAGTTCACCCCAGGAAATTCGTAATCTGGGAAATGCATATTGAAAATATCACTCTAGCTCAATTTTGACAACGGATACGAATACGCCACGAAAAATCGAGTAACCAGCCCCAGCCCCGACGCCGAAGCTCTCCGAAACTTTTTTCACCCGAAAAAAGACATGGATGTATAGTATGGAGAAATCTTCAAAATTTTCGAAAATCACAATTTTTGAATTGAAGACTGTTTTTTACTCAATTTTTCGCGCTGAGCTCGAATTCCTTGTTCAAATTTGGCGTCGACGCTCCGTTGGCGAGATACCCTCGAAAATGTGGTCAAAATGGGTCAAAAAATCACACTTCAATTTTGACACCGGATTCGAATTTGCATCGTAAAATTGAGTAACCAGCCCCAGCCCCGACGCCGATGCTCTCCCAAAATTTTTTCACCCGAAAAATTACATGATGTATAGTTTGGAGAAATCTTCAAAATCTTCAAAAATCAAAATTTTTGAATTGAAGGTTATTTTCTATTCAATTTTTCATGCTTATCTCGAATTCGTTGTTCAAATATGGCGGCGACGCTCCGTTGGCGAGATACCCTCGAAAATGGGGTCAAAATGGCTCAAAAAAGAACTCAAGCTCAATTTGGACAACGCATTCGAATTCGCCACGAAAAATTGAGTAACCAGCCCCAGCCCCGACGCCGATGCTGTCCGAAAATTTTTTCCCCCATAAAAAAGACATGATGTATAGTATGGAGAAATCTTCAAAATTTTCAAAAATCAAAATTTTTGATTTGAAGACTGTTTTTTACTCAATTTTTCGCGCTGAGCTCGAATTTTTTGATCAATTTTGGCGGCGACGCTCCCTTTGCGAGATACCCTCGAGAATGTGGTCAAAATGGCTCAAAAAAGAACCCAAGCTCAATTTTGACAACGGATTCGTATTCGCCACGAAAAATTGAGTAACCAGCCCAAGCTCCGACGCCGAAGCTCTCCGAAAATTTTTTCACCCGAAAAAAGACAAGATGTATAGTATGGAGAAATCTTCAAAATTTTTGAATTGAAGACTCTTTTTAACTCAATTTTTCGCGCTGAGCTCGAATTCATTGTTCAAATTTGGCGGCGACGCTCCGTTGGCGAGATACCCTCGAAAATGTGGTCAAAATGGGTCAAAAAATCACACATCAATTTTGACACCGGATTCGAATTCGGCACGAAAAATTGAGTAACCTGCCCCAGCCCCGACGCGAATCTCCCGAAATTTTTCAACTGTAAAAAGATGTTAAAATGAAACTCTCAAAATTTTGAATCAATGCTGAAGACTGTTTTATACTCAATTTTCGCGCTGAGCTCGAATTCGTTGTTCAAATTTGGCGGCGACGCTCCGTTGGCAGAATACCTCAAAATGTGTCAAAATGGTCAAAAAACTCAAATCATTTTTGCGCAGGATTCGAATTCGCTCCGAAAATTGAGTACCAGCCAGCCCCGAACAATTCAAAATTCAGAAAAGACTGATATTGACAAGAAATCTCAAATTTTCAAAACAAAATTTTGAACTGAGACTCTTTTTACTAATTTTTCGCACTGACGATCGAATTCGTTGTTCAATTTTGGCGGCGACGCTCCGATTGGCAGAATAACCTCGAAAATGTGTCAAAATGGTTCAAAAAATCAATGCTCAATTTGACCGGATTCGAATCCGCCTCGTAAGAAGAGTACCCAGCCCAGCCGACGCAAATCTCAAAATTCACGAAATACGTTGTGAGATGAATCTTCAAAATTTTCATAAAACAAATTCTTGAATTGAAGACTGTTTTTTAACTCAATTTTTGCATGAGCTCAGAATTCGTTGTTCAAATTGGCGCGACGCTCCGTTGGCGAGAACCCTCGAAATTTGTTCAAAATGGTCAAAGAAGACTCGAGATCAATTGACAAAACGGATTCAAATTGCCACGAAAAATTGAGTAACCAGCCCCAGCCCGATTCGGATGCTCAATCGAGAACACTTTTCACCCGAAAAAAACATGTTTAGTATGGGAAAATCATTCAATTTTCAAAAATCGAAATTTTTGAATTGAAGCTGTTTTTACTCAATTTTCGCGCTGAGCTCGAATTCGTTTGTTCAAATTTGGGTGACGCTCCGTTGGCAGGATACCTCGAAAATGTGGTCAAAATGGTCAAAAAGTAACCAGATCAATTTGACCGGATTCGAATTTGCAACGAAAAATTGAGTAACAGCCCCAGCCCCGACGCCGAATCTCTCCGAAATTGGAGAAATCTTCAAAATTTTCAAAAATGAAAATTTTTGAATTGAAGACTGTTTGTTACTCAATTTTTCGCGCTGAGCTCGAATTTGTTGTTCAAATTTGGCGGCGACGCTCCGTTGGCGAGATACCCTCGAAAATGTGGTCAAAATGGGTCAAATAATCACTCCAGCTCAATTTTGACAACGGATTCGAATTCGCCACGAAAAATTGAGTATCTAGCCCCAGCCCCGACGCCGATGCTCTCCGAAAATTTTTTCACCCGAAAAATGACATGATGTATAGTATGGAGAAATCTTCAAAATTTTCAAAAATCAAAATTTTTGAATTGAAGACTGTTTTTTACTCAATTTTTCGCGCTGAGCTCGAATTCGTTGTTCAAATTTGGCGGCGACGCTCCGTTGGCGAGATACCTCGAAAATGTGGTCAAAATGGGTCAAAAAATCACACTGGCTCAATTTTGACAACGGATTCGAATTCACCACGAAAAATTGAGTAACCAGCCCCAGCCCCGACGCCGAATCTCTCCGAAAATTTTTTCACCTGAAAAAGGACATGATGTATAGTTTGGAGAAATCTTTCAAATTTTCAAAAATCAAAATTTTTGAATTGAAGACTGTTTTTTACTCAATTTTTCGCGCTGAGCTCGAATTCGTTGTTCAAATTTGGCTACGACGCTCCGTTGGCGAGCTACCCTCGAAAATGTGGTCAAAATGGGTCAAAAAATCACTCTGGCTCAATGCTGACACCGGATTCGAATTCGCCTCGTAAAATTGAGTAACCAGCCCCAGCCCCGACGCCGAATCTCTCCGAAAATTTTTTCACCCGAAAAAAGACATGATGATGGAGAAATATTCAAAATTTTCAAAAATCAAAATTTTTGAATTGAAGACTCCTGTTAACTCAATTTATTGCGCTGAGCTCGAATTCGTTATTCAAATTTGGCGGCGACGCTCCGCTGGCGAGATACCCTCGAAAATGTGGTCAAAATGGGTCTAAAAATCACACTAGGTCAATTTTGACCCCGGATTCGAATTCGCCTCGTAAAATTCAGTAACCAGCCCCAGCCCCGACGCCGATGCTCTCCGAAAAGTTTTTCACCCGAAAAAAGACATGATGTATAGTATGGAGAAATCTTCAAAATTTTCAAAAATCGAAATTTTTGAATTGAAGACTGTTTTTTACTCAATTTTTCGCGCTGAGCTCGAATTCGTTGTTCAAATTTGGCGGCGACGCTCCGTTGGCGAGATACCCCCGAAAATTAGGTCAAAATGGGTCAAAAAAGAAATCAAGATCAATTTGGACAACGGATTCGAATTCGCCTCGTAAAATTGAGTCTACCTGCCCCAGCCACGACGCCGGATCTCTCCAAAAATATTTTCACCCGAAAAAAGACATGATGTATAGTATGGAGAAATCTTCAAAATTTTCAAAAATGAAAATTTTTGAATTGAAGACTGTTTGTTACTCAATTTTTCGCTCTGAGCTCGTATGGTTATTCAAATTTGGCGGCGACGCTCCGCTGGCGAGATACCCTCGAACATGTGGTCAAAATGGGTCAAAAAATCACACTGACTCAATTTGGACAACGGATGCGAATTCGCCACGAAAAATTGAGTAACCAGCCCCAGCCCCGACGCCGAATCTCTCCGAAAATATTTTCACCCGAAAAATGACATGATGTATAGTATGGAAAAATCTTCAAAATTTTCAAAAAACAAAATTTTTGAATTGAAGACTGTTTTTTACTCAATTTTTTGCTCTGAGCTCGAATTCGTTGTTCAAATTTGGCGGCGACGCTCCGTTGGCGAGATACCCCCGAAAATTAGGTCAAAATGGGTCAAAAAAGAACTCAAGATCAATTTGGACAACGGATTCGAATTCGCCACGAAAAATTGAGTAACCAGCCCCAGCCCCGACGCCGAATCTCTCCGAAAATTTTTTCACCCGAAAAAAGACATGATGTATTATAGTATGGAGAAATCTTCAACATTTTCAAAAATCGAAATTTTTGAATTGAAGACTGTTTTTTACTCAATTTTTCGCGCTGAGCTCGAATTCGTTGTTCAAATTTGGCGGCGACGCTCCGTTGGCAGGATACCCTCGAAAATGTGGTCAAAATGGCTCAAAAAAGAACTCAAGATCAATTTGGACAACGGATTCGAATTCGCCACGAAAAATTGAGTAACCAGCCCCAGCCCCGACGCCGAATCTCTCCGAAAATTTTTTCACTCGAAAAAAGACATGATGTATAGTATGGAGAAATCTTCAAAATTTTCAAAAATCAAAATTTTTGAATTGAAGACTGTTTTTTACTCAATTTTTCGCGCTGAGCTCGAATTCGTTGTTCAAATTTGGCGGCGACGCTCCGTTGGCGAGATAACCTCGAAAATGTGGTCAAAATGGGTCAACAAATCAGTAGTATAGTTATATTCCTTCTAGCGCACTTACTCATTTCTCTAGCGCAGAGCAAAATTTCCTCATTTTTCAGCCTATTTAAAAATCTTTGAAATCTTCCTATTTGCGAATATTTGACTGTTTTTTAAAACAAATATGAATCATTTCATCCTATTTCGTTCTAGCACACTTACTCATTTCTCTTGCGTAGAGCTCATTTTCCTCATTTTTTCATTCAATTTTAAAAATTCTAAAAAGAAGCGTAGGCGCTAATTTCCCTCATTTTAGGTCTTATTTCTCCCATTTTTCATTCAATTTCAAAAATTTTAAAAAGAAGCATAGAGATCAATTTCTCTATCACAGAGACCAATTTCTCTCATTTTTCAATGAATTTTAAAAATCCTGAAAAAAGCGCAGGGCTATAGCACAGAGACTAATTTCTCTCATTTTTCATCAGATTTTTAAAATCCTAAAAAAAAAATTGCCGAGATCAATTTTTTCGCTCAATTTTCAAGATATATAGAAGATATTCCTTCAGATGTAGTGAAACATAAGAGACTTATTTCTCTCATTTTTCATCAGATTTTAAAAATCATGAAAAGAAGCATAGAGATCAATTTCTGTAGCGCAGAGACTTATTTCTCCCATTTTTTCATTGAATTTTAGAAATCATAAAAAAGTATAGTCTCTCATTTTTTTGAGATACATAGAAGATATTTCTGGCATAGTGAAGTGTAAAGTGTAAAGACTAATTTCTTTCATTTTTTAACCCTTAATAAATCATTGTAGGGTGTCTCAAAAATATAAACATTTTGTATCATTTTCTAACCCTAAAAAAATCATTATAGGATGACTCAAAATTTTAAAGACTTTGTATCATTATTTTGAACCTTGAAAAAATCATTGTATCATGACTAAAAAATTTCAAAGACTTTGTATCATTATTTTGAACCTTGAAAAAACCATTGTATCAAATTTCATTATTTTGAACCCTGAAAAAAATCATTGTATCATAGCTTAGAACTTTTGTATCATTTTTCATAAGATTTTTAAAAAAGAATAGGAATCAATTTCTCTCATTTTGAAACGTAAGAGGGTAATTTCTCTCATTTTTTTATGGAATTATAAAAATCTTAAAAAGAAGCGAAGGGATTAATTTCTGTAGCGCAGGAGACTAATTTCTCTCATTTTTTTCATTCAATTTAAAAAATCCTAAAATAGCGCTGGGGTTAATTTCTCTCATTCAATTTTTTAAATCCTAAAAAAGCATAGAGATCAATTTTTTCACTCAATTTTCAAGATATATAGAAGATATTCCTTCAAGTGTAGTGAAGCGAAGTGAACCAAAGAGGACTTATTTCTCCCATTTTTCATCAGATTTTAAAAATCATGAAAAGAAACACAGAGATCAATTTCTGTAGCGCAGAGACTTATTTCTCTCATTTTTCATTGAATTTTGAGAATCTTCAAAAGAAGCGCAGAGAACAATTTCTCTCAATTTAAGATATTTTTTCATTGAATTTCGAGAATCTTAAAAAGAAGCACAGTGAACAATTTCTCTCATTTTAGAACTAATTTCTCGAATTTTTCATTCAATTTTAAAAATCCTAAAAAAGTGTAAAGATTGTTTTCTCTCATTTTTTCACTCAATTTTCGAGGTATATAGAAGATATTCTTTCAGATGTAGTGAAACGTAAGAGACTTATTTCTCTCATTTTTCATCAGATTTTAAAAATCTTTTAAAAATAAGTGCAGTGACCAATTTCTCTAACACATAGATCTAATTTTCCTCATTTTTCATTAAGCTTTAAAAATCCTAAAAAGTATAGAGATTGTTTTTTCATTCAGTTTAAACTTCCTAAAAACCTTCCTCAGGTATCAAAGACTGTTGAAAAAGTAAATATGAATACATTAAACAAAAAACATATTTTGGAAAAAAAAATTTGTATGCTAAAAATGATTATAATCGATTATATAAAAAGGAATGATGATATAAATAAAGAACTTGAGTTACTAACATATAATGATAATTATAGTTTGAAAAAAAATGTTGAATTTATGAATAATTATAAACATTTAGTTGAGAAAATAAATGATTATAGAGAAGAGTTGATAAAATTAGGTTTTAGAGGTACCTTCTAAATTATTAATATCTGACTTTATTGAATCTGATTTAGATCTATGAATAAATAATATCAATTTTTTTATTTACTTACATAATTTATTTCAACATCTGATTCAAAATCAGTATGAGGAATATTTAGATCTTTTATTTCATTTTCTATCATTCTTGACAAAGTACTTAGATGAGCAATAATATTCATCATTAATTTACTATATTTTTTTCTTTTATCCTCACTTAAATGTTGTATTTTATCTGAAAGAGGATCCATTAAAGTTTCATAATTTGATCTTGTTCTAGCAACAGGATCTTTAAAATATGGCATAATGTTCCCAAAATCAAATTCATCTTTATCAACAAAAGAATCTTTATAGACTTCCATTTAGATAGAATAAATTTTTTAATAAGCATAAATATAATTGTCTCATTCTAAATCAAGCTCTTGAAGAAGATGTTTCAGATGAAAAAATGATTTGAATTTATAAATAATTAGAAACAAAATTTTAGAGAGGAATTTTTAAAATTAGATGTTATCTGAATTAGTATTATGATTTTCAAGTTTCTTAAAGGAATAAAATTATAAAATTGAAATAATAGTATATGTGATTAAATATATGTCTACATCTAACAATAAGATATTAATAAGATAAAAAAGTTTGCAACTTATACTAAAATGAAGTTGATGTATTGTTCAAATTGTAAAAAGGCTACTGATCATTCATTATATGTACAACTAATAAGTCCCTATTATGAAAAAAAGACTAAAACTTGTTTAGAATGTAAGTTACAATTGACAAGTAAATTAAGAATTAATGAGCGTAATATTATGTGGTATTATTGTGAAAAATGTAAGATAAGGACTAGACATATAAGATTTCATTATGATGAATGTTTGAGATGTTTTGAATACTTGAATCAGTGGCGGATTAACACATTTTGAGCTCTACGCTGAAGACGATTTTGCGCCGCTCGTTTCGCTCGCGATTTACACCTCTAAATTTTTTTTGCTCGCTTTGCTCGCAATTTATGTCTTGACCAGGCCTGCCGAGAGGCGGGGGGAAAGGGGGAATTTCCCCCGGGCCCGGACTTTTTAGGGAGCGCGGATTTTCAAAAAAAGTACTAAATAGCGAGCGAAGCGAGCAAAAAAATTTCAAGTGCGAATTTTCGTCTTTGTTCCCCGGGGCCCTCTTTTACTCTCGACGGCGCTGGCCCTTGGCCTCAAAAAAAATTAAGAAAAAAGAAAAATTTCGCGCCGTCAAAATTCTGCGCCTTATGCTACAGCGTAGTCAGCGTATAGGGAAATCCGGCGCTGACTTGAATGATTTTATTTGTTTTAAAAAATGTGAGCTTTGCTTACAGTTTTTTTATTAAAGATTTCTTATGTAGAAGTCAAATAAATTCAAAGTAATTAAAATTAAAATTAAATGTAAGTAATTAATTTTTTTATAAATTCTATTAGGTACCTATTTATCTTTTATATTAAATTTTCAATTTTTATTAAGAATTTTTAAATGTTGAATAAATTTATCTCTTGATACTGTATTATAATAACCCCATGGTAATGTATCAGTTTGTCCATCAACCAAACATCTTTTATCATCAAATGAACTTAATCCTCTTTTATTCTGTTCAATAGTATAAATATTATGTTTTCTACTCCTTATCATCTTCTGTTTAATAGTCTTAGTTATTTTCTTTTCTAAACATATCTTATAATCATTATGAGTTATCTGATTCTTAACAATACTTTTCTTCACTCCTTTAGCTTTCTTCATTGCATCATCGTTTGATGCAAACGTTTTATTAGAATATAATTTTGAAGCTAGTCCTATAAATTCTTCTAAAATTTTTCCATTCATCTCATCTTTAAACTTACCTAATACTTTTTTATTAACTTGTGGTAAGTCATAAATATTATCTTTCTTATAATCTGATGTATCAAACTCATCAATCATATCTTTCATATCTTCATAAAAGTCTTTTGTTTTTATTGAAATGATCAATGAATCAGTATCAGTATATAATAATTTTATTCTATCTCCATATCTTTCCTTTAGTCTGTAATAGAAATCATACATCAATGTTTTTGAAATATCTAAAATAGCTACTCCTACATAAATTGGTTGATTAAATTTAATCATTGTTTTTCTCATTTGAACAGCTGCAAGATTTTTTCCAAAAAATGTTGATTTCTCAAAATTAGGTTTTGAAACGTACTTAGTATATTTATTACCTTCTGAAATTAATTTTATATCCACATGCTTCCTAACATTCATCATTGTTCTTCCAAAAACAGAATTATTCATTAGTTTGAAGAAATCCTTCTCAAAATCATTCTTAGCTTTTTGTCTTAATTCAGTATTCTTTTCAATATATATTTTCATCCAGTCTGATTGATCAAATTTTATAACCCTATGTATTTTCTCCAATTTTAATCCAGCTTTAAGAGCTTGTTTGAGATTTAAGTAATGAAGTACATACTTCTTCTTATCATACAATGTTGTAAACAATTTTGGAAGTGGTTTATCATCAATTACATTTTCAGGACAATAGGGTAAATCAGAATGCTTTTCCCATAATTTTTCAGGATATTTCAAATCCACTTCAAAAAGATATCCAAGTTTCTGATCATCCTTCATTTTCATAATCCTTTCTTCATCAAAATATTCTGGATTTCTCCATTCAAATCCACCATATGGTAGATGTTTACACATAGCCCATCCATATAAATTATTCGCATCCAAATATTGGATGAATACAGAATCCTTAGTTTTATCAAATTTCTTTCCCATATATTTATTATTAGCCTTTGCATATCTATTTGAACATTGAGAAATTCCTCCTCGTTTAGCCCTTTCAAACATTAATAGCATATCCACATCAGTTAATAATTCCAACTTTTGTTTAGTGGTTTTCAACATACAATCCCATGCAAATCCAGGAGTTGTGTAATACCAAACTGGATCTAATTTATATATTTTAAGAGATGTTTCCCTAAAATTTTCCATAATATCAGTTAGTAAGAGTACATCTATTGCATTGTATAACATTGTAAATTCCTTCATATTTTTGATATTAAAATACTTCCAAATTTCTTGCGCATAATGATATTCTCCATCATTAACATTCTCATCATTTAATAAATTATAAAAGTTTTCTTTTGAAGGTAATTTTGTTTCACTATATTTTTCTAATGAATTCATGTAATCATAAGGATAAGCTAATTTTTTACTGAGTAGTTTAAATAAATACTTTCTTTCCATTTCAGATAGGTTTTTAGGTACTTTTTCATTAAACCATTTCTTCAAATTTTTGAAATGACATCTTTTCAAATTCTTAGCTAATTCAGATAGTGAGCTTGGTAAGAACTTATAAGAATCTAAAAATCTTAACTCAATATTATAGTTAATTATTTCACCTTTTTTATTTGTAAAACCTGAATCATATTTTATAATTTTAGAAAATGATATATATTTCTCTTCATTGTTTGGAATTAATTTGATACTATCATAATCCTCTCCAAATTCTCTAACAAGTAAATGAGCATCATATCCAGAAAAATTATGAAAATAAACAGGAATAAATCTAGGAACTTTATAATTAAGATTACAATTACTATGAGCTGCTCCTCTATATTCCCCAGTTAAATGATTGTGATCTCGAACTTTTATTTTATTTACTAATTCATTACGATATTCAAATTTTATACGTTCTAGTAATTTTGATAGTTCCTCATAAAGTTCTTTTTTTCTATCTTCATCTTCTATCTTTAATAAAATACTACAAATAATATCAATTTTCTTATTCAATATTCTTATATCTTTCTCAATCATCGGAGGATTATCTTTCAGATTTCTTTCACAGATATGACATTTTTTAGCGTATTTATATACCATCTTTTGTGTCTCAGATAATTCTTTCATTTTTATTTTCTTATCTAAATATTCTCTAGCAATGAAAATTGCATCTTCTTTTAGTTTTTCATATAATTTCTTTGGAGCATCTAATCCAAAATATTCAAATAGATTTTCTTGAATTTCTCCATTAGCATACTTAATATAATATACAAAACTTATTGGAAAATGTTTCTGAAGCTTTATTGTATAAGATTCATACTTCTCAACTTCTTCTTTAGTTTTATTTAATTTTTTACTCAGTTTTTCTATCTTTTCATTCATTTGTCTCATTTTATTAAGCTTTCTTATAAGACTTTCAAAATCAGCATATATAACAAATGGAGCTTTCATTGAATGATTATAATTTTTGAATTCAACAATATTATCAGCTTTATTAGGTAGAATTACTTTTGCAGGTTTATTTAATCCACAATAATTTTTATGATCTGTTAATACTTTTTCACAAGGAAAACTATTCAAACACATTTTACAAAGATATCTCTTCTTATGATCTTTTGTCAATTGATGTCTTCCAACTAGTTTCCACAAATCTTTAATGAGGCAATAATGAGAATTTCCTTTATTATCTTTAAGAAATAGTAAATCAATATGTGTCTTTTTTTCATCTTTAGTTATGTCTGATAAAGGATAAATTTTATAGTTACTATTATGATGATATATATTAATCGATAGACCTCCTTCAATTAAATTAAGTTTATTAACTCTACTCACAAATTTATTATTATTTTGAACTTTCATTGGAAATTCAATTCCTTTTAAAGCTTTATCAAATATATGTTCATATTGTCTATATTTACTTACTCTTTGTGGATCTTTATCTACTGGAAATAGACCTGCTAAAATAGACCATAGATAACATTTATGATCATTCTCATTTTTAACATTTATGATAGCTTTCTTACTTGCTAGAATTTTGGGAAGTTCAATGTAAGAACCAGCATTTAATGGATCATACCTATTTATATTAATTCTGAAGCTATCGATTGATGTTAAAGTCCATTGAGTACCTTCCAAACTATCCTGTAAATTTTCATGTCTTCCCATTATATAGTTTGTAACATTATTATATATATCATTCAAATTGGATTCACGAAGAAATATATAATTTTCAGTTTGTAAATGCATTGGATTAATCTCAATAGTATGACCTCTTCTTTCATAGGTTGCAGTCACACAGAAATTAGCTCTAATTCCACTATGTAAATTTATCCATTTTTTAAGAAGTCCAAGAGTAGGTTTTTTCATAACATCTAAGAACTCTTCTAAGTCTTGAATTTCCCATTCATTTTGAATTTCAAATTGTGTATGTCTACTAGCAAAATTCTCAGCTACAAATCGAGGTCTAATTTTAAGTTGATTTACTTCAAATATATCATCATCATCATTCTCATTACTTGAGTTAAATATATCTTTATTAAATTTGAATTGATTATATCTTTGATCTGGTTTATCAGTGCTGAAAATATTTTTATGAAATTTGAATTGATTAAATCTTTGATCTGGTTTATCAGTACTAAATATATTTTTATCAAACTTGAATGGAGTTCCAGTAAGCCATGTATTTATTTCTCCCTTTGTTAATGTAAAAGTGATTTGCATTCTATTTTGTTGAGGTAATCTGGATTGAGTTAATTTTTGCAATAATATAAAATATAATTCATTCAATTTTTCTACTACTTCTCTTCCTTCAAAAGCTATATAAATTCTATACTTTCTTAAATAGTGTTCTATTTGACTTGTAGTTTTATTTGCATAGAAATTATGTACTTTGAAAAACTGAATCCATTGACTAATTTTTGAGTCTTGTTTTCCAGTCTCATTTTTGATAACAGTTATAGTGATCTGATTTCTTGTATTCATTTTTCTTATTATATTTAATAGGAAAAAATTTTATAAAGATTTTTATTTTTTTCCAATGAGATGATATTTTGATTTTAAATGTGTTTTATAGGATATAGAATATATAACTGCACCACAAGTACATGTCATTAGGTGTTTTCTTTTTTCATAATCATTTTTCATAATTTCTTTCATTTTTTCTTTATTTCTTTTATAATATTCCTTAGATGAGGTATTCTTACATTCTTTACACCAGTTTGGTGTTCTACCAAATTCATGTATATTCTTCATTTTTTTACATCTAGTACAATATTTACCATTTTCATATAAATTCATTATAGATGTTAATTCTGTTAGAAATTCATCAACACTATATTCTTTGAAAGTTGACCCTATCATCTCTGAATCTACAAAAGTTGTCTTACAAGTATCACATAAATCATGATCAGTATCCATGTTATCTACTTGCAAGATTTACACAAAGTTGTTAGTACAAGAAGCTTGTGTTGAAT
Organism: Acanthococcus lagerstroemiae; assembly: GCA_031841125.1. Taxonomy (NCBI): domain Eukaryota; kingdom Metazoa; phylum Arthropoda; class Insecta; order Hemiptera; family Eriococcidae; genus Acanthococcus; species Acanthococcus lagerstroemiae. The sequence continues at coordinate 507,359 of CM063114.1, forward strand.
AATTATTTAAAGAGAAATAAATTTCTAATAAGAATTTAATATGAAAAAAATAGACAAAAAACCTTCCAAGACATAAAATAGACATACCAAGACATAAAATAGATATAAAACCTTCTCAAAATAGACATAAAACCTTCACAAAACCTTCTCAAAATAGACAAAAAACCTTCACAAAACCTTCTCAAAATAGACTGAAACCTTTCAAGATATAAAATAGACATAAAACCTTCTAAGACATAAAAAATAGACATAAAACCTTCTAAGACATAAAAATAGATATAAAAATAGAATCAACTTAGGTAATTATTTTTTATTTTTAATAATTATTTCATCATTATCCTTAATTCCTCTTGGTGCATCTCTTCCATTCAAACCAAATTCTTTTTTCTTTTCATTAATATACTTTCCATTTACTATTATTTGTGAATTATCAACATTAATATATCCATCTTCAATTTTAAAATCAGAAAAGCAAACTCCTAAATTTTCAGTAAATTCTGCAATACTATTAGCCTTTGTCTTACCAAAATTCATAGGAGTCACAACAATTTGATTTTTCAAGTCAATAATTTTTTTATTTTTTAGCTGCATAGATTCTACTTGTTTTTTACCTTTTTCACTCAATTCCTTCTTCATTTCTTCTAATTCTTTATTTAATTGTTTCATTCTTTTATTATTTTCTTCAATTATATCATCTTTTTGTTTCATTACTTGATTATTAGCTTGGGATAATCGCTTTAATTGACCTCCTGCTTTATTAACTGCAGCTATTAATACCCTAAAACAGAAAAATAAATTTGTAACTTTTAAAATACATATTTTCTCATTTTCAAATTCCGTCAAATCAAGATTATTTTTCTTATAAACTTCATGTAATTGATTAATTATAGTTTGACTCGATGATTTAATTGTATCTTTTAATTCCTTTATTTCTGGATACTTTGAAACTAGTAAATTGACATAATCCATTTCATCCTTTGAAATTGAGTAGTTATTAATTACTGAGAGAATCATTTTTATTTATTATAAAAAAAATTTATTTTTTGAGACCATGTACCAGACTGTATACCAAACTATGTACCAGACCGCATACTGTACTATATACAATATACCAAACCATAAACCATGTACTATATACAGTATACCATATACGATACAAGTGAATTAAGCGATTTATTCCTTGATATTTCTGATTTCAATGAAGTGGAAGAGTAAAATATTAATTTAATTACATTACCTATTGATTATTATATTTTTCTCAAAATTTTCTGAATTTCATATCAATTTTTTTTTCAAGTTTTTGATACGTTTGTTTGTATTGAACCTTCTAATGTGAGCATTGGTGCGTCCCAACTCGTACATGAGAAACACAGAGGGAAAGGTTTGAAAACGCTCGACTTAGTGCGCGAGATGAACTCGAGAATCATATGGAACGTTCGAACGTGGAGCACGTCGTGACGAAAACGCTCGAGTTAGAGCGCGAGATGATGTGATGAAAACGCTCGAGTTGGAGCGATGACGCATACGTTTTTTCTCGATTATTCCACACATTTTTCTCGTATGGGTAGATCTGGCAGGTATGGTATTATTTTCTTGTTATGTTTCCTACATCGTAGAAAGGTGTAAGCACGTACTTCGATGAACGACAACGGATAACAGAAGAACGAATGTACGACGAAGATGCGTCTCACACCGAAGAAGAGAAACGGTTGAGCAAATCCGACTACGTCTGATAAATAATTTACTTGTTCTTTCAGTCGATTAGACCTGTTTTCGTTGTAACCATTCAGTTTTCTTTCGATTCTCGCGTGATGTTTCCTAGGTTAAAATTATGTTATCCTTACAACAATTCAGTCTGATTATACGAGGTGTTAACTGGCGGTTATATATGACCGGCAACGTCATTATATTACTTTGAAATTATATTTTTTGACAGAGTAGATTAGAATCCTTGTGAGTTGATATCTATACTTGTTATAGAGAAACAGGATGATTTACTCTGTCGCATTACTCATTCATGAAAAAGGTAAAACCTCAACCTTTTAATGCGGGCATTGGTAGGTCTCCACTCCTACATGAGAAACGCTAAGAGGAAGGTTGAAGTTAGCGTCTCTACACAGGTTTCTTCAGTCATATATGACCGGCTAACTCGGTGATGAAAACGAACAGGTTTCGACAATCGATTGAAAAATTGAGGTAACAGAACTAACCTTTGTTACTCAAGTCATTAGAAAATAAATATTGTACATGATGTCTTTTTTTCTTGCAAAACGATTCGCATGATTGAACATTCGAACACATTACGTCGTTTACACTCGAATAATGTTCTCCTTCTCCGTACACTGTGATTTGCCGACGTTCCAGTTTGATATCTTGTGTTACAGATGAGTTCAAGGAGAGATACTTTCAAACTCAGCCGATCAACAAAATGAAAAAAAAATGAGATGAATGTAATACGTTGATAAAAAGAATAGGTTTTACAAAACCACATTATTTATGAAGTCCTCAACAATAATTCCAGGATTTTCAACCGGATCATCGTCTGTAGATGGCTCGGAAATTATAGATGAGTTCGTAGGGCTTTTGTTTGATGTCAGGTACTTCCAACTGCAAATAAAAAAGCGTTCAGGATAAGCTGGTTATTTGTCACCAAGCCGAAGAGAAAAAATAGTATTCTTACCAACGAGCAAGTTGTTTGTGCATTTTTACAAAATTCTTTCGTATAATTAGAACATCTTCTTCCATTGAAATAAATCTCGGCAATTTACTGAAGATGTACATTACACCGCAAGCTTCTCTTTTAGTTGTTGCTTGTTTCCTCTAGATTTTACCATTCTTATGAACACATAATAAATAAATAATAGTTGATCAAGATTCAGATGGAACTTACTATCACGGAGATATAATTTTCATCTGATTCGGATACGTAACGAACAGTAAATAGATACACTCCGCTCTTGGCTTCTACTGAGTATATGTCCTCTCCAAACTTCATAAACGCCTGACCATCCATAGTTTTGATGGTGGCGAAGAATTCCTCAGTTATGACCTGCATCATTTTTTTCGGTTCACGATTGGTTGCGAAAATTTTATCGAGCACCAAAGGTGCGTGATTATCTGAAGAAAAAAAAAACAAATTTATTACCGTCTGTTGAAACAATTACACAAGTTTGATTAATATCACAAGCCGAAGAAAATTAATATACTTATGATACTTACTTAAATCATCTTCCACTGTCGATATATTTTGTTTCAGTTCTAGACTTTCGATTGCTTTTGCGATAACGTTAACGTGTTGTGTCGATCTAAGCGTCCTCGCTTTCTCTCGCAACGCGGCAATTGTTTTATCGTAATAATTTGAATCAACGCTTTGCATGATTTTTCGTGATTTTCTTTAAGCTATATTTTTCACACCATCACAAGTATGCAGTATTATTTACTACTTTATCTATGGACGAGGACGATTCGTGAAATAGTGATAACAGTAAATCCGTTGAAAAAACAACACCGTACGATGCTGCGCTCTGCTGTTCTCTAGATGATGAACGCTGCGTATAACCAACACCACCTAGACACAAGGCCACGACACTGAAGTAATGACGTGACACGTACTGGTCATACGGTATACATTGCGTATTATGGCGAAAACACGTTTTTTTTCACTTCTTTTGAAGATAACTCGATAAATATTCTTTTTAACGAAATTTCACAAGAGACTAAATTTGTTCTCCATAAAATTTTCTTTCCAGACATAGTATTTTCATAATTTTAGCATTAACCTACGCGCTTTATTTTCTTTATTTCCGAAAATGCGCCGCGTAACGCGAATTCCATTTATGCTTCACTGCGTTTGAGAAATTGGTCCCAAAACATCTTTTTGGATTTTTAAAAAATTGAATGAAAAATTGAGAGAAATTGGTCTCTACGCTTCACTGTGCTTCTTTTTAGGATTTTTAAAATTGAATGAAAAAATTGAGAGAAATTGGTGTCTTTGCTTCTTTTTAAGAATTTTGAAATTCATAGAAAAAATGAGCTTTGTGTATAGAAATCACTAAAATATCCTCTAAAATAAAAGAAATTATCAATTTCACTAATTTCCATATTTTAATAAAATATATAAATTTTTTCTACCAAATCTCCACTTTTTTCTCGATTTTCTCATTTTTAAAACTGTCTTCAAAAACCAGAAAATCACTCACTAAATTAGAGAAATAAGTAAGTGCGCCAGAACGAAAAATTTGAATTTCTTACATTTTTATGAGTATTGGAAAGTAGCTCTCACGAGAGAGATTTATTTCTGGTAAAATGATAGAAAATTGATATAGAAATGATACAAAAACTCTCAAATTTTGAATTAGCAAGGAGGGTGAAATGATTCATATTTAGCTCAAAAACAGTCAAATATACATTTGAAAAATTGGACGATTTCTAGGATTTTTTGGAGAGGTTGAAAAATGAGTAAAGTGTGCTCTGCGCTGGAGAAATGAGGAAGTGTGCAAGAAGGAAAATTCTTACATTTCTCGTATTTTAGGAGAGTTGGAATGTAGCTCTCATGAGAGAGATATATTTATGGTAAAAATATAGAAAATTGATACAGAATTGATACAAAACTCTGATATTTTCAAACTAGCTTGGAAGAAAAAAGGGTGAAATGATTCCTATTCAGTTTAAAAAACAACCAAATATTCAGTATGAAAATTGAGGAAATTATGCTGTACGTAAGAGAAATGAGTAAGTGTGCTAGAACGAAATAGGTTGAAATGATTCATATTTGCTTTAAAAACTGTCAAATATTCACAAATTAGAAGATTTCAAAGATTTTAAAATAGGTTGAAAAATGGGAAAAATGAGTTCTTCACAAGAGAAATGAGTGAAGAAATAAGAGAAATTGATCCTTGCGCTTTTTTTAGAATTTTTAAAATTCAATGAAAAATGGGAGAAATTAGCTCCCTGCGCTACAGAAATTGATCCTTGCGTTTTTTCTTTAGGATTTTTAAAATCTAATGAAAAATGGGAGAAATAACAAAGAGAAATCCTGCGTTTTTAGATTTAAATTGATGAAAATGAAAATAACTAAAAGAGAATTAGCGCCTACGCTTCTTTTTAGAATTTTTAAAATTGAATGAAAAAATGAGGAAAATGAGCTCTACGCAAGAGAAATGAGTAAGTGTGCTAGAACGAAATAGGATGAAATGATTCATATTTGTTTTAAAAAACAGTCAAATATTCGCAAATAGGAAGATTTCAAAGATTTTTAAATAGGCTGAAAAATGAGGAAATTTTGCTCTGCGCTAGAGAAATGAGTAAGTGCGCTAGAAGGAATATAACTATACTACTCAAATCACTCTGGCTCAATTTTGACAACGGATTCGAATTCGCCACGAAAAATTTAGTAACTAGCCCCAGCCCCGACGCCGAATCTCTCCGAAAATTTTTTCACCCGAAAAAAGACATGATGTATAGTATGAAGAAATCTTCAAAATTTTCAAAAATCAAAATTTTCAGAAATCAAAATTTTTGAATTAAAGACTGTTTTTTACTCAATTTTTCGCGCTGAGCTCGAATTCGTTGTTCAAATTTGGCAGGGACGCTCCGTTGGCGAGATACCCTCGAAAATGTGGTCAAAATGGGTCAAAAAAAACTCAGGATCAATTTGACAACGGATTCGAATTCGCCACGGAAAATTGAGTAACCTGCCCCAGCCCCGACGCCGAATCTCTCCGAAAAAAGACATGATGTATAGTATGGAGAAATCTTCAAAATTTTCCAAAATCGAAATTTTTGAATTGAAGACTGTTTTTTACTCAATTTTTCGCGCTGAGCTCGAATTCGTTGTTCAAATTTGGCGGCGACGCTCCGTTGGCGAGATACCCTCGAAAATGTGGTCAAAATGGGTCAAAAAATCACTCTGGCTCAATTTTGACCGCGGATTCGAATTCGCCTCGTAAGATTGAGTAACCAGCCCCAGCCCCGACCCTGAATCTCTCCGAAAATGTTTTCACCCGAAAAAAGACATGATGTGTATGGAGAAATCTTCAAAATTTTCAAAAATCAAAATTTTTGAATTGAAGACTGTTTTTTACTCAATTTTTCGCGCTGAGCTCGAATTCGTTGTTCAAATTTGGGGGCGACGCTCCGTTGGCGAGATACCCTCGAGAATGTGGTCAAAAAATCACTCTAGCTCAATTTCGACAACGGATTCGAATTCGCAACGAAAAATTGAGTAACCAGTCCCAGCCCCGACGCCGATGCTCTCCGAAAATTTTTTCACCCGAAAAAAGACATGATGTATAGTATGGAGAAATCTTCAAAATTTTCAAAAATCAAAATTTTTGAATTGAAGACTGTCTTTTACTCATTTCTTCGCGCTGATCTCGAATTCGTTGTTCAAATATGGCGGCGTCGCTCCGTTCGCGAGATACACGTAACTGAGGACATTTTCATGTTTGCGCCTTTGACGCGTTGAATATGCCACACATCGCACCCCAATTGAAGTTTTCGAAATTTCTATTTTTCTGGGGCGAACTGACAATTTGGGAATAATTTTGGAACGGAGACAGTTAGAGCAATGCCGTTTGAAATTCTGTATAGAGGAGAAAATATCGAATAAAATGTATTTTTCAGTTTTCTCGTAGCGTTCTCCAATCCAAAGTTTTTCGCCTTTTCCAGTTCACCCCAGGAAATTCGTAATCTGGGAAACGCATATTGGTGCGAATTGTATTGCAGATCCAACGAGTCTCAGGCGTTTCTACATTTCTCAAAAGTCCGCAAAATTGCCGTGGTACACGCGAAAATGTGGTCAAAATTGCTCAAAAAAACTCAAGCTCAATCTGGACAACGGATTCGAATTCGTCACGGAAAATTGAGTAACCAGCCCCAGCCCCGACGCCGATGCTCTCCGAAAATTTTTTCACACGAAAAAAGACATGATGTATGGAGAAATCTTCAAAATTTTCAAAAATCAAAATTTTTGAATTGAAGACTGTTTTTTACTCAATTTTTTGCGCTGAGCTCGAATTCGTTGTTCAAATTTGGCGGCGACGCTCCGTTGGCGAGATACCCTCGAAAATGTGGTCAAAATGGCTCAAAAAATCACTCCAGCTCAATTTGGACAACGGATTCGAATTCGCCACGGAAAATTGAGTAACCAGCCCCAGCCCCGACGCCGAATCTCTCCGAAAATTTTTTCACCCGAAAAAAGACGAAAATCTCCGGACTGGGGATAGCTAGAGGAAAACGGTTTGAAATTTTGAGTGCGAAATGATCTCCTCTTTCGAAAGTGTCAATCCGTTTCGCTGTAGCGGCCCCCAATCCAAAGATTTTTGCATTTTATTAGTTCGCCCCAGGAAACTGAAGATTTCGAAAACGTCAATTGGCGTATGTGAAATAGCATATTTGATACTTTGAAGGCGTTGCAGTATTAATTTGAATTTTCGAATATCATAGAAATGCCTTCAGTACGTCGAATATGCAACCCAACCTACACCAATCGACGTTTTCGAAATCGCTAATTTCTCTGGGGGGAACTAATAAATCGCGAAAATCTTTGGATTGGAAACTGCTAGGGGAAAACAGAAACATACATTTTATTCGAAATTTTCTTCTCTATCCGGAATTTCAAACCGCACAGCTCTAGTTTCCTCCGTTCCAAAATTATTCGAATTGTCGGTTCGCCCCAGAAAAAGAGAAGTACATACAATGGGTTGGAATTATGTGCGATGTGTGGTATATGCAACGTGTCGAAGGCGCACTCGTCGAAAATGTCTGCAGCTATAAACGGGGTACATTTCAGATGATTGGTGGTACATTTCGGTGCATTTCGGGTACATTTCATTCGAACCAAATTTGATGAAATCAGACAAATTACCCTGGCCCCACCAAAGTACTTTTGTTCCCCCTTTGCAAGAGGAGGAGGTACATTTCGTAATATTAGCGGTACATTTGGGTACATTTCGGGTATATTTCCCCTACCCCAAAATCGGGTCCAAAATCAAATTTGGGGGGCAGGGTAATGTACCCCAATTCTGCGAATTTCAGAAACATGTAGAATCGCCTTCAACTCGTTGGTTCTGCAATACAATTCGCACCGAATTGCATTTTCGAGATTCCGAATTTCCTGGTGCGAACTAGTAAAATGCGGAAAACTTTTGATTGGAGGCTGCTAGAATAAAACTGAAAAACACATTCGATTCGAAGTTAATTCTCGGAGAGCTTCAGCTTCGGCGCTGGGGCTGATTACTCAATTTTTCGCGGTGAATTCAAATCTGTTGTCAAAACAGCGCTAGAGTGATTTTTTGACCCATTTTGACCAACTTTTTCGAGTGTATCTCGGCAACGGAGTATCGCCGCACAATTTGAACACCAAATTCGAACTCAGCGTGAAAAATTGAGCAAAAGACAGTCTTCGATTCAAAAATTTTGAAAATTTCTCCATACTAATAGGGGAGCATGGGGAGAACTGAGACACTTTTTGGAAAACCGTTGTAAAATGACGTAGAACCACTATGGAAAGCTTTGAATAATTGCAACCTATAGTTACGTGACTGAACTACAAACCCTCAGAAATTCAACTTCCTCGGGCCATTTCTAAAAATCCTACAGCCCTTCAAAAATTTTGTCTCATATCACCCCACGAGAATTTCAAAGGGAGCATTGACACAGTGCATGGGGAACAATGAGACAACACATGAAATACAGAAAATTCAATCAAATGATCATGTTACATAGTACAAAAAAGTATAAATTTATTTTATATGGACATTACAATTATTAAATTAAACTTGACATTCTGAAATTGGAGAGGGGAAAAAAGTTGGGAAAATTGTAAATAGGGACCAATGAGACAAAAACTGGGCAACTGATAAGGCCTCTCTGCGGGATGGTTTTCAAGTTTGGTTCAAAAAAATTTCCTGTAGGTGTTCAATGTATAGTAGTCAACACATTTATTCAGTTTCGGTGGGTAAGATATTCATACATCGCAAAAATGCTGCATCAACGAAAATTTCTGATATTTTATCTAAAAAATCGTCTTATTGCTTCCTAATGCGGCAAAAATGTTCAATCGCTTATAACTCGAAAACAACTTCCTGAAAAAAAAACGGTTTGGTACAGTTTGGTTACTAAATAGATCATATTTTAAAAAAGATATGATTTACTTAGCAAATACAAATTTTCTTTCTTGTGAACGTTTTTTCGTAAATGCCGAAAACTAAAAAATTTACCAAATTTCGATCACGTTATCAATATCACAGCTACTAATCGATAGAACTGAAAATTTTTCTACGATAGTGTTAGCTTACTGGATAGTGACGAATATGTGATGCAATGTTGCCATTTATAGTTTGTAGTGTTGGCTAAATCAGCACTGTCTCATTGCTCCCTTGTCTCAGTTCTCCCCATGCTCCCCTACATCATGTCTTTTTTCGGATGGAAAAATTCACGGTGAGCTTCTGCTTCGGCGTTGGGGCTGATTACTCTATTTTTTGAGGCGAATTCGAATCCGTTGTCCAAACTGAGCTAGAGTGATTTTTTGACCCATTTTGACCACATTTTGGAGTGTATCTTGGCAACGGAGCGACGCCGCCAAATTTGAACAACGAATTCGGAATCAGCGTGAAAAATTGAGTAGAAAACAGTCTTCAATTGGAAAGTTTTGATGTTGTCAATTTTTTTAAAATAACTCCATTATATCATGTCTTTTTTTGGTTGAAAAAAATTTTTTTTCGGGAGAAGAGACATTCTTATTCAAGAGTGTCTCCTCTATCCAAAACTTCAAACCGTTTCGCTCTAGCTATCTCCAATCAACAGTTTTTAGCGTTTTATCAGTTCGCCGTAGGAAGTTGGAGATCTAGAACACGTCAATTGGTGCGTGAGATGTTACGTGTTCACCGTGTTGAAGGCGTTACCACATTTTCGAGTGTATCTCGGCAACGGAGCGTCGGCACCAAATTTGGACAACGAATTCGAACTCAGCGTGAAAAATTAAGTAGACAACAGTCTTTAATTCGAAATTTTAGATTTTTTCGAATTTTGAAAAATTTTTCATAATACAACAAACATCGTGTCTTTTTTAGAGCGAAAATATTTTCGGAGAGTTTCGGCTTCGATGCTGTTGCTAATTACTCAAATTTTCGAGACAAATTTGAATTCGCAGTCAAAATTGAGCTAGCCTCATCTTTTGACCCACTCGATCACATTTCCGAGTGTATTTTTGTGGCTAGTATAAAACGTATGATATCGTCTATTTGTAACACTTTTGTATTCCATTACTGACCTTGTTAGCGTGTAAATGTGCAATTTATTGATAAATAAAAGAATCAGTGTGTTTCCATTCGTTGTAATGTTCTGATGTCAAAACCTCTATTCTGATATCACTAATGTTCAGTTGATGGCGTTTCTAGAAATATCAGGGTCATGTGTTCTAGAGCTGTACTTATGAGCCTTGCCAACCCGGGAAAAAAAAGGATGCCACGTGAATTTTGTTTAGCTGATATAAAATATAAACTGAACGAAGTACAATTAAAAGAAACACGTCTTCATTTGATTGTTATACTGATACTTTCTTGATTCTCTGGCATAATATACGATTTTCTTAAGAGTCCCACAATCTGTTGTGAATGATATAGCCGCAATTATTATAGCACATTAAGCGAGCAAATTATCCAGGCTTCTAACTTCACCGGACCCCCGACACCCTTACTATCAGAAACCGGTTAAGAGAAACGTGCTTAAGAGAATAACTCGCTTAGTAGAATAAAACGGGCTGGGACGGAACGGCTGCATACTTTTACATGTAAATTTCTTCGCATATACTGTAATTAAGGCTTCGTTTAGTAAAATAAAACATACGTATCATTTTCGCTTATTTGATGCATTCTAAATGTACTTTGCATGATCTTTCCTGGTACAGTACGTACCCTGCTTATCGATAATGATACGTACAGTATTTTTATGATAGAAGCACACAGTGTAGAGTTTCGTGCAAACGATATGGCAAAGAAAACGTCCCTCTTAGATGCATTACATTTGCTTATGTGGGCTTGGGACTCTGTGTCTACTTGTACAGTACAAAATTGCTTCAGGAAAGGGGGCCTCAATGTGAACGAAGGCAGTGTAGAGGATGAAGAAGATCTCACATTTGACGACATTCCAAAGGCGGAGTTTGAGGAATGAAGTACAATTGACGACGGGCTTCAGATGTCTTATGTACCTTCTGAAGAAGAGTTGTGCTCTAGGATTATGAATCGCGATACAGAACAAGATGAGAGTGACAACGATGAAGAAGTTCTTCAACCCCCAACAACCCACCGGGAAATTCGACACGCACTAGAAATCCTTAGACGAGGCGTTCAACATCATGGAGACGATTTCCAATTACATTATGAATACGAAAAACATATCTCAACTATCATTAATACTGCCTCGAAACAGACGACGATTTTTTCTCGAAGTCAACTAAAGAGTGTTAAGGTATACTGTACGCATTGTCTTTTTTAAACTTCTTGGTTAATAGAATTTACCGGTCAGTAGAATAAATTTGCTTTGGACCAACCTGATTCTCTTAACCGACTTTTACTGTAATGACAGATTGAAAATTAGCGAGAAGCAAACTATGGGAGGTAGACAAAACGGAAAAAATGTTGCTTCTCGCAAAAGAAGTTCCAACTTACCTTCATGTTGCAAGAAATAATCTCCTCGCATCAAAATTTCAAACCATATTGCTCTAGCTGTCTCCTGTCCCAAGTCATTCGCATTTTTCCACCCAGGAAATGGAAACTGTCGAATTTGTATAAAGGTATTATTGTGGTTGCATATGTAATACGTTGAAGGCGTTACAAATTCTATTGAAAATTTGCAAGATACGCAGAAAAACTGAAACTTTACCAGAACCATGACACTCTTACTCTGTCAAAATGAAGGTAATGAAAAGTTAGAATTTCTCTTGCGAGAAGCAAAATTTTCTCAGGTTTTCTCTATCTCTAATGATTCTCAAGGAAAATGAGCGTTTTTAGGTGAAACCGCAAATTTGTCAGAAAAGATCTCGTCTCGCCAAAATTTCATACCGCTTCGCTCTAGCTACCTCCAGTACAAAATTATTTGTTTTTCCATACAGAAAATAGAAAATGATGAATTTGTACATTGATGTTATTTGGTTTGGGTTGCACATTCCATATGTCAGAGGCGCTACAAATTCTATCAAAGATTTGCAAAATAATATACTCGTAGGTAGTAAAACGCCGATTGTCCCGACTAATTGGGACCAGAGGCTTTCCGGATAACCGAAATATGTGCTTATTTTATAGAGGAAAACACATTTTGATGGAAAATAGCCCAAAAAATTAGCTCATTGGTTTCAGAATTCCTTGATTTATCCAGGAAATTTGAATAGACTGAATAAGTTAGACTAGAAAGAAAAAAAAGAAGAGGTTTTGCCTAGAAATCGGGGCCCTGATTATCTATTTTTTTCTTCTTTCGGCGTTCCGGATAGTTGGTGTTTTATAGTGTAGGCAGAAAAACGAAAACTTCACCAGAACCCTGGCACTATGAGACAATTTCGAATAGCCGGACATTTTTCATTTTCTTGGTGGAAAAACGCGAATAACTTTGGACTAGAGATAGCTAGAGCAAAACGGTTTGAAATTTTGGTAAGGTATTTCGGATCAGTCTGTTGTCTGTTCTGCCCTACAGGCAAAGGTTCAAAAATGAATTATTCCTTTACACAGGACGTTTACGGGAAACTGAAACGGAACATTTCGTTTACAGCAAGCGGCAATGTAAACAAAATATTCAGTTTTGTACCTCCGCCTGTGAGGATCTCTGCGAAATGAAACTGAAAACAAGTCACCCAAATTCGGTGCTTTACATTGGTCATTCAAGTGGCATCTTCTACACACATTCTCTTTTAGTCCAACAATCTATTGGTTGTCTGTAATAGATAGATAAGGTAATAGATGCCTGTATGTATTGCGGGTAGCTAGTAGCTACACCCATATCCGTCTATTTCGCCCCGCCTCTCTCTCCCACTGCTGAACATCCACGATTCCGCGATCGATGGTGATCGACTTGAGCCACTATAATATTTTGCCTTGCGCGCTCCTCACGCGGTCATCCACGTCTCCATGTAACCCCCTGAGTCTTTCCATAACTCATAGTGACAGGTAAGTGGTAATCCTCCCACAATGAATATTAACTTCGAGACCTGTTGAAAAGATGCGATAGCGAATGCCCTCTACCCTCCTATCCCCCTCTAATGGCGTGGTCTCGGTAGAATTGCATCGCGGCACCGAGCACATTGGAATACACAGCTCCCTCTTGCCGGAATGATAAGTTCGAACAGTAATAAAATAAAAATAGAAGGTCTGTACGTTTATTATTTGAAGTAGGTAAGAACCTAATGGGTAATTTATTCAATTCTGGAAAAGAGATCTCCATTTGTCCAGTGGACTTTGGACTCCGGTCAGTAAAGCGTAAAATTTGGTTTTTCGAGACGATATTCTTGGTCGCATAAAGTTGAGCTATGTACTTATTGAAAAATATTCGTTTTATTGCAAGTTCCTCCGCAAAACTCGATTAAATACATATTTTGTAAGCTTTTATAAAGGTAAATTATACGTAAAGATAAAACAATAATTTAAAAAACGAATAAGTTAGGTAAGAGTACGAATAAAGTCGGAATTATTTTTCTCTTTCTCTTCTTCTTCTTCTTCTTCTTCTTCAAGAAGACACGAAATTATTACTATTAGATTTTTCTTTGAACTCGTGAATAACGCCGACGAAATCTTTGGTGTTCAATTTGTTAAATACGAGTTCGGAATACAACAGCGTTAGCCGATTAATGAAATCGTTAATAGCTGGTTTGAAATAATTATGAAGCGGCGGTATGACTACGGTCAATACTTCACTCACCACTGTGCTCACGTCTTCGTCATTCAGTAGATTCTTAATCTCGAACTTGGAACTGTTGATCGATTGATCCCACTTGATCTTATCTAACTCCATGTATTCGCCGGTATTCACTTTTTTCAGCGTGAAATTAGCTTGTATTTTGAAATCAACGATTAACCATTTGAACGATCCATTTCCGTAAATATCGAAGTCGTACTGCTTAAGATAGCAAGTTGAATTGTACAAGCCCGATATTTCTAAACGAGGGATACGAATAACGAATTCGATGTACAAATTGTTTTCCGAGATGTACAAGTGATCCAGTGTCATGTTCTTTAGGTGTTCAACTTGTAAGTTCTTCATATACCCGCGAGTCCTTTAAAAGTAACGTTTCTATTCAAAACAGGTAAGTAGGTACACCTAAGTATGTAAATACATGTGTATACCTACGCTAGGCTCTAGCCAAGCAATAGACTACCTACATGAGAATCTGTTACAGTTGCAGCGTAACTGAAATTCCGTGAATTATTCACTTACTGTCCGCGTCCTAATTATCGATTGAAACCCATCGCATCTCTTGCCAGGAGTTTTCATCTCGATAAATAGCAGAAAAGACGAACAAATATACGTTTTGAGGGAAACACTTCACTGGTGTACGCTTTATAGAACCCCGTGTAGTATATACGTACTTATGTGTCAACAAGAAACGAATTTTTTGGGAAAAGAGAAGAGGAATATGCGATTTTGTCTCCGCTACTTATTACGGTAATGGAGTTTCCCTCCTCCGCAGATGAGGGGTTTCAATATAAAAAAATAAATCAATGATTTCAAATGGTAACAGGTTTCTAACGCATTTTCTTGTAGAGATATCAAAAGTGATTCTAATTTGTGGCGCAAAGTTAGAAGAAATTTTTTAATGGATCATCAGTAAACTGATGACGTGTATCTACACTGCATGCAGATACATCGGTACATGGATATGTCTTATGACTACGGAACGTTTTCCACGCACTCAGTCAACATAGGAGTGCCGACGTCGATTAACTCTCGGCAGTAACTGCAAATGAATTCGAGAAAATCTACAAAAAATCGAAACTTTGCCGTAAAAACGCGCACATTGAAACACTGGGATAATACAAAACCAAAAGTGTTTCCCGTATTCAGTCGTCGTACAACAAAAACTAAAAATATTCTGGCAGTAGTCGGTCATTCTTGGTCAAATCCGTCGAGTTAGTCGGTAAAACGTGCCATCTTTTGTTCGCAGAGGGCCAGCGATAAGACATATCCATGTCAAAATACGTCGTTAGAGTCGAATTGGTAAAACGAATTACAATTTTATCAATTAAATGCAAGATCGAGTTTACCATTCGATTGATAAGCGCGCATGACCGAAAAAATGGACTCGATCAGAAAGAAAAGCTGAAATTTCCCATCGCTTCTTCTCCGGGTCTCTATTACAGAATATCATTGCAGCTTCGTGTCGAACAGTTACGAGTACGAAAACGATTATGTACCCCTATCCCTATGCAGGATGGGTAGCGTAAGGTACCTAAACAAGTTTCTCCTCCATCAGGTCCGTCGTTCGGAACTAATAATATTATTTTATGTACATATATGTCGCAGTTTCTATAAAACGGGGTAACTTTGTCGATCAATCGAGGTCTCAGAAAACGCGAAAAAAGAAAAACAAAATTTTTTGGTCGAAAAAATCAATTTTGAGATTTTGATCGATTTCTATAGAAAAAACATCGCAACAACGGAGAGACAAAATTTACGCGCGTGAGAGAGAAGAGGAAGAAAGTTCTTAAACTTTGTAAGCAGTTTAATGTTGGCTCTTATGAAGAAAACACAAAAAACGCTATTTTCTAATAAAAAATTTCGAGTTTCACAAAAAATGAAGAGGAACGAAGTAGAAGCCCTTGTAATTTCCTTTCAGCTGACACCTATTTCATATCTTCCAGTTGAATATTTTTTCTCTCATAACGCTGCGTTGAATTTTATCAACTTTGTAGGCAAATTACGGCAAACGATATGCAACCGCCTTAGCGGGAAAAGCCTTACAGCAGAAGTGTCTCTAGCCGTCTGTGACACACTTCAATTAGCCTTTTAACATACACATTTTGACAAGCTTCGTTCACGCCTATATTCCCGGCTTAGTTTTCATAGTGTACCTACTGCGACCTCAGTGCCCTACACACGTTTTAGTATTCTACGTTGGTAAGTGACTCCTATCCTATGATGAGACTTTTGAAAACGAAAATACTGGAGCGCGCTACAAAGATAACGAGATTGTATGCATACAGTAATTACGTAGTGTATTATACGTCAGTAGGTATAGTTCATATCCGAATCTTTCTTTATGGAAACCACCGAAAACAAACCGAAACAACAATGTGGTCAGAATTACCATGAAAATTACTACCGAGCCCAGTTGACGAGGGTCGAGGGTACCTCTAAGTTAGATACGTTCGATGGAATATTTTTTAGATGATGAAAAAAGGTTCGTCGTTTGCTGTGGACAGAAGGAAGGTGGAATTTGGTTCGGACATTGGACTATACATAGACTTATACCTACATTCTAAAACTCACTTAATAACGTCGATCATTTCATAATTCAAAGTCTGTTCGTTAATACGCAATGGATCGTCGATTATGTTTCGAAATCCTTCAAACGCCGACTCGAGAATACTACGGTCTACTTTCAGGTTAGCGGGACTAGCTAACGAGTGGTTCTGTATTTTCAAATTGATGTTGTGCAGAAATTCTGAAACGACAACATGACATTATTAATCACACACCATCTTCACCGAAGTCAGAAAACAGCGAACAGTTCGCATTTCTCACAGTCGCGTCACAACGGAAACTCATATATTCAAAGTAAGTAGGTATACATATACTTAATATTTCAAAACGAATTCCGACCGAGCTGAGCTCTGGTAGACGAAATACACTAATTATTCGCCAAAACGACAATAGTGTCTCTACTCATCGTAGTTGACTTACTTCCAATGTTGGTGTGCAGAAGGAAACTTTCAGCCGAAACGAACAAACAGAAAATACCGAGACAAAGCGAAGTATAATTATTCATATTGCGAGCACTGACGGCGACTGCGGCTCGTATTACTGCAAGTATTTATCGAATGCGAAAACACACACGAATGAATCTTTCATATAGTAATTATTTTTGTTTCTGCATAGTACTTATATTTTGCCAATAAATCTAGTTAAAATTCATTTACAGATAATTAAGATGACGCGATACGGTATTAATAACTGACGAGCACTGAACCGCCGCTTATGGTATGTACCAGAAAAATATAGAAAATACATATTATGTAGGTATATAACATTATACATATTTATTTGTACGTACTGATGTACCTACTTCTAATCTTTTCGCATTATCATCTCCATATCGCGGTTTCCGTAGCAAGCTGATATTACGAGGAGTATTTACTAGTTCCAATTGATGAAAAGAGGATGCGCGATTGCCGCCAGTCTACCGCTCCATAACAACACAGTCGCCGACGCATCTCGGATACGTGGACTTGAACGCATTCGACACTCCATATCCGTAGGGCCGAGATATCGGGTTAATAGGGATATAGGACAGGGGTTGGTGACCTTTTCTAACTGATAGGCCGCCGTTCTCATCGAACGAATCACACAACAAATATTCGAAAATAATACCTAGCTGAAAACTAAGCTGTCTCGAATAATGAATGCTACGAGACCGATGCGATACAATTGTGATAATGTAAGACCATCGTACTCGAATACTTCCGACACCATGGCCACCGCGCCGATTCTTCACTGGTTAGTATTTGAACGAGTCACAATGTGATAGATAACAGGGGGCCGCACCAGAAACGCAAATAGGGCTCAAAACTAGGGGGGCTTCAGTCCCCGTATTATGAAGCAACATCACCCCTCCGCATCATTTTCTTTGATAATTTCTCAGTGTTTGATGGGGCCAAGCCCCCCACTATTTGCGCCTATGGCCCGCACATTATGAAGGAGGAACTTCAGATCACCGCCGCTACTACCTCAAAAAATGATTGAATTTTCTAATCGGCATAAAAGTCTTAAAAAACTCACCAGTAAAACGAAGGGGATAAAGTTTTAGACATTTTTTTATTCTATTCCCCTCCTTCCTATCTACCGCCGAAATGGTTTTCAGCTACACCACTGACAAGTAATGTTGTTTTTTAGAGTGACGTAATAAAAAAACGGGGTTGTCAGTAAAACCTGCCTTTTGAACAAAAAGGCTACATGAACGTGTACCGACCCAGTTTGATTTTCTAACATACCTTTACCTAACTTCGCTTATTTGTCTTCCGTAACAATAAAAAACAAAATCCATAATTAAATGGAGAATACCATAGGCGAGATTTTTTTTTATACGGTCGTTCGTACAATGGTTTAGCGTATCGAGAGATTTCTGTTCTAATTTGTGTATAACCTTACTGTATCGGATACAGCTATCAGGAATGGTAAGGGCGTGAAGATCACAAATATGTACCAATTTCGAAATAAGGTACGTACAAATATCCGATGTCGGTGTTTTGAGGGTTTAAAAAGGGTCTAATTTGTTTGTTTTTTTTGTTTTTTAAATCACATTTTGATACTATTTTGAAAGTTGAAACACACGCGCACGCTAGTCTTCCTCCACTGAGTTTCAGAATTTTAGTCAAGAGCAAAAAGAAACGAATTCTCTGCGCGAGTATTTATATCCACATTTCGGTCAAGTAATAATAAAACGCAAAATAAATTCTATGAAAATTATGCGAGTGAAGGGTATGCCATCGATTCGAAAACAAAATATTTTTATGCGAGGAGGGTTACGATCCTAGACAGATGGCGAACGAAATAAAAACTGATCAGATAAATCACAGAATATAATAAGCACAAGAAATAGGCAAACGGTAAATTACTTTACTACAAAAATAGAAATAATTTAAAAAAATAAATAAATAAATAAATAAAACGCGATAATGATAATAACAGTTAGGGATAGGATTTATATGCAAAAATACATATTTTGTTCTACAGGTTTATACTTCCAATAAAGACGAAGTTTTCTCTTTCAGAACTTATTTACCTAGATATACGTTCATATCTTGATTTCATCTGCATATTTTACCTTTTTAAATGCATATTGCCTATATTTCAACTTTTCCTTAGATTTTTGCAATAAATTTTCCCCTTTTTTTCATACATGTATTTCGAGATAACTTTTACAAATTTGAGAGAATTTTCTTTCCACATTTGATTTCCCTTGGCTACATTTGTACTTGGAAACACACAATGCAACTGTGCAAAGTCAAATGCAGAGTACGAAGGAGTGATGTAGTAATACGACACTGACGTGAATAAACCTCCTAGGTATAAAAAAACTTGTTTTTTCATAATAATAATAAAATAATAATAATAATAATTGAAAATAATAATAATAATAATTTAAAAAAAAAAAAACGATGTTCTAAAAATTTATTTTAATAGTTAGTTATTGCTGTAAGTTGCCGTCACAGAACACATTATAGGCCTAGTAAGTCATTTAGCATTGTAAAAAAAATTCATATCTCGCTTTTCAAACAGAACGACTAAATGCCGCCGAAATTGTACTTACGAGGTTTGTTCACGTCAACAGCGAATTATAATATCGTACGTCATATTGAATTGATCCCTTGATCCGCCTATCCTGGCGCAGACCCAATCGGGGTAGTTCCAGATTGGAAGTGCAGTGTCCCAGAGCCAATTTGATGTGCGTATACCGTCATACGCCTCACCATCATCGAATATATTAAATTGAACTTTCAAAAATCTGTTAAATGATACTCATATTGCATTCGCGTATTTTTTGCATATTCAACACATACTTCGCCTCAAATGCATATTTAATGAATATTTGACAAAAAATAAATGCGTATTGTGTCGCATATTTGGCCGTTTCAATATGCACATAAATCCTAGCCCTAATAAAAATAGTAGATTATATACTGATGACAATAATAAAAATAAGTAATAATAATGAAATCAATGATTTTCTTCGTTATTTTACAAGAATTGAATTTTTTTTACATTTTTACAACATCGTACAATTTAACCGATTACTATTTACGATGGATCCGAGACGGCATCCTTATGAATTGTGAAAAGGTACGAAAAATAAGCGACTATAAATGCTTGGATTTTTAGTTACGGTTATACGTCACAGCTTCCAAATTCGTCATCAATAGTGATACATACCCCCTTCTTTACTCTAGATCCATCGTTATTGTCTCCTGTTCCTCTTTCCACCCAGAGCCTGATAAAAAAAATTAATACTTGTAAAATTCGTAACGCGTAAAATAAAATTAAAGTGGAAAGTCCGTTCGATTCAATTACAGCGGACAATAATATTTGCTAAGATAACGAAAATTTATTCAATTCTTAAAACGTATGTTGAAAGTTAAACATAATTTACGATCGACGTTTCACAGAAACAACCAGTTTCTCGTACAGAAATCACATTTCATTTTCCATTTCAATAAGTTTGGTTTCAATTTTCTGTTTCTTATAAGTTGCCTACAAATCCTTCGAGTATATAATTGATATTTTCGCAGATTAAAGTACATTAATTGACAACGTAAAATTTGAACTAAATTGACTACACTTCGTCAGCATAAATGTACGATAAGTTACGTACAAAACGATAATCTAATAATATTCCTTATGGCGATTACAGTTTTTTTTTTTTTTTTTTTTTTTTTTTCAATATTGCAGTAAACGGTAACCAATAATTATTATTATTATTTTTTTTTTCCCCCAGAAAAATATCAGTTGTTAAAAAGAAAAATTTAATTACAGTAAGACTACTCATTTCCGTATAAAAACTTATCACATATTACATTATACTCGACAGAAACGTTAAGAAATTTAATTTCTATTCTCAGTTCGTGTTCCAGCCACTGATTTGCGTTCGTAACAGTATATACCTTAGTATTGCTTAGGCACATTCACAGCCCTAGAATTGACCCAATCAGCTTCCACGTTAAATTTTTCAAAATAAATATTTCAAAAGTTTACTACTTGTCATAGCCGCAAAACAAATTAAAGAGTTTTACAACATTCGTCAAATTTTTAACGAGTTTTTCACACGTGTACGTTAGTTAAATAAATAAACTCTAAGTATTGTTAGTAGCGAGTACTACAGTAATTGTAATGGGTATGTTTTGTTTACTGTTACTCGACTACAAAGACTAAAATACATTTACACGTAGACTAATTCGTCTTTACCGCCCAAACAACAATTAAACAGAAATATATTTATAAAAGGAAAGGGTACGAAAGTGTACATTATCATCAAACTTCAAAACGTGCCTTAATAATAACTATACTTTAAAATCGTGTTAAATTAAATTAAATCGAACTCAAAATTCGAAAAGTAATTTTACAATCACGTCGAAGAGGTAAATACAATCTCGCAGTAATGGTCCCTCTCCCATCCCCCTCTACAAAACAAAATAAGTCTCTCATAAACCCACCGGTCCATTTGTGAAATTATAAAAATTCATTACCATCTAATCTGGAACTAATGAAGAACAGTTCGCTCGTACATTTCCATAGTTAATCTTAAAAAAACTTGATTCGTTCAAAAAAAGAAAATAAAGTGCTCGCAACTTGTAGCCGGAAAGCAATGCTAACACTCGGATGAAAAATTTTTAAATGGAATGAAAGAATACTAAAACTGAAAATGTTAATTTTACTACCTATATTATCTAGAAAATAACATTAGTTATTTAGTATCAACGCAATCAAATCACATTCTGAGCACAAAAATCACACTTTGTTTCGAAATATTTAACAAAAATACTTTCGAAAAACAACTACGTTATAGAAAAGAAGAATTGATCAATCAGAAATACTCCGAATTGGGGTAAAATGCAAAAAGTTTTGAAATTAATAACGTAACACTAAGCTTGAAATTACGATATAATTAACCAATAGGTAAGGTACTGTAACTATTAATAAGTACATTAAAATACAGTTTTTAACAATAAACAATAAAAACAAAACATTCTTCTATTTAAACTTACAATTTGTACTTCAAAGAATTCGTAATAATTTCTGCATTATTCAGAATATAAGGAACCGAATTAAAAATTTCATCGACTGCTAACATAATACCCGATTATTTGTAATTTGACTTATTTAAACGGTGAACATGATACATATTAATATAATATAAAAGAGGTAATACTGTTTCCAGAGAACAAAAAAAAATTATAAATAAACAGACGTTTGAGATGTACACTCAGATTAGAAAAATAATAATAATAATAATAATAATAAAAGATAATAATAATAATAATAATTTTAAAAAATAGCCTAGTATATACACATATATCGCGCTCCCAACTTTCCAGCTCTGATTGAGATACAAATTGAAATAAATCCTACGAAGTTGAACGCCTATAAAAATGGAATAAATAATCCGAATTATTTGTGCACGATAACAGAGATTACAAAACACAAAATATATTTTTTCTTTTATTTCACAGGAAATACATTTACACCGAAAACAGCACTCAGCGCGGACTCTTCAAGTTCTAGGTGTAGTTCCCACGGAACAGTCATGAAAAAATATTTAAGCAAACACTCGAGATAGAAAATGATTTGCATAACTTGGAATTTCAATCCTGAAAGCTTCTATACTTCGTTCGCAAATAGAAAGGGTCAACGTAAACAAAGACGCGAACACTAACACGCATGCACACAAGCACAGACCGTAATTCCCTATAAGATGATAACACTAGCATACATATACATCAAATACATGCACACAAAAATCGAATACTTACACGTACCTACTTCACGCTGCAGATACCGCGAGTTCCATAATGTTTGTTTACAATGACCCTTTCTATTTGCGAACAGAGTATAACAGTATAACATATTACCGAGAATACCTACCAAAGTCATATATAGATACACCAAGTCGTTCGACTCTCCATTTAACCAATGTTAAACTTCGTATGTTACGATAATTTATCCCGATAGCAGCGCTGGCAGCGTTCGACTGCCGTGAATTCAATGTAAACGTTGGGAGCCCTAACAAGGTTTTGCGTTTATCTCAATAACGGTCGAGTTTTATAAAAAAGTGAAAAGAACAAAATTTATTCTACCTGTTATTTTCTATCAGGTAAGATCAGTTTCAAAATTTTACCCATAAAAATTTCGAATTTCCTCGCATTCGATGGGAAATTCCAAGGTGAACAAATTTAGCTCTTTCCAATTTTTCATCAAAATTGATAGTTTTTGAGCTAATCCGCAAAAACGTAAAAATGTCCATATAAGCGCAATGCAACCAAAGGAGTTCAGCGATAGCAGCGCGCTGGCATGACGGCAGAACGCGGAAACGCGCTAGTCGTCTAACTTGGTGTATCTATATGACTTTGATACCTACCTACCTACTGTAGAAATGCAATCTCAAAACCAAATATTATTCAGTAATTATTGGCTACTGAATTGTGATGATTGATTTATCAATCCGCCCCCGCTTAGTCATCTCGAATAATTCGAAAAAACGCAGATAATTTCTTTAAATGGCCTAATATTCGTCTTTATTTTTCAGTCATTGAAAATTACTATACCTACTACTAATGTTTGCTGTACCTGTACAAAGTCATATAGATACACCAGTAACGACTAGCGCGTTCCGCTTCTGCGTCATGCCATTGCCTCTATCGCTGAATCCTTTGGTGCATTGCTATTGACATTTTTACGTTTGCGGATTAGCTCGAAAACTATCAATTTTGATGAAAAATTGGAAGAGCTAATTTCACCTTGAATTTCCCATCGAATGCGAGTAAATTCGATTTTATGGTAAAATTTGAAACTGATCTTACCTATAGAAAATAACAGTAGAATAAATTTTGTTCTTTTCACGTTTTCATAAAACTCGACGTTAGTGAGATAAACGCAAAACCTTGTTAGGCTCCAACGTTTACATTGTTTTCACGCAGTCGAACGCTGCCACGCTGCTATCGGATAATTATCGTAACATACGAAGTTTAACATTGGTTAAATGGAGAGTCGAACGACTTGGTGTATCTATATGACTTTGACCTGTACATATATGTTATGGTAGACGATTATATAATGGTTACGGTCGACAATCGCCGGCAATTGGCAACAATGACTAGAAACGTGAGTTGCAGCAACCATAACTAAGAAAAGATTATGGAGTAAATGTCGGTAAGTAGGTAATATCCGGAGGTTGTTTTGACAGTAACAAACCGAGTTTGGAGAATATTGAATATGTTCAGCAGAATTTTACATAATGTATAGGTAAAAAAGAATGTAAAAATGCGATTTTAAAGCATACTAAACACAAACACAGGTCAAAGAAAAAAATTTACGATCATACGGATTATTTGTTCTCGCATCGAGAACTCTAATGGCATTTCGACGTACACTGTTTGCCAGTTTGCTTGCAAGAACAGAGCGCACACAGTCGTGCATTTTGTAGCACATCAGTCACGCCTACTGAAACCTGGAGAACCCAATTATGCTGTTGTGACCGACTGCTTCGCGTAATGAAATTTGTCTATTAGAAGCGGAATTAGCTATTGTTCTTACATCCAGTAGGTCTTGTTTAGGGCAAGGAACAATGTTTGCTTTCGTGTAGCGATGCTGCAGATACCCGCCCCATTTGCCGAACCTAATGTCAACTGATAATATATGGAAGTAAAGTGTAATCATCACTTCCTTTTCTGTTTCAACCTTTCAATGCAGAGTCCCTTCATCGCATGTGTTAACATTTTCGACCTGCAGTCGGTGAATTTCGATGTTCACCGCACTTGTAGAATCATTTCAATACGTTCACCCAATTGGTAGACAAACGTCCAGAAAAACCAGGGATTGATATTAGGTAACCGAATTGTCGGCATTTACCGTAACATACCTACATATACACCTACATCTCAGACACTTTTTCACAGAAAATCAAAATTTAAAACAGATCGTATTTTCATCGAGGACTTGATTCTTGAAATGAGTCATTTCAAAAGTTGCTGAATTCTGAAAATGGTTATCCGAATCACCAAGACTTACATCTTCAAACTCTGAAAATGCCTACCTCAGTCATTAAGGTGAATTTTTAAACTCTAAATAAATATAGGCCCATCGCCTCAGTGATTAAGGCGAACTAGAAGTTTCTTGGACAAGCTAT
Source organism: Acanthococcus lagerstroemiae (assembly GCA_031841125.1). Taxonomy (NCBI): domain Eukaryota; kingdom Metazoa; phylum Arthropoda; class Insecta; order Hemiptera; family Eriococcidae; genus Acanthococcus; species Acanthococcus lagerstroemiae. The sequence continues at coordinate 532,458 of CM063114.1, forward strand.
ATGCAATCGTGGTCTTCGAAACTAAATTTTACAAATTAGCCCATTTAAATGCCACTCAGTCGATCGTACGCTACCACTGAACGATTATTGTGAGCTACGAGGCTATCAACACTTACCTACTTATTTTTCAGCGTCTTTAATTTAATAACAATTGGACTAGATCAGTGGTAAAGAACCATCGTGCCGAGAGGCAAAACAAACAATAGTGCTTGGAAACCGAAAGCATTTCTCACTGCGCCGCCAACCGGCACTTTGATGTCATTCGGTGTAATCAGTACTTTATCGATGACATGGATGATGCCGTTCGTACATCTTACATCCGCGCGATAAACTGGAATCCACTCGTCGTTCCACAAAATTGCGTACCCTGAATACAAACAGAGACGTACACATTTGTAGACAAAAGCTGTATTATTAATACGTCCCAGCGTACTCGCCGCATTCTGAATTATTTAAATTACGATTAATTCTACATTATATTATATTACTGTGTGTCACGTTGTAGGATGTGCATACGAAATAATTTTGACCCATTTACTTGAAAAAACAGTCGATATTCGGGAATCGAGGTTTTCTGAATAACCTCTCAATTTCCGCGTAGTCTCGGTCTACTGAACTTTTTCAATTATTAGTGGGCAGATATAAAAGGCAATTGGTGTACGCCGTTACAAACAGTAGTTTACAAAAACCGTAGCTCAGCTTCAACTCATAGCTTAGCTAAGGTGTGCGACAGGCCTGACAACCGGCATTTCACAAAACGTATTTTTCGACATCAAGAGGTCGCTGTTTGGAGTTTTGAATTATTTGGATGGTGTCAAAGCTCTTATAACTAGTGAAGCTAACGCGCTATAAACACGAGTGAGGAAATACGCCATTTTTTATCCAACTGCGCTCGTCGATGCCGAATTGACTACGCGGTACACTCCACATAGTCAGATTCGGCATCCACGAGCACGGTTGGATAAAAAATGGCGTATTTCCCCACTTGGGTTTATAGTGCTCTAGTGAAGCTACAGTTAGGCTCATTCGGGTAGGCAAGGCGCAACAATTCTTCCGTCTCACCCGCGCCGAAATTCCGAAATTCACTTCATAAGAAAGTAATGGGGAGATTGAATTTTCGCTGTAGAAGACGTGTTACAAAAAAAAAGTAGCCAACTGAAAGACGTACGTTGTAAAAATAGGTAATAGAAAAATACGTTGAGGAGGCTCATATTCAGCTATTTACGAATGTCCTTCTGGAGTTCCGCAAGGGAGCAATTTAGGTCCCTACTTATTTCTGTTGTATATAAATGATATTGAGAAAATTATGGAGCATTCTAAAGTGTTGTTATATGCGGACGATTTAAAATTATTTCGGCGGATTAACACTCAATATGATTCGCACTACCTACAAAAAGACCTCGATAATCTTGCAGTTTGGAGTGATCAGAACAAACTGCCACTCAATATCAAAAATGTGCGAAAATTACTTTCACTCGCAAGTTGAATCCTCAAACAACTCAGTACAGTATAAATGGGGTCCTATTAGAAAGCCGTACTCAAGTGCGAGATTTGGGAGTTATCTTGGATCAAAAATTAAAATTCACCAATCAGGTAAATTCAGTAGCAAGTAGGGCGAAACGTAACATGGGCCTTATCATCAGGCAGTCCAAATACTTGCGTAATACAGACACCTTAAAAACACTGTATTATTCCTTAGTCAGATCGCACATTGACTACGCAATGAATGTATGGAACCCAACAACAAAAAACGACGATAGCAAATTGGAACGAATACAAAAACGATTTCTTAAGTTTCTTTACTACAAAGATTTTGGATATTATGACACAGCAGTACAATATGGTGAAATAATCCGGGGATATGAATTGACATCTCTGAAAAACAGAAGAAAACTTTACTCTCTATTATGGCTGCACGACCTACTGCACGGGAAGGCGAATGCCCCTTCCCTTTTGCAACAGATAAACCTGTATGTCCCTGGAAAACAGGGTCGTAAAAGACAACTATTTCTTCCCAGCCGCGCGCGCACATTACAATCGCAAAAAACTCCGCTTAACCGAGCAATGGAATTGCATAATGAAGTAGAAAAAATCAATTCGAAAATAGACATATTTGATATGAAGAAAGAAAAATTTAAAAAAGAAATATTAGAAGTACTCGCGCATACCTAAACTCAAACTGATATGCAGTAAGGACAGTATCAGGGGGCACCCATCCCGCACACCTGCGCACATGATCCCGGTCCCATTATTATTATTATTATTATTATTATTATTAATATTATTATTATTATTATTATTATTATTGTTATTCATTTAGCCCCCACGCTGTTTTGGCCCATAAGGAGCTGTTGCGAGGTGGGCTTTAAAAATGTCTAATAAATAAATAAATAAATTGGACGCTATTCAGCAAGAGGGAACCACCTAACATTTGTAAACAAAATAAGTTATTAGTATCGTTGGAAAGAGCGTAAAAAGCAGAATTTTTCAAAATTGGGCCCCCGATTTAAAAATGTGTACTCACGTTGAAAAAATCTTATCAGTAAACGATGTGTCATATAGTTTCTACATGGCTCTTGAACTTCGAATCACGTGTTCTCAAAAAGCAGATTCTGCTAGTTGGTTCCCTCTTGTTGGATAGCGTCCAATTATGAGTAAAGATCGAAAAAAGCCATATTCCCGTAAGCGGCTTGTGTGATTGACACTTCAGTAACGTCACTGACATCTTTGCACCTTGCTAAATGATCCAACAAGAGAACAGAACCGCGATTGTGTCCTTCTTTCAATGCAGTGACGCAGCGAGTAACTCTCTACATCTTTTAATATTTTTCATACTGAACAGAATTCGGACCTAGCAGCGCGGTGTAGCGCTAGCATCGAGTCTTCCCCCTTGCCGCACCAACGTTACCAACGTTAGGATAGCGGTGAACGTCTCCATGCATGTAAATGGGAAAATCGTGATTTTCGTTTAGTTCCAATTTCGTCAGAAATTCATTTATGATAGCAATCCAAGTAAAAATAGATAGCCCAGTAACGGTTAAGTAATATTTAGGACAAGTTTTTGCGAAAAAATTTATTGGAATTAGTGCAGTCACTTGAAAATTGAAGTTTTTCACGTCATGTTCTATTAGCTTTGATATTCATCCTAACGTTGATAAGAGCGATGTATGTGCGTGCGTTAGTAATGGTGTGTAAACGGATGTTATTAAAAACTTCCACCAGATGTCAGCCACTACGCTGCTAGGTCCGAATACAGCTATGGGTTTTGAACAATAATCGATTTTTCACGTGTAATTTTCTTGTAGATGTCGGAAGAGAGCATTGATCATTTACTTATAATGTAAATTTTGTGAAACTTTCTGAAACATGCCCCAGCTGTACGTTATAAAATTTCGTGCAATTTCGTGCAATTTGGAGGTGAATGAAAAAAAAAAAAAAAAAAAAAAAAACTTTGGTACGTACCTATATCTACCGACTCGATGATGTTATAATTATACTGTTTTCAATCAATTTTTACATCGTGTGTAAATTACAACAGGAGGTGTATTTCTTTACACCGCTACTGGTATGAAGTGACTTATGTGTTGTTCTATGGCACAACTTAAATACACGGATTCTTTTCAACCAAAAATCTAGGCATTCCTACCCTCATTTTAAAAACAATTTTGAGTTCTATCCATTGATTTTTATTTTACAAAAATCCGAAACCGCAAGATGAATTTTTTCGTGTCACAATACACTAATTGCCCCTACGCTTTCCACTTTTTAGAAAATTCGTGACTCGAATCAGAATATTCGGTCATTTGTAGTCGTGTAATACATTACCCTTATTATTGTCTCCAATTTTGATGTTCAGACTACCGCTCTTCGTCTGTAATAGGTAAGTTTCGTTCGACATTCGCTTTAAATCAGCCATCGTGAAATTCCGATCTTCTACTAGATGTTTTTCCAAAATCTGCACGAAAACAATCGACCAAGTAGAATTAAAATGCGTGCTAGTACATATACGTGTGACAAGTCGGAGGCTAAATGCTAGAAGGCGCTCGCTCAACTGTAGCGTCCCGATTCCGATTTATGGTTGACTCTTTTTGAATAGGAAAATTACACGAGTGTGCGATCGGCGCTCTGGGTCTAGCGCAAATCGAGCGTATTTTTGGTCTCCATGTCGGAATCGGCGCCCCAGGGTATCTACCAGATTCCAGTTCTCGAATTATTGCTTTTCCATTACTTTTCCAAATTTAATGACAAAATAATAATAATAATAACTAGGGGGCTTCGCCCCCTGGCCGCTTCGCGCCTCGTCCAACTGCCACAGTCATCAGTGTTTGGTCTGAAACTTTTGTTCCTGAGTTGAGGTTTGCTTGGTGCTTCTTTTGCTCCCTCTCTATCAGCGGTCCTCATCTTCCACCATGAACCCCCTTCCATCCTTTCTTCATCACGAGCCTCCTCCTCCTCCACCTTAACCCCTCGTTGACCATGGTTGCTCTTCGCCTCCACGGTCACACCTCAACAGTCGCAGCCCTCCTCAGCCACAAACTCCTCCCCCACAATGACCATATTCCTCGACCTAGTCTCCCCCGATCACCCTCTTCCACCCCGAGTGCCTCCATTAGGACCACGTCCTTCGACCACCCCACACCACTATGACTTTCATTTCTGTTCACGTACCACACCCCCACCAAGACCTCTTCACCCATCACTATGACCTCCCCAATGGCAGCCTTAGTCCCTCTCTACAGCCCATCACCTAACGGCCTCCTCGCTCAACCACCACGAAGATCCCCTGGTCCTCCAACCAGGAGCTTCCACCACCATGACCACCCCTCCCCCACGAGAACCCTTTCCTTCAAGACCACCTACCCAGGACCAGAACCTTCCGCACCATGGCCTTCATTCGCCTTCCCGGCCGCCTCTCTCACCAGGGACTTCCTCCTCCACCAGGACCTCTTACTCACCATTACCCCCCCACTCGAGACCTTTACCTCCCTCTACAGTCCTCGCCACTACCGTGGTTTTCCTCCCCTATGGAGTTCCGTACCTCTTACACCCCCGGGCCTTTATCTACCAAAATTTTACTGCCCCTCTAGGATCCTCACCCACCACTACCTCCTCCTTCCTCAATGGCCACCCTCTTCCACCAAGGATTTCCTCCGCCACAAAGACCTCTCACCCACCACTATCCCCTGGGCTTCATCTCCCTGCAGAGCCCCTGTCCTCACTATGGTCCTCCAACCCCCTTGAAGATAACTGACCATCCACCTAGGAGCTCTCACAACCATGACCACTCCTCCCCCACCCTCAAGACCGCACCCCGCCTCCAGCCCTTCCGCACCACGGCCATTTCTTTCCGAGGTCCCCTCTCTCACCAAGGACTTTCTCCTCCACCAGGTCCTCTTACTCCCGCCCCACCCAGGGCCTTCATCTCCGTCCACAGCCCTGCCCCCACAGGGCCCTCCTCCCCTTCAGGAGCTTCCTCCACAACCATGAACCCCCTCCTGAGGGTAGGCTGCCCCTGGAAAATTGAGCAATTAAGGGGCAGGGTAGGCAACCCGCAGCGATTTGTGATTTTCAAGATTATGGGTAATTATGTCATTTTATGTCTTATTATGTCGATTATGTCTTTAAACTTGAAAATCTTTCATATTAGAACAGATTATGTCCTTGAAAGTAGCTGATCTGCCCCAGAAATTTTTCGGATTTTTAGATAAGCAACCCGCAGTGCGTTTTTTTTTCTCCTGGAGGCGTCGGCGGTGGCGGCGGCGGATTTTACTTTTTTAGTATATAGAGAGATAGAGAGATAATAAAACTTGAAAAACATTGAGAATCCAATAAATTCAAAATTATGTCACATTATCAAATATGAATTACGTATGAAATTGTATGGGAAAACAAACTTATCAATGTGAATTATGCCTGAAATTATACAGAAAAACAATCTCATTTATATGACTTTTGTATGACTTGTGCGACTTCCTGAAATTTCTAGCGGCTCCATTTCCGGGGGGGGGGGGGTATTCGCGATAAAGAAAACGCGATTGTGCTCGGGCAACGTACTTGTACCTACTCAAGTAACATACTTGATAAGCATATCCTGGTTTCGAAAGCGCGTTGTATAGCGACGGGTATTGCACGTTGAACAATTTCCAAGCTGCATCGCGTGGTACGAAGTACGTGTAGTTTTTGGTGATGTCGTCCAGTCTGTCGTTGAAGTTACGATATTTGCCGATACCACTAGTGTAAGGTATGTTTCCAAGATTATACGTAGTGCTGGAATTAGAATTAGCAAAATCTGTTTAATTCACGAAAAAATAGCATATTTTTAGAACTGAAAAACTGAAATTAGAGGAGAATTAACATTCAACTTCCCTAACAAGAAAATACCCTCTCCCCAATGAAGAAACGAAGGCGTAAATTTTCAACAGTTTAAAAATGATTTCGATGAAATGCTGCCTTTTCTCCAATACAATTATTACGGCCTGTTTACTGGTGTGGGAAATTATCTAGAAGATATGATGCCATTCATTCGATCTCGATGGATGTTTGGTGGCTTAAAAGTATTTTCTTCAAACAACATCAAGCATGCAGAAGGCAATTTACAGTGAAATCAATTATTTTCAACGGACGATCGGAAAGTGCGTTAAAATATTGCTTCATTATGAGGGGGGGGGGAGGAGGGTGGCTGATTTGCCTACTTTGTAATTTGAAAATACTGATATTGGACGAAGACGGCTACGAAAAGGCATATTACATTTCCGCACTAGTTGCTTTTTGCTTACACTTTCCTCTCATCATCCCGTGAAAACAATTGGGTACGCAACTCGGTTGGTCAGTGAGCGAAAGCAGGCCCGTGTGATAGCAGCACTCGTTTCCGACTCGTGCCGCAAACTTTACAACACGTCTGAAAATATACCACACTTTCCAGCCTATTTGCGTAGTATCTCTCTCTCTCTCTCTCGTACTAACGTAATTATTTGTATATGCTTTGTGAAATTCGGTCGTTTGAAAATATTTAAGGTGTACTATGCTTTATTCATTATATTATGTACTCTGTTTGTAAATTTGACATATTTTTTTGCTTTTGTACATATACATACGTTCAATTCTGTGAATAATGTCATCTTAATACCGTTGAGTATTCTAACCGTCAACAGTGCCATTAAAAATTGACATAGGTATCGTCATTCACAGCAGCTCTTCCGCATCCACCCCACATTATTTATTATTTACAATCAAATGTCCTAAGTATATCTAATTACATTATTCGTGAATAGTGCCTACATTGGGAAAACCTTTCGCAGAAGAAGCAAACGGAAATTTACGAGTAATTTTCAGCCGGAAGTTGGAAAACATGCGCAAACATCATGTTCTCAGTAGTATCAGATGCTCTATTGCCTTAGGCGTCTACTAATGACTCAAACAACAGGCCACACCAATTTTCGTTGCAGGGACGGGCATACGTCTATACTTCGTCTATATGTATATAAGCTAGAATTTCTATTTGATAATTACTTCAACACAGGATCAGTGGCAACTTTTCTTCCTACTGTAGCATAGGGTATTCCTAAGACTCGATCGATGATATGGATTACACCGTTGGTAGCACCGATGTCCTGGTGTAATACTGTCGCATTAACGCCGCCTCCTTCGACCGTCAACGTGTAATTAGTTCCTCGAATTATCAGATTAAAGTACAAGTACTTCTTCTTCCATAAAGTAGCAACCTGAAACCAAAATGATTACGATTTGCATTCAACATTATACGGCATCGCTGCTTCGCTGATTTTTACTACCTATATTCTTTTAAATGAACTCTATCGAGTATGTACTACAAATGGGAGCCCACACGCATCTCAGATTATCGACTACCTACCTCATTTCAATATTTCACTTTCAAATTTTACTAGACACGACAGAGATATATACTTCTTAGTGTATATTAGGGAACCAACTCTTAAAATAGGTACCTAAAGTGAGAGATCTGTCGCACTAACTGTTAAGCTGAGTAGGTAACTCACTCGTACGAAACAGCGAGGCGGAAACATCAAAAATACTATAGGCATGCATTACAGCAGGAACAAGGGCAGTCCTATTATGGCTCAAGAATCGACGCCATTAATATTCTCGTCAACGATAACAAGTTAGATTTTAGTGGCGCATTAATCATTTACTGACTTTCATTCATTCATTTGAGTAAGATGGCGCTGTATGCGCCGAGTGCTCAGATTTTGTAGTCCACTGCACCTATTTCTCAGGTTGCTGTTAAGGATCAGCTCAGTAGCCTCATTTTTATAGCCAAAGTGAGAATTTTACTGAGCACTATCCCTTTAACTTCACCGAGTGCTGGATACTCGAGTCCCAGTGCTTCGCGTCTTATCCCGGCTATTGCTGGACATTGACATACGATATGGAACGAGGTTTCTTCCTGATGTTCTCCACAGTACCCACAGGAGCCACTTTTCACCACTCCTATTTTATACCACAAGTGTTTTGTGGCCCCATGACCAGTTAGTAGTCCAAATTATTCTAACGCGGTAGCTATTTAATTCAACACCGTTCAACATCGTGAGTCTTCGTCTTCCTCTTGGTGGTTTTCCAATAATTTTTCCCTGTATTGCTACCCGGAAAATTTCTTCCATTTTTTTTTGCGTTTTCGATTATATACTTACATAGGTATTCTTTCTTTTTTCTCATAATATCCTCGAGCGGTATTCTTCCGTTGTTCCAGTTCTTCATTATTTTGTACTTTGATTTTTAGCGCTTTGTCCGTTTGGTATTTTTGAATTCGCATCACTTTCGATTTACTAGCATTTACTTTCATACTATATTTTTTTTGACTTTTATTCTTATTCAATCTGTTGACCATGCGCTGTAGTTAGTTGTTGCGCTGTTTCGGCGATGATTACTTTATCGTCAGCGCAGCTCATGCTGCCGATTTTTACACCGCGTTGACCTCGAATCCATCCCGCTGTAGATCTGCATTTTTCTCTATTCTTTCGGCATGCAGGTTGAATAATCTTGGCAATAGAACACATCCTTGCCTTAAGTACTTCTTTTTCTATCTTGCACGTTTGCCTTTTGTTCCCGGAACAACTTCTTGATTATCTGGATGTCTTCCCTGTCTACATTGCATTCTTTCAGCATTTGAATCTGTCGAACGTTTTCTCATAATCCACGAAGCACACATACACTGTTCGGTTCACAGTCAGTGCCCTTTGTATGACTGCCTTGAGCAATGCGGATGGCATATCCCTTGTACTTCTACTCGAGACGAATCTATATTGCGTTTCGCTTAGGTATCTGTCAATTTTCGTTTCGATCCTACGGTTGACAATGCTGAGAGTAGTAATTTCAGTGTGTGGCTCATTGAGCTTATAGTGTGGTAGTCAGAGCACTTTTTGGACGCCGCTTTCTTCGGTATGGGTAAGTATGTTGACGTCTTGAAGTCTTTCGGCAATTCTCCAGTCTTGTAAACTCTATTTAGGAATTTCAGCAGCTTCCTTTTGCCTTCCTAGTCTAAGCATTTTATCATCTCTACTGGTATTTCATCTGTTCCGCATGCCTTTCTGTTTTTTGCTTTCTTGATTGTCCATTCGAGTTCTTCCATCATGATCTCTAGCGCCTGCACCATTGATTTTTGCATTACAGGTTCTTCTGGTCTGTGCGGGTGTTGGTACAGCTCTTCGATGTAGTTTGTCTATCTTCCTTCTGCGTTTTTTCCGCTGACTAATTCGCCCGGTGTGTTTTCTACCACTGGGGTGGGATCATGTAGCGGTTTTTTTGTTTTGTGTCTTCATCAAATATTTTATTTTTCTATGCATTTCAGGCACTTTTCCTTTCTTTTACAGCTCCTCGGTGGTTTTGCACTTTTCTTCGTAGGCTACCACCTTTTCTTCGTTTCCCGACATTTTTTCTGTATCGCTTTGTTTTTCGTTTGGTATTCTGCGCGGTCACTATCTCGTACTTCTCTTCTTTCTTTAATCATCTGCATCATTTCGTCGGTCATCCATCTCTGGTTTTTCCAAGCGTCGGGTCGTTTTTCTATGACCTCTTTTGCAGTGTCTTCAGCGCTATTTTCCAGCTGTCCCATTCATCCTCTACGTTTGTTTCCCTTGCTGTTTCTAAGTCCGCCATCTTCTCTTGAAATTTTTTCGCGAACGTTTTCTTATTTTCTTTTTTCCTCAGCGGTGTCAAGTCCATCACCTTCCTGCTTCATTTTCTTCTCCGATCGACTTTTAGGTTTATCTTACACTTTGCAACTACATAGCATGACGTGGTCTGTGTTGCAGTCCGCAGCTGGGTACGTATGACAGTTTTGGATCGCATTTTTATATCTTTCATTAACCAGTATGTAGTCGATCTGATTTTTCGTTCTGTTTCCTAGACTTTTCCATGTATACAGCCTTCTTGGGTGATGCTGGAACTGGGTGTTAGCTATTACCGTTCCCCTGCACTTCACAAACTCAAAATCAGCCTGGAGCCTCGTTCATCTCGTTCTCCCAATCCGAAGCCGCCGCTTCCTCCTCCTGCGTTCGCATTGAAGTCGCTCATTACAAAAGTCGGACATCCATACGTTGCCCTCCTGAAAGCTCTCTCGATGTCTCCGTAGAACCCTTCTACGGCGTCGTCGGCCGCATCGCACATCGGTGCATATACCTGGATCAGGTTCAGCGCTTTTGGTTTCATGCCCATCTTCACGAGCAATACTCTGTCGGATATTGGAATAGTTTCCTCGATTGCTACGCTGAGTTCTTTCTTCATCAGTATTCCTACTCCTCGTTCGTGTTCTTCACCACCTGAGTAAATCAGTTTATATCGGTATCTTTTAATTTTTCCGTACCCTGGTAGTCTCGTCTCGGTCATTCCAAGTATGCCCACAAATTCAGTCTTCCTGCTTCCATTGTTACATTCTCTATTTTTCCGGCTTGATACCGCGTTCTTACGTTCCACATCGCCACTATCCTACATTGTTTTTCCTTACGACCATGTTTCCGCCTTTTTATTTTTCCTCCGCATGTTCTTCGCACCCTTTCCGGCTGCACTGGCGGATAGTGCTCGGCCTGACGGAGCAGACTAGGGGCCATATCATTGTTGTCGTTAATCATGGTCGTCCTGAGGGAAGTTATACTGCAGTGGTTCCCCCTTGCCTTCTGCAGGATTTTCTGTCAGGGTTTTCTCCCTTAGCCGAAGGGTCTAGTTTTAAGGCGCTGGTGACTCACCTACACACGCCAAAACGAAGTTTTGCCCGGGCCAGGTTACGCGTGTGTGCTAGTGGTTTGCAGGGTGTTAGTGCAGTCGGTATTCTGATGACGGTATTTAATGGTGTTGCCGCATTCGGCTTACGGCACGCCTCAGTCTTTACCACCAGCAAGAGGAGAGGATTTTGCTTTAGCTTCCATCATCGGCACCAAGCTTACCGAAGATGGAATTATCACCCCGCACGACGTGGACGCGCAGAATCACCCTTTAGTTATGGCTATTCGTTTCGTCGCTGGTGGGACATGCACCATATGGCAATTGAGCGACTACTACCTAGAGAACTGGCTCTAGCAGCTATAACCTGTAGCCCTGCTTAAAAAACAAGAAAATAAAAAAAAATACCATAACTGAATCAAGAGCGTTGCTTATCGTGTTAACGAGAAGAACAATAATCCACTATTTCTCAACAATCTTTCGATTATTTAGGTGCTGTTCATCCAATTGGATACCGAAATATATATCAAATTAGTTCACGAATAAACTACATCAATCTGAATGCGAGGCAGTTTAGTCATATAGAAGTCCCCTAATCTCCTACTAGTTCATACAGATGTAATTCTAAAATTTCATAGGTATATCTATTATTATCTGTATATATTTATAGTTCTTTTCAGTCGTTTGTAGCAGCAGAGTCGAGCATTCGACTCGCATGAAAAGACATTTACCGGTATATTGATATGAAAATCTGAAAATGTAAACGGTATAGACGGAAATAGCGAGTAGTGAACTACCGGCTGATGATGGGTGCGGTATTCGTCACACAGACCGACTCGCATACCATCCTCTCATAGGCACCACCGCATTTCAGCTCACAAACAATAATAGAAACTGCTATACTATTGGATATTTCGTCGTCACGATAGGCCGAAAGTTTCGCATAACTGAACCGACGAACGACTTACCTCTTTCGATCCCCGTTCTCGTATCGCATTAATCGGCAATTTTTCAGACACTAAATGTAAATCTAATATGTTCTGCAGAAGATTGGTATTGTTATTTAGAGCTCTTTCAACGTGCAAATCCTTCCAGGCCGCATTCGAGGGAATGAACAAGGTGATGCCTTGCAGACTATTCAACTTCTGACGAAAAACGTCGCCAGCGTACCTGAGCTTTTCTTTGAAAATGCTGATCAGTCCATCGGTATTCTAGAAAGTAAATTAACGAAACATATGTTGGGTCATGTAAGAAGGAATAACCTCTACTCGCATCGACAATTTACTTAATTACTTAAAACGTAGGTATCATTTTTTACCTCGTCGATAAATTGCTGAACTGTCTTGTCGATAATCATCAACGGCTGTTTAATTAAGTGCACGACACCGTTTTGTACCGGAATGTTTGGTAATACTATTTCAGACAAGACCGCACCAGCAGGATGAATTATATCGCCAACCACGGTGTTACTCCGAACGTATCCTAAAATAAATTAAAATAAAATAAAACCGAAGTTAAAAAGATACATACAATAGAAGCTGACGCCCTCTCTCGAATACACTCATTAATCTACCATTTATTGGCCCAAAACAGGGTATTATTTCGTTTTTCATCGGAACCAATAATGCAGTTGTCATGTGTAACTCTATTTATTCTCCATTATGTAGGCCAAAACGGCGAACGATGAAAATGAAAACGACATAATTCTTATCACTAAGAGCAGTCCATATTACCTATAAGGTCTATGACCTATATTCTTACTGAACTGTTTATTTGTCGACATGTTTGTTCGAGATTGGCGGATGAACCATTCGAGCTGAGGGGTTCGTACTTTCTAAACGGGTTCCTATGAACTTTGAAAATGTTTTAGACTAAAAAAATTTCAAGTACCCTCGCCACAAAATTGTGCCTCTTATGGATCCCCTAATTTTTTTTATTTAGAAGGTTTCGGAAGTGTTTTACATTGAACTTCTGTATATTTTGTCAACATTTTGTGGCTATAACTGCCTTCCTTAAGAAATTATTAGAGTATTGAAAATATGATATTTCCAAAACGAGCTGAAAATAGCTTATTATTACTTTTACATAGATTTAACGCGATCATAACATACTAGGATATTGTTTCATACTTGTAAATTTTACCAAATAGCTTCATACATTCTCTTTTCATTCATCTTCTCTTTCATCTTACCAACATAATTCAAGTCACGTAACGTTGTTTTTACCTATCAGCTTTCTGTTTTCAGAATATACACTGTATTTGGGCGCGTAAAACTGGGCGTATAAGACAAAAACTGTATTCGGGCGCAGAAGTATTAGGGCGCGGCTACAATCGGGTGCAAATAGTTTGGGTGCGCGGAAAAAATTATGGATACATGTGAAAAATACAGTAAATTTACAAATTGTGCGCGACCCGATTAGGTTGGTGCCTGTGTCTATAATAAACTCCACGATTCTTAACAATACCATTATTTACTTCATGAATTCGAGCTTTGCAGCCTTTATTCTTATGGTCACAACGTCAAAAGCCTGTTTCCTGAAAATGATATTAATTTTCTTTCAGGCTTGTTGAATATGATGCATTCAGTTAATGTATAATGCGGCGGCCACACCAAGAGCTACGCTATGGACGCTACGTCCACGTTGGACGTCCTTGTTGATCAAAGTAATGTTAAGGTAATGAGAATGGCCACACTGCAGCATGGATGCGTCCATCTGAACGAAGCTACGTTTGGACGCGTAGCTAGCGATCGCGACGTGTTTGATTTTCCGAGGCGTAGCTGGCATCCCTGTATTCTGATTGGTAGATTTTTCCATAAGAAATAAAAGATGGTCAGAGAAAAACGTAGCATGGACGTTTATATGTGGCCACCTAAACGGATGGACGTAGCGATCGCTACATCCGATATGGACGTAGCGTCCGTAGCGTAGCTCTTGGTGTGGCCGCCGCATAAGTGTATATGGATGAGTAGTCGATCAAAAACATAGGTACCTAAAACTATGTTCGCAAGATTTATCTTTTCCTCGCTCGGTTTTAATAAAGAAACCAGTCATTTTCGCGCAACAGTTCACGACTAAAATTAGGTTCATCGTAAAGGTACTCTTTCATTCCTCGTTTTCAAGTTACAAAAGAAAACGGTGACGCATCACATATTTCATCTTGCGCCCACCAACGTTTTAACTTGTTTGCGCCCAAAGAATCGGCGCCCAGTTTTATGCGCCCGATCATACGCGCCCAATTACCCGGTCCCGCATGCGAGTCCTTCTGCAAGGAGACCCCGAAGCTGCTGACTGCTGATCTAGCAAAAGTTCTATTGGACATTGGTGACGGCAAAATTGCGATTGCGGATGGCCAAATTTGTTAGCCAGCTCGAATAGGTAGGTATAGTAGGCGTAAATACTATATTGATGACTTGACACTGCTGCATGTGTATACCCTGAGTAACAGAACTTAAATAAAAAACCTGGCACTTGGCAGTGTGAAAGAGCGATTCTTTGCCTTAGAAACGATATGGTGACCGCCATCAACAACGAACTGCTGAAATATTGGGAAACCAAACAAGTGACGTGTAACTTAGTTGATACAGCAATCGATAATGATGGCGCAGTTTACTTCCTCTTGGAATTTTTTTGAATTATTTAGATTTACCCAATTTGCCTGAAAACTTAATTGAATACTGATAGAGCAATCGATAATGGTGGCATAGTTAATTTTCCCGTGCAATATTTTTGAATTCTATAAATTTACGCGGTTCACCTTCCCACATGTTGGAACTGAAAGTTGATGCAACGATCACGCTGTTGTGGAACCCAGATACGCCGCGATTATGCAACGAAACACGGTTGTGAGTAACACGTTTCACGTTTGCGGCTGTACGTCATCAAAGCCAAAGTTCTGATTAAATTCGCAATTTGCAACAAAAAAAAAGTAGGTATTTATCCTGACGATTTTAATAATACGTATATACCACCGGATTTTGCGTTGTTACAATATCCGAATATTTAATAAGTTATCCTCCTTTGCCGCGACTATTATTAAAGCGCATAAGGACAGATTTCAAGTGTTCAGGTATGAATTTGGGATCACCTTGTGTTTTACTCGTGGATAGCTATCAGCAACACAATAACCAACATACTTTATCCAGAAGCTTTTTGGTATCGTAACTTACTACGCTACCAGCGAATTTGAAACATTAATATATCTATGCTCATACGGAATATTTCAATTTTATTCATTAAAAGCCTTCTTTCCTCTGTCCAAGTAATGCAGATTAGTGGCAAGATTTATATAATGTGCACTGCACCCATTAACACAGGATAGGTATACCTTCGCAGACTTGCATATTTTTAAACAGACGTGCGTAAAATAGTACGTAGTCAGTCCCCCAAATCTGAAAAATTAAATTTGAGGGAAATTGTGCACCAAATAATTTGTTTGAGTAGGTAGTAATAACTAGAGCTCGGATTTTTATGATTTGTCAAATAATTTTCCTACATTGGAGAAGATCGCGCATATCGTGTAGATCTTTGCGAATCATAACATTCTCAGTAAAATGAGCCCAATATGATAGTGCATATTTTACATATTTTAGGTATAAATGCATGTTTTTGCATATTTTAGACGTTTTAAGCGCATATTCGTCAAATTTTGATTTTTTTTCCATTTTTCAGTCATATTTTGGAAATTTTGGCCAAAATTTTGATTCACTATTTTTTTTCCCCACTGAAAATGGCAAACCTGAAAAAACCAAGAAATTCTGAAAAAAAATGTTCGTACTGATACATACATTTAACCTCTTTCTTTCCATTTGTTTAGTTTTCTGCACACTTTTATTCTGTTTTTAAAAAATGACCTTCAAATTAAAAAATCCTTTTCAGAGATACCCATATCGATGTTGCATAAAAGTGCATTTTTGCTAGATAAGTGCATATTTTGACGAAAATAAATGCTTGTTTTATGCGCATAAAACAATTTTTTAAGCGCATGAAAATCCGAGCTCTAGTAATAACTTAGGTTTTCCTGTAATGCGGTATACGAAGCTAGATGCCAATGTTCTTCCATCTAATCCGCTTTATCTAACTTATTTTAGCCAACTCACTTTAGGTCACCACGGTCTAGATCAGCCGCAAAGTGAGTCAGCTAGAATAAAATTATAAATCCGAATAATATTAGTTCAAAAATTTTTTTGGGGACGTGGGAGGTATCACTGACAAACCGAGGGTTCTTTTTTGGAAAGTAGGGAGAAGAAATTTGAATCTTTTCAACTGAAAGATGTTGGATATCAACGGACAAATAAAATGAAAAAGTTCAAAAATACTTTCAACTGCAGGAGACTTCTTCACTGACGCAAATATTCTCATTTTCGATCCCTTCCATAAGTCTATTAGGTACACGTTTTTCTATAGGCAGGTAACACGAACAAACGGATGCTGATGCTCTTAACTTGATAGGGTGTAGCAAATTAATAGACAAAATGATACCACATAGTATCATTAGTCGTTACAAACACTATACGTTGCAGAGTTGACCGATCAGCTTAAATACGGATTTTTTTCCTGAAAATACCTTAGAATTTTCAAAAAGTTACCTACGCTTGCAAGAGACACGAACATTTCAATACATCAGACCTACTCCTTAAAGAATTCCAAGCCACGTTGCAGCGAGTTTTTCTCCAGACTTCCTCTGTATTTAATGTTAATACCTTAAAGCATTCGCTCGCATGCCACTAAACTCAAAAAATTTACGGGTACCGCGAATCTTACTTCTGGAAAAACGCCTCTGTAGGTACACGTACAGTAGTTCTAGCACCTAAATTATAAGTACATATGTATATCGAGTACGTATGTATTTATGTACGTGAACGTAATATGTGTACCTACATTGTTCGCTACTTCTAGTTCATTGTAGGAAGAGACAAAAAGAAATCGGTAAATCATCTCACTTTTTTTAACGCCAGTAGAGTCGCCGGTATCACTCGGGAACGATACAACAACTTTTATCGAATCTGAAAAGGCGGCTGTGCTGAAGACTGCATTTTCTGGCGTCGGATTCAAAAATAAGGCGTTGCCATAAATAACGTGCGCGTCGATTACTTTTTCGTCCAAATTCTCAGCTCGAGATTTCTTCTGAAATAAAATCATATCATTACTCGGTGTCTCGATATGTTTTCCGAGTTTCAGAAACGGAGTCAGAAGAAGGTTTGACGAGATTAGCCCTCCCCCTCCCCGGAAAATTAAATACCTACTAAGTTGTGTAACAAATTTCTCCAACTTTACGGCAAAATGAGCAAATGACACGAACCGGTTTGCTTATTTCGTGACAAATTGTGAAAATTCTGAGAATTACTCACGCCTTTTCCGCCGAAATATCACTATCTCCCCCTCTGCATATTTGTTAGACTCGACTTTTTTGTTTACGTATATTCGTAGAGAGATACATATTCGCTGATACAGCTATCGCGCAATGTTACCGAATACTAACCAAAAGCGAATCGTCAATTGGAATCAAGTAAGTGTTAGGACCGCTGTTTCTGAAATTCTCCGTTCTGTTCATTGGCTGAACCCGACTGGCAAATTTACTGGAAATAAGAACCAAAGTGATAAGAAGTAGTATCTACAGAGGAATACGTTTGGGAATCACGCATGTCTAGGCGAATAAGAAAATTAACGTGGTTATAAATGAAATCCTTTTTCTAGGAAAGGATGGTTATAAGCTCGAGATAGTTTTACTTAAATTGCTGCGAATTAAATAATATTTGTGCGAAGATGAGAGAAGAGGGCGTCCTAATTTTTCAAACAACAAACACGATAATTTTGCTTTTAGCTAGAACAATGTTGAGATCGGTAAGAGGACATACATATAATTCATTTAGTTTGTCAATTAAGTAAGTTTGTTTAAGTACATTCAAAATTTTCTACGGTAATAAGTACAAAAAAAAAATCTCTGCAATTTTGCTAAAGAATACTTCGAGAGGGCAACTTTGCCAACAGACCCAAATAAGAGTATTTGGGAGAAATCCATACACACACTTTTCGAATAAATTCCTGTTTTTAAGCGATAAATGGTTTCCGCATACTGTTGGAAAGGTAGTATTACCAATACATTAGTTCGTGAAATACCAAAAATTTCTGGGTCTTGACCGTATAGTTTGTCAACAGACGACTTCGTACGAATTACCTACTCATAGAATGGCGAATAGGGCGATAAATACGAACCTCACTTGATACGAGCCCAACATATAACTGGAAGAACTCTCCAACAGTCCCATTGCGTTCGGACTAATCTTCTGAGAATCATAAACTTTCAGTCTGAGATGTTGCAGAACTTCATCTACAACGTGCAAAACCTAAAGACAAAAAGAAAAAATTAATTTTCATCAATATCGACGCACGGGTACTCTTGAGATGCTATTGCATATGGAAAATTCAATAGGAGAAGTGCAACACACACGAGTGCAGTAAGTTGAAATAAAAATAATGACTATTTCTTAATTTTTTTAATATATAATATATATATTTTTTTTTTACTGCGAACACTGTCAACCAGTTGGAAGTTCGGTACCCAAGTTACGAGGGCATATGATACAAGATACCTATGCATCTCTATTATAATATGTGGAAACGAGTTGCCTCGACAGTACTCATTCGGACATTATGTTAAAATGCTAGACAGAATTTAGCGACTACAACGTGCGTGCAAACAATTAAAATGTCTATAGTTACTCAAACTGTCACTTCCAGGGACTACACAATGCAGTTTCGAAATTCCCTAATGTACTGGTACTTGTTCAAATCTTCAAAATCCGAGCAGCCCACCGAGAAAATTTCCCAGATAGGATCAACACACCTTCGTTGGTAGGTATGATTACTTAATATGTTACTCACAGATCCCCAGATGATCGAGGAGAAGGAATAATAAAAGTGTGAAATTAAAATACGGACCTAAGCATTTTCGTTCAGGAGGGTAAAAACGGTAACAGATACGAAGTTTTGATAGTGAAATAGGTAATATTTTTTTCGATGCGGGGAAAATTCTTTCAAACTGCTTACAAAACCTAATTCGTAGTTTTTAAGGCGAAAAAGAGGTCATGGTCGAGAACAATGATGAATAAATGAAAGGGCGAAAGCATCGTCGTTTCCCGAATATACCTATTTTAGAGTTAACTAGGGGGCTTTGCCCCCTGACGGCTTCGCGGCCCAACCCCCCCGCCGTCACTCGCTTCGCTCGTGCCGGCCTTACTCGGCGCTTCGCGCCTCGTCCGTGTGGTCTGAAACTTTTGTTCCTGAGTTGAGATTTGCTTTATGCTTCTTTTGCTCCCCCTCTATCAGCAGTCCTCAATCATTCACCACGAACCCTCTTCCATCCTTTCTTTATCACGATCCTCCTCCTCCTCCACCACGACCCCGTCGTTGACCATGGTTGCTCTCCGCCTCCACGGTCACACCTCAACAGTCGCAACCCTCCTCAGCCACAAACTCCTCCCCCACAATGGCCATAGTCCTCCACCTAATCTCCCCTGATCACCCTCTTCCGCCACGAGTGCCCTCCATTAGGACCACGTCCTTCGACCACCCCACACCACTGTGGCCTTCATTTTTGTTCACATACCACACCCCCCACCAAGACCTCTTCACCCATCAGTATGACCTCCCCAATGGCGGCCTTAGTCCCTCTCTACAGCCTTCCCCTTCTGCGGGTCCATCGCTCTAAGGCCTCCTCGCTCAACCACCACGAAGATCCCCTGGTCCTCCAACCAGGAGCTTCCACCACCATAACCAACCCTCCTCCATGAGAACCCTTCCCTTCAAGACCACCTGCCCGGGACCAGAACCTTCCGCACCAGGGCCTTCATTCGCCTTCCCGGCCGCCTCTCTCACCAAGGACTTCCTCCTCCATCAGGACCTCTTACACACCATCCCCCCCCCCGAGACCTTTATCTTCCTCTACAGTCCCCGCCACTGCCGTGGTTTTCCTTCCTTTCAGGAGCTCCCTCTTCCACCATGAGTACCTCTTCCACCATGAGTACCTCTTACACCCCAGGCCTTTATCTACCAAAATTTGACTGCACCTCTAGGATCCTCACCCACCACTACCTCCTCCTTCATCAATGGCCACCCTCTCCTACTAAGGATTTCCTCCTCCACGAGGACCTCTCACCCACCACTACCCCCTGGGCTTCATCTCCCATCAGAGCCCCTGTCCTCACTATGGGCTTCTAACCCCCTTGAAGATCCCTGACCATCTACCCAGGAGCTCTCACAACCATGACCACCTCTCCCCCGAGCGCCCTTCTCCCTCAAAACCCCACCCCACCGCCAGCCTCTCCCGCACCACGGCCATTTCTCTCCAAGGTTCCCTCTCTCACCAAGGACTTTCTCCTCTACCAGGTCCTCTTACTCCTGCCCCACCCAGGGCCTTCATCTCTGTCCACAACCCACGCCCCTACAGGGGCTCTCCTCCCCCTTCAGGAGCTTCTTCCACAACCATGAACCCCCTCCTGAGGGTAGGCTACCCCTGGAAAATTCAGTTATTAAGGGGCCGGGTAGGCAACCTGCAGCGACTTGTGATCTTGAAGATTATGGGTAATTATGTCATTTTATGCCTTTTAATGTCTTATTATGTCGGTTATGTCTTAAACTTAAAGATCTTTAGATAAACAGCATACCTCCAGCTTCCTCAATGCACCCTTCTTATCAAGGATTTCTCACCATGAGACTCCACCCACCATACCCTGGCTTCATCCATCAGACCCTGTCCTCATATAGCGCTCAACCCCTTGAGATCCTGACCATCCACAGGACTCTCACAACCATGATCACCCTCTCGAGCGCCTTCCCTCAGACGCCACCCCGCCACACCCCTCCACACCGGGCCATTCTCTCCAAGGTGCCCTCTCTAACCAAGACTTTCTCCTCCACCAGTCCTCTTACTCCCGCCCCACCCAGGGCCTTCATCTCGTCCACACCCACGCCCCCAATGGCCCTCTCCCCCTTCAGGATCCTTCCAACCGAACCCCCTCCAGGAGGCTACCCTGGCAAATTGAGCATTAAGGGGCTGTAGCAACTCAACGAATTGTATCTTGAAGGATTATGATACTTATGTCATTTTAGTCTTTTAGGCCTTATTATTCAGTATGTCTACAACTAGTCCTTTATGCCTACAACTGGCCTCTCCCTTGAAGTATTGATCTGCCCCTGCAACTCCAATGGCTTTCCTCCCTCAGGAGCTCTCACAACCGCTACCCCTGGAAAATTGAGTAATTAAGGGGCGGGTAGGCAACTGCAGCGACTTGTTATCTTGAAGATTATGGGTAATTATGTCATTTTATGTCTTTTTATGTCTTATTATGTCGGTTATGTCTTAAAACTTGGAGATCTTTTATATTAGAACAGAGATGTCCTTGAAAGTAGCTTAATCTGCCCCTGCAATTTCGATTTTTAGATTACAACCGCACTGGTTTTTACCGGGAGGTCTGCGCGGATTTAAGATATGGAAATGTCTTTTCTTTATGTCTTATTATGTCGGTTATGTCTTAAAACTTGGAGATCTTTTATATTAGAACAGATGATGTCCTTGAAAGTAGCTAATCTGCCCCTGCAATTTTTCGGATTTTTAGATAGGCAACCCGCAGTGCGTTTTTTTCCCCCGGCGGCGGCGGATTTTACTTTTTTAGTATATAGAGAGATATTTTCTGTCCATTTCGAGTTATTCCAATTGTTCTAGGCCAAATTTAAATTTTCTCCGCAACTAACCTTCTTTTCTAATTTGCTCTCAACCCGAGCCCGGGAATCCGCCCTTTCGAGCATTACCTGAAAGACATCGGGGAGGCTGTTAGGGCTGTCCTTGCCCTCTTCCCCACCAGGGATGCCATCCCTCCGGTTACTGACGCGATGTTCGAAAGGGTAGTTCCTGTGGCCGGGGGTGCGGTGTCATAGGGGCCACTTTGGCATGTGTGCATCGCCATACGTCCCACCACACACCAGCCCTCTTCCCTGCCGGCTGAAAAACCGGCCTAGGTCGGAATCTGGCGAGTTGCTACGTGCGCTTGACCCGGGATCTCCGGATTCCGAGACCAACGCGCCATCCACTCGGCAACCAGACACTTCTCCGAAACTATACCTCGTAATGCTCGTCGTAAGTACAGCCGAGCAATGAGGTTAAATGAAATTTTTTCGACTGTCTCAAATTGTGACGAGTGTGTTATGTACGTTCTAACTGTTCTAGACTAAATTAATTATCTATATCCCCTCCCCCGAGTCGATTCGTTAAACATCTGAAATGGAGCAGATTCCGTAGACGGTAAGTAGTTTTTGAAGTACCAACCTTTCGTTTCGCCGGATCCGGGTGACTGATGACCGCCGAACACTCCGGTATAATTCTCGCGTTGTTCACGTAAATATTGTTATCTCGCGTTCGCGTGATAAATAACGGAGCGCTTCCGGGAGCATGAGTGACCAGGACTCGAGGTAATTCGTTGAGTCCGTACGGTACGGTCGCTGCAGAGGAAAAATGAAACAGAACATAGGTATACCTTATGTACGCAACGACGTTCGAGAATGTTTTTAATGAGATGAGCTACGCGAGTAATATTTTGGACACTCTTGGGCTGGGCGAGAGTTCGATAGCATTCGCGTCCTACTGCTGTACTCGTATTTCCACCTGCACGGTCTGC
This sequence comes from Acanthococcus lagerstroemiae, assembly GCA_031841125.1. NCBI lineage: Eukaryota > Metazoa > Arthropoda > Insecta > Hemiptera > Eriococcidae > Acanthococcus > Acanthococcus lagerstroemiae. Next base: position 555,320 of record CM063114.1, read on the forward strand.
GGTGAAATACTTTTACGATACCCTCCGCTTCAAATAACGAATGCCAACACGAGTACGAACGAATTAAGTAAGTGATACGTAAAATTATAGACACTCACCGATATGGTAGGACAGTAGTTCATCATCTTTGATTCCACTTTTATACTTTTGAAAACCAACATTCTGAGGAGCAAATAAGGTAACGCCAGTTTTTTTCAAGTAGAAAGAATTCACTTCGCTCCGTTCGATCATGCCGTAAATCTGCAAAATTTGTAAAATTAAATTAGGGAACAAGACGAGATCGGATTTCTTTCCGATTAGCTATAGGTACCTAATCGTTTGAGATACGTACGTACGGATACTCGCGTCAATGGCAACATAAATGGAATGTAGTAGGAGGTTACCCTAAGACGAAGCGAGCAATTTTATACATTCTTTTACTCGCTCACATTTTATGGTGATGGTAGAACAATTATTAGTTTTAGCGACTGTGTCCGCATAAGTGCGCAATTTTAAATGAATTTGCTACTCTTCGAGATCTTACTCTTTCGCCTAACTAACGGTCTCGTGTCACGTGTACACATACGAATATATACCTACACGCTGCACTGGGTTTACCTCTTCGCGCTTCACACTCTTCAAGAATACCAACTACCGAATACAGAGATACAGACCTACTGGCTACTACCCACCTGCCGACCTCCTCAATTCAGTAGGATAACCGCAAGCAGATCGCACAAGGAAATCAAATTAAGAAGTTGCTTATTGTAATAGCTTCGAATAATAATTCTAATCGTCAACTTTTCATCGCACAGCATCTGACTTTTCGCGTCTCCAAAGGACCACTGTCGATTCTGGTTGAGAAACCGGCGACGAGTCGTACTCGGAGTCCAGCCCCGGTAAAATATTTACCGATTTCGTCTTCTCTCCTTATCCCCACCCCCTCCAGCCGGTGTTCTAAGTTCTCGTTTTAACGTAACAAAGCCGCTTCAACAAATATATATTAATAGCACAAGGCGGAGGGTACATCGTATGGTCGCGAATAATGCTACCGAGAGTAAGTCGAAAAAAAGACGGAACTCGCAAAAACTAAGTACCTAATACCTATGGTAATTATTAATAGGTACTCGTACTTTCTCGGAAGATTCGTGTTGAAGCGTATTTTAAGACGCCGCCGCAATCGCTTATCAAAACTGTGTTAAGCGGTGCCAGGGCTACATATACGAGTAAGTATTAGGACCTCACGCTCACGCCGTTGTGACTCCTTAAGGTTCTGTCAATATTCGGTAAGACTCAGTCGAGACTCCGAATGCTGGTAAAGGCGGTAGACTGGTGGTAGAGAGATTCAGACTCTCAAATCGGCGGCGCGGCGGCGTCCGGCGCTGGGATCCTCAGGTTGGGAGATAGTTGAACATACTCATTCAAGCATTTTCTAAATATCTTTTTCTTTAATATCAACCAAATCTAAATCGATGTGTTTGACTTTTTGAATTCATTGTTATTATCACTATACGTCATTATTATTATTATTATTATTATTATTATTACTTTTTTTGTAAAGGACAGTCGTGTTCATGTAGCTATAAGGTATAGTACGTAGTAGGAGCAGAAATAATATTTAATAACGACGATAATCGTAATAATAATACCTATACATAAAATCAAAAGAAGGAATCGTAAGGTGGCGCGATTTGGCGTCTCCGCGACCGGAAAAAAAGAAGAAAAATGCGCCATTTTATGCGCGCCGAGTTGTCCCATTGAATGGCTTTTCTCATGTGCCCCCTTCGTCCGCTTTCTTCGGTGTCGGTGGCAGCGGCGACGGCGACGACATTTGAACGAGGACATTTCGGTAGAAACCCTTCTGAAATGCGCGCATTTCGTCGATTGTTAGAATTTGGTATAATAAGAGCAACCCCAAATAGATCCGCCGAACCCTTACTGCTTGCATGCAAAAACGGGGTAGAAGCGAAAGACGAAACTCGAAAACTGTGTGACTGTGACTGCGACTTAATGCAGAGAATCGCTAGAATGAAAGTGATCCGAACGAATCTCGTGGCAATAATAATAATTATTGTCGCATGCACCGCACCGGGCGTCCACAAAAAAATAGAAAACGCAGTTAACTTACTCGTTCTACGTGTACTCGTATGTATTTTATAACTCAATACTACTCGTTACTCGTACTCGTACTTACTCTTTTTTTCTTTTCTTTTCTTTTCTTTTATTCGTTAGTAGAACACTCGTTCTCGTTTATATTCCACATTTGTATTTGTAATCCAGTCAGTCTATAGGCGACGGATGAAAAAGAAAATACGAATAGTTCGTAGCTCCTCCATCCTTCCATACCTCATCACCCCCCCCCCCACACACACACAAAAAAAAAGAAAGAAAAACGTGCGCGCAAAATTAGCGAATTAAAAAATGCCTCTCTCTTTCGACGAATTTTAAAACTGCGCTACCGGAGACAAAGACCCTGGGGGGAGAGGAGATGGATTTATCGTGTACGTGTGCTCAAAGAGTTTACTTTTTCGTTTCGAGAGCCGTTCCCAACTTCTCTTCTTATAGATTCAGAAATTTAAAAAAAAAAAAAAACAAACAAGGGCAGGGCGTTACAATGTTACGACTTCCAGAACTCTTTCGGATACACCGCATTTGTACTATTTTGAAAATTCGGAACTGACATTCACTAAAAATCACAGACGTAGCGTAACTAGACATCACCATCTTGATGGAGCTCTCAACTTTCATACGAGTACAAATTTTTCTTCTTTCATTTTTCGGAACTCTGGACACAAGAGACTGACAGGGGAATTACAGTTCGGGTAAGAGAAAGCTTCTTATACGCTCAATCGACTCACCTTCTTTATCTCTGTCTCCTCCTCCTCCTCCTCCTCTCGTTTTTCCAGCCGCACGCGCAAGTTATACTTTATCAAGACAAAAAGCTTTGTACAGATGTACACACGCGTTATCTGACCTCGCGAAAACATTTTTTTACCAATTTAATTGGGAATGCGACCAAAGGCGCATTCAAATTAATGATCTCTGTCGGTTTGTTTCGCTATTTTTTTTCTTATATTCGTATTCTTATTTTAGCAAGCGTAGTGTACGAACTAAATCACAGGATGGGCAACTCGCAGATCTAACGATTTCGAAGTCAATATAATATTTTCTAGCGATACGTTAAAAAGTACCTATATTAGATCTTAATACTTGCTGGTTGTGAAAAATCAATTCTAAGAGCATAATTTGGTCAGATTCGACGGTTTGAATTTGTAAAAATTTGAATATCGACCTCAAAATACAGGTGAAACACTATCGAATGACTAGCGGTTTGCGATTTAAGACAATTTTGCGATTTGAGTCGAATTCCAAGTGATGTTGTCGACTCCAGGTCATCGTGTTAGCCACTGAAAAAGTTTCTCTCTCATATGTATAAATGGTCGGCGTTTTCGTACGCGGAAAATAATGAAAATCAAACAAATTAGTTACGCGTCGAAAAGGGCGAAAAGCGAATTTTCTCGTCTCAGTGTCAGTGAATGACGGCGGCGGCGCGGCGAATTGACAGATGTTTCCTACACGGGTTGACCACCATCCTTGTGCTGCCCAGCAGGGTAGCGACCAGGGAGGATACCTACTCGTATATGATCCGCCGTATTCAACTCAACTCGTAGGTTCTTCTTACATAATATCTAAGTGTAAGCCTCGACCATACGAGTACAACACATATACATAGGTACTGCACGTGTATTATGTAGGATACATAATACTCTTATAAGATATACCAATACCAATACTCGTACATATGTGGTAGAGGGTAGACATTAGACATTCGACAATAATTGTGTGCGCGCCACGCTGGTAATAATCTTCTGTCGAGTTACGTATAATGTTGTCAATAATATTGACGGGTGGTCTTTGCGCGATACTTAATCGTTTACTTGGCGTACACTTTACCCCCAAGTACAAGTATAGCGTAGGCATATAATGTACAGGTAGTATAAAATCTAAGAGTACCTACTACCTACCTAAGTTGTACGCTGTAAGTTCATTTTCTCAGCTGTCGCCAAACTGACTCGGACTCGGGTATCTCCGAGGTCGTCACTGTGATTACGTGTTAGACCAACCGTAATTTCAAACACAAATGCTGGTCCCAACACGCATACTATTCTGTAGGGTGGGTGAATCTCCGAATAACCTGAAAATTCCCTCGCCTGATTTTAAAATTTTCAACCTTCTCATTTCAATTTTTTTCTGGTGGAATACATGGTAGATATGTAAGTGAACACATTGTATACAAGGTTGGTTCTACAAGAAACGTTCTACATGCGGCGGGGTGGGGTGCGGGGAGAACAGGACATTAAAATATTTTAATGGTCCAGGGTTACCAGAATGAAGATCAACAAGTGATACAACTGAGGTCCGAGGATTTCATCATTATTAATAAAGTCATCGGCGTTAGAAAGTGCAAAGAAAACAACGTTATTCCATTGTAGTATCATCTCTTCCATCGCAGTATTCTTCAAAATTATCATGGGGAGGAAAAATCGTGTACTACGATAGAAAATTTCAGCTTTTCCCATTCAGAAGAGAATAAAACTGGTCACCATGCAGAAATGGAATACAGCAGCATCAAAAACAGCATTACCTACCTGACGTAAAGAAGTTGAAGTCAATTTTTTTTGGACTTCAGCCTCCCGGCGTAGTTTTGTACACCTACTACTATGGAATGGAAAAAAATTAGAATGCTGTTTTCTGACAGAAGTCTGGCAAAAAGTCTACTTTAAATTTAAAAATTGGGAAAATTTCTGATCGAGTCCTCCATTATATGTACCAACGTGGATAATCAGTTACAGTCATTTTTTGCATTCAATATACCTACCGTGTTCCCTTTGTAAGATGACTTAAATTTTATACATTAGAATGGAAAAAAATCTATTTTATGACTTTGGCTCCAATGGTAGGCATAATATGTTTGAATTTTAAATTTTGATCTCCCGCATAAACTTATACTTCATCATCGCTTTTGTTCATGTGAACCATATGTACGATAGGTATTTATTTTGTTGAGAATAACACGTTGCTACAGCCGCCAACTTTAGTTAGAGAACTGAGTTCGTTTCAGGACACTACGATGAAACTTTTCCTCTGTTGAATATTTTCCTCAAATCTGATGAGGTGCGGGCGAGTAGGTCATTGATGTAGGAGGTAAAGGAGGTTCATCACTACCAATTCAAGGGAAAAAATTACGCTAGTGTTCTTAGTTACCTACCTATAGAGAAAGTAAGCGGTTACTGCAATTTTCTGGTTATTCAGAGATTCACCCGGGTACAATCGTGTTAATTGCAACGAAAATAATCTTGATTTTCCGAAACTGACAGACCTATTAGGTAACGACGATGATATCGACGGAAATGGTATACCCGATGAATTCGTAGTTCGGAGAACTTACGTACTTAAAAGAAGAGAGAGGTACGTTTGTCGAATAGACCTATTAACTACCTATAGGTACATTCTTCTGGCCAGTAGTGCAACAGCTTGCATGAAAGCGTAAATCTGGGAATTCGATTATACATAATATTTATACATATTTACCTATACTAATCAACGACCACGGAAGTAGGTCTCCAATTTCAAGTGAAACATAAGTTCGACGGGAAAATACGAAGAAGACGAGCTGAGAGATAACCTCGAAAGTGCAGGAAGGAAAAACAACTTGAAAATTACTCGATTACTTTGCAGTCGCAGTAGCGAGTTAGCGACAGCGACGAAAATGAAAAACCTGCCCACGTGTGGAGTATACTCGTACATATACATACTGTCGAATTTCAACGTTATATTTCGAGTTTTTGCGGACAACAGCCCGGAAGAACTACATTATGAAAATGTTCAAGTTGAACGAAATTTCCATTCGCGATTTCTTTTCACGAGCTCCTACGAACCAACCTCTTTAACCAACGCATCAAAATTTCTCAATGATTCTGTTGGATCTTCGCTCCCCTGGCAACCCCACAAAATTCAGTTTTCTCCGAAAACATCGGGATCTATTAGCCAGAATTGTTATTCGTTAAATTTCGAGCGAGAATATTCGTTAAATTTTCTGATAAGTGCCTGCAAGATGCTTCGAGAAGCTATTTAAAATTATCCTTAATTTTTCCACATACGAACGTAGACCTTATGAAAGAAGAAGATTTTTTTTTTCGTCTCACTGACTCGAGCGAGTAGAAGGGATAAGTCACTTGGAGCGAGATGCCGGGAACGTCCACGAACACGATTATGTGACGTGGAAATCCCGACTGATTCCAACGGAATCTCGTCTTTTACGTACATTCCAAACATCAGCCATCTTAAACAGGACCACACGTCGTCAACGATCCGAGTATCGAAATGCGTTACACATACAAGCAAAACGGGAATATGAGCCTACTGACACGCAAATCGGCAAGAAAAAATTAATTGGAATTCGCGACAAATTCTAGGAAGCGCAATGTTTCAATTTTCGTCAACACACCTGGTCGGATAGTCGATGCTCATCGAGATATTAGAGTGAAACTCTGATATCTGAGATGCATATACGCAGCTTCTTGACGGACATATGGTTTCATGGAATCACTCGAGTCTACTAGTCTCTATCAGCAGTAGCCGAATAGGTACTGGATGCTAAAGTTATATCGTCGAATAGGTAATCATCGAAGCTTAAAAAATGGTGTATACGTTGGCATCCAGGGCGCCTCGTTTCGGATGCTTAATTAATTTTCGTGTTAGTGTAAAATCGTTTACAAAAATTATTTCAGTGACCTCTCAAAAGGCTGAGAACTGATACTATTCCGCACTTATTGACATTTTCACTGACTCTTGCGACCTCACGAATACTTTAATTTTTATATCAGAGGCAAATGAACAACGGAAACGAGTTCAGCGACCTTTGAAACCAGTGACACAACACCTCGTATCGTATTTAACGGATTTTCTAACATCACGCCCCTCCCCAACTTATCCCCTAATAAGTACCACAATTTCGAGTTAAGAAGTCGGATGGCGGATACCAAAATTGAATTTCGTAGCCTCGAAACATCCGCAGACTGTGTATACCTTAATTTCATTATTCGTATCCGATGTCCTGTCTCGGAGGCAGTAAAATACCATACAATCGACCCTTATTTCAACACGCGGTATCTAAGGGTTGCAAGGCGAGAGAAAGGGAAAAACTCCAGCGATGAGTAGCTGTAAACGGGTCCGGAGGTAATTAAAGTCCTTTCTGTTCGTTCGAATCGGCTGATCCAAAATTGTCAGCAAAGAAGACTCGACTGGAATGTACTCCAACTCGTACGTTTAATTTTTCTGAGCAACAACTCGGCGCGTAAATGCTCGTAACAGTAGGAATTGCGATTTTCATTTTTCAAACTACCTAGTACCTACCTCATTAGTACTAGGTACTATTATGACTTGATACTAGTGGGGTATATGGCGGTGCACGCACGCCAAATTGGCTCCGGGACACCGCACTCCCTATCCCGGAATTACCCCGACTGGGCCTGCATCAGGATATTACTACTCCCTACTAGATAAGATACTACTACTGAGGGGTCAGTTTGTTGTTTATAATGTTTTTGTAATATCCGAAAGAATAAATTATTATTACTACTATTATTAGCTGTACGAATCCGTTTTACGTTATGGTCAGGCAATCAGATACATACAGAGCCGATCAAGGTCCTGGAAAAAAACAGCAGTTTCGACAGTGAGTCGGTAGAAATAAATAAAAAGAAGATCCGAGAGCTTAAAATCCACAACCTTAAAAATTTGTACAAGCTATTGGCTAATAAGAAGTAAAACAAAAAGCAAAAACTAAAGCGAGATAGGGAGGATCATAGTAACTCGAAATTTTGAATCATTCGAAAAAGATTTGTACGGTACAAATTGATTACCAGCGCCCGTTATTTTTAATAATTTGCCTACCGAATTTAGAGTAACCGCAAAAGACATACGGGAGAAACAGAAATTTGAAAAATTGAAAAAAGAAATTCGGGATCACTTTGTTGGAGAGGTAAATCAGCTAGGGTACCGTGCCAGGATTTTTAATTGTATCGGAGACCCCTCTCCCATTTGGGCCATAATGGGCATGGGGGGGGGGGAATCACACAGCTGTACCTATAAGAATGTTTATATTGCTATAAATTACATCGTACACTATTACTGTTAGAGGAAAATATAATCGCACGCTAAGGAAAAAGGCGTTTTGCATTTACGATAAACAGACTCGCACGCTAAATTTTGAACCGCGATTAATAGGGTAGAACATCAATTATGATACAAATGCGCGCTAACTCGTGAATGTCAATACATTGTGTATTACAGCTATGAAAAAATATCAAACGATATTTCTTCAGTCACAACACGCGTCAATTCGATGATTCACATTATTTTTGGAACAGACCCCACGAGAGTTTTATTAAAGTAAATTCTGATTCCACCAAAGACGGTTCGAATCAAATAACGGTCACGTATTCAGATTATATTCAATTCGTAGGTTTTAGAGGTTACTTAATTCAGCTTTGAAAGTAATCTTTGAATGGCACCCATTTGGATACCGCTAAATGGAGTCCTAATCTCACCAGGGGGGAGGGGGGGGGTACAATTCATTCCCGGAGGTGAATTTACAGCAACATTAAACACCTAATATAAAGAAAATACAGTCCTAAAAGATAATGATCAGGAATCCTCTTTGTTAAGGCACCAATGAATCTGCTCCAAAAATTGCTTTCAAAATTAAATTCAGCGACTTCGAAAACCTATTATTTCCAAGTAATAGCTCGATGAAATTACCATTATTTAGACGGAATTATCTCGGGTGAGACCAGATTTTTATATAGTGTGATATAAGTAGATTTCTTTATCGTTAAGTAATAAGTATAGAACATGATATATTTAATATCGCGCTATTCGCTTAGTTTAGCGTCATTCTGATTTTGTAACGTTAATAGATATTTTTATTAAATGGGCAAAATATCACTTTAACGCGATTGGTATTTCTTTTAGCGTTTTCCCCTATATTTCTTGTAGCGTGCTGTCAATTCCACCCCTTATTATTATTACTACCACCATTACTGCTACTAATTTCCCCTTACTCACATTACGTGGCGAAACTTGAAAATTTAATATTTTATACTCGGGACTAGGGGATTATTAGCCGCATGGGCACTTGTCTTTTTATTTTTATTTTTCATTTTTGCTTTCAACCCGAGCCCTGGAAATCGCTCTTTCGAGCATTACCTTCGGGGAGACTGTTAGGGTTGTCTTAGCCCTCTTCTCTTCTTGGCCGAAAAACCGGCTGAGGTCGAAATGTAGCGAGTTGCTACGTGGGCTCGAACCCGGGACCTCCGGATTCCGAGACCAGCGCGCTGTCCACTCGGCCAACCAGACTCCCGAATATCACGTTATAGAGTCGAGAGAATTTTATGCTAGCCACGCTGGCACCACAACGAATTCCATTTTTCAGTTCTATTGGTATCTTCGGCTTTTCATCGCCATCGGCGCATCTGATTTATCTATCATCAACTAAAGGCAGGTCGCTCGAACCCTGAGACACTACCACGTACAAATACATATAGCAGCCCTGCGTATTCGAATAAGGATTTTATTTAATCCTCAAATAATACGAAAAAAAGTGCTCCCGTCCGAGAAGGGACCGTATCGCACCCGATACAGAAGACGTTCTATTTTTCCGTTGCAAACGTGCAGACTAGGGATACGAGACGAGTATTTGTACACGTGGTTTGCATTTGCGCGGACAAAGGTCTACCGAGCTATCGTCTGTGTATACGTATAGGCCTACACACTTTTTCTCTCCTTTCCCTCTTTTATCTTTATATTCTCAATTTTATTTATTTATTTATTTCTCTCTTTCGACATTTTTATCGAGGGTGAATTAAATCACCCGGGCGAGGCGCATTGTACGACAGTATATTAACAAAAATGACAATACATGCAGCTCGCGAGTTAGTATCGCTGTTTCTTTGTCAAAATGGAATGGATAGGTGCCACCGAATATACGAGACATGTTTACGCATTTTGGAACTGTAATTATACAAAATAGGTAATATATAGGTAATATAACGCTTCTTTTGTCGACCTGCGTTATCGAACAATGCGATGTCCTTAGAAGCAAATAAAATCCTATTTTGTGCGCGCATTTGCAGTAGGTAAAAAATTTGCCATATTCGTCGTGATCGAGCGAACAGTCTTTTTTTCCGAACGATCGAGTCCGTGCAAATAATATTTTATTTACTTACAGATATCGTAAAATGAGATTTCATTCCCACCGCGCGCTTGCTTCTAAGTACCTAAGCTACATAATCATAATGGAGTTTTATATACCTATATAGCTACCAGCTACATAAAATAGATAAACATTTGGTATTTTAGAAGCCGCAGCATAATGCGCCGGCAACTTTGGGAACACGATGCGATATCACATATTTATTACGGATATTGTTATAGGTACCTCTACCTAGTACCTACTACCTAGTGCCTACGTATACCTATAATCAGTGGACTACAATTCCAGGTGTTGTTTGTTTTGTATCCGTTTTTTTCCCTTTCTTTTTTTAAAGGGGCGCAAAGAAAAACAAGTCAGGTTGTTTTGGGCGCTGTTTTCGGATGCGTTTTCTCATCAATTCGTTCTCGCAAAAAGAAAAAGAATGACTCGTACACTTTCCGTTTCATATTAGATGAAAAAAATAAAAAATACCGCGCCGTCTATACAACATAGTATACACTATACAGTGTAGCGTACACTGATACGAATTGGTTTTTCACCTGCTTTCTACGAGTCAAAAAGGGACACCCGACGGAATAGAGAACTGCCAACAAATTTATTGCTTGCGCCGAAAACCAAGAGTAGTGTACTAAAGTAGCGTTTTGAAGTTTGAATTTTGTGAACGACTGATCGTGACTGACGATAAACAAGGCTGTCAACTTTTGAAAATATCCGAAAAATTGCCACATTCAAAATAATCTAGACACTAATTCAACTTTAACCCTGATCAACAATCTATGTTGTGTGACCAGATATTTTCAGTACAGTTGAAAATGTTTGTAAAAACGGCCGACAAACTACGTTTTCCAATATTTTCCCTTAGTAATAAGCAAAAAAAAAAAACCCTCTATTCGGAAATTAGACATTAAAGTGGACGTAAATCGTCGATTTATATATTATAGAGTAATTTGCTGAGGAAAAGGCAAAAAAGAGAACATTTTAGCAAATTACATCAAAAGATGGAGTACTGTTTTTTTCTTTGCAAGGAGTACGCGTACTCTCAACAAGAGTACGTCTGGTCAGTGAGAGCACGAAATACAAATAAAAAGAAAGCCGTGACTATGTAGGTCTTGGGAACCCAAAAAGGATAACATAGTTGTAAGATTTCTGCACGCATATACGTTTATCGAATGAAGAGTGAAGAGACAAATTCGGCATTCAATGGTTGTATAAATAACAAGTAGTTGCAGATAACAGCTATATGGGTAAGCCTTGGCTTTGGCTCCGCAGCACCAGTCTTATGGTCCAGCCGGGTGTATTACTCGTCATTTGCATCGAATACCCGAATAAAAGGTAAATGAATAGCGGGTACCCTACGCGCTGCATTGCTCCGCAATTAAAGCTACCGCATAGGGGAATCCATATGTTTGATACACGGGAGGAATACAAGGATATGTATAATTTAGTAATCACCCATCGCTAACTTCCTACACTGGTACTGATGAAACAAAACCAAATCTAAAATGTTGGAGCTTTGAGACCCAGTATCAACGTCTGTTATCTGAATAAACGTATCCAGTGGCGTATCCAGCATGAAATTGAGGGGGAGGGGTGTCTAAACTGAAAAAGAAATTAATATGAGCAATAAGGCAGAGTGGTAGAAAGGGGAAGAGGGCGCAAGTTGCTAACCCTGTTTTCAACGGAGTAACGAGACGAAAAGCATGCGACCCAGTCGGCGCTCCTTTCTATAGGTATTATAGGTACCTAACTACTGTAGATATGGTACAGATGCTATAGTTGGTATACTTGGTACGGCTACGATGTAACTATTTTTTTAGGTTATAGCATTCCCCTCGGCACTGGTGCGATGCCCAAAAGGGTAGTTTCCGGTGCTGGGGGTGTGGTGCCTCAGAGGCCACTTTGGCATGCGTGCATCCCCATACGTCCCACCACACCAATAATCAACGATGAGGAAGACTTGTTCTGCTCAAACGAAGAAAATCATTAAGAAATTATTCGCTCGTAAGTGAAAGATACGTAATCGGCGAATCGACACATATATGCATCAGTGTCAGTCTTGAATTAACGTAGTTTTACGCATATTGTGGTTCCCCTTCTAATGAGGGCACCGAAAATTTTTATAGCCTATATCCTATCCAGAGTTCGCACGAACATATCCAGAAAGTGTGAATTCCCCAGCTCTTTACGGTTCACCCGCTAACCTCGAACAAACACGCCGACAAAAACACTTTTACATATTATAGATTGCGTACGTACGGCGCTCTCTGATTTCTGTCAGGACCGTGAAGAAGAGGATGTTTAAGGGATGTCCTCTTTTCTTTCTTCTCCTCCCCCCTCGATGTTTGAAATGTTAGCACTCAGTACATTCCTCCTCCCTTCTCAAAAAACACCGCTAGCTGTCGTGGCTTTTTGATGAACACGTCTCGAATACAGAAGGGCAAATAGGGCTCAGAACCTGGGGGGGGGGGCTTAAGCTCCCTTATTATGAAGCAACACCACCCCGCGGATCATTTTTTTTGGTAATTTTTCAGTTTTTTTCTGGAGGGGGGGGGCTATTTAGAAGTTTGGGGGGGGGGAGCTAAGCCCTCGCTATTCGCGCCTATGCTCGAGTACCAATGAAACGGGAAATAGAACCGAATTCAGAATCTAATACAAATCGAGAATAGGATTTCGACTTTTTTATTTATTTTATATTTATTTATTTATATTCTTTTCTTTAGCATATAGCTTCTTCGATTCCGAATCCTTTTTCCGATGTGTATTCGGATTCTCCGATTTCGTTTTTTCACAGAAATTACGTCAGGATTCTAAATACGCATCAGAATTTCGAATCCATATTGGGGTTCTGTATCTTCACCGAATCCGATTTTAACACGCTTTGTAGATGAGAATACTCTCCACCGGATTTAGATTTGAAAATGTAGGTATCATAATCGCGCGGTTGTTGTGGGCCGTTCGGTATTTGAAAAATTAAACGTTAACGAAGGCGACGAAACCAGACATAGTTCGGTACATTCACTCGGGAAGAGGTTCCGAATTCAAATTCGAACTCGAACCAGTGTTTTGTATTTTAGCGCCTTATTTAGAAAAATAAAAATAACGTAGGTACCGATACGTAGGTAATTATGTACAACAGTATACCTCCTCATCCATATTACTTACAATATTCCGAAGCTACGAAGACTTTCTTCTCCGTAATTATTATCGCAGTTTTTTTTAGTAATATTTTCTTAAATCGTGCTAATTTCAAAAATACTACGAGCCTGTAACGAATTAGGTGCGAGAGATACGCAACACGTATACACAAATGCAACCTAAACCTTCTGACGTGAGCAAAGATAGAAAACACATTGAAACGATCATTTTTCTCAGCTGAAAAACGTATCTATATTTTTTGCGTGCCTATAGGTCCGCATTCGGCAGAAATGTTCTAGGAACTCCGAGGACCGGGACAATAAAATTTATACTAAACTTATATTCTTTTGTCGTGTTGATTTTACAGCTGTCTGCACCTAGTTGATCGGGAGGTGTTACAACAACAGGTGGGGCGGAGGGCAACACTCGCAATCCCGACCGGCTTAGCAGCGAACGACCTTTCCTTCTCGGCTTTTATCAGTAAGTACAAACAAGTACCCCCGTATTTAACATTTGAAACCGAATACACGGATGTATTCCATTTGTAAATGTCAAAAAGTATTTCGCTAGGTATACCGAATCGTCGTATTTTTCATTTTTCGATGCGCGTTTTTTTGTACCTTACGTCATTTAGGTACATAGTACATACTTGACAGGTAGGTACCTTTTTAAGTACCGCGCATAACACACATTAAGGAAGAGGTAACGTATAAAAAATAAGCCGAACTGAAGACCGGCAACTGTATCGAAAATGCTCGAAGCTTGTATTCCAGTTTGTTCTCAAACAGGATGATCGAAATTGCAAACTATTATATAGAAACCGAGTCGCGAGCCAAGGTCCTTTGAATTCGATCGAAGAGTCGAGTTCGATGTTCGGACTGAAAACGAGGCGACTCTTTCGCGTATTCAGGTTGCAAAAATAAGTCCGATACGTCCGTTATTTCCGCTCGAGTAATTTTGCAATGGACTGACTCGAATGCATATTTATATTACACGGTTACGTCAAAATTACTTCGGTCGTCCTAACCTTGTAGATTCTTTAGGTCGAGATTACTAATAAGAACAATTGGATCTCGTTAAGAATAGGAATTCTTTTTCCCTCTCTCCCCCCTCTCCACCCTGTATTTGAAAAAAGAAGAGGAAATTCGGAGCCATCTCGGAACGTTAGGTCACCGCGTCTACACGCCACGGTCCAGAGCAAAATACTTATACGAGGTCCTACTCCTCCGCTTCGACTCGGAAACAATAAACTAGATAATTAACGATCGCGATAATTAAGCTAATTAAAAAAAGTTAAACTTTGTCGCGTTTAGCGAATATGCGGTATACCTCGTGTTAGTGTCGGACATCGTGCTATTCTACACGATGAAAACTACTGTTAGTTCTGGGCTCAGTGACGGCAAACACTGCGTATCCTATTCGAGAAGACATTCGCTGGGCTGAACCTGTATCCGTGTAATCTCGGAGATTTATTTCGAGCCGAGCACACGGTGGCCGGTGAGCACATCGAGTTCTCGGGATACGAAAAATATCGCCGCCGAGATTTTCATCGACATTCGAAACGGCGTAAGATACGCGAACTATTCGAACGTTCGACGAGGAAACCAGGCGCGAGTGAAGAGGCGCCCAGCGATTGTTTTCCGATGCAGGTAACTCGTACATCTACATACGGCCTAATGGCCGTACAGTACAGCGTGATACGTATACACTCGATCGACGTGTCACGTGTGTCGATCAGTCTTTGCACAGTAGGTACGAGTACGAGTACGAGTACATATACGGGTGCAGTAGTAGTCGCCGGCAAATCTGCGTGGCACACCACTAAGCCCCCACTGTTTCATGTTTCTCCCATGCGGCGCGCTGATTGGTGTATTTGGATGAGCAGATGATCAGTGACAAAAATGTTCTGCAAAAAACCTGAAGTTGGACTCATTGGAAAGGAAATGATAAGGTTAACACTTTAGTTCTGTTCAGTTTTCCATAAAAAGCAATATTGAAGATGCTAGACCTCATTTTACTTGTACATGTTTTTGTGGTAAAGATAGCCCTGATCATCTTTCGGTCCACGACACTAACGCATCTACAGGAGTATCCAAACGCGAATACGACTGATGGAGATGGGATATCTCCATCAACTGACTCGAATAGCACAAATTGTACAGCAAACATTAATACTGATTATTTATCATCATCAGTTATTCTTCCAAGTAAGTTCACTAAAATCAAACTATGCAAAATTATTTTTTCAGTCATTTTCATTTTGAGAAATAGATACCTATAATAATAAAAATTGTTCAATCACAGTCGATTTTCAACAGTTTTCCTTCACAATTGTAACGTTTCAGATTTTGCGAAGACTACAATTATTATATTAATTAAATCTTTTTGCGTTGTATCTCAATAAATTTTTCATATTTCTAGTAAATAAACTTATAACGCGTAGTTAAACCTTTTTGTATTGTTTTTTAATAAATTTCTCAAATTTTTAATAAATAAACCTATTACGCGTGTATTTTAAAACATTTGTAGAACCTGAAAAATGTGCTGAAGGACCCTTAATTTTTATGCCCTGGTAAAGATTCCATTTGCCCTACATGAAAAAAATGCTAGCTACGGGCCTGGGCGGACATTTATAGCGCATCGACGAATGTTGAAAAAATAAACGCCGATCGGCGCTGAACGTACGAGTATGTATTGTGTATGTACGTATACTCGTAATTTAATAAGAACAACCGCGTGTACACCGGGTCGCATACATCGTGCGGGTTCAGGCGGAGTCGCTATCGCGTAAAATATTCTTCGTTACGAGACTCGTCAATTTAGACGCAAGTTTGCGCGAATAAAATGAAAATAGACTCGACGGAAAATTCGCGACATAATTTTCACGACTTTCCTCCCGCGACTGCGCGGCAGGCGGCGCGGCGTGTACATGAAAGTAACTCTTACTCGTACAATAATTCTCGAGCTACAATAAGAAAAATCGAAAGTACACAACGGCGACCTTAAAACAGGCTAACGTTAGCTATAGCATCGATTTGTTTGAAAATCTGTTCCATGACCTTTAGATACGGCGAGTAGTAGTAGTAGTCGGCGGCAGGAGCGCGCAGCGCAGTCGGGATGTACTCGTAATGGCTCCATTAATGAGCGAGTACTCGTAGTTAAATACGAGTATGTAGCGAGAGCCTCCGAACGAGAAACCCAAACGGAGCAACGGAGCAAACGAACGAAGGCACTAACGCGACGCGACGCGACGAGGACGGAATCGCCGAATGCGATGCATTCAACTTTTTCGAGCTTTGCAACTCGGCAAATTGCGCTGGCAAATCTCCGAAGGAGAGCTGTAGCCCAATTAACGTCGTCACTTGGTCGGCCAATCATCGAACGAGGGCCAAAGTAAAGTTTACATCCATACTGTGGTTGGTACTCGTATAGCTAGTAGCTACGAAAGGCGAATAAGGTAATCGCGTATCTTCGCCCGACGCTATTATCGCGAATTAAATATTTATACCTAATATCCGCGTTTTCGGGTGTCGCAGGGGAGAGGGGTATGCTGTGGAGTAGAGCTCTAAATAGATAGTACGTAACGTATGTGCCGACAGGAATTCGCGGATGATATCTGTGTATTTAACGCGTACGAATTTCAGTCGGTTTTGGTTCGTGTCACGTGCCACGTACCACGTACCACGTACCATACCTAGAACCTAAGAACCTACTACCCGTGAAGGAGTGTACGAACAAGTACACGCACCAGTAGTGTATTACACATAAAAGAGTACGAGGTACGGACCTCTGTGGCGAGCGGGGTGGGGGAAGAGTATTTCATCGTACGTTCGTACTTTTGGTACCTCGTACTACACGTACCTACGTATAGTCACGCGTATACATGTAATAGTACGGCTTACCCGGGTGTTTTTTTTCACAAACCAAATCTGGAGTCCTAGGTACTATGGAGATACATTGAACGGAAGCGAACGATACATGGAGCGAGCGAAATTCAGTCACCGAAAAGAACACGATGTTTTTGTTAAAAAGCGACTACCTACCCACCCACCCACCTTAAGGGGCGGAGGGGGAGAGGGTGGTGTGGTAGGCTATAGGTACTTTTTAAGTTCGGAATACCGCGAGGGCGACATTAAGAATACGAATGAAGCTGCTGATGGCGCTGTCGTCTACGTCTAACGTAAGTAAGGCTACGTCTACAATACCTCGCCTCGGTGCTGCGATGTACTGAGATTTACCAACGCCGCGCGAAAGCGACCGCCTGTGTGTATGTAGTATGTACTGCAGATCGACTCGGTCACCGTCTTGGCCGCGACCAACAACGGTGTACTTTGCGCAAGTCGAACGGGAAGAGAGGGGGGCAGCTAACGATGTTTAGGAGCCGGGGGATGCAAATCTTCGTCGTTAAATTTTAAATAAAATACGACAAATCAGAGGGCGCAGCAGACTTTGCCCCGATCCCGAATTTTATCTCTATACGGTCCCGTTTTTACGCGATTTTCATTGTAATCGACGTTAAATTCTCAAAATCTTCTCAAAGAAGAAGATAGAAATATTACCTTTAATAGCTTCCATTTACGGTAAATACCACCTCTTATATTTGTACAATGGGCGCAGTCTTAAGCTCTTCGCTCGCCTCCTACGCAGCTCAAATTTTCGTCGCAACCTGGTTTGTTACTGCTCGTCCCCGTACGAGTATTAGATCGGAATTCTGCGATCTATACACGTTATTCGGCCTTTAACCGTGAAATAAAGATATCGCGTGTTATTATAAGTCGATCTAAGAATTCTTAGAAATCAAATTGTTGACACGCCAGAATTAGCGGTTACATACGTGCACGCAAGAACACAAACGAAATACGTACCCCTATAAAAGATACACTCTACATTTATACGAGTATGTATGAGTATTAGGTACCTAGCTACGTGTGTACCCGGCAAAGACAAAATAATACCTCCCTTTCCTTCGAAAAGTGGGTAAAAGTTGAAAAGCTGACTCGGTTTGGACTGTTCTTGTATAGAACGAAGGAAGGATTATAGACTAATAAGGTGTCACTTTTACAAGATCATGGGCTGATAGGTATCTGGCGGGCCTACACTATGAGTAGGTAGTACACGCGGCCGGCATGGCTGATACTATACAGCGTGTTTACCAGTTTGCCAAACTCCGTTTGTAAATATCGTGGTAGGTAATTCGATTCTTTTTTGACGCGTACGTCGAAGCCGAATCTCGATGATGAACTGACAACGCGTGGTCCAACCTCCTCTAAGGCCTCTCGAACTTCCTGATCACTTGTACCTATCACAGCACGAAGATCTCGTCTGCATCCATCGCTACTGAGTACTGATCTCGCACCGTTCATCGGCAAACTGTCTTCTCAATTATTGTATTACACGATATACGGGCGTATGTCGCGGGTAACTTCCGAGAAACGCGAACAAACAGGTAGTGGAGGTCCGTGCAACTACAAATACTACGAATACGTGCCGCGCACGTATGGACCGTTTCACGAGCGACACCAGCGGCGAACGTACGATACGAGTAGTCGAACAAAATGTCGTCCATAAGTTTGCGAGCTTCGACGATTCAATTAAACTCCCGGACACTCGAACTGAATTTGTATAAGTCGGGCAACTTATTCGAAAAAGGTTACCAAAATTATCCGCGAAATTTGGCGGGTCTTCTACTCGTATCTTCAGCGACCAATAATAATCAGCTGAACGACGGTACCTTAATCGGTTCTTATTCTTACCGCCCCCGCCCCAAATAGATAATATTACGCTCGTCTGCTTCGGGCAAAATAATAAAAATTTTCCGGCATGTTCTGGACGTTGAAAAATTTCGAAGGCATACTACGAGAGACTAGGGTGGACGATCTGGCAACACCGCTGTGTTTGTTACCGATTAAGAGAAGTTCACCTCGGTGTAGATTTTCTTTTCTGCTTTTCTCTGCAGAAGTTCTATACTTTCACCGTGCGACAACGTCCATTTATTTTTCGATAGCCATCGAGGCGAAGGAAAGGGAAACCTGGGCGAATACGGTTATGTTTCATAAGAAGTTACAGAGGATTAATTTTCGGTAATTAACTAACTAATGTTTTCGTTCGACTCGGTTCATCTTTAACCAACAACGGATCGAGAAGTCCTTTAGAATTGTCTTCGTTGCGTAACTCAATTCGAGGTTAAGATTGTCGTAATTTTATCGACTAAAACTAGATTTCGTTAATCGGCCAATTCTTACGAACACGAACCGACAGGTTGGGGTGGGAGCATTTTCACTTTGATTTCATTTCCATAACTTCACATTTTGTATCAATTCTGACGCGTGTGTATCATTGACGTAACCTCGCTCCCTCGATACCTATATTACACGTATGTGTACATACATAGGATAACTCGACGTCCTCACTAACCACCATAGACTACCCTATACCCTTCGATTAAATATACCTCCTCCTCGTGGATGCTTCTCGATCCGTCAGTTTCTATTCACAGACGGAAAAATTTCAGATTAGAAATGTTGGACACATGTACATAATATGTATGCACGTATGTAATATGTAAGCTTGACCCGCTCGCGTATGCGTACAAAATATACACACATGGGTAATGCACCGCCGCGTACCCGAAATTCGGCTTTTGCGAACCCTAAATATTTTCCAACTATTTTATTTTATTGTCTTCCTTTTTTGGGTTTTAGTGCAGTGCGGTGCCGCGTCGCAGTTGTAACGGGCTGCAACGTCGACATCGGGAAATTCCGATATCGCCGGGTGTCGGGAAATACTCGCCGACTTGGCGTAGTCACTAGGCACGCACTCCCTCCCAAAGGTGAAGGTTTCATCGGCAAAATGAATATCGATTAGCCGGCTGCCGGGTTGGTTTAGGAGGAGCAGGAGGAGGCACTGCGCACGCACACCGAATAAAGGTCATTAACTTGTCCGGAAAAATCAGCGCCTCGCCTTGCCGCACCACGCCAGCACAATACAAAAGAACAGTGATATACCTATACCTATACCTATACCTACCCTACGACAGTACTCACACATACTATGTGTATACGTATTACGTAGTGCATACTCGTACCTGTCTACGAGTACTCGTATACATTCTGCAGTCTGTAAACGGTACAGCGTACAGTACCTGCGTACATACATATGTAATATGTATATACAGGGTGTCTCTTCTGCAATAACTCCCCTCCCCGTCCACCTGGTAAGTAGGCAGCCTACCCCGACAACATATAGATAATATGTTTGCAAACTCATACTTTTGTTAAATTTTGAAAGGTTTTCTATCTTTGAAATGTTTTTTCTTCTCACTATTGGAGATAAGACAGAAAAGTGGTACCAGTTGGTAATAGTAAAGGGCAGTTCACGGGGGGAGGGGGGGGGAAATGGTCGGAATAAGAAGAAAATGAAAAGCCGGATAAAAAGGCACGTGTAATGTGAAGAAAACATAACAAAAGAAAAACAGAAAATATGTATAGGATTTAAAAAGATAGTAAAAGCGAATAAAACGAAAACTTAATAATATATTAAGAAAAAGAAAAGCGAGAATAAAAGATAGAAAATGGAAGAAAAGTCGGATAGATATTTTCCTAGAAAACGATGAAACAAGCGTGTTCGAACGTTCAAAAAATTTGAAGAATGATTAATGCAGAATGATAGAAGATACGAGTATTCGTTGTGAAAACTGTATACACTATACGTAGTAGGTAGTAGGTACTAGGTACGGTACTAGGTACTAGGTAGTACCTACGTTTTTGTCGGTAGTTCACCGCAAAACGGCTATGGAAATGACGCTGTCGCCAGATCGCTCGTCCAAATCTATCAGAGTTAGCCGCCGTAATTTTCAATGCTCAAAACATAGGAATTTCTTTTTTACGTCGCTCGAAGCGAGTACCACATTAGATGGCAAGACTATAATCATAAGGTACCGCCGCAAATGCGACACCGTCATTTAACTCGTATAAATGAAAATGGCCTCTCACTTTCGGAAGTCCGTTTTAAGATAATTGTGGTTAGAAATTTAAGCAATATACTACGACAAAGCTTGTATTCAAGGTCGAGCATGCTGCGTGAATGCAACTGTGGCGGACTGAGTGGAGTATAAGCGCAACAATAATCCTCTTTTTCTTCGCGGTGAGGGGGAGAGGGTACCATCAACCTACTCATCTTGCCCCACCCTAAACACAAACTTAACACAACCATCGTCTCAACCAGATTTTCGGATGTGGACACATTCTGGGAGAAAGGGGGTATTTATCTGCTGCACCCTCAGTTGGTATGCTTCGAGGGGTGGGAGGGGAGGGAGAGTCTCACGACGGAAATCATTATTTCAAAAGGAGTAACGTACTACAGTGTTGTAAAACTTTGAATGTAGTAATTAGAGTGTACACTAATTCTAAGTTTCGAAAAGTTAACGATAAAAGTTTGATAGGAGTTCGATCTTTTTCATTCGCCGGTGGTCTAATATAGACATAGGGGGATTGATGGGGTGGGGGTTGAAGGGCGAACGAGAAAGAAAGAGAGAGAGAGAGAGAGAGAGAGAGAGAGATCATTATTTGGAAGCGATATTCAATAATATTCAACGGCAATTAGATAGGTCTATACGAAATAGTAACTACTCGTAAGTAAATGTCGCGTCTGTATTTCACGTATATTATATTTACAGTGGGTTAAAAAAGTATTTTTACACCACCAAAAACGACAAAAAAAGGGGAGGGATAGGTTTCCGGGTAAAAGAAAGGAATGTCTGACGTAGAGAATCACCTAAAATTATTATGTACAGCATTCTATTACCAAAAACAAAAAAGCAGCATTGCAAGAGACAAAAAAGAAGAAAACCATCGCAAAAAAAAGTAATTTTTGCACGCGCAGAAACGGATGATGCATGCGTGCAGGTTTGCACTTGAAAAAGCTCGTCAAGTTATCATACCTGTGGTATGTACGAGTGTAGTAGCGAGTGGTCAGTAGTACGTAGAATGAAACATGTATGCATCAACAAAAATTAACGTAATTGTAGTAAGAAATTAAAGCGTGATGTCGCCGAAGACTTCTGAAATATCACCCACCTGTACGTTCGCGGATTGTTACCTTACATGAAAATGGTGAGAGTTATCGCGAAATTGCGAAGAAAGTTGGGTTTACATTTTCTGCAGTACGGTATGTAATCAAACGATTTCAAGCCACAAAAACAATCGCAAATGAAGCTCGTTCAGGGCGACCAAAAAAACTAAAACCGAGACATGAAAGATCTCTTGTACATAAATCGCGAAAAAATCCATTTCGGAGCGCCCCAGCACTTGCCGATGATCATGCATTTACATCAGGAATAAGAGTTCACCCTCAAATTGTAGGTACGGAATATGCTCTATTCGGCTGGTTTTCATGGAAGATGTCTTCGTAAGAAACCGTTTATTTCCGAAGCCAATCGAGTCACGTTTAGAATTGGCAAAAGCGTACGTAAGCAAACCTACTTCAGCTAAAGAATTTATCACTATTAATCGATTTCCTAGTTCAGAACTGTATACTACACCTAATTTAAATCTGAAGATGTACACCGCTTACCTAGAACCATAAAACCTAAACCCTGTAACTATTGTAATGCCATGTAATTCCATTCCGAGACCATAGCCGTTAGGCATTAAAAGTCTCGTTAATGTTAAAAAAAAAAAAAAAACCGCAACCTTTGGGCAGTTAGTTTTATTCCCAGACGAAAGTAAATTCAACTTATTTGGATGATCAGATGGACGGGGATATGTATGGCGAAAAGCGAACACAGAACTGCGTCCCGAGAATTTAAAGACTACCGTCAAATACGGAGGAGGCAATGTGCTTGTGGGAGGGAGGGGGGGGGGTGTATGGCGGCCAGCGGTGTGGGAAACATGACAGCCGATATGTACATAGGCATATTGCGCAAAAATTTGAAGGGCAGCGCCCGTAAAGTAGGCTTGGAGCTGTCCTCTATTTTTCAACAGGACAATGATCCCAAGCATACTGCACTAAAAACCCGTGAATGACTGCTCTGTAACGCATCTCGTCAGCTATTTACCCCCACCACAATCGTCGGATTTGAATGTAATCGAAAATTTATGGAGTTTACAAGAAGTGAAAGTACGTAAGAGGAGAATATCCAACAAAGGAGATCTGGAAACGGCCCTCCAAGCGGCGTGGTCAGACGTTTGTCCCCGGGTAACAGCTTTATGTGAGTCAATGCCACGACGTCTGCTAGCGATTATAGATGCAAAAGGAATGCGTACCAAATATTAATCTCCTGTTTTTTGGAGAGATGCTAGTTTATTTTTATGTTTTCCCGTTACATTCTGTGGGTGTGCAAATACTTTTTTGAGGTTACATTTTTCTTTTTTTCTCTAATTCGAGGCTGTGTGATTTGTTTCTTTCGTAATGAAATATTTTCATTTACTTTCTTTTTTCGCCTACTTATATTCAATGAAAGTTTCCGGATCCTAAGTCATTCCCGTGCAGTCCTGCATCCTTTTCTCGAGGTGTGCAAATACTATTTTGACCCACTGTATGTAGTATCTACGAAACGAATAATCAGATCGAGCGAGAGCTGAAAGAATCGCTCGCTGTTACTGCATAGACAATAGACATTTTTGGTCGAGCATTGAGCATTTCCACCTAGTTTATATTTATCATTTGTTTGATAGATATGTATTTCAACAGCGAACAGTCACAGCTCGTTAGCGCAAATGTAAAAATCATTCGATGATATTCACATTCTCTCAGAGGTAGACTACGGTATCTACGTATATAATGAGTCTACATTTCCGTTCAACCTATACATCGGCGTTACGCTACGTCAGGTAATATTGGAATTTCTGGAATAATGCACCGCTCCAGTTCAGGATACACTGTGTATCGTATACCAAGACGTATACCTAGCAGGCGGTGTGTAGACACGTCCAAGTTCTGGGGGGCCGAAGGGGATTTGCGGCCCAAAATAACTTCAATAATTTATGAATACAAAGAAGAAGTATTCGAAGAAGAAAAATTTACGAAAAAACGTATAATTTTGAATATTGGGGGAGTGGGGGTAGGTAACAGGCGTCCAAAGGACATACGTAGGTATATGTATAGATAGATATACGATGGTATAGTTGTTATAGAAGCCGGGAAAATTCTGTCCGTGCCTTTTTGAAAAGTTGGTATTTTTTGAAAACGAAAATACATACGACGCTCAAATTAGATCACTTTGACGACTCGTTTCATATGCGATTGATTATATTGTGGGTATGATCTGTCAAAAGTTTTCAATAAGGTTTATTTGACTTCTTGCCCACTTAGCCTAAGCTCGTTTTGTACGAGTAAATTTTCCATCCGTCTCCGATATATCGGTCAACATATACCATAACATAGCATAACACATACATACGGTTTTGAGCCAACTAGTCGCGTTTATCGTCCTTTACTTTTTCCAGTTTTCAGATCCAGACGTAGGTACTTTTAAAATCAGTATAATACGTATAAGAAGTTACAGCTGGGGAACCAGGTTTCGGTTAGCCGCAGCGCCATTGTCAGCAATGAAATAATTATCGGTCTAATTATTTAGATATTATTTAACGCGCCCGCATAATTCTGTTCTCTCTCCATGTCGGCGCGCGGGTTACCGAAACGTTCGTCAAATTATGACCCACGCGGTTGAACCTTCTGACCTTTGTCGTATTAATCATTCCAACTAATTGAAACAGATCAAGTAGCCGAGTAACGCGCGTAATACGAAACATTATCGCACAGACTTTGATTTAGGTACAATAGAACAGGCGCGGCTATAAACGACCGAAGATGAGTTACAAATACACGTCATTTTCGTTTCGTCAATGGGTATAGTTAATCGCGACTGTCGTCGAGGAGCACTGGAACTGGAGAGGACGTGACGTGACGTGACAGAGCAGAGCACAATATTGACCAGTACCGCGTTATCCGAGTCGAGTAGGTACCATATACAAAATGCCGGGTACCTAATAATGTATCGTTAATTTAATTTAAATTCGTCAATTTTTCATTCGTCTGGAGCTTATTCCCTGTTACAAAATAGAGTTAATGCATTCGTGGTAACTAACTAACCACAAATACTACGTGGATCATTTGAAGAATTATATCCAGACGAGTACGAGTACGAGTACGAGTACGTGACCCTGCTGGGAAATCGAATATATTTCTTCCCTTTTTCCGACCAATACCTACCTAATCGTACATATGTACATACGAGTATATAAGGTCATTTGGAGTGAAGAGTGAACATCCACAATAGATACCCATTTTCTTCACAAAGAAAATCAAATTTTCATTCGCGACAACCCATCCAACTAACGCACTTTTGCTCAAAAACGAAAAGCCGAAATCTGGACTAATTGCAAAACTACGCAGACGCACCACTGCGACTTCGTGGCCGCATAATCGCGATAGCGTATTATGCACCACGGGTCGAAAGTGAGCCTTTACACAACAAGCTCGACAGATGGCGAGATTGCGGAGGCAAGTCGTACGAGGTGTGCAGGCTCGCTTTCGATTCTTTTGTCGTGTTAGATATTGTTTATCGAATGTACATATATCCCTCGCAGAGATATTTTGTTTTTTTATATTATTGTCGTATCAGTCTTTAAATGAACTAGATCTCGGTCAAAAAATCGTCACATAGATTGAAAAATATTTCGAAACTCGAATATCCGAGAAATCAGCGAACTATTATTGAGAGATGAGAAACACTGAATCGTATAGTGGAAATGGGAAATACTACCGAATACACCAGAATATTATGTACTACGTAGTACGTAGCTATTATAGGTGTATTATCTCACGGCGGTGTACACTGTACAGTATTACCGGCGGTGTTACCGCACTGATGCAACTGTTACTTTTCCAGTTTCTAGGATGGGAAATAAAAGTAGGACCGGGAAGTAATTTCAGCGCACTTGTCGCTTTTATGATTTGAATTGAAAAAATACACTTTCGCTTTTCAGTTCCTTTTCAGGAGCACATCATGACTGTACTTTCGATGCGTACGAGTAAGAGAAGTTCTTTTTCTAATTCCGATAGCGATAATTCCCGTAAATCGTGAAGATCGAGCTTTCCGATTCCAACTACCATTCGGCATTGAACTTGCCATCCGCAAATCCGTCAAAAAGTCGATCCGATTACGCAGTTCTTCAGCTTTACCCTACGGCCTCATTGCCCATTTCTCTCAACGCGTCACATTTACATGATCGTTCCACTTTATACGAGTACTCTATAGCTTTCCTTTTTTGTACGGGACGTGAATATTTCGCGACGCCGCGTTGACGCTCAAACAGCGACGATAGGTATACATGGTTTTCGGAAGAACCGACCGAGTGGATTTGTGTAGCCTATTCGCTCGATCTACACCCACCGCCCTTAAAACCGAGCATCGTCGTCGATGCTCGGGTTACTTTTATAACCGTAAACTAGTGCCACCTAAAAATGTAAGGCTTATATACTATAATATTAATTAATATTAACGTCTTTGTCGCCGGCTCTCATACATCGGTTACTCACTCTTACGTTCGCGTGTTTCTTCGACCATTAGATATATTATTACCTATTTAGTATTTCGTCATTCGTCTCCGCATCCCTCGTATGGCTTTCGAAAATCAACTGGAAGTCCGCGTATTATGTTTCCGTTTCCGTATCGCAGATCGTATAACTCGTATCGAGGAACAATTAAAAGATTTACACCCTTCCCCCCCCCCCTCCAACTCCGTCGATCCTATCTTTACGGAAATGTTTGTGTTTCTCAAATTTGGCCGGTTCGTTAATTACTCGCGATTCTCGAGTTTGTTCTACCTATAAACCACCGCGTGTATAGGTTTGTCGTCGACAACTGAACAAATTTTGTTAGATGCCGCAACCTATGACAGAGGAGAGGAACACAAGCCACGAACGACACATTCCAGGGAGAAATTGACGTTTTCGATCTGCGCTACTTTCTGTGGTGGCTTATAATCGAGCACACAGATTTGCGACAGAATTAGTCGCCTCGCCGTCCTCGACGTCGTGTGTAAGCTCCATTAGGGTCGACAAATTTCGTCGCGAATCGAAACGCATACACCCATCAAGCTTGACGAGGGGAGCCCAGAATTTTCATCTTATCGCCTGATCTTTTGTTTCTCTTTTTCTTACACTGCCTGATCTTTTGATAATGGTGATTTCCGAAAAGGGCTCGAGAAAAATTTCGGAATCGACTCGGATTTCCTCTCGTCTACTCGTACCTTGTAGGTACCTAACGTAAGAGATATTTTGAAAATGCGAGATCACCAGCTGGTTTAAAGAGTTAGCGAACGGCGAAAGAGCTTTTTGCTCGCATTTTAGTTCTCGTATTATCGCGTATTAGATTTACACCGTATTTCAGGGAAAAAAAAAAAAAAAAAAAAACTCGTCCGTGTAGCCAGTAGTATTAGCAGATACACGTATTTTTAGTCGTTCCTAAAACTGCTCGCACAAAAAACTTTTTGTGTATCTCGAATTCTCGCTCGAAAAAGTCTACGTGTGGCTACTGTAAGTAAAGCTAATTAGCTATCTCGTTGATTTCGTGTAATGTTCCAGGATTTTGCGACGCGGTGCAACGCTGCACAGTTTTGGCAGCGCGGCAGGAAATTGAAAGTAATAGCGAGTTTTTGTACAGGCCCGCTAATGGATGCCGTATTCCGTGATTTGTTAAACACAGGACTTCTCACTGGTTCAGAAGGTAACTACTTAATAAAATAGGGTATCCGTTATCGAAGACGTGCAAAAACTCCCTAACACGTCTCGCTTGTACGGATTCCCTACGCAAGCACACACTAAACTGCAGGAAACAGTTCGTAGATGGTATATCATCAGTTTGGGCGAGAAAGGTGATCTCACACAGCTATGGAAAGCTCAAAGACTAACGATTGAAACAACGTACGTACCTAAGTCTGCTACGTCACTTGTATTTACACAACATACTGTAGTATTGGAGATCCTACAGAACAGGGAATAGAACAGGTAAGAGTATAACTTTAGAAAGATCTAGCACTGGAGTGCTGCTCCCTCCCCCGCTCTTATTGGAATAATTGCAACTGAATACGATTCCTTCCGTGTTAGGTATGAAACATTTAATTGTCATAATACGTGTAGGCGAACGAAACGCAGTTTTAGGAAACAATTTTAAAAGACTCGAATTCAAATAATCAAAAACAGCGATTGGGGAGAGAAATGCGATTCAAATGATTCTGATTATTTCTAAAACTCGCGAATACTGATTTTTAAATTTATAATGTTTCGAGAGTGGCTTTTTGCACACGTCGATAATGACTGGATACAAATGCGTCGAGGCGTTCGTTCAACTGCAAAATTGCTCATCGAAGAAATCAGTTAAAAACGGAAGAATGAAAGGGGAAAGAAAATTTATTAAAAAAGAAAAGAAAGAACGAACGAATAAGAAACTACATAGGTAGCTTTTTCGCGGTAGTGGAAGAAGGCGAGAGGGGCTGCATTTCGCACTCGTCGCTCCTCATACGATACACGATTCATCTACATAAATATTATATGTACATATGTATGTATACGACTAGGTACATTCGAGCGTCCATCAAAATGATTCGGGGAGGATAAAGAAATCGTTCCCCGCGGGACTTGTTCGTTTATAATTCGTTTTGAAAAATCCGAGTTCACGGTGGTATCGCGACAAGCCGGAGAATAATAAAGCTAATATTATTAATTCTACATCACCTCGTCGTTTTTAATGTGTTCCGTGTAGAACTGCCTTCGGTGCGTCATCCTTGTTTCGGAGGTGTCATTTGGTAATTAAAAACCGCTCCTCGACATCGTCGGAAAAAGTTATCGAATGTTCCGGTTGGCAGGGTTGCCGAGTAATCGACACTCTTTGTTTTTGTAGAAGCCAAGCGAGATGGGTACAAGTGAGTGAGTTACTCGCAAACATTCGATCGAAATTAGTACTTCTGCTAGTCTCTATAGGTAAGATACTCTAAGTAGAACGAGTCGCGACCGTTCGTCGATACGCCCCAGTGTCTCTGACTGTATCACTCACTCTTCGCAGACACGGTCGATGGTCAATGGTTCGCAGGTCTTCACCTACAGTTTCCCGAAAATACGCTTTTTTGCAACGACGAGAGTAAACATAGCGCCGAAAACTCGCGGTAAATCTCCGAAAAGTCTCTGAAAGGGGTCGGATAAAAATTTGAGGCGATATTCGAAATCAGCGACTCGGAGCTTGGTTGCCTATCCTGCCCAAAAGAATGACTTTAGAATTTTGTAAAGAATTTGAAACTCGAGGAAAACTAGAGTAACCGGAATTAGCCTTTTCCTCGTGGAGTCTAAATGGTTTAGAGGGAGGAAAAATAACTATTAAATTAAATTCTGGAACCCACGTAAAATAGCTGCACCATATCTAACGAAACAATGCTACGAAAGTAAAAAGGTTGGTTAGGACCTGGAAAATTATGGCATCGGGGGAGGTGGAAAAGGTTTCAATTTAAGAGTATCGACAGATGCAATATAAGGTCACACATTTGAAAACAATGGACTCTTTCGTAACCGGATAATGATAATTACGCGGTCTTCAGTTGTTTTTTTTTTCTTCAAATTTTGTGAATTAGTTACTCTTCCCCAAAAATCTCGGAAGTTCCTTTCATTCACCCCTATCTACATTTACGAAGGAGAGGGGAGCCGAAGAAAAATCCGACGACAGGATGTTCCAGAAGGTGAATTTATTGGTTTTCAAATTCTCATTTCACTGCGAATTTCTCAACAAAAAAAATTTCACACTGGGGAGAGGAGCTCGACTGAATATTTCTTCATTTTCGCGTCTTTTCGAGCCGATTTCCAGATTTTCGCGAACTGGATGAGATGAAGACACGAAACACGAAATAGCTGATATTGGGAGAAGTGTACATCAGGGATTGGTTCGCGTTTCGTCATATTTTTCGTGAAATCGTTCGTGAAAAGTCACGAAATACGTAAAGTGTATAGCCACCTTAATAGAAAAATGTAGACGCGAAACGAATACCGTGAAAACGATTTCATCGCACCAATACACACTGTACTCTGCGATAGGAAAGGGGGTTGTTGTATCATAACCCATGTCCTTCTCCTGTGAAAGAAAAAAGATAAGAAAATTGCCTGAGAAAAGCGAAGGAAAAAATTTTTTATAAGAAATAGGGTAACATCTGTTTGAATTACTACAGAGTTTCGCGGTCAATTTTTTTACAAAATTCCCCAACTTTTAGGTGAAAAATGCTGAAAATTCCAAAATTTCCTAACTTTTTCCTGACTTTTCCAGGGTTTTCCAGAGAATGTAGAATGAACACCCTATATTTCGCAACGACGCGCGCTACGTTGCCTAGCGACCTTTTCATCAACAAAAAATTATTATCGACGTGTACGTTTTTAACTCATTTTCGAACGGGCATAATATACGAGTACGTAATATATATTTACCGGCAACCCGTACCTCCTGTCAATTCGTTTTCTCTTTCGTTGTCCGGGTTTCGAACACCGATAAAAAATTCGCCCCGTTTAAATAGCCGAAAATTCGGACGCGAGCGAGAATCATTTCGAATACCGATCAGGCGACAACAGAGTAGGCTCATGATGACCGACAGGTCGCGGTCGCCGCCTCCGGAATGGAAGGTATTTTAGACGCCGCGCCGCCAACGTGGGTACCAGGTACAAAGTTGTTTGCAGCGGGCTAAATAATGAGAGTGAGATGAAAAATTTTAAACATCAAAAGATGGGGACACGGATTAAGGACCGTGGTTTAGAGAGAAGAAAGGGCGGGGATGAAAAACATTTTCACCTCGTCGGGTGTCTTCTTACGCGTACGAGTGAAAATAGGCTGGCGTCCAAAAGCCGCAACAATAAACGCGGTATAAAGGGGGGTTGCGAACCGAATGGAGGAAAAAATGTCCGTTTTCCTATTAAATACAAAAATATTATATTAGATAGGTAATATAAATGGAATAGGTACTCTTCCGCTTCACTGAGGAAACTTTCGTCAATGATTTGTACATTTTTTTGCGATTGCCACATTTTCGACGCCCATCCCTGACTTACTCGCGTCAATTAATTCACGCCCCTGCTAAAAGAATCAGGCTTCCAGTTGTATAAGCGTGAAGTAAAAATCGTAACGAGAAGACCGAAAAAATAATTGTATTCATTTTCGCAGGATGTCAAATTCGATTAGGTACGACATAATTTCAGCTACAGCGATTTCCACCATTCGTTTTTTCGATGGCAAATTCGCTAGAGAGGGGTCGGACGAGGGGACTCAAATCTTGAAAGTTAAAACACATCCTCACAGTTCGCGGAGGTCAAATACACCTAAGCCAAATTTTACGCTTCTAGAATACAGCGCGCGATTTCTTACCAATCCGATGTACAACCGAAGGCAAACAGGAAAATAATTAGAAGTCTACTTCTTCATTTTCTCCTATAAAGCTATATTATATGTATAAAAACAGCCGGGAAATCGCGAGCATTTCGAATACGCGCATGTACGCATAAACTCAGGAATGGTTGGCGGGCTGGCGGGCGGGGAGGGGGGGGTGTGGGGTAAGACTGACGAGTATCAAAATGAAGTTGAGAATTCTTTCGCTCGTATAATTTTTCATTTTTTGGGGGCTTTTAAAGGATGGCGAGGAACTAAAACCCCAAGCCTTCCCTCTCCTACAGGCGCACATACGAATTTACGTGATATTTGAGAACTCAAAAGAATCTTAATCGACGTTCTTTCACGAAAAACGAAGTACGAATCGCTAACAGTACGCACAGATTGATCCTAAGGTACACGTACTAACCTTTTTCGAATTCTTCATTTCCAAACATAGTATCAAGATGCGTTGAGAAAGACCGTAACTAAGCATATAGGTAGGTACTGAACTATGAATACTTCAGCTTAACGCAAATACACCTATATACCCTACACATCGAGAACTGGCCCGTACTTCCGACGATTGTTTCGAGAGTTATTCGACTTCCCCTTTAAACTTACACTTTTTGTAGTTTTCGCACATCTAAGGACTCGCAGCGAGAAATTCGATTAGAAATGTGTTCTTTCCTCCCGCTTCTACCAGTTCCTAAGAGCTAAAATAATGCCATTCTACTCGAATTACCGTGCCGGTATCAACACTTGCTAGCGAAAGAAACGGAAATACTGAGAATAATGAGCGCGGGACCGAAAAATAATAGAGAAGGGTACAGTTCTCCTCGAATTCGATTCGTTATTTACGGTAATTGCGTATATATAAATTACGAGTAATTTCGAAATCCTTTTCCAAGCGGCTGTTGACAATACCTACTATTTCGCGGAAGAAAGGTTCGTCATTTAACAAAACCCCGTTCAACGACATTTGGAAACAATTGTTCCTTCGTTTGGTTCGAAAGAGATGATTCGCGTATTGCCAAAATGGAATAAAACGGTCATCTCCCCCCTTCTCCAACCCGACCTATATAAACTGAAATACAGCAGCGGTATAAGTTCGCTTTTCTTCGATTCTTTATTGCGTATAGCTGGATAAACTGTCTTCGACGGTTATCGGAATCGGGGCCGTATACAAGGGGAGGAGGTTAGGAGTCTGACAACCTCCCTTAGGTACGGCTGTGCTCTTAAAAATGCAGGAAAATGCGGATCTCAGAAACATTAGAAACTCCATATGTTAGATCGAAACCCCCCCCCCTCCCCTCGCCATATTTATGGATACGGCACTGATCGAAATCATCGAAAAGATATAAGTAAGTAGAGGTACGTAATAGCGTTTCTTGTAGTAAGCGGATAACCTCTACGTGCAGTAGACGCATATTATTTTGTGGAAGAATGCCCGCAATTAAATAGATACCTATCTACGGTGGTATAGTGACTCCCCAAAAAATCGTCTGGGGGGGATGGGGCTACTCGTCCTCATCGTTTCCTCTTCACTCCGTATGTTTTTCCTATTTTGTCAGTTCCGTGTTCTTATGAAAAGTCCCCAGACGTTCCTATCCTTTAAGTACTTTTCCACGTCATCTTATATCTCTGTGTATTCGATAGCGTTGAAACTTTTCCCTTGTTTTTCTCTGATTTTCTCGCTGCCTTTTCCCACATACGCGGAAGGGGGGGGCGGGTGAGGACGAGGGCCGTTTCGCTTGAACCGGGGTCGTGGGGGGGTGATCATCAGTCGGTGCGGAGGTACTTGATTCGATTTTTTGGTTTTGCAATTCTCGGGTTCTAAATATGTATAATGTTTGAAAAATATTCTTGGAACGTATAGTTCTGTACGTACTCTTTCCATCCTTCATGGATTGATGATTGCATGGGTTATGTTACTGCCTCTCAACATATCGTCAATTTTAAATCGCTATTTCCGGGCTCAGCGCTTAAACCCGGCCCTGGGTTCTCGGTCGCAACAGGAGCTAGTCGGGACTCGTCAGTGTGTGCGGGGTGCCGACGCTCGAGGGTGCCCGAATACCACACTACCTACTGTTGAACCTATTCGAGTGAAAAAACGGAAAATGCTTAGCAAATCGGCCAGGTCAGACAGACATATTCACGTCGAGCCTTATGTTATAAGAAACAGCGATATCCGTGGAAGCCACCAACTTTTGAACCTACCAAGACTGACTCGAGCAGTTACCTACCGCAGAAAAATACGAACGAGTAAATTCTCGATCGTGAAATACGCGCGGGAGTGCATGATTTGCTAAGTATGTAAGTGTAATATCCATGTACATACCATGGATGCATAATGTACATAATATAATATGTAGGTACGTCTTACGTTAACGATGTAAGCGCGAATATATATATACATATATGAACAAATACTCTTATATCGGAGGAGATGCCAGATCTCATTATCAGCAAGATGATTGTCTATGTCTCGGTTGGTTGAGGAAATGTTCGTTTAGTGTACGAGTATAGTAGCGCGTGCGTGTAATAAAAACGAACGAACCGACTCGAGGGTATTTTCTTTGGCGATGTAACGAAAGTTCGTTCAAACAGGAAACTCTTCGTTAAACGTTATTCGAGGAATAACATGCGAGACTTTTTTCCCTTTTGTTCGACGCTTAATCGTATTATGGCCATGAAGAAAATGGCCACCTACGGATGAAAGACGAAGGAGCGGCTTTTGTTTGCATTCGCTCGATACGCGAGTAACATCGGATTTATAACATGGAAAAAGGTCGAGCCCACGAATAAGGTAAGGTAGTATTGTATACTATGCGTACCTACTACCTATCGAGTGCCTACATTATAGCAGTCCAGCATAAATGTCGATTGACGAGGCTGTCTCCGTGAGTCAAAGACGTGTTGGCGTTGTAAAAAGAACGTAGGTAACCAAAGACTTCGCCTCTCGTGTAAAACAAGAGGAAATTTTCGACTGTTACACGACGAAATTTCCGAATTATGTGTAATTTACCATCGCGTCGTCGAGCCGCCATCGCCATCGCCGCAACGCCGCTCTGCTGAACGCTCGTTCGTTATATTCGTTATTATTACTTATTACGGTTCAATGGCGGAGCACGACACCAAAACAAAACAGATGCAACTGTAAGTTACACACAGCTACAGCGAATAACCGTGAAAAATTAATTGATTCTACGCGAGCAAAACTCGTTGAATCGCTAGAAAAAAGAAGAAGAAGAAGAAGAAAAAGAAGAAGAAGAAAAGAAATCTACAATATTTACACTGCTGGTGTTTAAACGTGCCGTGTAGGAATAGCAACGCAAAGGAAACGCTTGCTTGCGTTTGATTTATTCGCTTTCAGTTCGTAGTTTGTGCCGAAAAATAAGTACCTACGTAACCCACCTACGAGTATAATACTTCATTGGCATCAAGAAAAAGGTAAAATCACGAACAGTTCTCTACTAATGCACGACCTGCAGTTTAAACGGGAGCAATAAGCCGAGGTAAGTCGATAAACGAAAAACACATTAAAAAGGAACTGAAAGAAAAGAGAGAAATAGTCATAAGAAGCAGAACAAAAAGAACAAAAAAAAAAAAAAAGGGAAAAAAAGAAAACTAATTTGAGTAATCCCATGTGCAGATACTCGTGGTCACGCGGTCGGCGGACCCTCGTCGCTTCATTCACGCACGTAATTATTTCTTCGAACATAAAATTATTAATGGTTCGAGCGCTGCACGAGGTGTAAATGCAATTTACGTAACCTACAACTAATATATTATTCGACTTTGTGGTTTGCGTGTACAAAACTAAAATAATCGCAGCTTTGGCTATCCTCTTGTCTCATCGCCAGAAAAGCGAGAATAATCGGAAAAAAGGTACGCGCAAAAGGAACATCGGCCTGGTGCTAGACCGGCAAATAACTCGTATATCTCTTACCAAGTACTCGAAATTAAAGTAAGAGTGTAAGGCCATTTCACCGACTCGCTTCATCGCAATTTTCTCCGTCTCCGTTCAACCGTACTATCGCGAGAAACCTTATCGTTTGCCTCGCCATTTTTCGGAATTTTTCGGCAGGCAGCTCGCGATGACCATTCCTCCTCCCCTTTTTTTTTGTAAAGTACTGGATATCGCTACTGTCACCACCGTTCAGTCGTTGAGGTCCATGTCAACCGTCCCCCAAAAGTGGATTTAAGAGGCGAGGATGACGTCGTGATTTTGCGCATTTTTTACGCTATTTTGTACCACCCTCCCTTTTCGAAATATCCGATAATTTAAATGGACAACCAGAGGAGTACGGCCTGGGGAATACATTCTTGGGATGCAAAATGTAAGGGACCCGGTCAACAAATTAAAAATGAAATTTTCACCGGTTTTGCGGATTGCGACAAAAAGGGCACACAAGACCACAATAGTTCGAAGGGGCCGGGATGCATTTGCATCTCCGCAACCCCCGCCAGGACGTGCGTGTGGACCACTATTCGAACACGAAAACGATTAGACCTCGATATTATATTTTATCATCCCTCCGAGAAACTGTACCCATTTCAGAATTACGAATAACCTTATCATCGCGTACTCGTATAATTTCTTCGTTTGGCCCGATTAATTTTGAAAGATGAACATCTATAGCAACCTCGCACGCTTGGTGGTTTAGCATTTCGGATTTAATTTGGCAAAAGTTCCGAGTTTATCCTCCACGGAGGTTTTACTACCTTCGTGCGTCGCCACACGTACCAAGACGAGGAGGTAATATTTTATACGCCAGTCGTATATCTATCGTGGGTTTACGTGCAAATAAATTACGTGTATTAACATCGTCCAGTTGTAGTTTCTGAGAGTTACAAAATGGAAACCGACGAGACAGAACTCGAACTTACCCACAAGGCTCTCGCTCTACATCCGTACTAAAAGAATGCCAGACATTCCCCGCCCCCCTCCCACCACTCCTCTCTCTCTCTCTCTCTCTCTCTCATCCCTCTTCGGGTAATATGTATTTTGTTCTACACATGCATCGAAAACGCGTTTTCGCGTAACAGTTTTCCGTAGCGAAAGAGACATTTATCGTGTTATCGTAGCGATCAGCACTGACTAGGAGTGAATAGAAAATTTTTTCTGTACACTTGAAAGGAAACGATTCGAGACTTTGGCAACGAACGCGTACTATTTTCGTTCGTCTTCTGTTCGATTATTAGTTTGTGGATACCTTCGTGCTCCGTGGCAGCGAAAACGCATTTTCGAATTTCGATGCATTTGTAGAACAAAATATCTTCCAAGGCAAGGAGCGAATGAAGTTTATCACTCCTGGACTTGAAATATACTATTGTATCGTCGCGCATTTTTTCGAGTTTTATACCGGCTTCAAAAAAGTGAAATATCGGAAGCTTCATTCGTTAACCCGAATAATGGCGCGAACGCGGCACGGCGAGCGAGCATATTAGTACGGCATTAAATTTAAAATAGTGCGGCACCACACCAGCGGGAGGAGGGAGGGAAATAACTTTCTTAACGTACAATATACGCGTAGATAAATATCGTTTCTGAGATTTTGAAGGTCTCGCTCGACTCGATTTTAACGTCAACTTTACATTAAAATGAACGCTATATTCGGCAAAGCAGCAAAATCTGTTTTTTTTTTTTTTTTTGAGAACACGCGATTCGAAATTTTAAGAGCCATGTAGAAACTATATGACATGACATTTACTGATAAGCTTTTTTCAACGTGAGTATCCACTTTTAAATCGGGATCCCGATTTTGAAAAATTCTACTTTTTACGCTCTTTCCAACGATACTAATAACTCATTTTGTTTGCAAATATTGGTTGGTTTCATTCAGCTGAATAGCGTCCAAATGAAAACTGAGTCAGCTGGAGGTGGGAAGAAGAGGCGACGATTAAAAATAAAGACGAGTACGACGAGAGTATCGTTTTCGTACAAGGGTCCAAGGTCGCTACGCTCGATTTCCATATGCATTCGGAGACTCTCGA
Organism: Acanthococcus lagerstroemiae; assembly: GCA_031841125.1. NCBI lineage: Eukaryota > Metazoa > Arthropoda > Insecta > Hemiptera > Eriococcidae > Acanthococcus > Acanthococcus lagerstroemiae. The sequence goes on from CM063114.1 coordinate 593,101, forward strand.
ATACGTATATTAAAATTGGGGTCTCCAGAAGGAGAGGTAGTTGGAGGTACGCAATGAACACGAGAATGAGTACGATAGAGAAATCATTTCTCAGGTTTCCAAAGCTGTCGATCTCGGTTTCTAAGTTAATTCGACCGTAAAGTGAAAACCGAAGCACCTACGGCGAAGGCAGAGGGCATATGTACGTCAAGTTGAAACGAGAGCAATATACGGATACAATTTTTATCGAGGTCGAAGGTCGGTGGCCATTGACAATACACGTTATTCGGTTTGCATTTGGGACATCCCAGGCTCGGACACTACAAATACTCGAATCCAATCGCGGAATCAGATTATTCGCGGAGACGAGTTGTGCGACATTTGACGTCTGTAAAAGTATATGTATACCTACGTCACCATCCTCGACATCGTAGATGCCTCAGTTTTCGAACGATGGTCAAAGTAGCGATAAAGTCGAGTTGGCCGACACTTAAAACCTAGGAAGTTACCCTCGTAAATATTGTACGGCAGCCGTAGTTATCTGAAACTTTGTAGTTTTCCCATTCTACGCGCCTTACGTGTAATTCTTATTTTAGCGCCGTGTGTTAAGGTCAAAATCGAGTTCAGCGATCTTCGATAGGTATTTACGAAGTGACACCCGTATCGTAATCTCCAGAAACGTTTCCTCTACTCCTACTGCTCTTAGGTGCTACAAGCTGATACTCGGCGCGGCGAACTAATAATCTAAAAGCGCGAATCTCGAAATGCCCGCGGATGATACTCTAATTGATTATTCGGGTTAACGAAAGTACTCTCGAAGTTCACCGCACAAGTCCTTTTTAGAGTCAGTATGTAGAACGCAAGAAACTGGGATAATGCTGAATGCTCGGTACCTACGGGACGGGGACGATTTTTCAGGGTTAGTCGGCATCGGCATCGGCATCGGCATCAAACCGAAAACGAAAAATCCGTTTATTCGTTTTTGAACTCGCCGTATAAATTCCAACGCGCGAGTCCGCCGATTTCAATACAACGAAAAGCTGAGACTAACTTTTCTTCGGTAAAAGTTTGCTCGCGGAAACACGTGCAGAGGTCGCAAACAAGGGTAGGTCATAGGTATCTGTGTTCATAGCTGATGCACGTTGAACAAGAGCAGACGGCGACGGCGCGGCGTATACGCCGAACGCCGAGTACGTCCATTCGTTACGACGCGACGAGGGTATTTTTGCGATCGGCATCGAGAAACGAAATAGCTTCATTTTAACTAGCGGGTTGTTGTTTTTGTTTTTATACGAGTGCGTACATACAATTAGGTACCTAACTAAGTATGTATAGACAAGTATACTTCTATTCTCGAGTGTATGCACGTAAATAGGTATACTCGTACTATAGTATGTTCGTCGAGTACCTATACGTGTATAGTTAGTTACTCGTAGTTACTTGCACGAGAGTAACAACTTGTACACGCTACCATACATATACTCGTACTCGTACTCGTATTCGTATTCGTATTTCGTACATGTACATACCGTACAGGCGGTGTTATACGTTATTGGCGTCGTTTCCTTTTTTCTTCTTTTATTTGATGCGTTACCTACGTAATGTAGCTGAAATTGTAAATTTACAATTCGTCCTCTTCTTCTCCGTAATTAATTCGCATCGAGGCTGCTGGGGGGGGGGGAACTTAAATTACGAGTAAACGAATTTGAAGAGAAAAAAAAAAGAAGAAAATAAATCGGAAAGCGAGTTCTCGAAGGCGCGAAAATTAATTCCAAGATCGGCGGGTTACCTGGTCAGATCTACAATATAGAGCGGTAAGAATTAAAGTCTAGCCCGTAGCAAGCCGAATGAAGTCGAAAACGAAGATATGTAAAATGGACGAAAGTGGAAGTTCTTTCAAGTCCCCCGTACAAAAGAAGATATAAGTTAACATTATTGTTTTCGTAACCGTTTCGAAAACGTATATTCGTAAATGGACTGGTCGGGTTTGGAATAATGTATATATTTCTCTTACGTACATCGTCACGCATCGACGTGGGTCTTATACGGAGATTTTAACATTTAGTCCGCTTTACCGGATTCGCGTATAAATATACTCTCGTACACGCAGAGGTACTTCAAAAGTACACGAATATAGTTGTGTAAAGTACAGTTGTGTAAAGTACATACACGATACACGCGTGCGTAAAGCATCATCGTCGTCATCATTATTGGCCTTACTTATTATACGCACACCAAATAGCAAATACCGAATGAACACGACCATGTAAAAACGAACGAGCGTGCAGAAGACGCAGCCGTGCAGATGCGGATGCAGAGATGCAGTTGGCGATGAAGAGATGAGACGAAGATGAGCTCGCGCTGGCGGCGATGAAATTGAAAAAGCGACACGCGAACCAAGCGGAACCGTGTGGCTGTGGCTGTGGCTGTGGCTATGGTTACGCGTTCATAGGTATATACAGGTACTCGTAGTAGGTATTGGGGACCTATCGATTGTTGGGAGGGAGGAAACGATGAATAATCGATTTAGTCGACTACCGAGGATCTACGTTAAAAAAGTCAACAAAAGTCCGTTAAGCGTGGTTAATTACAGACCAAGTCGACCTTATCAACGCGGTCGTTGATTGCTATTGCTATCATCGCTGCCGCTATTAATTGCATGTTTTATCGACTTCAATCGCAAGCTGCTCCTTGGCGGATGCGACGGCGGCGAGCACATTCAAGCGTGGAGCGTGCCGTCGACGAGTTGTACATACGTTCGAGTTTAATATCGAAATCGAGCGTGCAAATAAGTTACTTGTAGAAATACTTATAATGCCGCGCACCGAATTTGTTTGATATCTCATATATAGAGTACTTAGTCGGTTATAATTAGAATACGATTCGTTCGCTTTCGCATCTACCTATTTCTTTTTTTCACACTCGAAAACGTCAAAAGGCATTGGCGGTGATAGTATAGAAAAAAGGATAATTTAACTCGAACGCTTTTTATTTAAATCCGAGGCTGGTTGACAGACATCCATCGATACGCAGATTCGCGGAATGTCAGCGACCGTAATTTTTTTATCTCGACTCGTAATCCGAGTTGTTCGTAAAATTTACCAATTAATCGTTTCGAGAAAGAAAGAATAAAAAATTAACGAGTAACGCGCGAATTTTTTTGTATCGTACATAGGAACACGGCAACACGGGTATATTTCGTGGCGAGAATGCGGATTCGCAACGAGGAACGAATGCGCGCATACGAACGGTAGCGAATATATCGCGGTTTATACCTATTAGGTATTACAAAATGAGAAAGAACTTGCACGTTGCACAATGATAGGAAGAAATGGAGAGCTGCATCAAACCGGTCGTAAATACTGATAATCTTATCATCGTGTTACGAAAGCGAATGATGTAACAATTAACACGATGACGTCATCGCAGCACAAATTTTGGGTTCAATCTTGGCAATTATAGGCATACACATATGTATGTATACAAGTAATCCGTGTCAAAAAGAATAGCGACGACTATACGACTATCGATATTCTAACATTTTCAAGTTTAACTTACTATTTAGAATAAATTCGTTTTACGTAAAAGCCTCAGTCGAGGGGTCGTCGTTTCATTATTCAGAGACGAGATTCAGACGGATGCACTCGAACGCCGTGCGGCGTATACGTATTTTATACTATAAACGTGTACACACGTTGCTAACCGTCGCACCCTACACTCAGATGTGTCCTATCCTATATGTACTTATGTACTACGTATTCGCGATATCTTAATTATCGCGACCCGCCATAAGAGCAATTAAAAATATTGTAAATTAAAATTTACGACGATAGAGCAACGCTGTTGACTAATTTAATTAGCTGGATAAACGAACATGTACGAATATATGTGTCTCTGTGTACGTGGTACGTGTGTATAGATAGTTTCATATTCACACGCGCGAGTATTTTTGCGACGCGATGCGGCGCGATGAGACAAGATATGAGATGAGATCGTTGACGCGAGACAAAATCCGACTTGCGAGCTTTTTGCCCGCCAATTTTGGGGCATTACGAATCGACTTATTATAACGCGATAATCAGTAACGGAGACACGTTCTCATGTTCCCTCATATTTTCTACTAAAGTACCTACGAGATTTTTGCTCTAAGATTGAAAACAAAATGGAGTTGAACTTTCTACTTTCTTCGCTTTTTTGACAAAACCAGAGCGATATAAAATGTAGATATCGTACGTCCCCCTCAAAACTGCATTACATTCATTTGCCACAGAGCACCACCGCACGCTTGTACAGAGACGAAACTCGACTTTCAGTTCGTGTGTGTGTGTGTGGGGGGGGGGAGGGTAACCTCCTCTCCCGCAGTTTTGACCCTCCGCTCGTATAATACAAAAATTGCGTTGAAATTTGGTTCTTAGGTCGGTAATTATTGACAAATTAACAACACCGTAGATCAAAACACTTGTGTCGCGTATTTACGCGGGTTCCTGCGTAATTTTTTGCACAGAATCCGAACTTCTAACATTAGAAGTTTTAAATCAAGTACGGGCTTCTTGTAAAATACCTTTGAAATGCCCAATTTTGAGTGTTCTCAGATTCACTTCTAGACCATTAATAAATTATTAGTAAAAATAAATAAATAAACGAAAATACTCGTTTTTGGATTAATTTTTCGAGTAAATTCTCGATCATTTAATTTGGATGCGAGACTTTTCTTTCGCTACATTCGGGTCTTCGGGTACAAGGTACGGTTTGATTTCTATTTTATTCGCCGCGCGTACACCACCGAATAAGCGCCGAATTTTAAAACCGAACGTCAAATTCGAAATCGACACGTCCAAACATTGTCACATTTTACGTAGCAAAGTCGAGGAGCCTGACTCTTGTCTTTCTAAATTCGCAATGTGGAACACTAGGCGATGAGCAAAATGCTCGCGCTCATTATAATATACTATATATATGTAAATATATGTGTATAGCCTACGTGTATATGTATACGTAAACGTATAGACGAAGTCAATTCGGACACACGCGCGCGATTATAGGTTTCGTATATTTACAAATTACTTCCGATCGCGTTTCGAAATACCGCCGTGTATTCTACGACACGATTTTCTAATTACGCTTCATTTATACGTACTACTAATTAAGCATTTTCGTGTGACGGTCGGGAAAAGGAACCGGTGCAACGTGTACGAACTCGATTCTACGCCGATTCGTTCGACACATCGGTCGTAACATTTTAAAAAAGGGGAAAAAAAGTAGGTAGACGGGGTGAGGTGGTAGATAAGTACTAATGTTCTGACCGATATATCATGTAAATATTTTACCAACGAGAATTGGTCATTCTGGCTTTTTTCATAATTCGCGAGTTGGACCGAGCGTACTGACGTAGGCTAATTAAAATTCGGAAACACGCGTTTAAGTAATACACGTATATTGCATGTGTGGTGTAGGTCTGTAGGTATAGGTACGTGCAAAAGCAGAGTGTACGCGCCTAGGGCGTATGCTGAGGAGATAACAGCGGACGATGCGAACGGCCTCGGTACTCGCTACCGCAACTGAGAAAATTACGACTCGCCTCGAAGTCGCGTATCTCGTCTACAATTGATAACGTTAATGGCTCGTTAATGAGGCAATTTATGACAGTCGGAACTCGTAGCGCCGCGCTGCGCCGCGCCGCGCCGCAACGGATAGAATGATTTGACGAGTCAAAAGATGCGCATATATTGTGTATATGTACCTATATACGTACGTGTATAGCGCTCGATGTGCGAAAATACGAATGAGAACTACCTATAGATGTGCATATCAGACAGAATACGTATTACGTACTACCTAGACACATGATACGTTCGCCACCCTTATAAAATGCGATTTCCATCGACTATTCGAATCCGACTGCTTTTCTGTACCGAATCATAAAACGTACGCGTTAACTTATTCGTCCTCTTCTAGGAATCGTCCATTAATTTCGACCACGTGGCACCTTCTCTTTTACACAGTTGCGCATATTACAGCTAAACAGTTACAGGGGAGGGGGTGGGAGCTCACCGAACGATGTACGCACGAAACTACGAATTGTCTTTATTCGAAAGACATCGAGGATCTTCGCAATCCAATCTAACGACAGCGAGCTGTCAATTTTGTTGGCGAAATAATTTACCCCCGCTGAGCGTTCCAATTTTACATTTTGTTTTGTACCGGATAAAACGCGACAGCCCACTTCTCACCTGTTCGTCTATCTTTCTGTCCATCAATCCATCTAATCGACTTTCCTTCTTTCCGACTTTCCCTTCGTTCGTGTCCGCTTACATTTGACTTCACTCAACTGGCAGAATAATTCAGAATTTCGGGGTGGAGGAGGGGGGGGGGAAGAGTGGTAGAGCGCTCGAATGCATCTCGAAGTAATAAATATGTCGCCGCGAGCTTTCAGATTATAGATAAGCCACCAATCTAGCTTTCTTCCGAATGGTAAAGCGGAGGGGAGAGGGTTGTCTGTTAGATTGAAATTTCCTCGCTTCAGTTTTCGTCTTTTCGATCGCATCTTGTTGAACGGCCAAGTAAACAATTAACAATAAAAATACGTAAAACGATATTACGAATTAGGAAACCGGTCTGATATAAAATGCAACACGCGCGTGCAAATTTAATTCGAATGGCTTACATATTTGCAGCCGCAAAATGTTTCGTTTGGTTTGGCCGGGTTGCGGTTGCCATTACCGTTTCCTCGATCTTAATCCGAGTAAATTGTATCGTGTAAGTACGTACGAGTATTTGTATGTGTATGTGTATGTGTGTGTGTACGTATATCGCGGCGAGCCAAACAATTTAATCATTCCGACAATTTTACGAGTCAAGTTCAACGAACAAATTTTCATCCGCATTTGTACGGATACCGCGTGTCGGTTTCAATCCGTGCAATTACACGTAAGTACACCGGAGTCGAGAGGACGTGTTCGCATTTCACGTGTTTTCTGCGGAGCTCGCCTTCCGTTTGTTTGTTCCCTTCTCATATTTAGTATCGCGCTCGCATTTGACAAACAAAACAAGAACAAGAAAGAAACACGAGAGCGTGAAGGGGGGGGGGAGGAGATGTAGAGAAAATAAAAAAATAAAACGAGCGTTAGAGCGGAAGATTTTCCTCTCTCTCTCGCTCTCCCCTCGATCGAATGTTGTATGGGTTTTGTAAATACGTATAATAATATGTAAGCGTTCAGCCGGCGCTGGTGCGGACGTGGACCCGGAGAGAGGCTCACCCCTTTCCGCAGGCGTCAACGACTGCAGGCGGACTCACGCTTAGGTCAGGTACGGTTAGTCCAGTCCAGCGTGTCAGTTGCCAAACGAACTGTAACGTCCCCAGATACTCGTACACAGACAAACAATAGGGTAAAGCGAGAGTCCCTACTGGCACAGCGGCCTCGTCTCTCACTTCTCTCGCGTATGTAATTACGAGTAGTTATGTGTACATCGTACCGAGTATACCAGTAGGTGAGACTCGACTATTGGCTACCTGTATCTACATATGTATTATTATATACGTACACGTACTCGTATCAACATATTTACGTAGCTAGGTACTTATATGTTTTTCGTCTACGGCGTAATAACACTACTGAACAACTATTTTGCACAACGCCGCATTTCGACAGGTGATTCTGAGGTACTTTTTAACGCTGCACACGATACTGCGACTCATTTTTCTCTATCACGTCACAATTCGGAGTTCTGAACGACTGAAATTCGTTTCCATTTTGTTTTTGCATTGGAATAAGCGGTTCGTACCACTGACTGATATTATCAGTGTTACCAGACCACTATAACAGAAAACAAGCAGAGGGAATACACACCACTACACACAACAACAACACGAATCAGTATGACCACATTCAGTTCCTAAACCTCTTTTTGAACACATTTAGTTGAATTTTGTATACCTAGTTTTTGATCAGAAAAACTAGACGTGATAGAGAAAAACGGCCGACGGCACTGTATTCAGCGTTGAAAAGTACTCAACAATCACTTCCTTAAATGCGTTGTGCAAACAAAAAATTTCATTTTGTTCAGTAGTGTAATAGGCGCATTTCATCCTCTCTTTTTTCCTTGTCAGCGCCTTCCACATCTGTAATACATCTATACACACGCACACCCTTACATCCAACTATAGACCTATGTACACTTTCGGGTACAATACTCGACATTATACATATTTTCGAATAATCGGTTATACTTCCTACCTGATGAGAAGGGGGCGGGAGCTATTTTACCTTCAGGGACGAGCAGAAAAAGCTTACAAACCAACACTGCACATTGCACATTGAGGGTCGCGAATTGTGTACCCACTCGTAAGTGCATACTCGTACCTATGTCGTCTTCGTGAATAGCTACCGTACAAGCACTCGAACAATACTCGACGATTACCAAATTATTGGTCGATTTAATCCTGTAGGGGGGGGGGGCGAATCAGTCCGTGCTCTGTTTTGTAGCAGCGAACTGCTGACACGGTATTATGGGAGGCATCGTGTAAACTCATCGCGGATTCGAAAACGACTACTTTTCATCGTTGGCTGCTCAATTCGAACGCCGACCGCGACGAAGTGCACCATGCGGCGCCGCTGAAACCGCATTAATTTAATCGTCTCTAGTAAACTCGTGTTCCGAACTTTAGATTAGAACAATAACGACAAACACGAAAACAAAAGGGGAAGTATTTTACGGCGACGATGTAAGTATGTACACATAGGTACTCGTACTCGTAATTCAAAATCTCGAGTCGAACAAATACTACACGTACACACGTGTCGTGTGTCGTGTCCGCGTACTCAGCCATGCGGCGCCGACCGGCCGGCGATAATTACTCGTATTAGATATTGCGCTGTACGATCGAATTTATCGGCCAAACAAAAGTAGTACCGAGTGCCGCGCCGTCCAGCCCCATCGCGCCATCGCCATATTTGCTACAACATTTATCATACGACGAGCCGTTCTTCGAAATGGGGAAAAACGAATTCTGTAACTTTGTCGGTTAATAACCGCGAAACGGTGTGGTACTGTTCAAATTATCGTTATTACGAAAATACACCTTCCCCGAATTGCGGCGGCTCGTACGATCCGAAATTCAGCCAGAGACGTAGCGAAGAGTCTCTTCGGGAGGAAGGGGGGGCAAGGGGCGAAATTATCAATTCCTAACTGACTCGACGCAAAATTTCCAAGTATCAAAATTTGTTTGTATTGGCAAAAAAAAAAAAAATATCGGATTTTTCCAACTTTTGATTCATCTAATAAAATTTTCCAACTCCGGCAGAGGCTTGGGGAGCACGCTGCCCCCTCCTATGCCCTCCTTACTTTCGTCCCTGAATCCAGTTTCCAAATGTCCCAACGTACGATATTTATCATTATAATAACCAGTATTACGTTGGAATAATGAGCCGTCATGTCTTACAATTCGTAGACTGACTTTCCCGAAAAGTTATACTGTCTTCGTCAACACTAACAAGCCGAATGAGTGCGTTGAAACTTTGACTTAACCAATACAAGCGAGTTTCGTGTCAAAATACGTATACACTAACTCGGAGTAGCGCAATCCGCATTTAATCTCCTAGTTTTGTCATCAAAGTACATTAGTGCGCTCGGTGGTGGACGGATATCTTCTGAATGAAATTTGCCATATATGATATTGTAGATTATAACGGACCCAGAGTCACGCGAAAATGCGCGATACTTACAGCAAAACGTCCGCCTTCATTCGTGGGTAGTCTAAATTATAGGAGAAGTCGCGTACCTGTTTCAAGCTTTTTCAACTATTAGTAACATTGCCGAAGAGTGTGGTATTCGTAAGGTAAAATACGCGTACTTTCGGCTTCTGTTCCGATTTTACGGAATTAAAATTGGTCGAATGAAAGGCAAACGGGAACGTATTAAAATGAGAACGATCGATCCCATTAGCGACAATAGCGAAAATACGCGACACATATAGCTGACGTTCGGTAGACTATCTGTGCTCCGCTTCGTTGTGACCACCAACTTTTATAATATTGTTGACGCAAGTTTCCCCCTATTATGATAACTTTTTACCGCATTCTAAACTACAGCGATAGCGGCGACGGCGAACCGATGACCGACGATACCAGATACTGAGATAGTGCACTCGCAGGTGTAAGGGTACAATTCAAACTGAAAGGACGGTGATACACAACGCCGCCGTTCGTTAAGGTTTAGTCGTATTTCGAGTCGTATTATCCGACTCACATCTACTCTAACAGAAGAGAATACGGTAACTACTCGCATCGAAACGTCTACGCTTTCAGCTCAAACTTTCCCAGTCGATCGTGTCGACCGCATTTAATCTCCACGGTTATACGCATTGTCGACGTATTGTAAGATTGCAAATAAATTTAGACTTCACGACACCGACGCAACGAATGAACGAGTGATGGACGATGTGTAGTTAATCGTCGCAATTTATTTATGGTCAAACTTTTAAACGCATCGTAATTACTAGTACCTAATATGTTAATATCTAAACTAAACTGACAGTCAAATGTTAACTCGAATCGCAACAGAAGCCATCAGCCAGCATTTACCGAAATAGTCTAATGGCGCGAAGAAGTTGATCGAAAACCAAAATGATAGTACCGTATGAGGACTACAACGTACTGTCCTCCAGAAAACGACAGCCGACTGACCGGCTTTGTCGGTCAATGCGAGATCGTATCCGGTTCAGGAGTTCGGATGTAATTACACGCGTTGTTACTTACACTAATTGCCACCTAAATATTACCGATCGAATTCGGACGGAGATAAAGCGTGTATCGTACGATTGTAGTACTACTTCGTACGTCGTGCGAATATTGTAGAATTATTAGTGGGTTCCCCGCTACCCACATGATGCGTCACCATTTTTGCTGTTCTTCTTCCGAATGAACTCCTAGTACATGTACGTAAAATAAAGACTGCCAGGTTGCTTTCGATCGGCTAGCACTGTCTGGCAGCGTTTACCGCCATGCCGCACCACGTTCAGATAGAGCGGAAACAAAAACACACGAAATTTCCCTAAAAGCCGTTTATCCGTTACCCGTACGCGTGTGTGTCGAAATAGTAGTCTAACCGATTCTCCCTAATTCCGAGTAGAATACCATCGTATTATTTGTATGATCGCGTCGTACGCGTATTCAGCACCCCTCCACGCCGCCGCGCCTTAACGCCACCGCCTGACCCAGGACCGACGACCGGTACGAGCCACGAGCCACAAGTAGAAACTCGTTCGCGTCCGTTCATCGTTGGACGGTTTGGTAGCTTGGCCGGCGATTACGAGTAGACGATACGCGTTGACTGAATTTAGTGAAAATCGTCGAATGAAAAAATGCCGGACTGATTTTTTGCATAAGGGCGTTGAAGCTCCTAAATCGTTTTTCTTTTCCCCCGTTTCATATCATTCTAGGTAATTATTCATTATTCTTCTTCCCTCTCTCTCTCTCTCTCTCTCTCTCTCTCTCTCTCTCTCTCGAAAACCAACGATATACGCGAAAAATATTATTAAACCAAAATTTTTCTTCGCTAAATTCATCGATCACACAAAATGGTTCCTCGTATGGTTTTGTATTTGCCCTGAAAACGTCGTACACGTGCATGAGGTGTCCACAATAACGCCTCCGAAAACTGAAACTAATATATACGGGGGTCTTGCGAAGAGAAACAAAAGTCTTTGGGACATTTTTTCATTTTTGCGGGGTTCTGCGAACAAAAGCGTCTTATATCGTGGCTTTCTATTCGCGAAAATTTATTGCCTCTTGTCTACACGGGCGACTCTTTTTCGTATTTTAATAAATTAGGAAGGACAACGACGTCAATGACGAATGTTTTCGAATTTATAAAAGAAAAATGAATAGCACGTAAGAGGGTATCGACTATTGGATACGGAATGTCCCCGAATTCAATTTCAGTATTTGCTTTGTCCGAATTTGACAACTGTGGTACAGCAGAATGAGGAGGGGGGGGGATTCGAATCAGAGGTCGTTACCTCAATTCAAACTTGAAGCCCACGCACACGAATGTTGGAAGGGTGAGGAGGAGAGGGTACACAAATTGAAGAAGCCGTTGGGTTCCCGAGGTCGCTTAGTTCGTTTCCAACATCGTTCTGACTCAAATCTGCCATCCACAACACCGGAAGGTACGAATCAGAAATGAACACGTCATAAAATATGACGTAGGTATCGAAGTATCGGACTCGTACATGGGGTTTTAGAAGCCGCTGAGCTAGACGAAAAGTTTGAGTCTCTATTCGGTGAGAGGAGGGGAATAGGGAAAGAGAGGAGGTTGTACGAATGAGACAAAAAAATACGATATGGGTACGAGAGAGACGCTTTTCTAAAATGCGTTTAATTCATTTTTTCACGAGTCGGTTGACGATCACCTTAACCAGAGAGCAACGACGCAGGACCGCAACAATCTTACGCAAATCTAAAGTTCTTTTCACATCAGTCAACACTGGCTAAAATAAAAGGGCATAAAATTCAGTTAAAAGACTCTACCCTAGTCCGATGTAAGCCCTACCGTCTAGCTCCATTAGGAGTCAAAAAGACGCAAGAGGTAATAGAAATAAAAATGAATCGCATTCTTCAATGTTAAAGGAAAATTGAAAAAATAACAAACAAAAATCAGAAAACATTCTTAATTCCGAAACTCTCGACACTCAACCAGCGATTATAGCGAGGAAATTTGACGTTCCCTCGAAAGAAGGCTCCTAAAAAGACTTCGTCGGTAGTTTTCCAAAAAATCTCGAACTAAGTCGTTGTTTCGTTATCAACTGATTTTCAAAGTCTGTCGTTAACGATCGTCGAAAATTACCGGGACGATGAGAAAATTGTTTTGAAAAAATTACGAAGCATCGTCCGAAATCAACGAGCAAATATACACGTAGTTTAGAAACGCTATTCCTTCCTTTTACACTTGCTTAACGTAAGATTTGTCTTGTATTAGACGATGGCCGAGTCGAGTCGCCGAGAACTCTTATACGTGTGTAATAATAAACAACCGATAGTTATGAAACCTATAAATAGTCTATTTAGACTTCGTTAATCGTTGTAAATATTTGCGCCACTGCGAAAACTCGACGGGCGAACTTCTTTACATTTAATTTAGATAACTAAAAAAAAGGCGTGTCCTCGGTTAGGTTAAATTTTTAGGCGATGCTAGAACTGCTCATGTTGAGCGAATTCGCCCGTTATTTGTTTTTAAATAATTAGGTAATAATGATGCGATCTCGACCCGTCGAGAGTTTTTTGTTCCGAAAGTACGTAATTGGTAAATAAGTAAGAGCTCGCTCGTAGAATATTCCATCGCAGTCGTTCAAAATAGTTTCGTTCGTTAATTGGACTCGGCGCGAGGAAAAGAGTATTCGCGGCGATAGGTACGCAGCAGGAGGGAGCGGGGAAGGGGAGAAATAAAGAAAAAATATAAGTCGAAAATAGTCGAGACGACGACGAATTTTATTACCGAACGTTTAAACGAAATTTTCTTATTTCATTCGCAGTTCTAGCGTCGCGTTGCGGTGCTTGCGAACAAATTATAGTTTTAAGGTAATTTCTGGAGGGAACATGCGCTTTCTGATGATTCTCGAGGACGAAATTAACCGAGTGAATGAGGCGTTGTTGTTGTTGTTGTTGTTGTAAAGGAGACTCGAAATTGAGAATACTTATGCGGAAGAGTAGACTGCGTGGATTTTATTCGGCCGCATTCTTGAAGCATCCACCGCGTTGCACCGATAAATTCGTCGCGACTTTGGTTCCGAAGTGCTCTTCGTAAGATGACTCGGCTAAAAATGTCGAACGTTGTTCGTGGGACCGAAATACGACGTAAAAAGATGAGCAAATCTCGCTTTCCGCCGTTTATAAATGCATCGCATTTTTTAAACGCTTTCAATTTAACGGCACTCGAATTGTAGACGGTTATGGATATAATAAGAGGAACCTCTACTCTCTCATTTTCATCGGAAATTGACGAGTATTAATATTCGCTTTCGTATTTGTAGGTATAGAAGATTCAACTTGTACGTTCCGCTTATTTAGTGGCGTAGCCAAGATTTTCCAAAAGGGGAGGGGAGGGGGGCAAAGTAAAATTTTCAATTGAATATTGAGGTTTTTTTTTTTTTTAATCGCCGATATTGGAGGATTATTTTATGAAAGTGTGCGTAAAAAATTACTGCTCGAGTAAGTTTTCAAAAAAAAAAAAAAAAAAAAAAGTGAAAAATTATGGATCTAATTGAATCCTTTTTTAAAGAAACCGTGTCTCGCCAAGTATAAGAAGTGCGTCTAATTTTCTCAATCTAGCCTACACATATTTCCCGACCTGTTTGTACTTTGTATGTACTAAACTCGTCGATTGCCCGTTGCACTCGTGTAACTAACTAATAGGAAGTAACGCGCTCGATCTGATTTTTCCACGTGGCAGGTGGACGCCTAAATTGTTCGGAAAATTCGAAAAATTGTCCGCCGATTTTAATTTTAATTCACTTTTCTCCGAATTTTGACGAAAGATAAACTCCTCAATCTTTTCGAATACCGCCTAAAAATTGCATTTTCAAAACTAAAATATTTGCGATATACCTACTATAAAGTGAGGAAAAGAAACCGAACTTACTATCGCATTTTGGAATTGGAAGAGACTATAACGGGTTATAGGGGTTCCATGCGTCGCGAGGTCGGAGAGCCTCTCGGGCTTCCGCTGGTCGGTGTAGTACATTGAGGATGACCACAGAAGAGTCCACAACGGGGGCTCGAGGGGCTGATTGGTATAGCGAGCCCGTAATTAGAGATTCTCGGCTCGACAAATGACTCGACCGAGTCGGATTAATTCGATTAAATTTAATAACATTTTCGACGATACTTCGACTTTACGTTATTGAACGGTTACAGCGGTCAGCCACTAGCTGACTCTTCGAGAGCATACGACACGCGACATAAGATCAGTTATACGTTAATTTCCCAAGTCCCAGATCTGGATACGAGGAACGTGAACGAAGTTTCCACTTAACCTTTTGTAGAGATTGCGGCTCGGCTCATTTAAGATATGGGGGTTCTCCTCCCAAAAGGAATGATTTTGAGGTTAGCGGGACTGTATACGACGGTCTGGATGATCCGGACGACGACGGATCGTTTCGGGATGTTTTCGAGTAATGTTCGAGGTCCGAGCTACCGATGATGGCCTTCAGGTACGGTCGCTATATCGTTAGTTAATTCGAATAATTCTTTATCGGATTGAAAAATAGGTGGACGAGCGGCGGGACTATGTGACGCCGATTAGAATAGCGTGAGAGAAGAAAGCCTTCGGAAAAATAAAAAATAAATAAGAGAAAAAAAATTACGCGTTATAGAAAG
Source organism: Acanthococcus lagerstroemiae (assembly GCA_031841125.1). Lineage (NCBI taxonomy): Eukaryota > Metazoa > Arthropoda > Insecta > Hemiptera > Eriococcidae > Acanthococcus > Acanthococcus lagerstroemiae. The sequence continues at coordinate 608,451 of CM063114.1, forward strand.
ATAAGAGAGGAATTATTGTCGCGTCGTGTGCTCCGCACATTCTTTGGATTATAGTGGAAGAGAGAAGAGCAAGAGAGAGAAAAATAAGAAATTCGCAGGTATACCGATTTACAGCGATATTTCAGGCGCGTGTATATTTGTAATGGTAAACTAGATATACTTAATACAGATTTAATACCATATTTATAGTGTTTATGTGTTAGTTCATGGCTTAGAGTAATAATTAATACTACGCGATAATTACGCGTGAGAAAGATGAACACAATTTTTAAGAAAATTGTACGACATCGATGGTGGAAAAATTATACGAATGAAAATGCCGAAAAGCGAGGCCGAGAGTCAAGTTGGATCGGGAGTTGGCTGTGACGAGCCTAAGGAGTTAATAAAAAAGGGATTAATTGTCCCGTGGCTTTTGAGTTGATTGTTCCGAAGTGTCCCTGGTGTTCCGGGCGTCGAAGGAGAGGCCCCGCCCTTGTGGTTAGTGTTTCTGTCTTACAATATTTGTATAACTTAATATAATCTTATACATTTCCCGCCTTAATTTGTATGTTTTTTATGCACCGCGTAACTAACTCTTATCGCTAATATCGCGTGAATTATTAGGTCGAGGATATCGGAGAGATAGAAGTGCATCTATGATCCACATTTGGAGCGTGGCATTCCTTTTAGAACCACGTCAGAGAGTTTAACCTTAATGTCCGAGAGGGGGTAGGTCTTTTAATGCGATTGTTCGGTGTGGTACAGCTAAGGGCTGTGGGATAAGTTTTTAGATACTTTACGTGTGATCTGTTTCGTAGGGGGGGGGGGGGGAGAAATGAGAAAAATTATATTTTGCGCTTATCATTTGGAATCGATTTTAGAGCCGAACATTTTCTGCTTTGTAAGCTGTTGACCCGAGTTGGCAGCTTCTGAGGCTTCTTTGCATACATCGATGTGTGAATGTTTCGCGCGATTCGTTGTAATTTTATAAGATGGAAAGTTGAATTGATTTTTCTTTCTATTTCCGAGGGGTAGCGGAATGTGTTTTATTCCAATTTTGATTTTTCCTAAAGAGTTCGATTTTCGTTTTGTAGTAGAGATTGTGAAAGGGTCGAATTTGTTTTTAGTAGATCGCGAGAAAAAGGGGCTATGATTTCACGACATTTTTAACACGATTTCCGTTGAATTTAATTGAAAACAAAAAAAAAGTACCGAGACAGTGTTTCGAGTTACGAGTGTTTTTCGGCTCGGATATAGTCTTCGTTATATTTTAATTAAGTGTCTTAAAAACTCCGGTTCTGAGGGTAAATATAAGTTTTGTTTTTGGAAAATTATGTTCCGACTCGTGAGAATGCGCCCGGTGGTGTGAGTTTTTAAGTGGACGGAGCGACTGTGGGAGAGTTTTCTCGTAGTTGACAAATGCTAATGCGAATTTTGGGATAGGGGGGGGGGGAAGAAGATATCATCCGTATAAGATGGAAGAGTTTAGACGTTGATTTTTTCCTAAAATGTTTACTAAGGGGTTGACTTTGGGCTTCTGGGGATACGCGTGGGCCCCGGAATATTTCAGTTACCGCGATTAATAGGACGCCACGTATTCATGTACGACACTTGATCGAGTCCTACATGATGAAAGTCTAAGAAGAGTGTCTTATAGGTTCTAATATCTAGTCGCGAAATTTTTGAGCCATTGTCCGCGAGTGCGTTAATTCGTTAATTATCGGTTATTGAGAATTGGGCATATCAATTATTCGAAACTTTGCGGATTTAGTGACGGAAAAATTTTTGCACATTCCGAATAATATTTACTTTTCGAAAATGTTACTCTCCGTGTGAGCGGGAATTTGAAGGAGAGAAAAAAAATTGTCGCAAGCGGTCCAGGGTACAGTACATACTACATAACGTGTACACACGCACGCACACACACACACACACACACACATATATCTTAATCTCGCGTTTGGTCGCGCCAGTCGAATTTTTATAAGTCGCGATACCTACGTACGTAAATAATAATTCGAGAAAACGCGAAGTAAAAATTACGTAAATCATTTCGACGCTGCGAAATCGAATCGTATAGCTAAGTAGGTACATAGGACGACTTACAAAATTCGCTACTTCACCGTTTGCAACACTCTCGAGTACGGGGCAAGTCTTAGTTTTCCCTTTCAACTTCCAGCTTCTGGCACACACTCGCAAATCGGAGATTCTCAGCTTCTCACTCGAAGGTATAACCTGCTCACGCGTTCACCGCTAGCAGGTCAGTCGTAATGCGGCGCTCGTTGCTCGATTAATTAAATTACTCGTAATTCGCGAGCGCCGTATCCGAAAATACCACGCAATAGACGAGTAAAGCTGAAATGAAACGCGACGTTTCAGCAACGTAGATGTCGATACCACAAACGGTGGGCAAGGAGGCGGTGAGTGAGTAAAACGGATACCTGAGATAACACGAGGCGATACATTGACAATGAGGTATTCGTCTGTAATCGCTATTATCTCCTCCTCTTCACCCCTCCCCCCCTTCCGGTATTATCGTAATTATTTTATACGTCGTATAAGCGAATTAAAGTTCGAAACACGCGTACGCACTCGGATTGAAGGATATTTACGACGGCAGACTGCGAGGATATGCTACTCGCTACGATATTTACAATTATTTAGATACTTAAAGGCGAAACCAAAGACAGTGCGGCGCCGCCGCAGCACACCACATGTCGGCGGTCTACACGCCGCAGTAACCGCTGCCACTCGGCCAATGTAAACCGAGTAAACAAAAGTCTCCGGGAATACGAACGGCGGCCGTAATAAAAGAATTCGACTCTCGGGTAGAGACAGAGTGTGATTTACGATTACGAGGCGAAGAAAATTCGATTACACCCCGGGGCGCGAGACGCCAGATTAACACTCGAAATCAATCGGTATGGCCGCCGCTGCCCACTTTAAAAGCTACCCATCTTGCGGTTTATGGTTATCAGACAGCTGACGGGTGTTCTCGTGATGCACACTACAGTAGCAGTTAATAGTAACAAGTAGTGGTGGTGGTGGATGGTGGATGGTGGTGGTGGTGGTGGTGGTGGTAGTGGTAGTAGTAGTAGTAGTAGTAGTAGTAGTAGTAGTAGTAACAGTAGTAGCAATAGTAACAGCGTTTTCTGTGCAATGCGCGCAGTGGGTAAACTCGGATCTGCACCACTTCTCCGCCAGTCTACCCTCAACAGTCTATTCGGTAACTGTCTACAATTAGGCGGGGAACAATTCATTGCAAGTACTTATGTACCTCTAATACCTCGCACCTACTCGTACTATAAAATACGAGTAATACTGATCGCCTCTCGTTCTTACTTTATTTTCCGTAGCTGTACATTTGGTGGGTTGGTCCGATTGCCGTGCTGCTGTTGTGCTTGCCACACTGATCAAGAAAATTGAGACGAGACGAGACAAGGAGTGTAAAAAGTGAAGTATCCGAGAGTTACGCGTGTTCGCGCTTCAGTAGTATCGAGTGGAATACATTTGAAGCCAAAAGGCTGCGATGAAAACGATAACGAATATATTTGTCATCGGCGCGCTCCGAACTTCGAGTATCCCCCAACCCGGTCCCACGTGAACCAACAATTAATCACACGACCTAACGTCAGCCCCGTTTTAGGCACAATCGGATACAGTTTTCATATTACGTAACTTACGAATATTCGACGTCTCGATCCTTTAAAGATCACTGCGGAAGCAGGGAGGGGAGATCCGTTTCGATAATTACAAATTTGAATTCGGTAACCCAAAAAACCTTGTTTTCGATTTACTCCCAAGAATTATCCGTAATTTTTAGGTTCCGCCTCCCGATGGTCTTTGAGAGGAGGGAGGTGTCGGAGTACCAAATTAATCGAAAGAAATTCGGCGTATTCGGAAACACGACATCTCTACGCGTACTGAGGTATATTTTCTATTAAACAGGGGGTGTTTCTCCCAGCATTTTTTCACAAAATTCCGACGACGCCCTTCGTTGTTACGCTATACGTACGTAGCGATACCAAATTTTCCGACTTGAACCGGTTTTCCGGCAAAAATCTATTTTCGAGATGAAATACGGATCGTTTTGCCAGAAATATTAATGAATTCGAGCCGAGGCACGTCGAGGAAGCTTTATTCACAAGACAAGATGGTAACGAACGAACAGCAAAAGCACGAGTACACGTTAAATAATTTTTCCATCAGAGTAACACGGTACAACTACACTAAATCAGTGCATGGGCGTCCGCAGAATTTTTTTATGAGGTAGCAAGAAAAAATGCCGAACCATGATTTTTGTATTTGAATTGAGATCAGCGAATAGTTCTCCATACTTATACATTATGTCTTTTTTGGGGCGAAAAAATTTTCGGCGAGCTTCGGCGTCGGCGCTGGTGCTAATTACTCAATTTTTCGAGGCGAATTCGAATCCGTTGTCAAATTTGAACTAGACTCATTTTTTGACCCATTTTGACAACATTTTCGAATTTATCTAGGAAACGAAGCGTCGCCGTCAATTTTGAACACCGAATTCGACCTCAGCGTGAGAAATGGAGCCAAAAACAGTCTATAATTCAAAATTTTTGATTTTTCAAATTTTGAACATTCCTCCATTTCTTGACTCATTTCGACCACACTTTCGAATTTATTTCGGGAACGGAGCGTCACCGCCAAATTTGAACACCGAATTCAAGCTCAACGTGAAAAATTGAGTTGAAAACAGTCTTTAGTTCAACATTTTTGATTTTTCACACTTTGAAAATTTCTTCATACTATACATCATCATATCTTTCTTGGGGCGAAAATATTTTCGGAGAGCTTCGGCATCGGCGCTGGTGCTAATTACTCAATTTTTCGAGATGCATTCGAATCCGTGTTCGTGGCCACTCGCAGAATTTTTGGGTGGGTAGCAAGAGAAAATGCTGACGACCATAATTTAACACTGATTTTGTATCTGAATTGAGATTAGTGAATAATTACATGGGCATGAGTCACTGACTGTTAACTGAAAAAACGAACATGGGTAGTCCCTATATGTTGACAAATATTAATAAACGTATTATTGAACGATTTAATTACACGAATCAAAAATATCCCTAAAGATGCACAAAAAAAAAAAAAAAAAAAAAAAAGTCGCAGTCGCATCCTCCGCTACCCTCTGCGGACGCCCGTGAATAGTGCTACGATATAACCGAATATACAATAGAAATCTTACGCTCAATTTCGCGGCTATCGAGCGACCCTCAATTAAAATACTTTGGCGTTAATGTTTTCTTCGGCAATTGAGAACGGAACATTTCGAAAACGCGTATTTTCGAAGCATCCGCGACTCGAGGTACGCACCTATTACTAAACAGTATTTAATATGGCACGACTAAACGCGTACACTCGACGAACCTTCGTATAAAAGTGGGAATCCGTGTTACCTACTTATTTCATTTCTTCAACGAGAGTATTAACAAGGGGAGGAGGTGAGAGATGGGGTTGAACCGCATCAAATCTGACGTTTTTGCAACATTGGAAGTCATACATATGAGGAAATGAGGAATGAAGAGATTATTCAAGGTACATACGATTCGGAATTGGCAAGAAAATTCAGTCGATGAAAGTCCGGTTTACCTACGTTTTCGTCAAAATAAATTTTGTTTCACATTCGTGTTTTGCGTTTAACGAACTGTTCGCCCGAAAACTGTGTAAGCAGACACGTAGCGTGCCCAACATGATGGGGGATACGAGTATACTCGTATATAAGGATAGGCGATGAAGTACTTTGCCGAATGGTTTGTTCTTGTTAAGAATTACCTTACGAGTCTGTACCCTACAGTACATTTCGAAAATCATTGGGGAGTGCCCCCGTCCCCCCGACGCTTAGCCACTGTGTGTAAGTAAATATCTCACTTTAAAGGTTACACGTTGCGCCTGTGGGAGAAGAGCGGCGAGGTTAACACCGAGTTTGTCCGCTGTTTCGCTAACAGATACCGCGCAGCGCAGATAAATATACTCGTATACCGCTAGTCGTCAAATCGAGACACCGCGAGATGTCTCATCTGTTCTCAAGGTTATCGGAGATGAGCCCTAATTAACATTATTCGAAAGAGTCAAAAACTTGCCAACGTTTGTACTTTCGTACAGGAAAAAGAAAACCTCTCGGAAGGGATTTAAAGGTCACCCACTGTACATAATACATTCTCACTGCGTAGATACTACCTACAGATACTTTTGATGAAATGTAATTCCGAGCAATCTTGACAGGGCAATGTAAAATGGTAGCCACACTATAGTTCTCTTACCGACGAAATGAGAGTTCGAAATTATTGTCGGCTACTTTTTCTGATCAAGTTGAAAACGTCCGCTAGTAGCGGAATTCTATTCCTCAGAACTTTTTGTCAGCGAAGTGAAAGTTCGTAGAGGCGAGTAATTCGAATAGATATATTTTGTACATAATTATTCGTCTCGTATTAAAATACGCCGGTAGTACTGGTAAGTTTTCACTGGACATTGTCTATCGTGATTTACTTAGCTTCGCGTTAGATTATGTAGGTAACTATAAGTATTATGAATCTAGCGAGTATGGGATCGATAAATCGAGTACAAAAGTTCGACTAAAGTCGTCTGCGAGAAAAGGATACCTAGGTATGAGACTTCGAGAACTGGGATCGTTCGTGAAGATGAATGGTGCACGATGGGAAATTGGGACGCACGAGAAATTTCCATCAACGCATCCACCGTGTACGTAAATAAAAAAGTAAAAATAAAAAATCGTAGAACATGAAAATGTAATTCCGGAAAATTAATCTACTGCAAAGCGATAATTAAGAGGGCGACACGCGGTTCATTATATTTACGCGAAACACCTTCGTTAGTTCCATCTTTTTAATCGCAACAACGGACGTTCCAATTTGAGAAATGAGGGGTGTACGACGAATAGTTGCAGTGTAGCGTAGCGTGAGAGAGTGTATGTATACCTACATATAGAAGTCTCAGTTTTTTCCAACCTTTAATATTTTCGCTTATTTCGCTGTTTCGAACGATTTGCGGGGAAAACGCATCCTGATATTTCGCCAAACCGCGCGTGATCTTCGGGTGACCCAAGATCGGAAACTAGCGCGTAATTTTGTTTTCACTCGAATCCCAGGGGTACTTCTAATGCTGGACAATCGGGTTGGCCACATGGCTCGAAGTATGCCGAATCACACTTTGAATACAGTCTACGTACTATATTACATTACCTACATAAAAAGAAACGTACAATATTTTCGATCGTCATTACAGGTAGTAAATTATCGAACTGCTGAGACTCGGACCGGAACCGGCACGCACCCATCGAACGAAACCGAAACCGCGTTTCACGAATCCTAGCACCGATCTACAAGTACGTATACTGTAGATCGGCGTAATTACGCTGGCAACCGACAATAAAAGACAATATGGCGACCACATTATTATGAGACCCGACCCGCGTATCCGTAACTTATAGGTACACATTTTTGTCGTCGGTCATATACCTGCTGATGGGCTGTGCTACAACATGCTACTTGGATACTGACTTAAGCGTGCGTGCCGATACGGCGAATAACGAATACGAACGTAAACCTGAAAAAGTACCATCTGTACCTACGATCTCTATTTCCAATCGATTTGCTGCTGACTTTTATTCGACTTATTGGGTGGAGCCGTAATCGAGATGCGCGTCATTTTAACGAATCTAGCGACTAAATCTCATACCCGCTGCGCGACACACAAACTATGATCACCATCTCCTACGAGTACGTGTAATCGAATCGTAATCGGCCGGCGACTGACGAGCTAATCGAGTTGGTATTAATTTATTAACAACCACATAGACATGGCAAGTTTTCAAGTTTTCAGACACGCAGTCGACGACAGGAAATTGAAGTTAATACGCCGCCCTCTCGCATTATTAATATTATTATTCGATATATTTTCGCATTTTTCACAAATAATGGCCATGATCTCAGGATGAGCCACAGTCACATACGTCTCCAAATGTATACTTCTACACGACGGGGTTTTGGCTTACGAATTCGTATGCGCCGGTTTACCGTCGACGCGACGAAGCGGCTGTCGATGTAGGAGCTTTTACTACGTCGCGGCGGCGGTGGCTACTTGTACTTTGTACAATAGGTAGGCGAACAGAAAAAGCACATACCTCGGTCAATTCCGAATCTTTGGATATTTTGGTAAGTAAAGCGTCGTCATCTCGGTCGGCAAATACGTGAAAATTTGATAGCCTCAAGAGATAGAAAAACACCACAGTCGACCACGCGGACATAACGCCGGCCGGCATCTCGTCGAGCGTCTGAAATACCAGAGTACTCCTCTAATTCTAAAACGAATCAACGAGGACGCGCGTGAGATGGCATTAAATACGAGTACGAGTTATTGAACACATCCGTAACGAGAATTTAGAGGAAAACCGCGAAAACAAAACGGAAAAACGAAAAACGCGAAACGCAAAGAATATGAAACGAAAAAATCGTTAAATTTCGCGAAAACGACTTGCTGAATAACAGCGCGATGACTATGACACTACAAAATACTGCGTGCGCGGTTTGCGTTACTGCGATACTGGACAGGGGACAGGCAGGCACTAGGCACAAGAACGCCAACGCGAACCTGACCGGCAGAACTATGAACTACTAACGAGGTGTAATGGTAACCGTAAGGCTAGGTGAGTGCAAGCAGAGGGTACAAACAGCATGATAGAAAGGGGACTGGTGGCGGTGAAGGCGGCGAAGGCAGCAGCAGTAGGGACGACGAAGGATAAGTAAGGCGAGACCGAACCGAAGGGTCTGGATGACGATGACGGGATTTGTCGTTCACGATAAGCAACGAGCATGGCAGCACGAGCACCGAACGCACGAACTATTGAGCAGTATATAAGCACCGTCTCCCCTCCAACAAACATCGACGTGCTGCACGTGGCGACGCAGCTACCGCTCAAAAAGCAACTTCTACACAGCAACACAACCGGTAATCGCTCGATGTCGATTCCCGCTTTTTCTCTCCTCCCCAAAAGTCTAATCGTTGTCGTATTTTTCGCCAGGAGCTACGACGACAATACTCAGAATTTCGGTTCGCCTTTGCGTTTGTTATCCATCGTGTTATGTTTTGAGAATCAATGTTTCAATCGATAAAATCTACATCCAGCGACGAGTGTTGATATCATTCATTCTAGATTCTAGTCGGTATACATTCGTACTACTTACGGGTAAAACGACACAGATAATCGTGAAATTGAATGATCGAAAACGAAACGTTTTTCTTCCTTCGATCGTCCGCGCTCTTTTTTCCGTTCGTGAACTGAAACACAAAAGCGAGCTGCGTGCCTCATTCCTTCGCTTCTCCTTTTATTATGTTGGGATATCACTCAACGCGTCAACTTTTTTAATACGTACAGCGGACTGGGATTCCAGAAGAAAGACCGATCGATCACAAGGAAGGGCCGCTCCTAAACCCAAACATACGGAACGGCTTTCCTATAGTTTCATTCGTTACGATCAGAAAACGATCAAATGAATGATCTTGTTCGTTTGAGCGATCATTCGCAAGGGAGGGGGGCGTACCCACTTTCTTGATAGTCTGGATATGGAGTCGAGGAGGTACGGAGTACGTGATTGTTTCAGTTCTCATCCTGGTTTCAGTGTCCATTTTCCTAACGAAAGGGGCGAATTTTACCGAGCAACCCTGGGCACATCAGAATGTAACGGTTGGAGGTGGAAGTAGCGGCCGTAAAAAAATTGCTTTCCTTAATTGAATTTTTTTGTCAAGCCTCCGGGCATTTACGCCATACCAGGTAAACGCCATCCCGTCCACGAATATCATCGTTAAACCGTAAATTCACTAATGAACGTCCGACTAGAATTCCGAATAGAGCCGTAATTTCACTACAGTTTTTCCAATACTCGTTACGTTTACACGCTCGAGCTAAAGCATTCCGCCGTGCACGGATGGAACAAGTCTTTACAAATCTACGAGAAAAGAAACATCTACTTTTTCTCTTCTTCTCTTCAACGTCCGGCTATGTAATTTACAATATTTCGCGCCTACATTTTCAACATCAGACATCAACTTGCAGTCGACTGGAATACATAATAATATACCTATATGTATAATATTACCAACAGTGTTTCGCTGTCAATGTTAACCCGTCGAGTATTTCAGAAACTTCGCATTGTGTAACACGGCCTTTCATAGAGCTTTTTCATAAAAAGCGCTAGTCGATAAACCATCGACATGCGTTCCAGTGCTGCCAGCCGTACGAATAACTCCCTTCTCCCTACGCGTACGGAATTTTGGGCTTCCAAGAAAATGTACGGAATACGGAATTCGTTATTTTCATCTTACCTCTTGGTTGTTGGTGAATAAAAATACAACAGTTCGCTGATATTTACATAAATTATCGGTAGATACCGGCAACAAAAAATAGAAAAAACAGCGATACCACTTGATACATTATTCGAATAGTCGGGCTTGTGCTCCAGAAGTTCGAATCAGCACACCAACTGTTCGTCATAGTGTCTATACATACATATAGACTATGCTGAATGATAAATAATACGTGATAGACTATATTAAGAGACAAAATTGAGGTGTCTGGACGCGTACGGTTTTTATTTACAAAATTAGTATTATCTATGAAATGTTGCTGGCTGCACTGTGCGTTACGGTGGTAAAATTTTTTGCTTTTTGGGCGCGAATCTGCAGTTTACCCCGTTTTGGATGGATTCTTGGTATACATAAATAATAAACAGACATTAGTGTGTCAACTCAAATTCGACGGAACGTTGAAAAAATTGGTACGAACGGCCGTAATCGAAGATGAACATACAGGAACCTATATTGTTTTACCTCTATGACATTAGCATATTTTGCACGATATTGAATCTTTCATTAAAAGTTGTAGTTCATTCCTTCGAATTTTCTTATTTTCATTTTCAACAAATCTTCGTATAGAGTAAAATATCATTTTTAAGGGGGGAGGGAAGAATATCAAAAGTTTTTCAAATCTAAAAAAATGAGGTATCATATGTTTGAAAAGTGGCACTCTTGATCGTTAAAACGTCTTGCGTCACCAGTGATAAAACGTAATATTAATTCATAATTAGTAAATCGTATTTTTCAACATTTTTTCTATGTTTGTTTCTATCAGTACCAACACTAGCTTCGGCGAACGTTTTACACAGCTCGAAAAGTCATTACGCAATAACTGTTTTCAATATGTTTTCAGACACAATCAGCCATCTGTAATCATAACGAAGACAAACCATTTGCATAACAGATCAATAATATATGGACTCTTACATAAAATAATACATCAGCCATTGGAATTTGCTTTATTCTTTCATTAATTTCCGAGTGGAAGAACCGAAATTTCTTCACCATCACGTAAGAAAAGGTTCCCAGATCACGCTTGTTAAAGAAACATTCTTGCACTCGATCTACGCGAATTTTTTGTTATGACTTAATTTTTTACCGAGTTACATAAGACATCGGTACCTACTCGAAAAATGTCGCTTCTTCGACGATTTTAACGCTTAATTACCATTAATTGTGATTCAATTCCGCGAGTAAGTTATACGTTCAGTTCATTATGCTTTCTCTAACGAAATGTTTACGATCTGCTCTGATAAGTTTTTTCAAAAGGATGTTGCAGCTTCGTCGGCAACGGGTAAGTTTTCTTCTACATATTTTTTCTATTCCTACTTTCTCAACTTGAAATGATTATTACGAAATAATACTTCAAAAGTTATAAAATTATAATGCATTTTTTTCCTTTTTAAATAAACTTTTAATTTTTAATCGTTTTTCTCTACTTACTTATTCGTACGTGTATTTATTTATTTAGACCATATAAACGGAATAAGTAGATACCTACGCATTAGGTAAGTAGAGGTAAGTAAGTACCTAGATGGTAAGCGGTGAAATTACACGTGGTCGTTTTCATTCTCCATCTTCCCGCGTAAGACTTCGGGTTTTGCATAGACTTCGAAAGAACAATGCCGATTTTTTCAACGTTCTTTCTCTTTCTGGACTGTCGTAATTTACGTGCACGACTCCATACCTGGCGCTTAAGTAAAACAAAATTATTCGTTCACCTAAGAATACGTATTTTTTGGATGCAATATTCATTGTAATCTCTGATAAATTAGTAAGGACCATAGACGTAAATGAGGAAAACCGCCTCCTCCACTGGAAAAAAAAAAAAAACCTACGCCCGAGCTTGAGGCTTGAGAGGAGCTTCGACTCACTCGGAACATTTTTAAAATTCAATTTTATTTGATGTTACATAACGCTACAGAATTTTGGCCTGGTAAAAGAAGCGCACAGGTTGCCATTTTTATAGCTGACAAAAATTGAACGGTTCATCACAGGAGCAGTATTCTCGAAAAGTTGTTACGGTAACCACTCATAACACCTAGTCCCAAGGTGGTGTTATGAGTAGTTATGAGATGTTATCCAACACTGCGGTAAATGGGTAACAACCGGTAACAACTCATAACAACTTTTTTATAACAACGGTTGTTATCATAACATCGCATAACAACTTTTCGAGAATAGTGGTCCAGGAATGTATTTCTTTCTCCAAATAGCTGCCACAAATCGGAGTTTTAGAATTCGACTCGAGAACTGGGATACCTATATACAGTCTTTCTTCTCGTATAAATAGATACATATTAATACCATATTTCTGCATTACCTGCAACCAGCTAGCCATTCAAAATTATCGAGCAGAGACCAAACATGATAGCCAATCACATTACATTTATGTTCGTGGACGGCTGCGAGTAATTCCTTCAAGTAGGCCTTTAAAAATATAAATAAATAGGTAAATAAAATAGAAAAACTGAAATAGAGCTTACTGCAGAGTAGAATACTATTTTTGAATAAATATATTCCAATTATTATGTCAGAAGTGAAACTATGAGAATTCAAAAATTAAGGACCCATAACTTTGCTGATTACACTTGGACACTAGAATTAGAATAAATACGATGATAGGTACGACGATTTATTTGCTGATGGACGACTCCAAACTCGAATATAATATATTTTTCATTACTCACTTTATGAAAATCAATTCTACCAGTATCATTCAAACCTCCATCACAGTCACAGAAACCATTTTCAGTAATGTAAACGGGAGGATTGTCGTATTCGTTCTTTATCCAACATAATATTTCTCTGAAGCCCCACGGTACAATCTGAAGCAATAATACGAAGATGCTAATGAGAGCAATGTCGCATTAATCATCGTGTAACCCTACTCGTGAAACCGTGAAACATTAACAGCGAACGATCGAAAATAAGAAGATTTTGCCACTGTCGAGGTGTCGAGGATCGAACCCCAATCGTGGACACACTGGTTTCTCCGCACTAAATCAATACTGTACCACGCAGAGCATCTCGTAATTCGTAAGAAGATGGCTTATTGAGATTAACAGCAGATTACGATTGGCCACCATTAACGCAGCTATTAGAGAGTTTACCGAATTAAAATTTTATGTTGTTGGACTTTATTCGAGCCTTCTCATGCAATGCTTACCGTGGAACCTAGGCCGGGCCGCTCGAATTCCACTAACATTCCCTCTTACTTCCGAGTAAATGTGTGACCCCTACCCGATTGCTTCACTTCACTTGGCTGGTAAACACAATGTCTACCTACATAAGTTTTACCCATATCATGTACATCTTGTTTATCTTTAAGCTTTCTTCTTAACAGAAAGTGTTTTTAAAAAGCACTCTCCGGCTTCGCAAGTTCCTTTATCGGGTAAATGTACAGACAAAAAGAAAGAGAAAGGCAATAATTAGAAGTTATCAAACCTTTTACGATTCGAATTCTACACTTCGACCTGCTTAATTTTGACGCTACCTAACAGATTAACTATAGGTACACGGTTAGTGATGTTTACTAAAGAACAGTGGGCTAAGCCAAAGTAATTGTGTTTGAACCTGCACAACAATGTTATCCTGCAAGCAGTCCTAAACCTATATTTTGCATCAACATACACTGTTACTCGATGAAACAGACATTAGTTATGTTCAAAATGACAACGTTACCTATTTTGCTTCAATTTTGTAATAAGATACAGTCTGGCTCTCGACGCGAGATGCATGTGAATCGAAGGGCTTCGGAAAAAAGAGAATCTGACTGGGTTCGATAACACGGTTAGGTAACTAGACCTAGGTACATATTGATTAATTATTATTATGGGATTAGTAAGCCAACTATTATATCGATTTTAGTGTCCATTTTGGAGTGTGAGTGAACTTGTTATATTCCTTTTGTAGGGTGTGCCAATTCACTTTTCCTTCTTCTGTATTCCAGAGCGCTTTCGGCTGTTATGCCATCACACTGATTGATGATGGCATAACAGCCGAAAGCGCTCTGGAATACAGAAGAAGGAAAAGTGAATTGGCACACCCTACAAAAGGAGTATTATACCGATGTATTCTTTTAATAATTATTGAAATAAATCCTGGCCCTAATCAGACTCTTGTCATAAGTGGAGAAAGGGAGGGGGGTAAATCTAAGTTGCCACAGGAAGCAATACCGCCATTTACCCTTCCTCCCAATTATAGCCTCAACTTAAAACACTGCGCATCGCCTGGGGTTCCGAAAATGTTGTGCTAATGATGAAAATGTTCCGGGTAAAGGATGTATAAGACTGTAACTTTATCGGATCTTTTTTTCATAACGTCGTAAAATGTATTTAGTCACAAAATCACTACGAAGAGCAGAATTGTGACGAAGCGTAGGCAGGTGTACGATATTTCAGAGGAGTAGTGCGTAAAACATGGTAGGCATTTAGTAAAAGCCTGTCGAATCGTCTACAAACAAGAACTACCCTCTAGAGGGTTGAATATAATTGTAAATGGGGTGATTCTTCGATTCTAATTTCAAGAAAACTCTCATTTAAAAATAATTCGCACTATCCCCAGTTACAGATTTACAAATTTTACCGCAAAACATACCTTACTCCAGTGAGCTCCAGTCGCTGGCCAATTCTTATCAATTTCAACGATGACGTTAGCATCTCGAAATTTCGTTACAGTTCTAACATTGGTCTTATTGTTAGATACTAACGCCGACGTATAATGATTTATAGCCATAAAATCGTAAGAGCCTGTTCGATGAATTCGAAAGAAATTAGTTACACCGCAAAAACAATCATACAAATCTTAAATCACGAGTATAACCGAGAAAATCGTTGTAGACCGAAAATAACCTTTTATTTCGTCGATTTCCTCTTTGGTAAAACCAGGGAGTTTAGATCTGATTCGTCCTTCTTTTTTACTTTTTTCATCGATAAGTTTCCTCATCACTGGAGGATAATCACCCTCTGCACTATAGATAGGATGAGCGCACCAACCTGTCTAATAGGAAATTTCCAAATACGTTAACGCTGCATTAAACACCCTAATTGTTACAAATCTTCGGTGGCGCGTTTGACACCTCGTATGTGCAAAATACAACTTTTACTCATTACCTCCACATACGAGGTATTTGGAGCCAGATTTAGAAACCCATGCACATAGGGAGGTGTTATATAGCTTCCTCTAGCGAACAACATTGTAACTAAGCACAGACGAGGAATTTCATTCGACGCGCCCGTCAGAGACGAATCCAACATAACCAATTAGTAGGTGTTAAACGCGCCACCGACGAAACGGAAATTAAAACGAAAACACTAATAAATAAAATAAAATATTGTAACGATATTCGCAACAAGAATGCATGAATTATGGAATAACGACGTTTATTCCACACGAATACACCATAACACTAAGCACAGTAGTGAAATCACTTTGAAAACACAGCATTATTGCATTAGAAACTTAGACGGTACGGCGACAGCCAGCGGCCTTTATATACTCTGACATTATCGGCAAATCTCCTTATCCCACCTCGATATCGATCTTTTATTCTGTTACTAGAATTATGTCGATCGTTCTTCAATTACCTCAAACATTCGGGAGCGTTCGCCACAATATGTACATGTATATAAATATAAATAAATAGATAACAGATACCGTGAACTGCTGAGCTCTGAGGGCTGCTTCTTTGTCTTCTTCAGAGTTGGTTTTCGGTTTGAAGAACCAAGCAGCCACAATAATGGATACTTTACCTTTGAAATAAACTCAAAATATCGTAAGATGCTTATCACACAATAATCTTAAAACCATCCAAGTGCCAAAAATAAAATCTGACAGGAAAGCGAAAAAACGAAAACTATTTTTTCAAGGCCGAACGCGGTTAAGATTTTCTAAAACCGTTTACTGCGATCATTCGGATGGATTTTTGTGGCCAATAAGTAGCTATCAGTACACCGAACTCGCATCCGTCAAAAAGTAATTTATTTTTCCCCCTGTGAAGAGTGGTACCTGGATGGTTTTAAATCAGCTTGTAGTATGTATATTATTATAAGATATACATATAGAATGAAAATGATCTCTTAAAGAAGATTCTCAATATTGATCTCAAATAAAAGATAAAATATGCGCATCGCAGGATACAGTTGACGTATGCAAAATTTTATCAAACAAACGTTAATATTTTCCCATCAGTGATCTATGGGGCACATTTTTTTTATGAGTCCATGAAAATTAACCGCAGAACATTGACCGCGAATAATTGGGCGCAGATGAAAATTGCCCGCGGGTGACATTTGATTTTTTTTCTGTAAGCCTATATATTAGCGTTACCCGGAAGACATCACGAGGAGGTTTTAGATAAACAAGGAACACGAGGTCTTTGCGAAGCGCAGGCATGGTTGGATACTTCCTGCGTCCGTGATTAATGGTCCTCTTTAAATGATCTAATCGTGGAAGTTAAGTAACAGCTGACTGAGACGCCTCAGATAAACACTGAGCCAGTACATTTGATGAACCTTGAGTACTACTGACTGCTACGTCGCGAATCTTATTTTTCAGTTTTTCAGCCTCAACGTTTGTTGCCTTCGCAATATGATTGCGCTTATTTACAGTTCGTACCACTTCATCATTCTCCGTGTGTACTTGACATCGGCAGCAACCTTTCTCCTTGCGGTCGCGTACACAAACCCACTGGGTTACCCGATTGTCAGTTATGCGATCCTTATAAAATAGGAAACCATCGTGCTCTAATTTCGAGGTATTTTTCTCAGAACGAACAAATTCAAGGGACATTATGAACTTAACGCAGGTTATCTGTATTTCAAACTATTTTACCTTTTCATTTTCATTTTATGCGGTGTAAAGTAAAGGGATAAGATTCGCCGCGGTGAATTTGTCAGCCTGTGGTCAATTATTCGCGGCCAACTTTCTTACTGTCAATTGTTCGCGGTTAATTTTCCTGCTCCCATTATTACACATTTACCACACTCGAAACCAAAAAAATAAATTTTTGCTTAAAAACGAATTTTTTGATGCCGCTCAACTACTTGTGAGACACTGATTTCGAATCTGATCGCTGAAAAATTAAGATATTGTTTCAGAGATATTGCGCACACGTTATTTTCATATTACAATGCAACTTCTGAGTTCCATTTGATTTGACGTGATTTGTTTTGCTCTACCTTCCTTTGAAACATCACGATCGATACAATCAAACTCGTCAGTCTACATTCAAAATCCTACTCTTTTTCGACACGATAATACGGTCAAATCTGATATAAAAGTCAAATTACGAAGTCGATATCGACTTTCGGAGATAATTCTACGTCTAAATCGATGTAAAATTCAATCCAAATGACGATGGCGACATGTAGTAACTCGACTCCGTATAACATTTTCTACTACAGTCAAGACCAATGTAGGGTCGAAAAAGTGACGGATACTGCGTGTCGACACGAGTGTTTTTTTTTTACGAGAGATGGCGGGATGCCTGGTGTGGCCAGTGGATTTCTTCCAGTTCTGCCAAACCAAGTACCCACGAGCCAAATGAGGCGTTCAACGCCAAAGATTTCACCTCGTAGCACCAGTGGTCAGAAGCATATTCCAGTTTTCCATTTGTTCGAAATTTTCAAACATTTTTACCCTCGAGTGATGATAAAATACAAGGTGGCACAAAATTCGGTTTACTTCTACCATGGTGGCCCAAAAAGTCAGCTAACACTCTCTATTATTAGCGAACCTGGTGTAAAGAATCCGAATTAAGAACCTAGGGACGGTCTCAGCGTGTAGTTACTGGGGTATGTTCTCATCAGTGAAGTGTTTACCTATTAGGAGCGGTTTCAACGAGTAGAAATTTGTAACGATTTTAATACAGACTTTCGCATCAGTCTTGTCTTTAATTTTTCATACGTGCAAAATGGTAAACTGACTTTTGGGCCATCCGCGGTAGATGGCCCACGGCCACGTTCAATGTCGCAAATTAAATTGCCGATTCGTTCAGTTTCGGTAAATAATAAGGTACCTATATAGGCAAAAATAAGTAGACTAAACCTATGTGCTATACACGACAACACTGTAAGTATACTAAAACGTTGTTTTCTAATACGAAACAAAATTAATTTCGTTAGGTTCATTACCTTGTTGCTGAGCTTTAAATTCTTTTTCATACACCCGGTACGCCCTAGCGTGAGCTTTTATCATAATGTGATTGGCGATGTAATCTCCGTCTAAACATTCGAGAGACAAATATGGAGCGTACCTGCGATCTACCAATCCATGAACTACTTCTGTAGGTTCGTTGATGGTGGTCCACCATTTTACCTATAAAGTTAATAACTCGCCCGGTTTCATTATCGATAGACGCAGTATTTCTCTGTCTTATTATACACACTCGAGTACCTAATAGAGGTGCCTCTATTCCCTGCTGCCTCCACGAATTGTATCGAAGCACTAACGAGCACTGTACAACTCATTTTTTAGTCGTACAGTAGATGTATTTATTTACTTTCAACGTAAGTATAAAGTTACAGAAGGCATCTTACCCGATCTCCAAACGATTTAAACATCAGTCTAGCATAGTCCGCAAAATAATCGACCATTAGTGGATTACACCAACCGCCAATATCTTGAAGCTTTTGCGGTAAATCAAAATGGTACAAGCACGCCTAGAAAAATTGTAATAACGTATTTAATGCGGGGTCAAATCGTCGTCTCATTTACGTCGTATCTTAGGTACAGCAGCGGCCATTGGCTGTGATGAATTCAGGGAGCAATCTTGAGAAAAAGGGGCAACAATAAACGAATTTCTTCCGGGGCCACAAAAATGTATCGAATTAACGTCGTACAAAATTTACCAGAATTACTTATTCTCCGTTTTCCGTGGGGCAAAATAAGGTCGAATTTTCCATCGAGTTACATTTTCTTTACTGGCCGTCTAAATACACTTCTTTTTGTTTTGGAAGCATATTCGATCTCATCAGCAGAGAGTAGGAAAGCTCGCATAAAGACAGCGTACCTAGCTAGAATTCGTTCGTGTACGTACCATAGGCTGTATGCCATTGCTTCTCAATTCGTCGATCAAGTTATTGTAGTAATCAATTCCAGCTTGGTTCACATTCGTTACAACCCCTTGAGGTAAAACACGACTCCAACTAATAGAAAATTTATACGCTGCGAACTATAATGAAAACCATCCATTATTCGGACTGATATTATGTAAAATAGGTAAGTATCATATCAGAAACAGCTAGGCTACAAACTAAGTTTGAAAGCCTATCAAAATACAAGTGACGAACAGCATACCCCAATTTCTTTAATTATTCGGACATCTTCTTCGTATTTATGGTAAGAGTCGCAAGCGATATCAGCGTGCGTACCATCTCGTACTAATTCGGGTTGCGTGTGCAGCAGTCTGTCCCAAATACTTTCACCTTTTCCTAAAATTCGTAATAATATGAGAAATAAAACAAGGGGTGGGGTATAGTAAGCGAGAGTAAAATCGTACAAACCGGAATAGAGCAAATAAGTACATATGTAAGTAACTCAAATTCATTTCTAACACTCTGTCTGTATCAAACACATTTAAGAACTAACAGCGACCATTAGTCTAACGAGTCTCATTCGTCCATGCTACCCGAAAAATTGGTGAAAAATCATTCTCGTCAAAATTCGACTACTTCGATTTCAGTTCTTCGCTGCGAGATAACGTCTCGAAATCTCGTCGCTCTACCGACTAGGTAGGTAGAGGGCATACACAGTTTTTTCAATGATATATAAATATAATCAGATTACAAAATATTAATTTAATATTTTGAAATGCAAAGATGACACAGGGGGCACGTGCGACAAGCGCGTCAACATTCTTCCTTTCTAAATCTGTAAATAAAATCTGTTGGCATATTTATCGGCGACGTCTACTCAAATAACAGCTCATTACGTCTGGGATTAGATAGGTAAAGTAGACCAAGTGAGTACGTCATTTTCAATAGAAAGAATAACTATAACTCATAAGTAGGTACGTGTCTACGATTCAAACTCGCTGTCATTACATTCTTGAACAGACCGTTAAGGTTCCTCTTTTCTTTATCGAACTCGAATCTCGGCCAAGGAATAGGGAAGTTATTTCGTATCATCACCGGGAATGACAACGGACTAATTCGGAGACAGCAAGAACTGGAACAGTTCCTCACTCAGAGAAGACAGATGTAGCTCTCATCTCACAAATGCATCTCACTTCATGGACATTCGTCAAAATTCGAGGCTACAAACTCCTCAGCTGTCCCCAGCCTGGTAATCGTTCCGGAGGAGAGGTGGCTATTCTGCTGCGTAGCCACGTCCCTCATCCAACACGGGATTCCCACCAGGTGCCTGGAATCACGGTCCAGTTTCTCTCGCACCATCTGACACTGGCGTCAATATACTGTCCACCGCGCTTTCGACTCACGTGTAACGACTTCTGCAGTGTATTTTCTCAGCTTGGGGCACGATTTATCCTCGGAGGAGATTTTAACGCCATCGACAATCCAAAAGGACGGGAGCTCCTGAAAGTCATCGATTCTACTAACAAAGAAGTTGCAACTTCACGAAAGCCCAATTACTGGTCAACAGACCCGAACAGCCTTCCGGATTTACTTGGTTTCTATATTTTCTGCGGAATTCCAACATCACACATCTGAGCAGAGAATATCCTCGATTCAACATCCGATCATGTTCCAGTCCTACTGACTCTCAACTCCATAACTGTTCAGCGGCCAGTCAAGCAGCAGCTTCTTTACTTATAACAAATATCAGC
The DNA here is from genome assembly GCA_031841125.1 of Acanthococcus lagerstroemiae. Classification (NCBI taxonomy): domain Eukaryota; kingdom Metazoa; phylum Arthropoda; class Insecta; order Hemiptera; family Eriococcidae; genus Acanthococcus; species Acanthococcus lagerstroemiae. The sequence continues at coordinate 629,620 of CM063114.1, forward strand.
TAACTGGGACTGTTCCGAGCTAATAATAATCTGCATGAAATTTCTAATAGAAGTCGTTTCGTATAATTTCTCGTCCTCCAAATACAGTATTATGCAATCCTTGCGAAGATATGAAAAATAAAATAAAATGAATAACTATAATTTACACGCGCGTCGACAATTTCATTCAAATGGGGACCGTCGAACATAACCTACACGCCAGTAAATACTTCATTCCGAACTTCGACCCGTCCACCAATTTTTGAGGAACAATAATTATTATAATACGAGTACTTAGATTTAAAAAAAAAAAAAAATTGCGATAATACTACGGCAATGTGATGAAATATTCTACGGCGTTTGTTAAAAATATAGTGGCCCACTGACCGCCGGCATTTTATTCTTTCATTTTTCAACGTTCGGCATATTATTGTTTCTCCTACTTTTTTCAATCTTCTCGCGCTTCGGAAGGTCCTCTATCTATATGTTTCCCCTTTTCTGTTGTCAAAATTTCGTCTAACAGTTTCGTCCTATTGGTCCTATTTATATTAACGGTTAAAAGAATTTCGATAAAGTCTTAATGCAATGCCGAATTCCAACTTAGAATAACAGCACGTATAGGTGCAAATGTTCACCATTTCTTTAACTAACTCGTAATCGAGTACAGACAGTTCATATATTATATATAGCTCACTTCTACTATTTTGGAGGGATAACGAAAGAACCGGAACAGATGCCACGAGGCAGTGTCGAAGAGCGTCACTCGTTCTACAGCAGAATAAATTAATACCGACGATAGCAGGTATCAACTTCTAAATGAACTAGTGTACGTGCAATCGTCGTAAGACTTTTTTCCTATTCTAACAGAAAGATAAATACGCGAGAAATGTCAATGACACTAAGCAATTACATTAGACTAGTGAATCTACACCATATTTGAAGATTCACTAGTTGCGGTTGGTTGTCCAGTATTATTACATCCGAATCTAAAGCTAAATATGGTCGTAAATTTACCCTATTTTCCTTTTCTTTGGCGCATTACGCGCGAGATTACAGAAAGCAATTTTCTGTATTCGAAGCAGTTAAACAAGGACGATTATCTGATACCTATTCGTTTGAAATTCGAAAAAGTCGAAAACACCGAGTGCACCTTTTACCCCTTTTGATAAGCAGGCCTGGGAAAGATCATAATAATAATTACGATTGAAGAATCACCAAAAATTATTCATTACATTCGTAATCCGCATGATCCTATTTTTTATTTTATTTTCCTAATTCCTATAATGATTGAAAGTTGTGATCTAAAGTCAAAAGGATTACAAATTAACAATCTTTCTCACGACGAGTGATCCTATTTTTCTAATAAGTATGATTTCTAATTCAAATCCGTGATCTTTTTCAATTTTTAAATGATCCGCAGACTACGATCTTCGATCACTATGGATTCATAATTTTGCTCATTCCTACTAAGTAAACGTGTACGATGTATGTAGATTTCGGTATATATACTCGTATAAAACGCGGTAGGCTCGAGTAAAAATTTCAATTTTTGAATAAAAATAACGATATCTTAAAAATATGAAACGGATAACACCGCGAGTATTTACCATCTTTATCCCACGCTCCTTCGATCTGGAAAGCCGACGTCGAAGCTCCAAAAATCAAACTATCCGGAAATTTGTACATTTTCCTGATCTCTGTCGGAAATATTTAAAACATCAGGTTTGAAAAGCAGTTCGCGGTGTAGAGTTCAAACAGTATGTTCGAGTACTGACACGATAGAAGTTTGATACACTACCTTCGAAATAATGAACTCGTTGATAATGAATTTCACAAGAAAATTCCCGTCAAAGGACACGATAATGTGATACGATTCCAAACAGATAGTATTCGGCGTAAGGTGCAAACGGTAACGCTGCAGTTATTGCTGCTACTCGCCATTGGCGGCGAGTCTGGGTAGTTAGCTAGTAGTACTAATTAGTTCTTAGAAAGAGTAAGCGCGTTATTCCGTCATTCGCGAAGATAAGCGAGAGATATGGACACCTTTAGGCGCACCTAACGAACAAGGACGATACATAGGCTAAAATGGTTAATTACAATAATCAAAAGGGCACATTTATACCTTATGCGATCAAAAAGTATCGAGAGGAAATTTAAACAAGTTGTTTCGTTCACCCGACAACGATGTTATTATACTACGTCGTTATATCAATTCATTCGGTTAATCGTAATTCAACCATCTTAATATTCGTCTCTTAAGAGAATTAATAAAATGCGGTACAGCGGCGATAAAAGATATTTCTGTTGGGTAAAAAAGATACTTAGTCTATTGAAATATAGGCAAAACACGTTGTGATACGCATATATATTCCTTTGTTATTTGCACGCACTCGCAAAAAATATTAGTTTCTAGCGGCAGTGTCCCCTCTGAATTCTGACTGATGGCAATTGCCCCCCCCCTGTGTCTCAATGGTTCTGCCACCTATGCTTCGGTCGTAGACGCAACGTACTTAATTCGTCAGACTTCTATGATCCCACACTACGGCTACGCGTCAACATTCGAATCCGAAGCAGCACCGTGGCAATTTAGGGAAGTATTTCAACCTGACACGTTACATAAAAGATCGAAAACAAATGCAAAAAATATAATTAATATGACTGGATATTACGGAAATAAAACAATAATTATCGTGTTTTTCCAAAGAGGCGCTCTTGTAAGGCATCTAGCCAGTTTAAAATAACGTATTTTAAATATTACTAGCAAGAGAGAGAAAAAAATCAAATACATAAATATATGTGCGAACAAAATTTGCTTTTTGATTAATCTGTAACGGCACAAAAAAAAAAACCGCCAAAGAAAATAAAAGTATTAAAATTTCTCTTAATTAATAATATGGCTAATTTAAAATGTTTTATTTTCGAATAAAATTTTAATAATATAAAAAGAATACGCATCCGCGGGCTACTTGGCGTGACGTTGATGTACGACCCAACCGCCAGTAAACTGCCGAGCAAAATGACCCATGCGACGAGAACGACCTGCACGCAGAAAAAAAAAGAGAAAAGAAAAGTGTAAGAACAAAAAAATAAATAAAAAATAAAAAAAATATGAAGAAGTAACACCGACGTCTAACGATTACACTAGTGAGTGAGAAAATAATTATTTACAGAGAAACTTTTACCTTTGATTGGGCAACTACGCGTTTGAAAGCAGAGCACTAGTTCATGCCACCGATCTTGTCAGTAATTAATACGCGGTTAAATCGTTAAAAATGTCAAGCAGCGCTCGCTTTCTATAGAAATCATCTAAAGCATGCGACTTAGAAGCGAATACTTTCAAAATCCGAAGATAAAGGTTAACACTTATGATGCGTAATATTACAAAACGGTACGAAGAGTAGCTACGAGCATGTACATTGGCAACGGGGATAACTGTGCGATAGAGGAGAAGAGAATTAGTTTAAGCGCACGAATTGTTCCAATTAAAAGCTAACCTACACATACGAACAATAAAAATCTAAAGCAGTTCATTCCGAAAAATAACGGCGAGATTTCCATCTCTAGTACAGCAGCAAAAATTATGAAAAGCCAAAAATAAATAAATAAATAATAAATAGCTACATGAAATAAAAAAGTGTCACCGGAAAAATTTAAAATAAATTGAAGATTTTTCTTCGCTAATTTGTAGAGACCAACTACCACCTAAACAATATAAGAGTCAAAAAATTCCCGAGAAAGGGTTTTGTCCCCCAAGGACGTTGAAAGTACCCCAAAAATCCAGAATTACAAACTTTAAGAAGAAACTTTTGAGCCCAAATTGCATTATCAAATCCTACAAAGAAAGAAAAATAATAACAAATACGTAAGTACGTGCGTTAACATTTTTTATTTTGAAGCTCCTCCCGAAACGCTTTAAATCGCGATGGCCTTCCATAGTAGAATTTAATAAGCACAGGCCTCAAGTTAGTGGAAAATCATCGAACTTTTTACGCGTATTTTTCAGGTGGCACCGCACTAAATGGGTAGCAGGGATACTGATTAACCGCGAACCTTTTTCTCTACATCTGCACATATCTATTCATCGCTGGGAGTTTTTTCCTTCCTTTACAACTCCCGTCCCTTACATACTTCGTATTCAAGACTATAATTCCGATGTCTTATTGATTTCAGTCACGACATTCGTAAGAACTTCGTAAGTGTTGATTACCACGAATAATCAAATCGCGATATCGCCTGCGAGCAGAATTCAACTGTGATATTAGTTTCCCTGCAAATCTGAAACTGCGACACCTGGAAAAGGTGGAGGTCAGAAATTTCACAAGACACAATACGGATATCGTCTCACATTTTTAAAGGGGAATTCGTCTTTTATGACGATTAGACTGTAATTAGTAAGTTACGGTGTCTTTGGAGGGGAGGGGGCGAGGATCTCGGTGGGTGTAGTACGACTCACGGGTATATCATCATTTCATAAAGACGTCGGTAATCATTTATCATTTATCTTTGAACCCACGCAATACGTACATACATCAGTTTAACTGGCTTCATTTAGCACAGCCAGCACTAGTGCTCAGATTGGCTGGGGACCAATGTCTGTATCTTATTTTCGCCTTTGGATGAAGCCAGCAGCGGAGCTCAGACCGAAACTGTGAAATTATCGTTAGCTTCTATCTCCTTCCAGACGGCTAGTACTCGTGTGTACGAGAATGAATGTTACTCTCATTTTACCGATTTATCAACATTGTCGATTTTGAGCCAATCCTCTACACACGAATGTCACAATCAGCTAATTCGAGTCGAATCATCTTAATAGTGGATTCAGCAGCACGTAAGACCTAGAAAATGATCGACCACACATTTTGCATTTATTGACATCTTCAATGTTGAACCTCTCCCATCGTCGTAAACGCCACAATTTTCTGTAACAGTCGAATCATTAACCGAAGTACATAAGCTCAACACGATTTTCCGGGTCTACGAAACGATACTAGTACCGTATTTCACATTTTTGATACCTCTCTCCATAATAAGGTACCACAATTTTCAACTTTCAGGGAACCAATATCAAAACCAACTTTTCTGACACCTTGAAACCCTACCGCCGTCATCCCAATCCGATGATTCGGGTTAATGAAAGTTCTGCAAGTTCTACAATTGAAATTATTTCTGGCACGAAGAAAATACAAAAAAATGCGTTTTGAATTGTGCCACGGAGCGGGAAAAAATTCCAGGGACGGATAGGCACAAAAAGAGAGAAAAATTCGTTTGGGGTAGTTAGCTATCCTGTTCGCTGAAGCAGATGAAATCAAAAACTGTTATAAGTTCGACGTTTTTCTTAATGATACCTATTACCGTACAGCATTACGAAGGACCATTTACAATCTTCGGTTCAGGGTATTTCGGGAATGCTTGTGGAAAAACATTACGCTATCTGTTTTATAGAATTTAACGAAAACGAACTGGGTTGGGGGGGGGGAGGTAGGGCACGGCGCCACCGGAATTCTTAGGGAATTTTTAGGCGTTACTAAGAAAGATGAAACATTTTCAGCCCGAACTTTTTATATTTTAAGAAGTTCCGATTCTACTGTACTGAGAGGCGATTAATATTTTCTTAAAATAACTTCGCGAACCAATCCTTACTAAGCCTATAATACGGAGCAGTGATTTTTATTTTCTAAATTTACGAGTACGAAGTACACAGGCAACCGCAATCCGTAATTCCTAAGTGAACGTACATAACCCACAATAGTTTTAAGACAGTAACGTTTCCGGCACGAATGAAATACAGTATAAAATGAATAGAACTGAAATCGTCGAACGATGAAAGGAAATAATGTAGCTTGCGGAACACGATTCGCTTAGAACCCCTTTCTTTTGGCCACTTGGCTACTTGATCACTATTCGTTTCACTCGAGTCGATTTCCCTCGGTGCTTCATCTTCTGTCTATCTATCTGGAGAACACCCGAGTGTCTGTTTCTCTGTTTGTCTTGTCAAGCACTATCTCGATGTCTCGACTTGATTGGATTACCGAGTGACAACAATGTCCACGTATTCTTCAGAAGATTTCAGATAAGAAATCCGTTCGACGTAATCTTTTTTCCCCAACGAGTCAAACGGTGGATACGTTTTCAGCCTACGGAGAGGTTTCGTATTCTTCTCCCGAGCGCGGATGGTAGATAGAATTGAACACTTAGAAGATGCATACGGACGGAAGGTTACTTCAGTAACAATTCAGCGCATTCTTATCCCAGTATCCTAAACGTAGAGATGTACGTAGAACAAGCCTATGTCAAAGCGATATTAACCCAGAGCTTCCGATCACTCACTCGCAAGAGTCGTTACATTTAAACAATAAGGTAAGCCTGTAGGTCTATTATAGGTATGTACATCGAAAAAAATGTAAGTATTACCAAAGCGTTACAATATCATCGAATACATAGCCGAATAATACAGAACGACGTTGCAGGCGCATCGTTTTTCAATCGTTGGTCTTTTAGTTTTCTGCAAAAACTGGCTGCCACCAACGCCGTATTTAGGACTAGGTCCGCTACCAGTAAGGGGCTTCCACTAATGTACAAACGCGTTTTCTTCCCAATTAAAACTGGAAAAATAATTCGACGACCCATTTTTCGGACTTGCTAAAATTGCAGTAAGACAGAAGAAAAGGTGAAGGACCCGACTCCCGAAAAAGTGCACTCAGATGTTCTCGGAAACGCTGATACGTTTGTTTGTTCGTTTGTTTTTCGTGTCATACCCGTATAGCAAAAATTCGATGACAAAGGCCGAAAATTAAAATCAGTCTATCGAAAGCCAATACATGCTCGCTACAAAAGTTAAAGTACCGGCGGTAAAATATGCGGTCTATCACGAGTGCAGATCTTTTGTAGTCTACGTATTTTTTCATGACTGCTATCTACCTAAGTTGAAAGTGCATGAGTAGTAATGATGCACCGTAGAAAGGAAGACACGAATAATCATGAAGATGTGTGACAGAAGAGTAGATAACATCGATAGCACGTTGAAAGTACAGATATCTGTCTGTTTTGTGTAATGAAAGTGCATCTACACTCGAAAGAAATAATGCGTTTAAAAGTACATACTCGTATTTTTATAACCAAATTGCACGCAGTGAAGAGCACGCGCTATTTTTTTTTATTATTATTTTTTTTAGCGAAACTACCGATTTATTGGACACGGACGACGATGTTGCTCTACGCGTGAAATGTGGAGGACAAAATGGCAACCAATAACCAATAGTAAAAGAGATAAAGTTGGAAACTTCCGAGCAGTGCTTCGCTGTCGACGAAAAAGGGTGCCAGACAACTCGATAGCTCGGTCAGTTCGTGCAAACAATATGTTCGTGTCCGCACACGGACACGAACTAACGAACTAATTAGAATCTAAAATTATCAGAAATCCTAGACAGAAATTCCCGTAATAACTGCAGGGGCTCCGGCAAGAAGGGGTAAACGTATAGGGACTAACAGGTACAATATATGTGTCGAGAGGTTTATATGTACATCTACGTTGCGTTCTCGTCCTCAAATGATTGGTACTCGCTTAGAAGCAATCCAGACTGATGAAGCTCGGTTCGCGAGGAAACGGAAATATCGCAGTAGTAGAATGTTAGACGAGGACAAACCCGCACAATCCGAGGACAGAGACGCAACGGTGGAGAATCAGAGAAATCATGAACGCCGCACTGACGGACCATGGGTCTTCAGCCTGAAAAAAAGGAAGGACTAGAGAAATTTTTGGGTCGAACGCCGAGACAAATCCTGATCCGAATCACACAACGCGAGTGCGCATCGGGACCCGTAATGCATTGTGACGAGTGGCCGAGTCGTATAAATGTTCAACATCATTAGGATACCAAACAGCACACTGTAAATTACCAAGAAAACTTCGGGAAATTGAAAGAGGTGGCTGGATGCGAAGGTACGACGACGGCGACGATTCATTTGTTTTATTCCTTCGTGACGTGCGTACTGTTTAACGGTAGCTATGTGATTCTGTGATTCTTTGTCTGCATATACCTCTACAACGATATCGTTTTACACGAATGTCGACGAACATATTTTGGTGTGATCGTTCTCGAATATGAACTAACATGCCTACCTTGTAATCGATAATAGTGGGGCGTATGGCGATGCATGCATGCCAAATTGGGGCCTCGGGACACCGCATCCCCCATCCTGGGAATACCCCAATTGGTCCTGCGTCAGGATAGGGACGGGGTCGCCTTGAGTACATATATGTGCTATCAGTAGACCGCATACTACTCTTTTTTCCTCTTTTTCATTTTTGCTCTCAACCCGAGCCCTGGAATCCGCCATTTCGAGCATTACCTCAGGAACGTCGGGGAGACTGTTAGGGCTGTCTTAGCCCTCCCTCTTCTCTTCCAGCTGAAAAGCAGGCCTAGGTCAAAATGTAGAGAGTTGCTACGTGAGCCCGAACCCGGGAGCTCCGAATTCCGAGACCAGCGTGCTATCCACTCGGCAAACCAGATCATGAAAATGTTTGGTAGATCGCATATCGAACTGAACTCTTAATTTTATTCGCCATCTCGGTAGACCGCATACTGAACTGGTACCAAAATAAAACCCCTCTTCGTAAAGCGACAGATACTCGCGTAAAATACCTACGAGGTAAAACTACATCGGACACGTGTACATAAATATAATGAAAGGGCAGCCAGATGAATTTTTCAAATTCGCAGCAACCATCACCGCAAGCGATGCAACCGAAAGCAAACGTTTAGCCGGCGAATTTGACGAAACTTGCTAGGAAAGAAACCGACATAACTACAGAATTCGTCGAATTCGCTGGCCTGCAAAGTAATATCAGCGGGTTTAGAAGAAAAGAATAACAGCTTATAATATTCGACGGTGCTTTCAAATTGAAGAGAAGCGAACAGTAGCGAATACGAGTAAAGCTTAGAACCAGCATAGACCACCAGTAAATTTTCAAGACATTAAAATTGTATACCTATTTTAGGCGGATGAGTTAGGACGACAATCCAATACGACTTTGGCGTACTGTAATCACAAACAAATTAATAATATTTATACGGTAGCGGCTCGACACATTAAATATAATTACTAAACTACGGTTAAAAATAAACGCATACACGAGTAACCTAATTTTCTGTTACCGCAAGTCGTATCAGAAACGACTAGTGACCAGTCAGTTACAATCGGCGATAGTAATAAAATGCTCGAGTAGAGCGAATGCTCTATAATTGAACGCAACTCGCTACGAAATGTGTCGAATTCTGACTCGATTCGTAATCGGCTTATTTCTGAAAAGAATTAAGTCCGAGTCGCAGAATAAATGCACCGAAGCGAAACTATAAAATCCTCGGCATTTCGCGCTTCGAGCAAAGGGCAAACTGTTTAAAAATGAATATTCGCTCTATACCAGCGCCAAGAACAATATTATATAGTTTTACCTGTTTCTAGTAGTTAATTATAACAACTCGAATACGCAGTTAGATTAAGGCTCCGGTAACAGAAGTTTTATCAACAAAAATTACAGTTCCCCGTTCCAAATTCTATCGATCGAACATATTATAAGAGCCGGAATAACTTTTTAAACGGAGTATAATTCGTAATATTACGACTAAATAAACGCTAGGTTTAAATTATTTTTCATTTTGAAACGAAAAACAAGAACAAACTGATCGTGTTAGTATACTTTGAACTCAGAAAAAATTCAAACAATTTGTAAAAACAAAACTCGTTAGAAGAAAACAAACTCAACGGCACATTGTTAGTCGAAACAGGGCATCATGCGCGGTTATTTTCTGCATCAAACGACCGGCGCGAAATCATTCTGAGCGGGTTACATGAAATTAAGCATCGGAGCAGTTTTAACGCAACAAATACCTAATAGACCTAAAATTTTAATCAATTTTCAGAGTGTTTTGGGCCGAATTCGGTGAAACTGTCCCATTCGGGTACTCGCCAAAGTAGTAAGGTAGGTACTTAGACCAATTCCACGTAACGCGAAACAACCGAATGTTAATTATTACGATTTTAAAGCAGGACTTGGAAAACGAATGCGATCAAACATGAACCAGAACTTGCTTTCCAAACATCAGCTCGTCTCAACTTACTGTTTTTCGATCAGCGTAGCTCGGTCACGTAGATATCACTACGGAAACGTGTACACTTCTTTCCTTTCCAACCTTCAGTTCAGAAAAATGAGTTTACGCCGATTCTTCGAAATCACAGTCAAGTTCAAAGAACCCCAACAAAATTTCATTATAGCGCTTATTCGACATGGTAAATCGAGTTCTTTTAATAAGTGAGCATTCCACTATCTAAGATGCAATACACGACAATTTCATTCTATTCGATACAGATATTCCACGAAGTTCTTTAGTAAGAGCTGTATAAGAGCTATACTCGTATTTTCTCTTCCAGTAGGCAGGCGCTTGTAAAATACCAATAAAATGCGCGAGTGATTCTGATTTCGGAGCACAGAGGACACAGAAATACGAAAAGGAAAACAAATAAATGAACAAACGCGCACGAGTACCCAACCAAAATAACGCACACGCTTCACAACGCAACAACTGAGCGGCCATGCCGAAGAATTTTAGAAATCAACCGGAATAAAACTAAGCGATACTAACAGCAATAGCGAACACCACATATCGAAATGCATTTTCATTGAATCTTCGAAAACAAAGAACATACGAACGCAGAATCGATGCCGTACTAAAACGATTGCTGGGTAGGCTTACACTGCAAATGTCCAAGTTTTTCGGGTCAAACGAGAGCGGAATCCGGAACAAAACACGATGAGAAGGCTTGCTCGGTGAACGAGCGAACAAAAAACTAAGAAGACAGACGGAAATGCAGATGATTCACGAACTTATAGGCTGACGAATATAAAATTTAATGAAAACGGTGTCGGCAAACTGCGGCCCGCTGTAGTGAAAATCTTCCAAACTGCGGCGTATACGAAATCTCCCCAACTGCGGCATTCGTACCTCCTGTGCCATGTTCTGCTTCGATCAGTTTCTTTTTCTAATTACACTTTATGCAAAATTATACTTAGTCAACGTGGTTAACGATTATAAATTTCGATTACATGAACGTCTGAGAACTGATATCGAAAAATGAGTATGCACTGGTCTCTTAAGGGAATGGAGGCGAACGCGGTACTCTACAATTACTCAAAATTTGAAGAGGAACCGATCTACCGGATCTTCGGCGAATCTATTTAATTTATTAGCTAAAAGTACTTCCAATCCAACAAGATCTTGACTAATTCGCTAGGGCCCGAGAGATTTTTGTCACGAGTCAAAACTTTTATCGAACGAGAAAACATCTTGAATTTCCGTGAAATGTAAAATCGTAAAAACTCTGCGAGAGTTCTGCCGATGGTCTGTCACAAATACGCGAATTAGAAAACGTGTTCGATGTACACATACGTATATACATTCGATATTGGCAAGATGGCATTCACAGTTTCGTCGGGTAATCGAAACAAAAGTCGGCACTTTCGAGTACTCGGCTCGAAAACAAAATTAAAGGATGTTAAACAATATTCGTAATATTCGAAACTATGAAAACAAAAGCAGAAACGAATAGGAAAAAAGTAGTGTAGATGTAAGGCGATGCGTAATCGAATCTCGAATACAGAAATGTTAACAGCGTAAGGATAACTACGTGAAAAAAAATGCTTGTTACAGAATCACTCTGTTCAATGGCGAATACGGAATAAGAGTATCTAGCTAGTAGATACTCGTAGATATACAAACGTATATTATTATATTGTGGCCGAATGGTGAACTCGATGCTGGCTGGCTGGCTACTTCGTTAAGCACCGAATTACAAGAGCGCGCCGCGTTTTAATTTCAAAACATACTCGAAAACTGTGAGAATATTTATTATTCGTAAATACGGCGAAGCATTATGGATAGAGGCGACTGCGATAATCCGTCAAATTATGTAGGTATATTTACGTACGTAATTGAAAATACAGATGTAGGACGTTACGATACGATCTAGGAAAACTTTTTTCCAAAAATTTTTTTAACCGGCGGAACCATTTTGAAAAATCTGAATTTACTTCGTAACCGCGTATCTTTTCGTACTGGTTTCATAAGAGAAATCACACACCAAATCATTTACTCGCAAGTAATAACCAGAGATAATACGACGATATAATGTAACGGTAATTAGGTACATCCAACGAGCAAAAGGCGGGAGAAAAAAAGGTAAAACAGTTTCTGTTCAAGTTTAGGCGCTAAAACGTATAGGGGAGGGGGAGCGATGATATGATTTCAGTAATATAATATGGTATACGAAGCGTTTATAAATGAAAGCCGACTGATTCATTCGGGTGATTTCAGTACGATGTTAACTACTAGGAAGACATGTGAATTCTAACGCTATTACCATTCGATCGGGTGACTTAAAACCTGAATTTGTGATTTCCGTGCTCGAATTTATGGAATTGCAAATACGAGTGTAGGTATCATAATGTCGGCTTTATATCGAAACTACCAGATTTTTTATCCAAAGAAATTCTATAACGGGCTCTGACGTTGATGCGCCGATCTAAACAACGAAAAATTAGACGAATAAAACATGCTAAGGCTTCAGGGGCTATTTCCGTAACAACGATGAGGTCGAATGTTGCGATTAGTAAAACGCTGGCACAAAATGCCGATCAAAGGAAACAAGAGCAAGCTTTTCGTAACAAATTCCACCAACTTTACCTTGTAACCATTGGTACCAGGACAGCATTACACTTACAAAACCTAGAGTAATCTTGCTCAGAAATACTACGTGTTTCGATTCGTACAGCAACAATATTCACGTACCGATAGTTAAATATAAAATGAAGTACAACAATGTTGAATATTCGTATCCAGGTTTCCTCGTGCATATATTTCGGTAACATTTCAATTACTCGCGGGAAAGCTTCGCGCTAGAGTGTATTTAACTTCGATAACCCTAATCAGTGACGCAGGTAAGGGGGAAGGAAGAAAAATAAATCATTTTCCACTGATTTCCAAGAAGAAAAAAATTCAAGTTCTTTTTACGCCTTCAAAAAATTTTCGTTCGCAAAACTTAATTTTTCACTTTTTTTTCCCGGGTATTCCTTCTCCTTTTCGTGACGTTCTATCGACACCATTGTTCTTATTGTACATTTACAAAATAATTCTCCAGCGAAGAGCAAGTTTCAAGAAAACTTAAAAACGAAATTCCTTTTCACTCACTATCGACCAAGTAATAAAATTACGAATTGTCGCAAAAATCTCAATTGTCGCCGACCAATTAGCACATTCTGAAATATGACTCAAAATTTTCTAGTATCATATTTTTTTCTACCCCGACGAACTCGTTCATATTATTCGATAGAATACCAGGGAAAAAAATAATAAAAATACTACAGTACTTACTCCTATCTAGATTGCGCTGCAGATGAGCAGAAATTCGATGTCTGGCATCATTGTATTCTAAATGTAGTCCCAACCTTAATATCGTTGGATTTGCTTCAATTAATTTGGTAATTTCCATTTCGATTTTATTTCCTAGTACTTGCGATCTCTGCGAAAAAGAAGCGGTAATCATGGAAAACATATAATCGTCGATAATACCGTCACAGATAGAACGTAAAATATTAATTTGACTACATGTTCGAGGTAGGTCTTGAGAAAGAACCCAACATCACATCGAGCAGTAATATTTTAGATTAAAATCTAGCAGAGAACGAGAGTAATTAAGTACTATTGAAAACGGGATTGTTATAACTGTTGTAACAATAAAACGAGGCACATATTCTCCTTTCTGCTAGACAGCAGAAATAAACGAGACGTCGAACTGATTTTAGCTATGATGTACCTAACTCCCGGGTCTCCTGAGCCGAAACACACGATCATATTTTCAAATACCGCGCGATATACGCAGATCAGAACTATTTCGCAGACGGGCTACACTGCCACAAGTAAAAAGGAAAAAGAGCATTAAAAAAATATTGGTAATTAATTTGTCGTTTGAAAAATTTCCATTTTTCAACACTTCAGCTACCTTTTACCAGGAATAAAAAGCGATTTGTTCATTCATTAAAAAATCATATCATCGGAAAGATTGGAAACCCAGTTTCACTACAAATTTGACCACCCTAAAACTCCTAAAACATGTAGTACTCAGTTAGTGATTGAAACTTTCAAAAACTGAAACCATTTTTAAGCCGGATAAACATCCGCTATCTGAAAACAGAAGTACATAATATGTACGAACCCAATTTGATGAAACGAGTTTGTTAAGACACCAAGTTTCTGCAGACAAATACATCCATTTCTGTCTTTCTCTTTGGGAGGGAAGAAACATTTTTTCGCCGAATAAGCAAAAAAGTAAACGAGTCGACTGCGTATTCAGTATCGGTTACGAAAATCACATTACACATATTATATGTAGAATAAAATAAACGTGTTGACGCGAGAGAAGGATTGCTAAGAATCGTCAAGAGATTGATGGTAGACGATGAGGAATGGAGGAATCAGTACTTCAAACTTGCGTAGTCATACTTATATTATTATGAATATTGGGCGTGGGGCCAATCCCACGTTCTCCCTCATTTAAATCGAGAACGAATTCATTCATCCAGATTGGATTTGAAGCCTCCCGTAGGCCGTCACCTGTTAGATATCAGTGAGTTGGGTTCCTTTTCTGGGGGAAATTTTCGACACACGTACGACAATCTTGCCATCTATGACAAAACTGTTTATCATGGGGCAACGAGTTCTTCAAATATATCTTAAGTTAGTGAACAACGAAAAAACAATACTCATACTTGGTTCGAAGCACGGAATTCTTCTATTACTCTCTGCTTGAGTAGAGACTTTACCAGACGTACGATAACGATAGGGCTAATGAAATTGGTCTCGACACTGTAATAAAACGCCATAAGTCATTTCAAATACAACATAAGTAATCGTTTGTTGTCACTTAGACAGTAAACCAGAGCTGATGTGCGGTATTTCAAAACGGTTTACCTCGTCTCAACCTAATTTAGGGAAAAATACGAAAAACTGCAACAAACCTGCGTGCGCATTCGTATGAAACTGAAATAGTGGAATGCAGGGACGTACCGAAATTTTCCCGGGGGAGGGGGGGGGGCAAAAATTGTAGAAAGTCCCAACTGACTGAACTCAAACATTCCGAGTATCAAAGCACCAAAGCAAAAAACAAAAAACTTTTGATTGACTTATTGGATTTTTCCAACTGATGACTCAACTCAAAATCCCCAAAAAATATCAAAGGGAAAAAAAACCTTTTGACTTGTTGGATTTTCCGAACTTCGCCTGACTGAAATGGTGAATTTTCCCAACTGCTGAGTGAAAAATTCCTACAGGAGGGGTGGGGTGTAAGCCCCGCCCCCTTCCCCTTATCGGTACGTCCCCGGTGAAACGAAAGCACTGTACCTTTCTACTTGTTAGAACTTCAGAAAGAATTACAAGACCAAACTGCTGAATAACACCGGCTACCCTTCGTAGCCCATGAGTATGTAGTCAAAAATTGTTGTATACCTGAAGGAAACAATGCTTCTAAGTACATACGTTTGAAATTGCCAAAAGTCCAGACGACTCATCAAAGGAATTTTCCGCGTTCTTGATGCGTCCGAGAGTTAGTCTTCGTTTAGTTCTATTAGTGTACAATCTTAACACTACTACAGTCTGCTCTAAATACGGACACAAATGCGCGAACTGCGTTACAGGGAAAATAATAGAAAGTTTTAGAAGAACGATTCGAAACTTCAATTTTAATTTATTCTTCTCAAAAAATTAGTGAAGTACCTACGTATAATACAACACTCGCCACCTACGCACTCTACGCACAGAACAAAACTGAACCAGAACCGAGAATTTTTACAGACTGAAACGAGAACCATAATCAATCTCAATTTTTTAGATTCGCGGACCCCGAGTACGTGAAACCTACTATTTTCGACTGTTCTGTTTTGTTCTTCACTGATTTCAAGCAGGTAACTCTCAAGTTATCGATTTACTCTAACTGAAAAATCGCATTTCGCGATGGCCACCTGCATTCGTTCAGAACGACGAAAGATTATACTAATTTTTCGACGAGAATCGATGTAATCAAGATTTTTTTCTCGTAGTTTTAACATAACCTCAATTAGAAAAAAATGGACTCGGCCCGTTCTGGAACACCGCACGTCAATTCTAAACTGGTCGCCAGTTTTTGGAATGACTTCAGTAATACATTTTGAACGTTAAAAAATGAATTTAAATAAGTTTGCATACTTGACAACTTTCAATGTGTTGTTTTTTTCAATCGCGTCCGCTAATTTAACGGCCACTCTATCCGTAAGTCCGGTGTTACTTAGACTTAAAGTTTCTAGGTGGGTGTTATCAGGCAATGCTGCGAACAACTGCTCGAACTTTTCATCGGAGATATTCTGAAAAATGAAAACTATTTTTTAAGAGTCCGACCCTCGCGGTAATTTCCACCCGCTGTACAGCCTAGGGAAAATCCCACTGGCTAAAAACGCAAACGAAAGCTTCTCAAAATCACGCCGAATTATTACGCTTACTTTAATATTGTTCCAATTAAGATCGATCAGCGTATGATCGTCGTCTTTTACTCGTCTTATCGATTCATCCGGATCGGTGTTATTAGGAGGCTCTGGAGGAAAAGCTTTAGGTTGAGTAGCCTTCGTAATACCGTCCCAACCTAATCCTACAGGTTGTCCTTTGTTTGTTAACGACGCGTGATACTGCTCTTGATTTATCAACGAATGAAATCCGAGTATAGCTGTTAAAATACCGAGAAAAACGTTGTACTTCTGAACGAGATTGGCACTACTCGTAAATATTCTAAATACACGATTAATTATCGCGAGGGCGATTCTAACAGAAAATTAATACAGTATCCGCTTAGGAGTGCCATCCGAGCACCTTCGATATCAAAATCAGGGATGGTCGAAGGAAGGAACGGGACGAAAGAAACGGAATTCGAACTGATCATCTTCATTGAACGGAGTGAGGACAAAACGCCGAAAGTGGGTTCTATATTCGTGATAAAAAACTGTCAGTTTTTAGCTTCAAATTAGAGGTGGATGGTTCGGAATGCAACCGAACGTCGACTTAAAGAACCACACAGAACGGAGCGAAAATCTGACTTGTTCGGTTCGACCATCTGTGATCAAAATACCATTAATAACATCGGAGACAACCGTAAGCGCCACTTCGTGATGAGAGTGATCGATGCGATACTCGAGCGATAGAACAAAATTAGTCGAGAATCAAAATACAAGTTTCGAGGCGAACGATAAGATAATAATTGTGACAACGTACGAACCCGCAAGGTCAATAATTTCCTCTTGGGAGGCAGAATTCAAAGCAACGTCGTATTCGTCGTCGAGATCAATTTTAATTTTTTCATTGTCGTTTTTCTGGTTCGTGTTTTGAGGAGGAATCCACTAAAATATAACATATAAAACACACGTTGCATGAATTGCACAGAATATAGGAACCGGCAACATCGCTTCGAGATGTGCGAGCGAACATCTGTACGCCGGTAAGTACGCGTTAAGTAAATGATCCTAAAATTAACATAAACGAAGCCAACTAACTTTTTTCCCTCTGACTGTTCCAGCCACGTATGGTTTATTTTCAGGCCTGTCTGGAGTTTCCAAAGCTTGTTTGTTAATGTGTTCGATAAGTTTCTTCCTGTTCAAAGGTCCGGTAGGTTCTTTCGCACATTCGTAACTGCATCTCTGAGAAGGAGGCAGCATACTATCCTTAAAAATATGAAAACATAAAAGCAGAAAAATACAACATTAGTGGTAATGTTTGAAGTTCATTTTGCTATGTTAGCAGGTATCCGCGAATGAAGCTTTGGGGGCGATAATAGACGAAGGAAAATAAATTCCGACCCGTGTGAGCGGAGAAGAGTTTTTCCCCGAAAATATCGCTGTCGACGTCCAAGTTTTTTCGTCTACTCCTCGACGAGTATCGAAGAAACCTCGCTGAAATTTTGGACAGCCGAACGCGAGACTGTACCTACGGCAACCGCAAAATTAGCCGCGAAGAAAAATTGGCATTTCTCGATAAAAGGCCGATTTTGTTTTTATTTCGATCGTGTCCATCAATTTATTGAAAGCGAGTAGGCGAGAACAAAGCTATTTCATTTTGAAAAGTGCACTCTTTCCTTGTTCTACTCCCATCAGGATCGTAATCGAGACGAAGGAGCAGGTGGAAGAAAGCTATAAGAGAAGCTCTCTCCAAATCCTTTGCCAGGCGGCAAAATCACCATCAGAGGCAAATGTTGGAAACACCGATGGGTCAGCAGGAAAAATTTCGAGCTATTTTCCTTCCGCCGATCCCAACTCTTTCCCGATTCACAAAGTTAACCTTTTTGTATTAAGGTAAATTAGCACGCCGCCTTCTCCCTTTGTCTCGCAGAAATAAAAGAAAAAGTAGCTTCTGAATAAGTATAATAACAACTGCAACAATATTGGGGAAATAACGAGGAAAATGCAATATACGCGGGACCAATTCACACGATTCCTTATCTCGAAATTACGAATCGTTGATGCTAAATGCCGAAGAAACGCTAGTACATCGAACGCGTCCGAGAATTACTTAAATCTTTGGAAAATTTACGCTGATTCTTTCAAAGTTCACTCGAAACTCTTTCAAGACTAATCAGCTACGTCACTGGAAATACACCGCAGTCGACTAACTATAAGTTCAACACCTAAGTTCTTCCGATTCACCGATCAATTTCGTATATCACTGAACAAAATGACGACTCGATTCGCCGCCGCTTACAAAATGCGGACATAAATATTACTACACGACGAGTCGTCGAATGCGCGATCAACTCCAAGTATTAGGTGCTGCAAACCATCGACTAGGTCGAGTGGAATACCATATCAAGAACATCGGGTGGAAAGGAAGGGTCAAGTATGTAACAATGAAATACAGGATCATACGGTCACTACTACACACTGAGGCACGAACGAACATACAAAACCAGGAAATTTCCGAGGTTCTATACAAATTCCTAGATGAATGAGACGGCGGACAGATTAGTAACTGGACGACTGGGTAATCGTAAAAAATGTATGACAAGTAATAAGTATAATATAGAAACGTAGACCTTCGTCGCTACGAGCCGAAACAATAACGAACGAGTGGGTTACACGGTGCTCCACCGCTCCAAAATGGAAATAGCAAAAAACTGCGTCATTACTCGACTTAAGCCTCGTCGATTCGATACGAAGGACACGGAAGGATCAAAATATTCGTACCTAGTAAACGCAACAATACAAAATGTTACTTCCTGACTGCGCCATGTCTACAATAAATTGTTATACGAATACCTACGTAGATTATTTACCTTCATGACGTCGTATCAAATCTACGAGTAAATATTCGACTTCCCGTCGGATACATCGAGGTAGTCGAGAGACGCAATAAAATTTCGATAACACGATATTTTGCCGCCTAAAGTAGATAGTTCAAGGAAGAGACGATTACGAAGAAAGGAAAACTCGAACGTTTCCAGGAGCCTAAAAAGTGTAAAGAGTTCACATATTTTGGCCAGCGAATCCAAAACAGACGTTTGACGTACTGCCAGAAACGACGAACAATTATTACCGCATCGCTAACGAAACGACGTTGCCAAATCAAATCTGTTTGCCGTCTCGCCTCGCAGTAACGACGGCAAATAATAACGAGGAGGTTTCTCTCTCATTCGAATGCGAATGCACTTCTAAACAGCTCGAACAGAATTGACGACAGCAGCACCATCAATCTACTTGTACAGCTGATATTCTACAAAAGAATAATATGTGATTGTGTGTGTGGAAATCGAGAATCGAACTGCAAGTTCTAACCCGCATTCCAAATTCGTACGCGGCTTTCGAATGTACTCGAAATGAAAACATCGAGACAGCTCGCTGTCGCGTATTTCGACGGGATCGAAAGTACGTAAACTGGTTCGATAATCGATAAATATGGGATGAAAACTCTCGTAGCGGCTAGCGAGTAACTACGAACATACGAATAAACGCTCAATACCCAAACACGAACCCTAGCGAGCGTCTAAACTGCAATTCGAATAATCGGCGAACAGGCCAAAAACTGGCACGTTATACGTACGTACATATAATTAGGGTATAATTTGATAGCGCAAGGCGCGGTAGACCATCTCAATTAGTTGCGACGATTCTACGTTGATTTCTCTTTCCGGTTATCACCCAATTACTTCCGTAAAAAATCTAATATTTTCCTTCGATACTCGAATCACACAGTCACACAGTCAACAACTTCTGATTTAATACGGCCGTATAACTTTGGCAGAGGATCTGTAAATATCCAATCCAACAGGTACGTAGTAGCAGACTCGATTAAATTAACAGTAAGGCACTTACATCGGGGTCCACTTCTTTAGCCAACATTTGTATTTCTTCCGGAGATAGCTGAGCCAATAGTTGGTCAACATCCATGTCTTCGTACTTCTTCATGTCAATGGCTGTGTTACTCGATGTAACTAATTTAGCCGGCGTAGTCATGGTGGTAGTGGTTTTCTTGGAGGACGTCTGCGAACAAGAAAAGAAAAACCTTATCAATAAACTAATTCGGCAACATCGACGATAACGATAGGCGATAACCGCGAGGTTACTTTAATTCTACATTCACGAAGTTATCAAAGGAGATCTTGACTTTTCACGCCAACGACGAATTCGGAAACTGGAACAGTAATTACTTCCAAATATTATGAAGTAACAACAGAGGTGAGTTCGATAAATATGTACCTGCTTGCGCAGCTGGTATTACGAAAAATATGCCGTTGAATACACACTCGACAGTCAGAATATATTATTAAAATATACGAGCGAAAAATACACGCTATTTCGTCTTCGTGGTTGAATTACAATCACCAGGATGTAAAAAACAGAATGAATAGTAGGTAATTAATTGATATCACATCTACAAACGAACGAAATTACTTAACCAACTTTTTCAGTGTTCATTCTTACAGGCGTTCGTGAAGTTAAAAACTGTGGCCTGGCCTGGCGTTAAGTTGAGCAAAACCAAACAATGGGAAAACATTTCATGAGATCATGAGATCATGACCAACGAACGTTCAGTCTAAAGTTTTCAACGTTAAGAAAACAAAAACTAGCTACGCCATTTTCATTTCTCTAGCGAATGGAACCGAGATTTCGATTCGTCCATTGTTTTTATTTTTTTTCTTTGCTTCCTGAAAACGTACAGTTAACTTACATAATTTGTTTTCTAATTTTTATTAGATCGATATTTTCGGCCGAATTAATTCGAGCATTGTTTCGCTACGCGAATAATTACCAAAGTGTCGAAGGGAAACGGAAAATTAGGGAGTAATATAAAATTTTGTAATACAGCAACACTGAATTATTTATTTAATTATCATTTTTTTTTTCGGCAGCCACAGACTGCCACAGACTTGTGACTTGTGTGAAGCCAGACAGAAGAGCTCACCGGTAACGCGGCAGGCGGCACGGCGGTAGCCACAGCGAGCCAACGCCCTGTCTTTCACACTGTAGTCCGAATAATTTTTTTTAAAGGTACCTACCTACCCCTATATCGTATTTTCGTTTTCATCGAATCTGCGTGTTTTCATCTTTTCATTTTAATTTTCAGATAAATGTCATTTCGTCTATCGAGTTAAGAAAGAAGGAAGAAAAAATACTCTCAATTTTAGCATACATATGATTATTTAGGTAACTATAAATTAATAAGAGTTCCAACTCTCAAGCTAAGTAATCAATCAAAGCAGAAGCGCAAATAGGGCTTAGAACTGAGGGAGGGGGGAGGCTTAAGCCCCCTTATTATGAAGCAACCCCCCCCCCCGCATCATTTTCTTTGGTAATTTTTCAGAGTCCAAGCACCCTTCTATTTGCGTCTATATGGGATTCCATTTTCTTAGTTACGATGACCTCAATACCTCAATAAATACATATGGACACTGTTCAACAAAAGGGAACCAACTAACATGTGTAAACAAAATGAGTTATTAGTATCGTTGGAAAGAGCGTAAAAAGTAGAATTTTTCAAAATTGGGCCCGATTCAAAAATGTGTACACACGCTGAAAAAAGCTTATCAGTAAACGCAATGCCATTTATGTAGTTTTTACATGGCTCTTGAACTTCGAATCACGTGTTCTCAAGAAGCGGATTTTGCTAGTTGGTTCCTTTTTGTTGAACAGCGTCCATATACGTATAAGTACGAGTATATTCGTAATGTCCCTAGGCCAACTTTGCCCTAGGCTGAGTCTTGGGCTGAGTAGATACCCCATTTTTTGACTTTTCAAGACTTTGTTACATACTGGGATGTTAACATTGCCTAGGTAGCGCTAGTGTAGCACACCAACACAAACTAAGTAACACTCAACACATTGGGTATGTCTGAGGGATCATTTCAGCTTCTCTATTCTACTACATCAAAAATTGCGATTTTCAATTTCACGTAATTTCATTAAAAAAGTGTTTACGGAGGTAATTCTTTTTAATTCTGATAGCTCAATATGCTATAGCTGAAATTATTTCAATCTACTTGCTTTCAAAAACAATTTTTATAATGCGCCAAAGGCGTTCAAAGATCACTCCTTTTACACGTTTTTGATATGAACGAGTAAAATTATCCCCTTGCTGTAGGAGCAGGACTACCAACATACGTAAGTACTTTTGGTTAACTTCCCAATTAACATAAATACCAGACATATGACACCCACCCCGAAGAAATTAATCATATAAAACATTAAATATCATAGATAAGAGCGTAGATGATGTACACGGATGAACTACAAACATTTACTTGCGTATTATTTACAAATTTTTTAACAAGGCACACTTTCGTATTTCCCAAAATTCTACTTGGTATTAAAATGTTACTCATATCTAACGTAGGTGGATACGAAAGCACTGATGTAGGAATCCAAGATAAGAACCGTTACTTCGAGAATAGTGACGGGTACAGGGGGGAGGCGAGGAATCACTGGTCTTTCCTTGGAGGCGGAAGCATATAAGAAGAAATCAGCCCAATATCCATATGAGACGTAGGTACTAAGTAAACATCTAATTTAGGACAGTTCCGAACAGACCCAAATTACGCCTTTCTCCACTTCTGTTTCAACAAAGTCAGAAACGAACATCAAACAATAAACAAATAAAAGTGCTGTCCATTCTTTCTAAACATCCTGGGTGGTTACTGTTGGTCAACGCTGTTGGTGTAAGTTGCGGTACTCAGCTCTGCTTAGCTCCGTCATGGAAACACTTTTTTTATATTTTTGTCTCTCTAAGTATAACATGAATCTTCCTGAAAATGAAACCTCTCTTCTTAGAAACCCATCTCCAAGACCATGAATTCTAACTCTTGATTCCTCTTTACATAAATTGTGATAAGAAATCCAAAAATGTCGCTTCTAATTTGATTCGGATTCAGTCAACATATTTATGCCAACTAGAGATTTAATTTTATAAATGCAATACAACAGCTCATCAGGGGCTATGGAGGGGTGACTTGATAACTTGCAATTATATCTACAATTATTAATTAATGTAAAATGAATTAATTTATCACAATAAGTTGTATGGAGTAAAATAAAATTTAAAAAAAAAGAAGATTACACTCCAACTACGCTATCGCGTCTTCATCTTTGTGTTAATTTCTTTTTGAAGCAAATTTTTCGGACTGAATGATCATCACGTCATCAAATCGAAAATCTATTTAAAAATATTCGCGACGGGACACGAAGGATGCGCTGCAGGTAGCAAAATTAGGAAACTGGACGAAAATATCATCACATGTATTGCGCTTCTGGGAGAATTTCGTAAAATCTAGAATATCTCATTAGGTAAATATAATTTTTTTTTTTTTGTTGAAAATTGAAAAGAACTTAATTTATTTCACAGTAAATTTCAAATATAACGTGCTCACATCAAGACAGTCAATATTCAGTAATAATTAATCTACTCTCTCAAATTTGACTGTACCTTTCATACGCCCTTATCAGGACCGATGACGGATCATACTGTCGTCCAGTATCCTAATTTTGCTATCTGCAACGCACCCTTCGTGTCCTGACACGAATAAGGGTGTAGGAAAACTTGAAAAGTACATAGTGTCAACTGTCAAGTCGAATTTGAGAGAGTAAATTACTGAATATTGACTGTCATTTCCATGAACGCGTCTTGATGCGAGTGAATTACATTCGAAATTAGCTCGGAAACAAATTGAGTTCTCTTTAATTTAAAAAAAAATAAAAAATTATATTTATCGAGATATTTTGGATTTTACGAAATTCTCCCATAAGTGTACTACATTCATTTGATCATATTTTCGTCCTGAACACTATAGTGCTCCTGATGAGGTATCCTCTCGCGAATAGCTGAAATAAAGCATACCAAGTACCAACTAGTAAAATGCTGGGCGCATCGCGGAAGCTGGGAATTTATTTTTATTCAGAGTGAATTCCCAATCTAATCTTCCCTGAAAATAACTTCCTACCCAAAATTTCTTTCCTTCCCAGTTTTTTTTTTTCTGGGAATATTCCCACCGCCCATCGCTAGTACTAAAAGCGCGAGACTAGTACCAGCCTCTCTAAGTTAAAAACTGTGGCCTGGCCTGGCGTTAAGTTGAGCAAAACCAAACAATGGGAAAACATTTCATGAGATCATGAGATCATGACCAACGAACGTTCAGTCTAAAGTTTTCAACGTTAAGAAAACAAAAACTAGCTACGCCATTTTCATTTCTCTAGCGAATGGAACCGAGATTTCGATTCGTCCATTGTTTTTATTTTTTTTCTTTGCTTCCTGAAAACGTACAGTTAACTTACATAATTTGTTTTCTAATTTTTATTAGATCGATATTTTCGGCCGAATTAATTCGAGCATTGTTTCGCTACGCGAATAATTACCAAAGTGTCGAAGGGAAACGGAAAATTAGGGAGTAATATAAAATTTTGTAATACAGCAACACTGAATTATTTATTTAATTATCATTTTTTTTTTCGGCAGCCACAGACTGCCACAGACTTGTGACTTGTGTGAAGCCAGACAGAAGAGCTCACCGGTAACGCGGCAGGCGGCACGGCGGTAGCCACAGCGAGCCAACGCCCTGTCTTTCACACTGTAGTCCGAATAATTTTTTTTAAAGGTACCTACCTACCCCTATATCGTATTTTCGTTTTCATCGAATCTGCGTGTTTTCATCTTTTCATTTTAATTTTCAGATAAATGTCATTTCGTCTATCGAGTTAAGAAAGAAGGAAGAAAAAATACTCTCAATTTTAGCATACATATGATTATTTAGGTAACTATAAATTAATAAGAGTTCCAACTCTCAAGCTAAGTAATCAATCAAAGCAGAAGCGCAAATAGGGCTTAGAACTGAGGGAGGGGGGAGGCTTAAGCCCCCTTATTATGAAGCAACCCCCCCCCCGCATCATTTTCTTTGGTAATTTTTCAGAGTCCAAGCACCCTTCTATTTGCGTCTATATGGGATTCCATTTTCTTAGTTACGATGACCTCAATACCTCAATAAATACATATGGACACTGTTCAACAAAAGGGAACCAACTAACATGTGTAAACAAAATGAGTTATTAGTATCGTTGGAAAGAGCGTAAAAAGTAGAATTTTTCAAAATTGGGCCCGATTCAAAAATGTGTACACACGCTGAAAAAAGCTTATCAGTAAACGCAATGCCATTTATGTAGTTTTTACATGGCTCTTGAACTTCGAATCACGTGTTCTCAAGAAGCGGATTTTGCTAGTTGGTTCCTTTTTGTTGAACAGCGTCCATATACGTATAAGTACGAGTATATTCGTAATGTCCCTAGGCCAACTTTGCCCTAGGCTGAGTCTTGGGCTGAGTAGATACCCCATTTTTTGACTTTTCAAGACTTTGTTACATACTGGGATGTTAACATTGCCTAGGTAGCGCTAGTGTAGCACACCAACACAAACTAAGTAACACTCAACACATTGGGTATGTCTGAGGGATCATTTCAGCTTCTCTATTCTACTACATCAAAAATTGCGATTTTCAATTTCACGTAATTTCATTAAAAAAGTGTTTACGGAGGTAATTCTTTTTAATTCTGATAGCTCAATATGCTATAGCTGAAATTATTTCAATCTACTTGCTTTCAAAAACAATTTTTATAATGCGCCAAAGCGTCAAATCACCTTTACCTTTTTGATAAACTAAATCATTTTTTGAACCCCCCCGGTTTATGGAGCGAAATGACATGATACTGTTCACCCTATAAAGGAAAAAGTTCTCTCGGGAAAAAATTAGCCCGTTACAAAATCGGTACGGGGCCCTTCTGGAGCGAAGCATATAAAAGAAATCAGCAAATCCATATAGCGTAGGTACTATAACATCTAATTTGGGACATCGTAATCAGCTGAGAAACGTATAGATATATAGCTACGCGTAGACACAGACGTAGTTATAACTATAGGATCTAGACGGAAGTAAGTAGCCTCCCTATTCTCAATTATGTCGAATATTTTCTCGATATTTAAAAACGTTTATTTATTTCAATTTTGAGTAGGTATATTTTAACGAGAAACCACTTTGAACTCCGTCAGTTGAGTCAATATCCGAGTTTTCTTTTATCTATAATGTAAGTTGACAACTCCGCGCTGTTTTCCCCTTTGAAAAATTATTCAACGCTAAAGAAACCCGGTACATTAAAGGTAGAGAACGAGTAAAGTGAGGGAGGTGGAGACTCGAATCCCGACATTTCATCGGCGATTTAATTTTATGGACTTTTCAGTTATAGGAAAGGAGCAAAACTGGAATCTCTGGAAGGGCTCGGGGAGTGGTCTTGGCACGGAGCTAAACGCTGCTCTGCGACTCTCAAATCTTAACCTCCGTACGATATTTACACGCACGATACGTATAGTCTCTATCAAGTGTTCGATTCTCGGGCACGGAAGACGCGATCACGAGGATACGACTTGATGACATAGAAGAGCGTGTTTAACAAAAACAAAAACTGACAGCTACCGACACGAGTAACTTTACGTCCGCAAATATGTAAAAGCTTTCGCAATGATTTGAAAGTTGACGGTAGATAGCGTATAATATACCTCGCTTCAGACGTTAATAAAGTCAAACAACTAGAGATATGTGGCGAAATTTACGACTACTAGATGGGCGCCAAACCCATTTAGCTTATAACAATGTCAAAAATAAAACGCTCGCTATTTTATTTCTAATTAGTAATATTTCTTTATTCTAAACGTCGGATAAAATTAAGCGTAACTTTTGCTGTTCAGTGATTTGGGCATCGACTCATTTTGGAAATGGTTCAGAATGTAAATTCGCGTCACGTAGAAAAAGAAGTTCCTCGTATCGAGTAGATATCCCTATTTTTCTTTGAAGATCTTCTTCGAGGACATTTCCCACCAAAAGTGCGACACTCAAATTAGGTAAGTATACGAAAGCTACTCGAGGACAGAAAAAAACGCCAGTGTAAAGAGAGTAATAACTATTGTAGGTAAAAGTCATCGAATAGATCGAGTCGATCTAATAGGTACAGCTACAGCAGGGATGCCCAAGAGCGCCACCGAGGACTCCAAAAAATGCTTTGCTCGTCACCGCATTATTAACAATAAGTGACTTCCAAATAATTAGCTTCAGCCAGGAGCTGAAAACATTACAAATGCTGCCGGAAAAACCTCGAGCGTGAAGACCCTTTTTCTTTTTCCTCCGTTTTCCGGTTTTCTAATAATTTTCATGCAGATAGTCGCGGCGACACTCCTGCACCTCTCCTCTCCGTCTATCAGTCACTTCGGCTATCCTCTGCCGAAAGTAAGGTACCTCTATACAACTGGTTTAGTTATATCGGTTACGTGAGTTTTATTAAAAAGCCAATTTGGCTGAATGAAGGGAAGTTATGTAGGTACAGGCATTCTGAAGTTTTTGCCGGCCAAACAGTACCTATGTGTATATTCACTTCCCATCGCTTTTGCGATATTTACGCGAAATATGCGCATTCGAGTCTCGTAAAAGTACCGTTGATTATAAAATTGGCGACCGACATTTTCCACGCATTCCAAGAAATCTGCAGCACTCAGGTACTTTTCAAACGTTCATTCTGCGAATACTCGTTGGATT
Source organism: Acanthococcus lagerstroemiae (assembly GCA_031841125.1). NCBI lineage: Eukaryota > Metazoa > Arthropoda > Insecta > Hemiptera > Eriococcidae > Acanthococcus > Acanthococcus lagerstroemiae. The sequence goes on from CM063114.1 coordinate 657,772, forward strand.
TATGTACAATGAAGAAATGCCATATCAAGTAGGTATTTTAACACGTAGAGGTATATTCGTTTAAGAACCAGCGGAGTCGAAACTCGTCACTCGGATACCTTTTACGAGTACAGTAGGTACGACACATTATTACGGCGGATAACATCGGAACAAGAATTCGGCGCAGCTCTACCAGAATCACCAAATCCTGACTGAAATCATCGAGCGTCATATTTGGGATTCGCGGGTAACTACTGTATGGTATAGGTACACGTACGTTGTACATTTTTCTGACTTCATCCGCAATGTCGCCACATTGATCTAGACTGCTGGGAGCTTATCGTTACCGTTAGACATACCTGCTTTTTAAACGCGTACATAGGCTATGTAAAATTTAAACGGAGAAAAGCCGAGAATTCGGGGGGAATCAGATTTATACGCATTTTTGAGAAGCTTGATGCTGGTAAATAGGTCACCTACATCGAGGAAAAATTATGACAAAATTAATGGACGTTCTAGCGAGTCTCCACGTTCGACAATTCACGTACCTATAGTGTCTATGTACTCAAAAGTTGTAAACAAGGACGACTGTAAGCGAAGGAGGTTATTTTTAAAGGATCTACTCGGAATCGGTATAGAAAATTAAAAAAAAGAAGTTGTACTTTCTTAAGAAAACCAGCACCTACTTTTGGGTGAAAAATAATTATTTTTCAGAAAGTAGTTTTTATACTCCAACTGCAAAAGTTCTCTGAAAATTTAATTTTGAATTTAGAAAAGATTTATATTGTTTTGAAATCGTTCGTACCTAATTTCATCGACGTATACGTAGATCATTACGACTACCCAAACAACTGTAATGTGGTTTCGATTACGGCGGGTTTTTCATTGCTGACAACGAAGAACGTGTGTTCTTTGAACGGAATAAAAAACAGTGTGACAATCAGACGGAAGTACCTACACGTAGATTACTAAAACACTATCGGCTGGAATTTTCAATATTATCGACATTTATAACGATACGCGTGTATAGGTACTATTCTCTTACAGATAGAGGCGATTAGCGAGACTCTTCAGGACCAACAATTTTTACAGAATGAAAACACATTTAAAATGTTCGAACAAAGTAAAAATAGAATTTTTAACCTTGAACGAGGTTGGGGGATTTTCTGGCGCGGTTTATTTTTAGAAAACTGAGATTAACTAGCAAGTAGAGTATTACAAACAGGAAAAAATTTTGCGTACAGTAAATTAACGCGGCAAATTACTCGTCGAATGGCATCGCAAAAATCGATGTTCACGTGGCCGTGGATGCGAGTAACCATGCGACGCACGGCGCATCCTCTGCACCGCCTGCACATGCATCATGCGACGCTGCGACCGGCCGATGCATTGTTTTCATCAACCATTAACTTCTCAGAGATCGCACGCGGTATTCGTTTTCCAATACGCGTATACGAATCTCGTAATACGAATAGCCAGGTAGTAACTAGTAAGCCCCATAGTCCAAGTCCAAGTGCAGGAGAGTCTGTCGTCCTGCATACACCCGACCCAGTTAAAAGAGTAAAAAAAAACAAACGCTAATTTTTATTTTGTTTATTTTATTTTTGTCCGTTTCGTTTCTTGTCAGATTAATTTTATCAACTTTTATGATTCGCAATCTACGTAGACTGTAGACCGACGAAGACTAGGCCGAAAGAACACCGATGTATCTCGACTTCGAGGGACTCGATTAACGAAAATATTTTTCAATGTAAGACCGCGCCGCGCATCTTAGGCTTATTTTAAATTTTTCTACATAAAATACCTACTTATTATTTTGACGGCGGCATTTATATCGGCGTTTGTCGCACACACTTAATAACGAACGGAAAAAAATTTACGAAAATATGATTGATTTTATTAGATGCTTGGGAAAAGGAGATTGCCAGTGGCTCTTAATCGGCTCGTACTACTCGTCTCTTACTAGTAATACTTAATTAATAAATTATTTGATTAACTATTGAATTCTGGTCGGAAGCACCAGCTGCAATGGAAAACACGAGGATGTATCGAATAATTACGCAGGGTATTAAGAAGTTTAAGGGCGAGGAGTATTGCATCGGTCCGCCCTCCATCATTTTCCTGAGGGGGTAACTATCAAAATCGACCATCAGTCAACAAATTTGGGTCCTCGATTGCGACAAATTGGAACAGTAGATGGTACGTCGATTTGTAAGATGTCCGTTAGTTCACAAAATTCAAATTTTCATACGGCAAAAACAAAGTTTTCTTTCCCTCTCCTGTCCCCTCAAAGAGAGAGAGAGAGAGAGAGAGAAAAAAAAATATTTTGGTACGTCTTCGGTAATCCCTCGGCTTATCGCATAACTACCATAGTAAGCATCATGATTGCGTATCTACGTAGTTCATCCGGAGTACTTTCTTTAAACGTACCGACTAAAAAATATGTTCGATAAAGAAACAGTCTGAGCCATCTACAAAGCTGTTTTACGGATCAACTCTTTTCCTCGACTGAAGATTCAAATGACCAATATCAAAATAAACAAAAGCGAGAAAGAAAACAGTAAGAAAATAGTATAGGCAATAAGGGTGTCCCAGCGCCACCCCCCCCCCCATTTTATTTCCAAGCACCTTCTTTCTACTTCGGTTTTTGTTCGCACTTTTGTTTCGTTACATTAGAGTTAGGTATGTAATTTTTGTCGGATTCCCCGGATTTTTAACGAATCTTATCATAAATTGATGTCTTACTGAATCGAATGCTTTGCTGTAGTCGATTAGCGCTACGTACACTGATTTGATATTCCGAGCATTTTTCGAAATTTGATTCGTGACGTGTAAATGATCTATGGTTGAGTATGCTTTGCGAAAACCAGCTTGTTCTTTGGGTTGTTCGTTCAGTAGAGACCGTATTCTGTTTTTAGGAACTTCTTTGCTACCGTTAGGCGGATCGGGCGATTGTTTCCACTTTTATGGCGGTTTTTTTTTTTTTTTTTTCCCAGTAAAAATTAAGTATGACTGATCTTGTCTTTTATGTTAGCATTTTCAAATTTTTGATCTACTTGTACGAGTCCGGACTTAAAAATGGCTAAAAATGAGTATACCGTCAACATTTTTTTTCAAACTTTTCTTTTCTTCTGTTGCGTACTTGTTATTGCGCTTTTCATATATATATTTCGGGCAAACAGCAATTTTTTTCACGAATTCAACATTACCATTGTGGGCCGATAAATGGGTCCCTTAAAAAAAATACGTGTCTCCCACAGAGACACGTAATATAGTGTAACATTTTATACGCTTTCGTACCCTAATAAAAATTCTACTCGTTCGCGCAACAAACTTATTTGTTTTCTAATTCTTCCTCCCCTTCGGGGAAACAGTATTTTCGATGAATTATAAGATAAAAGCACAAATTTGCGTCACCATGAAGAGCTAAATCATACGGACTGGCTTCGTGTCGAGGGCATGGAAATTTCTATTAACAACACGACTGCAGACTGCAGTCGCGCAGCAACAACACAGTTGCAGATTTTAAATGTCAACCACTGAATTCGTGTCGAGGGAGCGGGAGCGTATCGGGGAAGCATTATGGGGGGAACGTTACAGAGGGAGCGTTACAATTTTCGTTCAAGTATACCCGGTAGTAAAAGCGTATAAAATGCTTAAATAAACTTCCATGGAAATGACGACCCCTGAATTCGTGTCGAATAAATTCCCGTGGAAATGTCAACCACTGAATTCGTGTCTGGGAAGCGTGTCGGGGGGCTTTACGGTTTTCGCTCAAGTATACCCAGTAGTAAAAGCCTGTAAAATGCTAAAAGTTTTTGTTCCTTCTCAGTTGCCAACCAATGATCGGATTTCTCAGGTTTTTCACGTCTACGTATGAAAGCGAAATCTTAGATGGTGAAGCCGCACTATCTCGCTTCATTGGAAATACGATCCAGGTCCTGCATACTAGTTATTCTGACTGTTCAAAGCTTCGAAAAGGGAATGATGGCAGGCCAATGGTAACAACGTCATCGCTATCACTGGCACTAACTACCATTGTGCTTCAGAAAAAGGAATACTCGAAGCTCTTTTTTCTAATTTGCTCTCCACCCGAGTCCTGGAATCCACCCTTTCGCGAGCATTACTTCAGAGACGTTGGGGAGGCTGTTAGGGCTGTTAGTCCTCTTCCCTTCTGACCGAAAAACCGGCCTAGGTCGAAAATTCTGGCGAGTTGCTACGTGGACTCGAACCCGGGACCTCCGGATTCTGAGACCAACGCGCTATCCACTCGGCCAACCAAACCTCCCACCATCGGGCGTAGTAGGTAATTAACTCCGGAGCTCTGGGTACACGCGACAGTAACTCCAATTTAGATAAATAGGTGACGGGTAGGTAGGTATATTATATGTATGTAGTTATGGTACACGAATGTTACGAGTAGGTAATAGGTATGGTATATCCACCGTTTAGGATGGCAAGATAGGTACACGCCACGAAATGTCGATGATAATGCTTACTTTCATAGGTACCTAGCGAGTTATTATACCTATCATTTGAATATCGACGCAACGCTTCGATGATACCTACGTTTACAAAATCGAAGAAAATAAGTGAATTCGGTAGAAAATTGTCGAATAATGGAGACGGGTATGTTCCAAGAGACTGTTTTTGACAAAAGGAAACTTGTCGTGAAACCTCGGAAAGAAAAGGAAGAAGTACCTCAACCCTGCAAGAATACGAGTAGATAGGTACCCAGCCAGTTAGGTAAAAAAGTAAGAGTTATACCTAAACAAATCGCAGAGATCACCTAACGACACATCAAGTTATCTATGGGTTGCAGACGCCTAAGTTAGATTTTTAGTATCCGAGTTTTCAATCGCGTTTTATAAAATTTTACATTTGTTCTTTCAGAAAAGAAATAAACAAACAAACAAAATTAATGGCATTACAACCTGTGTCATCCAAGACTGGTAGAAATCCTCTTCCATTACCATGGTTATGGGATTCTCTATTCCTTTATTTGACGATGCCAATCTATTTTTATTACGTTTTAACGCGTATATGTGCGCGAAAAATTATTCGTATCAAAACCTTTTTGGCAACACTGTACACTTTTACGAGTACATCGCATACAATTTTTTTTTCTTTTTCAAAATCACACCGATATACGAGTCTATCATTTTATTTATATTTTAATAACCGAATTGTGTACACGATTCGATAACTGTGTCATAAAGTCCACTTCGCCGGGTATTCGCATATAATTTTCCCCTACTCTCGCATTTTTCTTTTACAACATTTATACGTCTATCCACCTACTGAGATTTTAGTTTTTTGGTAATGGGTCATTACTTTGTGTGCGTCGTTTTTTCGAAGGCAATTAACAGTGTACTTTTCCTCGGTTGTGTTCAGCCGACACGTATAACAAATTTTCTTCGCAGCATTTTCGACCAAGTGCAGAGATGCAGACTACACGTACACGAGAATACGTCCAACGTCCTACCTCCTACGTTCTACGGTCTACATACTACATTAGAGTACACACATTTATTTGTCTACGGCGAAACACGACTTACACGTTACTATAGCGTCACTAACGTACGTCTTGGTAAGTACTGTACGTGTCTACGTGAAGACGTGAAGACGTGAACCGTCCTACCGTCGTACCGTCACCGTCAGTCTTCGTTCACTCATTTCATTTGGGATTTAAACCTGCACTAGAGTGCGCTGCAAAATTACCTGTGCGGGGTAGGTGTACTTTCAAATAGAAACACTGCTATCTTCAGTAGGGTAAAAACCGAGTAAAAATTATATTCTGCTAGTAGAACTGATTATAATTTAATTTTTTGGCGATGATGCAGTCGAATTTAGGACAAATTTTCGTTGAAAGTGGATTTCTAATCGACTTAATGATAGTTGAAGTTTGCTACACGCTTACGGTAAATCATCCGTGATCACTCACACATATCGCAGGGCTGCCAGCACTTGAAACTCTATGCCAATTCGATAGCAAATCTTTGCGTGATAATTACCTACCTACCTGCAGACTGCGAAATTTTCTTTGAAAAATTTCACGTTAATTTTGCTCGAGTAGGAAACATATTTCCGCGTAGTTGGTAGGAGGTATACGTATACCATTCATCCTAATTTTCTTTCCTTCGTTCTTATTCTCAATCCAACTTATTTTTTTTTCAATCGTCTCACTCTCCGATATCTGCACATCACCCCTATTAAGTGCATGTAGTAACTGCTAGTGCGCTTCACATCGTCTGAGATCTGATGGGTACCAGCTAAGTTTCTACTACATTTTAGGTACATTGTAAAACTGACTACAGTGCGACAAAACTACTCGTATTTTGTAAGTATTATGTATGTATTCTGATTGGTGATTTTTATAAATATAAGTACTTCCCGACGCCGAACACAATACCGACCACTATCAGTTTCACGAGCTCGTCTTTTAAATAGTAGGTAGATAGGTTTATTCCAGCCTATTTCAGATTACAAAAACTACACGTGCTGGGGGAAAAAAAGTACCTACGTAAGGTAGGTGCGCCAAATAAGGCCCGAGTCCCTAATAAGGCCTGACCTGCCAATCTCGGCTGCTATGCTTTGTGTTGTAGAACGACCTGAGGGAAAGTTGTATTTTCATCTGATAACACTGTGCATTTGTTTCGGTCGCGTTATCAGTCGTGGATAGACAGAGAATGACAACAGAAATTTTGACCAGCTAAAATTTTAGCGGAAAAGTTTTTTTCAAAAATGTTAGAAAGCGTTTAAAGTGAATAGTAAAATTTCACCTGAAAATCGACGTTTATTTGTTGTTGACTTATACAGGGTTAGTCAGTTTAAAACGCAGCATAGGAACATCCCGTTTGCTGCGTGTTAATGTGACTAGACCGACGTGGTGCGTAGTGCGTACACTCGTATTGTGATAAGCCAATGCAACAACGGAACTGCTTAGTCAGTTTAAAACGCAGCATGAAAAATCTTGTTTACAAGTGAAGCGTACTCGGTGCATCTCTTATTTTTTTTCAACAATGAATTAGTGAAGCGTACTCGGTGCGTTTTTTATTCAATAATCTTCGGGGGAAATCTCCAATAATTTTCGAAGAATTTCATCGAAAATCTTTGGGAAAATCTTCCAATGATTTTCGAGGAATTTCACTGGAAATTTTCGGAAACAAATTCCGGTAATTTTCGATACAACTAACCTCCAGGAAAAATATTCTCCGAAGAGATTCATCGAAAATCTTCAGGAATAATTTTCGATGATCATTAAGGAATTTCATGAGAAATTTTTTGGGAAAAAAATTCCAATAACGTCCGAAGAATCTCACTGGAAATCTGTAGAGAAATTCGGGAAAAATCCCGGATGATTTTCAAAGGAATTTCATCAGAGATGGAAAGAAAACCTGAAAATTTCCAAAGAATTTTATCGGAAATCTTCTGAGAAAATCTCCAATATTTTCCAACAAAAGCTACTTCTGGAAAATCTCCCAATAACTTTGGAAGTATTTCAAAGGAAATAATTCGGAGGGAGGACTCCGTCAGTTCTTGAACAATAATAAAAAATCTCCCGCAGAATTTCTTCGGAAATCTTTTGAGAGACTTTTCAATATTTTCCAACAAAAAATTACTTCGAGAAAATTTCCCGACAACGTTGGAAGTATTTCATAATGAAATATTGGGTGGTGGGGGGGGGGGGAGGAACTCCGTCAGTTTTTGAAAAATTTAATCGAAAAACTTCAGGAAGATTTTCGAGAAATTTCATCTGAAACTTCGGGGAAAATCTCTTAATGATTTTTACAAAATTTCAGCAGAAATTTTTGCTGAAGAAATTCGATAATGTCCCAAGAATTTGCATTGGAAAATTTTCAATCAAAGAATTTCTTGGCCAATTTTCGAAAAGATTCCCATGACTGTTGAAAAACATCTCCGATAATTTCCAAAGGAACTTATCGAAAATCTTCAGAAAAAATTTCCAATGTTTTCCAAAGAAATTCTTTAAAACTCTTCGGGGGAGTTTTCCGATAATTTTTGAAGAATTTCAGAAGAAATATCCGGGAAAAATCTCCGGTGGAATTTTAAACTGCATGACCATGCAGAAATTATCAAAACTGTTTCTAAAAATTCTTTAAAAATTATCGGAGATTTTTTCCGAAGATTTTTGATAAAATTCTCTACAAACCATCGCGGCTTTTTCCCCCGAATATTTCCTAGAAAATTCTTCAAAAATTATCGGGAAATTTTCTCGACGAATTTTATAATGTTACTTTTTGGAAAACATTGGAAATTTCTTCTGAAGATTTCTGATAAGATTCTTCAGAAATTATCGTGTTTTTTTCTCTCAAAAATTTTCGATAAAATTCTTTAGATGTCATTGGAGAATTTTCCCGGAGATGTTTTCCGTAGATTTTCGATGAAATTCTTCGGAGAACATTTTACCTGCAGATTGCCGATAAAATTCTTCAAAATCTGTCGGAGTTTTCCCATGAATATTACCTGTGAAATTCTTAAGAATGAACGGAAAACTCCCCGGATGATTTTGAAATAGTTCTTTAGAAAACAGAGATTTTTCGGAAATTATTCCAAAAATTTTCGATAAAATTCCTTAGAAGTCATCGGAGAATTTTCCCGAACATTTTTCCTGAAGATTTTCGATGAAATTCCTCAAAAACCACCGGAGTTCCCCCCCCCCGGATATTTCCTAATCGGAACATTTTCCCGAAGAATTTTAATGAAATTCGTTGGAAAACATTGAAATTTTTTCTAAAGACTTCCGTTGAGATCTTCGAATTATCGGATTTTTTCTTCAAATGTGATGAAATTTCGAAAATCATCGGACACTTTCCCCCCATCCCGAGAATTATTTTATCCTTTTGAAAGAATGAGAAACGCACCGAGCACGCTTTAAGACGCCGTGAACGAGATTTTTCATGCTGCGTTTTAAACTGACTAAGCAGTTCCTCGTTGCACTGGTAATGGAAAAATCGAGTGTATCTCGTGGTTAGTACATGCTAAATGCAGCGGACATTTTCCTAATGGCGTTTAACTCTAACTCCTGATATTTTTGGATATGAGCAAATGTCTTATACGAGTATTTTAATAGTGAGTACATCGGTTAAGATGAATAAACTTTTTGTCAGTCTCATAAGACTATTTTTTAATGAACCTCATTAGACTTTTGTTCGAGCACTATTCAAGTTTTATCTTACGTTCAATTAATTTCAAAATTGGTTAATACTTTTTATTCAGATTTTTATTATGTTTGAAATAAACTTAAGGATTTTCACTTATTAGTATTTAATGGTCCATTAAATTAAAAAAAAAACTTCAATCAAATTTACCACACTATGGGGAAAAAATCCGAAATCCATACATTAGTTAATTGAATGTACATCCTAATATATAATGATTAAAAAACAACATTAACATCCTTATTGCAGAATGCGTAATACACAATGGTTATTTGGTGCACCTCCTTATTTGTGTTCAATGTTTAAAACCCTAAAATCTTCTTGAAGCGATACCACGCAATAGAAACATTAAAGCATTTGCCAGCGAGAAAGGACGATATAATTGTTCATTCGAGAACGTTGCGAATGAAAGATTGCGTTTTCCTGTGTGAGATAATAGGCCGTCTCCTATGTACGATCCCAGTCCGCTTCATTTTCGATCTTTTGCCAATTACCATTTCGACACCACTGCCTTTTAGGAAAATTGTCCTCATCTGTACTAAATGGTCCTCACTTTATCAAATTTTCCTTCCACAGATCAGATTATCCTCCCTAGAAGAATAGCTTCCTATTTGACAACTTTTACCGATGACCCATTTTGACACCTCGAGACGACTCCGGAGAGCCCACTACTTCCCAGCGTGTTTTCCGTTCCCTGGTTCCACCTTCTCCTCAAACTAAACCACCCTTATCTCAACCTCTTGCCTTCACCCTCCCATCCATCTAGTCTTTGTTCTTTTTCCTCATCCACTTTAACATCCTACACCTCGGATAATCCCCCAAATTACACACGGCATGTAGCCATTAATATGCAGCTAATGTCAAAATAAATTCATTAAAAAAAAAAATCAAGTCATTTTAGAGGCGAAAAAAAAAAGTGTATCTAAATCAAATTCAAAAGACAAACTCGACATCTTCACAAAACTTTGGTCCAAAAATGTGTAGGTACCTCTTTCTTTGTATTCTACCGATTCGTGTAAGTTTGAAGTGAGCCTGAACCTTGAAAATATTAAAACTGGCTATTTTGGCCAATCCGAGTGCTATTTGCACAAATAGGTACTGAGGATTTGAATTTTCAGGTCAAAAAAAAAATGAAGGGAAAGACGATTGAGAAAATCAGAAAAATGGAGAAGGAATAAAATGGAAGAAATAACTACACCACTGGAAAAATTTCTGTTATATACGGGGTGACCGAAAAGTCCATTCCTATTGAAAAATGCTTTGTAAAAATTTCCTAGTCAACTTATCGAGGAAATTTCTACTGCAGCGGCATTCTTGGTCCATCACTATTGAAACAATAGCCATCCTTCGAATTATCAAAGAGTCCAAAATTTTTAGTAATGTGACAACCGAGAACTATGACCACACGAAAACGCACTATGTAAATCTGTAATTGTAAATTTTGTTTCATGATTTAGGTATTTCAGTCATTTTTCGACTTTTTTTTTCTCTGTAGTTTGTTACTTACACAAAATTTTGTCACGATTTATGTCTATTTTTTATTCAGCATTATATTATCAATCGATATAAGTATAAATTCAAACTAAGGATTATTTTCTCGACAAGAAGTGAATTTAAGTCAGCAATAAATTGGGCGCACTTATGATTCCATATGCTCCTACAATGTATTTCTAATCAAATGGGGCGCCAGATTTCATATTGCCTAGAGCAGCTTCTTTCCTTAATACGCCTCTGCAATGGTCTACATTTGGTCGATAATCACCGATAATACGTTACCATTTGATTATTAATCACAGTTTGATGATAAGCGGTCAATAACCGGGTGCTGGAATAAGGCTACATCGGAGCCCTGGTCTATGAGTCCGTGTTCCGAGTAAGTAAAGCATCAGGAGAACAAATTATTCGAATACGTTTTTGTTCGATGGCTTGGGGTACGTGTTTTTAAGCGTATATTACACGCTTTTCGATATAGGTAGGTCCAAAAAATACATTCCTACTAAGGGAAACGTTTGAGAAATAAAACAAAAATGCGAAAAAATTGTCCACGAACTATCCCGACCCACTCGATTATATTGTGCAAAAGCGAATGTGAAATGTCGTACCTAGAGACCTACATGGTGGTAAGCTGGTCAGCGCCGCATATACCAACTCTTTTGCCACGCTATAAATATGCTATGTCGCTGTGAAAACAGTTCTGGCTTTCTGGCACCATCATACTGGCTCCTTTTTAATACGCAATTGACGCAACTGCGCTTCATAATGGTGGGAATGTAGGTACATATTTATGTATATCCAACACGTAGTTTCAGTTTCGACTTTCTGGCACCATCATATACTGACCACTTACTCCAACTTACTCTAACACTAACATAGACATTGAAAATTATACATAAAAGTAGCTCCTCGTCAGACATATACTCGTATTTACATATATTTTGCGTGTAATATAATATCGCTTTTCTGTTTTCTAGCGTTGTATAAAGCGCATGCGTGACTATTATAGGTACTGCATACGAGTACGTATAATATGTACCTAGCACTATGTCAACTATAAAGAGTTGATATATAATTAGTAAATGACACCAATTATTACCTATAACTAAGAATTTACGAACATGATTTCTCACGTTGCTTACCGAGTTGAAAGAAAAATATGAAGGAAGAGATCCTATCCGTACAAGTCTAATCACGCCTACCTAAGATGCAGTAGCGTACCTATCTAAAGATTTTGAACAGCTGTACTTGGTTAGTAAGTAGGTACTTGCGTAAATAAACCTTAAAAATGAAGGCGTACCTACAGATATTCGCACAAAGTACGTTTTCCGATTCAGGTGTATACGGAATTAAATTTTCAAGTTATTATACTTACTTAAATTTACGTGAGATTAGTTCTTCTCGAAAATGAAGTAATTTACATATTATTTATACGAGTTAAGTATAGCTGTATGCTGAACGCGAACGATTGCAGGTTTAAAATGGCCGATTTAAAAAGTTAATTTAATTAGTTTTGTCTTCTTCTCGATTGACGCATCGCATCGGCGAGGGAATAAAAATATTTAACGCGGTGTCAATTTAAAAACGTATTCAAACCTTACTTGTTTTAATTATAGATCGAGATACCTTCAGGCTACACACGAAGTTATTATAATTCCAGTTTTTATGGGGATTCCGTCATATGCCATCTCTGTCCTTCTGTTTTCTAAATTAATAAATATTTATTTTATCGACACCTATAGTTATCCGATACCACTTTTTCGGGACCAGTTTTTTTCTTTCTTTCTTAATGAAAATAGTAGAGGAAAATTTTTAGCAGCATGGATGACACAACTGTCGCAAGAATCGAGCCAACGCCGAAATCATTTTCATTTTGTTGAATCATGTACTCGACCTCGTCAATCTCTCGAATCTGTAGCTAATACATTATTTGGTGCAACATATGCATGCCCAGCTGCGAAGTACAAGCGTATTTAGCGACCAACATAAGTACGAGTAGGTAGTGTTACTATTTAAATCGCCGCATATACTGATATACTCGACTGCAACGGATCACTCGCTAAACTATGTATGTAAGTTCGTGCCATTGCCATCCCCTAACTTCTGTTAAGAAGAAAACACGAAACCAAGTTTTACCAAAATAAAAAATAATAACCGAATAATGTTCTACGTAAGAAAATTTTTTCAAAAACTACAACGCCTTATTTTGGCCCCGCTATTTCTCGTTTCTCTCGAATTTATTCGAGAAAACAACTTGCCGGGTCCTTTTTCCGAATAGCCGAATAGTTCTCAAATAGTAGGTCAAGCATTTTAGACGATGACAGAAGCTCGCATTCGAATCTGTCGCAGCAAATATTTCACAAATACGTTAACGCCTCATTTACTGCAGCTCATCAAAACGCGTTCTTCTCTGTTGTTTGTTTTCCCTATTTCATTACCAACCTATCTACTGTATATAGGTACAGCTCCTCTTGTAAGTAACAAATTAATAATAATAAACACATACCAACACAGTGGCCAGTCGCCCATATAATGCGCTTCGCCGAAAAAACAATCGTCTACTACATATACTCGTACTTATTTTGTAATTCACTCTTTCGTTTATTTAGGTATTCGTAATACGTCAAGAAATTATCGAGTGATAACATCCTAATTTGGTATCACTTAACAACGATGCACTATTCTATGAAGGGGAGGAGGCGATGTTTATTATTTCCCACTATATAACGCCAATTTTGCTAACTAATGCCGATAGGCGACAAAAAAGAAAGAAAGACAAAAACACGGCGGGTCTTCGCTCGTTTGCTAGACTTTTCTCCACTATGACGACGCGATTTTACTAAGGATTCCGTCCATGTCCATATCTTAAGTATTCAACTAGAGGGAGGATTATATCTCCTTATCTCAAACCCGCCGTAGATGAAGATGATATTCCCCTGACACATTTGTTAAATAATGAATATTCGTGCTTTTCCTTCGTTTTTAGCTTTGTTTACAATTCTAAGGAACATGTACAGATGATTACGTAATGCACGAGGGGGTGGGAGTCTAAAATGGGCTAAATTTTGATTATGTAATATGAGAACGGTGTCTGACCGACAAAAAGCCTGACAGAAGTTGGTCTCTTCTTACCTCAGAAAAGTCTTTGTCGAGTAACGAAAAACTAAATATAAAAGGAAATGCAACGTCAACCGTCAACGTTGGCACTTTGCAATTAGAAAATAAGTACTGCGAAGCGGGAGCAATCATCGATTAATAATTCGCCTGGGTTTTCAGATGTAGCGCCTACTAAGTGATGCCGTAACCAGTAGAAGGGAGTTGAGGGAGGTGTAAACGGAAGCATTTCGTCTCCGGGTAATTCGGTTTGAGCCCCCCCCCCTCCTCCTCCTCCTCCTCCTTCACCCTGAAAGAGGAAATCGCTCGTTATTCCATAGAGCGAAAGGTCATTTTTAGCTTCTTTTCCAGCTAAGATTTCTCCCTGCCTCACGTTGAAATCACTCTTCTGTAGCGAAAGCCTGCGTTTGAATAGGATCGAATGTAAGGCTTTAGCGAAATCTTAAAACAGAAAATCTGCAAAAATGTGTGACCACGAGACAGTCTCGCGAGCCTTTGATTTATGTTCCGGTCAGTAAGTAAACCAGAAAGAAAGACGAGATCTCATTCGAAATGAACTTTCAATCGAAAGGTTTTCTTCCGAAACAAGACTTTCGGAGAGAAAGACGCAAAATAAGTGAGATTTAAAATGAAGACTTACTGTACATGCATTCGTTCGTAAACAAGTTGACGAGGATTCCTAGAACTTCCACGTACCATGACCCGAGACAATATTCATACCGAAAACTCGATTAGTCTATATCATATTTTCACCTTTAACAGAACTAATTTTTGAAAATTTTTCGAGAAAAATTTTTGTAAATAAGAGGAAAATGAAAATTTTTAGCCAGCGTTAAGGAAAACTAAACGTGAAATATTTAGAAGAAAAACGAGAGGAAAAGTTGAAGAGTGAGAAAGAAGGAAAGTTCAACTGCACTTTTGACTTTACGGAAAAAAAAAGAAAGAAAAAAACTGAAGGCGTTCGGATGGTATGCGTATGAGAAGGCTCTTGTCAACAGACGAAAGTAGCGAACGAACGTACAAAGACCTGGGATCTCATACCTAGATTGTAAGGTCGATAGAGGCTCGGAGAAGGTTATTCTAGCCGAAAAGTTGGCTTAGTCCCTTCTCCTCAAACAAAATAGACTTTCGACGTATTTTCAACAATTTTAGTCCCCCTCACCCTCCCGAGAAGTTCGCCTACGATACGAGTTGGGAATTAAATTTTTCATAGTTTAGATAGTTCGTACTATTATTGTAAAAACGAATTAATAAATAAAAAACTGAATAGGCTTACCACCTTTTACAGCTTTCATCCATTCGAATTGTTTCTCTTTCTTTTCTTTTTTCCACGAAACATAATAACGATACGTACAAGTACATTCACACGCTGTCTTTTTTTTTTCTTTCACATTCGCCGAAACACGCAATTTACTTCAGTAACTCGATTTTAACCAGCAAACAGGTTAATGAACGGTTTGTCGAAAATTCCGAACAAAAATGACTCTAACTGAGAATACCATGCGCGCAACGTGAAGTTCGTGCTTTAACTTCATATGCCTACGTGTCCCACCTTTTCGAGAGAATGCCAAATGTTACAATTTTTCAAGTCGCTTCGATTAACGAACACTTTTGTGACACTTACGTTTTTCTAATTTAAGGAAACTATGACGCGCGTTTTGTTCTGCTTGTTCGCGACAACTCTTCCCAAAACAAATAAGTACCTATGTGTAGTACTTAGTTAGTAATCCGACGGGACGAAAATTACGAAGTATGGAAATGGGCGAAGAATTCAGCGACTACTCGTATGCTTCGCAGGCGGACGCCGCTTTTAGGGTCGACTCTAGTAGCCGAGCCTATTGCAATTTACCAACATGTCCAGTACGAGTACCTATGCTCCTTAATCTTGATTTTCCACTATAGATGGACCAATCATAAGGCTTTACAACTTTGCCTAATCACAACTTGTGACCTGTCAGGAAGAAAGGAACCTGCGTGCGCCAAAAATCACTTTTGCGATAACAACTGTTTTTGATTAATCTTTGGCCACTCTTTCGCGTAGTGTTGTCGAAAAAATTCCAAAAATTTTTTTCAATCTGCTGTACGTCTTCAAAGTTGAGTGTCTCAAAACGTGAAAACGTTATCAATTTTGTTTATCCGCTCTCCTGTAAAATTTACATTTTTGCGCGCAGGTCTCTTTCTTCCTGGCAGAGGTCACACTTGTTTTCTTCTTCAGACGTGCTCATTAATCTTGATCTTCATTACTGCGCGAGCGTCATTTCCAATGTATACAGAGCTAAGGAGAGGAAATTTAAAAAATGCGATTAGGTATTTACGTTTTATTTTCATTTCGGATTTTACTTATGACTGGAGCATTGTGCACTTCATATTACTTTCCTAGAAAAGGAACCACGTATTTCCTCGAGGAAAGATTTTGTCGCCTTATTTTTTTGTACCCCCACCCCCTCCCCACCTCGCAAAAAACTGAGGTAACTATTTATTGGACCACAACTTTTGGCGCCCCAAAATTTTGTCGCTATGGGCTGCAGCTCAGACAGTTCGTATGGTAAAACCGGCGCTGATGCGGTGGTACTCTTATTAGTAAATTTTCCAAAGAATAATGCGATGTGAATCATGTCTCGTAAATATGGTAAAAGTATTAATGGTAATTTTCGTATTCTGTTTCAGGTTTCGAGCGATGAAGCCTAGCGTTGTGGTTGTCTTCATCCGAAGAGGAAACAAGGGCGTTACCCTCTGTGGCGATGATGGTGAATAGGTGGCGAGGCAAATGAACAATTCAGCGAATCGGAATCAAATTTTGTAGCCTGCTGTTGAATTCTCGAATATAGTGAAGATATATTCATCCTGAGGATGTAGAAGTTGCGATAGATTGTTTTCTGATTTTCGATCACTCTATGCCAATACTGAAGTACATATAATATAGTTATGACGAACACATGTACCTACTTCCAATGTTCTCAAAACTGGATGCCAGTTAACAAGTGTTGATAGTATTGGTGATAATCTTGATTACGCCTATTCAAATTGTAAACTTTATTTTAATGGAAATAAAATTCCTTCTTTGTCTTTAGCGTATAAAGAATTACAATTTCCTCAGATGCCACCTGGATTGTTTGAAATTGATTGCAAAGTACTGTCTTGTTGATAGAGTGATAAATGATAGAATTGCGCGACTGCAGTCTGCAGCTTTGCAATTTGAAGGTGTTGCCGATCCTCTTCGAGTGGCGATGTTACTTGTTGTCTTACTGTTTCGGTTATCCGACCGATTGTCATTTTTAACATGCACGCGGCTCGCAGTAGTTTTGGACGAATGCCGCTACACCAGCCAATGAATCACGCCACAGACTATAAAGAGACTCGATCGGAAATCGGAAAACTACTCGTAATCGTAAAACAGCGAGTAAGGTGACGTTGAATTAGAGTATTTGTACATCGTCCGAGTGCGGCGAGTCAACACCTATCTCAATGGTGGACGTCGAAATGTTGAAAATTTTTCATCTCTTCGACAAGACGCTTTATTCCGTCCGCTATCACACGGTCGGCACATAGACGTAATAAATACCTACGTTTATAGGTGTCTAATACACGGAGTCAATTTATTGATAGCTTACCTTATCCCGCAACCATAGATAAGATAGGCGAATAATAAGATGAATCGACGAGACTTTAATAAGTAAACGCCTATTTGTATAAAAAATAAACAATCCGCGATTGCTTCGTACATACATATTTACGACATATGCCTTTTTGTACGTATAGTGTACTTATAGGTATTTATACTCGTAAAAAGGAAGAAAGAAAGGAAAAGTCAACGAAGATACTCGAAATTACGTAAGGCGCAACTTATTTATGAAGAAGTCTATGCGTGTATAGTGGCGCTTCTCATCTGATAAACGCTATACGTGTATATTATATATACTTATATATGTATATAGGCCTCGGCCTAAGCTTGAGCTCTGGCTCAGGCTCGGGCTCGGCTACCACATCGTGGGAACATCCGCAAAGATATCGTAGATATACATAGGAGGTAGAGGTAGGTATAGTGTACCTAGATACGCGTACATACCGATTACGTATAATTATCGTAAGTTATGCGTATTATCTCTCCGCCTTCGTACGTTCTATGAATTATTTATTCGATATCGTAATAATTTGTAGATCCCTTCTTCGTTACATGCTACCATGGTCGAGTTGAATTGTGGGTATCATGTCGAGGGCCAACGAATTACTTGAAAATGTGCTCGTCAGTCGTCAGTAGTAAAGTCTATTGCGTACTGTATGCACTCGGAACCTTTGGGGCGGCATCCGCACAGCTACACCTAGCGTCCAGTTGCGACTTTTTCGGCATTCTATACGACCGATCCCTCGGATGATTCTAAAGCTAAAGCTGTGCCGTCGGAAGCGGTGAGCCAAAAAACTACGACTACGGCTACGACTCTACGACTTCGCTTTTTCATTTGTACACGGTACACGCGGACGAGCGATTGGCGGCGTAAAAAACAGAATAGAGTGCGGCGGCGGCGCCCTTTGAGTAGTCGTATAATTAGCTCAGTCGGTACCTGTGTGAACTTTTAGTACTGCACAAGCTACAAGTGCGCGAGTCGTGAATACTACGGAACGGGTTTTATCTACCGGAATCACGGTTCGTGCACACGGTGCACCTTTTGTAGATCAGAGTTCAGTACCTGCTCCGCAGTCTGCACTCTGCACCGACCGCGTGCGCGTACGTCAAACATCAAACAGACCAGCTAATACATAATTAGCTCTTCTGTCGAACGGACCAAGTTGCAGCCCCCATAATACGTATACATTTGTAGGTAGTAGATACCGACTACTGAGTAATGGTTACGCGATTACGTTTCAATTACGAGTATTTCGACCTTTGCCGGCCAAGTAGAGCAAAAGGCAGGCCAGTCTATGATGCTGACTCGCCAGACTATTCTCGCAGCAGCCAGGAAGAGAGCTCTAATCTGCCGACTCGGAGTCCGAAATCTGCCAATTTGCCAAGTTGACAGCCGTACGAATAAGAAAATATTAAATTTGCCGAATGTTTACATAACATTACCGCTTTTGCCGATTCCGAATGTGGCCTACGGGCGGCCTATTTCCCCTCCCTTGAAGTCATCGGTCGCGGGGTTCTTCACAGGTACACGCAATAGCCCGCTGTACTCGTATAAGTACATACTGTGTATTCACTAAAGAAAAATCGACGCATTCGTTAGGCGAATGAAATGTACAATGGAGAGGGGGGGGGGCACCATTCATAAAGGTTTTATAATTAGTTTCAGTCGAAAAATCGGTGAATCTAAGGGGGGAAATTTGAAATTTTTGGTCGTAGGAAGAAGACTGTAATAACGGAAGCGCTCCGCTCACTGAACCGAGAGATTGTCGAGTCAGTCATACTTGCACACAAGCAAAAGCTACGCGTCCGCGTCCCCTGATCACCGTGCTTCTGTTGTCGACTCCACGGACTCCTCTGTCTCCACAACAACGTGAAATCTCGCGAGGAAAGACACTAATAAGTAATAAGCTACTTAATCAACCAACTGAGTACACAATCCAATGTCGTCGGTACCGAAATTTACGAAGAACTGACCCCTTCCCCCCTCCACTAACAACCACGACCACCGCTTTTACCACTGCCACCTCATCGATGGCAAACCGACCGTAAAACATGGAATTCCAGCCGAACGCAGAGCGATGAAAGAAGGTACATCACCACTGCAGCCACAGAAAAGCCGCCGCGCCGAGCTCAAGTTTACACAAACTATAACGTACTGGTTCTCCCAGTCAACGCAGAGGTATCCCAGTCATCCGCGGACTAGATGAAACCTCGGTCAACACTGGAACTTTGAAATTATCCGTCAAGTCATCTGCTCTCCTCTCCTGCGCTAGCCCAGATCACGCTTAGGCTCTACAATTCAGCCTGTCTAATCATCTTACCATTAAGATTAACCTCCTCCATTTCTCTGGCACCAACCTAGAGCATCGTAGTCCGCGAGCGAATCGCCATACATATTCACGACTCCCTTCGGCACACACCAGCATTACTGACAGATCCCACTATGTTCTCTCCTTCATTATAGAGGGTAGAATCTCTCTCAAAGCATACTACGCCTCACCATACAAGGACTTCCAACTTGGCCCAATGATCTTTCAATGGCAAGTGGGACAGCTGATCCGAGTTACGCAGTGTTTGGCGACTTCAACTGCAGGACCAATTTCAACCCACGAGACCGCATCTTGGACACCATCCTCCATCATCACGCTCTCACGATGTGCGTGTTACGTCGCTTAGTGCAGTTCCAGGGCATCAACGATGACTTCGTAATCTTCCCGATGCTCCTCATGAAAACTAAAATGCTGGACAATTTCATGTCTGACCATCGATCGCAGCTGTGTACCCTACCTGGTCTATACATTAACGAGACGCCTCGGACCCGCATTAACTTCACCAAATTCTCCGCTGCTATCTCGACTCTCGCACGTAACCAAACACAACCACTTTTCACAGCCGAAGAAATCAACGACTATGTCAACCAATATTACAGGAGCTGTTACTCTCTGACATGGACGCAACCAGCAGCCGTGCCCTCGCGACTTCTCGTACACACTGGCGGTCGATCAAACTCAATCGCCCCCCCCCCCAGCTCGAAGGGATCACCAACTATAACTGTAAATTAGTTTCCGCACATAAATACGTTGAGGCATGGTTAACCGCAAACAGGGCTACAACATGTTCCCCCTCCCCTTCCAACGGCAAAACCACACCGAGATACCGTGCATGTTGAGACACATTATGCCCTCTATCCGCAATAAACCTAAAAAAAAAAAAAAAAAAAAAAAAAAAAAAGTAGGCGATGAACTGAGTTGAAGGCGTTCGTGGTCATGCGAGCAAAACGAATTCAAAATTAAAATGCCTCGCAGCCGAGCCCGGTGACAAAAATTTGATCTACTTTATTAGGTGCGACCTTTTATATTATGTAGATCTCACGAACACCTCTCTACTTCCAATAATTGACGTTCGAGGTCGCCCTCCAGTAACGCGATGATTGCTCTACCGGGCCCACTTTGGAGGTTACAGAGACGAAACGCTGCCGATTCTCGAATCGAAAGTGGAACCATACGAATAAACAAAAGATGAAGAAGAAAATCATTTCTTTTACTTATAGCTACAGTGGTGAACGGGTATTTCGAAAATACTGTAAGTAAGTACATGGATTTCATTTTCATCGGTCCGTTATTTTACTTTTCCCGCCGCATCACACGTACCACACACACACACGAACGACGACGACGACGACGTCGCATCGTAATGCGACGGGTAGACCACATTCGAGTCTTCTCCATAACCTACTTTTAATACTTCTTATTTAATTCGGTTTCACACTCTCTTTCGACATTTAGGTATTTTGTTAGTGCTCGCGGTAGGTATAAATATCAGTAGAAATGGGAGCACCCCTACTTCCACCAAGAGGATCGAAAATTATATCAATCGTTTGGGCAATATTTGTGCTGGTATATACTGAAAACGCCGTCATTTGTGCTGCCCCCTTTCCAAGATGTCGAGTTATTTGGGGGGAGGGGCTGAAGAATTGGAAACATTCCTTACAGGGATGATGGGGTTGCAAGTGGTGGCATTCGTTCGTATTAGTTTGTGCTGAAAACCCAGCCGTCTGTGCTCCTCTTCTTCCCGAGATGAGGGTCATTTATGCGGGGGAGGGGGCTAGAGAAATGATTTTTTAGAAGGAAAGGGGTTGGACAAAGGACTGAAAAGAGAAAAAAAGGATGCAATCGTCTGTGTTCCGTTTGTGCTGCCACTCATAATCTCCTAGCCCATCTCCCCGTCGAGAGAGAGAGAGCTATGTCATATAGTAGAATACGTATCAGATTTGTCTGCAAATGAAAGGGTAGGCAAAATATATGTATAAGCAAAAAAGGAATGCGATGAAAGAGTTGTTTCTTCTCTTGTTAATTAGCTCAATTATTTTTCCGAAGTTTGTTTCGTACGTACCTAGACCTAACTATTTTCATAATTCATTTTTGGGCACGAATTTATTAATTAATGTGCTCATCGCGCGCAACTGCTATTTTCACGAGAAAATGTTTTATTCGAATGAACGAGAAAATAAGATCTCTCGATTTTGACCAAAATCAAATCGTTCGCTCAATCATCTCAAAACGGAGCATGGGAGCATAATTTTTTTTAGTCGTTAAAAATAAATGTTGACGAAATTTTGCTAAAAATTCACGACGGTGTTACCAGCTACATTACGCCTCTCACAATTCTTATGAAATTGATGAAGTTGCTCGACCATTGGCCCGAACAGTAAATCAAGCAAATATTTTGATCCTCTAAATATGTTTTAATTGATTTTTTCGGAATTTCCTGCAGCAGCGCTACCATTCCTTTCAATTTTATCCTGAATCATAATATTATCACTTTAAGCTGTTTTGAAGTGTAAAGAAATTTTGATTTACAACCATTTCTACTATTTTAGCGCAGTTGGAGGTAATGCTACAGGAAAATCTGAAAAAGCGTTAAAATACAAATAAAATTTTGAGGATGGAAATGTTTTTGGCTAATTTTTCAGGCCATTGGACGAGCTACTTCAGTTTTATAATAATTGTCGAGGACCCCAGCTTATTTCCCATTTTGACTAGGAAGTTCAAATTCTTCCTGGGAGGACCCCCAATTACTCTCAACTATTACACTAATAGCGCCACACAGTAGGCAAAGTATAAAATGCGAGACTTTGTTCAGAGTGAGAGAGGACTTTCCCTATATCTACGCCAGTGCGTATGTTGTATGTTCTACAAATCTGAAACTACCACTTTTCCATAATAAATTGTGGTGGAAAAACGTAGTTTATCGAGGGCTCACCAACATTAAGATCTGCGACTCGTCTTTACATCTGCGAGTCGTTGTGACTATGCGACAAACTTACGTCGTCGTATCGTATTCGTCTTGAACCTATGTAGCTGCTACCTATCTATCAACATTAAATTAAAAGAACGGGTTTGGGGTTAATACGCTTGCAAACTCGCAAGTCAAGAGTTTTGCACGAATTCGAAAAGGACGCCAGCCAAAAATTATGATGAAAGAAACAAATCAGTAGCGTGTTACGGATTAACGCACATGAGGTAAATACCGACATACGAGTACAATAAGGTACGACGTACGTACTTAATACTACATTAAATAATGTAAATGGTTTCTACTCTCTCGCAAACAATAAGATGATCTTTATTAACCTCCTCCTCCTCATTTTATTTGTCGCTGGCTGTTTTTTATTTTATTTTATTTATTAGGTCACATGTGACTGGCAACATGTCTCACACACACCTCCCCCCCCCACTCTTGGCTACATACATGTATGTTCAGTTGCACACTCTTGATTTGTACGATGCGTGAGTAGGCACGAATGTGCACACACTACGCGGTAATCGAGTTTATAATTAAGATGTATTATTTAATTCGAATCGGAATAGATAGAATTTGGCAGATCGGTACCAATGTGTATAACGATGAAGGTACGACGGACCGTATTTTTCGAATATTTTTAAACAGAATACGCCGCGGGACGTCGCACAAATTAAGCCAACTTTTGAACTATTTTTTGAAGGCAGATACACACGGCAATTTTTCAAAGTTTACGTTAAATTGACGCACGAAAAAAATGATTATCGAGAAATTTGAACACCTTACCGGCGAACTGACGAAACTCGGAACCTCAGAGCGTAGGCATAGGGGCGGGCACTTTCCGACATTTGGAGGCACTTTCTTTCCGACATTTGGAGACACTTATCCCATGTGTTGAGAAACGGGAGGCGAAGTTGTTGAAAAAATTTATATTCTTAAAACGTAACGATACAAGATCGCACTGTGGCATAAGTCATTCTATATGTTAGTTTTATTCGACCAGCCATACCCCTCTTGGCATCTCCGATTTTGACCTAACTGACCAATAAGACTCGAGTTTATCTCAGAAGTATATTTCAGAAACCTTTCGGCAAAATATTCGTTCGTATGCAAACGTTTTACTACTGAATTTTCGCTATTTCTCGTTGGAAAAATTGAAACACATGCGCAGGTGCCGATATTTCAGTTGTAGAAGTTCGAGTGTTCGAAATTACAATTAGTTGTTCAAATTTCTCCTTCATTTCTTGTTTTTTTCTTCTTTTTTTTTAAATATGGGAAGTTTTTAAAGTTGGACCTTAGAGTGGGGAAAAACTTTCATTTTCAATCATTTTGCTCTGTCTCAGGGACTTTGGAGGATGAAACATCAATCAGAATAGCGAAACTTTTCAGTACTGTAACTCGACGCCAATTTCATCAAATTTTAACTTCCAATAAATTTTTCTCCGTCAAGTAGGGTCAAATTTTCAAAATACTATTTCTTTGTTAAACAAAAAATTTCACTCACCAAATTTTAAGGGTGCAATGATGAAAGGCTTCCGACTACAACACGAGGAAAAGTTGGTCATACCTATGACTAGGTACGCGTATATTTCAACGGCCATAATTTCCAAAAAATAAAGAAAATAAAATAAAAATAGTCTTATATACGCGAGAGACGATCCCATTACCAGCCAAATATGTTGACTATGTAGCTCTCGGACATCGCCAATCGCTAATGATGCGACATAGGGTAAATTGGGAATGTAAAAAGACGAACAGACGCGGCGATTTTCTCCGTTAGTTAGATTCAGGACCAGAAGACGAAGACGGAAAGAATAAAATGCGCAGTATATATTATCCACCCTCGCAGAGGACTGAGAATTATAGTACCTAATTAAAAAGAAAATGAAAAGAAAACAAATCCAGATATTTATACATTTCCCGAGACAGCCGACAGCAAAATTTTATCCACTGATCGATATAAATATTATAGCGGTTATGTTTCTTATTTATAACGTCTGTTGAAACGTTTTACGGCAATAATTATTACTTACTTAGGTATACAGCGATAGTAGTACGTACATATTATGAGGAGCTCAGAATCAAAACTCACATTTGCCATTTCACTCGAAGGGCGCAAATAGGCAAAATACTGTACACGTGTGCAGGAATAGCTAGCTTTGCTGTGCCTGTTAACCGTTCACAGACACAGCAAAGCTATTCCTGCACCCGTGTACAGTATTTTGCCTATTTGCGCCCTTCGAGTGAAATGGCAAACGTGAGTTTTGATTTTGAGCTCCTCATATATGTACAAGTATTACAATGATACCGTAAAAGAGTAGGTAAAAGAATTTTCTTACCGGCACGGTACGAAGAATTGAAGAATTAACTAGATAGGAACACAATCTAGGATTTCGTATTGATCGACGAAAAATGTGAGGAAATGGCGCGAATTACGTAGGTGGTTGGGTTGCGGTTGGTGTACACCTGTACACTCTACACCGTACACTCGTGCGTATCACTCGTAGACGTACTCGTAACGTATTCGATTCGAATCGTGTCCGTCGTCAGCAGTCAAGACTGCGAAGACACCAAATACGAGTACGAAACACGAGAGTAAACGATAAACCGGCGGTTAACTCTCGTGTGTATTTTCAATTTCAATTTCACTTCGGCATCGGCAGTAGGTAAAGTATTACGCGTACGCGTGTATATTATGTTCATGTAGACGGTAGTATCAACGACGAAAAATGAAGACGATGACGGGTCGGTGTATACTGTATACTGTATACGTAAAGGTAAACCGTAAACACATTCGATAGGAACCGAGTACCGATCACCGGCGACCGAATATCGTAACAAATCGAGATGACTAAACAACCGGTGGAGGGAGATTACGCGTTCTTTCAGCACTACGCCACACACACACCACACCACACCACACCACACACGCACACACGCGCGGTATCAAGTACGAGGTACGAGTAAGAATAGACTATTACTCAGTACTCAGTACTCGTCGTGTAATATGTGCAGTATAAAACGAGATGAAAGTGCAAGCGCCGTGTACGCGCACACCTAAACTGGTTTCAATTTGTTTTTGTTTGGAAGAGGAAAAGGTCCGCCACGGCCACCGCCATTGATAATCGTATCCGCGTCCGTATACTCGTACCATCCATCTGCTTCGACTACGTGTACTCCGCACTCCATCGCAACTGTGGCGACTGGTGTTCGCGTTTGATGAGGGCGGTAAAAGCGATACGGGTAGAGAAGTAGAGATGCTGCTAGTAACTATAAAATAATGTAAGCCCTAGCTAGGTAATAGGTATAGGTATACGTAGTAGACATAGCGTATAGGTACGAGGTACACCTGTATCACACTACGTGTACATATGTCCATACTTCATACTCGTAGTATACAGGTGCCTAGTGTTGTTTACATTCGTCACTGAACTAGACAGCCAACACTCTGACCATACACCAACAGGTTTCCTCATATCCAAATTCCAATGTACCTACAGAGTAATTCGTCGATGTTAAAGCGAGCGCTTTTCAAGAAGAAAGTCTCATTTTTTTAGAAGGGGAGAGGGTGAGGTAGCATTTGCAATTTGAAACCTCGTAGCAGCAGCGTGTTTATCGTTTTCGAAGCGCGATGCGAAGCAGAAAAACGTAGCCCCTGCGCCTTCCAGGACTCTTTACCCTCCGTTTAGAATTTTTTTTTTCTCCACTCGAACTTGCGTAGGTCCCGTACCCACGAAACCAGGAACATTCGGACACAACGTCGCGAGAACACAGAGGAGCACGCCTTTGATTGATAGGTATTGATTAGATATCGCGTCGACGGGTTTTACTCGTATAAACGACTACAATAAAACGTTAGACGTCGGAATATTAAACAAAAAAAAAATAATAATAATAATAATAATAATAATACCGATAAAATAATATGGAGTTGTATTTCAAATATCAACGTCGAAGAAGATTCGCAATTTGTTCTGAAAAGCCGACAGTAGACAATATTGACATAGGTACGAGTCGCAATTCAATGTGCGCCTCGACATCTAGATGGTTTGGAAACTCTCATCAGTGCCCGATTAACGAAATGTCCTAAAGGTGTCGCCGAGAGTCGGCACACAAGAAGACCAAAAATGGGATTTGAGGCAACACTATGTCTGGGTGAGGCGTTTGTACGATTTCGAATGGGTGGGACTAAACATAAATTTGCCTCAAATCCAGAACGTGGCGTACTCGTGTCCTCGAAGTACGGTCGCAAATAGTTAGCGCGGATTTACGACCTCGAATTGGGTGAGCGATAAAATGATTATAATTACGGTAAGTACCGCATTGTCTCTACTGTATACTCCCTTGATCCACCACTGCGAGGGGCCACGATGGTGCATCCCCGTAACGCCGTATAACGTTCGAGGACGAAAAACAAGCGAAGGAGCTAGGAAGGTAAAAAGGCTCGGGTAACAGGAACTACGGAAGTTGCGTTGGTAAGGCTGAGACAACTAGAAAAGAAAAAAGAGAAAAAATTCTTACGGTTACCTAGCGAGGATTATTTCGAACCACCGGTCCCCATTGTTTCGGAAGCACATCTGAAATGAAGGATGATGAAAGAAGGGACAAACTAAGTAACACACCAATCTTAAGGAAGACGATCTTCGAAGTCGGATCTTAGAAATAATTTATAGATTACGTTTGTTTAAAATAATTCTAAAGACGGGCGCATCACAACGTCGAATTTGCTAGCTTCAAATGACATCGAATTTGAATGGTACAAAATTATTCGAAACCCCTTCTCACTTCGCTCTTCGATGAAGAATGAAATATGTACAAACGACGTAACGTATGAGCGTACGTAGCGCGGCTCGGGTGGAGAACATCAAGCTGCGAGTAGGTGCACCGAATTTCTTTAAAAACAAATAAAAATTACCGTTTTTGTTTTTCTGGCTTCGAACACACCTCGAGAAGGGGAAACCGTCATGTTTGCCACACATACACCTTGCACATCCGTCTAACAAGCAAAACATATTAAACTTGTACATGTATTTGTATGTATAGTATGTATACAGCCGCGGTTGTTTTTAAATTTTTGAAGTAGATAGTGATTTCTGCCGTTCTCTCTTTTATTTATTTTGCATTTATTACTCCCCCCCCCTTACTCACACACAACAGCAGCCCGTTGTTGTCGTCGTCGCGTCGTGCCCGTCTTCTTCGCCTTTATTGCCTTCGTACCAGGATATCACCTATCGGTATTCTTCTCAGGCGCGGCGACGACTGCGCGGATGCTGTCAGCTGTCTCACGCGTTCGACGTTCTCCTCGGCATGCATCACTATGTCGACGAATTCGATCATCACTGACCAGTTCTATGGGCTGGCCAACATCACTTCAACCATCGCCTCGGAAACGATGCGGCTGCCTACAGACGCAAACAGTGGTATGCTGCGCGTCATCGACATCTGCTGGACAATGCGAACACTGGCTGAGTACCTTGTTCCACAGGTCTAGATAACCGTTAAAGCACCCATGCCCGGTGTGCATTAGCGTAAGATGGTACGTAGGCTCACCATGCCGCCGTGAAAGCCACACATTGAATTCGTGTATCTAGCTTTAAGGTCCAGCGGCCATGGGCAAACTCTTGAAGGCGAGCCGACCACTCTTGAATCGTTTTCCACCGGACTTCTCTCTTTGTCTCCTCCTTTGCCCCTTTCTATTTCCTATCAGCTGGAAAAAGCTTCTGGAAGCGCTGATAATGCGTAGCGCTTTCCCCGGGCGATCAGATCGTTAGGAGGCATTCGGGCTAGTACAAGAGCCGCCTCATATGACACGGTTCTCTACGCGCAGATTATGCGTAGCGCCTGGAACCTTCCTATGTCTTCTCTGTTATCGTGGAATGTCGCGGCTGGTGTCAAATTAGGCGTCCCATGGCGAAGAACCGAGTACATCACTGTGAAGCACAGCCTTCTTCGGCTCTCACTCGGCCCCTGGAGGTTTAACATAAGCGGACGCAATGCCTTTTGCGTCCGCTCTGCTTTCTCCGTCGCTGTCTGGACATGCGATTTCCAACACGGCTCGTTGTCCACCGTCATCATTAGGTACACCATCCGAAGCTGAAGAGGTACCGTGGTTCGCCCAGTACCGCTAGGTCAAGTGACTATGGTCTGCACACTACCACCCGGGGAAGAGAGCATGGCTTCTGTCTTCTGGGCAGCCCACTACGCCATTCGCCCGCATCCAGCGAGATATCATCTCGATTCTGAGTGTGGACTTGCAGCGAACTTCCTGCTTTGACCTCCTCTCCACAAGAAGGGTGTCGGCGACAAAGTAGATGTCCTGTGCTCCACACGAAAGTGTGAGCCGTAGGACCCTGTCAAAAGACAAGTTCCACAACAAAGGTTAAGTTCGATCCCTGAGGTACGCCTACCGAGATAATCTTCTGAACCTGGCGGCCTTCTGCGTCTATACATATATATGTATGTACACTATGTCTACCTGTCTGCCAGCTAGCTCCTGATGATCGCTCGCAAGTACTCCGGGAGATTTCACTCATACGAGGTAGTGCATTGAAAGTGTTTCTCATATCGAAACCAACGGCTACGCGTAAACCACCTTTACTGCATACGGCGTTAATGATATTTTGCCCACACAACACCACGTGTCGACCAACACACGCGAACCAATACTGAGATTTCGATAGTCCACGTTTAGAAAAGATATGCGCTTTTATCGGCAAAGCAATAACCCGCTCCAGTAATTTGCCTATGTCATCCAGCAGACATGGAGATGGATACGAGGAGGACACACCATTTGGTTTGTTACTGCCTTTACGCAGGACGAGCCTCGCTGTCATCCATATCGCCGGGAAATGGCTCTCTTCGAGATACCTGGAGAAGTAGATCTGCGTAGCTATTCCGGTCTCAGCGAGTGGATCAGTTCGCGCGTGTATTGAATGATAAAAAGAATAGAGAGCTGAAACGTACCTTTTTTTTTTTTTTGTTCACCTGGCTAATGTGGAAAACCTGTCAGTATGGAAATTTTTAGAGTGGTCCGTTGAATTTCCACTATAGACAGGTTTCACTGTATTATAAACGTATATTTTAGGCGTACTTAAGACATTTTAAGTTTTCCTAAAACCTACGTTAGATTCGTATTAAAACTCTCTAAGATTAGAGTTCAGACTTTTCAAAACTCAAGATTGTTCCAAACTTGTTCGACACATGTGATTAATATCGAAACTTATCGAGATATGTTTGGGACTTTATAAATTTTTCAGAATTTATCAAGACTTACTTGGAGTATTAAAAACTCGTTTCAAACTCGCTATGACATTCTTAGATTCAGGCTTGATCAATGCCCTAACATTTAGCTTCGAGTCAAGTACATTAGAGACAAAATGTAGGCGAAATACCTCCTCAGGCAAATCCTTTGAAAGGGCTCACTAACATACGCAACCTTTTCGTTTCTTTACTTACTTTCTTCCTTTCTCTCTTTCTTAATTCTTACATTTTTTCATTAGCATCTACTTTTACACTTGGATTTTTCAGGAGCTCCATTCCTAAGAATTAAGTATCTCTGAGCACGCGTTGCCTTCTCCTGTAAATCCAACGAAACTTCACTTAACAATAAATTTTGGATAAGTACATCCAAGATGAATAAAAGTCTAACGGTATGTATGTAGATCAGTATTGAATACTAAAACTACAAGCTTGCCCGTCATACGTCCTAATAGTGTTGCAGCCCGGGTTGGCAATCTGAAACTGAGTCCGAATCCGAATCTCAAAGTTTAAGAAATTGTGCTGTCTCTGAAACTGAATCCGAAGCTAAGTGTAATCACCTTGCGAGGGAAAAGCCGAAAATGAAGTTCATAATACAATTTTACTGAAGCTGAAACGAAGCCCTAAAATGTAGGCATTAGAGGTTTTAATGGCTTCGGTTTCGGCTTAATGTCATAGGTACTACCGTGATCCGTGATACGGGATTTTGACGTACATCCATTTGAAAATGTCCCGAGAAAAGTACCTAAAGCTCGTTGGTACTAGGGTCGTTTCTCAGGACATTTCCGAATGCATATGCGTCAAAATCCAGTATCACGGGCTTGATCGTAATAACGTGATGTGATAACTGACAAAAGTGGTACAACTAGTAGCAGATGACCAGATGACGAGAAGTTGAAACTCCAAGCTGAATCCGAAACTGAAGCTGAGATAATCATATCAGCGTAGCTGTATCTGGAATCGGAAGTATAACAAAGACATTTCTGATGAAGCCAACCGAATCTGAAACATCCTTCCATCTTGCAATTAAGCTGAATCCAAATCTACATAAGTTTTCGGCTTTCCCAACCCTGGTTGCAGCTACATACATAGCGTGCCTCAAAATTACTTGCAATACGCTCGTACAGACTCCGTACGCTACCTAGCGGCAAGAACGGATACTATAACTTGAAGTTTAGTCTATTTCGAGTCGAACGAGCGCGCGCCGATCGAAATCGATACATTTTTCATCGAGATACGGCTCTGGTTGCATGAAACCAGTTCGTATGTCGCCTACAGACCTACAGAGTACAGACTACATTGGCAGGAAGCATCCCAACATGCGCGACAACCTGATGGGCAATCAGTTACCCTCTAGTTACCCGCGGAAAAGTTACCGATTTGCAACCCTCAGTTACCCTCAGACTACCCAGAAACCCGTCAGTTACCCTTGATTCCCCTTTAGTTACCTGGATAACCTGCGGGATTTTGCGCATCGGGAATTGGGTACTGCACCATGACAATGCGAGGTCAGACGAGTATAATGGATGTGGGAGGATGGTCAGAAATTCGTCCTCCAGGAAGTGCATCGTCGAGGCAGATGTGTGAGGTTGGGCATTGTCATGGTGCAGTACCCATTCAAGAAGATGAGAGGAGAGACTCAATTTAAAGAGGTGAATCTGACAAAGCACTGAGAGATTTAAAAAAAGGGAAAGCTCCAGGAAAAGATGAGATACCAGCTGAATTATTACAGAACTTAGGAGAATATGTACTTGATAGATTGTACAAATTAGTATGTTATCTTATGTTTATGATAAGGCGAAAAGCCTGAGGACTTTAAAAAGAGTTCTATTGTAACTATACAAAAAAAAAAAAAAAAAAAAAAAAAACAGGAACAGATAGGTGTGAAAATTATCGAACAATTAGTCTTCTTTCGCATGCATCAAAAATCTCGTACCTATTAACTAGGATAATTTACACGAGAATGGAAAATAGAATAGATGCAGAATTAGGAGATGATCAGTTTGGATTTATAAAATGTAGAGGTACTAGGGAAGCAGTGTTAGCTTTGAAATTAATTGTAGATGGAAGATTCAAAAAGGGCCAGGATACATACAAATATATGGCATTTGTTGATATTGAAGAAGCTTTTGACAATGTTAAATGGGATAAAATGTTTGATATTCTAAAAACGATAGGAATAAAATTTAAAGAAATACAACTTATTTTACACTTATATAAAGGACAGAAAGCCACATTAAATATAGAAGGAAAGAAAGGGGAGGCTAATATAGAAAAAGGTGTAAGGCAAGGGTGCTCCTTATCCACAGTATTATTTAATCTGTACATAGAGTGAGCCATAAAAGAAGTAAAAGAAAAATTTGAAGCAGGTGTCACTATACATAGAGAGCGAGTGAAGTGTGGCCCGCTGTGAGAAAACCAGGCTGACCTTGCTGGTAAGCCTGGTTTTCTCACAGCGGGCCAATTGAAAACTAGGCTTACCGTCAATGATGGTAAGCCTCGTTTTCTCACAGCGGACCACATTCTGTGACTGAGAATTGATAATAAAATCGTGATAACTCGGAAATCAGGTGATTCGTTTTGTTTTCTCGTTTTTCTTATAAGGAATCACCGCGCACGGATGGACGGCTTTGTTCTTGTAGACTGAATACGCACGAAAAAATGTAAAAGAAGAGTGACTCACCAAGATGGTAAGTATTTTTAGTATCGAAAATTAATTAAAAATACGTATAATTAATGAGTTGAATTGATCAAATTAGCCTGGTGCAAACTGGTACAAAAATTGATTCTGTCTAGTTTGCAACAGGTTTTTGCAAACTGGTGTTAGTGGATTACAAATGCAAGTACCAGTTTGCAACAAGTATATTTTTTGAAGCAACTCAAGATTGAATTAGACATTTTACAAAATATTAAAATAGTGTTACATGATTGCACAAACGAATTTTTGATTTCAGCCAAGCGTTCTCTCGAAATATTCTCCTGGAAAGGTAGACAAGGGCTTAAAGGAGGTGAAAAGTGGTGCTCTAAGTGCCAGCGCTGCATCTAGGTTGTATAATATACCACGATCGACAATATATTTGCAATTAATAAGCTGAGTATTGATTTTTTGTTACCTACTTTCTAGAATTAGTTCCTAAACAAGTATTTTTTGCCAAAAATGTTGCAATTAATGAGCTAAGTATTACTTTTTCGTTACTTTCTAGAATCTACGTCCTTCGCGGGTGCTTACTTACTAACCTGTTTCTCATAGAACTTAATTAAAATCCATTAAATCAATATTTTTTGAGATTTTTTTCACAAGCGTTGCAAACTGGTGATTCGTGTTTTTTCAGCATTTTCTTTAAATATGACGAATAAACAAAATTAAAATGAAAAACGAATAACATTTCTGAGAAGTAGATGGAATAATCATCACAATGGCACCTTATTTTAACAAAATATGATGAAAAATAAGGTAGTTATAGTGTTTACAAGTTTAGAAAGCTCTTAATGTGATGCAAACTGGTACCTCCACCGTATGTAATCGATGTGAACATGATAGCTTATAAATATAAATATTGGACAGGAAAAGATTGAGGAAGTAAGCGAATTTTGCTATTTAAGGAGTAAAATAACAGCAGACGGAAGGAGTAAAAGTGATATTACCTAGTAGGAGAATAGCACAAACCAAATTAACATTTTATCAAAAAAGTGATCTTTTCGAATCAAAAATAAATTTGGAAATCAAAAAATTGTTCTTGAAAACTTATGTTTGGAGTGTAGCATTATATGAATGTGAAACCTGGACCCCTATAGGAAAACTAGAGAAGAGAAGGATCGAAGCTCTTGAGATGTGGTGCTATAGGCGGATACTTAGCGTCAAATGGACAGATAGATAAGGTAACAAATGAGGAAGTACTTAACAGAGTAGGAGGTAAAATGGATATTTGGAATTGTCTGAAGAGAAAGAGAGATAAACTAATAGGGCATAATTTGAGGCACCCAGGAATAATATCACTGCTGCTAGCAAATGAAGAGAGAAGGAAGAGTGGAAGGAAAGAATTGGGTAGGTCGGAAACGATTTTCCAGTATGTTGAGCAGATAATCAAGGATGTCAAATGTAAGTGTTATCACGAAATGAAAGAACTTGCACAAGAGAGGGAGACATCGAAGGCTGCATCAAACCGATCGTAAGACTGATAACCTTACCATCAGTACCCAATTGTCGCGCAAGTTGGGGCGCTGCCGCTAAGAACAGCGTAGAACGTTCGTACGAGGGCATTAGAGATAACGAAACTATTACGAGACACTCTGTACAACAGCTTAATCATATTATCGGAAAAACACGTTAAGAATTCACAGAAAAGGAAAAGTGTGCCGTTAAACTATCCCAATTTCCGAATGTTACGGACAAATACGAGTTCACTATGTGTAGTGGAAGTATATCTCCTCGCACCATAACCGAGTATCTTAAACATTCGTCAGATCATTTGATACAGGTAGGCGGTTAGAAAAATGAAATACCTAGGTGAAATATATTTTGAGATTGAAGTACCTAGATTCCTATAAAACGAAAATTTACGAAACTAGGACCTACTGCTACCAGCACAGTGCACCAGTTAAACCAATATTTCTTACTCGTACGAGATGCGAATTTTTTCTACAATGAGACGAATTTCTAGTATAGGTATCAACTTAATATTATCCTAACTTACTTTTCTTCGTATTAATTTCGAGTGTGCGAGTATTTTTGTAATGCGGCACAATGCGGTCTTAACGAGATCGAAAACGATAGTACTTGAGATGTGCTACGAAAGAGGGGTATAAGTTGACTAATGGCTTTTCAAAATTTTAGCAGATTTGCCCTGGATAAGCCAATATCTGCGATAAGGTAAGTATTCATTGCGCTGCGCATTTCAAAAATTACAACTAGGTACCTAGTTTATAACAAAGTGCGTCACTGCGACATGTCTCTCTTCTTTTGTAGGTACTCGTACAGTCTACGAAGTCAGTTTCCTTTTTGTTTTCAGACAGATTTTGTACTCGGTTTTTATGCTTTTAACTATTATAATAATAATTAGTATTTTTCCGGGGCCAGGGGCGCTGTTTCTGGGGAACCAATTTCGCATGCATGCACCATCAGCATACACTCCACAAACATTACTACTATTATTTTGTCTTACTCATTATTTTTTTTTTCCTTCCTTACTTCTCACTCTTTTGTTTTACTGATTTCTGCGATATTGTATCTCTGTTTTACAAGAAAACATATACACATATTTCTTTTTACTTTAGCCTAGTTTATAAAAACAGTTTTTTTTCTCCAAAATTTCTTTGAAATTTTATTAATTTTTTTTCAGTGAACTATATATTTTTTTCATTAGTCCGTAAAAAATTGTTCTTCTGTTTTTGCATTTAAATTTCCATGATTTATAAATATATTACAAATTTTTCAAGACTGAATATTTTCTTGTATAGCCTATGAACTAGGAATTTCATTTTCTTCATATTTTGTCTGGCCGATGAGAAATTTTTTTTTAATGCTGAGAGAAATTTCCCCCTGTTATACATACATTTTAGGTTCTACTATATTCGTAAACAAATCTGGCTAAAATCGTGAAACGTCAAGTTTTCAGTTTTGACAGTTTTTAAAGATAAAAAATTTATTTAATACCTGTTACAAAAGTTAACACTTCTAAACTTGGGAACGCTGTATCGTTGTATCCCGAACCTACTTTCTATAAATTATGCCCTTCTTTCGAAGTACTCCTCAGTCTTGAGGATTGTCCTCGTGCGTTTATACAGCGCAATCGTCTGCGCAGACCTCAATACGATGACGTTTGCGTCTATTTTGGTAAGTACCCGTGTAAACAATTTAAAAACATCTTCTTCGACAAGAATTTTACCGCGGCATCTCAACATAATTGACATCGATTTACTGATACGTAATCATCGGTCATCAGAAATGGCGGCGTAATATTCCGCTCGGTTTATATAGAAACTGACGTAGCGAGACAGGAAGAACATCGAACGAAACATCCGCTCATAGCGGCTATATATCGGAGGCAAAGCGGAATAGGTACCGCTTTAGCGGTTATTTTCAGAATGGAATACGTTGGCCTGTTAATCAAATGAACGCTGAAAATGAGAAAATTTGCCAAAATTTCTCCATCTTTCGTATATTACAAGCTACACCGCTCAACGTCACCATATACACACACTCCTATAATACGAGTATGAACGCTACCATTTCATTTTTTTTTTCCTGCTGTCTGCTAGGAAGAGGTACATATTAATATGGATATTTATCGAGCGATTACGATGAAAAATTACGGATACTTCGTTATTAATAAGTACCGGACGTATTTATGTAGGACATCCAATGCCAACGAGGGTTTTGGTCACTAGTTACCTACTTATACTGTTGTACGAAAAACTAAACATCCGAACAAATAATTATCGTTTCATAAAAGTAAGCAAAATTTTAAACGCAGAACGAACGCATATAGAAAATTTGTGAGAAGTACTGTTCTTCTGGTTCGCACATTAGAATGGTGACATGAAAAGTCTAATTCTGCTGTTACGAATAGGCATGTTATAAGAAAATTTCCATCAACTTTGGTACGCCATATTTTCACCAGCTCTCGGATAATGTACGTACTTGTCACCTTTGTTTTAATTATTTATTATACAGATGCTCTATTCGCGGCGAGTACACGAGGTGCCTATTAACTTACAAACGATTAACGAGGATTGTACAAAAATTATGGGTGTAAACGTTGACGCGTAGATACGGTAATATTTGAATGATAAGAGATTTTATATATATATATTATATCGACCAAATGCAGTACATCGGACAACTTTGACCTTTGACCACAGACATCGAGGAAGGATGAATACTCTGACTGCATATCATATGTATATAATATATAGGTATTTACGAGTGCGGCAGTTCTGCACACAGTAGTGACAGGATATTGCTATAATCTTGATAATACGCAATTATCGTACCTCTGTAGGTTTTCTCGAAGTATGCGAAATGAACGGAAAAAACTTGTCTATTAGTTCGTATGTAGGTACTCGTACATCGAAAGGACACCAAGACCAGTATCTGTGTACTCGTAATAGCCTTTCTTTCTGAAAAATAGTCGCGAAGAAAAAAGGATGTTTACCGAGCAACCTTAAAAACATCGAGGATTGTGAATACCACCTTTCCGAGAAGACTTCATCTTCACTAATGTTCTCAAATACAGCGATACATTTATATTCAGCAGGCACCTATCAAGTGCTACAGAAGCAGGGTATCACCGCACTTGTCCTTGACCGAGTGTCACTCTGTTACGAGTAAAAATGACCAATTCGTCGTTCAATTTTTTACACTTTTAGACCCAGGCAAGCCGAATTCCAGACGGAGAGAAGAAGAATTTTGGCTAAATCGAGGAAAAGTACACGCGTCGAAATGTTTATAGGTAATGAGAACTGAACGAGAGAAACGATCGCTCGATTTTTCAGGTTAATTAGTCTCCTCGTTAGAATCGTAATTAATTTCATTAGACCTAACGTCTGTACACCGAGTGGTCGGGGAAAGAACGGAATTTTAAGCTGACGAATCGTACGAGAGAAAATTTGGATAATTTCCATTTTCCATTCTCAGTAGTAACACCGGGTATTATATAGATATATTTTCGAACGCTGTAAAAGTGCGACCTAACGGTGTAACTGTACAAATTTTAGCCACTTCTGCTACATCGGTTTTCACGATAGGTACATGTTATAAGTTGTGTCTAATATATAGAAGCTCGTTGCCCACACCTGTAGGTACATACTACATAACGCTAACTCGGCAACTATAAAACTAAGTAGGCACTCCATAGGTACCTGAGAGTGTTCAGCTAAGAAACTATATAGGTAAAACCAAACTGCCTTTCATCTGTCACTTATATGTAAATGAGTAAAACGAAATAAGACGAGGCCGTCATCAACCACTTACTTCTTTAATCTTGAAGCTCGTCCTCCTCGTAACTGTACGGGTAATTTCACCTTCGTATACCTCTTCGACCGTGCTCATTTTGAAACAGAACGTTTACTTCGGCGAACTAGATAAGAATATACGTATAAAATTACAAAATTAAAATTAAAATAAACATGCCGCCACGAAAAATTGAACGTCGAAAAAAACTACGCTAAACACGACGATGACGAGACCGAATTTATTAAAAATTCAATCTTTTTCGAACAATCATCGATGTTTCAGTATCGCTATCTGAAAAAGAACTACGTAACTACTGTTTACGACCGGCGAGTACGAAAAGAAACTATTTTCGTGCGTTTTATTTTATTCAATACGTACGTATGTGCTTATGTATTTTCTGTTTTCATTCCAATTGAAACTACCGAGTGAACGAGTCCGCCGGTCTATTTTCTCATCACGCGTGGATGTTCGAGGTGTCCTCAACATCTGTGTACAGCATGCCCCGTGACCCCGTGCGTACTTTGCAGTCTGCATAAATGAGAATGTTTTCTTAAAAAGAAAGGGGGAAAAAAAGTTTCATAATATCGAGCGTACTTTCGTATAGTACCTATACAAAATAATTTGATATCGTTACACATTCTTAATATGAAGGTAATCAAAATCAAGACGCGGATCTGAACAGAGGGTTCTGGGGGGTGCAGTGATTGTCCACTCTGTGTAGTTAGGATATGGCGATCTAATTCTATGTGTAACAGAAATATAGCGTCGACGGCCTTCTCTTGTTCTCTTGTAAAAGAAAACTGAGTCAAAAATTAAGATACGAGTACATACCTATGCTGGATTACGACCTATAACGTATAATCTCCGAAGCTTTTCCATTCTGTACCTATCCTGTATTTAGATGACAGCGAAAGAACGCAGTACACGCATTTCTCACTACATACCTAGAACTTAACCTCTTTCCCTCATTGTACACACCATAAAGATAAGAGCCAAGAAGATAGCGACCAGTGAGGTTTGGATGTTCTCTAAATGCTGGATGATGGTGCATTTACACTGACAAACGAACATTTTGCTATCAGCAAAGTTTCAAAAATGATTAACATGTAATAATAACATGCAATAACATCGCTAGTTGTTATAGTTAGCAGGTATCCGATTCGAATTGGGTAAGTTCTAACATTGCTGTCAATATATTTCGACTAACTCCAGTGTGAACGAAAATATAACTAACATCCAGCAAAGTTGGATACAGCAAATGCTGTCAGCCTCAGTGTAAATGCATCATCATTTGAGTATCTTTCCACACATTTTAACGAATCTTAACGAATCGAATAATATAGAAGTCATAGGATAACAATTCTAAAACGCATTAATCTTGCTACACTTTATGTATAACTAACCCATATGAATAACTGACTGTATCTAATGGAATATCCGCTATATATGGTCCTCGCTTCTTGCATTTATGACATTCATTCATTACAGCAGACACAATAACCTTGCACGCCGGACATAGATCGCACGCATCAGCATCAGATTCAATAAAATGATCCTGATATCATCGATGGGAGGGAGAAGGAGAGAGGAGAGTCCGCTTATGAAAAGATAAGATCAGAAACTGATCAGATATCGGAAAGAGAACAAACTATAGGAGCTGTCATAACTGGAAGAACAGGTTAATGGTTCTTGTTATAAAGTTACCTTTAGTTGACTGATACAGTTAACGGTTATGGTTATAGTTATATGTTACTTCATTTCATCGATACCTATACGGTCAACAATAACGGTTATTTGTTATGTTATTTTACGGGTTCTATTAAGGGTTATTCACGTGTAAATACCTACAGGTTTACTGTTGACACCTCACATTTTTCTGATTTTCTCCTCTTTTCATTGTATAAATGGGTATGTAAGTTGGAAGCATCAACTCTGGTATCTCAAATAACAATAAAAACTGAAACAAAGACCCTAACCTCTAACTTTGAATCTTAAAATCCTTACCTTATTCTTCACCTTACATCATCATTTTTAAAACGCTGTATTTCGTTTAGTTTCATATTTTTGAATCACATCCGAAGTTTAAATTCATTTTATAAGGAACAAAATTATTAGCAACATAGCAAGAACAAGTAGCAAGCTGTTGCAAGAGGGTCGGCTCTGGACTGGAAAATTAGAGAATAGTTTATCTGTTCAGGAAAAAGGACCTATCAGTAGTTATGTTTAAGGTCTCTTTATATTACCGTGCGTTCAAGTTCGTTTCTTTCGAGTTTATAGCTTGCTTTTCACTCATTGAAAATGATATCAAAGAGCTGAAAGATAAAATTAATGTAATTATTAGGGTGACACTATAGGCACATTTAACAACACATCACATGAGACATGACATCAAGATTACTGAGCACTACTGAAGGCGAAAAAAAGCAGTAGGCTCGTTGCCGACCCTAATAAAATCGAAATTTATTGTTGTGTATAATTTATAATTAGTTTTATCATTTTTAACTAACTGTTTTCCCGAAATTCGTAGCCGATCTTAATAATGTAATAATAATTTCATAATACGCAATAAATATAGCGCTTGCGGGTAAAAACGAATGATTTAACTGATTCTTTCGCGAACTATGATTGAGATGCGGTGCAAATGAGGAGTTATCTGTCAAATATAGCAACTCCCAGAACAAACGACTCTGATTCTTTCTCGAACTATGAACTATGACAAGATTGGATCGAAACGCGGGGCAATTACCGTGACTCAACTCACACTGAAGAAGAAATGAAATTTCGATTGCAAGATTGCAACAGGCTCGGCGGACCCTAAAAATTCCGACGAATCCGCTAAAAAGATTCGAATACATTCCGGGTCGTCCACTGAATTCGAATCACTGATATGAACTTTACCCCATAGTGTAAATGAAAAAAGTAAAACAAAGTAAATGGCGGAATGCAACATATGTCGCCAAACTTTTGCAAATGTGGCATCACAACGATTAAAACAACACCGGTGAGTAACAAATTTACAAAAATATTAGTATCACTTTCTAGAGCATCACTAAAGAGAAACCGAATTTTCAAATTTTCAATTCAATTTCTGTTTCAAAGAAACTACTGTTTGTACTTTGTATATCACACATTGAGAATGGAAGATACATAGCGATGCGATACTTTTTAAATATGTGGAGTTATCTGTCAAATGGGCGTCCGTTCCATAAGAAATACATTGAACGGACGCCCTTTTGACAGATAACTCCTCATATATAAATGCAGTTCGAAGTTGTTGTTTTTTTTTTAATTATTATTATTATTATTATTATTATTTTATGCCTACTGTTCTTAAAAATAAATTTAATAACTTTTTGCAACAAACATGTACTTAATGGGGGAAAAATGAATGATGTGAGTGTGAATTATCAAACATTAACTTTTCATGTTCATTATATTTTGATTTGATACAAATTATAAAGAATAAGAAAAGTTATATTTGAGGCGTTATTTTTTGTACTGTATATTTCTTTTTCATCTACACATACCCAAAAATATTATAACAATCATGCATTATAATTTAAAAATTAATTCTTTGCTATTTTTTACATTCTTCACATTATTTAAACTAATTCTTTACACATGTCAAGAATGTAACTCAACAAACTAAAGCTGGACGCTGTGTAGCAAGAAGGAACCAGCTAGCAAAATCTGATTTTTGAGAACACGTGATTCGAAGTTCAAGAGCCATGTAGAAACTATATGACACAGCCTTTACTGATAAGCTTTTTTCAACGCGAGTACATATTTTGGAATCGGGAGCCCAATTTTGAAAAATTCTACGTTTTACGCTCTTTCCAACGATACTTAATAACTCATTTTGTTTACAAATGTTAGCTGGTTTCCTCTTGCTGAACAGCGTCCAACTTTACATTGACAACCCTGCATA
The DNA here is from genome assembly GCA_031841125.1 of Acanthococcus lagerstroemiae. NCBI lineage: Eukaryota > Metazoa > Arthropoda > Insecta > Hemiptera > Eriococcidae > Acanthococcus > Acanthococcus lagerstroemiae. Next base: position 699,603 of record CM063114.1, read on the forward strand.
TTAGTCATATATGCAGCAAAGGCTGAGCACTAGGGTGACGTCAGAGCATTGCGGGTTGCATTCTGAATGAGCTAACCTCTTTTTGAAAGAATGTTGTTGTCGGAGGTAAGGCGGCTCTGAGGGGAGGTACAACGGACAGCCATTTTAATTGCAAGAAATAAACAAACCCGTGTTAGGTAATGAGTAATCGTATAGAAGCTTTTCTTGCAATCAAATGACTGTCCATTATACCGCCCCTTAGAAGCCGCCTTACCAGAGGAAGGACTGTCTTCCTGTACACGGTTGACATTTGATCAGATTGCCTGCCTAATAACTGTATTTACAAAATTTCTTCGTACTGTAGAAAAGAATTTTCGGAGAGCTTCGGCGACAGGACCTGGTGGAAACGATTCAATTTTTCGAGACAAATTCAAATAGATACGTCGTCAAAACTGAGCTTGAGTCATTTTCTGACAAATTTCAACGACACTTTTGAGCGTATCTGCGAAACGGAGCGTCGCAGCCAAATTTGAACTAGGCATAAAAAATTGAGTAAAAAGAAGCGATGAACTCAATCTTTTGAACTTTCGTAATTTTGAAAATTTTTCCGTACAATAGATGTATGTATAGTATTCAAATTCTGAATAAAAACTAGAGATGAGCTATTTCAATAGGAACGATCGAACCAAACTTTGCTCCCTTCTCTTTAGTTCTTCAAAACTTGACCTCCAGTTCGATTTCAAACCGTCCTCGAACTTGATGAGTTCCCATTCCTTTGCCGTTAGAAAATCAGAAAAATTCCATTAAAAATGACAAATTTTCATCATAATGTAGGGAACCGTTTGCGGCGCTCGACTTCCGTTCCCAATCCATTCAATAAAAATAACTGATTCTGGTTCCAATCATTCATTATTTCAACTATTCTTGATTTAGACAAGATAATCATGGGTAGCACGAGTGAAATACGTGTACATATGATACGTTTTTATTTATTTGCTAAAATACGCCAAAATAGTCCCAATAAATGCCAAAGTGAAATCAAAAGATTGCACTTGCAAATTATATAGTTCAGCAGTGCCGGACTAAGGGGCTTAGCCACCTTATGCCAAAAATTTTTTCTCACCTTCTTGTCTCGCAGCTTAGCTGCAAATCTAGTTCACTTAACATCTCAAGGTGAGGGAAAACGCACCTGTATATCGTTCAAAATAAATGGAAATAAATCAATAACCAACACGGCGTCTTCCTAAGTGATTTCTCAACGAGGATTTTTGTGGTTAGAGCTATCACCAGAAGTTCCTGGTTCCTGGAAAGAGGCAGCGCGTCCGGCCGTGGGGGACTTGAATTCCAGGCGAGCGCTCGGGGAGTGCGGACCTCGGTCAGTAGGGAACCCCATGGTGGCCCTGGTAGGACGCGCGTGCCGTTGCGGCACAGAGGAATGGGGGCTAGGGCCTGGCCCCAAGGCGTCCCTCCAGTCACTGATGCGATACTCGAAAGGGTAGTTTCCGGGGCCGGGTGTGCGGTGTCATAGGGGCCACTTTGGCATGCGTGCATCGTCATATGTCTCACCACACCATCACCAGGAGTTCCGATATCATGATTTCCATAATTCTCTACAGCGCAGTCGCAACTGAATATGACTAAGTACGTTTAAGGTTCAAACGAGAATTCAAAAGTCTCGAACGACTACGAATACGACTAAAGAATCCAAACGAGTTCCGAACCGTCGTAAGAGAGTCCCAGCGAGTCTTGAAAGCGTCAGCGCCAAATCCAATTGAATCGTAAGGAATGCGCACGTCAGTTGGACACATACATCGGACTTCATTAATTTCACGAATCCAGATTTTCAACATTACAAGATTGGCGGCAACTAAGAAGGCCAACGTTGCGAAGATGATTTATTTCCGTAATTTAGACATCCTAATTTGCACGTCACAATTCATACGAAGAACTCGTATATGCACTTCGGTCGAACACAATTAATGAGATTTCGTAATAAAATGTTGGCGATGGTCCGATGTAAAATGCCGCAGATAAAATCGAATGAATTTGTAAATAAGGTATAAAATTTTTTCATTTCGTTTTACTGATAGGTTAACGTTTAGATAATTCGTTTCAGTTTTGATTCGTACACAGAATAATATAAAATTTTAAGTCTAATTATTCGCGTATGTACCTTCCTCTAGAGACGCCAGAGTCGAGTACGAAAACAGGATACGTGTACATTACACCATAAAAACGCGTGCAGCGTGCACATAATAGTGTTCCACGCGTCTTCGATTTTCATGAAAAAATGCAGAAGAACTAAAGTTGTAGCTTTTTTCATTTTCTATCAGATGAGCTTAATTTTGGATTTTTTGGATACGTTTTTCCTCATCATCTCTCCCATGTCCTGTCTTCGTCCAGACCCACCAGTCAGTGAGCAGAAATACATATGTATGTTGTTTTCGATGGCAGTCACCTGCAGCGACTCTTTTGCGTACATTCGCGAATGCATATCAAAAATGAGGAGACGATTAAGTACATCCTATTAAACTGAGAAGAGAAAGAAAGAAAAAAAAAAGTAAAAAGAAGAGACGTAATGTAAAAAATTGTGAAACATATTGAAGATGAAGAAGAATCGGTATAAAAAAAGAGAGAGGGGAAAAAAGTAGATAACTTCGAAAGAATAATTGACGTAGGTTGCGAATGCAAAAGGAAATTAGAAGTTAAAATAAAAGCGGCGATCAGCGCGGCTTATAAAAATTATTCTTACAGCTCTCAATAGGAAGTTAGCACTTTGTATCGAAAATTAATAAGTATTTGTAACTTAGTTTCGACGACACGACAAATTGATTTCATAAATACGTCTAAATAATGAGAGCTTTACTGTTTTGATATATCGTAGCTACGCGGTATTGAGACCAAAATAATAAGATACGTAATTAAATAAATAAATAGATAATGGCGATAAAAGTAAAGTATACGCACTAAATGGACTAACAAAATAACAAGTAACGATGAAAGTCTTAAAATACATCTTCATTCGAGAAATATTTTTTATGATAGAGTACCTACATACGTAACTTACTACTTAAATAGGTACATATTTTATTACATCAACACACACGGATCGAGCTAATATCTACATACAAAATAACAATGTACCGACAACAGAGACATAAAGAAACTGTGAAACACAGACAAGCGTTTTCATCGATCAGTAAATATGGTACGTACTACGTACTACGGTAGGTATACGCAACACCAATACGGTCAAGATACAAATGGTATTTTCTAGGTAATTTGGTACTGCGAGTGCACACTGAAACAGCGGCGTTTTCGTAGGAGTAACTTGCTCGGTTACTCGCCATAAAAACAGAATCACAAATACAAAATTAACACAGACAAAAATCGGTAGCTCGTGAAGTCGTTTGCCAACAGTAGTTGTTACTCGCTTCCGATTACAGAGACGAAACCCAAAAATGACGGAATTTTCTCAACCAACCGGAAAATATCGTATTTAAAAAAAAAAAAAAAAAAAAAAAAAACATTAAAAAAACACGCTATAGAAAAGTAATGCCGGGATAGATACGACTTCTATTCGTACTCGTTCAATATCAATACTCGATCGGCACTTCAATATACAACATCGTGTGCGATAACACATCAATTTTTTACTACCCCTCGACGATGAACTATCACGATAGATTTGAAAATATTAAACTTTCAATTATACAGATACGAAAATTATTTACTTACCTACCATTGTTTTTATCATTAACTAAATTATATCGAATAGATACTCGGGGAGGGAAAATACGAATATAAATAGGGAAGGAATTATTATTATAGACTCTTTCTCCGTTTTGTAGGATTAAAAATAGATACCGTATCGTTTACTCGATTTCCAAATAGCGCGTAGCACCGCGTCCGTAATCGATGCGTTAACTAGGTTCCATGGCACGTAATTCACTAGGTTTGAAAATTCCTTTTTCGGTAATAATTGCGGTTATTAATTCGGAAGGTGTCACATCGAATGCCGGATTCCAACAGGAAATACCTGCGATAAGATTCCTTAAATTAATAGGGTAAAATGACAGGGGTGTGGGGAGGGAGAGACGAGCATCTTATCATCACGATACTACTTCAACGGCTTGAAGAGACGTTAATCACGCAATTAGTACGGACGGTCAGCAACGTACGGAGTACTTCAGTCGTAAAAGGGAGACTCACTCGGTTATTTGATTTCAGAAAAGCGTAAGGATCAATTTTAAGAACCGAGTTATGTTACCAGACTCATCTGGATCTACAACTGGGGAAAAGGAGGAATCAAAATCGGAGTTCAGGTTATCGTTGGCTTAATGTCTACGCATTAAAAATAGGTGTTTATATGTACGTGTTATTTGCATCAGACTCATTGATGAACCGCAAGAAGTGCGAGGATGAAATTTCCATTAAAATATTTTTTTACACCGGTCCAAAACAGGTTTAAGTTATACGAATCATCTTCGTACACCCATTAGAAGAGAAATTCATCACACAGAGCTTTCTATGTAAAATTAGCAAGAAATTAGCAACTCATCTTTGACAGTCGTCAATTACCTAATGAACCAAAAATATTCGAGTAATGAAACGGGATGAGTTTTCTGCCAATTTCGAATTATTCGCCTAGAGGGGGTTTAAAATTATCCCTAAATTAGTTTCACGATTAGTTATAATTGGATAAATCAAGGCACGCGGGTAGTAGGTAGGCAGAATGGTGAAAAATAGAAACTTCTAAACTTCTGTTTCAGTTCATAACGGGGTAAATCAAGATCGGAACACGTTTCCAAGAAAGTTAAACTTCAACGAGTCTTTACAAACACAAGTTGTAACATTAAACATTACTCCCCTCCCATTGGGGATATGGCGAAAATTATCCCTTAAAATGTTAAGTTTCATGTGTCTCAGAAGTTACGTTACGAGAAATCGACCGCACACTGGTTGTATCAGTCAGTTTTCTGAGAATTCATTCTATTGGTTTCATCAATTAGTTTGGTTATATTAAAAGAGTTTCACAAAGATGGGTTTGGTCATTCATCAGCCATTTCAATTCGCAGCGCACGTTTTCTCTTTCTTAAACGGCGTCAACTTCATTTCGTAATCGATGCGCTCACTTTTAAACATCGGGCATTGCATTGAAACGACTGAAAAATCCTTATAAATCACATTTTTGATGGTTTTCGCGCGCAAATGACTTTTTTCTGGTCACCATAACCAAACCTAAATACAATTTTTCAAGGACGACTAGACTAATTCGAATGATGAAATAAATAATATACGCTTTTCCGAAGCCGTATACCGATTTTGTCGCTTTCACGAGACAGCGTACAATTCTCGCAAAATTACGCATTAATCGGAGCAGTGAGTACGAATCGAATCCGACATCGATCAATTTCTGCGGTTACGGCCGCTGCCACATGCTGGATGGAAAATCAACAGCGCAGCGTTGAAATCGTATTCGATTGTAGGTGTAGGTGTAAGTATTATACACCGTGCAGTTAGTCTACAGGTTACAAAGTAACACGAGGGTTCGACAGTTACATAGGTACGAAACGTCGTGCCAAGAATTATACGCCACATCGGGAGCCGAGTATTACTAGAGCTCTGTATACTTCGTGTAAGTACGATCGTCCGCCATTTTGACTTCAACCGTGCCCGTGAATGCCGAATCCGACTATGCGGAGCGTACCGCGTAGTCAATTCGGCATCGACGGGCGCGGTTGGATTCAAAATGGCGCACGATCGTACCCTCGCTATTTATTTAGAGCTTTAGTATTACCTCCGAGATAATAACGGTAATGATCTAATAAAAATTTCGAGTACCGCACGCTGCGATCCTGTATTTTCCTATATGCGTCATTTCTCTGTCAGGTCTTTCTTCTATAAGAATATTTTCGCCGTTCGTAATTCTGAAATCGATCGAAGTGAACGGAGCGGCTACGTAAAAAGGAACTGAATGATATTTGGCAGTAACAGCTATCTGTAAACACGAACGAGTTATATATAATATTATTATTACGCCAGTACGCACAATGTGCATTACGCTAGGCTCAAAAATACGTCTACGTCGCTCAATTCGCGGATACATGAGTACGTCACTCGTACATACATCAAAAATCTGTCAACGCGAATGAACATTCAGAAGCAATCGAATAAAATGACTTGATCTCACGTCGAACAGATTCGGGTCGCCAATAACACTGCATCCTGACGCGCACATAAGTCGAGGAGGCTTCGTGGGCTCTTTGGAGGCTTCGATTTCTAGTTACACTTTTAAAATGAAGACAGATTTTTCACTCTCCGCGTGTTCGTGTCTATCCTATGAGAATGTTCGTTTCGGGGACAAGTTATCCGAGGAAGATTACAGGAAATACGACATAAAAATACCGAGCCCCGCCTTCTAAAATTCATACACCATTCATCGGGGTACGAATAGCGCTAGATTCCGGAATACAACCGTAATAGATTCTCGACTAACCGAAAACTGGCGACGGCAGTTCACTGCGAAGAGTCTATAACGATCGGAAAGTTCCTTAAACTTCTCGGTTGGATACAACGCCTAATACTTTCATGTTTTTCGTAACGGATTCAGAATGAAAATGTGTAAAAATATTATGCTCGCGCGAAGCGAGTACCAAATTGAAATCAAACTGACGAGTGAGATGAAAATGGTAATTCCGTATTAACGCAGACCCTTTCGACACCCGGGTCTCAGGATTTTGTATTAATTTCAAATTTTGAGACATTATAGGGAATACCCTCCTAAAGTACCATATCCAGCATTCATTCGCCCGCGCCTGGTTTTAAGAGATCAAAAAAGGCCATAATGTACGTTGAATTTTCCGTTAAATTCTTCGCTTCGACTCTTTATAACGTGAACAAAAATAGAAGCATGCGATTTTTACCATTAGTTAGCGCACACAATAGGCTTTCTCTTCTACGTATAAAACATATGGAAACTGGAAACAAAGGTATCACTAACTCAAACTTAGTGTCTCAGAAAAAACTGAACGAATTCCTGGAAGTACTCGTACAAACATGCAAAAGCGAGGATACCTTTTGATTTCACGCAAACAACGTTGCGTTGTATTCTTACAGACGTTTGTGCGTTTTGTTCTTATAGCTTAAAAAGATAATGTCCGCAAAACATGCGATCGTTCGTACATCAGCACACCCACATTTTTAACAAACAGAACAGGGAAATTTCTCTCATACATGTACAATTAATTAAAATAATATTTAAGCTCGTACACACAGTTCTCAGCGATTTTTGTGCGATAACTAAGTATGTACATGTATTTTAACCTGTTTCTGTAACACAAAAATTAAGACAGATATCGCAATTTTCAAAGTTGTATCGTCACTGAGCAATGAACGACAACACTGACTAGAAATAGTCGATTACGAATCAATCGACATAAAATGAAATATTTCCAGTTTTCAAAGTTTTTTCCTGACACTATGTTCGCGATTTCTACATCTGAAAGCTCGAGTTAATCAAATTATTCTATGTATTTTATGCGCGGAAAACTAGTCCAGTGCAAAAATGCACAAACTAACGATGGAAATCGCATCTTTCCATCTTTTTACATTCTGAAGTTTCTGCAGCTACGAAGAGGTGAGGCAATGTTGAATTGTACAAAATATGCCAAAATATAAATTGGTATCCCTTCAAAATTCTTAAATCATACGAGGGTGAACGGGTGATGGATTTGATACTGCGCAAGAAAGATGGGTATATAATGACACAAACTTGGGAGGAGGGGGGGGGAGATAGTGCAAACCGGGTCCGCACTGATAAGGAATAACTAGAAATGAGAGCGCGCTACTCTATTTCGTTAGTCAGCAGCGGCAAGTGTACCCACATCAGTACCTGGTAAGTGCCAATTTTGTTAGCGGTGTCGCCGTTGGCAGCAACCCTGTCGGCTCCAACGATCACAGCGGCTATAGATCGAGTTTTCATCAATGCTGCGACCGCACTGTCGCAAATCAGAGTAGCTGGGATTTTATCGTGCACTAATTCGTAGGCAGTCAGACGAGCTCCTTGATTATACGGCCTCGTTTCCGTGCAGTATACGTGTTCTGGGAAATACAAACAAAAATACCTTTTTAATAAAGTATACGCGGCGTACTACTCCGTGTTATTAGTAAATATTAATCCGAATCTGCCAGCTTCCACAGGTCGAATACGAAGGACTGGTACATCTTCGATAGTCATCGAATGACTCGCATTCGTACACCTAATGGTACAAATCGATATTTTTTGTTTAGATACAGCCTTTTACAATCGCATTGGCGGGGCGGTTCAATTTTTACAAATCAGACGCCGTTGGAAAAGCACCGCGTAAGACAGAAAATTCTATAGGGATGCCAAAAATTCGAGATTTTCCGGTAATATCGGTTCGAATAGAATCTCTGAATCAGGAGAAGTAGGACGAGCCGACTGCTGTTCAGTTGTTACGTCCGTGGAATCTGTAATCAAATCGATACGACTTGGGTTGGGGGAATATTACCGAATAATGGATTCGTGATTTGCGTTTAAGTAAACAGAAGTTACAAGCTGGCAAGAATGCGCAACAAGCGCCGTTTTCATCAGATTTTCACAGTGCACTCGAGAACTTCGGCATTTATTTTACGGGCACTTTTCGTTTTCCATGGATCATCTGTACTAGTCGAGTGAAGGCTCTGGAAAATAACTCGGATGCACTTTTGATATAGATAGGTACACCACAGGGTGATCAATGTTCACGCTTTTACGGATCTAACCGGTCTTGGTATCAATTTGCGAATGTCTCTACGTAATCCCAATGTCTTTACGTAATCTGAACAGACGCGGCACCCGATATACTAGTAGATAAAATCGAATCAAACTTGCGACAGGGTTCATTATTGCTGAAGAGTAGGTACATCGTATAGTTTCATTTTCAACAGAAAAAATTTTTATTACGGCGAACTACCCCGCATAAGAACGAAATATACGAACAAGTTAACGTTAAAAATAAAATAATTAGCGATTTTATACCGAAATGAAAGCCATCAAGACCACTTTCATAACACTTTTCTCGACATGTTAACAATACTCGCGGATCTTGTTCGTAAATAGTCGATGTTTACGCGGACGTCTTTCTCCAATTCTTCGAACTCGAAGGTGCAAATCAAGTTCAAAGAACAAATTATCGGGTGACGGGTACCAGTACGATGACAGTTAGTAGACTTTCTTTCACGCGTTTCAAATTAACGGGTTTTCCAATTTCTTTTTTCCGGGCCTCTTCTACTTCGCCTTTAAGGACGTAGTTCCACATGATAGTCGTCGAGGTTGTAGAAAAAATATAAATAAAAAACTTTTTGAAACCAAATCTGGGACCAAGTGATTCGAAGACTGAAAATCCGAATTCAGTATCAACATGATAACATGATTTTGAATCCATGAATCCGGGCCTGTTAGAGAAGGTTCGTAAAAAATCCAAATCCACAGATTCGGTTTACAATGTAATTCTGTACCGAAGCAATATTCGACTATTATAAAAAATCTGCGTTAAACTGACGAATACTGTGGAAAACTAAATTCTGACACGGATTTAAAACCCTAGTATTATTCGAATTCCTGATACGGATTCTACGGAAAACAGAACCTCAAAATACCAATTCGCTTGGGAAAAACATCGTAATAGCAGAATCTAGAGCCCGGGAAAGAATAATTCTGAATCCAAATTCTCGGATTCGCATTCCGGTTTCTCTTCCTGATTCAAATCCATATTTGATTACAGCTGTGAGACAAGCAGACCGATAAGAGAATGTGGATTCCGTCTCGAATCCGTGCAACATTTTCACAATTCCGACACTGTCGTTCTCACCTTCCAGCTCGCTAACGGACACGCCGTACCGATTTATTTTCTTTTCATTTTATTCAACTGCGTTGGGTGTACTTTGATACGGGATTATCCAATATTCACTCGGAACAGTATGTCATGGAAAATGGTATATGCTCCTTACACAGAAAACAGATCCACGAAACAGATATAAATTGACCTTTGTACCGAGAAGTTACGAGGATTTCAACTACAAACGGTAACTCCTTCGAGCCTCGACAACCGACATCGGAATGCAAGATACAGACTCTTGATTTAGAAAATAAGAACTGGCTTCAACTTCACAATAAACGGCAGACGACACCCATCGGTTCCCAAGTTGAGTTAAATGCGTCCAGGGGATAAAGAATCAATAAGTACATCCCATCCCCTACGACAGAAGATTTCTTCCAACTTTTCGTTTCTTTCTTCCCTTATTCTTCTCCCACCTTATCTTTTTTTCTTATCTCTTCACGCACCGACTATCAACTGGATACTCTAGGCATTGATTTTATATATATACTTCGTACTCAGACTGACAATCTAATAACGTTTTGGACGCTATTCTACGCACCCAACTACTAGGTTACGCTGTTTTTCTATTTAAAATATACATGCACCCACACCCCCGGTGGATGCCATTATTCAATATTTTTTTAATCGAAACGGCCGATCCCCAGGCTCTTTGCCCATTTTTTCTCCTCAAATACACCCAACTCTAACGCTTATTTTCACAGCATATAAATACACGTGTAGCTTACTAAAAAACCGATTTTCTGGCTTTAAAACTGGTTTCAAGATCTCGTTGCATAGGATCGGCAAGAACCAGAATTTCTTGAGTTGACTAAGCATCGCAAACGATCAATAATAATCGAGCGAACAACAGTCGGGAACATTGGAGATAACTACAAAACGACAAAATTACAAAGCAGCGATGGGTGAATACGTCACGCTCTATCTCACAGATCAAGCGCGCGACGGAAAATCGGTATTTATAAACGACAACGAAGCCCAAATAACTCGGGAAATCTTTGCACGCATTGTAAATGAAAGAACTGGCTACGTTTTCATAACGAGACACGTTAATTGAAGCGGTGAAAACATCACGAGTCGTGAGTCGTTTCATCATTTCGAATTTCTACGACCTGGTAGGTATCCTAACGATATTACTCCAGAATACGCGAACACTGGTGTGTGTGTGTGTGTGTGGTCGGTGGGGGGAGGAGGAAGTTCACGTACGAAAACTACAGCTATCCCTGTTTTTGGCTTAAATATGGGTAGACACGAAGCAGATACGTACGAAGATAAAAAAGAAATATTTACCTAGTCTACGAGCAGCGTGTAATGCGCGGATAACACCTAATGCGGTGCCGTAACCAGCTGTCGCCAGCGATCCGGTGTTACAGTGAGTGAGAACACGGACAGCATTGTCACCGTTACCGTTCGAGACGATCGAACTCAATATCAAATTACATCCGGCTTGTCCGATAGCCTTATTATCCGCCAAGTCCTTCTCCAACATAACTTCAATTTCGGAAATGAATCTGCGATAGACACACGACTCAACTTATAACCAACTGGAACGAATGTCTAACGCTAAGTAACGTAATTTCGTGCTACTGGCGAAGTTCGCGGACGACACATGAAATTAGTATTTTTACACTATTATAATTACAACGTAACGTGAATCGCAGACAGTTGAATAAATAACCGAAATGAAGATTACTCGAAAGCTATTTTTTAGCCAGCAAGTGTACGCGTATCGTCATCATCAGCTATATTAGAAAACTGTATTGCAAATGCAAACGAACGAATACGTCGTAATAGTATTCCTTTTATTTTCACCTAATAATGTGAAGCGCGTGAGACAATCTCTAAAGCTCTGCTAGTCGTTACCTTGCTTGCATTTCTGTAGCAGAAACGGAATCATCTTTATCTAGAGCGTTTACTAAGGACATCAGTTCGTCGGCAGCAATTTTCAAGTTGACTGCCGTCGGTCGAGCCGATATAAGATAATTCAATTTTCCTTCCACTTCGCGTCGCAACGTCTTCTTTTTTTCGAATTCTTCTTTTGAAATTTCTACGGCCAAACTCAAACAACCTACAATGGCGATGGCTGGAGCACCGCGAACCTGAAAACACAACTGAATCAGCTGATCGTAATGATAGGAAGTCGATTTCGCGATTATCACCGATCCGCGTAGGTACGAAGATGGCGTGTAACCTCCATCACGCTGAGCTCACATGTATATACGTGGAATATGACACGCCGAGTTCTAGAACCGTGCCGGAGATGTCAGTCACTGCTCGCGAAAAAACAAAATTTAAGGGTTTACGAATAGATCGTGCACTACGTCGTACGTACTAATACGCATTTTACGAATCAGTATTTCAGTAGGCTGTATCGTTCGTATGCTGCATGATGTTCGTTAAACAACGAAAGATGGTCGAGTTTCGAATACATTTTACTCGAATATCCCATAAATGGATACTAATTTACCTGCATTTTATTGATGGCTTTCCAGCCATCTTCCACTCCCAAAATGGGAATATACTTCGTTTCGCCTGGCAACAGTATCTGATCCAAGATTTCCAGAGTTCCATTATGATACCGAATAGCTTCGAGCGTCATGATTACTTGTGACGAAATGAAGTTAGTAGATGAAGTAAATAAGAATTCGCGAAATTAAATGGCACTACCTCGAAATTATCCGACCATGAAAAGGAAACGAAGATGCATCGTCAGCGGACAGTCACATCGTGAAATTCAGACGTTTGGATACGAAAATAAGGATACTCGAATTAGATTATAGTTGTACCTTTCACCGAGCAAGAAACGAAATGGGGTTCGAAAATTAAGACCGCAAATTGAGCACAGGACCGCACTCTACAAAATCCAAGCATCCGACTCCAAAGTCCGAACTCTGAAGTCGAACCCTCGAACCTGATCAGGGATCCGGGCACCCGGGCAGGGCTCGGAACGTTACCGATTTCAAGCAGATTAATCGGTAATTTTGTTGCTTTTTATTTATAACTAATTCAATTAATATTATTAGTAGATGATCGATTCATATTCGATAATCGGCAATGTTTGATCAGGCGCGGGCACATCATTTAGGAACGGATCCATTATTTTTATTTTAGAGGCGAACTGGCGAACAACGTGAGTGTACGAGTGAATGCGGTCCGTTTGTGAAAATTGTGATGTAGTGTAGTAGTGAACGAAATTACGAACTTGGACGCTATTCCGCGTAAGAGAACCAACCAGCAAAATCTGTTTTTTTGAGAACACGTGATTCGAAGTTCAAGAGCCATGTAGAATCGTAGAAGTAGAAACTATATGACATAGCGATTACTGATGAACTTTTTTCAACGTGAGTACATATTTTTGAATCGGGGGGGGGGCCAATTTTGAAAAATTTTACTTTTTACGCTCTTTCCAACGATACTAGTAACTCATTTTGTTTACATTTACAAATATAGGTTGGTTTCCTTACGCATAACAGCGTACATTTGCGCTACTGCGCGTTCAGTGTGAACACACGCCAAACACAGGCGTCTCTTTTCGCCGCCGCTTACCGAATTGCCCATTGCGGATAACGCCGATTAGGGAGATAAGAATTAAGAACTGGCACTGGCACTCGAACGCAAGAAGTTACATCCAGAAATTTTGTCGAACTTCTTACTCGGATCATGTTCGCTGTTTAAAAGTTTCAAGAATTATAATATTCAGCATTCTACATTCCCTGGAATGGCCAACTTCTTGAAGAATGTATGTCATTTAGTTTCGAATAACAGCTTTTCCATCGCATCCCAAGTAAGTCATCATTGTGAATCAACTTTTCATTCATATCGTAAATTTTCCGATCTAACTGTCCTCTCTATACTGCCTCGCACCTTCGAACTTTTTACTATAACTAATAACGGATAATCAATGTTGTTTCGTTCAGATCGGCATCTTACCGCAGTGTTTTCAGATTAGGTTCAAGTCATTGCAGCCTCCGTTTTACGGTTTGAAGAACAACTGGCCTAAATTCAGCATGATTAAAGATCAGAGGAAACGCATGATGCTTAAAGAGTATGGTCCCTATCGACTACGTTACAATGCTCTTTATAAAGCAAAGGATCTTTTACCCGTCGAATTGAGGGTAAATATATTTGTAATTGAGAAACTAAGTAATGTATACATTAGTCAGCACACGACGCACTCGTTGATAAGTTACGTATCCTAATTAGCGAAGTCGTCCATCGGTTTACGATTATAGTTCTTAATTGTATATGTTTTTCTTAAAGGATATTGCATTGCACGAGCTTCATATAATGGTGCCATTAGATACATATCATTGTCGTATCATGCCAAGATGTGCTTTAAGCTCAAAAAATAAGAAAAGTGTTATGCGATGGAAACTGAGTAGACACATTTTCCGTGATTTGGCCGATTATAACAAATTGGCCGGAGTTCAGAGAGCTCTTTGGTGAAAAGTTGGTGAAATATTTACTTTAATTGGAGTTTGTTCTAGCGATTATTCTATCATTTTTTATAGTCTGTGCCACATGTATCGGGTAGTTATTCCTGTTCAGTGCTGAACTCAATATATGCGTGCTTCGTTTCTTGCGTTTTTTCCCCCCAAAGTCAGTGAATCACTCAAAGATTGCTTCTCGTATTCCTGTTTCGGTGATACGGAATCTGGTGTTAATACAAAATTCGGATGAACGATATCATCGCCGATTGTAGTAGCTTCCATCGTGCTATTATTCGACATTCTTACTGATTTGTTAGTATTATTAAGCTAGTCCTTCCCTCAACTTCGTATCTTGTACCGAATCAAAAACCAAGAATAGCTCTTAAATTCGATTTCAAAGTTGAATAAAAATCTGATAAAATTTGGACGTACTTTCTAGCAAAAGTATTTCATGTACCTGCCGCCTTGTGATCATAACCTGCTTTCCCGCTAATGTAGTATCCATGTAAGCGAATTCGCCGGCTATTTCAACGAAAAACACATATCACACATCCCCTATGCCTAGTATTCGCAGAAAACTTCTTACTCGGGACCATTGGTTTTTTGAAATTCCTCGGGCATTGTAACTTTCTTTTTTCACAAATTGGATCATTTATGCGCAACAGTTTGAAATACGATATCGCTTTATTCGCGATTTCACATTCCTAAACTGCCTCCTCCGGGCTAAATCCACTTACAGACCGAACTTCAGCTATCAAAATTTTCGGTTATCCAATGCCAGTTAGCCCTACTCATTCCATAGCGGTCGCCCTTCTCTGCTGAAAGAAATGCTGGATGAATTATCTCGCTTTAACTTCGCATTAGTGGGAATTTATCGAGCATCTTCTTCGAGTCGGTTCGAAATTTGCAACTTGTTTCACAATTCGAACTGGTTCACCTCTACTTTTATTACACTTTTTAAAGCTGATTTTACCGAATGAGAACATAATGAAATAATGAGGGTAAAAGTAAACGGTAAGGCTCGAATGCCTGCTCAGAGCACAAACGAAGCTCCGAATAATTACACTAACGAGTATTTTGAATTTTCTTTGCGATACCATACCTACAACCCTGCAATAGAAGACATACTATTATGAACAGCGAATAATTCGCTCATTCATTTTTCATTTCAAAGTTATAGGTATATAATCGAGTTACAGTTTTACAACACATTTAAAAGGAGTTGACGAATAAAAATCTGTATTTTTAAAACCGTATTTAAGTACTCATTGTCACGTGCAAAACAATCCGAACACAAAATAAAATTATTGAAAACATTTGAAACTTATACTATAATCGAGGATCAATTGCCGAAACATTGGTTTTATTCAGTTTGACACACTGCAACTAAACATATCCGCTCACAAACGCGCAAGACTCTTAGGAACCGAAAATCACGGTAATTGTCTATCATCCATCGATGCCGAGAATCACTCAAAATTCTTTTTTCATATCCAAGAACACATCTGGAACGTCGTCGTCGATATGGGGAATGATGCTGTCCAGAATCCTTCGGTAACTCTGTTGAGAAAAAATAATCCACACAATTTTAAAACGATCCGAACACGTAGAGATATTCTATTATGCTAACAATACCGATAAACTTACTTTTTCAGCTACACTTTGGAGTTGTTCCGATGCCCGGCCAGTATTTTCAACCATCTTACCGAAGATACTCGATTTATTCTTAAGCAAAAGGTATGGATGGTCGAATTCCTAAACACAATAACGTGTAGTTCTTCAATACGAGTAGCACTAAATAATATAAATGCTTCGGAAATCTTTCACATTCGAGGTATGTACTGCTCACATACATACAAAACGATCGAGACATAACAGCAACCAATATTCCCGGCCCATAATTGTAGACTATATCCCACATCGTTGGAACCCATTAAAAAACCGCCATTCATACGCGTAACGTTCAGAGGACGGGGCAAGAACAAAAGAAAAAAGATATTAGCGATAGAGACGCCATGGAACGTAGAGGTGACGAATCGGATGTACGTAAAGTTCAGGTCCATTCTGTTCGCAAAATCCATTGAAATGAAATGAAACATTTTACCCATAGAACCAGGATTACCAATACAGGGCTCAAAGTTAGAAGGAACTAATTAGAGGAGTACAGGTGGGGTAAAAGAAGCAAAGTCGAACACTCCTAAAAACTACCAGAGGAGACGAGGTGGAATTTGTAGCGCATAAGAGCACTAGATCTTCGACAATTTTTTTGATGTCCGTCTGAGGACTCGTTTCTCCTCGCACCCCCCCCCCCTCATTTGTTTTTGGTATTATTTGTCCAATGCTCACACTTATATTGATTTCTACGCATAGAGAACGCTTACCACACATGTACCGCCGTCCATGACGAGTACTTTATCGGAATCCATCACTGTATTCAAACGATGAGCTATCGTTAGCACAGTACAGTGTTTAAATTTTTCACGAATTGTTATCTGGATTAGAGCATCAGTTCTGGAACACAAAAGTCCGTCCATTAGTTACTTCATCGATTAAAATTTTCGAAGTTCCTGACTCGTTGACAGTTTACATTATTAGCATCCATCACAAGATCTAATACGAGAAAACGCGCGAGACAAGTAAATGTCACATGAACTCGAACTGCTGCAGATAACTTACTGAGGATCGACATTTGCTGTAGCTTCATCTAATACTAAGATTTTGTTATTTCTAACGATAGCTCTAGCGAGACAAATTAACTGCCTCTGACCAACACTGAAATTTGAACCGCCTTCCGACATTTTCGAATTCAGCCCACCGGCGAGATCATTTACAGCTTCTTTTAATTCAACCTGAAACGCAGCATTTATTTGATCATTCTGATACACTTGCATAAACGACAACAGACCCCGGACCAAACTACGTGTTCATTAGTTACCTCTTCTAATGCATTCCACAGCAGGTGATCTGGATATTCATCGAATGGGTCCAAATTTGTGCGCATCGTTCCGGAGAATAAAACCGGTTCTTGCGGGATGATCGAAATTCTCGAACGAACTTCATGAAGACCTAAGGTGTTGATGTCTATACCATCGATTCTTATTTGTCCTTCATTTTCAGCCAGTCTGAATAACGCTGCTATAAGTGATGATTTACCGGCGCCGGTTCGACCCACAATGCCAACCTATTAGCATGTCAAAAGTAAAATCGTAATCAAATTGACATCAACAGCTAGCATCAAATCTAGATTAGCGCACGAAATTAAGATTATATGAAAATTTTCGATCTAGAAAATTAGCGTTAAATGATACTCGTTTTGAATCAAAATAATGTCGGTCGTTGACAATCAGGAAGGATCCGCCCATTTGTAGCAGAACTGGTAAATTACAGTCAGGAATTGCATTCTTAAGACAGTTATGTGATAGATACCCGACCCTTTTTGTCTGAATTTTGACAGGATTTTGACTGTGTTCAGCCAACTTCAGCGAATCTCAGTAAACAGCAATCTTTCTTGATTAAGGGCTATATAATGATTTAGTGATGTTAATAGTATCGATACTATTCGATACCGTATCGATACATTTTGGTATCGACGGTATCGATACCTTTTTCAAAGTATCGAATACCATATCGATAAACTAAAATGTTCAATTTAGCAACTTTTCGTCAGTTCGGTCAATTAAAAGTTCGTGAGTTCGCGTTCTGACTCTGAGTGCTTGTAGTTTTTTATTTCAATATTTAATTACTTGAATTTAACAATATAAGTTGAAAAAAAAATGAAAAGGTAGATATAAGAAGTATCGATACGTATCGATACCAAAAAAAAAAAGATACTTCAAGATCACGATAATTATTACAAGTGTTGCAACCGTATTTAGTACGAGAAGCATCAAGGCGAGTTATGTGTAATGTGTTGGATGCAACAAGTTGTGGTGTATTCTATTTAGTTTTTAAAGGCAGGGGAGTTCGAAGCTAGTTAAAACAGGGTCAACGACCAGATAAAATAGTGTCAGAAGGGGTTAGCTAAGGAAACGTTAGTAATAAGTCAAAATACGGTCAAATGTTTGTAGTCAAATGAGAGATAGTAATGTCAATAAAGTGTATTGAAGTTAGTCGGTCCCAAGGGTGTCAAGAAGTCAAAAATGAATCGGAGTGCTCTGATTGGTTGAAATGTGTGTAATAATGTCAAAAAAAAGAATCAAAATTCACGCAGGTCAAATTTACGTCAATCTTTCGAGATTGGGATTGCATATAGATCCAAACATATGAGAATCTTCTATTGCCTTCACGGTGTTGATAGGAAGCTTTCGGAAATAATACACATAACAATTTATTCGAAGACTCAATGAGTAAAGCCTACTGACCTTTTCTTCTGATTTTATAGTAAAATTTAGGTTTCTGAGTATGTACTTTCCATTCGGTTCGTATTTCAGGTACATCTTATCGAATACGATTTCACCCTTGCTGGGCCAAGAGGCAGGAGGTTTCTTATCTGAACACGGAAAAATATTTTAAATAGGTTCGCATCGACAGTTCGACACGAAAAATAGACGTGACAAGAAGAAAAATATACCAATAGGTGACTCTAAATTAGCTTCTCGCGGAGCCTTGCCGTACTCCAGAACTCGTTCCACAGATGTCATTTGATTTTCAAGTTCAGCGGATTGCCTCATACCCCACTGAAACATGCCAGTTAGGCCTATCGCTTGAGTAATAGCTAGCCCAACGTTACCTCCGCTCGTTCCTGTGATGAAAAATGTTCATACTTAGACGTAGTGTTAATATTTCCAATTCGAAATTTCGGACCAACCTTACCAAAATTACATGTAAATTTCGTGACTAACCTTGCAAGATAAGTAGAAAGCTAAATGTAACTAAGGCAATGTACACAACGCAAAACATATCTAACCAGAAACCAAATGCTCGACTAGTAGCTAAGAATAAATACCATGCTGACGAATGTAAATCCTGTAAAAAAAAAAGCAAAATTCGAACGTGTATTTTTCTCTATATCCAATGGATACATGCACTATGAGATTTCGGTACATCAGCAAATACAGAAATAGAGTAGTTTCTATTTTAATATGGAACAAACGATGGACAGAACTTTCTTTTCTACCGGCATGCGGAGACACAAATAGATCCGAACATGCTGACGGGTTTTCATTATTTACGAGAAGATTGGAGTTTTTCAATTTCAACATAGATGCTACACTGAAAGCGCAATATTTTTGTCTACGTTCGGGCTTTGATTAGAATTTCTCTGTACACTCGATGTCCCAACTTACTTGACGGAGTTCACTTACCGTAACTAGTGACACCCAGTACAGCTTGTAAATTTCTTACTTGGATCCGAATACTTGAGATAACTATTCATTTCAGTTATAAGTAATAACAGATATGGAGGCGGTGTTTTAATTCTTCACAAAGTGTTCTCCATCTCCACCCGACACTTTTCAATTTTTACAATATTTCCAAATAGAGTTGTATTTACAATGTACCAATATTATCCGCAAAATCACCGTCCAAAGAATACCTAATATTATTTGTAAATATACGTACTTGATGGTTATCGAATTCTTTCTCTAAAACAGTTTGCGCACCAAATGCACGAATTGTGGTTAACCCTTGCAACGAGGCGTTTAAATGCGAGAATACAGGACTGCGAGCTGTGACAGTATAAGATTTAAATATGAAAGATTCGAACATTTTAGTACGCGAGATAAGTATTTAAGTTTCGGTTAAACGATTAGGTACGACAGTTTTTCTTTTCTTTTCTTTGCTTTTTAAACATACGAAATTTTGACATTAACGCGTAGGGAAATACTATATTATAAGCCATCCTCAATTCCTTTCGACAAACAAATCATAGACTTACTTATGCCTTCGAGTCGTTTGATACCTCTCGAAGTGGTTAAATAAAATTGGCGTAATACACAAAATATCACCGCGATAATGAAAGTAGGTATCATCAAATATGGATTGACAAATCCGACGACCAAAATGATACCGAGCAACGTGAGACCGATCTAGAAGATATACCATCGACAAAACATCAATAAATTCCATTATTCTAACTGAAACTATATTTGACAATGTAGTAAACTGAAGAGAACAAACCTGTATACAATCGATCAGCGCGGCAGGCAACTGTTCGTCTATCGAACCCATATCTTTGGAAAATCTGTTCAATATTCGACCTGCGCGGAAATCATCGACTATAATTATGGAAAGAAATCCTCTAAAACGCGGCAAGCATCGTATAATAACCGAGCATACCAGATGGATTCGTATTGAAGAAATACATAGTCGCTCTAGTAATTCCTTCGAACATGGTATTGTGCAAATTCATCGATATATTCACGCACATCTTGACGAATGAAAACGATCGTATCAATGTGACCACAATCATAGCGACGGTAACAATGGCAAAAATCATGATGCACTGTTTGCGATCTACCACGATGAAAGGTGCCTTACAGTTTGTCGTCAAGTTCGATGGTTTGTCCGAACAACGATAATACCCGTCTTCTAGATTTACCCTGCAAAATCAGGGGGAAAACTATTTTCTTACACAACACAAGACACACACAAAGCGGACATTACAGATTCTCTCGAATTTGCGCTACTCATATCGATTTTGAAATCTTTTTTAATACCTACTCTTGGGAGTGAATATTCTACTAACCAGTATGTGATCCAGACATCGCTGCCCGAGGCCAACACTTGTGCGAGAAAACAGAGGAAAAACATAGAGAATACGAAACAAAAATTGCCACCATTGGAAAAATAAGCTCGATACACGTACAGTCCGACGGAACCTTTCGTCAGCACCTCATCTACAGGCTTCGGATCCTTGTCCAGAAAACCTCCGTCATCAACAGACGAAGCTACGCTCTAGAAAATAAGAAAAGTAATGTACTATCGAACATACGAAACATCATTATTTGTATTATCCAGAAGGTCTAGTCACAAAGCCGGACAGCCAGCCAGCTGTCTTCTCAACATCTTTCCGATCTCTCTACAAATGTAAACTTTGTCTCCCCCCCCCCCTCCGCTGCCAACTAAAAGAATTCCTGAATTCGAGCAGGCAGAGAATGACAAAAAGAGAGGCGCGTAGCATAGACTAGAGAGACATTAGTACGAGCAAAGTCAGGTCGATGTGGGAGGTAGACTACATAACGTTCAAAGAGCACCGTATCATAATTAAATACGAGCTTCAGAAAGATGGAAACATCACGGATTTCAAATACGTATCTGATCCTAGCTTTTGGATCTCGACTTTTAGCTTCACTTTCCCGTGAAAGGCTACGTTTCGACCTATCCGTCTGTTTGTTTACCTATTATTGCTTAGGCTTCCTCATTGAGTGGAATACCGAATTTAAAGAACCGGCGACATTTTAGCTCGTTACATGTAACGCAGAAACAAAGAAAAACAGGATCGAAGCCGGTTCCTCCAAAAGGTGTTCTGTTACTCTTCGATATTTGTTTTTGGAAACATGAGCGTTATCAAAAATATGGGAAATTCCGCACACTTGACACTCTTTAAAAGACAATATTTATACAGAAGAATAATAACACGTCAAGACAGGTTCTTCAAATAGAGAACACGATGCAGCGCGTGGCAGTTTTGGGCTTCGCCTGTCATGTTTGTCGGAGAGGTGAAGAAATCTTGGCACTCGGCACCTTTTTTTCCCAGCGGAGGTATAAGGCTCCACAAACCTATCTCGTCTGCTCAACTGTCAGCTCACCTGCCCATTTTTTTTTGTAACCGCCTGCACAACTCCTGCTTATCCCCTAAATTTTTGGGAATGGCGACCTTTGGCAGGGTGGGACGAGGGCGCAAAGGTCATCATGTTGGAATATAGAAATACTAGAAATCTTAAAATCGACGTTCATTCGTACAAATTTTTTCACGATCATACCTGAAGCGAAACTTGACGCTTATGAAGAGGTTGAACTGGTTCTTTGAAAGTTTCTTCGATTAACTTCTCTTTATCTTGATCCTGTTCGACTTCTTTTGATATTAATAATTTTGTGAAGTCCAATCCGGTTTCTAATAACTCTTCGTACGACCCTTCTGCAGTCACTGTGCCCTATTAATAAAAACAATCAACGAACTCGAAATTCATTACGTAAGGGTTATAAACCGATAAAAATCGGAATTAATGTCGAAAAATACCCTCGCCGTAAAAGCAACTAATAAAACTGACGATACGAGGGTCGAGAAGAATCACTGAAGTACCTGATCCAAAAGTACTATATGATCGACGTTCGTTAGATACTGCAGTTGATGGGTAACTAAAATGCAAGTTTTATCCTCCAAGTAGCCTGTAATAAATAATGTTCTCGTAAGTGACAAGGTTAGAAACTTCGACTTCCGCACTACGGCGGAGATTGGTATTCGTAAAATGAAAAGAAAGAGAAAAAAAAGTAGAGTTTAATTCTAATTTAACGCATCGACTGGACACTAGAATGCAGGAGAACGTATTGGCAGGTATCTAAATTTGGATAATTTTCATGAAACAAAATTTGTGAACCCTCCTTTATTCGGTCGTTCACATCGCATATCTTGTATCAGTACAATTCCCGACAACATTTTTGCACGTTGTCCTGAACTGTGTTAACCTGATAAAAAATATTCTGATTTTTCAAGCCCGATGTATATTTAAACGCTGACAAATTAATCTCTTAGGGCCAGTAGTATAAAAAACGTGACGTTGATCAATCGCCCATTAAGCAATTCAACTGGCGGAAATCGGTCGATTAATTAAAGCCTTTAATTATGGAGTAAACTCTCTAATAATTCAGAAAGTTGAAAACTTTAAAAAGAACGTTCATGTTGTTTTTCTTTTTTCCTCTTTCAAACAGCCTTTATTCGTTTCCTACTAAAGTGAATTGGATAATCATCAATGGTTTATTTTGCTCAAGGAGGTTGAAATCATGATATCCAACTGTTTTCGCACGTGTTCTTACGTCTATTTCACAGCGTGCTGACAGAAAACTTCGAATACCTATGTTTTCTACAAACCAGATTTTTTGCATATACGCCTATCTTGCATTCTAATATATTGAACTCACCTCTGATGCATTCTTCGAATAAATGTTTTCCCACGTGAGTATCAACAGCTGATAGCGGATCGTCCATCAAGTAAATATCCGCCTTTTTGTACACCGCCCTGGAATATTTCCAATTACTTGAAGTCTAATTCATTACAATGGACGAGAGGTACACAACAAAAGGCGATGATTCGGAACTTTAATCGTTAATTCCGAGATTAATGCAAGTTTGAAAGTTTTTCATAAGTGTCTCGCACTTTAAATCAAATCTTTTCTTCAATCATCAGTAACCGACACAAGTAGTTCTCACTTACTAAACACTAATTCAAGATTACATCTGTCAGTTAAAAAAGTTCTACACGCGGCGTTGTACGAAACTGTGAGACAAAAATTTCGTCGCAACAGTTACAGAAATAATACTGTCAAAATCAGGAGTGCAACGTTCCGTTACATCGCAATGATTAAACACTTCGCTGAAGTCCCTTTCTTCATCAAAATTTCGTCCAATATACGAAACATCGACAGTTACTTGTGTCATGACTCACAAGGTAAATAGATACATATGTAAACGAACCTGGCAAGATTAACTCTAGCCCGCTGACCACCACTTAACGACACACCTCGTTCACCGACTATAGTTCTATCTCCATATGGTAACTGTTCGAAATCCGTTTTCAGGGCGCAAACACGAATGACCTGAACACAATAACAAAGTTGTAAAAGCCATGGCGTCACGTACGCTAAAACTAGCCTTTAAAATGCGTTCAAGGAAAAATAAAAATTGGAAACAAGTAAATTAAGGCGGCAATTATACTGCAGAGCAGTTGAAACAGAATCGACCACCGTAATCGCTCAATATACATAAGGTATGTGTACACACACATATGTACATATATGACAGCCCAAGAACCAAAACTAGCATTTACTAATTGTTAAAAATAAGATACCTAAGGATGCGAATCTGATAGGGAAAACAAGACGTTCCCAGCTTTGCATTAAAGAGCCTGTCCGGGTGCGTGGCTGCATTTCAGCTATGAACTGAGATCAAAGCTCATACTTGGCACAATGACCGCGAGCGTGAATTTTGATTCTCACTAGGCCTGATGAGAAGAGGGGGGGGGGAGATTTCCCCGGGCCCCGGTCATCTAACCAAAAATACCAAAAAGGCAAAAAAACATATGAAAATAATCGAAAACAATTTTTATTGGCCATTTGATCTATAGAGCTCTTTAGCAAAGCGTCTGAATTTTAATCCAATATTATAAGATATGATTCTGCATTTTAAAAAAGTGCGAAAAGCTTATCTTTAGTCTTTAGTTTAAGTTTGTTTCTTATTTCATTGTTTTACGTTTATTACCAAAGACAATTAATACCGGTGCTGGGGGTGTAGTTCTCAGCGGCCACTTTGGCGCCATACATCCCTCTATCATAGAAATGTATATTGAAAACATTATTTATTTTTTAGTCCCCCTGACCCTGAGGTCCAAGTGCGAAAGATTCTGTTCTGATAAAGTAATTTTCCAACCGAACCACATAAAAAATTTTCCCCGGGCTCCAATTTTCTCTTTACGGCCCTGATTCTCACATTCACATTTTACTTCAGATTTCACTTACGGTGAAACAGACGTATTAGCGTATTCGTTCATCACCATTACATATATACAATCCAACCCAACAATTAAATTAGAAAAAGAAAAAAAAAAAACTAAAATTTTGATTCCAGATTCGTATTCCAACACGTCGTGTCACTTATTAAATTCAACCTAATGTAGATAATCAC
Organism: Acanthococcus lagerstroemiae; assembly: GCA_031841125.1. Taxonomy (NCBI): domain Eukaryota; kingdom Metazoa; phylum Arthropoda; class Insecta; order Hemiptera; family Eriococcidae; genus Acanthococcus; species Acanthococcus lagerstroemiae. Next base: position 724,751 of record CM063114.1, read on the forward strand.
TCGAGTCCACAAAGAGGATGACTGAACGCCGAACACTCGCCGAAGACCATTTACCAACCAGTTTCCAATTTGAAAATTTGAAAAAAATGCGAGTTCCGAATTAAAAATTTATTACGCTTTCCATTTCCCCTTCTAGTTCTATCTTTCTTACGAGTACCCGGAGATCCAATAGCGGTTTGAAGAACTTCTGTCTTCAAACTACACATTTCACCAATTTAGATTTTCAACAACTGTCAAGCTGACATGTAATCCTCAAATCCTCACATACTTCGTATATGAAAGCGTACGTTTTGTTCTTTTCTTCCTTTCAGTTAAGTGTTCATATTTTTTGTTTGTATTGTTATCCTATTAAATTAGAATTTTCTGATCTGGCTACCGATACAGAAACATTACAGAAAAAAATATCGCTGTTTGAATGCCGCACCCGAAGAAGCCACTATGCATTTTCCTTCGTAACTGAAATTTTGTATTCTAAAAGGATTCCAAGTGACAACAGAAAAAAATAATAATATGTAATATTTACAAGGTTGAACTTTATTAAAATTTTCTAACCGATGCAAAAAATGGAATTATCACTAACAAGGATGAAAATAATTTGGACGATTTTTCTGAAACGATTCAGTCAATTTAGTATTTTTTCAGCTGATTACTCGAACTGTATTTTCTTATTACTAGAAAGTTTCATCGTTCTACCGGCTCGTATTTCCAGTCTGAAGAAAAAATGCACCTACAGTCTTCACAATCAACCATGTGCCAGTCACTTCACAAGAGTGAGCAGGCAAACATACATCAATGTTTCGTCAAAACGAATTGTTCATTTACTCGGTTGAAGGAGCATCATTTAAATAATCTCCTGCATACGTGCATCTACACATCACCAGGAATAGTTATACCTATAATAACTGTGTGCTACTTTACATCAAAATTTTATACCCCCCCACTCTCACCACACATAAATTAGACGACTGAGTGCGTAGAAAGTGTTTTTATTTAAAAATCTGCTGAAATTCAAACGAACCAAGGAAACGCCTATCCCAAACCAGTAACACGGCTGGGTGCGAATACGAAATAAGAATCCGTATAAAATAGATACCAATATTTCAGTAAATAGTACGCCACTGCATCGGCGACAAAATATGAACGCGAATTACGACGGGTACCTACGGCCACCTTAGTCGTGAATCGTCAACAGGTTTCTTGTTGAATATCACAGAAGCACGGTTGACAAACTAATTAAATGTTTTAACGAACAATGTTTGGTTGTATTTCTCACGTTTTGTAAAACATTCTCACATCAAAATAAATGTCTGTCCAAATACGCACACGGTGTATCGATAAATTAGTGCCCTCTAATCGCCTTGTTCCACTTCGGTTTCGTTTATTTAAAACACACGTAGTTACCTATAAACTTGTCAATATTTGCTCGAATCGGGGAAGGTTCGTAATCGTAGAATCGAGCATCGATGACATATGAAGGAATGGTTTTTGGTTTTTGAGTACAAAAATTTGTGAATACATTGGGGTTTAAACTTAAGAGTTTCAAGTGTTGGCAGCCCTGTACACGTGTGAGGGATCACGTATGACTTACTGTAAGCGTGCAGCAAACTTCAATTATCATTAAGTCGATTAGAAATTCACTTTCAAAGAAAATTTTATCCTAAATTTAACTGCATCATTACCAAAAAATTGAATTATAACTAGTTCTACTGGTAGAATAATTTTTACTCGTTTTTTCTTACCCACCTAAAGACAGCAGTTTTTCTATTTGAAAGTACACATAATCACTCATTCATTGTCACTTGTCACCCGCGCAGGTGATTTGCCACGCACTCTAGTGCATATTTAAATCCCAATAGGTCCAGGAATGACAGAGAATGATAATCAAATGAACAAGCTGAACAATACCAAAAGAGAATTGCTGTAACTGATTCGAGAGCGCGCGCGAGCAAGCGAGCGAGCGAGCGAGAGACAGAGACAGAGAGAGAGACATCTTATCAAGTACGTACAGCGAGTTCCATTCAAAGGATTTGTGGTCAGAATTCAATCGAATGAATTCAATTTTTCTATACGAGTGTATTTTAGTTTAGCAGAACCAAAGTCGTGCAGTAACGTGCGAAAATAAACTGGTTTACGTTTACCTACTAGATAATTCAGTTAAAGCCGACATTTGAAAGCTATACCTACCTAAAAAATGAATCCGCACTAAAATACTCGTATCTAGATCGATAAAAATATTTACTTGTCTGTATCGTTCTTTGTCCATGGGCAAACCGAAAAGAATATTTTGACGAACAGAGCCAGCGAACAACCAAGGCTCTTGAGAGGCGTACGATACGGTGCCAGAAATTTCGATATTGCCGCTTTTCAACGGCAATTCTCTCAATATTGCATGCAGCAATGATGACTAAAAGAACAGATACAAAGCTGTTATACTATTGTGTATATGTACTGTGTAGTGTGTACCTACCTCAACTAGGCGGATAGATAAAATAAGGTTGAACTAACCAGACCGTATTTGTATTTACGATATTGCTAAACAACGAACCAGCATATAGACTCACCTTGCCAGCACCAACAGGCCCGATGATCGCTAACAAACGACCTTTTTCGACGTTCACCGACACGTTGCTCAAACTATTTTCGCTGGAATTTTCGCTCCATTTAGCGGTGGCATTAGTCATTCGAATCGCGCTACCATCGTTACTTCCGTAACTGAAAGTCTCCATTTCTGTTTCTTGCTTCAGACCGATTTCGTTCTCGTTATTTTCGGCCACGTTCTTCGGCGTTTTACCGTTAATTAATGGTGTTTTGGCGTATATTTCATTTTCTTCGTACAGTAAGAATTTCTAAACACGAACGCGTTCGATAAGAAATTACATAGGTACGTGATTTGGAATAAGAAAACCGACCCTACGTCAGAAAATTCAAATTTGGGTTTATGACATCAATCTGTGGGAACTAGATTACTCTTTCGTTTAAGAACATTACTACTTCGTAAAAGTGATTCTAGATAGCGCTGGTGTCGGAGTTTCTCAACACTGAACTCGAAAAGAAGTTGAATAAGAAAACCAATCTACGCATTTACGCGAAATTTTGTTTTGTGGCTAAGGTCGGTTTTCTTATTCCACCGGTAAAGGATAGAGTCAACCACGTTTTTGCAAAACGAGATGATAATGATGACGGGGAGAGTATCACGGTGCAACAGCAGAGGAAATGACGATTCGAACGATGTAAAATACAAAACGATATCTCCCACTCCAGCCCCCTCCAGACATAAACAAGGCACAAGGCAGGACGGTAGCGCGAAATCTTTAAACGCATATTTCCCAAAATTTCGCTTTCTGGCGTAAGGTCGGTTTTCTTATTCCACATATCACGTATAGTTAATCGCGTTTTATCAAAACAAAGCAGTACCATCGAATTAGCATAAAATACCTGCAATCTTTTTATAGATACCAACGCCTCGGCAACTTGTCCGATACCTTGTGGGAAAAATACTGTCATGGTTTGCCGTAGGATATTGAAATACGATGTTATCACGAAGACCTATGAAATAAAATTAGATTATTGAATCGCGGTTCGGAATACGATAATCATCCGTTTTTTCTTTTACCGACAGAGAGGCAATCACTATAGCCGTATTTACCAAGACCTCAATAATAGGTGAATGATGAGAAAAATCTTTCCTGGAGAAATAAGTTGACTCGATACTACGAATAGACTCAACAAGTAATCAATCAATCGATCGATCGATTAAAATAAAAAGACAAAAATAATTATATCGCTTACAATGACAGTTTATTCTTGTTGATTCGCTTATATTAACTCTTTTCAATAATAATTCTATTTAGTTTACTAATGAAACCGTCGACGGTAAAAACAATCTTTCAACATTGTTAAGATGTAATAATTGTTATCCTTGAAACAAAATGGCGGGAAATCAACACGGGTCACACGACGTAATCATCGTTATTAGTAAAGTGAAATGAACTAGAAAGGTACGTATAATATTCTGACAGACTGCGAGTTTTGTACCTACGTCGGCTAATAATCCGTCTTTCGTGCTTCATGAATACGAAATGTGACGAACTGACAATAGTAATTACGTGGTGAGCTGCCAAACATGAATCAGTGATATAATCGAAGTATAGGTACATTGTTCTGTACTTAAAGGATTTCCTTCGTCGTTTCGCTCATAGTTTGCATCAACGCGATTATCACTTTCTTCAGCAAAATCAACGAAAAGTTTAAAGCATATGCTAGACCGGACTATTAACACGAAGTTACAGCTTTCAACGCGAAATACTAGTCTAAAATGCGCATTTACTATTCGGTACCATTCACAGAGCATTCATCTGGCAAATCGGCAAATTGAATACGGGATTGGTACTTCGCCTTTTATCTCATGCCCGCGACCCAGGGCTTTAATTATGGCAGGAAGATGGTTCAAACCCATATTCCTTCGCTTACAAAAACATACTTATTATTATTTATTATTAACATAACGTGTAAATTCATCATGTTTTATCGGTTTAGAATTCAGCGAGTAACGTTTCCCAGCTACCTCTAAACAATACTTTTTATATAACGATGTTAGAAGGGAAATAGTCATTTTCTTCTCCAATGGGAGAAAGTGATTGCTTTCGGAAAGATCTACTTGGAAAGAAGTAACAAGGCAAGACAATATTGGGAACTTCGTAACATTTTGGAAAATACACCGTACACGACCAAGTCGTGAAGGATACGATGTCATTTGTGCGATTGCAAGACTCACCTACAAACTTCTTGCACGCTAAAACGCTTCCTTCCTCTCTTCACGTCGTATATCCTATTTCATCGTGAAATCGACTGTTCCAGGTTTTGGAGAATACGATAGTCTTCGTCGAGGGAAACGAATCACTTTATTCTTTAATTCATGTTTGGCTGTGGCACGAGTGAAATGTGATAACTTCGAAAGAAAGTCCCTTCATTTGAGAAAATTTTTCGAAGAGGTAGGAGAAGAGAAACCATCTTCGGTACTTCAGACCATTTATCTTACTAGCACTGTAGATGGACTAACTTCGTTACCGACTATACGCGCTACTAAGCGAAAAAGGAGCCTTTACTTCGAAGAAATAACGTCGAATTCAAATAAAGCTTACTTTAAAATTTAAAGGGCTATGCAGTTTAAAAATTAAGAAACTTGCAAATTTTCATCGCCAATTTGATAACCATTTTTCATTTTGAAAAAGTATCAAAGGACAGCGATGCGGATAATATTGAAAATGCAACAAAAACTTAGATGGGTGTATTACTTGAGTTGTAGTCTATAATAAAGCAATCGGATCACGTCCGATGAGCCAAGCATTTTGAAAACATTCGAAGGCTTAAGTGTAATGGTTGTGCTTAGAATATTCACAGTACGTAAACGAATAAAAAAATACGTAAAGTTTACCTTCTGCGCGGAGATTTTATTTTCGTCTCCCATGATTACGTACGAGAAAATACTGAAAAATAATGCTATTCTGGTATGAAAAATGATGAAAGACAACAATATACCCCTTATATGAGAGGTTCCTCGAATTTCTTTGACTTCTTTCCTGAAACACACATTTGAATCGTCAGTTCGATATTCGAAATTATAATAGCTCGTGTACTTCCTAATAACGAAATTATTATATTATGTATTTACTTTCTAGCCAAAGCAACTAAGCGGGCAAATGGTTTCTCCCAAGTGTACATTTTGATCACTTGAATTCCAGCGATGATTTCATTCATCAGCCTCACTCTTTCATCAGTTCTTATGGCGGTTTTCAACCTAAGTGCGGACGTTTTTTTCCCCAACCAACCTGCACAAAACAACAGGCTATTAACATTTTTCATTTCCCCTCGTCGATATAATCGAAATGAAAACATTTAATTCGAGATCGTATACCTTGTAGAGGTATAAAAAGCAACAAAACTGCGACACCGATAAAAGAAGACCATTCGATTTCGCGCCACAAAAAATAAGTAACAATGACTGTTTCTAATGGCCCTAGCCATAGATAATGAACAAATATCACAGCTATATCAAATCTGTTAACGTCATTCGACAACAAATTAACAACCTGACCAACCGTTGTTTCGCCTAACGCAGTCTTACTGAGTCGCAACGCCTAGAAAATTAAGAACGTATTAGACAAATATTAACTAAGGACAGTTCCGAAAGAACTGCTTCCAAAATACATGAGAGAATACTGTGTTACCTATTCAGTTTGACTAGTGAACTATTCGAGGAACTGTCACGATACCTCGGGGTACCTACGCTTAAGAATAATCAGAAAAAATGGCAGTTCTTCAGAAAAATGCGCAGCGTTTTCATAGAATAGCCACCATCCTTTTTATACGTAACTGAGATATTATAGAATTCGATTACATCAACCGAATTAGCGATAATTTCTCCAAAAAAATATGCGACAAAAATTTCTCGCACGCTTCGAGTAGTTTTCGCCTCAGACCGAACCGGACCCGAACTGAATCGAGCCCCGTACTGATGCCCGGACTACAGATTTGGAGCTCCTCAGACAAATTAGAAAACGAGTAAGGTAAAATGTCAATCCGACCATCAGTTCGAAAAATAAGACTAGGGACGTTATATTTTACACCTCGTCGTACGAGATTGTTTTACATTTTAGAAAACAAACTAACGTAGTGGAAACATAGACCCGACCCAATAACTGACAGCGATTTTTCCGGTATGCGGAAAACACTCTAACGAGATTCACCCAATTTCATTAATAGTTCACCGAGTCAAAACGTTAATTCCAGCTCTATTTTTTGACTATCAACTAAATGCGTTACCTAATAGACGATATTAATTCAACTTATAAAGCTCGAAAGAGGTTAATGAAATGAACCAAAGAACATGCGAAAATTGAATATTAAAACAACTCGTGCAAAACGTTAGCGTGGAAACCGTACAGCGAGGTACTGTACATAGTACATATACGTACATACCTACTATTTACAGGTAGGGTATTAATTGAAAACGGAAAAGCGTGCGATAGAAGATTACTTACTACATCAGGTAAGTGCTCGAATAAAAGAAACATTTAGAAAATCACTCGAAGAAAATAAACCTGTACGGGATAAACGGATGAACCATCGTCAAGCTTTTACTACATGCATCATGCATGCATGCATGCAACGATGACGCCAATAGCCACCTTATCGAACAAGTCTAATACAAATGCGTTTTTCATGCGAGGGCAAAGTTCACTTTTTTAATTTATTTACGTATTTATTTATTTATTATTATTATTATTATTAATAATAATAATAATATCGAGCCACGAAGCTTTAAAAAATCGCCAAATACGTTTTCCGTATTATTATTCAGTAATGTTACTCGGAAAAACAATGCGAAACTATCGTCAATACGGTACACATATTTCGGATTCATATTATCGTTCCTTAATCAGATCGGATAATTATTTTAATTCGCGGAACGGTGTAGGAACGGGGCTGTGAGAAACGTCGTTACTTGTAAAAGAGTTAGGATCAAAGAGCTAGTAAAAAAAAAATAATAATAAAAAAATAAAATAAAAAAATTATACATATAAGAATAGCGGCCGAGCGGTGAAAATAAAATAAAAATTCGCAAACTGTGTTGAAGCGCGCGCGTGCGCACACAATGGAAACAAGCAGGCATTCGAGTGAAAAAGCCGCGGCAGTGAAACAGAAAACATCTAGGATGACAGAAGATGAAACTTTAAATATTTTTCAATTTTTTGATTTCTGAATTTCCAACGCTGCGAATAGCGAACCTCAACGCTATACCATATTCGATTAACAACTATCTTATATAAATATTAGGTATGTACCAAACGTTTATTATTTTCAGTACAGGTATAGGTAATTTTAACTGTAAACAAAAATTGACGAACCTTGCGGTAAATTAATGCGCACGAAGCTACCCTTATTTTCATTCCATTTTGAAACATTGCAATCTGATATGGATGATAAATCAGCAATGTGACGAATAGACATAATACTAAGAGAATTCCAAATACTATGGACAGCCATTTCGAATATTCATTTTTGTTTCCGTAACTAGTCAAAATTCCCCCTACCAATAAGGGTAGTGATAATCTGGATGACAACCATGCAAATGTTAATTACTGTCATATACGTATGTATTTGGTAAACAAATAAAGAAATAATAATAATAATAATAATAAATAAATAAATAAATAAAAAGTAGCGCAAATAAACAAAAATGCCTTGTTAGTACGGATGGCCAACCCCGCAAAAACAAAAAAAATATTATGAATAGCTGACGACGATAGCGGTTTGAAACAACGGTGTGTTGGTACAACTGAAATATCAGAATGAGAGAATGCGTGTGATTGCTGCACCACGGTAAGAAAACAACAACCAACTACAATACAGCAACTGAAGTACAAAAATTACGATTTTAGTATTCGCTAACTGGTAAGAAAAATTATTATTTCCGCGCATACAATTATTCTCACTGAATTTTACACAAAGTGGGCCAGTGGTCTGTGGAAAACAATCAATTATCACATTATTGTGGCTTTAAATTTAACAGAACTAGAAACACGATGTTTATCACATGTGAAGGGACAGAAAGAAGATACTTTCGATAGGTAACACAAATGGTTAACGGAATGAGGCTTACTGATGCCGAATGTCATAAGCAGGGGCGGATTAACTCTTTCTGGTGCAGGAAGCAAAATCAAAATTGGTGCCCTCAGCGAGCTATCGACGCGCACACGCTTTGCGCCTCGTAAAGGGAATTTCTTACGGATGGAGACTTTCAGGAATATGTAACAGGCACTATACCACCCTACATTTGCGTTGATAAAATTTTTTCGCCCCCTAATGGCGCCCTTCTCTTCTCCGCGCCATAAGCAAATGCTTCCCGGGCTTACGTGTTAATCCGCTCCTGGTCATAAGAATTGTATTCTCCGCCTTCTATGATACAGATGGTGAAATTTAGAATGTGATCTTTAGAAGACACTAGGATCAACTGAGGTTGGCATGTCCTAGTTAGAACCCTGTTACAACTATTATTTTTGGGGGAAAAGGAGGAGGTGGCCTGGAATAAAAATAATTTCAGACAAAAATTACGACTTGTCGAACTGTCATAAAGAAGCAGCCAACAGGTTCTCGTAACATCTACGCCAAATCGTGCATGAAGTGGAAGATTCGCAAACAACCCTTTCTACGCTGTCATACATCGAGGCATCGGCGCAAGAGTTTCATTCAATACTCGTAAGCTAGCGAAAATTACAAAGAGATTTTGTACCGATTCGAGGCGTTAAAACAGGCATACCTACAGCTTTTTATACTTCCCAACTGAAAGGGCCGCTGATTTTCCAGAATGAAGCCAATTATCAAACCTTTAAATGGTGAGCAGACTCCCCTTATTCTCCCTTCGAGACGCCTCTGATTATATCGCCAGAGAATGAAAATTGTACACCAACTAACTCTGCGAGTTTCTAAGAATTAATTATACTTTCAATGATAGTTTGACTGTGCGATACCCGACTGCAAAAGGGAGGGAGCAACACTTTTACGAAGTACCCATGTCAAATATAAGACTTTCAGGATAGATGAATTAATTTTTGTGATATAATTTTGATCCAAATTTCAAAACAGTGGCACGGAGGGACACAAATTTGATAAAATACGCTACGAACATCGAATGTTAGGATGTTGATATCAGCCGATACTTTTCTGATACTAGTTTGATCGTTTTCTCGAAATATGAGAAGTATTAGGCCAATTATTAACCATGAATCCAAGTCCGATGTTGATCTCCCTTTGCCTGATTGTTGATATACAGGGATCCGACCTTATGACTCAAGTCGTATATTCGTAGGTATCCAAAATTACGCGGTACGAAAGGGCACGCTTCTTATGAAATTTTGCATCAATCAGCCGTATATCTCAACCTCAGCTTAGAATACTGGCCCCGATTGTGACCTTGAGATTCAATTAAGCTAGGTAAATCTCTGCCGATACATTTGAAATGACACGGTTGATCACACAACCATTGGTAATTTCACTTCTTATGGAATACAATTTACTGAATCAACTGCATCACCCAGTTAGCACGAGACTCCACAACATATAGGTATGAAAGTCACCGTGCTGGATATTAATATCTAACAGCATTCGTCAGCGAGTTATTGAACACGAATTCCAACAGGACTCCGGTACAGGAGCAACCCAACGATCAAACTCAATACAGTAAATAGCCTTCCGATTATCCGCCCTGAATTTGGCCGCCCGCCCTCGCCGCATTAACACCGCCTTGACTAGGGCGGGTAAATTACCTTTTCCAAAAAAAAAATCAGTAAAATCAGAATTTTGCGGTAAAAAAACGAGTAAATAGGTAGTAAGAAGGTTCGTCAAAGTCTCATCATAGATTTTTTTTTCTAATTGCTCTACTGTACGATATATTTTACTCATATTACACCCTTTACTATACCTACTGCAAATGAAAGTCAACTCGTTGGATACATTTTCTGTCAATTAATAGAAATAATATAAATATTGGGAATAAAATTTCACGAATAAGGGTCACAATTAATAAATGAATTCGTTGCCATTCAATTTTAAATTTATAAATTTTAATAAAATCTACCCTACTTCGGATTATCCGCCTTTTTGGTTATCCGCCCTGTCTTGCGCCCCAATTAGGGCGGATAATCGGTAGGCTAAAATGGCCATTTGGGCGCCGCGCAACTCAACAATTCTCAGCAGCCACATAACGCGTTAGTTGAACCCGAGGGCCCTTTTTGGAAGTTAGGAAAATCATATTATCGGGATATAATAGAACATGCATTCGGAAACATCGGGGGGGGGGGAATTACCACAAATATCAAGCTTGAACGCGAACACACCTACAGTATAATTTTGCGAAATGAGGCGAACGTTAATACGTAGAAGGTATACCTACATTATGCAACAAAAAGTTTATAAGTGAGCGAATAGCGATTAACCCTTGTTTCGTGAGATTTTTTTCTACTCAACGAATACGAAAAAAAAAAAATGATTTGTAAATGCTTTGTTTAGCGACAAAAACCTCGACCGAATCAAAGTAACTGAAGCGGAAGTTAAATTATTTTTTCTAAATACCGAGTTTTAAAGAGCAAAAGAGCTCTACTTTACCCACACAAAACTGTGGGTAATGTTGCATTTTAACAGCGTATGCTTCGTAGCCTGCCGTAAAGATGGTGTCGCAAGTTAGGAAGCTTTTTCCTATAAGAGTTGATAAGGATGAAACGTAACTAGGCAACAGGAACAGACTGTTGTACATCTAAACCCCCTAACTGTCGTACACTATTAGCCGTCTATCATTATTATAATTTTTGCCTAAATATTACGAATCTTTCGAATCTGTGGACGGAGTTTTTTGATGCAGAGAATAACGAGTGAGATGAAATTAATGATAAGGATAACAATATTTGTACTCTCGAAGATGTTATTGCAGCGGCTATAACGTCGTTTCAAACGATTTGTTACCTTACCCTCTATGTCCAAGAAGAAATACCTACAAGAAAATATATTCTAGCCCCTTCGTTTTTATCTTTAACGCGAGGTATTCGGCAAAATAACTTACAATATAAGAGGGTGCGTTCCTATTGACATACTCGTGCAATTGCTCCACTCGCCTTCGGCTCGTTTTGTAAACTTTTGCACTCGTCAAAACCTCGCTTTACCTCCTCGTATAGTAATCTACTATTCCTGAGATACTCCCGCTATCGTTACTCTAACTCCGCGATCGAGGTTCGTCGCCAAACGAGCCATTCATAACGTGCTTTTTGAGCACGCCTCGAAGAAAATAATAAAATGTGGCACGTAATCGCTATTCGTAGGAGGTCAGTACTATAAGTACCCATAACCATAAGAAACTGATGACAAAATGTTAGTTGCCCGCAGGGTTGTGAATCAAGGGAGGAAGGACTATTTAATAAAAATATCCGCGATATAATAACGGACTTGCGAATAGTGTGGATAAACACTGCGACGAGATTACGACAAAGTTTTAAATACTGGAACTAATTAGTTAAATCTCAAGTTACTTCCTCTAAACCCTCCGAGCGAAAGAACGCAGTGCGAACGAGAACAATCGAAAAATCGGTGGCAGGGCAGGGCCGTCCCCGGATTCAATTAAGGAAGGGAGTTGCGATTAAGATAAATTTTTGTCTTGGTATGGTAGGGGGGTGCTCAATCAAAGATATACCCTCCCCTCCGTCTTAACCCATTGTTTTTTCGTGTCTTTTAGCTAATGGGGGGGGGCGGGGGGCGTCGGTACGGTCTACGGTCCTGATCAGAGGTAAAGACACGCTGGAAACTACGACAACGGGTTCGGGGAATCGCAGTTTTCCAATAATAAATACTGGCGATTTTGACGCTGTTTATATAAAATGCTACCAAGCGACATTTGTTGACAAAATGAGTTATTAGCGTCGTTGGAAAGAGCCTAAAAAGTCGAACTTTTTAGAACTGGTCCCCGATACAAAAATGTGTATTCACGTTGAAAAAGTTCATCAGAAACGCTATGTCCGTAAACCGGAATTATTCATCGGCTTTTCATGTTTCGTTTTCTCGAAAAACAGATTTTGTCGCTTGGAAACTTTATGCTTAACAGCGTTCATTTAGTGCAAGCTTTCAAATAAGTGTTCGATGAAACTGCTACTATCTTCTTTATCGAACACTACTTCTCCTATACTCGTATAACTAACACTGGTTTTGAAAAAGTGAATCTAACGAATTCATCTAATGCGGGATATCAAAGATTCCAAGAATCCTATTTATAAAAATACTGCGAGACTCCTCCGGTGATATCATTTCAAGCTCACCTTGATATTCAATCGATAATTGTTTTGGTTTTAATGACTTAGGTATAAGTACTCAAATTCGATAGTTCAGGACAATATCGTTGTACAGCGATTAACAGCACTTCTTGATAGGTATCGCTGCACTGCGATTAACTAACAGTACCTACTTCTTAATTTTAAGAGGCATTATTACCGCATCAACTGACGACGATGATAATAATAAATAAACGCGAATACCTATTGATTTTCTTTATCTGTCTTCAACACATACATCTACACGTATCGTACAGTAACCTGCAACCCATCCTTCGGGAACTAAAAAAGCTCTACACACTGCTCAACGTATTTCAACAGTAATTACAAATCAGCAGTTCGGAGTTAATAACTGCAAATCCAGAGGAACACGTGCAATTTAATATGGTATAGCACGAGCGAATCACTGATAAAAAAAAAAAAAATTGTCAGAGTGCCACGATAGCATCGCGAATAATACATTTTATAATATCCAATTTCCTCGCACTTTCATTCGATCGTACGGTTTCAACTGATTCGTTACTGTTCGAAAGAAAAGGAAATATTTCCGGCGAAATAATAGCTCTAATTTTTGTTACTGATTCAAAGTTACAATTCTGTACTCTCCTGTACTCGTATAGCGACTTCAAAAATACGCGGAGATGTGCTACAGAAATATTTCCACCGGAATACCAGTTTTCCACATTTTTCAAATTTTCTGAAGACGGTACGTCCTTGGAATAGGAACTATGAAATACTTCTTATCAAAATTTCACCCCACTAAGAAAGTAAAAATGAAATGTTTCCAAGTAGGAATCGCGGACTCAAGGAGTCGTGAGATTTTTTTTTCTAACAGTGGAATATTCTCTCGGTTCCGGATTGAGGCTCCAACATCTAAGTTCTTACTTGAACTGGGCAGAGACTCAAATTGTACACCGGATGAAGTATTTGAAATCAGCGATCCAGAATACACCTCAATTTCAATACTTTCTCCAATTTTCCAAATTCAGCCAATTTTGCCCATTTCAAAGGAGAAATTTGAATTCTGAGGCAGAAAATCGAGACCAGATCAAACCTCCGATGAGATATCAGAAATAAACGACAGATAAACCCATATTCTGACAGTTTGTTTGATACATTTCCAGAAAGTTCGCGGCTGATGGTGCCACCTGCGTGGGACAAAAATTTTTTTCACAGTTGCAGGAACTGTTCCGCGTAAAGAAAAAAACAAAAAAACACAGGAATAATTTTGCGACGCACACTTTATGTGTTGCTTCACGCTCATTTTAAAGGGCCGAAATACTACTGGTAAATTCTTTCTCACGACTGAAAATGGATTTTAAGGTGAGAATGATACCTTCGAGGAATAATCGACATTTGTGCGCATCATACTATGAAATATTCTCGGGAACCCTCGAAGGAAAAGAAAAGGCAGGCAATATCTAGTCTACGGTTTACGTCGGCACGTATTAATTCTGAACATTTGCGAACTGCCTGTTCGTTACATGATCGGGAAAGTGCGTACCTACTACCTACTACCTAGTACCTACTACCTATAGTACCTAGTACCTACTACCTATTCAACAAACACGATAAACGCCGAAGGAAAATGAATTGATATCTAACGGAAGTTAAGTTCGAATCATCGACGGTAGTTGATTCTGCAAGCATCTAAGGCTAAAAACACGAAAATTTCTGTTATTTAAGCCTCTTCCTTCACCTTTACTCAATGAGCACAACAAATTTTCGACATAAGCGCGCGCGAAAACCAAAAACTGATATTACCATTGTTACGAATAAAAAAGCAACTTAATAATAGAATAATGAGAATACGCGCTGTCATTCGGAGGCTATATGATTTAATTTACGGTGATTCTTCGCAATCCTGTTCTAATGAATAAGTTCGCGAAGTAGAATAAGTATACCTAGTAGGTGAACTACGAAGTTCCGAAGTAGGTACTAATACAACAGCTAATGAACGACGGCGAGCGAATAATATATTCTACTAGTACTACTTAGTACTCGTACGTATATTATTGCCCAAGCGCGCACTCATGGGAAAGACGAGGCTAGAAAGGTTATGCAGCTATGTACCTACTCGTACATAGCCTCAATAGCATCACCCCTTCGACCCCTCCCCCACCCTTAAGATAGAAAAAAGAGAGAGAACAATTGCGCCCTTTCTTTTTCTGCTTTGAAAATTAACTAATTAGGGTACCCGGTCAGTAAGCACTGGTCCCCTTACTTTTCTGTTTTCCAAATTTTCAGCAGTCCAAAGAAGAATTTTCTCGACGTGCGCGCCTGTTATCGTCGAACTGTTCGCTCTCGGATAAAAAACGGAAGTTTTCCGCTTTTACGATATTTAGTCGGCCAATTTTTACCAATAAAAATACATACGCGTACCTATGTAATTACAAAACAAAATATTAACCTAAATTTTCAAAACTTGTCGAAAGAAGAATAAACAACGTGGGGATATGATCGACAAAGTGGCGAAAGAACGGTGCTTAGAACACTGAGCAGTGATCGAGACGTAAAATAGATGGTGTTAATTTAAGGCAAAAAGCATACAGCAAAGAAGGATCGGTACTGAAATACTACCACACTAACCGTTAATTTTTGGTAAAGTTAATGCTCAACACGAGTACAACGATCGAGGAATTGTAGAAGCTAACTTCGAAGACAAAACAAAAGTAAAAATCTGTAATTAATCGCTTCTAACGAATCAGTAGTTACAGGCACCTCACAGCCCTTGCGAAATCATCATGCAAATGTGGTAACTGAGGGAGCGGTCAACGTCCAAACTAATAATGTCGTGGAAATTTCAAGATTATAACGAAGGAGGGGAAAATTTTGAGTGAAAATAATGCTTCCGCCTCAGCTGAGAAAACCAGAAAGATCAATATAAACCCTTATTCGCAGTTTCTTTGTACTTTAAAAGAGATGCAGAAATGAAGTAAACACGACGGTAAAACTAATAAGAAGCACATTATTTTGGCACCAGACAATCTCGTATCTCCTACAATTTTTTTAAGCACGCGCGCATAATAAGCGGATGAGCACTAAAATTACAATGGCCATGTTCGCGTAACATTTCGTAGTAACGCAAGGATAAAGAAATAAAACTTCGCTGCTTCACAAGTCAACATTTTTAAACAAGACCTCCAAGAAAAAATTCAAGACTGCTCGATCCTTATACTTCCTTATATCTACTACATAAAATCGTTAGTTTGTATGAATGTAGTACGTTCGGGGTTGGCGCGTGAACTGAAAACTGACAAGTTCACGTTTTCAGAACCCGTTTGTGGAATCCCTGAGGCGGTTTTAGGCTAAAAATTATGTCTGTATCCCAATTAGGAGGGAGGGTACATAAAATCTAGCCCCCTGTGATGTTTCACCAAGTTTTATTTTTGGTGTGAAGTTTCAGAGAACGTGCCATATCGACCATCTTCATTCCCTATTATTTAGTGATTGTAAGTGACCACCTTCCGAATTCCGAAATTACGAGGGGGAGGGGTGGGGGTATAAAAATATAAGAATTCACGAAAATCCAAAAATACTTTTTTTACAGAATTTTGGTTAACTGTACAGAGACTGCGTTATTTTTGACCAAATATACATCAATTTACCGACTTTGAACTCGAAAGATAATAGCCTCGTAAGTCTGAAACTCTATAACTTTCTTGAAAGAATTTGAAATGCCTCTTCTAATGATTAAATTGTGTTTTGAAAAAATTCTCATCTTCACCTTAATAACATGAAAATAATATCAGGCAAAATGCGAACAGAATCGAACATTCGGCTTCATACAGAGCAGGTTGAAGAAAAATAATAATTTTTAATATTCTGCGAGTCCTAAAGAACGTAAATTTTTCATGACCAGAGATCTTCGCTAATCTCCTCACCTGGAAGCGTACACGCTGAACGAAGAATGTCTTTTCACTCGATTACATCCACTAAAGCCAGTTGTCGGAATGAAAAGGATACTAGAAATTTCATACAAGTCCAAAATTGCGCAGCATTTTTGTGATTCTTTTAAAAAATTCCTGACGTTTCCATGTCTTTTGTTACTTTCGTGACTGACATTGCGTCATATTTTCAAGCTGTTAAATTGTAATAAGAAGAGAAAAACAACAGATCAGAAAAGATTTTACAAAAACACATACATTACGATATAACCGGAATTTCTCGTAATCTTCTGGGTGTAGCCAAATAAAGGGAGGCATACTATCAAACAGCGATGTACACGAGGGAAAATTTTTTATCAATTTACTCTTTTACACTTATCCGATTTCTACCCCAGTTACTGCCACTTCGTCTCACAAGTAAGAGAAAATTCTTTCTTTTCTTTACAGTCGACAAAAGGACGAAGTTTAAATTTTTATTCAACGCACATTCAAAAAGCGCGTAATAAATATCTCATTCAGTGACCTAAAAGGAATCGTTTAATGACGAACCTCGACCGAGGAATCAAAATAACTAGCGAAAATTAAATTTTTTTTCTTCAAAATGTATGTTTCAACGGTTTAGTTATGAAAAATTGGTCGTTTTTCAGCAGGATCCAACTGATGTTGTTTACGTGTACGGTTTCCGCTGTACCTTCCCTTTCTGGGTCGGGAAGTGATCATTTCCCTTCAGCAAAGTAACTAATATTTAAGGTAGACGATTTGGCTACATTGATACGACTGTTTCATACGGCTTTTTAAGTGTTGTTTGAAGCCGATCATTGTAGTATCATGGATATCGCAAATGACTGCAAAATTCCGCAAGAATTAGGAAGTTAACGTTAATTATGACTTTACTTTCCGAGTTCATTTTGAATAAAACGTCCTACACAACACAGTCGTGAGGGAAGCATCATCACTTGTGCGACTGCACTTGTGAAAACGCTTCCTTCCCTACCCTGTTGTGCAATATGCTTATCAACTTCAGCTACAGATACTTCAATTTTCCGAACGAGGTTCGTCACTAAACAAGGCATTCATTGGTCACTTTTTTCGCATTCTTCGAATAAAATATCTAATGAAACAAAGGCTGATTGCGAGGAAAAATAGCGACGAGTGTGTCCTTTTTGAAATGAGTCGAGGATGAGTGAAGGAATCCTCACACTCATCGCAGTCTGCTCACTTTCACCCCTTGTAGCATATTATACTATTTGAGGCCATTAATTAAGAAAGAATCATCGCTCGTATTTTCGATGTCTCGGGCTATTCTGTACCACTTCGTTGCATGCTACACGCGTCGTCTGTGGTTCCATCCACGTATTGTTGGAATACAACAAAAAAATAACGTCGAAAATTAGAAAACTTGAGGTGAAAATGTAAGCGACTAGGTATAAAATTACTACTCGTTCGCAACAATAAGTAATATTTGATACTTTTTTCAACTGTTTTCATCGACGAGATTGATTACAAGGTACAAAAAATGCCATGGCCTTAGTGACGAAGGACCTCTTTGTTTTTTCGACATTTAGACATCGTTCGTTTGTTGATAATGATTTCACATACTACGCAGGGATGAAACGTATTTGTTGCAAAAAACTACGAAGTTTGAAGTTTTTGCAACAAATTTCATTCATTCCTATAGTGTATGAAACTATAACAGACAAATGAACAAAATCAAAATATCGAAAAAACAAACATGGTCCTTGAAAGCCATTGGATTTTGTACGTTGCAGCCAATCTCGTTGATATACAAAACTGGGAAAACAGCTGAAAATACCGAATGTTACTAACTGATGCGCAAGGATAGTTTTATACCAAGTCACTGACATTTTGACTTTAAGTTTAGTTCATCCAAGATGGGATCGCGAGCGACGTATTTAGCACGCACCGAAGAGGAGCATAATGATGCAAGACATCGGAAATAATAGCAATGATCGGATAAATGGGGAACGAAATTTAATTAGCAGGTCGTGATCTTGGTGTATCATTGGTTCTACTGGGTTACATGTTCGCGTAAAGAAGGCACTCATTCCGAGAGAAAAGAAGAACATTTCGATTCAAAATTTTTAGACTGATTGACACGAGTTGAATTGGTCTTAAGGAGTTGATCTTTTGGAAGAACTCCGAAATTAAAAAGACAACAACTTCTCAACGGTTACGAAGTGAATCAGTAAATCTTAGCAATAGGGGAATGGCACCACTTTGGCTTTGTTTACATATTTCGCCCCCAAGTCCGATAAGTTTGATAACAAAAATGACAATAAATTTGCGCGTTTTTCAAGTTAAACGAGTTTTTGGCAGTCGGTGGTGAAAAGTTGACTATATTTCATAAATTCATTTAGAAATAACGTAAATTAATCCGAAATACACAATTCAAGATGCTGAGCTACTTACTATTATAGTCAATTTTCAGACTGTAATAATTCGCGAGAGAATGTTCGAAATTATACGGAAGTTGCTTTATAAAAATGTAATTACCGTTTTCCACAAATTTCCTTCTTATTATTTTTCACGTAATTAAAAATTTTGACATAAAATGGAAACATTCGTTAACTTTTCATTACACTATACATGTGTTTCATTTTGGTTCTTTCTCCCAATATTGATAACGAGCGTTCTGGAGACGTCATTTGTGTCACTGCCTTATACATACCAAAATTTATTGTAACGGGAACTCTATTGGAGGTACTAGCGAAAGTAAAGAACCTACAAGCCCAAGTACGCGCATACGTCATATTGGAGCACATCGTGCCCGTGGATGCCGAATCCGACTGTGAGGAGCGTACCGCGTAATCAATTCGGCATCGACGGGCACGATGTGCTCCAGAATGGCGTATGCGCGTACTCGGGCTTACAGGTTCTTTAGCGAAAGTGGCCACGATTCAAATCAAATAATAGATGAATCACAGACAAAGGTGCTTCTCTTTTAAGAACAAGTGATCAATGATTCAAATCATGTTTTCAATGATCAGTAGGAAAATAGTTTACAGATCCTTCATCAGCTGTCTGTAAAAATATGTTTTAATATCAAATTTTGGACATTTCTACGATCTGTACTAGTAGAAATACGATTTCTGGATCATGAAACCCCCTCCCCCAGGAATTAATTATGATTTGTGATCCAAATCAAATCCGTATTTCCGACTTTTGTTTTGTGATTTACGTCAACTTCTCACCAGTAAGCGCGATTTGTGATCTTAGTTAGAATTTCTGAAATTTTATTCACTCTTGATACAAGGAAAACTTTTCCAAACATTTGCATTTCTAATGTTTCCTCCTCTAGTAACTAGCCAAAATCGAGGTCGAGTAACAGATCCATCACCTCACGACAATTTCGTTCAACGAATCGCGTACATTTTCGTATACTGATTGCAAATGTTTGTACGCGTAAAAGAATGAAGCAACTTGGAATTTTCGAAGAAAACAATGAAATGAATAGCCAGTACAATTCCTCTGTGAAGCATTAATGTTTCTATCAACATTTACAGCTACATGCTATTTTTACGGACATCTTCATTTACCTTCTGATATATGATCGAACTCAAAGCAACCCTGAATCGCATTCCGGAAACGGTCATACCTTCGAATTCCCAGTGTGTAACTAAACTTCTCACAGCGGAACTAAGGACCAACCCAAAAGCAGGTATATATCCCTCATAGAATGCGGACGACTGTCCCTTCTCTGCTTCGAAATACATTATTATGTCGCTGATACAGAATGCTTGATAAACGCTAAACAGAATTACAACAAATTTTTTTTTAATAATTAGGTAGGTACCCACTTTTGGTAGGAACAAATATTGGAAACGAGAGATAACGCTGATTTCTATGTCAGAAAGAGGATTGGTTTAGAAAGGGAAGTACGATAACAGTATGGAATTCACGGATAAAACACGAAATAGGAAGTGGATTAAGCAGATCAAGTATCTAAAAAAGTAAAAAATAATAATAACAACACTCGTAATTGTGAAGAACAAAAAAATAATGTTGTCCAGCTCGAATATCTTTTCGAATTGCAACAACTATTCGAATACCATGTGCGAAGATATTAATACACGTGATCTAACTTTGCACGCGTATTCAAAAGTACCTACGGACCCGTTTAAAACATAAATTAAAAATCTGTAACATAGCAGTAAATGATTATTGACTCGATCCAAGCTTGGCACCTCTGAGAATAACAGAAACGAAAAAAGTGAGAAGCAAAAAGTAGACAATCAGAATGAACTTTAGATTATTCCACCTGGGGATCAAAAAATGCTCAACCTACAGAACTCGTCATAGTTAACAGTCGTCAGAGCTCGAGATTCTTCACGTCATATGTCATTCAATACGAAAACATTCCGCAAAATGTTGATTCACAAAGGTTCCTACTTCCTGCAAAATACCATTGGCTCCTGAAGCTCAACAACCCAATATTTAGCGACAACCTCGGAATTCAAACGTAAATTCAAGCAGAGGAACATTAGAAAAGGAAAGACTGAACTCGAATCATCTCAATAGATTTATCAATTCTGATAAGGAAATACTTTTCACAAATAATGCGATCGTATGTATTTCACTTCGTAAAGAAAGTTCCAACCATTCCGAGGAAGAAGGAATCACTAACAAATGATCAGTATCTTCGAGACACTCGAGCGACCTGAGAGCTAAATATATCTGTTTTGTGAGGGGAGGGGGGGGGGCTCTCTTAAAAATCAAGCAATGAGAGGAATAAAAATTGAAAGGTTTCAGACAGTGACTCACTGATGATAAATGCAGTTCAATCTATGTAGATACGAGGTGAATTTTGTCAGTTTTATTTTCAAAATGGAGTCTCCTCTTTAGCTTCACATGCACTAGTTACAGAGGAAGAGAGAGAATTCAAAATTTAAATAAAAAAATAAATGAAATCAAAGTAAAACAAATTAAACTTGAAAAACAACAACAACAACAAGAAAAACCTAAAAATTGTTGCGCGATGGTCGTAAAAAAATCGGAAATAAAGGGTTCGAACCGCAAGGCAATCACGCATAATACATATAACCTATTTAACAACACAAATTTCATTTTTCTCATAGTTTAGAAGCGGGTCCGCGGACGGTCTTATGGTCTTCCTTCCTCGCTGCCTTCCGTAAAGATCACCAGTAAGTTCACAATGGAAGTTGAAGATTAGAATACAGACTGACGCGACATAGTTGAAATCGTTCATCAATTTTGTTTTCTATCTGTACAGTAAATTACTCTAAATATCTTGAGATACAGATACTGAATTTCAAAAAATTACAACGTAACGATAATAATTACTGAGAATACGGTACACGTTTCAGGTTTCTTTCGGGAAGTGTGTTACTGTAATTACTCGAGTTAAAAAATAATAATAATAAGTATGTAAATAAATAAATACAAATAAGGAGCCCACCACAGGTAATTCGGTTAAAATCATGTAAGCCTAGCCGGTTAAATAACCAATCAGACGATGAATGAAGCAATTAACATTATTCAGGCGGCGTATAGCGTGTTAGAAATTATGGAGAGAGAAATTAACGAAAAACTGACGAACAAAACCACAACTGAATAATAACTCAAGAGAATGCGACTATTATTGAATACATTAATTTATGTTCTTTTGAAGCAATAATAATAATAATAATAATAATAATAATGATAATACCGAATTAACAAAAGCAATTACATATTTCAATTTTCTGATTTCTTTCCGAACAATAAGAATCTATAAATCTCACGCAGTATGTTGGCAGCTTATGTTATACCACACAGAATGGACCGGTATAATGTTCCATACAACCAAAAAGGCATCAGAGGAAATGTTTCCACATGCCGGAGAGGGAAAAATAACTAAATAAAATATGAAACTTGCAAAATAAATTGCTCGAACGCAAGTTGTCGCGTAAGAGTCAGTGTACCGTTCACAGCGACAATTCGTGCACGCACGATTCCATTTTTTCTCATTATACGAGTAAGTTGATTTTCAGTATTACAGGTTCATTCTGTACGATCCAAGGTTGGCAATGGTAACTATGACATTTTTTCATGTTTCAATTTTTAATACGTTTTCTCCTTCCGCTTATAATTTAGTTGATAATTCCATCAAGTTTAAAGAATAGATCGGTCCACGGGCGACACCGAGATTTTTATTCGGGAAAAGGCTACAAGGAGTACGTCAATACATATACGGCAGCATATAAACGGTTATTCTAAACCCACTCCCTCATTTACAACGTTTCCGAGATGTTGAGGGAGGAAAAAACTGTAAGAAACTTTTTTCATGGCGAATTCACACAACTTCAGGTCGTATCAGGCTAGCTATAAGTACTTCTGATTTTGATGTCACTCCTTTCTCGCAAATGTATATTCACAAGGGTCTAACCGAGCAAAATCCATCTTAAAACTGATTCGAATGCTTTTCAGAACCCACATACCGAATTTCATTAATTAATAATACGGAGCACGAGTATATTATAATTAAATTTGATAAAAACAACCTATTTGAAAATAGGGGGAGGGGGGCACAAACATAGACTTCCATGTCAATGGCCACGGATAATCCCTCAATTCCTGAATAGCATTTTTCGAATTATGTAAATAATTATCAAAGCATGGAAGAAAGATATTTCAAAACCAAAATAAAAGCAACAGATTAGGAAAATGACTTTTAAAATATTAATTTGTGATTCGCAATAGAACAAAAATTGTGTTACAATTTAACAGAAAGAAAACAAATAAAAAAATAACTAGGCTAAATATGATTTAACTAAGATTTAACAAGCATTGCCACTCAGCACTTTTCCTCTGTTTGTCTCACGATAACAATTTATACGTTCAACTAGATCGATCTAGTGTACTCGTAGTAACAAAGTATGCCAGAATGTGAATCGTATTTTTATTTATTTTTTTCTACATTGTTCTTAGGTTTTAGGTTCCCGGAACAACAGTTCCATGTAAAAGATTCGGGTTTGAAATTTAAATATACATCAATCAATTCAAAACCAGAATACGTAGCCAGAAATACGTTGATCAGGGTACTAAGGAAATGAGTACGATTTTGACGCAGGCGTATTACCACACCACACGGGGTACTGTAAATCGTGCTTCTACAGATCAGACAGTCCTTTTTCTCTTAAAATCGTACAAATAGCCGCCTCGTCCGTAGAAACCTGGGCACCCAACGTAGTAGGTACTTGCATATACCATACTCGACAAACTGAGCTTCATTTGAATTTCTAACGTATAAATGTGTCAAGAACAAGTACCCAACAAAAGGAACCAAATACGGATGAAAGCGTTAAAACATAAAATAAAAAAGTACACCGCATAGAAGAAAAAAAGTACGTATAAAACTCAACACCACACTACCTTTCGATAAATAGCGGAACAAATGGATACCCTGATCTGCATACCACATTGGGATGTTCCCATATCATAAGCTGTAAAGAAAAGCGACCTTAATGCGCTGCACATGAACACTCCAGTGGACGAAACGTACAAGTCCGTCATCGTCATGCCCAGGTTCGAACCGGGAACAAAAAATGCAACTGTTCTGCCAATTAATATAACTTGCAGCACACTGTGAAGTTATAATAAAGCATACGTAAGTACAACAGCCAATTAATTAGGAAAAATAAATAAATAAAAACGACGCAATTCCAGCGAATGAGGATATTTTAAGATTATTTCTATAATTTCCGGTTATATATGTACATTTATCACGATCCTGGATTGAAAATATTGAGAAATGCGTTACAGGTTGCAGATTTTGAAAATTGCACCAAAACGCAACTTTAATATTTACATTACAGAAACGAGCTTTTCAACTTCAGTATCAAGTCCTCTGTACTCGAATTCGAGTATGTGACAATTATATTCGGATAAGTTAATACGAGATAACCACTGAAAACTGCGACAGAAGAACTTCAGTGTATTCGAACGAATATATCCAAGTAGCAAAATTACCTACTTATAATAACTGAACATTGGGATGCTCCAGCTCCAGGGCCAATTTATTGTTACTGAGACATTTACTTCGAAAATTCCGAGCGTAACAAGGAAATCTTGCACGCACAACTACTCCCAGTAATACGTATATGTTAGACTTTCTTGACATCACAGTCCAACAATTTTACTAATTTTAAATTTTCTAACTAAATTTAAAACAGTTTTAAAAAAGAAAGGGGGAAAAAACAAGAAAAAGAAAAAAACAACAGAAACAGTCTGTTTCGATTATAAAAATAAATGCGAAAAGGGAACGTTCGCCCCTATATTTGTCACCTCAGGAAGTGACCAATCTACTTGCGCCGGAATACAGCGTTCGATTTTGTTGAATAAATTTCAGACCACAAACGAGCTATTTGACGCTAGAAATAAAATTCAGGAATCTGGGTAAGCACTGTACCACGAGAGAGGGAAAATTCCGAAATATAGAGGTACGTCCAGATGAGAGTGTGGCAAATTGACGTACAAGGTAGCCGATATAGAGTCATTTAAATGGCGAAATATAGGCACATATAGAGGATTACTAGTAAGTTCGTCAATTACCGCCAAAAGCGCTAATGGTCGCATATTTTCATACAAATTCGGAAAATGTGAGCTGCAAGTACAGGGTTATGATAATTCACAAACTGCCGCGAATACAATCCTACAGAAATTTTGTGAGACGAAACGAATCGAAAATTACTACTCGTACCGAAGTGGTGCATAGGCGAAGAAGAAATAAAAGTCGGATGAATATTCTTCTTTCTTCACTTTGGAGACGGGCCAGAAATACTAATTTTCATATAACGAATATATCAATTACATAATTTTGGCTTACACCTTCTTCCTAATTTGCTCTCCACCCGAGTCCTGGAATCCGCCCTTTCGAGCATTACTTCAGAGACGTCGGGGAGGCTGTTAGGGCTGTCTTAGCCCTCTTCCCTTCTGGCCGAAAACCCAGCCTAGGTCGAAAATTCTGGCGAGTTGCTACGTGGGCTCGAACCCGGGTCCTCCGGATTCTGAGACCACCGCGCTATCCACTCGGCCAACCAGACCTCACTTGACTTACACCTAATTGACAAGTACATAGTCCGATCCATAGGTGACACAACATGATAACTAACCCTCTCTGTCCCGAGAAATATTCAACGAAGGGAACCGCCTTCGCTTTTGATTTCAGACGCGGGAAAAACTCAGAATTGCAAATAACCTAGCTACAGCCTAAAACCATATCAAAAATTAAGATGTTAGATTATAAAATAAAATAAATCTTTCGGAGATTTGACGATTCCGACACGAATTTACAAGGATGTCATAGTCACACGCTAAGATCTGAACCGTACACACTGGCTTCTAAGAAAAATAAAACAACAACATTTATAGCACAACAGACCAAATTTCTCTGAAAATTTTACGGAGAAAAAACTTCAATGGGTTCCAAACCTACGGTCAAAAATTATTAATTCTGAAATTTACTCGTAAAAAAGTAAATTAAAGAAAATAACGGCTCGCAATTTTTAATTTACACAAATTCCTTGTCGGAAATATCTTCCGCTTGATGAAAAAGAGGAATGAGTAGTAAGAAAAATATACCCATTCTACTCGCGAAAACTTGATTTCCGAAATGAATTTTAGTATAACCCATTTTGAACAGTTGGATAAGACAATTCATTGTAAAGTGTAAGGAAAATAAAAATAAAACTGTTATTCATCAGCTGGAAAATTCATTTAGGAATTTTTCACGTGTTGGTAGGACTATGAAGTTGAATACCGAAAGATCAAAATTTCCTAAATGAATTTTCCAATTCGTAAAAAAGAGTTTCGTTTACTGATCATACTAACATCTAGCATAAACAGAAAAAGGATCCCCCCCCCCCTCCCGGATAAATACACATGCAGAGATGAAAAGAGGGTGTTAGACGCTGAACACTGAAGGACTATGAAGTAGAACAACGTATAAAAATTTCCAATAGGAATTTTCCAGTTGGTATAAAATGGTTTCATTTGTTGAACACATGATCACGCGGTATAAACAGAAAAAGAAAACTTATCCCTTTGAGAAAAAGCTCAGGTAGGAAAAAGAAGGTAGGCGCTAGATACTGAAGAACACTAGAAAGTTTCATACTAATGCATCATAGTTTTCGACGTGAATTTTTCAGTTAGAGAAAAATTGTTTCATTTTTTCTTTTATACCGCAAAACCGAGTTTTCTTATTCGAATCGGTTTAAAATAGGCTACGCTGAAACTCATACTGGAGATCAAGTTTTCAAAAACGAAGTGGTTTTTCTTTCATCAAGCAAGAAAAATTTCCGACATGGAGTTGCATAAACCAGAAACTGTGACCCTTCACTCTTTTCAACATAATTTTTTCGAGTAAATTTCAAAACCGATGATTTTTGACAGCAGGTAAGTATCCAAGATTTTGGAATCAACTGAAACACTTTTTCCTCTAGATTTTCAGAGAATTTTGGTCTATTGTGTTCCAAGTGTTGTAGGTTCTGATTTCCTAAAAATCAGTGTATAAGGTATCTAGCTTCAGCGTATGGCACCTTTTCAAGTTTGTGTCAAAACTGAACTGTCTTCAGAAAATTCGTTTTTTTTTTTCATTTTCCCAATTTTTGATACAATTTTAGGCTTCAGCATCGCTACTTGCCATTCAGTGTATTTCCCTCAATTTCTCAATCTCGAATGAAAAGCAAATGCGATTCCCTTCGTTTCACGTTCCTCGAGACTGAGAGGGTATTAAATAAGCGGGAATAACAACTTACTCTGAATTCGAATGGAGGAAAACTTAGAAGGTAAGTACGTTGAACAAAATTAACAACGACTATAGAACTTCCGAATGGTATTCCCCTCGAAATAGTTTAGCTATCTGTATTTTGTGCCAAAATTAGCAGGCCTAAAACAGGGTGATTTACAATAATAATTGAAAGACTCTAAAGCACAATTAAGCGTGAAAGGAAGACAACAATCTTGTATCAAAAGTAGCCGCTCACAAAAAACTAGGACAGGCTTGATGTTTTTACTTCCAGGAAATGGTGAAAAACTACAGTATATTTCAACGTTGTCACGGCATTCTAAGGGATCATACGGATGAGTCATTCTTCAAAAATATTGATATGGTGGTCCCTAGCTGTCATCTCACAAGTTATTAGTGCGACGGAAAACATTTGTTTGAGGTGATAGATAATGCCTTTTCTACCTTTTCCAGCTCCGTCGGCATGGCTGTCCCTAGTTACTGATCCCATAATAATACATCATTTTTATTTCTATTTTTACACTGTATTGTAGGACCAACTGACTACGTCGTGTTGGATGAAGAAATTACAAGGTAACATTGAAATCGCACCTTCACAGACGGAAGTCAGTATGACCAGCCTTGAAAATGGTCTCTCGATTTTTTGTCTTTCGGCACGGCTCTTTTTCAACCAATCACAAAACAAGAGTTTCAATATTTTTTCGTCGCGATTAATGGTCAAACTGTACATTTTTATCAGCACACAGCGGACCACATCATATCAAATCCCGGTTTCTTGTGACGAGACTCGTGCATTAGCATATAGACGATGTTAGGCGTAAGGGAACCAACCGACATTTGTCAACAAATTGAGTTATTAGTATCGTTGAAAAGAGCGTAAAAAGTAGAATTTTTCAAAATTGGGCCCCCGATTCAAAAAATGTCTACTCACGTTGAAAAAGCTTATCAGTAAGCGGTATGTCATATAATTTCTACATGGCTCTTGAACTTCGAATCACGTGTTCTTAAAAAACATATTTTGCAGGTTAGTTTCCTTACGCTTAACAGCGTCCATATATCCTAACTTTCCTCCATGAAAAAACATACTTGAAATATCAACATTTTTGAAGAATAACCCGGATACACTTCCTCTCAAGAAGATTACAGGGGCTACGTGAATTTTTATTGCAAAACACGTTTATATTTGCAACTTATAACATCATCTGGTGTTGGGAAAAGACTTGCTCATTTTCAACCCAGGAGAGGAGGTAAAGTGCATAATATTATGCTCATCGTACTAACAAATCGATAGATACTTACAACTTACATGGTGAATTCACACTAAGGAACAAAACATTGATTCTGAGACTTTTCTTGTCGCCAACTTTTTCGTCGACTTTAGTTACTGAGAACGTTTACGTCGGCGTTTCCATTCCCCTTGTTGGTGGTCTACCACTCCTTCTTTTCCACTTTCTTGGCGACCATTCTTCGGCTACCTGCCCCCATTTATCCCTTCGCCTCACCATTTGTCCCGCAAAGCTTAGCTTGACTCTCCATTTTGAATTTCTCTCAGCTTTATTTCATCTTTCATTCTTATCTTCAATATGCTGCAGCATAGCAATCCTGGATTGGGTTACTGAAGTCAAATCATGTCGGTGATAGTGTTTTCCAAGTCCGGTCGAACGTTGGACTTCCAGAACATCAACAGAAACTAAATCTGCCGAACTTTCGAGTTTTTGGAGTTGATCGGGTGGTTTTATAATTTTCTTTAATTATATCTACTCGCTGTTTTTTCGATTATCAAGGCGCAAACACAACCAGAAAAGGAGAAGGTGAAATAACACATCGTTGATGGTCTGCATATTTACGCATCCTATCAATTTTATAATTTTGGTTTCTTTTTTTCTCACTCTTATCACGGGCACTGACCGATAGAATTAGAAATAATTGAACAAAATTACTCAATCACCCGAGGGCATCGCTTCTCTTAAAAAATTGACTTTTCAGAACATGGCGAGTTTTTATCAGGCCACTGACGAGATAAATTTCTGCCCTTCAATTACACACCATTCCATGAAAAACCTAAAAAACCAAACCATGTACTTTCCTAGTTTTTCATCTTAAATAACCAAACCTCCGAAATAAATACGCGTTTCTTTACAGCAACTCACCGACATTGTTCCACAACTGTGTTTCTGAAACATTGTTCTGTTCCTCCGCGTGAATCTAGCATCAGGGTTTGGGTTCATAGCTTGCAGGCCACAGAATCCGCACTCGAGTCCAGTTCCACAATTCTGTTTTACAAGACCAATTTAGGAAACCGCCTACGTCATTCTTGTTGCCCATGATGATTTACAAGTAAAGGGGAGGGGTGAAAGACATGTATATCATCAGTTATATCTGAATTTTTATAAAACAGGATCACTCGGAAAATGAAAGAGACATCCACACGGAATATTTAAGGTAGAAAATGCAGAAGGATGCGGATTTGTCGTCTTTGGCACTAACAATCAATGGCCGGCATGATTATGTAATTCGAAAGCAAAGCTTTCTATTAACAGTCGTGAACAAGTCCGAAATTTGATTATATTTTTCGTAAGTCAGTATTTGTCACCGCCCGTTTTTCATTTATTTACGAATCGCGACTAAAGGTAATCGTAAAATTACTTTTAAATACGTCATACGATTCGTAAATATAGTACTCATTGAAGGCTAATGACACATTTGGCACATACTCATCAAATGACCAACTGAAAATACGGCGCGGCAATATTTGAATATCTTTTTTTGCCAGAAGACTTTCCATAAAATATTTACATAGTCAACTCGGGATTATCTCGAGAAATTTACTCAGCCTCATTTTTTCAATTTTACAAGATGAAATAGCGCTCTAGCTACCAACACCGAAATGTATTATTAAGGTTTATATAAAATATTCGTAATTCGAAGGAAGACAGCTCGCACAAATGACGATCACACTGCATCAAAATCGATATCTTACAGAAATTTCGACAGCGTATTATTCGAACACTATATCAATCAATTTTTACAATCGTGAAAATTCATTTCCGCAATGTGTTAGCTCCCAACATTTTTGAAAGTATTATTCTAACACCAAAATAAAATCTACCTTCGAAGCTGAATCCCTTAAGAAAACTCGAAAAATTTTCCAGTTCAAATTTCACACAAAAAAGGTATGTTGCGCCCTCGAGGACTTTACCAGGATTTCGAATAACAAATTCTGGATTTCTAAGCAATTTTTTCATGCCGACAGAGGTAGCCAAACGTGAAAAACTCGACATTGGAATTCTACTTCGCTAACGGAAAAAAACATGTTTTCCGGGCACCGCAACAAATTTTCCCATTTTGAAGTTCACAGAAGCGCGCAACAACCCTTTAAGATCAAAACACATTCAACATGAAAACTAAAATATATACAGCTCGTCTGGCGGACAGGTACCTTACGATAAATGGCAGAGCAGAGTGCCACTCGAATTTCCATACCACTCTCTGAAATACCCAAGTCAAAGAACATAAAGGTAAAGGATTTTACCGCGCTGCATAAAATTACTCCGGCCGATGATAAGTACAAATCCACTCGACTGAATCCTGGAGTATTTGACATGTAAAACGAAACTATTCGGCCGATTAGAATAACTTGTGGAATACTGTTAATACAATATACGCATTTCTTAGCTCGAATTAATGAACTGAAAATTTTGAAATTCAGCGATTTTACAATTAGACAAGAAATGCTTAGAATGAATTAGTGGAGTCCGAAATTCAAGTCATTGACACATCGTCATTCTACGGGTAACTTGCATTATATAAAAGATACAGAATAAGAGTAAAATTTAACGACACCCTGAAAAAACTCGAAAATCGAGTTTTCTTTTAATACACGAAAAATACCTGAAAGAATTTCTCTCATTATTCTCACTCTGCGAAAGAAATTTCTAGAAAGTCCCTCAAGAACATTCATCGAACTTCTAGGCGTATTTGACAGGACTAACTCGTCTAATGTTAATCAATAACTATTTTCGAAGGAAAATAAATTAAACCTACGAATTAAATACGATTAGTAGCAAAAGTCATCGAAGTCAGCAGTTATTACTTCAACAAGATACGAGAGACTTAGGTCACATTGTGCAAACAATTTCCCTGAACGAGACGCACTCGTCAGTCGTGAAGTCACTGACGGGAAAAAAATTCGGTAACATGTGGATGGATGCTTCAAGGTTCAAGTAGGTACAGCGGCTTCAGAAATTCAACGTATAATCGCCTTTTTTTTTTTTTTTTTTTTTTTTTTTTGAAGGGACCGACAGCTAGTAAGACAAACATTAGAAATGCATAATTTTTCAAGTGGGACGCTTGTATTGATTGGGGTAGACGAGAGCACAGAGTAACTTCAGATAGTGGGAAATTAGAAAAAAAGTAAGGAGGGCTCTGCTTAACTCATAAATTTTAAATAACGAGGAATATCTTCCCAAATGCTCGATACATGGAACCAGCGTTCTATTAGCGGGGTTGCATAACCTAAATCGGTGGCTTACTTTTGGTATTCTACGAAGCCGTTTTATTATTGGTTATTGGTCAAATAACTCAGCACTTCACTGTCTCTTACCTTAAAAATATTTCGACGACAGCGAGAACGATACCATACAGCATCATTCGAGGTCCGAACATTTTTACCAATGCTCGTAAAAGACTAGGATTTCGTTTATGCGTATGCGCCAACGCCAATTCATTGTTCCAATATCTAAACATATAACATGACAAGAACATAATTACACCCGTCACTTCTCCATCTTTATGCATAATGCAGACAAGTTACCATGACATAATAATACATATTCAGTTATAGAAAGAGTCTAAATATAATAAATTAAACGAATTCGCCAAGTCATCATCTCGTGGAGTACATCAGAACATCTAGCAGGGTTGCCACTTTTTCTCAGGATTGGTTTTCCCTGACTTTTCCCGGTTTTCCAGGCCAACTTTTCCAATTTTCCCTGACCTTTTTTACAGGATTCCGAGAAAGCCCAGAGGGAGGAGAGTCACAGAAATTTTTTACAATACAAATAAAAAAAGTTTACTCTGATAAAATACGAACTCGTTTCTTATTTTCAGAAAATTTCCCTGACTTAAATGAAAATTCCCTGACTTTTCCCTGACTGACCAAATTCCCTGACTTTTCCCGGTTTTCCAGAAAGTGGCAACCCTGTCTAGGGTCAAGACGCGCTGCACAACTGAGAAAGTCAAAGGAGTAATTAATTTGTTTTTGGCAAAATGACACAAAAATTGGAAAAATGTTCTCACTATTTGGTACGATCAAAATGAATTTTTGGATTTTACAACCTTATCGTTCGAATTGAAGAGCTACATGAATTCAAATTTCGATCTACGTATTTTTCCATCTTAGACAGGGTGCTTCGGTATGTAACCCGTTCCCCTTCCACCAAGTAAGCAGACAGCTCATCCTCATAACATATGTTTGTCTGCTCTTGCTTGCGAAGAGGCCAATATATGGGATATTGAAGAAATTATGTACAATACTAGTGAAATATTTTTTCTTTCGACTGCAAATAAATATCCTGGCAGAACTGTAGTTTGGTAATGTTGCGATAACAACTGGAAAATGATCAAAATCAGACCAGTGAAGTGTTTACAGAATTGATTTTGGTAAAAGCTAAATATAAAAAAATCTTACATTTTTCGATTTTCCATAAACACTGTCTTCTAGATCCGACAATTTTTCGCAGTGAACAATCATTCTCTCCTTCACACTCTTCAAAAATACTCTTTAGCCTCACTTACCCTCATATCTTCTTTAGTTCCAGAGTTGAAAATGTTTAATTAATGCAATGGCTTTACATCAAAAACCATACGTAATGGCTAGAAAAAAATATTTTCACAATAAACTAAGAAGTTATTAACATTACCAAAATCGGCTGTTATCGCAGTTCAAGGAAATTTAATATTATACAATAGTTATCTGTTGAATCCGCATAAAAGTATCTAACCATGATTACAACGATCAGGGCCGCAGAAAGAAATTGGGGCCCGGGGGAAATTTTTTATGAGGCTCGGTTAGAAAATTACTTCATCAGAACAGAATCACCCGTACTCAGGCCTCAGGGTCAGGGGGACTAAATAAATAATATCGATTACTTATTAATGTTTGTGTTCACTTTTATTTTACTTGGCTCCATAAGAATTGTTTTCGATTATTTTTTGCCTTTTTGGTATTTTCAGGCCTAACAACGATTAAGCTTCGGCAATCAAAACATCACAAATGCGCTGAGTAGTAACTTCAAAAGCGCTCGTTTAAAGAGTGTGATGGATAATTATTTCCTGGTCCAAGGAAATATGTCGTATAATTTCTTCAGCAGTGGTGTAATAGACTACAAAAAGTTTCTACAGCAGCCCTCTGTTTATGCCACTGTTCCTCATTAGCATAGTAACCCGGGTCACAGCAGTCGTTAATGTAAGAGGAAATACGATCACAAATCCATATCTTTTGTTTTCTTTTTTTGAGGGGAGGGGGGGGGGACAAACATGATTCTTCAGGAAGCAATAAAAACCTTTATATTGTTTTTAAAAAACAACTAAATTTTAACTACTCTTTCCACCATAGATTTTGTGGTATAGTAAGAAATTTCGCGAAAAGGTAAACCTTGGTTATAAGCTGGAAATTTTTACAAATTGAAATAAATGAAACAGTGAGAATTTGAAAATAATACTCGTAACTTTCGATCTAGAGCACTGCACTAATTAAAATTTCCAAATTCAAAAACTAGAAAACGTGGGAGGATGAGAACAATGAATAATTTTAAAAGATACGAAGATGGGAATAGTTTACTACGAGAAAAAGTACTGGCTTCAGAGGACAATGTTCGTGGAATATTGCGGGGGAAAAATGAGAAATGTTGTAATTTCTGACCATAATCGATTTCATGAACAACTAGTAGATTCATATCAAATTTTTTCAGTGGTATAGTCGCTACTGCGTCTTCTTTTATTGCTCCTGAAAGTTCTAGCAGTTTATCTATTCGCAATGTTGACAAGTAAAACGTCCACTGGTCAAGTATATAATTTTTTCAAATAGAAGGCGAAAACATCTACATACTGGAAGACTTCATAAAGAGGTAGTTTTTCACGAGTACATCAGAACATACATACAGTTTACCCTGAAAATTTGCGAAAGGGACAAGACATTTTTTTCCAACGCGACATAACACTTTGACCAGGGTATTTTCAAAACTGAAAAATGAGAATTCGCGATTTTTTGTGACTTTTCGAGGCCTAACGTTTTCTTTCTGCGTGACTTCTAAAAAATGACTACCTTTTACGAAATTTTCGTGTTAATGATACTATGTAATAATAATTTGTGACCCTTTCTGAATTCCCGATAAAACTTCAGAGGAATTGATGAAATTTTTCAGAAGTTTGTGACTCTCTTACAGAAATCTTTCAGCGCTTCGTGATTTTCGGGACCGGTCGACACTAACTCAACTCATGTTTTCGCCGCCTCACAAAATTAAAACTTGTTTTCCGATTGTATAGTCTATCGTATAAACTAAAGATGCTAAATGAATTTAAATTTTACTCGCGTTCGTTGCAACCAACGCTTTGAGGTGATTCATCCTCAGAACATAACAGATGGTCACCGCGTAAACATTTAGCTTGTCTGGCTAGTGGACGGGACATTAATATAACATCATGCAACGTATTGAAAATCTTCTTCAGAATTCGGAAAACCAGAACTATCCCTTCAATTCTTCATTTTCCATTATACTCATATTCTCGCACTAGGTTGTATTGTACTTCTAGGAAGCAACTCCATGCGACCAAATCTTTTTCAATAATGACGTAATGCTAGGACACCCTCAGACATAAATTATCAATGCCAATGTTTCAGAAATCTGGTAGCATTACAACACACGAGACATTTCACCTAATAATATTTTATTAGCGAATGTTTCCAGGTTACTCAAACGTAGTTCAAGCTCAACTGAATACAAAAATCGTTGGTGTTAAGTAGAACTGCGCACAGTGTAACTCCTGGAGCAAACAATAACCAAAATATAAAACTACATATTTTTAGACTGTATCCTTCACTGGCTGACGTGATCACGACACTAGACGATCAATATTGATCTCGATTCGCAACATTTAATTATATGACCACGATTTTTGAATTCAGCTGAAAATGAGTCCCTCGAAGACCTCGGAAACTAACGCGATAAAGATGTTTCAATACGCGCTTCGACTAATCTTCCGATGCTTCGGTGTTAAACGTTAGGAAAATGAATTTTTAAAATAAAATTAAAAGATATGGGGGAAAAAAAAAGTAAATAAATGAAAACGAAACCACCAGGCAATATCCTCACGCGATCTAATCGCTCATGCGTATTTCAATATGCATATATTTACAACAGGCTAGAATTAATTTATATAATTCTCCCTAGTTTTAACGCAGATATTGGTGCAAAACTAGAGTACTAAGAACGGTTTAAAATGTTATACCGAATTTATCTTCATAAGAGGACAACGTCAAGTGTTCACAGCCAGAAGTTGGACATTTAATTGGTTAACTTTCGAATATAATTTTCAACATTTTACGCGCCAGGATTTCATCCGCTTTACCGCCGAAAGCATTATTCTTACATGAAATAAAAAAATCGTACGAACACTTACTTTTCTAAAGTACTTCCAAGCGCCGAAGAGGAATGATCTTCAAGCGTTTGATACAAATCGTTTACCTCGAGATCACGTCTATAGCCTTTGAAAAACAGATCTAATGTCCAACTAAAATACAGAAAACAGAAACGTTTTTATTATACCAACAGTTATTGATGAAAACTAAAATTATTAAATAACATGGGGGGGGGAGCGTTTCATAATCGATTTCCTGATTCAGTTTCTTTTTCAGCGGTGAAGATACTAGACGTTTGGACCATTGGACCAAGTCAAAAGTCTCGGTTTTTGAATCTGTATTATCAATCGTAATTTTTCTCTTTCAAGAAAAAAGGAGAAGGCGAGAGACAGCGAATTGCTGGTTACATGACAGGCAAAAAACCAGAAATACATCGAGTCCAAGAGACAGAAATACAAAGAGGACAGGCAGATAAAAAGGGATGAAGCATACGAAGTTAGGCTACAGATCAGATTCTCAGAAAAAACAGCAACTTGACAAATAGAAATGCATACTAAAAACACACGATTAAAGGAATCGGAGAATACCTTGGCTTTTTCTTTAGCAAAAACGAACGGATGTGGGTTACAGAAAACTGGGAAGATTGTATTGACTTCTAGCTCTTGGCCTTCCCATTACATTTTTATTATAAGGGAGACGAAGGAGGAGAGAAGAGTTCTAACTGCTGCCAGCTTGCCTACTTATTTACTTATCCACCTACGAACCTATCTGTCTGTTTGTCTGGGTGAAAGGATGCCTTCTTCTTTTCCTAATTTGCCCTCAACCCGAGCCCTGGAATCCGCCCTTTCGAGCATTACTTCAGAGCTTCTGGCCGAAAAAACAGCCTAGGTCGAAATCTGGCAAGTTGCTACGTGGGCTCAAGCCCGGGACCTCCGGAATCCGAGACAAACGCGCTAACCACTCAGCCAACCAGACCTCGAGGGTGAAAGGATACCTGACTGTTTCTCTATTGGATGCTATTCAATCTGACTAGCTTGCTGTCTGTCTGCCTGTCTGGATCTAAGAAGTTATACATCTGCGACGTTCCTTCTTTTCAGCCAGAACGACTGTGGAGACCTATCTGTCGATAAAATACCGATATTGTCAAGTTCTTGCCAGGAACCCCTAGGGTTATTCCCACGGTGAAATCTAAAAAAGTCAAGCGAGGGCATTTGTCCTCTCTCTTTCCAATACAATTTACAACAAATTAAAAAAATAAAAGACACGCATTCCGGTAGCTCACATCACAGAAAAAAATTATGAAGGCCCAATTCCCTTGTACCCCCTCCTCTTCTTCCTCCAGTGAATTGAAATCGAGTCCCTAGCTAAATTATACGGAAGTTAACGAAGTCGTCATAAACTGACACTGTTGCTTGATCTCTTGAAAGTCAAGGGACTGAGTCCTACAATTTTTGGAAAAACGGAAGAGATTTACATATAATATTACGAGCATGTACACGAATCGTCGATGATAACTAATTTCAAAGTTAGTAAACATACCTGAATGTTGCAATTGAAAAAATATTCGCTTTTTCTTTGGGATGAGGCGGTCGTTCTTGGGTTTTTTTGTTACTCTCCATTTTGCTTCCATTCAGTAACGTGGACACCAACTAGCTAAAATCCTGGAACAAGAATAGTATAGGACTAAGTATACAGGAAAGTAAATACAAGCAAAACACTTTTCATACGCGAGTATCGCACGATTTTTTTCTCCAAAAAATGTTCAAAAAAAATATATATATATTTCGAGCTCGAGTTACCTAGGTCTGGGTAACATACCACGTAACTAACGGCACTCTTCAACTGTGCAGAAAATAGACTCGTTTCGCACAAGTAATGAAATTTTCTGGTAAAATCATTTTATGCGAGTTAAAATTTTTTCAGCATCTTCTTAGGAAATATAAGCTTACACATAAGCTGCGAACGTACAGAAATTGAGAAAAAAAATTTGTTTTAATAACATCGAAGCAATGACGCGAATTTTCACTATAAAAACATCGGAAAACACCCGTTAGACATTCTGAATTCGAGACGCTTCAACCTTCAACTGTATAACCGGCGCCATTCAACGTACGTTTGGGGGTGGCAAAATAAGGCAATGAAAAGAAATACACACACACACACAGAGGGAGCAAAATTTACACGAATGAAGAACATAAAACAGTCACGAGGACCAAATAGAAGGTAAACGGCGTGTTTCCTGCAAGTTGACCAAATAATTCTAATAGAAAACACGTCGACTTTTAAATAAAATTACGTACGTAGTAGAGAGCACTTCGTAAGGCATACGTTCATTCAAGTTAATCATTTGTATACTTTCGATGTTTAAAATTTTAAATTTAAAAAAAAATATCATTATTGTTACATACAATAGTTTGTTTAAAAAAAAAATTTGCTGTCGTCGAAATGTCTCTCTTCCTCTTACAAACGTTAAATTCATGGTTGAAGTTAAAGTGGCTGGAGACTCGTCATCGTAAAATTGTGTCGATGTCGCACTGCCATTTTGATTTCATAGATAAAATTGAAGTACGAATACTACTTACACCGAGCACAACCTAATAACAGTACCATAGGTGTATTTATTAGTTTTACTTTATTCGCGATTTCATCGTTCTTTTATCTTCTTCAACAAATATGTACTAACCAGTAGTATCGAAACTAGGTCATTAAGGGAGGGGGGGGGGGGAGTTGAAGTAAGAACTACGAAAATTTTTCGATAATCGCTCGTAAGAAATATTTCATTTCAGTAGCATGTTGGCCCTTTTCGAGAATTACGAAATACAATACCCTCGCCCAAGAAACAATTACGTTTCTGCAAAAAATGTATCGTCACAGTAAATTTACAATAGTCTTTTTCGATACTCATATCCACTGCGATTGCTATCAACTTGATAATTCATTGGTAACTACAAGTCATTTCATGTCGTCTTGCTGTCATACTGCAGCCCTCAATTTTACAAAGTTAAATTTCTATATCAATGCGTCATGTTGCGGAACATTTGTTTTATGTAAGTTTTAGCGATTTTTTTTAAATTTTTTTTATTAAACTTTATTATTTTATGTACGCTGATGTAGATACAATTCTTAATAGTTACAGTGGCGTAGCCAGGAAGTCTGGACCCCTCCCCGTCACGTCTTTGTCAAATTGTGATTTCTTCAATTTTAGCACACCTTCGCGCACCCCCACCTCCTTTAGTCGAGACCCAGCCCCCTCCCTATCCCGAACACTAGACTGACATATACGAGAAAAGCCGGTAGGATTTTCGAAGAAAATAAAGGAAAACCGAATTTATCAAAATACTCGTTCATTCTTTTGTTCGACATTGTATAAGCTCGTAACACCTTCCATAGTCGCGTTCTGTAATTTTTGATCTGCCTCAAAAACGTAAAGGACGCATATTTCCGATCATTTCGATACAGAACGTACATATATTTACCTATATAATCTCGTTATAAAATGGAGAAATACAAAATAAGTAACGAAGTCCCCCCCCCCAGTCCCCTATATCTTTATTTTACTGCGAAGTCGGATTGACGAGAAACACACGAAGATTTTCAAGTGACAAGGTCTAGTTTCTATTCAAGTGAATAAATATTGTTATGAAACAACGTATTTAAATAGGTTTTTTGGTCGCTGATTTCGAATACCCAGTCAGATTTGTGATCCGACCCCGATTTTACACTCCGAAATCTATATTTTATCTTTAAAATGTCGAAAAGAGGGTTTTCGCGCATCGCCGATTTTGTCGATATTTCATCGAGTTTTCGATAGGGCCTCAAATAATCCACTTACTTATTTCGAACGAAGAATCTGAATTTCGGATCCCCGATCGGGGTCGGATAGAAAATCCTATAAAACGTTTGAAAAATATCAATTTTGATTTTTTGCTCGGATGTCGAAATCACGTTCATTTTCTCCATTTCGAGGGCAAAAGTAAAATTTTGGATTTTAGGGTGTAAAATCGGAACGGGAAGAAAACTGATCGAATATTCGAAATCGGCGACCCGTACAACCCACCTTCGTTCGATACCCTCCCGCGTGAAAATCTGAAGATAGTATGTACATTCGAGCTCCCGTTCAGTTCAGCTGAATAGAAGGACTTCGCCAATTGAAAAGCCCCGTTTATTCTATAATATGGATTCGACTTC
Source organism: Acanthococcus lagerstroemiae (assembly GCA_031841125.1). Classification (NCBI taxonomy): domain Eukaryota; kingdom Metazoa; phylum Arthropoda; class Insecta; order Hemiptera; family Eriococcidae; genus Acanthococcus; species Acanthococcus lagerstroemiae. The sequence goes on from CM063114.1 coordinate 765,098, forward strand.
ACAGTCAAAAGGGTCGAGGGAGGTAAGTGGGGACATTCCAGAACACTCGCTGTAAAAGAATTATAAACTTATTCGGATCTTGTTTCTAATAAAATGTCGCGAAATGAGTATTGAATTTTCGGTGCAACAAGACATCGGTTACCTCTCCTGGACATTGCTAAATGGATTTTTTCCGACTTCAATTTGCCAAAAATTAAATTGAAAAGAAAAGAAAAACAAAAAACTTTACTCGCTCCGCCCTAGAATAAGGTTTTTTCAAACTTTTTTTCAACCTCAAGCTATAGCAGTTCTCTAGCGAGCTACCTACTACATACGTACGAGACGCTGGCGAACATCCGATATGAACTTTTAAAAAATATTTATACCGTATTAATTTGTTGGACACCGATGGATCGACTTCAGGTACACGTGCTGCATTCTACCGATATTGATTTATTTTTTTGGTTCGAGTGAAATTCTATTACGGAGGGTTGTGTTTTTTAAATGGTCGAAGGCGATACAAGTGCAGGGCGAATGAAAGAACAAACATAATATGTACGAGTATTCTAAGAATCCTGTAAGGTGTCTTCCTTCACTGATGTTTCCGAACAAATGAAGAAGTACGTAGCTTAGCTACCCACACAGTGTACAAACTGTAGACTTAAGCTAAAAGAATGTGGACACGATGCACCGAGAACACATCTCGAAGATTGTTTTACATTATTTAACATTTTGAGGTACCTAATTTTTTACATTTACTTGGCGTTCGCTTATTTAATAAATACATAATTATTCAAATTTCTCATCCGTGTTGAATGCACGCGATTTGGCTACCGGTAGATATACTCATACTCGTATTCTCTATTTACCGTACAACCCGAAGATGCGACGAGACCTTGAGTATGACCGTGAAGTTTTTCAAATTTCTATTGTGCACATCTAATACCTGTTATATTTCAAGTTGAAACTTTTAAGGTATAATTAAACCACAATGGTTTCGCTAACGCTCATTACCACAGAATTTTTGTTTCTTCTTCACGAATTGAATATTCGCTTATTTCACCCGTAGGTAATACATTTCGGTTTGTAACTTTATTTTGAAAATTCATCGAAACTGCGCTCTCAAAAGAAAAAGAAAGGAGATCCTCGCGACGTACTCTCTAAATCTGAATCAGAGGAGTTCGCTGGTCTTTCAGCTATAAGTATACCGATCACGTGATCACGTATGCGAATCAGTGATCAAGTGATAGTATATACTGAAGAATCAGCGAATTCCGCTCATTCAAATTTACCGAGTAAATTGAAAATGGAGTGCTCGAAATTTTCTACTTGCCAAAAATAAATACATTAGCGATTAAGCACACTCGACAGTGCTGAGTGGAAATCTCGGTTTATTTTTTTAGCTGCTTGACGTTTGTTTTCTTTATAATAAGAACGGCATCTTGAAAGAAGTTTTAGTTAGACAGCAAAATAGAGTAAATTCTTAGTTTTCGCTTAAGAATTAATCTTAACCTTACTTTACAACGAAAACGAGGGCAATATGAGATTTCTACTTACGAACAGATAGTCTACGATTGAAAAATTCACCGAAATCACAATTTTTGAGAAACATACATCATTTAGACATTTAGAATAATTCTTTGCGACGCACTGCAATTTCGGGCGAAGAAAGGGTAATACGAATTAGTATTCTGCAGTCACCGAATTCATTTTGAAGTTATTTCTTCAGAACCCCGACCAATAATAGTTCACAGGCGGCTGACACTCGAGACATTTCTAATTGTGTGATTTATTAATACGAATGTAGAATCTGAAATACGTAGTTTTATTAACGCCGAAGAACGATAAAATATATACGATGCGCTCGAATAGAGTTACGGAACACGCTTCATGTGGCGAGAGATGGCTAATCTAGCCCAAATACTGGGCAGCTATTTTGCTTCAACGAAGCTTTCTAATTGGTTAAGAATCGGCCCACAGCATGACGGTGAAAAGGCTTCAAAGTAAAATTGTAGCCATCTAATGTTACCCCTTGTCATTCAGGAAGACTTAACAGCCCCTGCGTTCAGCACATTTTATGATTTATTTGCGCTCTTATGTTGCTGATACAGCAGCAGTAGTAGTCGTGCGTTCAGTCGGCACGCTTGCGGTGCTCGAAAATTCCGAAAACTTAAAACCTTCGAGCACTGATTGGTATGATGTGGCGATGCACACATGCCAAAGTGGCCCTTATGACACCGCACCCCCGGCCCCGGAAACTATTCTTTCGAGTATCACATCAGTGGCCGGAGGGACACTTTGAGGCCGATCCCGAGCCTTCATTTCTCCGTGCCGCAACCGGTGCGCGCGTCCTGCAAGGGCCACCATGGGGTTCCCTACTGACCGAGGTCCGCGCTCCCTCAGCACTCGCCTGGAATTCAGGTCCCCCACAGCCGGACGCGCTGAGGTCAACCTTCGAGCATTATAATTATTTGGAATAAAAGAAAAATATACCCTAGGCATGGAGTGGTTTTTAAAACAAAATAACCACCGGTCGAACCGAGTAACGTGTAATCGAAATGCGAATATTTTTCTACTCAACGTTGAGATATCGTATTTTTCCAGCAGTTCCAACAAAATAACGAGCCAGCAAATAAACGTGATAATGTGTACAAGCAACGCATTCTTTATAATCTCGATGAAACAATCGGTTTGTTGATGAATTGTGTTTTTTTTCTTCTTTCTTTTTAACGTGCTGGTAAACTATGTTATCGGATTATGCACATTCCGCGTAAAAATACGTATTCAATTCTATTATCGCCAGAAGACTGATACAACTGGAGTGAAAAATACACACCTATCAACATCTGGGACGTTAACTCAATATCTGGAGATACACGTACGTAGAATCAACGATTTTCTTCCTTCTTATCAGTCAAGTACACTTATTTTCTCGATTCAGTTATAATGGCAGGCGGCAACGGCCACGTGCTCGTGTGAACAGCAGCATCGACTTATCGGTTAAGGCTAATCGTCTGTTTTTTGTCAGTTTTTCTTTTAATTTCTAATTACTATTTAATTACGTACACATGTACATAGTGAAGTTCAAGTTCAGGGACTCTTCTGAACTCAACTAGTATCGTGCGTAGTCCACAATAGATAGTTGTCATCTGTAACGTCAACAGAGTATACATAATAATGTATACCAACTTTCAACTGCACTTCCAGGGCTACGACTGCCTAATTAACTACCCAATCAATCACCAAATAGTAGTGGCGTAGCCAAGGGGGAAGAAGGGGGAAATGCCCCCAGGGCACCTGCAATTGAATGTAAAATGTGCAAAAATGAACAATTTTCCCCCTTTAAAACGTTTTTTCCAAAAACTTTCTCTCGAGTAGCAATTTTAACCTTCTTTTTCATAAAATAGCCCTCTAATATCGGCGATTTTTAAAAACCACTTCCATTTTCGATCTTTTCTCCCTTGAAAATCTTACTTTGCCCCCTTCCCCCTTGGGAAAATCCTAGCTACGCCACTGCCAAGTAGTAATCTTTTAATTTTAAATACGTTAAAAGTACAGATTACAATATTTTAAATTTTCAAGAAACGAGCACCTTTAAAATTTGCTTATGCTACAACCTTGGTACGATCTGTTAGAACTGAAACTTAGAAGGAAGAAAAATATCCTTCCAGAAATAGGCGTTCATTTCGAAAAAATTTAAGGAACTGGTATCAACGCTAAGGATAATATTATTTTAATAAGCAGACGATTCAACACTAACGCAATAGGTTTAAAGAATAAGAATGAACATAATGAAAACGAATGTAATGCTCAATGTAAAAAAATTCAAAAGTAGGTAAAAGTAATGTAATCGTAAGCAAAATTACTTAAACGGTTGACGCAAATTCACCTTTTACTCGTACAGTCGTAAGCTCGCAAATACAATTGATACAGAGTTTGATTTCGACCTCGGCTCCACATAATTAATAGAACCAGCGCCGATAAAATTTCCAGGCTACGCCGAGCCTCCTTCCCCTCCCATCAGTACCACCTTATCCCGTCTACAACATCTTTCCTCTACATCAATTACCCAGAGAAACTGAGCCAGTCGCAAATCTGGCTCCGAAGCTTACACATTTAGGCAAAAATAAAACTGGCTTCGGTCCTCCAGATTAAAACCTTTTACCGACTCATTCGAATAGCGAAGCTCCGATGTTGATGAATAGTCAAAAGATTTATTCTTCATTTAAGAATAGACTACAGGAGAGTGATTAACTGGCCATAGTTGAACAGTTCTATTTGCAATGATTTCCAACAGAATTCGAATATTCGTACCCCCTTATAACCCCAATAAGAGCAGCTCGCTCGATAGCAACAAGTGTTTGCTTTCAATAGCGTACTCGAAAGTTTTTCTTCGTTAAGCCTGCAATCTAAAAAATAAAGTCCTTCCGAAATTCGAACTTTTTTCCGAAGACCCGAAGTCGGAGCCTAGTTACGCTAGGGCTCTGTATACTTCGTGTAAATACGATCGTCCGCCACTTTGATTTCAACCGTGCCCGTGGATGTCGAATCCGACTGTGCGAATCGTACCGCGTAGTCAATTCGGCATCGACGGGGCGAGGTTGGATTCAAAATGGCGGACAACTGTACTCTCCTATCTAGAGCTTTAGTTACGCCTCTTCTTCCAGTTTTATTTGTTTCATTCCAGATTACTGTATTATTAAACGCGAACTGGCTCGAAAATTTACATTTCTTCCTTATCCAATATTATTGAAAAACCAAACTTTAGCCGTCCTCATAACACCGTACCCCCGGCCCCGGAAACTACCCTTTCGAGTATCGCATCAGTGACCGGAGGGATGCCTTACGGCCAGATCCGAGCCCCCATTTCTCCTTGCCGCAACGGTGCGCAATCTTGTTTAGTATTATCGAATATTGTCTATTTGAAGGGTAAGGAGTCTTCTATTTTTCGTAAGTCAATGTGGCTAAGAGCAAGGGCTGAGAGCACATTAAGTTTACGAGAATTTTACGAACATCAACGAATGAGTCACGAATTCATCGAGAAATGGCCAAAAACTTGATATAGATTCTCAAAATTAATAATTCGAAGAACGCCTATTCCGATCACTCATTCTATCTGTTTGGCACATCAAATAGACCTCTTTGAAGGAAGAAAACTTAGATTTGGGGTAACAATCGGTATAAAATCAAAAATTTGAATGAAAATTTTAAACTCGACGGATACAAAGAACACCTATTTCGATACATTATTCGGGTTTCTACGTTAAATCAACTGTACCCATTTAAGGAGATCATATTTGAATTTTAGGCCCACATAGGGCTTTCAGAATCAGCTACCGAAAACAGCCTCGACTATAGTACCTCCTCGGACTTTTTCAACGAAGTCAAATCGGCTTATTTGCAGGGATCAAACACTGATTTTCAGATTTTAATGAGCATCAGCTCAAAAATCTGATAGAATTTGCCAACTCCGCGACCCAAAAAACTCTAACTCCGATTCCGATATTTGTTCAAATTTTTCTAAAAAGTTATATTCGAGGCCCAAATCGGGGTCAGAGTGAAAATCTATTACGATATTCAAAATTACTTCTGTAAATAAAAGATCAAAACCCCCTTTTCGATACATTAATCAATTTCTCAACCCAAGTCAATCTTATCTATTTCGAGTTCAAAATTTAAATTTTTAAGCCCAAATCAGGGTCGACGGACGCGATGTTCGAAGTCAGCAACCCCCCCCCCCCATTTTGATACTTTTTTGATACCTTTCTATCCAAGATTCTTTCTAAAACTGGTTTGAACCCGATTTTTGGAGTGAAAATTTTGTACACTAAACAGAAACTAAGCCTTGTTACTCGAAGAACCTTTTTTGTTTCATGGCAATCGGACACTTCTTTAATCAGAAATTTAAAAAGTAATAAGCGAAGGGATCAATTTGTGAAACACCGTGCTTTAGTACGTTACTTGAGCGGTATCTTTCCAAGTACATATTACGCAAACGATATTCCGAATAACTTAACAGACAGCAGATTGATACCGTCGGTTTATTTCATGCTATTTCTTCTCGAAGAAAAGAATAATTGATAAGCTAGAGACCCGAGCGACGGTTGAATGTTTCAACTGTACAAGAAAACTCTCTCAGTCTCTTTGTCGCAAATTTTCCAGCTGAGGACAAGATCTAGACCACTGGAACAGATTTCCTACAGCTAGACAGCACAATCCAACTTTGAGTAACCAAACAAAGGACGACACGGGAACTAAAAGCGAGTAAGCAAATAAAACAACTGGACAGAATCAACTTGTTTATGAAAAAATAAAAATAAATAAATACACTGTCAGTTTTCCGACAGGAATATTATATAGAAAAGTCAACGACACAGAACGAAGAAGTTGAAAAATGAAGGTTGTATTGACACCTGATGAGTAGAGACCGTACAGAGCACTTCAGAATAAATTAATCTAAGACATAACGAAGGGGCGGGGAGAAATCTCAACGAAGCATTTTCCCGAACTGGCCAATTGGAAAATTTAGTAAAATTGACCCGCATTATGGACAACAGATCGAATGGTGGCAAATTTTCAGGTGTTACCTATTTTTTTTTTTTTAAATTTGTCAATTTGAAACAGTTTTATTCGCAAACAAAATTACAATTTCCAGTAAGCAAATTGGAGCCCCCCCCCCCCAAAAAAACAAGAGTCGCTGAAATTAATATTTTAATGTCGAGTAATCCTCCTTCCTATCCGAGCAATGGTCGGATGAATAACATCATTTTTAAAGAGAAAATCGAAATATTTAACCTCGTCAGAACAGAACAATCGCTGAAAATGAATTTCGGTATTTTCAACACTATTAGTCGCTTATCGGACGTAGGACTAAATATGGAAAGACCGACCACGACTTATTGCTTCGTACTACCGCAACATGATCGCAATTTATGAAGACGGCAAGCCACTTACAATTAGGTTCCGTATACATTTCGATTGAGTTTAATTATTACATCGAAGAGGCAGGGAGCAAGGGGGAAGAAAGAGGTCGATTGCTATGTACACATATAAAACCATTCATTAGTTGTTAGTTTTACAACGTTCTTTTTCGAGACAAGAATAAAACCGACTCGACGACACCCGAATATTCAAACGAATATGTCCGATCAAAAAAATAAATAAATAAATAATCGATGGAATAATGAAAGTCTCAGTCAGCGGCATAGTCGGAAATGTTTTTTTTTTTCTCAAGGGGATACAAGAATTCAAAATTTGAGCGGACAAGCGCAAAAAATACAGCTATTTTTTCATACTTTACAACCGAAAATGCGGAATTAACAGACGCGATAAATCTTGCGAATTCCTAAAAATCTCGGGAATCTCGTCTGTAAAATCTCTCAAGACACCTTCCTATCATTTTGTTGAATAGATTTTCCATTTTCGTTCAATTACTTCGGAGGTAGGAGAAAGATACACTGTATCCCCCTATGCCCTTCCTCTTTCGATTCCGATACCGCCAGCCACGGTACAAATTTTCCGAATTCAGCAACGCTAACTGTAACACGTTATATGTACTGAAAAGCTGATGACAGTTGACAGCATTTCCTTCCGAGTTTAAGAACACAGAATACATGTGGTTCCAACTTTCGGCGGTGACCAACCTCAAATAAGAGACAACTGATCAACGAGTTGAAGTACGATCTCGAAGAACTTCGCTGGCTACAACCATGACCACCACCATCATGACCATGGAACCATTACGATACACATAGATGTTCGAAACTCCAAATTATTGTTGTATTAGACTCGGGCTTTGCAGATAGTCGTCGGATATGACTTTGCCATCTATCGCAAAAGAAACGACAGGCTGTTTGCCGACAAGCGAGAACACTGAAATTACCGTTGAGACGAAAGCTGCTAGGGGGAAGGGGGAGGTTCACGAATCAGTGTCAATAGATGTATGTGGTACTCGAATATGAAAAGGTACTTGTTTAGTGGGATGTACATTATTTCAACACACAAGTTTCCGAGTCATTTTGGCACACAAGGTGCCCGTTGGAATGATGCATACAGGCGGAGAACATCTCTCAAAATAATGGGGTGTTATTTCAGCACACAAGCCAGCGTATTATTTCAACACAAATACCAAAACTGGAATACACGTATTTCCTGTTCATGTACGTAGTATCTACTTGAATATAAAAACAAATGTTTGCTCTCCTTTTATGATCCAATAGAAGCAGCTGTAGGTACCACTATGGATTTTCAGGTGTTTCTTCAAAGAAAGAAAAAAACGTGCAATTACTATCATTTGCACCAACTCGTGGCTTCTAAATAACGAGCCATACTGTGTTTCACGATACCCGTTCTAAGGACCCACACGGGCAGAGAAAATATTCAAATATAAATGTGTCATTCCAACACATCGGAAACTGAATATCTGACTTTGCCGTCAATGCCGACGAAGTTCGACTTGGAGTTGAATTTAAAAAGAATATTATAAGTATTTATATTTTTTTATCTTTGCATGGCCTAATCGAGGCAGCTGTACTCTAGCGAATCTTCCGGCTTATTTTGTAAGGACACTCTAATAACAACACCTGCACTTTCCCTTAGTGCTTCTAAATTCCTACACATACCACGTCATTCTGTTTGTTGAAATGGCACACGTATCCCAGGAAAATATTTCAGGATAAATAAGTGTCATCTTGACACATGACACATTTTCACGGATAAATGCCGAGTGTTATCATTCTGACACCCCTACTGTTTCCAACATTTTAATAGTAGGTGCCATGTGTGTCTTTTCGGCGTATTACATTTTAGCTCCTTCTTGGGGCCAATTTCAGGGACATGAGAATTAGACCCACGTAACACGTTTAGCCATGACCTGTATACCTGTACATTATGGTTTTGCATTTGGCAACTTTTGATCAAATTGATCGAAACCAGCTAGCACTTCGACAGTTAACAGATTCTAAAGGCATGTAAGCATTTTCCAACAAAAACAAAATCACACGATTTTCGCTCTACTGCTGAATTTACGTTTCCGAATTTGGCTACTTTTTCTCAAAACGTATCAAAAATAATAGAATCTTCCAGCTTTTCAGCTTGTATAAACGAAGTCCATATAAGCGGATGAGTACTCGATTTTATTACGGAGTAGAATACGTGAGAGAAAAAAAAGAAGCGAAAGTAAACAGGCAGGTATACTTAATGGTGAGGGTGAATCGTACATTTATTCTTCATTTTCACGGTAGTGAAAAACCAAAAAGTTGAACCCGGAAACAGATCGGAAACCACTTTTTTTCCGCAAGTCCTTTCAGACTCATATTTTTCTATTAATTGATTTATTTTTGAAAGAATCGTCGTCAATGCTATTTTACACGAAACACAGCAGTCTAGATTAAATTTGACATCGCACTTGAAAAATGCGACGACTCTGTTTTTTCTTGTATCATTATTTACATCCTTTAATAATGCAAAATGCGTATTAATATGTGTGAGCTGAATACGACCTTCGACAATTAACGAAAAATAAATCACCGAATTCGTCTTACGGGAACGTGCACTGTACGATGAAATGCTAATTAATAAACCTTCAGTGTGAGTTACGCATTTCCAGAGGGCTCTGTGTAGGAGAGGGAAAAGATGGAAATTGCAGAAAAATCTTCATCGGAATTTAAGATCAGAATGTATAAGCTGTAGGCTATGCGGCACTATAAAACAAAATTGAACGATCTAACCGAGAATAATATTAAGTAATAATATTCTGCAGTCGGCCGCGGAATATTCTATTCGCATAAAACCAGTTCGTATGGATTATTATTTTGTGAATCAAATTCAACGTAAAATTCTTATCAACTGATACGATTATCAGGCTAAAATGAAAAATGATAGAAGAAATTCTAGCGTAGCAGTGACCTCCAAAATTCTGTTCGGTTTGAACGGAAAAAAAGAAAAAAAACTCGGGATACATCAAATTCTCTAATGTAAAATGGCACGTGAACTGGAAAAATGAAAGCTCAAAAGTTCGTAAGGTTTTCATCTGTGTCTTGTCTAGCAGGACAAAGTCAAAGTCGACCAGTCGAGTATTTTTATACGTGCTTACCTAACTTTAGACATAACGCGCTATTTTTAATCGTATATAACGCGCGTTATTGTCGAACTAAGATCTAGGAATTGTGTTACAGAGCAACCAATTTGTTCTTTCTATCAATTTTTTCTCTTTTGGTCATTATATTTTAGATATGACACACACACACACACACACACACAATCCGTCGAGTGAATCAAAAGCTGAGGTTATATATCTAATTGTTTTTCTTCAATTTTCGATTAATAGGATGTAAGTATGTAGTGTAGATACTAGATACCTGTATACCAACGACTAATTTAAACGAATCATGGTGGTAACAACGATCGTGTGGAAAAAATATTCTATTTAATCGGGGCAAACATGCGGAAGGACTAATTAAATAATCCAAGTACGGGGAAGGAATAAATTAATAAGAAATAATTAAAAATTACATCAGAAAAATAATGTCATAGAAATCTGAACAATTTGCAAGCTATCGATCGTACACACGTGACAGCTGGCAAGATTAATAACCAATAATGTTTTTCATTAATCTTGTCAACTGGAAACGAGGAAAATGTTTCTATTTTCTAGAAGTAACAAGGGCGAGTTGCTTCTTCGGTGAGCGAAGCGAGTATCGTCTACGCCCTCGGCGCTCCAACACTCACGAGGGGCATGAGCAGAGAGGAGGAGAAGAAGAAGGTCCTTAGTGACACATGGACGACCAAAGTAATGAAACAGATAATAAAAATACTAAAATTATTATCCTTATGTTCGACCTCAGCAGATCGGTTCCACATGAAAGATGTTTCTGCAAAACGCATACGTTCAATTTCTTTTCTTTTTCGAAATTGAATGATGAAACCTCCAATACTTCTTTGTCTAATTGCAAAACAATCGTTTCTCTTCGTGTTATCACAATATTATTTGCTAATGAGGAAACTCATTTCCAAAACGTAGTAAGATCACTCGCAATGTATTCCAATTCAAAAATGGAGAAATTCTACTCGATTTTCTTTTTAAAAAGTAAATTTTGCTCATTTCTGGAGTGAAATTTGGATTTTAGGGTCGGATCAGAAATCTAATATCAATATTGTGGCATTTTTATGAACGACCAACCAAAGAAAAAGCAAGGTATTTCGATCGCTCACAAACATGCGCACATTGTACTGCTGATACCGTCCGTTTATCAGCGGGTACGTGCTTAAGTCGGAAAATCGGCGTCAGCGCTCAAAAAATGCAGGCATCCGAAAGGGCCTGGGAAAAGCCACGACTACCTCATACGAGACATGCTCAGGGAGTGGTCGGTACCAGGGCTTTGGAAGGCGGTTACCCAGATCACATGTTGAATATTCTATAGTTCCGGGGCCAGAAGCAAGAAAAATAAAAAATAACATCTCGCTCTCTCTCTCTCTCTCTCTCTCTCTCTCTCTCTCTCTCTAAGCCATGGTGTCCCTTACATTCTCTCTTACAAAAAGATACTTACAACGTCATGTCGTTCACACGGTGCACCACAAAAATGAAAAAGAATAAAGCAAGTTATACATTGCGAACAGGCATTTATTCGCAGAAAAACCGAAAATAAAAAACTCCACGGACACGGTGGCGGTCACGAAAGTTGCGGCTAAAAGAGTCGCCCGAGAAAGTTCGCAAACACGCAGTCAGATTCCGAGCTGAAGAAAGACGAAAAGTCGCGGAGGTCGGCAGGCCGGGGAAAATAGCACTAAAATTTCACTACTAAAAAGTCCACACACCCAGAACGTCCCTTAAAAGGTAAAGAAAAGGTGAAAAAAAATTTTAAAAAAATTCAAAATGAGAAGACTCAATGTAAAAAAAAAAAAAGTTACGCTGTCAAAAGACAGATTCACTAATACAGTACACCGCATAGGTTGCAATTAGCAGCCGATACTAGCAGTGCGGGAGGGGTAGAGGGAAGAAAACTGCAATAGTTTTCATGCAGGAAGATAAATGGTTGTATGTGGAGCACAGAGAATCGCTGAATGGACAGAGAGGAAAGGTGGAAAAGGTTTGCGGGAGAGGAGAGAGGAGAGGACGTACTAATGACTGCGGAACTCTCGTGAATTTAAATTTTGAAGCGTATTCACGTGTTTCCACGCCACAATATTCGAATTTCGTTCCTATTTGGAAGTCAAAGTTGGTAATATATTTCGACCCCTTAAAGAAGGAGAGGATTCTTTTGATCACCAATATAACTAGATCTCGCGATTTTGGATTCAAAACATGTAACGGGTGTGTTTTTAAATAGGTACTCTTTATATAAGATGTCATTTTTCGTTGTAGGTATATCTCGTCACTTTCAAAAAGCAGTACGTTCATTCGGTATGTATTTTAATAGCAAAACGCAGTAAGCCTAATTTTTGGAGTTTTCTTCGGCTTACCATTTTCGCAAACATTTCAGTTTCAAAAATGAAATTTCTATAGGTCGTATTAGTTAAAGTCAAAGCTGACCCTAATCAAAAATCGGAGCCAAGAAAATCAAAATTAGAATCTGTAAACAGTCTCTATACTTCCCGAACAATTTAGGAATAGGGACTTATTGCGTTTTGGAAACACATTACTCGTACATACGAGTTTGAGCAAAATTAGTCGAGGATACCCTGCGTCCGCCTCAAGGAGTGAAGTTCTTACGAGAACTGACATTCACTCGGAGAGCTGAGATTAGGGGTTACTGAATCAATTTTTCCAATGCCCCTCGCCCCCTCCTCTTAACCTACTAAGCTACAAAGAGGACTCGAAACTACGATTGAAAATTAGCCCCCGGTGGAGCCAGATGGGTTGAGACGAGCAGGGAACACGATCCTAGAAATTGATTCAACAATCTTACTACTTCGATTTCAAAATGAAAATTAATTTTATACTCGCGTGGGAAGGCTTTCACAGCTGGAGGATATCAGATTTTCAAAATCACGATTCCCGCGAGAACTTCATCTTTTTGAAACGCGGATTACCCTCGACCGATTTCTCTCAAACTTGGCGAACACGTTTTCTAATATATTCCGAGGTACCGTAACTGAAAATGTAAATTTTTTAACCCAAACAGACAAAGTATAATTACGCGACTGGGAAACAGACCCTCGGATTTAAGGCTATCTGGCACAACGATAAAGATTTATCGGATATAAGAAGAAATGAGCCGGGGAGATCTTCGTTTGTGGCTTTTCGATCTCGGCTTTCATCTCAATTTCTCCCAACTGGGATAGGGAGGGCTACCTTTAGTTCGTCAGTCTGCATTCATGTTCTTCTTGCAGTCGGTGTACCCGACTACTAACTCCATTTCTCAGATTTTTCAAGCAGACAACTCGGCTTGTGTTTTTCACCACCTTGTTTTTCGATTCTAAACATAATATTAAGACGTTCTGAAGAGAAGGTGCGCTCGAATTTTAATTTTTACGAAAATACAATTCGCGAACATGTATTTATAATCAGAGGATTTTTCCATAGATTCCCAGCGGTTCCAGCACCCAGCATCATTGAAATGACTCGCGTTAGTACCCTTCTTCACTCCATCGATGATCGCTCGGCTTATATCGGTAGCGAACAGTACCTTCGAGGGAAAATCTGGGTCCGAGATAATGTCTTTGTTGGATCCTTAATTACGGTAAAATATAGCGTGACAACTTTTCACTTACTTATGAAAATTTTACAACTGTCGATGAAAATTTGTATTCTCAGGCCCCCTTTTAGAGGTCGTGCTGGAGTCAAAAACCACCCGATGTTCAATGTAAAGGAGATTACACAGATGCACTGATTCGTGAGAAGTTTACTATCAAGAATTATAGTGCGATGCCAATTACAGCCTTGGGTATGTACAACTAAAATTTACAAAATTGAAAACAAAATCTCTTTTCAGACACGAGAAGGAAAATGTCTTTGAAAATAGAAAAAAAAAAAAGAACTAAGTCGTTAGACCACAATTATCATAATTTTGAAATAAAATCTGAATCAACAACCACATTTCTGAGACCATTGCGTTCATGTAGGAAAAGTCGAACATGCATGACGTCACAGCGGAATCGAAGGCATAGTACCCCACAATCAAAACTACTTCGAGGTCACAGGATAATAGTAATAAACCATCTAGGAGGGACAATGATGCAGGAAGGGGCCACTCCGAACTTCCAAAAAGAATCCGGACAGCTTTGACGTTATCCGAGATTTTAAAATCATTAATTTTACCCGGTTGGTTTCTTCTTTACTACTTGGATTCATACAAAACCAAACTAAGAGATTATAATAATGATAAGGTCTACTTCTTTTAGAGATGAAAAAAAGTTCTGAAGGGTTCAGCAATTTTGAAAATTTCAATAGGAAAGTACATTATCACGCGCATCGCTTGAAAGCTAGAGGAAGAGTGATACAAATCCGTCAAAATCTATCGTAAATTTCACCCTGTTTACCACAACGTGAGTGAAACAATGGACATTTTTGGAAACAAATCAGCCCAATAATGTTAGCCCACAGTGCGTCTAATAAGTGGTTTTACCAGAATCATTTCAATAAACACTGAACACGTAATTACGAATATTCTTCTTAAAAGAAGAAATGCAGTATTATATTAATTCCTGATACTACAATTGTATAGCCCGGGGTTACGCGTTGAGTAAAGGCTTTGGTGAATCAAACGAACAATACTCGACGAAACAAAAGAACTACCGTGGGGGAGGGGGGCTGAAACACCAGAAACACTTCACAAACCAACTAATACAAAAAACTGCTTTCAAATTCAAACTGTACCAATTACATACCAAAAAGAGATTTCAATGACCAAATAACCCACACACTCTACCTCATCTCTCTACAATAATTCGTAACTCACCGAAGTTCATTCCTTAGCACTGAAGTCAGCGAGTGCCGACAGTAGGATAACAGGGAGGGGCAAAATCATGTGATCTTTTGATGAAAAATATCATGATCTGAGATCACCAAAAAATTATTAGATTTGTAACCCGAATCTAATTTCTAAAATAATCTCAAGATCAAAAATATCACAAAAAATTGCCAAAATCGTGATTTAAAAATCAAAAAAATCGGAATATCCTAATATCTTTCGTAACCTAAATTCTTTTTTTTTTTCGAAGTAATTTTTGATCCGAATTCGTACTTCTTTTCAAAATTTTCAGTAATCCGCAGATCTTATCTTCAGTGACTGAATTCACGATTTTGTCTATCCTCGACCGACTAAGAAATTTGTCAATCGATGACATTCAAATAGTGTACTGCTTAATTTTCTTGTTGCTCAGTTAGCAAAATGAGGATACTGTTATTGGAACCCGCATGGAAAAATCAGGGCCCTCTCCGCTACACTAAAAATATTCCAGTACGTCCCTGATTGGTATAATCGGTGCGACGGGGGTGTGACACCACCTATTTGCGAAATTGTATACCTATACGTCGGGAAATTTCAACATCCAGTCGGAAAATTTGAGTAGATGGAGATTTCTTCGCTTATTATAGAAAATACGAAATAGTATTTCAGTCAAAAGGACGGACAATTCTGGGGGCTAATTGAAAGAATTGATGGGAAGAGGTTTCGCGTATGCTGGTCGATAAAAATATGAGTTGCACCCCCTCCCCTTCAGAACATGTCCATGTCGTGGGCCCTGCTAATTGATGAGGCGTTCGACAATCGGTTAATAGAGTAAATGAGAAATGAGACATCAGTGGTCAGTATAAATACTCGTAATAGCAAACGGTACGTCTCATTAGGCATAATGAATCAATCTATCAATTTAATTGCACGCACACTTCAACGAATACGCTCGTTCGAGCGCAATTTAATAAAACGAATGACTGTACACGTACACACACATATGTACGTAATACACATTACACATACGTACGAGTACTCGTATTTATTCGTTGGAAATTAAATGTCAAACAAGATCGCGTAACATCAAGATGAATATTTTCTTGTTCGTTCAGCACAACGGGTTGATTGGCTACCGTCTCCTCTCGTATCGTAATCGGAGAAATGATGGCAAATTTATTTCCTCTATCGACAGAATATTATCGTTCGCAGCGTATTTCGAGGTTACCGAATGATAAGCAGATAAAAAATGAGCTCACGCGAAAATAAATAATCATCTAAGTGGACAGTATCTATAGGAGCAACTCGGAAAGTTCTTTTTATCCTGAGCCGAAAACTAAAAATTCGTTACGTACATAAGTACCACTTCGCGGCTCATCTAGACCGTGGGCTAAAGTGAGCTGGCTACACAGAGTTGAGTTAAGTGAGTTAAATGGGGGATGAAAAACCTATTTGACGAAGTGGCAAGAATGGTCCAGAACTCCTGGACACCTATTCTTCGAGTCACATTGCGTACATGCTGAATATGCTTTCCAAAAACTGAAATACTTCGGGATAATAATTCATATCAGTCTTTAATTTGTGTAGTTCTACAGTTTGATACATACAAACAAAAGAAGATAAACACTTCGTACACCGAACTACTCAGACCCTTTGAGTATAGGCCTCTCCAGCTTTTTCGGTCTACGGCTACTCTTCCTCCCATTATTCCCGTAATTTTTGTTATATCATCTCGCCATAATGTTCCTAAGTTTTCTCTCCTTTTCTTGTCGTAAAATTCCCACTCACTGATGATTTTGTTCTATCGTGTACCTTCTTGATGTGCGATATGTCCCGCGTAACCCCATTTCAATTTCTTGATCTCCGACTTACCTCTTTCATAACCGTTTCCTGTCTTATTTTTTTGGTTTTCATTTTGTCTTTTATTCTTCCCCCTAGTATTTTGTCCCATCCTTCTCACTCAGGAACGTAGCAAAGAGTTTTTCCTTGGGGGGGGGGGGGCGGAATTGTTACATTCCCAACTGACTTAACTCAAAATTCCCCAGTATAAAATATTTTGTTATTACCTGAAAAGGAAAAAAAAAAATCTGACTGGTTGAATTTTTCCAACTTCGGTGGAGGCTTGGGGGAGCTGCCCTCCCATGCCCCTTTAGTTTCGTTTCTACTCTCACTGTGGTAGTTGAATTTGCTTCTTCGTTAGGACCCAAGTTTGGGCTCCACTTCCGTATTGGATAATAGTTTGTTTTTACTTGTATTCATTTCTAAACCCACTTCTGCACTTATCTCTGTCAATTTTTCTCCCATTTCCTGTAACATCTTTATATCCTGCATCGTACTGTACGGTGAACTACGACAGCACACTCTGCCAGAGGAGGGACAATGGATACGATAAATCACCGTTGTATGTTTGTAGTAGGTAGTAGTTAGCGTGATTCATGCGGTGTTTGATGAACGTCAGGCATCAGTGATGGCCCCCATTCCCATAAAATAATTCGCAAAAACTTCGCGAACTTGGCCAATGAATGAGTGAGTGTATCTTCAAAATCATTAAATTATTGGAACCATTTCTTCTGCTCATAAAATTGTGTAAGATACAGCAAGCCTTGATGAGATCGTCTCCGAAGTCAGGCTCAACTAGTACCGAGGAATGAAATACTTTCTACTTATTGGCCAAAATGCCGAATGCATATTCTACTGAAAGACGACATCTAGACAATCCGTAAATGTATACTCTTCTACGTGGGTCTAAGTTTCATTGCGGGAAAGATCACTGAAGATTAGTGTACAGCCTAAATGCTTCATCAGCTACAACAGTAGACAGTTGTGGATCTGTAGTGGGTGCGTTTTCCAGTGACGTCACGAAGTGAGTTACTGCATGGTCACTGTTAGCAAGAATACCCGTATTGGTAAGAAATTTGTTAGAAACCAGACGTTTATTAGCAAATGCTCAGAACCTTCTGGAATAAAAATATGTACCTTTGGTTTCTAACAAATTTCTTATTCTCAGGTAGTAACATATTGATCTTTTCTCCGTGTATTTTTCTTACGAGAGTCGATACGTTCGTTGGAACCAAAATGGGTATTTTTACTAACAGTAACTCACTCTGTGACGTCACTAGTGTTGTTGCGCCTATCGGAATGAGGCCACCTCCCTTTAAAATCACCTTGAGCACTTACTGCATTTGGCATAAAGGTATTCATCTTCGTTATATGTAAGGACGTACCAATTCCAAAAGTTCATCAAACGAGCCAAAGTAAAAATGTATCCCATAAAAATGCACCCGTCTTCCTGTTAAAACGCAACCTATTACAGTTACCGTGAAAACGCCGACTGTGCGCTGGCCTGCTGGCCCTAATAACTTCTCACACCATGAACAGGATGCTCATTCTTCTCATTTATTCGAAATCTTGGTTCATTGCGAGGGTAGCTGCATGCGTGTAAATTCACCTCTTACTCCAAAGATCTAAGACAAGTTGAAAAAATTATGAGGTATCTATTTGCTCGAACTCGTTGTAGTCGGTACGGGGCAAATTAAGGACATTATTTTCTAAATGAGTTTACAAAACTGAACCTCATCATCAATTCGTCGGCTACTCCTATCCACCGAGTAGGAACGAAACTGGCGACTGATCAATTTCGCGAGGGTAATCTTTTTCAACCATTAGTCGAGTATATTCCCATAATAATATGTCAAAAAGTTGATACATATATCAAAATAATCTGTACCATCAGTAGCAATCTGGTTCTATAATTTCGTACGGGTATAATCGATGCGCCATTTTTATTGCAGAATCTGAGTCCAAAAATCCGTCAAATCTTGAAAACTTCTAACTTCATAGAATTTTAATCAAAATTCCGGATACTACATGAAAATGGATATCGAGGATTTCATAAAAACAATACACGCATCAACCGATAGAAGCAATATTTTTAATTTTTTTTAATTTTGCAATGCGCATAGATTGGCGTTTTATAGAAAAATTTCAGTTGGAATTATCCGAATGGATGAATAATAATTTCCATATGATGCTAATGCACATCTGGAACACAGAGACCAAAACTTCAATCAAAATGACAGATTTTTGAACTGACATTCTGCAATCAAAATGGCGGATCACAGAACTCCAGTAGCGGGTATAGCTAGCAACTTCTACGTCATATATGACCAAACAGAAAAAAATTTGAACGTCTTTGAAACAAACACCGACAGTAGAAACGCTAAACCCGATTAACAGTAGGTTCCTTAAAACTAAACACCTATTCGGTAAATACGATTTAAATAGCGTCAACCATCGACTAGCTGAACCATCAGCCTTAAATTTTGAGATACAGCTGTTACCGCGCTTTCATTTTCACGCAATGCAAGCGTCATCGCATCGCATTCCGGATTTGACATCTGAATTTCGAAGAACCGAAAATTTACACTTTCCCGCGGATCTTCGTTGTTTCGAGTCCATCTTTTTCTTACGAGCGCCCTAATGAAGGGTCCCGATAGTTTGTATCGACATTCGATAACATTATCTAAGGGGGGTCCCAATGAGATTTCCTGTACGTTCCTATCGATATTATTCAAAACTGAAGGAAAAACAAAACTGACAAGCTTCTGGTTCTTACCGACAAGGGCAGAAACAGTATATGAAAAGTCTCTTCGAGTTACAGTTAGTTAGCTGTAATTCCTTCAGGTTCCATACGCCTAGTTGAACCCCTTTAACCATTAAAATCCTTTGTTGAAAGAAGTTAGATATTTTCACGAGCCCCTCGCACCACACACTAGCAACGGTACCATGAGATCGCATTATATACACGTGTATCAATAATTTCAGTAACTCGCTAACTTCGATTCACTTCCTCTACGCCCACAACCGGAATATTATCACTACAATTCGATGAGCAAGAGGAACACTGACGAATACGGAAATTGTTATCAATGGCATGACAACCGACAGCAACAACATTTCTAAGTAACTCGTAACTCATATGAAATAATCGCTCAATTGAGATACATAAGTGTAACTATCGAAAGAAGTAATCCATCCAACCACTTGCTCATTTCCTGCCTGCCCGGATTCCGGCTGAAAATACTACTACTTCGGGTAATTCGATCACCTCGTCGTTCTATGTCAGGCGCAGGACAAATATATAGGACAATTCGGCTTTCGTAAAAACACGGGTTTGATTACTATTTCTATGTACAATCGGTTTTCATAACGACGTCGATATAATCATAATTCTCGATTAGGAAATCATCACAATAGCAAATGACATACCCTAGTGAGACTATAATCACTAGACAAAGGAATTTCAGAATGTGCAAAAAATTCTCACCGGTACGTGGTGTAAAACTGAAGAGCTGAATTCAGGTGTCATTCCATGCAATTCTTCGTTTTATCGCGTTCAACTGGCGCACAAAATTATTGAAAAATTTGCGAGACAGTATGGAAGTAACTAACTCGACATTGCGAACTCATTCGGAAATCACTTTGCCGCCACTAACCGCTATTCACAAGCGCGAGCACACAACACAATACTCAGCTGACTGACGGGAGGTACACGTGAGTACTGACTAACTGAGTAGTGAGGACTCTGAATTCAACAGATTTAGCGATGTAGTGAAACTTGGACGGTTGGACTACATGAGAACATGACTACGACTACACAACTGCACAGACTGTGAAGCTACCAGCGTACCAGTTACCATAACTGGACGGTGTTAAGCATAACAGAACTAACCGACATTCGCACGCTATTCAGCGTAAGGGAACCAACCAACATTTGTAATTTCTAATTTGTATCAGAGATTTGTATTTGTATTTTGTAAACAAAAAACGAATAGTTGATATTAGTATCGTTGGAAAGAGCGTAAAAAGTAGAATTTTTCAAAATTGGGCCCCCGATTTAACATTGTGTACTCACGTTGAAAAAAGCTTATCAATAAACGCTATGTCATATAGTTTCTACTTTCTACATGGCTTTTGAATTTTGAAATTCGAATTGCCTGTTCTCAGAAAACAGATTTTGCTGATTGGTTTCCTTAGCTTACACTTGCTTGTTGCTTACACTGAGGGAACCAACCAACATTCGTACACAAAATGAGTTATTAATTAGTAGGGATTCCAAAAATACGCTTCTGCTTTTTCTTTTTTTTTTGTTTTGTTGAAGTAGATAGGGAATATCCATGTTATTTATGTGATTCATAGAATTTCAAGAAGAATGAGCCGCACTTGACTCAGCATATTTTGGGTGTAAAAGCATATTTTAGCATATTTTCTGATTTTTTTAGAGCATATTCAAGAATATTTAGTCAATTTTCACCATTTTTGCGGAATATTTTCAATTTTTTCCAATATTGCACTATTTTTGTCATCTAAGAAAATGAAACTGCCACAACTGCAACTTTTTCGTAAACCAAAAAATTTTTTTCGTAAAGTTTTCCGTCTATGTAGAACACTGTTAAATGTACTCAGTGTTCGCCTATGAAAAAGGACTTTTTGCACGACAACTTTAGGACCGTTTTCTTTTGTATATCTGTCATCTCCTAATTTCCCTTTCAAAATTATACCAATATTGCAATATTTACCCATTATTATCACTTTAATCGGGAATATTTTGGCATATTTCAGGATTTTTAGGGAATATTCTAGTCTATCTGACGAGAATAAAAGCATATATTATAAGCGCATATTTGACCCCTTTTCGGAGCATTTTTTTGGAATCCCTATTAATTAGTATCGTTGGAAAGAGCGTAAAAAGTAAAATTTTTCAAAATTGGGCCCCCGATTCAAAAATGTGTACTCACGTTGAAAAAAGCTTATCAGTAAACACTATCTCATATAGTTTCTACATGGCTCTTGAACTTCAAATCACGTGTCCTAAAAAGGCGGAGTTTGCAATTTTGCTAAGGTCCAATTAAGAAACATAACTGGCTACCCGCAATACACATTGATAGCATAGGTGACCTGCCAGGAAGAAAGGGAACGGTGTGCAAAAAAATAATTTTGTGATAACAACTGTTTTTAACTAATTTTTGGTCGCTCTTTCATGTGGTGTTGTCGAAAAAATTCTAAAAAATTTTCCCAAACTGCTGTAAGTCTTCAAACTTGAGTGTCTCACAACGTGAAAATGTTATCAATTTTGTTTATCCGCTCTCCTGTAAAATTTACAGTTTTGCGTACAGGTCCATTTCTTTCTAGCAGGTCACATAGGCATTGTGAAGTTGGAGGGGAAGCAGCGTCCGTGGAACCATCTGTAGGAGCGCTTGGTTTGCTCAACTATTCGAGTCGACTGGAATGTCTTGTCCATTTAGTCGGTCATTCTCGGTGTCGGTTGGCATTCTTGGTGTCGTGTCGGTCGGTCGGTCGGCTGAAACCTGACACACAAAATTCGATTCCACTTCCAATTTTGCTGCCCGGAATCGATTCTTTCTTGATTTCTTTCCAACTCCACTGTTGAAAGATGCACAAAATGAAAACATAGAAGCAGAGAAGCAGTGCATGAATTTATTTAATTTTGAAAATGCATGACCGGGAATAAGGAATTGGACCCTTTAAATTTCAATAAACATCAACTCGCAACAAGAAGCTTATATTTCACATTAGTGACTGAAGCTGAAATGCTTCGAGCTGCAACAAGATGAAAAAATAAATCGAAAAAGGAATCAGGATTGTACCAACGATTCCAGAATCTTTAGAATCCGCGATACCACGATTCCCATTCCTATGACAAAAGAATCGCTGACTACATTTCCAGACTCAAGTCCGTCAATTCCAGAAAGGAATCGAGTTTGGCCCATCCCTACTTCAAACACATCAATATCAGATGCACTTGACAACACAACAAATGCACTAGCGCTTTAGTAGAGAATATAAAGTAGGTGGAAATTGACTACACGTATTGACTTCACGAGAAAATATTAAAATAAAAGAAAATGACCAAAGAAAGGAAGTAATAAAACAAGATGATAACCGTAGTCGCTCATTCTCTCAACCATTCATGTATCTATGAGATCACTAATCCATTTCGTCATTCAGTCCATGTAATATTAAAAAAAAGAGAAAAACCAAAACAACCTCTTCTCCGGGGCCGCCCGTTTCACAATAGTAATATGAAAAAAAAAAAAGTATTATATTAATACTATAAGGTAATATGCATTGTGTAAAAGCTCCACTTAGGACCGCGGAACCCATACGGAGTGAATCACATGTCATAGAAAGAATATTAAATTGTAAAATAAATTAAATGGGAACTGAATTGAATTATTATTATTCATAATCGATGAATGATAACAGTACTTATTAAGTAACCGTTACTTGACGATGATTTCGTGGTTTTTGCCATTAATTTTACCGTTTTAATCGGACCCATAGCTAGTGGGGAAGAAAAAGGATGCACACTATATTTTAGGAGGGTAAAATTTCAACAAGGGAGAGACTACCAATAGATTTTCTCGTTCATTAGGAAGCAATACCCCCGCCCCCCCCCTCATTGACTACGAACGTACAGATTTAGGATTTACAACTATTGTAGGTGATTATTGTTATAGCCAGAGGTAGGAAAAATGAAAAAGCAAAGAACTGAAAATCATGATTTTATTAAAATCATTCTAGAATCTTTCAAAAAACACGATGAGAAAATGAAAAATTCATTCTTTCAAAAATAATTGAAAATAATTTTTAACATGATCTTGATGATTTTAAAATAGAAAAAAATCCAGTATAGGTGTGGATATCGAATTAATATTCAAATCGTAAAGTCCTATTTCGGCCATTTTCAACAAAAAAAAATCTGTTAGTATTGACATTGATTATTTATGTTCACATTATAGACCAGAGAATACAGAAATCATAATGAATGAAAAAGGAAACTGTTGACAGTTCTTGCCTTGCCATCATATAGGCCTTCATTTTTCACTTGTCACCATAACTGTTTATCATGAAATGAATTACTGAATTCACTGATGATTCAGGGACAACATTTTGCTGCCTACTCTTTCCCCCTGAAAAAGTTTTTCTGCTACGCCTTTGAAAATAACCAATAAATAACCAGCATATTATATATTCTCTCCGTGAAAAAATCAATAAAATTAATTATTTTAAATAATTTAATTATTTATTTTTTTGAATTTGGCGATTTAAATAACTTTTTCCGGATTTTTTTTTTTGGAACTCCTTGCTCAGAGGGTGACACGGCGGTACAATAAAGCAGGTAATTATTATAATTATTTTACTCGTAAATAATTTGCAGGTTATTCTTCCAATCATCATTTATAAATATGTAAGTATGAACATTGTTTTTCATTACTGTTTGTAAATTATTTTTCGAATCCACCGATGTGAAAGTTTTTACAATTTTAGTTGTATTGTAACTAAGCCCATCTTCAGTGCTAACGAAGACTGACAGTTGATACTACTACACTCCCTGAAACTAGGTTCGACACGCAAATTCCGTCAATCTCTTAATATGATATTGTGGTCGAATCAGACTCGTAGTGTAAACACTTTCCAAGGATAGAAATTTTTTTTTTTTTTTTTGGGGGGGGGAGTAGCAAATTTCAGTTTAAAAAGCAAGAAATAGTAAAAAGAAAAAACGAAGTCCAGTCCTATCTACCAAGGAGGAGGGGCAAACCGTTGGCTCGGAAGGGAAGGCAGTGCCATGATTACAGAACCTGGGTCGAATTCGTCATAGAAAGTCAAGTTGCAATGTCATCGTCATTGAATTTCGGATCAAATATTTCGAAGAGAAATTCCAAGTATTTTTCAAATATATGTAATTTGAATTACTCGTTAAACCATTATTTAATTTTTATGTTTCAAACAGCGTTTGAGAAAATTGAAAAATAAGCTTTCCCCAGAATTTTTATACCAAAACAATTTTCATGGATTTTTTAAAACCTATTCTAAAAGATCCAAGTAAAGAATAGAATTTAGAGTTAGATTAGTCAATACCACGTAAATATAAACAAATCACATTATTTTTTATCACGAATAATTACCAATTCGGATCTCCTAAGAATGAATTTAAACAATTCATCTGGATTACTATAACCGCAGACTATACTTATACTTACAATGAATTTCGTATCTGCATACCATAAAAAAACTTGTCTTACTAACGTATTTACAGTAATTCAAATTCTACGCGTTCGATATGTAGGTATATAATATGAAATGTTTTCATCCAGCTGGAAGGAAAAACGGAACTGTTTAACTAATATTACGATGAAAAAATCAAATTTTCTAAAAAAGATCAGAAACACACGTGTGCTTTAATTTCAGTTATTAACAATAATAGCATCTCCATTCTATCACGCCGTAAAGTCAGTGGTGAAAACCTATTCACGCTACCCTTTAATCACAAAAATAAACTTGGATCTTCCAGGGCAGTTAAATGCACCTTATGCTTTCTATTATTCATTTCAAAATAATAAGTACCAAAAAGAAGTCGTCACACGATGTGAGCTTGTACAACGTACCCAAGTCTACAGTTATGCTTTACAGTAATAGGAGTTCAAGCTCATAAATCCCGAATAACCCAAGAAGTGGAGACCAAAGTAAATACGTAAATTATCTGGAGGATAAAAATTGCTAAGACACTGTAGGAGTAACAATTATGTAATTTTAAAATTTACTCGCAAATATTTGTACACTGATCACTGCAATACGACATTTCAATACAAATACTGCCATACATACCTATATTATCTACGTTAGAGGTAACAAAATAATAAGAGAATGATAATTTTGTACATTTTACTTCTCAGAGAAAAGGGGGAAAAATAAGAAAGAAATATATTATTCTCTGTTCTGATTAGAAAAAGAAGAAAAAAATAAAATTTTGTTGTAGAGATGACTCTGTGAAAGCAAACAGCTTAACTGAATTATAAAATGAAAATAATAGAGGATCCATATTTAGGGACGATAATAAGCTTGTGAAAGGAGGGCAAAAAATCTTGGTCAATCAATTTCAACTTGTCCGCGAGTAAGCTATGGAGAAGATCGGGGCAACTACCAGCAAATTAGAATCAATATAACAAAGATTAAAAATTATAACTGCAATTTTATTAAAATTATAAGCAAATAATTCGAAGTATATGGATCGTCTTGATTGCTGAATCCAGATTCAGATTAGAAATAACGTTAATATTTCGTAATTAATGCCGAAGTTATTTAATTTTCCGTACAACGCGATAATTAAGGGGTTAGAGGAGTAATCAGCAAGAGGGGGCAAGTATAAAGATATTCTCTCGATCTTTCTGTCAATATTGACGAAATCGTTTCCAATGTAAAAAGTTAAAAAAATCGAAAACCCAGATGGCAAAATTTAAAGGAGCTTTTACCTACTCGTAATCATACCTACTGAGTTTGAACATATAATCTGATAGGAAGAGAATCGCCAGTTGGTAAAAAGTTATCGCAAAAGAATTTTTTCAGTTAGTTGGTGAAATTGATACTCTATAGTTGAAAATTTTTTTTGTTCGTTCGCTTTTTCAAAAAAAGTCGTTACCGTACCACCCCCCCCCCCCCGTAATTTTAATATTATTTTTTTCTAAAAATGTTACAGTAAAAATTCAATAAATTCAATCGAATGTGGATTTAATAATTTAAATAATGAAAATATTTCAATTCCTATTAATTTTCTTAAAGTTTTACAATAAGTATTTACATATATCTTTTTGAATTTAGAATTTATTATTTTAATTCCTTTATTTTTAAATTAATATAGCAATCTTAAGGGATTCTCTAATTCCGAATGTAAATTTGAAATTTTCACATTTTACTTGAAAAATTTGATGTAATTTTTTCACCATGATAATGGTTTGTTGAAATGGAAAAATTTCCAACTCCATACATTGCAATTTTAAAAATACAAGTTCGTATCTAGATCAATTTATTGAGCTCATTCCCAATCCCGAAGCGCAATCAGTTACCCTCTAGTTACCCGCGGAGAACTTACCCATTTGTATCTCTCGATTACCCTCAGATTACCCAAAAACCCGTCAGTTACCCTTGGTTCCCCTTTAGTTACCCGGGTAACTGGCGGGATTCTGCGCATCGGAATCTGATCTCGTAATTTTGACGCAAAGGATTTTTTTTCTTCATCAAATGTCTTTTCAGTAATTTTCTCAAATTTATAAGTGAACTATGCGAAAGGAAAATTCGAAGCATATTTTGAAATCAGCGAACAAAGATTAATCCACAAAAAGTACACTGCCTTAAAAAAATAAAACATTCTGTATCATCTACAGCCTATGTGCTATAAATAACATCTATCATTTGAAAAATCTAAAAAAAACAATTCTAGTAATATTTTCAGAAAATAGAGGAAAATTTGAAAGGAGGATCATCTATCTCCCCAAGTTCAAAAATTTTGAAAATAGCGTCCCCCTAATACCTCGATATAGACTATAGCGGATGCACAACCATCCGTGTTTCTTATGCGACAACTGCCCCTTGTAATTCGTAGCGAGGCCACTTCTTATTTATTGCTGTAAGAATGTTTGTCTATTCCACATTATGCAGGTCAATTGTTGCTGTAATTTTCCGGATAGTTACATATTTTATCTGGTAGCGTCGGCAGTGAGTTAGTAAGTACATCTGTTGAACTGAGAATCGTTACTTCACTTTCGTAAGGTGAAGAATTTCTTGAACTGTCAAGATCGTACATAGGTAATTTAATACTAATTGTTACAAATTCTAGGTGAGAAAATACAACAACTGCTCGAGGCTGGAGTCTTTATTTATTGATTTATTTGTTCAAAAATCAGCAGCGCGGTCTCGTCATTTTTGAAAATTAACGTACTCGTAGTAGGTACTATTCATTGTTATACACGTACTATTCATATTATTGCGCCATACGGGAAAAAAGTATATATATTTGAAAGAACCCCGATCCGAAAGAAATAACAGAACAGTTTACATTACCATTAGAACAGATTTTTGATCGAATAATCAATTTGAATATTTAAAAACAAAATAAAAATAATAGTTTTGTATATTTTATGGCCAAGATAAAATGAATACCTGTATAACTCAAGTTTCCAAGATCTTCCGATCAAAGGAAGTTGTTTGAAGAATGCATCACTTGTGTGTCAACAAATGTACTGAGATCTGCTGCTTCTCATACTCGATGACGACAGTAAAATAATAATTTACCAACCCCTGCAGATAGCAACAAATTTACCAATAGGTAAAAATGGCGGATCTTAACCTAGGCGGTACCTCGCCACCGTAGACAACTATAACACATTACAGTACGCGTCGCCGCGTAGCTTCTTATTTCGGGCTGCTGGCCAGTGGATACAATGGAGAGTGGTGTGGATAGGTGTACATACGATACTCTCTTTACGAGAGGTTATAAAAATGAGAATCATTCGGAGTTTCGGAGGAAGACTCGTACATACTATAGTACCCATAAGAAACAGAGAGAAAAGACAGGTGTCTACTCCTCCCTCTTCGAAAACCAGAAACGGTTCATCATCATCATTGCCACTATCATCATCAACACCATCGTCATTATCATTATATCAATGCATCGTTTATATACATATATATAATGGAATGCCAGGTAACCTTGGCTATGGTCGACTACCCACCCGCCTTTCATGCATGAGTCTGTTCACCCTGTTTACCGCAGTTGACGCTGAAAAGACCGCGAACCGCTAAGAGTAACACATCTATCTATATATCAATAGTTAACAGTTCGCTGAATAGAATTTGATACTGCCGTACAGCTGCAGACCGTTTTTGTACAACAAATTACATTTTGAGGTAGGATGTTGATATTGAGAATTTACAAATTTGAAGATTTCGAATCAGGATTCATAGAATTAAAAATCATAAAAAATACAGAAGAGAATTGCAGCTTAACACAAGTATCGTAGAAGGCACGCGCCTTCGACTTGAATGAAGCTTCATGTAAATTCACATCCAGCAACCCCTAAGCCTTCCCCCCCCCCTTGTATCCCAAGATTAAGAAATGAAAAATAAATACCACGCCTTCGTTTAAAAAAAAAAATTAACGGTTCACAAATATTTTTTGAGCTTAAGGGTAGTGAATGTTACTGGAATGCTTCGGTACTCATAGTATGTAAATCGTCGGACATGATATACAGTACACATAAAGGTTAAAAATCAATGCCACCTCTCAAATTCTTCCACTTTAGTATAGAAAATGACGACCTTACCGATCTGCTATATGGTTTTAATTTGCGTTTCTACTGTACGGAAACATCAACCCGAGAATGTTCTAGACAAGAAAGTCTAGTTCTACTCGTATTTATGTATTTAGATAAAATGTATACTCCACTCAGAAAATGGGTGACATCGCATCCGCCAGTCTCAGTTGCATGCCTTCGAATGTCGGATACTCAGCATTGCCCTGCAAAGCATCTCACATTTCTAACATTCTCGTGCAGAGAAATAACTTTTCTCAAGATGAAGTAAATACAGCGAATGCGCATCGTAGAATCTCTGGCAATTCCAAATTCCGACTCTCACCAATCCTCACACGACATGGAGAAGAGGACCAAGACGACCTTTATTCAATTTCTCGTAGGTCGTAGATAATAGTCTTTCATAATAGGTAAAGATTCAGTTAACAGAACATGTTAAATCAAGTTAATGCCAACAAAAAATGGTTCAGTCTGAGCTTTCCAGCCTCTCGTACATATAAACTGCATCTGAAAAATTCAGCATCATTCGTGTGTGATATTATCTCATACCATTCGGGCCAATGCTTGCTTCGCGGACAGCTATTATTAACCAAGGCTATTGGCTATCTCCAATGGGTAACTACACTTATTTACCTACCTGATTCTCTCTCATTCTTTCTCCCCCCCCCCCGCTCTCTCACGATCCCTCGCACACCTGTGTTGTGATGTGTTTCATGCCGTAATGATTTCAATCTCCTCCCGTCTGAGGGACGCCAGGTAAAGAGCATCGGTCTTTTTAAACTGGTTTTTTCTCTTTTTCTTTTTCTTCTTTTTGTTATAGATAAATTGTGTATTATACAGATACAGTCGTCTGCTCGACTTGGCCCCAGCTAACCTGAGATCAACAATTATTTCTGTATTCTTGAACCAGTTCTTAGTCTGCAACAACTAACATTATCTACGGTTTCCCATTCCAGCTCACGAAACTCATTTCTTACTAGTACAGGAAAGCGAAACGTCTAATTCGCAAGTAGAAGAAATGAATAGAAATTCGAGCAGTTTCTGTTTTATGAAGGTTAGGTTATACTATAACCGTGGTTTTTTCTTTCTTCTCATAAAATAGTATAAGTAATAGGTTCCCACTCGAATAATTCTCGTATGCTTATAAAACAAAATAAGACTTACAGTAACAGAGAGAATAGAAAGTAATAGTCAGCAAACATAGCAAAGCGTATATATAATATTATAGGTACTCGAATAAATGAAATATTTTTTTGATGAAATTTTGATGAAATTTAATCGACATGATTTTTCATAATATTGAATATCGCGAAACACACGACCTGGTAGTAGGTACTAGATACCTACTTTTTACACCTTCGGTTCGTCAAATTCGAACACCTACACCTTGAACTTTTATTTTCTTTCCACCAGGAAATCGGCAAGGAAAAGGGCAGTAGAATGATTTGTCAACTTGCTTCTTGAGAGGAAGAGAAAACTCACTAGTTTACAAACATATGGCTTATTCACGACCAGGGTTGCCAACTCAATGAAAAAAATTACCGACCCACCGAATTTTCAAAATTCCCCCCCCCCTTACTTCTATCATAAGTTATGTATTGTTAGGATCGGTATTTATTTTTACTTTTTACCGACCCAGCCACGAAAATACCGACCGGTTGGCGACCCTGTTCACGAAACTGGGCTGGTTATAAAGACTAAAGGTTGAAAAAGTAAGTACTTAGGCAGTTTTCGGTATGAATTTCGCGACGAGTTTTCATTACCCAAGTAATCATTAGGTATTTTTAGTGGCTCGGGATAACGGCAACTGCAGTATAGGTAGATAGTGAAAATGCAACAAGTAGCTTGTCATCAATATTGAAAGAATTCTTATAGGATGAAACTCACAGATTCACAATTTTGTATTAGTTTTACGATTCAAATTTTAAAACTCGTGTAATAGCTGCTTCAGTATTGAAGATAGGCATTAAGTATAGT
Organism: Acanthococcus lagerstroemiae; assembly: GCA_031841125.1. NCBI lineage: Eukaryota > Metazoa > Arthropoda > Insecta > Hemiptera > Eriococcidae > Acanthococcus > Acanthococcus lagerstroemiae. The sequence goes on from CM063114.1 coordinate 796,110, forward strand.
TGCGTACGTTTTTATTCTATTTCAGTCTCCAGTTATCCTTTAGAAATATTTTGTAAAATAGAACTTGTAAGAAAAATTCGCTATTTTTTAACCTTTGGAGCCGCGCAGCAATCCCCTAAGTCAGTGGTTCCCAACAGGTGGTCCGCGAGCTGATCCGAAAATGTCTCGTTCGTCAGGAATTTGACAGTTTTAGCAAATTTGAAGTATATTTAAAAGCATTATATACACAAGGGGTCCTTGAAATTATAGCGATTTTTTCAGGGGTCCTTGAAAATTTTTTGTTGGGAACCCCTGCCCTAAGTTATAAAAACAAGTCCTACACGAGCACGAATTTTTTCCTTTCCGACATGCGCAACAGTCTTTTTCCGGCTTGATCATCAAAACTTGCACATTCTGTAGGTATGCAGTCCACGGCGCATATTATGTGGGTGTATGAAAAATTTCGATACAAAGTGTTAAATTTCGCCGTAGTTTACTGACAGACATTCCACAAAATCTATAAATAATGAATTTGGAATGATCCGAACTTGGAAGACCCAGCGGTCTGCCGAATAGAGGGCGGTGAAGATACCCTCAGATCGTGCGCTAATTCGACCACGAAGGTGTTACGAAATCCTCGAGAAATATTATTAAAAAATCGGTAGAGTTGTACCTAAGGAGTTTTAGACGTCTCCGAAATGAGACTGTCGGAGAGACGATTTTTTGATTTCTCAAATATCCGCGAGTTCCTTACTTTATTCCGTTTTCAGCTGCGAACAAAAGTATACAATCAATTCCGAAACCGGGATCATAATTTAGCGCCCTTATGCGGGAAGTAGCGACGGGAATGAAAATCATTTTCATGCGGGCTGCGAGGAGTGTGTCGTTAATTCGTGAGAAATTCGGTTCCATGAAACGAAAACTCGTCGAATTTGGCGATAGAAGCAATCACTGCCGACGTCATCGCAGGAAACTGTGTGGAAAACGAAAAAGCCTTTGGGTTTCAAATAATGAGACACAAATTAATTGTTGATAACGATGGTCCTCTTCCGGACGCCATATAGCTATAAACTGAAGCGAATTAATACTACTTTTTTAATGCTTGTAACTTGTAACAAGAAGGTGCAATGAGTTCAGCCATAGTTCGCAACAATATCACCTATGAATAGAAAATACATCCCGAGAGTGAGGGAAGAGCAATATTTTGTACTAAAGGTTAGTTCACTCGAACGCTAGAAAATTAGAAATATGGAAAAAATAAGACACGAGGTCCCCATTCCAGTGATTTACAGACTCTTACACATACTTCGAGCTCTCGAAGACCTCTGTAACTTCAAGACACAACCAGATGGGTTAAATGAATCAATTGTTCAAATCGGTTCATTGCAAGATAAGATTTCTTTGTTCCGGTGACATTTTCGGAGAAGTAGATTGAATTTACGATATCTTTACGTTATGAGGATTCCAGGATATACAATTTCTATTTCACTCGTCTCATGATAACACCCGATAATGACGGACTTTTCTTAAAAGAAATAGCTTATATAGTATCGCAAGAGTGATTGCTTCTATTTCGAGAGATGAGCTAATGATATTGCATTCCTCGCTTCTACAAACGAATATATTTCTTCGGGGTGTGCGGGGGGGGGGGGCTAGCCAGTTAATACCTCTAATACGAATATTGGCTTTTACATAAACTTTCCCAATCGCAATAAGAAATAGTATTTCCTCGGCTCCGACAGCCTGATTATCCGCTTGTATAGGAATGGGAGGGAGAAGAGGATTATCTACGAGTATTAACTGATACTACAATTGTAATTTTCCAATTTCACCAAACATGTAAATGGTCCCTTACAAATTTTCGACATATTTCAACTCTAACACTGGATTGAACAAACACTCCTGTCCACTGAAAAAAGTTTTCGTGACAAATTATATTTTATTATGATTTGTCATCGTTACGAACGAACTACGATGCGTTAGAAAATTTAATTATTAATATCCGGCGACGAATTTTCTCTATAAATCCACGTTCTTTGATATAGTACCCTAATACGAATAGTATCTACAAACCGCGGTGCACACATTTTATAAACTCAAATTTTCACGTATTCTTCATTAGTTAGCATAGTTAACTCCATACGAGTATGTGGAGTAGCGAAGGAAAAATATTGAACCGTCAGCAATACTTCTTCGAATCGTAAATAAAATAGAAATTAAAATAACACAAAGAATTAAGCTATCGGTCAATTTTATCCCGTTAATTTCTGCACTAGCAGCTGGCACTGGCCTTCGAACTGAATTCTTCGCAAGTGTTACTGGTAATTTTTTATCGGATACATCGCACCAATTTTCCGCATGACAAGAGTACGTATATTAGTATTTGACAGTAAATGTGTACTTGTTCAACACGCGAAATCGCGCCAATATACCTTAAAGCTCGCCATCTCCAAATAATTGCCGTTTCCTCGCCATGAAGTGTGCCGTCCCTTTCCCTAGCGGAAAAGTTTTTTGGTGTCACTTATTTGGGTTCAGCAAGCAGGGGAAAGAAATCTTCCTCAATCTGAAGACTTTTTTCCGGCCAGTACCTCACTCCCCCCCCACCCTCACCCACCACCATTGTATCTACTAGTAAGGTGTTACGTCACTGGTATGGTTCACCCCGCGATTTTTTTCCTCATTACGTTCGTTATTGCGACACAAGTATAAAGATATTACGCGTTGTTTATTAAATATGATTTTTCTTTAGAGCTGATTATAAAATTGGTTATTGGTTTTGTCACCAGTACTTAAAATGGGGTCGGAGTAAACTTTTCTCGACGTTTCATAATTTAAAGTCGGCTTCTCGCAGGAAACTTAGCTTTTTTTCCAGGAGTCGGTTTCTGTTAACGTTTTTCAAGAAAAGATATTTTCCAAAATGTAAATTTTTTCTTCGTCTCTTAAAATAACGCAAATTAAATTTTGAAGTCGACTATTACACGTTAACGCACGCTGGAGTCCCATCCTGAAACGAAATAGTTATACCTTGGATGGGCTATTATCTATCGAGGGTTCACCACAAATCTATCGCACTTTTCATAGTTAGAATTTGAAGGGGAAGGGGGATTTTTTATCATTCAGTCAGCCTAGTGTGTTAAGGTGAGACGAAATAGTCAGATTCACTTTCATAATCTGTAATAGGTGTTTGTTATTAGGGTTATTACTATAGTAATTTAATATGTTCTACCAACTGGGATTTAAACTTGGAGTATCAAGTGTTGGCAGCCCTGCAATATGTGTGAGTGATCACGTATGATTTACCGTAAGCGCGTAGCAAACTTCAATTATCATTAAGTCGATTTTAGAAATTCATTTTCAAAGAAAATTTGTCCTAAATTTAACAGCATCATCGCCAAAAACTTGAATTATAATCAGTTCCACTGATAGAATAATTTTTACTCGTTTTTTAACTCTCCTGAAGATAGCAGTGATTCTATTTGAAAGTACACACGATTACTCATTCATTTTCACCCACTCAGATGATTTTGCAGCGCACTCTAGTGCAAGTTTAAAGAAGGAGAAGAAAATTAATACGCTAACATGAATGGTAATATACGTATTTTATTTTATTATTATTATTTTTTTTTTGCATTAATGAAGAAACTAGAGGTAAGTTTCAAGACCAGCAGTTATCTCGATAAATGAGAGATAATCAACAAATTAGAAGCAACTAATTTATCAAATATAATCGATTAATCACGTAGGTACAACCAATTAATCGCCCATGACCGATTAATCAGCGCTTCGCGCTGCGATAATGAGGGTTATTTTCTTTTCGGGTAAGACTACGAATGTGAACGGATATTAATTTAACTTTTAAAGTTTGAAAGTTCCAAATATCACTTGCTTCCTTCGTCACTATATCCGTTTTTTTCCTTCCAGATTGTACAAAAATTCGATAATGAATGAGGATCTGGTAATAACTAAGCCATTTTGCCTATAATTACCTAAATTAATTAATTGTAAGTATTCCAGTCTACCAGTATAGAGAGCATCGGGACTGCAGGTACCTTTTATACTGAATCTAAGGTATTACGCAAACTACGTAAATAAGGTAAGCATTTTCATTATCTTTCGAAGCGATCATAATGTGTCAGTTCACATTTGGTTCTGCTAATTCAGCTTTCGGTCGAAAGATAATATATAGTTTAACTGGTTTGGCGGTTTCTACCCTACATAATTGTATTTCCTGATCACCGAATCTTACAGCACACATTTTGGAATACACCTGGCTCTTTATTCATCCCTTTCATATCGTACGTACTCGTATAGGCGCATACAAATCACGCAGCGCTAACAGGAATTCACCTATCCCAAAAAAGGTTCCGAGGAGTCAATGAAACGGTTGCATTTCTGCTAAACCTTCCTTCTTCATTTTCTCTTCTCTGTTAACAGGGCTAACCCCTAACATTTGTTAAAATATTTTCATCATTATAAGTCGCGTTAGGGAGTTTCTTTTCTTTTTTTCTACTCCATCGACATACCAATATCTTCTACGATCATAATTTTTGAGAGAAAAATGCAAACCGTACTCGAGCTAATTCCTCTTGTTATACGTACTTCCCGTTCACATAGTGATGTACAGTTGTTAAAGACTGGTAATGCACACTTTTTTGATGGGATTCTTTTTCACGACGTTGTCTTGCCAAAACGTGGAAAATATACGCTTTTTGCGAGCCAAGCTAGCATATATTTTTCTATTTTCCAATGAATTTCGATACAAAGATCAAATTTGGACCCGTAATGATAAGAAGGGATCATCTCCCAGACCCATCTTTAAAACCGATTCTAATGTAATTTAAACCCTGAAGATGAGAGGGGGCAAGACCAGTTGCTTTAGGTTTGGTTAGACCCGATCACGCAACCCCCCCCCCCATAAAAATTGGAATCAGGAATGTGATGTGTGTTCACTGTTCGTCACCACATACACAGAATGATTCACGAACTGTGCTAATGTTACTGTTTGAACGTTTCGTTCGATAGACACGAGACCTATCAGGATGTCGAAGAGGTAATGTCCACGTGCACACATTCAGTTTTTGGAGGAGTCAAAACTATCCATTAATTTTGAAATTTTAAATAAAAAGTTACGTTACGCGTCAGTTGAAATCTGTGGTCAAAACCGACGATAGTCTGATCTTTGTTTGAAAGCATACGGTGAGCAATTGAAAAAATGTTTTAAGAATAGGGCAAACAATTTTCCCGCTCAAGCACATCACTGATAATCCAGATGTCATTTTTAGCCTCATTGGCAAAATCGTAGCGAAGTGAATTTCATTGAAAAGAAGAAGTGCAAAGGAATTTTCCAACTGAAAGTTTCCTTATTTGGCTAGCGGAGCGAGTGAAAAATGTTTGCATTATTTTGGTACTTTAAATACGAAAGCCTTGTACGCACTTTCCTTTTCAATTTTTCAAAAATGAAATTGTACTACGACAGAGCGATACCATCATTGCAACCTTATGGTCGTGAACGTACAGGTCCATATCCTCTCGAAATCCGAAGCTCGTAATTCGTATACGTATACATACGGTAATCGAGGCCTTAATATTCTCCCTTCCAGACTGATTCGAATTTCGAATTAAAAGGAGAGAAGTGAGAATGACCCGGCTACCAGCACTCAACCCAACCAACAGGCGTGGCACGCAACAGCCATCAGTAGAATTTACTCGAGTTTTTCCAGGCGCAAATACTTTTGAAAAAGCGGGACCCGGGACCCCCATACACGTGACTGTTATATTAAAGTGGATACCGGCGATAAAAGCTCTCTCCTACCTAAACAGATTTATTTAAGGAATAGCGCGAACTTAATTTTCACGACACCCGCATCCATACATTGGACACCCATTATTCATTATGCGGTGTCGCGCTTATGGCCGTCTTTTTACTTCATTAATGTAAAACATACGTTATTAAATATTCCAGAAGGTTACTGACACATTTAGTCAGCCAACCGAAAAGTCCAAACGTACGCGTTATACATGGTGGTCCTCGTTAATTAGGTATACGTTGTATTGTCCGATAGATTAGGTCATTGTCAATTAAAGGCGTACGATTTTTTCCTTTTTCTCCCCTTCTGTTCTTCTTTAAGGGAAAGTAATTTTTTATATACCTAGTTACACGAATTATAATATCGCTTCTATCTTAATAATTGCAGCATAATACACGCAACTTAGCCCGAAATACACCTCAAGTATCCCTTTGACTGTATAGACTACATGAATCGAAAACAAAGAAAATTCTCGCCTCGATACCGGTATATTCTGAGAATAACACTGGTGCTCATGGCTCATAATAAATACTGGTAAGAGGTCACCATTCGAGCTCCAACCAAACCATATTTTTGGTTTTCAAGTAACAGCCTATATACTGTGCAGTCAAAGAAGTATCCTACGTCGAAACGGAAGAGTACAGGAGTACCCTCCCACCAAAGGCGTGGAGAAGAACGAAGTGTTATCTGAACCCCAGCAACAGGAATAAAAAATGAAAAGAATTTGAAAAATATTCCGCGAATCGATAAAAAGACGCCTTGACAGATTTCTGAGATTCATGATTTATGAAAACTTTTTTTTTACTTCCCAGCTCAAATTTTTAATTTTTAGACTCTTCTAAATTAAAAAAAAAACAAAAAAACAAAAAAAAACTTTCCGATACCATCGAACCTATCTGCACTACCATTTCAGAATCATCAATTAATTATTTGCTTAATCGGCCAAAATCTGATAACATTTGTGAAAATTTACAATGGGCGGTACCTATCTTTCGAAACGTTAATAAATGAAAGAATTATCTACAAGATGAATACATAGCTAGGAAGTGACAGAAGATCATTTCTACGTATTACATGTACATACCCTTCAACCAAGTACTACCAGTACTTCCTTTTCGAGTTAAAGAAGAATACTGATTTCAAGGTTTAGCTCACTGTACGAGTATGTTCTGGAAATTCGGAAAAGTGTCCCTTTTCGGCATTTTAGCAGATCTCACTGCTCGTACCCCCCCCCCCATTTTATTTTGTTGCTTTTTAAATGCAATTTAGATGTCGTCTATTTCACCAGATTAAATGCGCAATGTAGTTCGAAAATGTCAAATGCCAATTCTCAGTAATTTTCATCGCATATGTACAAATGAAGCAAGGTTGCAATCTGCCACCGATATGATAGGTAAACCATCACTTTTCCATCAGTTTTTCAGAAGGTTAACGTCGAAATGGATGAAAGTTCATTGTAGTCATTTTATTTGAGGCTGGACAGAGAATAGCAACTTTATTATTATGTGGAAAGCGAAAATGCAGACAGCAGAGCAGTTCAGAGGTTTCAGATCTAAATTACATCTTCCGTAACAACTACACAAATTAATAATGATCTTCGGATTCAGATGCGAGTTACCAATGTTCATATACCTACTCGTATATAAATATACCTATAGGTACGTATTATGACCGCGTACGCCTACACGGCTCGAGTTGATAAATTTATGCTTAAACGAAGACCACTTTCAAAGAGTTTTACTTATATACAGGTATGCGTGTATTCGTAAGAATCAAAGGTGTATTTTTCGTCTCAGAGAAACCAGTTTTCCATCCATTAACTCTATAATAATATAAGAGTTCGACGTTAACATCGGAATAAAAAAACTAAAACCAGTTCTTAGACGACGCATACCTGAGCCGATTCTTCGGAACTGGTTTTTCAGCGGGTCGCCCATCTCTAGGATATAATAATCTTTATCATTTACCTCCTGAGAAAAAAACAAAGAAAATAAAAACGAAAAATTTATCCGCAATTTAAAAGATAAAAATAAAGTTACTGAAGAGGGGTGGGGGGAAGGAAGAAAGAGAGGAAGACAGAAAAACGGGAGAAAAAGTATAAAAAGTGAAAGAACGGACCGAGTTCAATATACATCATCTCTTCTTGCCGAAAAACTGGCCTAGTTAGCCACACTTAGCCGACGTGTGAGGCGCGAAGATGAAAATGACGTCACTGCAGTGCAAATCATATAGGCCGCTTATGGGAATGCAGTTTTTTCAATTTTCACTCGTACCTGATACCCTCGAACATATTTTTACATTATTTTTACGGCTCAAAATATTCAATTGACTACCATTAAAAAAAAAAAAAAAAAAACAGCCCTCTACAACAAAAATTCAATTTTTCCATTATTTTCTTATGAAGTGAACTCCGGCACGAGTGAGACGGGAAGAATCTCGGTCTGGCCAACCTCATTTAGTATGTATAATAATCTTGGGTCAACATGTAGCGAGTTGCTACGTGGGTAGAGTCCTATAAACAAAAGTACTCGCATACGCCATTCTGGAGTCCATCATGCCCGTGGATGCCGAATCCGACTATGCGGAGCGTACCGCGTAATCAATTCAGCATCGACGGGTACGATGGACTCCAGAATGGCGTATACGTACGTGGGGCTCAAGCGCGGGACTTCTGGATTCCGAGACTAGAACGCTATCCACCGGTCAACCAGACCTCTTTTGAGGTACGCTGTAATGTAATAACGCTGAGGCCGTGGAAGACTTTATTCGTGTTTTCGTCAAAAAACAATAACCTGGATAGGCAATTGCTTGCACATGTGAATTAGTTTTCGTTCAGCCTTTCGACCATTTCGGGACGGTAATTTGCATTGGGAAAGATAGAAAATGAATGCATTCTACACAGACTAGTATCCGTATTAGTGACTCTGGTACCAAGTGTATAGAGAAATAAAGTTCATAATGATCCTCACACATGCCATTACTGACACCCGGATCATAAAAAGCGCAATGTTACACAAATGTACCGGTTTATTTACCGAAAATATATTATCTACTTATCTATCTATTCTGCCCCCCCCCCATTGTAGAATGCTGAACTCGAGTCACTGTTTTCCCCGCCACAGTGCGCATGCATCTAAAGCTATTAAAGTCCTTTACATAAGATGAGAATCCACAGACTTGAAAAATTTTCAAAATCAAATTGCATTTACATCACATATTTCCATCATTATTAAATTTAGTAGTAATATTCTTTATTTTATTCTTATTTATTTATCTTTTAGTAATAACATATTTGATTTTAGAGAATAGATAAAAAATTACTACGATCTTCACATACACCATTATTGGCATCGGGGGGGGGGGGCGATTATTACACAAAACTTAATCGATGAAATATATTATTAATCTATCTACCTGTCTGACTGTTCACTTCGGATCTTGGGGATGTTATTTTCGGTGATAAGGCGCCAGATTCTTTATACTTATAATAATAATAGTTCTCACCAACTTCTACGCCGACATTCTGCCCTGAACCACCGTCTTTGACTCGCAGGGACACAGAAATAATCTACCAAATAAAGGGAAAATATACAAAGAGCTCGAGAAAAAAACTGCCAGAGAAGGCAAGTGACACGACACAAGACAGGCTCACAGAGATAGTGGGGCCTACGCAAGGAAGGGGGGGGGTGAAAGTATATGTAAGAGTCGGGAAGTTCCGTGCTCAGCCGGGAAAACTGGTAGGCAAAGATCTTTTTCATTTTTTTTTTCAATTTTCACAGGAAAGAATTTAGTTGGTAATTACTAAAATTTCAAGAAATTCTGAGGCTGAATCAGAATACTTGGGATTTCAGTCGGGATTCTTGGCGTTTACACTCCTTACAAGAACGTGTTCTTCGCGCTAATCATGGTACATATTATTAAACAGCTATCGAAATTTGACCAGCTGTCCTCGAAATTCCTAATGCATCAGTTTACCTCATTATAAACTAACACAAGTTCATATATTCTTAACGAGAATAAGTTGCTCTTCATCCTTAAGTGGAGTACAGCATTTGAAACTATTCTGAAGTTAGTTGTTTAATGGATAATTCAGCGTAGAAATTGTCGAGTCGGCTTCCGGCTTCGCTATCTAAGTAAAAGTTCTAAGGCTCCTGGGCTCCTACGGTTATATACATACATTTTTGGTCTGTTTACCAAATTAGTCCATCTACGTATACCTGTCTCAACGTCCATCTATTCATCAGCTTGCCTCTGCCTACTTGGTAGCGGGGGATAGCTGACTGACTATCCGGGTGGATCTTGAGGTATCAGCTCTACTCCTGTAAGTATTGCAAGTAGATGAATCACCCAGTGTTTTCTTTTTCGTGACGGAGGGCAAACGAAGGCGGAGTCCAGGTTATAAAAATAGGTATTATAGAAAAATAGAGAGACAAATGTAAATAAAGAAAGCGACTGTCAGCACCCTCGTACTTGCTAATTCAGGAATGATGTTCACAACATTGTTCGAACTGGGCATAATACTAAGAGTAGGACCCAAATGAGCGATTATGAAAAATTGTGTAAGTCGTAGTTCACGTTCACATAGGCAAATGCGCTACAAAGGTATACCACAATCATTTTTAATTTTAACTAGGAACTATAAATTAATAACTTACCTTACTACCTTATTTGTATACTTGTTGATATACGAGTATACTTACTAAGTAATACCCTTAATTCAACTTCATCAATTCGGACTCTTCTGAAATTTTCGTATGAAGACCATAGCCACACTGGACAACTGTTTGATCCAATCGTATATTTTACCACAGCATACTTAGAACTATTGATGAAAACTCAGATCAGCCAAAATGGGAGTATACAAATTTCTGCGGCGTATGTTTTACTACCTTTCAGGATGCGAAAAGCACGAAAATTAGAACACTCAATTTGAATAATGGTTTCACAATAAATTATGTATGTTGGAAAACTGTTACGAATCCATCTCGTCAAGAACTTTGGGGACGCCGGACTCGTTTCAATACTCCACTAATTATTCCAAATCTAAAACACAAATACTTACTGGATTCTGAATTCTTTCAGATAAGAGGAAGTAAGCAGAACCACCATCGATCTCTGCAAGTACTGGATCGTGGAATTATGTGACGCTTTCTGTTGGTTAATCCTTGGAAGACGGCGACAATTTGGACACTGTTCAGCGAGACAGAACCAAAAGCAACATTTGTTGACAAAATAAGTAATTAGTATCGTTGGAAAGAGCGTAAAAATAGAATTTTTCGAAATTGGGCCCCCGATTCGAAAATGTGTACTCACGTTGAAAAAAATTTATCAATAAACGCTGTCACGTTAAGCGAGACAGAATCAAGCGACAAAATCTGTTTTTCGAGAAGACGGGATTCGAATTCAAGATCAAGAGCCATGAAAAAAATATATGACGTAGCGTTTACTGATAAGCTTTTCTAATAACTCATTTTGTCAACAAATCAGGGTGTATGGAACCTATTCAATTTTTCGTATTGATCGGTTTTGAGCTTTGTAGTTTCTATTTTGGTTGGTTTCGGTTCGGAACTTCCATTTAATTTGCCAACAGGTTTTGGTTTCAGTCATGAGACCGTTTTAAAATACTGAAAACGTCTTATTTCGGTCTTTCATTGCTGCATCGGATTTGGTTACGGTCTTCATTTCACATAATGAATCGGTTTCAGTCGGGCTCAAAAAATCTTTCTCAAACATTTTTTAGAGTTAATTCACTTTGGCAATTGAAATAAAATCCTAAAATCTGATACACTGACGCGAAGTCGCAGCAAGCGCCCAAGGGGCGACAAAGGAGAACAGAAAACGATTGACCGATTGGGACCTTTTCATTTAGTTGGTTTGTGGTTTTGACGCAGGCATGAGCTTTCATTTCAATCGGTTTTGGTTTCAGTTAAATCCACATTTCAAACATTTGGTTTATGTTTTGGTTAATGACCAGTTGAGTTTAAGGTTTTAGGTCTTAATTTGGTATTTTGCACATTAAAGGGTTTTGGTTTCGGTCTCATGAAACTGTTGCATTTGAATGGGTTCCGGATTCGATTTCGGTTCCGGTTCCAAACACTGCAACAAATGTCGCTTGGTTCTGTCTTGCTTAACAGCATCCTTTGGTCCAAAGAAATTAAGAAACATAATTTTTTCACGACCCTGATAACGTGTTCTTGAACTCGTCCTTCCCCTCCAACTTCACAATGCCAATTCTATCAATGCGTATTGCGGGTAGCCAAGTATGTTTCTTAACTGGACCAGACTTTTACGTTTACATGGCTTATTTTGAACTTCGAATCACGTGTTCTCAAAAAACAGATTTTTGTCGCTTGGTTCTGTCTCGCTTGACAGCGTCCATCTGATAATGCTTTGATGCTACAAAAGAGTGATGCGGTGATAATTTATTCAAAGATTCAAACTGAATTAAGATTCAAACATTTTTTTAAAGTTATGATCCAAACGTGGTGAAACGAAGACATAAACAAATACGAATACCTACTCATCGCTTAGTAACACAACGCATATAGGAAATTTCAGGGCCGGATTTACACTCACGAGAGGGAGGGGCCAAATGTTGTGGGGGCCCCCCCCCAAAAAAAAAGTTTATAATTTTTTACCAACAAAATGACAAAAACCACTGACGCAGCGCAGCCTTTCATTTTTTCCCACATGGTGTTTTTCACTTTCCTTTGTGGGGGCCCCATTTTCGAGGGATAAATGTGGAGGCCCGGGGCCATGCCCCCCCCCCTAAATCCGGCCCTGGGGAATTTAACCAACCCATGGCCTATGCGCTTATACTCGTAGGTTCCTACTTTGGCATAAACGAGTTGCATTTTAAGGTAACACCATTATAGTATCTTTATCTGATTCAGTTCGCTGAAAATCGTGACGCTTGGCACCATGAAAATACGTACGACTTACACATAACTAATTTAAAACTTTCTCATTCGATTCGCATCGAGGAAAATTAATTATTCGCTCTCGGGGTATTCTCGCAAAGATTTCGCACATTAATTTCCTCACAGTGTAGTTTAGAATAAATAATATGGTCTAGGCTAGCTCTGGACTACCAAACATAGATGTAGATGGAAGCAAGTACATTTCATTACCTCCTAAAGAAGCCTTTTTGTACTTAGAAATGATTTTAAACGAACACACGTCTACTTTGGGAACGCAGTAAATAACGCGATTACTGCACAATTTAGCATGCATTCCAAGTTACGAAGTGTGGAGTACTGAGTACACGACGTACCAGTTCAGTTGTCTTCGTCGGTCGAAATGCCTGGCGACAGACCACGACTCTACGCTGGCTGTACTGTGCTGTACCTACCGAGTGAACAGAGTGTACACTCTGTAGAGCTGTTAATCGGCGAAACATAAATGTAAAATAATACTTGGTAAATTATTTCGATCGCGTTGTTTATTTTCAAGAATCAGAAACTAATGACTAGGTATAATGAGTGATCCAGCCTGCAGTACACGTGCACGTAGACACGAAAGAAGCAGCAGCGAACGCAAAATTCAGCGAACAATACTCGCAGACCAAATGAAGTTTCCTTCGCCTCTACCTACCTGTAATAACTCTGATAAAAATTGATTTCTTTGTGAGGCAGCGCTGCTGAGCAGAACTGTTGCGACACAACCAACGCAAGTGATAGAACACTTAAAGGTTATTCACTCGGTACACATTCTTCAAAAATACTTATCATGTCACCAAACGGCAGGCCTAATTACTATGTCAGTTGTAACACCATGAAGTACTTTATCCAGTTTTACTTCCAGCCAATAAATGCGAATGTTAGGTTTTACACACAGCAACCTATGTGAAAACGACAAAAGAAGGTACCTATCTTTCTGAAGTGTAACAACCCGTAGCCCCCCCCCCCTCTCGAAAACAGAGAACCAAAAGATACAAGAGTCCAAAGACAAGATTTCTACAGTCTGCTAGAGAGAAAGAAAAGAAATTCAGAAATGGCGAAAAGACATTAAAAGAGACTCAGATTATTCACTTCCCCTCAGGGACGTCGCGAAAAAAATTTTTTCGGAGGTGGGGAGGAGGTTGCAAAAGTGAAAAAATACCAACTGATCAGTTTAATTTAGCCAACTTGCACTCCAATTTCAATTGCCAAGCAAGAAAAATAACTTAATTTCCTTAATTTTCCCAACAGATGATTTTGGTCAAATTTTCAACTCCCAAAACGCCTCGACTTTTTCCAAAAGCGATATTTCACAACTTCATTAGCCAAAAACTCGAGAATGGTCAACTATTTTTATTTCAAATGCCACTCTACGGTAACTAATGATGGAAGTTCGTATAGTCAACTCTTTGCGAAGTTTTAAAGGGACTCGATTGTCTTAAAAATGTCTCAAACGATGAGTTACTGTGAGCCTTAATACGGTCTTAACAAAATGGGTCTTAATGAATCCTAAATAATCTTTAAAGACTTTTTACCCGTCTCAATTAGCTTTAACGAGTTTAAGTAAGTCTGAGATGGTATTTTAACCGGATCGTCGGTAGCCTGTTTTCAAGGGAGAGGATAAGGGGAGGTGCAGGCAGCAAAAATGGCAACTAAAATACATAAAATATACTTTAAAACCTACAGAAAGAAAGAAAGGAAAGCCACCACTTTTATCATTTTACCGGTACCAGAATTTTTGAGTGTTGCCTGTTCAAACCATATGGAGGGATAGAGAAAGACACTTTCCAAAGCCCCCCATGACGGCTCTGTTTACAGAAACTCGATGTGTCTCAACAGAGTTTCAAAGAGTCATTAGAGGGCTTAATGCGTCTCGGCACAATCTTAAACTGGAGACTTGACAAGGGAAATAGTGTGTCATCTCTCGCGAAACCGACTTTACTGGTGAAATGGGTAGCATAAAATACATGCTCATAGGATGGTGAACAGTTTAAGTGCCAACACCTGTGTAACATTAGTACCACACATTTCCCACGTCAAGCGTCCATAACGTCTACTGAAAGTGGCGGCAAGTACGGTGGTGCTCACAGGCTGGAGCACTACATGAAATAATTCGCTTAAGTTATGTTTGCCACTTCGAAGCGAAGAATATAACTTTTATGCTGTTTGAATGTCTACCCCTACCCCCCCCCCCATCAGCCCCCCTTTTAAATTTCTTATACCACTGCAGAAAAAACTTAAGAGAACACTACATGAGAAAATTCCAAATTACCGCGCCTGTACTACTGACGAGTTTAAATGAGCCTGATATCTTTAAGGAGTTTGTGCGCTTGATTAGCTTCAACATAGTCTTAACGAGCCATCTAAGTCTCAAGCAATCCTACATAGTCTGAAGAAGACAAAACGAGTCTCGGTTAATCTTACAGAGACTTGGTGTGTTTCGGCACATCTTAACGAACCACAACTATAATTTGAATCATGAGTGTTTGAAAAGAGCCTTAACGTATTTTTGGAAATTGACAAGTTCGACCGGGGTCTTTACTTATCCCAACAGATTCTTAACGAGACTTAAAAAGTACAAATACAGTCGGGACCTATCGTGGATAGACTCGAGGAATCTTAATAAAAACATAAACAGACTTTCAAAGTCTTCAGAACAAAAAGTTCATATTTCAGTTCGTAAGTAGTTTTATTGACAAGAACATTTTCAGGGGCTAGCTCATAATCTAACTACTAAGGTTTATTACGATTATTCCGCAGATAACATTACTTTCGTCAGTGTGATGAGTAGTTTTACTTTCGTTTTCACGTTTCTGTAGATCATTTTCAAATTTGAAAGATTCACTCTTACCTTAATGACAGGACAGAGGACGGTAGACGATCTCAAGTCTTACCGCGTCTCAAAAGAACACTGTGATTATTCTAAAGAATTTCAGCGAACTTGACAATAGTCTTTGTCTGAAATCGCATCAACTGTCTCAAGAGACAAAATTTACAGTGGGGGGAATCGAATACATTTTCGTTACGTTCAATATGAATAAATGTTTGTATACATACATGTAATGTTTATAGTCACCTCCTCTCGCCAAAAAGAGAAGGGGCTAAAGCCGGAGAAAATGTCGCATATAGGCGGCAAAATACGACACTGGTCTTATCGCTTATCGCCTCCTCTAAAACTATTTTCTGTCTTCATATTCGCATATCCCTCATTGTGTTGCTTTTCTGAGCAACACAAGATTTTCAGTAACCCATGTCCGAAGGTGGGGGGGGGGGAGGTAAATCAGAAAATGGCCAAGGGACTGGTTTCCCCAGTCTGTGTATGTTTTAAGAAAAATAACGCGCAATAATTTTTGCCGAAAGACGTCGACATTACAAAATCAGACTGCGAGCAGTTTTCCGTTTTTCTGTGGGTGCACTATTCAAGAACCTCTGGAGCTATTACTGTGGTAAAACGAATCAAGGTCAATGAAGTCGTCCATTCTTCCCACAGGATGTACAATAAGTTTAGATCAAGATATCTTCGCTAAACAAACTATAGAACACCATGCGTCAACGTGTCCTCTGAAGAAACACGCGAATAAATAAGCTGACCACGTGCTCAACAGTAACAATATTTACCAAGTCGACAATTACATCGTAAGAAGCTCGATGTTCCTTCGTCAGCATCAGCCAAGAAAGTTAATAACAGACGGTTGAGTCTGACCTTGTGCCCTTGTCTTTCGAGAGTAACTAGACAGACCAGGTCGGTATCTACAAGAACCAACTCAAGAAAATGAGTCATGCATAGAACAACTGCCAAATCAGCGAGACCATATCCATACTCTACTACGGAGAACAATCCGTCATTAATATTAATCGAGACTCGTCGAGACATGGGTCAGTTACCCTTTTTTTAAATATGGGACCGAAACCTGTATCATATCGAATAATAGCGACAAGATAAAAACACCATGGCTAATGTTTCATCAACCGCCACAAAAATTCTGACTTGCTTGTTGCTAGTGACAAACGACAACACACCACAGTTTCTACTGTATATTGTAAATCTAATTATCGACTTGAAATGCTAAATCTACGCTAATTGGGCGTCGAATAAAGTAAGTAATCTCAAAATTAACCAAAATAAATTACGAGTTAGTTCGTTAGACTTAAAATTCATTAATTTAAAAACACAGAAGATAGGTAATAGCGATAAAAGTATAATTAATTTTCAACAATTCTAGATTACAAACGAAGGAAAAAAGAAAAGAAAAGGTGACGGGGAGGGGAGGGGGAGGAAACCATGTGAAAATACATCTTCGATCACGTAATGCGTAATAAAAGTAGGTATAATAATTTTCTTATTTATTTAGAACACGCTCATGAAACAATGTTGAAAACCACTGAATTGCATTACTGGTTATTACAACCGACAGCAGCGATCAGCGATGAATACGATATGAAGCGGCAGGTAACACGATTGTACGCTCTTTAGTGTGAGTGTACTTATCTTCTCAGCAGTAATCGCCATTTCTGATTCTGAACCAAGTGTGTAACGTCACAGGCAATGGATGAGTGTGGATCTAGTCATGACCGGCAAAATTGTTAACATGCACGAGAAACACACACATCCATGGTAACTAGTGACTTAAGGCTCTTCCTTCACTTCGAACAATGAAACATTGTTAAAAAGATCAAACAACCAATTTTTCTTCATGTCTATAAAAAACCGATGTTTCTGAAGGCGCAACATGTGGAAAAGAAAATCAGGCTAACATAAAATGCGAGGAACAGACATTTCACAAAGCAGTATACGCCTAATTATGAAGTTGAAAGAACCAATTAAGGCTATTAAGAAACGTAATGACGACAGCGAACAGAATGGTATCTCAAATTGGAGACATTCGCTGAAAACCGATAGGCATCGCAAAATATTTGAGCTTTCGAAGAACGAATAGGAAGACAGGTATTTGGCGATTTCAACACACAAACCTATTTTAATAATTATTGCGTTATACGTAAAATTCCAAATTAAATGGTTCAATAAAACAAACAGTGCAATTCCTACTTGTGATAAATCATAGGCAATCGAACAGAAGTGTATATATACCACATTATCAGAAATTGAATCGCATCGCGAGTATTCTATAGGAACGGACACAATACAACGAAGATACAGGGCATGTGATCATAAAGCACACCAACCTTTCCAGGAACAATATTTATTGTATTCTTACTCCTTGGCTCTCATCTTGGCGAAGGCTTCAGGGCTGTCAACTAGAAAAAGATACTTGAAACGAGGCAAAATCAAATGCCGGCTACACACTTCATCATATTTCCCATTTCATGCAGCGTATCAAGGTGTCTCACAAAAAAGAAAATGAAATGTGAAACATTCCTCTACACACTTCTCGCCATTTTCATGAAATTTCATGTTCTACAATCTACAATTTCACGAAATTATGACGAAAAAACCCGGGACTGCGAAATCAAACTGAGCACACAATCATCTTGAAATGACGACACACTTATCGCCCTAAAATTTTTTAGTTTGCAAACTAAACTGTTCGAATAACCTCCACAGGTAATCGTGCGGCCTATGCACCCTCGCAAAACCAATATCGTCAGCGTCCTCCCGTCCTCCGCTTCATCGTGAAACCTATTCAAGTCGAAGTGCCGTTGCGCCCTCTCTTGGCCTACTTTACGAAGGGACTTGCGATCTGTGACCGTCGGGTCTCGCTGCCCAACAGCTAACCACCTTCCTCTGCGGGCCAACCGGGCCGAATAGGCCGAATTTCGCGACAATCTGAACTGAACCCTGGCTGAATTTCATGAAAAGTGTGTATCGGTGCTGGTATCTAAACAACACCCGATGAAAAACCTTGATACTTCGTCAAAGAGCCGCCACTTTCAACGAAACGACGTGAAATAAAAATGAGAAAAAGATACGTTGCGAAACGCGCCCCACATACTTAACACATTTTTCGCTTGTTCATATTTCGCTGTCGTTTCATGACGTTTCATGATAAGTGTGTAGCCGGTCGGCATGAGAGTGAAAGAAACAAGAAAAGAAAACATGAAACTGAAGACTAAAGGAAACTCTATTTTGAGTACGGGCAGGCGAGTAACTTTCCAACAATTCAACTGAAGGCTAGAAGCGCAAATAGGGTTCAGAACTGGGGGGAGGGGGCTTAAGCCCCCTTCTTATAAAGCAAAACCACCCCCGCATCATTTTCTTTGGTAATTTGTCAGTGTTGGGGAGGGGGAGGCTATTTAGAAGTCCCCCCCCCTATTTGCGCCTATGCAGAAGGCACATTTCATTAATGTTTAATGAAAATCTTAAATTAATATTTCAATGACGCGCGATGAATCACAAGTCATAAAAAAGTCCGGCAGAATAGTTAACAAATCTCGAAGAATCTCTGAAATGAGCCAATGATGACCCGTGGCTTCGTGTGGCAAACTTTCGAGGGCGGCAAATTGTCCAAAAATGGGTACAGAGAACGGATGCCTTTCAAGGCGCTTAGCCGGATACGAGGAAGTATGGAATGAAAAATAAAGGAAATAAAGGGGAGAGCGGATGAACAAAATTGATAACGTTTTCACGTTCACCACGCGAAAGGCCGGCCAACCATTAGTTCATTAGTCGAAAACAGTTTTCACAAAAAATGATTGTTTTGCGCATAGGTTCCTTTCTTCCTGGCAGGTCACATTTTGTCGCTCCAGTCCTTTTCGCTCAACAGCGTCCATTTTACACGGGCCCAGTAGCGATTCACATAGTACTTCCACTTTGCTATGGGCCAAGAGTTCATAACCTTCACACTGTATTCGACTGAACCACCGAAGTGTAATGTTTACAATTGCTCACTTCCGCTTACCTTTCCTACCGGTTCCAGAATGAATAGGTATTCACGAAACAAGTTCTTTTTCCAGTTTCTTCCCTACACACTAGTTCACTCGAGTTGATTGAAAGACTGAAAGCATTCACATTTTCATCGTAGTAAAAGGGGCGACCGTCGAAATGAAATAGACTTTCAGATTGCATGCCTGTGACCGACGACTGGTCATTTTGTTGATGTCTTTGTTTGTAGTCAACACATAATATTCCTACAGGATTACTACCAAAATGACCAGTCTATGTGCAAGCCGAATGTTTTTACAATTACTGCGCTGGCGCACATATTTCAAGAACCAAAATGAATTTTGTAGATATTAAACCAAAATAATAAACGATACACCGTTATACTATACTAGGACGCGAAACACGTAATTTTCTTCAACGGAAAAAGAACTAGGCTGAAAATACATTTACCACTTTTAAGCGCTACCAAATAGATGTGCATGCGTACAAGGACGTCTGGAAAATACGACCTTCGACTATCGACATTTAGGTCCGTTTTCGATGACGCGTTCGCACCAAATCTACCTACATGAGAACCCGATGCTACAACAAGGAGAAGCGCCGGATTTTCCCTCCATATTCATGCAAGATGTTCGCGGAAGCGTACGCCGTCGTCGATTTCGGATGTTCTTCTTTTTCATTTACACCCGCACAACGTTAATAATTGGAGGGATGCAGTTTACCGAGCTTACAGATATATGTACATAATAGTTATACCTAAGTCAAGAAACTAATCAGCTCGATTTATCGAGTCGACAACACCGACGAATTCTTTGATACGTAGTTTTGTACTCGTAATTATCAACAAGAAAATGCACGAGGTTATTGTCAGTAAATCGGCCTCCGGGATACGGATACACGGATAGGGGGAACTTGGGAACAGTTCGAGTACACTATGTTATAATATAACTCTTACAAGCTCGCCATTCAAAGGATTTTCTACCACATTTTCTTACGCCCCATCAAGCACATTGGCTTCTCAATTCACTCATCAATGTAAAACGTGAACCACTTTCAGCAAACTGAATAACTAAAGCAAAACGTACGAACTGACAATGCTAATGGTACCCAAATTACCAATACATAACCGAATGGACTTGAACAATGGAAAATAAATTTACATCGTGAGATGTAGGATTATTTGGTACACTAACATACTTACACAAATCAGGTTGTATTTCTATCCAGAAGTTGACTTGAGAAAAAAAAATCTCACAGGTTCTTTAACCTGCGAATAAGATAGTAACTGAAAATACATAATGACTGGGAGTAGCTATTAAATCGCAACTTCTTCCATTCAAATGAACCAATTAAAAATTTGTCATGACTCATGACCGTTAATTCGAATGGCGATATCGACTTACAGTTTCCGCGTTGATAAAATATTTCCATCTATTCGACGATCGGTAACAGTGATTTAAGCTATAAAATTACCTAATTTCAAAGTGGAAATCGAGGGGAAAGTCCTTATATTTTCGATGTAATACTGAAATGTAACACCCCAGAAACAGTTACAGTAGTTTGACATATCGAGTAAATTCGAACTAATCCGAATAATATTTCTATTACGTTAATCTAGAAGCATTTCTTTTAACGAAGTTCCAGTTTCATTTTCATTTCCATAATATTCCGCATACATACATTCACGTACAACCACCGTTCACTTTCAGATACAGAAACTGAACTGAAAATTACAGGTAAGATACAAAAACGTAACAAGATCACAAAACGTTAGAAAGAGAATTATAATTCACGACCTTTTCAACTAGTAAAAAGTTAAACATTTAACCAGTTAGAAGATCACAATACACGAATTCGAATTACAGAATTACACCGGCAAAACGCGCAATCTCAACGTTTGAACGCCACACGACCACACCGCCACACCAACAACACCGGAACAGTTACGGTTACCATGTTACCAACATACGACGGAAATTGTAGCTCACGGAGAAATTCAAAATTCCCCTCCTCACACGATAACACGCACATGAACGAGACAGGAGAAATAGAAACACGACGGTTGGAAAGATTAGGTATTACAAAGAACCCAAAACCTGAGGGGGGAAAAAGAGGGGAATTACGAGCCTGAGGAGGGAATTACGAATTACTCATCTTGTCCAATAGGAACAAACGTGCATAACATGTAATTATCGTTTCATTATAAAGGCATCTCGTGTTCTCGTCAATGTGTGACTGAAGAAGAAAGAAAATCTTCAAGAGATATCTCTGGTGGAGGGGCAGTCTCCTTTGTTCTTTCATGTCATCTCCCATGTTTCGATGTGTACGAACGAAAATCTCCTTGTAGTACGCGACAGAGAAAGTGTGTGTGTGTGTGTGTGTGTGACAGAGAGAGAGAGAGAGAGAATGATGAGAGAGGAAAATTAATAAAGAAAACAATAAGCGAAGAAAAATGAGAAAGAAAACAATATAAGAGAATAAACGGAAGAGAGTTAAAAGCGACACTGAGGCGAATATAGGTACTTGGAAAATCCGACATCATTGAACAGAAACGCAGTTAATTTTTCAAGATAGGTATTTTGACTGAGAAATTCGAAATGTGAAGATTCGAGCCAGTCACAGTTCTTGATAGGGCTCGATGTGCTAGAAAAAAATTGTGAGCAGATCAACTCTGGCCATGTATTCTGTTCGTAATGCGTATCGAAAATGTACGTAAATACTCTCCATGTCTTGATACATTTCTGTGTAGGTACCTATGTACCTCTACTTACGTTCTCAGCTGAAGTGCACGATGTGCGTACCTATGTACATATTACTTATGTAAAACTCCTGATTACGTGTACACATCTTGTAAGCTTCTAACTTCTTTGTACCTGTGGAAAAATTCTTCAAATTCAATAAGGTTGTACTCGCATATGAACTCGCACATCAAATAAATTTGTAATTCCATCTCTTTCACCAGGATTTTTCGCGGATTTGACGCTGTTGACACCTACGAAGTGATGTAAATCCCTTCATTTGCGAGCGAAGAGAGCTAAAACTTTTCAATTTTTCATAGACTTTCTGTGAAAAATCATATTTATAAAGGCCGTGCGAGAGAGGGGAATTATTTCCCTTCAAACTGGCCAAGCTCCAAACAAAACTAAAAGAATTGCTCAAGTCACAGAGCACGAATAAAGGGGTAACAATATTTGAGCGCCAAGCGCCAAATATAAAACACCTGAAGCTTAATAGGTTTCTTGGAGGCTTTGTTGGTTTACATAAATAAATATTTTCATTGCAGATTTTTCAGATTTCTGATTTCAGTTCACGCGATGACTCGAGTATCAAATTGTGAAAGAGTACCTATTAAACATTCAGAATGAACTGAAGTAGATTCGAAGCATATATTATTCGAGCTATAGGCCAAAAAATTTAAAGTCTTGAGACTGGCGAGAATGGTACAGAAATGGACTTTTCAAATTTTTAATCAATAATCATTCTTATATGTATTACTAGCGCCTTCATTCCTTCATTGTATACATGATCCTATTTATTTTTTTGAACTGTACTTGAGAAGCAGATGGTGAGATATCAATATTACGAGTAGAGGATACTTAACAAAGCTTGCTAATTAATTATAGTCGATGAGTATATACGATTGAATAGGTACGGTCGAACGTTGTACTTACTAGATCATTTAACGTATTGTCGCCAAACAACATATTTCAAATTTCTATAAATTCAACTTCCTTATAGGTAGGTATCTTAATATGCGTTATTTGTTACATTATTCATGACATCGTGAGAGGCCTGTTATTTCATTCCATTCGTCTGAAATTCTGCCAGTATGTCTTTTAGCTGTTAGCTGGCATGTAGAGCAAGGGAACCTCTTCGAAAAAGATAACGATTACACCGGGACCGGGTAATTGGGCGCACACGATTGGGCGCGTTTGATCGGGCGCATAACATTGGCCGCGGATTCTTTGGGCGCAAACAAGGTAAAACATTGGTGGGCGCAAGATGAACTATGTGATGCATCACCGTTTTCTTTTGCAACATGAAAAAGAGGAATGAATGAGTATAAGTTTATGATGAACATCATTTTAGTCGTGAACTGTTGCGCGAAAATGGCTGGTTTCTTTATTAACACTGAACGAGGAACAGATACATTTTGCGAACGAGGTTTTATGTACGTTCCTGATCGACGTAGTGAAGATGGAGTGAGTATCTATACACTTATCATCTGAATGTACCTATCTATTCAAAAAAGACCCGAAAGAAAATTAATATTATTTTCATGAAACGCGCTTTTGATTGTGACCATAAGAATAACAGCTGCGAAGCTCAAATTCATGAAGTAAAAATGGTATTGTTAAGAATCGTGGAGTTTATATACACACGCACCAACCTAATCCGGGGAAAGCGGAGGCGTTTCAAAATTTTTACGTTGTAAATTCGCTGTATTTTTCACATATATCCATAATTTTTTCTGCGCGCCCTAACTATTTGCGCCCGATTGTAGCCGCACCCTAATACTTCTGTGCCCAAATACAATATACACCCGATTACACAATTCTGAATGCATGGTTTACATATATGGTTTCACTGCAATTGAAATTGAAGACTAATTTAGACATTTTCATTCATCACAAACCTCACCTTATGAAGGGTGACTCAGAATGACGCTCATCCATTCATACTTCGTTACACGTATCTCTGACAGAGCCAGGGGCGGATCCAGGAAAAAATTCAAGGGGGGAGGGGGTTTACAATATGATTCTTGTAGAAATATTTGAAAAGTAATACAGGTTGGCAGGTCTGAATGTAATGTGCGATTCAATTTAAAAAAAAACGCCAAATTTCGATGGGGGGAGCGTTAACGCTCCCCCCTCTGATCCGCTCCTGGATAGAGTACATTTTTCTGAATCACTTCGCATAAAGGTTTCATTTGGATCCCCTTTAATTTGGACAATCGATCTTCAATATAAAAGAGTTAATAATGCAATATTAGGAAGAATGGACAGGTCCAGCACTTCACAACTATAAATTCAGAATTCAAATTATATTTCTCAACGGTTCACAACAAGAAATATAATAGTCAGCGTGCATCCGATACAATATACAACAATAATCACACGAATACAAGGGAGAACTGTACAACTATGTGCTGTAGAAACGGGAGCATGTCGTCAAAACGTTGCGTCCAATTCTTTCGCAACTAAGTACGAACATAGTTACAAATGGAGTGAGGGCTTGAGAGTTTAGCTTCAACTCCTTTAAAAGCCCCTCCCTCATCCACAATACCAAAAAATTATACGCGCGAAAGAATTTTAAGAATTATTTCGATAACTTGTCAGCCCCCACACCAACCCGATGGTACACCGCACCCTAGGTCGATTATCTGCGCTTATGAATACGATAAAACTAAAGTGAAATTCAACGGCAATCACACTCACACATTGCAAAAAATAGAGATGATTTCAATATTATGTGAACGCCAGTTCTTTTTTATAATTTGAATAATCATTGGCAAAGACGGATCGCAGGTACTAAGAAACTGCTTAGCTACATAATTTTCACATGGCTTCCGCCTCACGTAGTCCGTTCTCACACTACCAAATATTAATACAAAACTCGTAAACGTACAATAACACGTACGAATACAATGGATATTTTTCAATTAAACACTTTCATTTCTTTCAAAAAAAAAAAAATAATAATACTAATAGAATAATAAATAAAAAAGGAGTATTAAAATCAACTCATCAACATCATCGGAATAATTTTCTTAATCCTAGTAAAACTTCGATGAATCCTAATTCATTGAATATTTCGTTTACTGAAGGAAAAACATGTTTTTACTTCACGGAGAAGAATAATTTCCGAAAACAAGTGGAGGAAATACACCTTGTCTTTAGGTCTTTCTTCATTGTGGGTGGACATATTATAGCGTTTCAAGTCAAGTAGACAATTACAAAAGAGATTACAATTAATGTTATAACCATACCACCAATAAGGATATATTTATCTTCTCTAGCTCGCCTTTCTATCAGTCTCATAGTTGTATTTGATAATCCTAATGTGTTACCCAAATCCATCAGCCGACGATGAGCTCCCTTCAATTTACTTCTTTGTTCGCGTAGATTATCTAAAATACTAGATCCGGTACTAATCAAGTCATCAACTCCTCGGTTGCTGAACTACAAAAACGTGTTTTGAATTAATAATAGGAAACTATGTTATATTATACGAGTAATATTTTTACATACAACGACTCCACTGCAAGTATGGATTACAATATCAATTCACTGGTGATAAGCATCAACTACCAAATTGAAACGACGTGGCATTTGAAGTTGCAAAAATTCCTATTTCAATCTCAAATACCGTACTCAATGATAATTATTCTACCAAGCTAACTGAAAGGATACTTTTCATAATTTTCTGGCTAATGAGGTAAGTTCACCGTGTCCAGGACTCAAATTTACCTGTAACTGTTTCTGATGTTGAACTGAATAATCGATATATATCGTTGTGTCATCTTGTATTCGGTTTTGAGTGAATCTCTTATTTAGAAGTTCTTCTCTTTCATTTTCTTCCATACGTTTCCGATGCCTCTCCATCTGATGCCTTTGTAAAGCACTCTACGAAAAATGATCACCTTATATTAGGTGTCGAAAAAAGGAAACGAAATGTATCAATAAGTCACTAATTTCAAAATAAATAATGAATACGAACTTGAAAATGCGAGATATCATATTTCAACTGATCAACTTTCAATTTGGAACTTGGTCTTCTGGAAATAGGTTCTTTCTGCACAAGAATATCCAAACGATCACAATTACTACAAGTAAAACGTCATTTTTCGTTAGTGTTAATATGAAGTGATAAATTGGTTGGGATAATAATACATCATACAAATTTGGATCATAAACATCTGCCCCTTCCACGTTAACTGAAACATTAAATTGAACTTTATTTCAAAAATCGTCTTACTTTTTCACAAGGTTAATCTTTTCCTGGATTTTTGTTTCAATTGCACTAATATCGGTGCTTGATTGTTTCGATCGGCTCAGTTCCTGGAAACTTTCTCCTGTTTCCATGATAATCTGATTTGTTTTGTGATAAAGTGCCTCCATATTGAGAACAAATTAAAAACAAAACCGTCTGTTAATAAGGAGAAAACAACAACTTTACCAATTAAAAATTTAACAGTAACGATAAATTCCCGAAATAATAATTCGTTCTTCCACATCCAAACGAGAAACTATAGTTATAATTTAAAGATTCTTCAAGATCGTTGACTTAATCAGTGATGATCGAAGACGGAAAAGTTAAACGCCGGTACAGGCACGGTACAGGAGGGTACACGTATGCATTTACAAGTTACAACTCGACGCTGTTCAACAAAAAGGAATCAACTAACATTTGTAAACAAATGAGTTATTAGTATCGTTGGAGAGAGCGTAAAACGTAGAATTTTTCAAAATTGGACCCCGATTCAAAAATGTGTACTCACGTTGAAAAAAGCTTATCAGTAAATGCTGTGTCATATTATAAGTTCCAACATGGCTCTTGAACTTCAAATCACGTGTTCTCGAAAAGCGGATTTTGCTAGTTGGTTTCCTCTTACAGAATAGCGGTTCATAAAACAGCCACCAGATTTCGCCCACTCCGTTGGAAAGGTCCTTTCTCTGACGTCACTACAAGAATGCAACAAGGACCGACCTATCTAACAAGAAAATACACGAAAGAATTTTCTTACTATCAACTCAACTCGTTGTGTGGTCATCTCACGTCGATTTGACGGATTTGATAATATGCCGGATTGTTACCTCATTTTCGACGTCCTCGTCGGTTTGCCGATGTTCTGCTGAATCTACGCTTTCAGTTTATTCCATAGTACACTGCGTTCTGCGGATGAGTTTTTCTAGGCACTAGTAATACCCTTGTTAAAGAGACAACGGTATCATGAATGAGTTAATTCATACTTGCTCATGGCTCCCTGTACAACTTGCGCTTACAGCTTCATTTCTTCTGTTCGGAGTGTTCATTATTTATTCGGAATCGGGAACTGTAAGTTGATGAGCTCTAGATTTTCCTGTAGTATATTTCGGAGGGTACTCCGTCGTATACTGGGCATTTCTAATATTTTCCCGGCACATGTTTCAGTGTGAGATGTAATACTACGGAATAAAAAAGGAATCTGATTTTCGCTAAGTCAATGGATTTGTAACCCTATGAATCGCGCAAGATGTGTGCGAAGAAGCCCCAGTCCGAAAAATGGGATTCAGTAATTCCTATTCCAAGTAATCAAACGTGTATAATATGTTTCTTTTAAAACTTGTAGGATAGCCCCAAGTTTGAGAACCACATTACAAGAGTTTCTACTCAAGTCTAAGTGCTAGAAGTTGCTGTCTGTCTTAGTCTCTGATTGTTTTCCGATCTTATAATATCACTTTTATTATCGTCTATTTGTTTAGAAATCAAAAGCAACGCAGCTTTACTTTTTATATCTGCAGCCGCTTTCGTCTCGTATTCAAAATCTCTACACGCAACATTTGTCTTCGACGATCACGAAGCTGTTATTAACAACAAAGACGTAATCTCTTCTCAAACGCCAACGTATGACTTATTCTTCCACGATTTTTGGGGAGCATCCATTAACCATCGTGCCAGTCATAAATCGTATCGACCGCTGACAATACTTTGTTTCAGGTTGAAGCATCCGTATATTATTCCCCTTGAAGCGAGAACTTTTTTTTAAGAATATTCAACTGACTTATTTTATTTATAGATTGTTATACCGATTGAGCGGTGATGAGCTGAACCCATTCGTATTTCATTGTGTCAATATCACCATGCATATGGTTGTATCTTGTCTAACTTTCATCGTATATAATATCATATTTGAAATGCGTTGTCCGAAGAGTGCATTCCTCTGTGCATTGTTTTTTGCAGTACACCCAGTTCACACAGAATCGGTAAGCGTGCTGAGACTTGGTAATGAAAGGGAGAGCCTTCTTTTTCTTCTCCCCCCAATCAAGTTGGCAATTTGGGAATCCAACTCTAAAAGCGCGAATGAGACCCACTTTTGCCTGTTTTTACGACTCAAATCAACAAAAGCACCTCTAATATTTAGTCTTGAGACCTTCTTGTTGGAATATTCGTTTGTTCTCCTTTCACAATGCGATTCGCTCCGCTAGGCTCCTGCGAGCTTATCGTTTTTCTTGTGCGCTAATTTAGTCCTTGTAGGCGTTAATTATTGTCGTCCTGTCTTTCTCTTGCAGGTTGTTGGTGTGGTTGGGCAAGCCGAATTATTGAGTGCTTTTTTCGCTTTGCTGTCTTTCATTATTTTTCATTATGGTTGTGCGTATAAACGATCTCTGCTGTCTTCTGTCACTTATTCGTTGGCAAGTTCCGCTCTGAGTATAGTAGCTATGTTATGTAAAGAACAAGGAATTACTATAATAGTAAGTTGCCCCCCGATGTACATATTTTATTATGGATGTAACGGTTTGAAAAGGGCTTTATTTATTTTTCTTGTCATTAGGGATCGAAGTGCAGTATTTCTATTAAGTGAATATATTTGGGTCAAGTGTATTTGTGAGATGAAATGCCGATAATATTAGTCGAATCCGCGGACCTTTTTGGTACTGCGTGGTTTATGTCTAAATCAATATGCATTATTTTTCGCAGTTTTTACTATTCCACCGTTGTGTTACAGGGTGTTATTATCGTTTACGATGTGATCATAGTCAGCAAAATGACTGTTGGCAGAATATACGAATTATTTTCATCGATCATAAAAATGTTGATGAACGAGAACTTCAGTGACGTATTAAAGATGTTCAGTTACTGCGAATTTTCGGAAAAGTATCCGAGTAAAGTCAACGGCTACAAGTCTCATTCAAAATGTACATCGACAGGACGAAATTTAGTAGTTTTACCTCTGCAGTTATATTCATTGACTGCTATGATGACTAGAAATGTAGTTTTGATTTTAGCCACTGGAATCGCGTTGTATGTTAGATGGTTATTGATGGGCTCAACTTTGCCAGTCTTCCAGGAAATTGATAATCCAGCTTCGTTTGAAAAAAATTTCTATTATAGGGTTTGTATGTTTCTTAGTTTCGTAAAGCACTAGGATAGCGTTGGATGAAAAATTGAAAACGTTGATATAATACGCAGGTTCTCAATTACAATTACATATACCTGATAAATGTATGGATTCTACTGTGTCCCGAATGGTTGTGTTTCGATTGGTCGATGGGCTGCATACCACTGATAAAGTCGGATGCTTCGAAAATTGATTTTAGAATCGGCTTCGTCTTCGCGTTTTGGTTCATTTTGTGCTGTTTAATTTACAGCACGTACAAAAGTACAGGAATCACACAAAGGTATGCTTTTCTTATCTTCTTACGAGTGAATTACGGTACCTAAACTTCGATGGATTAAGTTACGATTACTCAATTATTTCTTTGTAGAACACTGATATTGGGCTTGTCATCGATGTTGATATTGTTTTCACCGGCTTCAAATATTTTTTTCAAAGTCGGATTTGTGGTAGCTGAACGAGTTCTCTACCTACCTTCTTTAGGTTATTTTTTAATTCTGATCGTTGGATTGCAAAAACTTGCCACGTTTGAACAACATAAAAAGGTAAGCATGAACGTGGATTTATGACCAGCCGAGATCTCTTAGTGATTTCTTGTGGAATCTGACGTATTTTCCTCTTCCTTAGAAAGAGCGGGGATGGGAGAAATAGAATTTCAGTGCGAATCTCTCCTGATTCCGATTCACATCTAGAAGACAGAAAAATGGTTTTACAATTTTATTTCAAAATCCGATTGATTGGTGTAAAATAAAAAAATTGGCCTCGAATTCTTTTCTAAACTGTAGTATATGATCTAATATGGAACCATGGATTGAGAAAGGATGAAATACGAATCCAAGATAATATTGTTAGTTAGGAACCCGATAAAGGAATGTGTACCTATTATGTATATTTTGAATTTTGAGTCTTCTTCAACATCGCGCTAGCAGTTCTGTAACGATTTGTTATCTAAAATCAAAATAATCCCTGGAGATAATGGAATGCCGATGCACGACTGTTTATGTATGTTTTACTTTTATGTTCATATTTTCTCCCCTTCGTTAGAGTATAGAATGCCTATGAACTTCGGTGTTTCTGTGAACCTTAATCACAATACAAATTTCTTATTTTATCGCAGCTGTTGCAAATATCAATGATTACGTTGATTGTAATGTTCTCCCTGCGATCCATTCATCGAACAGAAGATTGGTTATCTGAGAAACAACTTTTCGAAAGTGCATTATCTGTGTGCCCGCTGAATGCAAAAGTACATTATAATTTAGCGAAGAACTCGGCAGATAGGGGTTTCAAAAAGTACGCTATAAATCATTATGAGGAAGCCATACGGTGAGTGTATCATCACTGTAAGATAGCGTGTGTGATTAACGATCTTATTATTTATTTAATTTGATTCGGTTGTTATATTATGTTACTACAATAAGAAATAATCTTCTTATGACATTTCTGAAACTTAAAAACATTCTAATAGCCGCATTTAAGTAGTGTACGATCTTCTGCCTTTAACAGATTGCATCCGAGATACGATTTAGCTATGAATAATCTTGCAAATATTTATCGGGATGAAGGAAACCTTGCAAAGGCTGAAAAATTGCTGATCAGAGCTCTTGAAATTCGACCGGATTTCTCAACAGCTTGGATGAATTTGGGCATTGTATATTCCAGTATGGGCTTACTAAACGATTCCGAAATTTGTTATCTAGAAGCGCTGAAATATCGAAAACGTTATCCAGATTGTTTTTACAATTTGGGAAATTTGGTTAGTACGGTCGACAGTACATAGTGCACCGAATAATTATTAACGATACAGTACTATAACATTATGTCAAGTTCTGGTTTCATCGTGATTTCGATTGCAGTATCTCGAACTTGAACGAAATTCAGATGCTCTCGCTGCTTGGAGGAACGCTACGTCGTTGAAGCCAACTCATAAAATCGCGTGGAGTAATTTGATCGTCATGTTGGACTCCATGGGTATATAATTTATTCAACGTCTTTTCTTTCTAGTTACGCGTATGTTCAATCAACAGAATCTGTGTTCTGAGTCCGGTTCTAAGAAAGCAGTTTTTTAATATTTAGGTCGATTGACTGAAGCGTTGAATGAATCATATAACGCGTTATCCCATTTGCCAAATGAACCTAGTATTCATTTCAATTTGGCGAATGTACTAGGAAAACTAAACGAATACGAGAAATCCGAAAAATATTTTCTACGAGCTATTCGATTGAATCCTTCGATGCCTAGTTATCACTATAACCTAGGTGCGTATTGAATGTGTCTTTCGTATTTCTGCTCGGGCAGCCTCCTTCAAAACCGCCGTAATCATTTATTTTCGCTCCGTCAGGTGTTTTGTATCATCGATGGAATAAATTTTGCAAGGCGCGATTTCATTACGTGGAAGCGGATAGGCTAGATTCGGGATCCAAGGCGAAAAAACAACTGAGTTTATTGAAACGATCGGGAAAGATCGATCATTGTATGTTACGCGAATAAGGTTGTGCCCGTTTGGTGGATCTCTTCGATCTTCGTTACTCGATTTCGTTCATTAACTGTTGTATGTAGCGTTTGGTTTTTAAATCTATTGTAAGGTAGCGTTTGTGTTTCGTTTTATTTTTATTTTTTTCGTTTAAACTTTCAGTCCTAGTGTACCTATGTTCTATTTCGATCTCGTCACTTTTCATTCGTTAACTAACTGATTTTTATTTGTTCGGCGAATAGTTTCAAGTATCACATAATATTTACGCGGGAGAATTTACAATTTATCGTTTTCTCATTGACTGATATCCGTCTACTGGCCCAACCCGCCTGGAAATCGTGGGGCCAGCCCGAATTCCGGCATCGGCGCCAAATATACGCCGAATTTACCCTCGATTCTGGCGCAAATCGAGTGCCAATCGAACATAGTCGGGCCAGATACACGCCGGCCCCAACTCGCCCAAAATTCCGGCAACGGCACGGCGTTTACATGTACCTATTTCAAATGGGAAGGCGGTAGCGCCAAACTGGCGTAAATTTGACGCCGGCCCCACGATTTCCAGACGGGAATCTACTGTTAGTTATTGATGGTTCCTTTTAAATCCATTATGGCTAGAAAACACTCTTGACAAGCAATGAA
The DNA here is from genome assembly GCA_031841125.1 of Acanthococcus lagerstroemiae. Lineage (NCBI taxonomy): Eukaryota > Metazoa > Arthropoda > Insecta > Hemiptera > Eriococcidae > Acanthococcus > Acanthococcus lagerstroemiae. The sequence continues at coordinate 828,887 of CM063114.1, forward strand.
AATTTACGTGTAAAATAGATGAGGGAGGGTACATTCAGGTACGAATGCTAAATACGACACATACTTACATCGAGGAGGGTTCAAAGTAATTAATGTAAACTTAACCGAGGGCAAGTTGCTGATGGGTGCATCAAAACTTATATTATTGTCTTCGTCGAGCAGGAGTGCGTTCAGAAATAACACCCAAGTGCTGAAAGTATTTTACTTGAGTAATTTTTATGCTGCGTTCAGAAAGATAGCCGAGTGTTATCCGGAGTGATTCCCAACACTCCCAAATTCATCGAGTGGAACCAATCACCCTGTCTGGGTAAATTGATAACGTGATTCTTTTTTAATGTCTCGCGTTTATTTACATTTATTATTCGAGGTAGCAACTCGTAAATAACCGAACTAGGAATATTTTATCGTTAGTTATCAACTAAATCCTGATTTACCATATTTAAATAATAATGTTTTCGAATTTAGAAATACTATAATGACCCTATATCGTTTAGAAATGAAGGTTTATTATTAATATTCTTTCCAGAGTATTCCCATGACATCGCATACTTTACTGACGATTTATTTAGGCTAAACCTTGGCGTTCATCTCTGAACGTACTTCAGGAAACGCGACAAAGTTAAATTTAATGGTGCCACTTGTTGTAACCACTTCGCAGGATAAGAATTGGGTGTGATCATACTCTGTCTCTTATATGAACGAAGTAACTTTATTAATTAGAATTTCAACTGACAATGAGCAGAGTTAAACAAGATTCCCTGAAGAATGGTCTCTGTAGTCACTGCGAATGTTAGTTTTGATGAGAATCAGTTTCAAGATAACTTTTCCGAGTCGTTACCTGAGCTCTGATGTAACTACTGGCCAAGTGCCCTGATCGTGATCTCAAGACTTTTCAAATAATGAAAACATACATACACATTTATGTAATTTCTTCCTACTCGAAACAAATGAGTAGTTTTACTTCACATAATATCCGTCAGTGGTGATTGACTGTTTCAAGACATTGATCAAATTTGTTATCAATTTAGTTTCTAAGTTTCTTAATCTATTCTTTAAGTGTGTTCGTTTACTTAGTAGTAGCAGTGGATGCCTCGAAGCCTCCGAGTGTTTATTTGATTATGCAACGGCGATAGAAACGAATTTTCATTTTCAAGTTACGAAACCTATGGAATTGAATTCACTTTATATGTAGTAGTTACTGGTATTGCAAAATTAAGAGAGAACTTGTTCTCTTACTATAATATTTAAACAAATTTACGGAATGCTCCTGGTAACAAGCCAACCATATTCCTTGAATCATTATAAATTTGGACCTGCTCATTTAATCATGTATTTACTCTCCTTCGCTAACTTTTAGATTGTACTCCAACTGCGTAGCATGGGCGTAGCCAGCGAGGGGCAAGAGGGCCTGGATTTTGAAAAAAAATTATGTTCCAGTGCTCGCAAGATTATTTTCAAATATTTAAAGCCAACTGAATAAAATTCGCAGAAAATAGGATGTGTCTAGAGGCCTAGACGCTAGACAATGAAAATGTGTGACTGACGCCAATATAGTTCTACCTTTTTGCCCCCTCTGGAAAAAGTTTTAGCTGTGCCCATGCTTCGTAGAACGAATGTAGGTAGCGCATGCCCATTCCAAACTGCGTGGCAACGTGTAGTAGCATAGTAGAATTGTGTGAGGCACGAAGGAAAGTGGACGCTGTTAAGCGTAAGGGAACCAACCGACATTTGTAAACAAAATGAGTTATTCGTATCGTTGGAAAGAGCGTAAAAAGTAGCATTTTTAAAAATTGGGCCCCAGATTCAAAAATGTGTACTCACGTTGAAGAAAGCTTATCAGTAAACACTATGTCATATAGTTTCTTCATGGCTCTTGAACTTCGAATCACGTGTTCTCAAAAAACAGATTTTACCGGTTAGTTTCCTTACGCTTAACAACGTCCAAGTAGTCTTACGAGGCCATCGAAACAGTGGTGATGACTTTTGGATGTAGATGGAAAAAAAAAAAAAAAAAAAAAAAAGTGTCTCATGGAGAAAAACGGGGACGTTGATTTCGGTGGTGAGCCATACGAAATCTACAAATCTGATATCTGATATTTTATGCGGGCCCTGGGGCGGTCGCCTCCGTTCGCTACCTATTTATTTTGCGACGCCGCTGTAATATTTTGTTTGGGCATTTAAAATGAAGTTTCGATGAGTTTTGGTTCCTTCAGTTTTTTTCTACTCAATTCAAATCGCGTGCATTGCATATTGTATACTATTTGTCCCTTCATACATATCTTTGTCGAGTGTTGGTGTTGTCTTATAGTGTGCAAAGCGCATTTTTAGAACTTTATGAAAATTTCGAGTGCTTATATCCTTTTGCTGATTTTGTACTTTAATATATTCATATCATTATTATCATTCTTCCTACTTGATTTCAAAAGTTCCTGAACTGGTTTAAGTTTTTTACATGTATTTTTTATTACAGCCTATAGAAAGCCGTTTTCAATACCTTTTTGTGATATTATTAACGTTGTTACTTATTATTTACCTGCGCTGCAGCTGTTTAACGCTTTATTAAACATCGTTCTGAAGCTAATCTTTGCTGTCATACAATAATGTTGTATCCTCTACCAGACTTTCGTTTTCCAAAAATATGTTATCAAATTATTAGTGTATGTTTGTCTTTTTTTTCTTTCTTTTCATTTCCAAAATTATTTTTTGTAAACCTTTTTGCAAATGTTGTAGTTGAATGTGATTTTTCTTATTGTTTTATTTTTATTCGTGTGGAATAGTATCGTGTTATATTTTACCTATTTAGTTAAATATTTGACGACCATATCTGAAGTCAAATTTTTATGCGTTTTTACTGTTTTCTTTTTATTGTGTTTAATTACGAACAAAATATTCGATTTATTCCGTTAGGTGTTATTCTGAGATTTCCATATTCGAAATTTTTTATTGCTACAGTATCAATATATTGCGTTTATTTATATATATATTTTTTTAATTTACTCGATTAATATTTCTTTCTTATGTTATAATTCGCCCTCTGTGGAGCTTTGAGATTTATATGTTCGTGAATATTTAACATTTATTTTGTGATCATAAGCCTATCCTTCGTGATGAGCCCGCCACTGACCACCAATGCTTTTGTTGGTTTAGTTCTATTTCTGCTTGATGTTCCCTTTTGTAAAATTGTTTTTTTTTTTTTTTTTTTGTGATTGGCGTGCCAAAAGTCTCAAAATTGTAAAAACCTGGAAAAATCACAAACCTACCCGCTGATGGAAACTAGTAAGTCGGGACAGACCCTCTCCTCCTATTTGGTCTCGAAGAAAACGTTCAGCCTTTCTCTTATAGTGACTTTGTTTCTAATACAAGAATACTAATTTCTTTCAACAGGAAAATGGTGATCATTTATTCTGTCTCACCTCCTCCCCCCTTCCATGAGCGATGGGATAGAAGATCCTCACTGTTGGCCCCGCCTTCTGATTGGCTGAGTCAAGATTCTAAAATAGTGTCAATCTATGATGCCAAAATATTAGCTCCGTGCTTTTGAGGGAGTGAGTCGAATATACTTCACATGTTAAAGATCTCATTCTATCTTTGTCCGAAACCACCCGTGGGTACGGATCGGAATCTTTATTTCCCATTCCTGAAAACTAATGTTTTAAGAGTCAGTGTAAGTTGATTAATTTTATTGATACATTTTTTTGAGTAGTATATTTTGCACAACTTTTTGAATCTGAACTACAAGCAGTAGGCAGTACTGCTAGCGAAGTACTACAGAAATACGTATTCACTTTTATAATTGAATTTTGCATCCTTCAGAATATGTATGACGATATCAGACGATATGCTCGCTTAATGAGAGTCTATCAGTATGACTTGTTGCTATCGATTTCGTGCCATTTCCACTTTCAAAGTGAGTGACAATTTGACCTTGAGAAACTATCGCACGATCTCGTTCCTGTGTAGGAATTAACGTTCGTTTTTATCAATGTAATATTAAGAATTAGGTCCAATTTTTTTGCGCGAATATGGATCGAATATTTCGTGGTGTTATGAAGTACATTAAAACAGATCGCGAAACGATGGTAGAACAGTTCATACAAGTTAAGAATAACCCGCAAGTAAGTTGCAATACGATAGAAATTACTCTAGACATTTCGAAAACTTGAACCTCTTCGTTGTAATGTCCCACCAATGTTACCAATCAAACAGTAGATGACCGTAATTTGTGTCGTAAAAGTTGTGACTTGCGGTTTAGGATTGCGAGTTTGTAATGTTCGCATGCTATATTAAGCTATATGGTATAGTGCATTATCATTATTATCATTGCCATGAGAAGATACAAAGTGTGATCTGCCAGGAAGAAAGGGACCCGTGCGGAATAAAAAATCATTTTTGTGATAACAACTGTTTTTAATTAATTTTTGGCCACTCTTTCCCGTGGTGTTGTTGAAAAAATTCTAAAAAATTTTCTGAAACTGCTGTAAGTCTTCAAAGTTGAGTGTCTCCCTAATGTGAAAACGTTATCATTTTTGTTTATCCGCTCTCCTGTAAAATTTACATTTTTGCGCTCAGGTCCCTTTCTCCCTGGCAGGTCACATTAATGTGTCATCTTTTGTCAACTCAGCTTTGTTTATTATTTACTTCGCATCAGGACACTCCGCAAGAAGCGCTAGTGTGATGGACGAGAAGATAGTCACTAGAGCACCTATAAAAACCAAGTATGCGCATACGCCATATTGTTTGCAAAAGTGTCCGTCGAGTCGACGCCCAATCCGACTATGCGTTGCGTACCGTGCAGTCAATTCGGCATCGACGAGCGCTTTTGCAAACAATATGGCGTATACTTATACTCCCTTTTTATAGGTGCTTTAGTAGTCACATCTCACATGGTCAACCCTGTGTGAAACTCCCACTCCCATAAGAATAAAATCGGACATTTTTGTTAGAAACAGAATTTTTTATGAAATTCTTCTTTGATACTCGATAATTAGGAAGTCTGAGCTTCAATTTAAGCCATTGCGCAAGTTGAAGAACTTTTTTTTTCTACATGCTCGAAAAGCGTCTTATTTGTATTGTAAGTGTAACTAGAGCACTATAAACACGAGTATACTGGACCGCCATTTTGATTTCTACTCCACCCGTGGATGTTGAATCCGACTATGCACAGCGTGCCACGTAGCGCGTAGTCAATTCGGCATCAACGGGTGGAGTGGAAATCAAAATGGCGGTCCAGTATACTCGTGTTTATAGTGCTCTAGTGTAACCACTCTTCAGTGCAAGAACGCAAGAAATGAAATTTCCGATTCGACATAAACACAAGTATCGAAATACGCTATCTTTGGTTATTCCACGCCCGTCGATGCCGAATCGACTATGCGGAGTGTATCACGTTGTCGGCTTGTCGGTTTTGCATCGACGGACGCGGAATAACCAAAGATGGCGTATTACCATACCTTGCATAAACAATACACCAAAAAGGATGCAAAAATAATCCAGTTTTAGTTTTGCACTAGAGCAAAAATGTGACGTCAAACCCGTATATATTTACTTCGGCAGTTACAACTAGGGCTCTATAGTTTCACCTGGGTATACTAAGCCGCCATTTTGGTTCATACTGCGCCCGTGGATGCCAAATCCGACTATGCGAAGCGTAACGCGTAGTCAATTCGGCATCGACGGGCGCAGTATGAACCAAAATGGTGGCTTAGTATACCCAGGTGAAACTATAGAGCCCTATTACAACTTACAAGTTGGCAGTAGAAGGGAGGTTCACACTAGACGGACAGGCGCGTCGTTTTCGTCGCTTATGCGTGTTTTGATACCTAAGCGTTCCAACACAGTATAAACTCTACTGCTTTTCGAGCATGTTTATATTTTGAAAAATATGTAATAGCTATGTAGTATGCAACTTTTGCAAAATATACTATAGAGAACTTAGTGTTTTTTGGTATCTTAAATAAAACAAGTTTATTTCTGTTGGTTTTTGTAAAATATTGATTTTTTCGTTACACTTGATGGCGGATAAGCTTTAATCTTAACAAAAAGAAAAAGGAAATTACGTATAAGTACGTTTTATTTAATTATTTACTTACTTTTTCAGCCTCAAGCTATATTTTTCACTTGTATGGACAGCAGAATGATTCCATCGAGATTTACGGAAACAAATGTTGGCGATATGTTTATAGGTAACCAGTGACGACTAATGAACTATATAAATAAATTTTATGATTTGCTGTATATGAGGAGTTATCTGTCAAAAAGACGTCCGTTCCATAAGAAATGCATTGAACGGACGCCCTTTTGACAGATAACTCCTCATATATAAGAAATTTAACAAAAAACACAGTAACGCGAATTTTTATAATTTACAGTACGTAATGCTGGAAACATCATACCACATTCCCAACATTTTTTAGATGAGCCGACTACTAACGAGCCAGCTGCGTTGGAATTGGGATGTGTTGTCAATGATATTCGGCATATAATTGTATGTGGACATTCTGACTGTAAGGTAAGGTGAATGCAGAGCAACAACACCTGAATTCCTAATCCATCCTGGTCCAATAAGTTCTTTCTTAAGAAAAAAAAAAATATATATTTTTCGGCCGCGACTAGTTAGAAAAAGTGCATATTTTTGGTTGCTATTTTAGGACAATATGCACGAAGATTCGATAAAACACAACGGGGAAAAATATCTAATTGCTTTGAAGTTTCGGCCGACAAGTTGAAAAACTTTTTATATTTGAAAACGTAGATACTTACACCGGTTTTGAATCAGGAGTCTTCAACTATATAATGCTTGTCCAAATGTAATAATAATCCAAAATTGCCCCTTCTTAACAATTTGAGATGTACCTACGCTGCAAATTATTGAGTTTTGGGTTACTTAGCTACTATATACCGCATTTCCGTCGACAAAATTAGTAACAGTGGTAAGAATCGAGATCATTGTTGATTGATGCACCGTATTTGTACTGAAAAGTTCAACGAGTTGGCTCTTGAAAATATAAGTGATTAACAAATTTAAATTATTTTCAGGCCATGAATTTGCTCTACCGCTTACGCGATGTGGATTTTGCTAGTAAACAAAATCGAAGAATATCACCTCTTCGAGCGTGGCTCTGTAATCACGCTATGTCTTCCTTAGATAAGTATCAGCAACTAGAAGTTAGTGGCTTCGAATCACCGCTGATATTTCAATCTGAAACACCAATGAGAAAAATCATTGCCTACATTGATCCTGAAAACAAATTCACTATCGAAGACAAGCTTTCACAAGTAAGTTGTTATTTTTTATCATGGGAATACGACGCTCTAACTAGCCAGTTAAATTTCTCACACTTGGGCCTACTTGCGCACCCATTAATAATTACCTTTTATATCAACTGTTCCGTCGTGTTCAGCCTTCCTGTTAGGTCACACTAAGCAGTATAGAATGAAGGAGGAATCACGCGTGCCACAAAGCTTAAGAGGAGCACTAGTATTTGGTAGTGCAGTTTTAAAAAAAATTATTATTTTTTATTTAATTATCCCGGAAGCACGAAGCGAACAAGGGCCTCTCATATAACACATGCAGTTTTACAGGAGCCCCTATTAGCGAAGGACAGGGTTACGGTGTTGAGTATTTACGTACTTACATATCCCTTACCCGCTCAATGTGTTCTATCGGCGTGTAGGTACACTACTAACAACTTGGTACTTTGATATAAAACTATTCAGTTTATCTCATCACGCATATTGAGCAGATGTATGCTCGGTTGGATTTTTATTGAGCGTGCAGTAGGGTATACCTATTTAAATTTTTCAAAATTTGTTTTTCTATTACGTATTAAAATGTTCTTATCTATTAATTCATATTGCAAAGAATTTTTAAATTCATGATTTTCCAGGTTAACTGTTTACAACAAATGCAGAATATTGCCAGTTACGGGTTTTTGAAAAAGAAGTTAGAAACTCATAATTTACACATCCATTCCCTGTGGTTCGATATTTATACGGGTGATATTTATTATTTTAGTAGACAAAACAAACGTTTCATCGAAATCAACGAAAGAACATTGGATATGTTAACGGATGAAGTCAACAAATACTATTCGTAAGAATTGGAAGTGGTTCTCAGTAATTTTATACAAGGTAGGTATGTAGTTGTGGCAGTCTTGGGGCATTGTTTCCCTGGATGAATTAACATTGTTAAATGGAATTCTTACTCAAAAGCGCGAAAATTTTCGCTCGCAAATGAAGTTCTTCCGCTTCATTTGTAATTCAGAAGCGAAATGTTTGCCTCCTTCTCCTCTTCCTCCTCCGGGAAAGGTGGGTAAGTATAGATTTCCAATGTTGCTACAGAAAATGGGTATAAAAGATGAAACACATTATACAGCCAGTATAACACCTTCTGTTGTTATTACCTATCAAGTCATCCGTCTGTTTCTCAACATCCTGGGTATCAAGTTGGGAGTAGTTTACTACCTACTTCTTGAAGGAAATCGTTGCTAATCAGTATTTTCGATTTCAATATTATTTCTCGTGCATGATGCAAGAAAATATAAATAATTAATTGGACACGAATGCGTAAATATTGGTTTCAAGCTTCTTTAGGAGTAAAAAGTATTATTTTTATTAGCTACTTAATTGGTACCTACTTGTATAATTGGTTATGGATTAAAATGAAATGCTTATCACACCCTTTAGATGTCAGCGAATTTTTGTTTCGTGTCATTCAATATATGTATTCCTATTCCGGTTTGGTGTGTGGTAACTTACATTGCGATAAACACTTTCCTTACACTCAGTTTCGTGCTGATTAAAATATTAATTTGAGTGATACTATCTGAGTGAATAACAAATTATTAAAATAATAATAATTATTATTATTGTATAGTAGTGACCTGCATGGAGAAAAGGCGTTTAGTAAAAGCAAAACGTAAATTTTCCAGGAGAATGAAAACAAATTTTGAATGCGAATATTTTTGGATTGGAGCGATCAATATTCTTGAAATTTGGAATAATTATTTGTGGGTGTTAGTGGAATATATGTAATTTATTTTTATATTCTTGTTACTTTTTTTTTTTTTTTTTTTTTTGAGGGAAGAAATTTTTGAGTTATTCAGTATTACCAAGTGTGAAAATAGTGATAAGAGCTTGTGAATGTGTAAACATCTGCCATGATGAAAGTCAGCATAAATCAACCCGCGGAAGTAAGTATGTATTGTGAAAGAAAATACTGCCGAGTGAGAATTACTGACTTGACTGAAAATTGTCATACTAAAATAAGAGCCAGTTATGAAGGGCTCAACTTAGATGGCTTGTACAAGCCTAAATAATTTTTTTAATTTTCTTCGACAACACCACGTGAAAGAGCAGGTCTTTATTAGTATAAATCGAGTAAAATCTCAAAATCAAATTTTTTGTCCACTAACCGCCTTTTCTCGGTGCAGGTCCCGATAGACAAATTGGACACTGTTAAACAAAAAGCTTCCGAGCGACAAAATCTGTTTTTTGAGAAAACGTAACATTAAAAACCAATGAATAATGCTGGTGTACGGACACAGCGTTTATTGATAAACCTTTTTCAACGTGGATACACATTTTTATATCGGAGGCCCAGTTTTAAAAAATTCCACTGGTTGACGCTGTTTCCAACGATTAACTCATTTTGTCAATAACGTTGAACGTACACTTACGTCAGGCAGATTGTTATTGGGTATAACGCGTTAAACGTATAACTACATTTTTGGGGAATGTTCGGTAAGTGACCTAGTGTCGTATATATATATACTGCCGGCACCTGGGTGTTTTTCAGAAAAAATGTTGTTGTTGCGAAAGGGTTAACAGCGTCCAATTTACCATGACGTCAACACAGTGAGTTACTGTTAGCAAAAATACTCGTCGTTTGGCCGACTAACGTATCGACTTTTGACGTTTTGACTCCCGTAAGAAAGATACATGGAGCAAAGATCATTATTTAAATACTTCAAAATGAGAAATAGTAAATTACGAAATCAAAGGTATATATTTTTTATCCAGAGGGTTCTTTGCATTCGATAATAAACTTCAGGTTTCTAACAAATTTCTTATTCTCAGGTAGTAACATACTGATATATTATGTATCTTCGCTCATCTAAATTTTCTTGTACCTATCGGTCCATTAAGGCGCGTACACATCTGAACGCGAACGAGGCAAGCCGAACGGGGGCGCACGGACGTCGATACTTCAAAGTTCAAAGAGAATTCGCATACAATGCGTTTAGATGTGGACAGACATTTGACTTTTTTTACGTTGAATAGCGAGTGGAACTGTGTTCATTTGGTGTCTCGGCGAATGCCGAACTGTGTACAAATGCCGCATACCTTTCTGCCTCGCCTCGCTTCCGCATGCCTCGTTTGCGTTCAGATGTATACGCACCTTTAGATAATACCGACAGGTCTGTGAAACTTGATGTTGCAGATTACTTGCAACTCATTTCAGCATCCTCCCTGGAAAATTCGTTTTTACATTCCGCTTGTGAACGCCTCTCAAACATTCCAAAACTTTTCGGGGGAGTAACGATGCAGTTCATAAGTTGCCTTTTGGTTGCCTTCTATCTGTTAATAAATAATTCACACTGTATCGATGATGTATTCGTTGTATTTGTTTCATTATCTACTCGTATTTGCAAAGTTGGATCATGTATCATGAACGAAAATGTTTGCAGAACATAATATGAAGATTATTGTTAAAAATAAATGTGGATACAGTGATAATATATATGTTCAGTTTTTACGCGGTGAAGGTAAAAAAACACGGATTTAAAAAATGGAAACCGTTAAGCATTGAAGTTTTTCTACATATAAAAGGAACTGTAACTATTAGTGCTTTCTAATAATGTTTAGTAGGCATATTGTGTGAATGAATGATTAAATAGGTGTATTAACAAGGGAATAGGCGAACTTGTCCGAAGCGAAAATTACGTGGATAAATCGAATTTGATTTATATGTGCTGTTGACTATTGCACTATAATAGTTCTGTGGCGGTTATCAGCTTTTGGAAACAACGGAAAGGTTGTTTATTTAAAACAAGTATGATTTTTTAGGGTGTTTGCCCGCGCGCAGCGCTGCAAGCACCCTATTGCAATCGAATTTTCATCATCATAATTTTTTTTTCAATAAATACGACTGAATTGTTTACAGTTCATAGTTCAGTTTTAGTTCAGTTTTTATTATCAGTGTTTTATCAATACCAGTTGGCGCAAAAACGAAGGAGCAACTTAGATTCTCGATATTTTGGAATTGAATTCCAGTCGTCACTGGTCAGTAGCGAATGATTGAATTTGTATGTACAATTTATTGAACAATAATGCTAATAGAAGATTTAATGATTGTGATGATTTGTTACAGTTAAATTGGAGAGACAAACGAATTACTAAATGTTATGATAATGCAGTTACGCAGAATAGAATACGTCAAGATAATCGTAGATATAATGAGAAACATCGAAGAGAAAGACGTGAGTATAATCGAATCCATAAAGAATATTATCGAGAATATTATCAATCCTACCAAGAACAAGCTCGTAAATAGATAATATTATTTGAAATACTATGAGTCGCATCGAGAAGAACATTTTCAATACTATCAGCCGCTTATGTAAACTAGATTCAGGATTCCTGCTACGCAAAAATGTATACGCTCAAACTGTGTAAAATTTGTATAACTGGATTTAGAAGAGGTAAGTTTGTTGTTTGTTAATGTTTTAAATTAGTCTTCAGTTCAGTTAAGGTAGAATTTCTTTGAATCGAACCTGGAACCTAGTACAACTTTCCGTGATACTCTTATCAGTAAAATTTTCAAGGAATAATGTGATGTGAATTATGTTTGATGGAGCATATGGTGATGCACGCATAGTATTAATGGTAATTTTGATATACTTATTGTCTTCCAGGTTTCGAGCAGTGAAGCTTCCGCTACGCTAATATAATGGCGTGAAATCTGTAATCTGTTGCCAATAATTACGAATCGGCTGATGATTGATTATTGACGATTATTCTGTTTCTCGATACTCATTAGTATTTAGTATTTCTAGTTTTTCTCCAAATAAGAGTGAATTGTTTACTGATCATAGTTCAGTTTTAGCTCAGTTGCATTTAGATCCTGAGATCGGTCTTAAGGCAAAGGCCTGTGGTTCGATTTACAAATGAGGAGTTATCTGTCAAATGCAACTTATTTACGTTTTATTTCGTAATTTCATATTTTACTCATGACAGTATTGTGCAACTCGTACTGTCCTAAAAAGGAACTATTTCCTCAAAGAAAGTGAAGACATTAACTGGATTTAGAAGAGGTAAGTGTATTGTTTGTTTGTATGAACTATGAAATGGGTTCTCAGTAATGTATTTGAATCGAACCAAGGACAAGCAACATTCTGTGGTACTCTTATCTGGAAATTTTCCGAGGAATAATGCGATGTGAGTTATGTCTCATAAATATGTTAGCAGTATTAAGTAATTGGTGATTTTGGTATTCTGTTTCAGAGGTCTTTCACGAATATTTCGTTTCTCGTTTGACTATTTACTTTCCTCTTTCATTATCAGTCAGGATTGAGGAATCATCCAAAACCATCAACATACCTTCAACCACGAATTTGAACTTATATTATAATCGTGTAGCGGAATTGATGAAAAACGTGAATAAATAATTGGCAGATCACGTTTTGTTTTTGATATGACAGATTATTTTTCCCGCATTAACAGTTCACGAATTCACAGGAGTGGAGCATAGAGCTAATGTCTTTTCGTCTTATAAACATTGTAATGAGGAGTGAGCACACATTAATGTGCGTTTTCTCAAGTGAGAACACAACTTTATTTGAATGGAAGTAAAATTCCTCGTTTATTTGAATCGAAACAAAATTCCTGTCCCTCTGAATTGTTATCAGCAGTTGACAGTTCATATTCGTTGAAACTCCTGACTATGGCCTTTGAATTTATTGTTTGTCTTGCAAGCAAAGGTAGAGTGTTTGATTTCTGCTTGCCACTTGGAATGAATTAAATGGAAATGTATTCTAGTTTTCTAGTATGTTCTGTGTTTATCAAAGTCTGCCGGGTGATTGCAGTTTGCAGCTTCAGAATTCGAAGCCTTGAACTTCCATGATGTGCGTGTAGCGTCCTGTGCTTTTATGTTCCCGTGTCTGGTGGGGGGAAAAACGAAAAGAAGACTACTTCAGATTTGGATGGTCGAAGATTCTGAGCATCATTCGCTTATCAAAAAATACCTATTCTACACTAGCGCTTCTACAATTTGCATAGTCCCAATGGCAAACACCCTGTTACTACCTCGCGATCCGCGAGGTCGCTTGTTGTATCTAAAATTATTACCTCCTGGCTTTGGAATTTTATCCTCCCAGTTGAGAACAGCAAAATAAAAATTACATTTGAAAATTCGTGAAAACGTGGAAAAAATTGTTTCTTTCTCTAAAATTTAGTCTAATATTCGGAGGAACTCTCATGTATATTTGATTTCGTGAAGGCTGTGATAGCTGCGTACCTATTCTCCATTAATTATACGTAATATAGAGACACATCGATATTCTTACGTCCGTAATGTGAATTAATTCGTTGGTGGCAAGTTCTCAGGTGCTCTCGTGCTCGAGCACCATACAGGACAATTCTGTGTGGTGCGGAGCACAAAATTTTTGTTTTATTAAAAAAAAAATTATATCCATTGTTAAAAGACAATTTTAATTTTAAACTTAAATTGGAAAACAGAAAAAAGGAAAGAAATTTGATGAAATTGAATTAAAATTACCGCCGTCACCACATTGCCGCGCAATCTCTATAATTCGGACTTGTCAAGAGCAAACTACGGAGCGCTGTTAACGCACTACTACTAACATATAGCCTGCTGAAGTTCTTATCAATAAGCACACACGTCATTTTTAGTTTTTTATTCAAAAATTCTATAATATTTCTGAATGGGGAAACTCACCAATATTTCTAAATGGGGAAACTCACCTCAGTATTTTACTTCACTTACAGATGTACAAAAAATCTCCCCAAAAGAATTGCCTATTTTCAAAATTGAAGGGGCTACATATTGATAAAAAATTAATATTTTTGGTGAATTTTTTGCGCTTTCAATATTGAAGCTAGTCTACGAAGTATTTTGGTACAAATAGTATGAACAATGAAATACCATGTTTGAATTTTTGATTCAAAAATTTTTGAAATTATTATCAGCATTTAAAAAAAATAATAATATTGAATTGCCCCTTCAAAATAGAAAGTATGCAACCAACTCTATAGCGAAGATTAAGTTTTATTTCAGGCGCACCAACACCCGGCGTTCATAGGCCGAATTCTCAAGCTTATTAACAGCCGCAGCGTGCGGCGTTACAGTGCAGTGGTGGTGAATTTCACCACGTGTGCCATTTAAGGGATAGAATTCGTCAGAGGGGTGCTAGGGGGTGTTGAACACCTCCTAGTGCTTGCCGGAGTCCCCCCCCCCCCGACAACATTTCGTGAATAAAAATAACGAATTCTTTATATTTTCTCGCTAAACCTTTTCTTTCCACTACATTTTAATGTTTATAAGCTTGGCAAGACTGATTTTGCTTTGTCGTTCTTTATTTGTGACGTGTCGGGGTTTGGTTGGCCGAGTTGATAGCGCGCTGGTCTCGGAATCCGGAGGCCCCGGATTCGAGTACACGTAGCAACTCGCTACATTCCGACCTAGGCCAGGTTTTCGGCGAAAAGAGAAGAGGATTTAAAAGATAGTCTTAACAGTCTCCTTGACGCATCTGAGGTAATGCTCGAAAGGGCAGATTCCAGGGCTCGGGTTGAAAGCAAAATTGGAAAAGAATATATTTGGCGTATCATAAGAAAATGGCCCGAGTATCCATCCAGCAGTTTCAGACACACAGGCCTTTTTATTTGTATCACATTACCATTCACAAACACAGTGGCAAACTCGCGATTCAGTTCACATTGAATATCGATGGCTAAATGCCTGAATGGCTGTTTGAGAATTGATAACTTGATAAGCCCTCAGAAATAGAATTTTTTTACTTTCAAAAATTCGAAAATTTGATCGTTGTAAAAGTGTTAACCTTTTTTTCACATGATATATTCAATTTTTTTCAATGGGTAGTCGGTAAGTTGAATCACCAGTTTTGATTATGAATTTTGAGACCAAATTCAAAGTTTTTATTGTAACTTGCTATTTTTCGTCCAGAATGTTTGGTTTATACATATATTATTTTACACATAATGGATAAGTGGCTGAAAAAATTTACGGTAAAATCCAAAAAATGCGACGATAAAGATTCGACTCATACTTCTTCAAATTCGTGCCTGAACAACGAACCTCCAAAAATAGTAAAATATGACATGATTTTAAAAATTTATTATAATTCATGATTGTTCAGCATCTTTGATGGCGTCACCTTGTGGCAGTGGCCTAGCCAGGATTTTCCCAACGGGGGGGGGGGGGCAAAGTAAGATTTTCAAGGGAGAAAAAGTCGAAAATTGAAGGTATTTTTTAAAAGTCGCCGATATTATAATACTATTTTCTAAAAATGCAGGTAAAATAACTGCTCGAACAAAATTTTTTCGGAAAAACGTGCTTTAAAGGCGAAAAATTGCTCATGTTTGCATATTTTACCTTCAATTTCAGATGCCTCTTGGGGGAATTCGCCCCTTCGCCCCCTCTTCTGCTACACCACTGCCTCGTAGAAATCTTCACATTATATACTATGTGTATCCTCAAGCCCCGTGGTAAACAGCCACCTGCCTGCGTCGACACACGGACCAAGACGAGGAGGTTAGGGGTGAGTGAAGAGAGGCAGCGCGTCCGGCCGTGGGGGACCTGAAATTTCCAGGCGAGCGCTCTGGGAGTGCGGACCTCGGTCAGTAGGGAACCCCATGGTGGCCCTGGTAGGACGCGCGCACCGTTCCGGCACGTAGAAATGGGGGCTCGGGCCCGGTCCCGAAGCGTCCCTCCGGTCACTGACGCGATACTCGAAAGAGTAGTTCCTGTGGCCAGGGGTGCGGTGTCATAGGAGCCACTTTGGCATGCGTGCATCGCCATACGTCACACCACACCAAACAGCCAGCACACCCTACCGCAGATGGTTGGCTACAGACCTGCATCAAGTTGGATTATTTGTGTATTACATACTGAATTTAATTGTTTTAAAAATGGATTATTCGTGAGTAGAGGACATGTAAACTGTGAAAACATGAGCGAATTACAATAAAGTATGCAGGAAAATTACGTTTCTCTGTTCATCTTATAGGTATCCCCTTGTTTTATCTTACTACTGATAACAATATTTTGAGAAGTGACACTACCGATACTTGCGCGCCACCGATCTGACGGGTCAGAATGTCCGAATATGAGACAATTACTAACGTAAATACGTGATAACGTGATTGAAGAACCAGACGAACGTTTGCATACTTATATGTTATTTCAAATTTAAAAAAAAAAAAAAATTGTTCTTTGTAGGACACAGATATGCAAAAAACACCTAGGAACCTCATTTCAAAATGGTTCAATTTGGGAGGTGATTGGTGGGGGCCCCAAAGGCTCAAGCACCACACTAGAAATTGAAAACTTGCCACCTCTGAATTAATTCATTAGTAATACTAATAATTATCAATTATGCAAAAGTAAAGGAATATCGGTCGTATTTATACGATTCGGAAACAGCTAATTTTTACACAAAAGTAGTGAAAACTATAGAAATCCGGCGACAGTTTTGTATCTGGATCAAAATTAAGGAGGCTGCCGCGTGACATTTCAGTCGTCACCGAAAAAAAAAAAGAAAAAAAAACGGTGCGAGAAAAGAATTTACTACAAACCAACATCGAAGGAACAACGTTTTAAACCTTGGCGTACCAACAGCCAATGAGAAGACAAATTTAAAGAAACGATTGTTAATTGTTATAAGTAGAGCATGATATGGATAAATAATATAAACCCATGTCACGTGATGATGCTTCGTCAGCCAATAAAATTACTGAAAGAGAAAGCGTTCCCGCATATTCTCTTTTCTTCTTCGTCGAATATTTTTCATTTATTTTTTCAGTAGGTACAAAGTGCGAACCTATATCATTTGCCACTTGGTCAACTTGATTTGGCATGATATTACAGACACGGTTGAGGAATTTTCAGGAAACGTCGGCAGGGAGTTCTTTATTTTTCATTCTCGTGTAGGTACTTGTCGTACAGTATATCGTATCGTGCAGTCGCAATAAAAACATGGGAGGAATTTTGGGTACAAAATGAGAACGTCAGTCTACTTTAAAGAGATGCGGAGTAACTTTTTCAAACGTTAAAAGATTCCTAATATTTTATGACCATCGATGATAATTCGAAAACAATCATACTGCAGGTATTTTTATTCGTAATTTAAAATGTGATGTTTACATATTATATATCCGATAAAAGTTATACACTTAAAGTTCGCGTAAGATTTTGTATAAAACAGTATGTATACGCAATTTGTCTGACGCTTAACGGAATATATGTAATTTTTACTCGGTGCCAAAATGATTCTAGGGCTAAAAAGTATGCATCGCCCAAGCCCAAATAAGTCGCGCCCAAACAGTGGCGCCGAAATGAACGGTTTCCCTGCGCAGTATTCCGCATTCAAAATTTCAATGATCATTTTCATCATTACTGAGAGGCAAGAAGTATAGGTATTAGGTATATTGTATAGGTCCTTTCGCCCAACGTGAAGAGTTCTACACGCAAATTAATCGATCACAATCGATTCGAACCCCAAAGTAGACACGCTTACCTCCACGAAGAAATAACACTATGACAGAAGCACGATGAAGGAACACCACCCAACGAATCGCTCAAATAATTATCCGATGAATAGGTACATTCTTTTTTTTTTCTCGCATTCATTCGATAAATGTGTCCATTATCACCGCGAATGTCACAAAGCGTGCTCGAACAATTTTAGAGTTAAAATTCGTGTTCAACCGCACATTTATGAATGTATCGCGATCTTCCCACGAAGGGTAACTTTGGATATCCATTAATCTTAGATATATTCTAAGCCAGTTATTTTTCAAACGCGGCGCATGGTGCGTGGGTTTGTTCAACGTGATTAGAAGTACCTAAATTCTTGAATAGCATCGCAGATCAGTCTCGTGTGTGGTACTGTAGGAAACAATTTTTCAATATATCAGTCGGAATAACGTTATAAATCTGATTTGTGACTGGTAATATTGACTTACACGTCTCAGAAACAAAACAGAGAAGAACGTATTTCCTCGGTCGTTCAGCTTCCAACATTTAAGAGTCCAGAATACTAGCAAACACCCGCTTTTCACGTATTCCGCTATGAGTTAGTTTAGAGAGTTAACCCTCAGACTGCACACGTGTGGTGAAATTCACTACCACTGCACTGTAACTCAATGAGAACTCAGCCTATGTACCTACGCTTGGTGTTGGTGCCCCAGAAATAAGACTTCAATTTCCACTGCAGAGTTGGTCGCATACTTTCTATTTTGAATGGGCAATTCAATTTTATTATTTCTTTTAGCATGCTCATCATAATTTCAAAAATTCAAACATGGTATTTCATTGTTCATACTATTCGTAACAAAAAGTACTTTTTATAGACAATATTGTCTGTCTTCAATATTAAATGCGCAAAACATTCACCAAAATATCAATTTTTAAAATTAATATATAGCTCCTTCAATTTTGAGAATAGGCAGTTCTTGCTGGGAAGATTTTTCTGTATTTCTGTAAATTAAGTAACATACTAAGATGAGTTTCCCCCATTTGGCATGTTTACACCGTACATTGCATTATGCTGGTGAATAATCGGTGTCAGCAGACAACAAAGATATCGACAGAACGACAGATTCGTACTTCTTAATAACAAAAGATCGAATATCATGATACTTGTACCCGAATAATTGCAGCGACGCTCGTTGAAGGCGAATCATTTTCAATTATAATAAGCCGAAGTGAGTCAGCGCCGGATTGTTCGCGCCAAAACAATTCTAGTGCCGAATTGTCTGCGCCGGAATGAACGGCGCCAAAATGTTCGTACCGAAATGATAGGTGTTTAGAGTTGTGTGCGCCACCGCCCGCCGCCAAATTTCTCATACTGTTGCCGCCACCAATAAATTCATCGGCGTGCATGCAATGTCTGAAACAGTTTTCTTTTGTATGAAACATTGTTTTTTGAACTCGTAAAAAATTTTGAAATTATTTTTTCTTGGTAAAAAGAAAGGAGAAAAATTGCGCAATCGACTTAATTTCATCCACACCGCCAATGCGGTCACCGCGAAAGACGGCGCGCCGGCATCACCGCCGCCTCTGCCGACTGAAGTTTCAGCGCACAATGCTATGTGCAATTATGTCGATATTTTTGAATTTTTGTCAAGGGAGTTTGCAATTTAGACCTGAAATATTCTTATCGCTTGAAAGATCTTAACTTTTCGCTTCCAAAATTTCATTGCTAATATTTTCATCACCAGCGAGATAAAATGTGTGGCAATATAATGTATTCTACTTATCGGCCGAATGGTAAAAGCCCCGTAGGAAGTTTACATTGCGTTGTATCTAAAACCACTTTTAATATTCTAAGGTACATTTCCTACCAATCCGAGCCCCAGTCTACTTCCAGACTGCCCAAATCAATAAAATGATATTGGGAAACGCGAATAAACAAGGTCTTCTGACTTCAGAAAACCATGATTTTAAAACTATCTTGATATTTAGTTACATAGGCACTTGAGTGAATAAGTTGTGCTATTAGAAACCGGCGAAAATAACAAAGTGTCGCAAGCTTCATTGGTTTCTCTATTTATGTTTATAATACATAAGTGCCCAGGTGTAGCGAAGCGATTATCATCGGGAGGGGAGCATAAATAATTCTTGGCTCTTGAGCGGTCAGACTTTTCCAATTCGAATTTAATTTCCTAACTTTCCACTTCATTGAGAGTGAGGAGTCCCCTTGTTGCATGGCTCCTATAGGATGAACGAACAACACATAACTCAATCATTATTTCACGAAAAAATTCTGGAAAATGAAACTGAAAATAAATTTGTTTTCCGAGCCTTTGCTTATTGTAGAATTTTCAGATATCCTACTCTGAAAGGTTGGGCAATGTAAAACATCATTTCTGCCTTTCACGATTACAAAATGTACCTAACATTTTGACATTTCCTAGTGACTTTGTTTAAGTCGCCCTGTGAATGCGACATCGCTTTTAATGTGGGATGAAATTCGTAACAATACATTTTTCCGTGTTACAAATGCGTAGACAAAAGACAGGTATAGAAATGCGTCTGGGAAGAACTCGAACATACATGGGAGATAGGAAGTAAACAAACTCCGTTATTTTTTTACTGCGTTTACCTCCGGTTCTAGTTTTCAACAAAAAATTCCGGAACACGATACCCACCGTAGAAAATTGTAAATAAAATGCAGTTGTAAACTTGAGAAAGTCTTTTGAAACAGGTTAAAAAGAGTAAAACATGTTTAGAAAAATCATCAAAAGAATTTGGATAAGGAAATTCGGCCAGACCTTTTATAGAGGTGTAATAATGTGTTTTATTTTTTCCACAATACATTTTTTTTTCACCATTTTCGAATGTTTACATTTCTATTTTACGCCATTTGACCCAATTCTTAACCGCATCTTTTTAAACAATGTATATTGTATTCTGGTGTCGCCTAACGATAGGACGTCTGTTTAACTCTGAAAAGAACAAAAATAAAAAAAAAGTACTACACAGAAATATTAATGGTTTAATTTGTTCTTTCGAGGATTTACATCTTTATCTTTCGAGGCAGTTGATTGAAAGGAATGATCCTTCTGTGCTGTTCGAGAATGTATTACAGTGGATACAGTCCTGGAGAAATGTGGGAATACAGGTGTTATCGTAGTCGAAGAACCGTTTTGCCTCAATTTTCTTTTCGGTATAGTGAATCGGAACACGGATTTGTGGATAGGGTATTCTGAGCTGCTTCTGGGTATGACTGAAGGAGGTATCTCAGACTGAGGCGGCGTTAAGGGTAACTAGAGCATGCCTTCGCGTAAGGCTTCGCATTAGGGAATGTTTAACATTAGGCCCCGCGTAGGTGCTATTCTAATAATATGAAGTATATACTTGAAACGCCGCTTCTTGAACTCTTTACACAGTGAATAAGTTCGCAGATACATGTATAGCGATTTGATTACCCCTAACTAAAAAACTGTATTTGATTACGAAAATTGAAAAAAACTGCGCTAGACATCGTTGAAGAATACTGAGTAATTATTTGGGCTTCGCTCGCGAAACGTTAGGCGGATCTAAGTATTATATTGTAGGTATATATAAGACGACTGGCCTAGTTAATAATCTTCAAGATTTTTCAAAATTTCCTTAAGACTCTTATAGCAGTGTTTCAGAACCTGTATTTCAACGCTTGGGATCTGTTCTTGAAATTCGTTTTTTACTCCTAATGGATTGGTTAGTAGTAAGCTCTGAATACTGCCATTGCATTCTATTGAAGTTCTACTCCTGTCCTGATGTAAAAAAAAATATCACACTTAAATGGAGGTGTTCCTAAAGGTTTGCTGAGGTCTAAAGGGTTCGAGACCCGCAGTCTTAAGAAAATTGGATTCCAGTTCTGGCACCTCCTATCTTTTGAAAATGGTATCTTCTACAGATAGAGTTACAGCAATTTTCAATAATACGCTGATTGCCAACCTCGGAATAAACAAAAACTTTTATTCGTTTTGCCGATATTTTTAGCTTTTTCGGTCACCAGTACGATTGACTACCTTTGCAATTCTGAAACGCCCGGAACATGCGGGCAGAATGTTTATATTTTGATATTAAGAGTCGTGGCGCCATGATGGTCGATAATTATTATTTAAAAAAATCTATATAATATCGATAATTTAAAAAAAAGATATCGATAACTATCGATAACTTTGCTTGCAATACTCTTTTTTGAATATTATTTGATGATTATTTATCTTGTTCCTGTCACTCAGTTGTTGCTACCCTATCCTGTGTACATCCGGTAGCAACCCAGGCTCATCACATTAATAAAAATATACAACATCCGAAAGACTAAAATGTGGATTTTTATCTATCAAAATTTTCAGATTAATTATGTCATTCTTGTAAAACATATTATTCTGCATATGAAATACTCACATGAGACATATAAGAAATATAACACTATTATCTATTAGGATTTTAGAACTATCATTTGAGTACCCAGTTATTTTTATGTATTATATAAGTGTCAATATACGTAATTATAAACTTTTTACTGGGACTTGAAGGATTACGATGGCCTGTAATTGGACTTTGTTAAACAAAAAGCTTCTACGTGACATTATTTCTTGACAAAATGAATTAGTGTACCGTTTGAAAGAGCGTAAAATATAGAATTTCTTTTAATTGCCCCCCCCCCCACCGATACAAAAATGCACATCCGCGTTGAAAAAGGCTTATCAGGAACCGCCATGTCCGTAAACCGGCATTATTCATTGGCTTTTAATGGTACGTTTTCTCAAAAAACAGATTTGGTCGCTTGGGAGCTTTTTGTTTAACCGCGTGAAATTGGACGCTATTCTGCGAGAGGGAACCAACCAACATTTGTAAACAAAATGAGTTATTAGTATCTTTGGAAAGAGCGTAAATTGACGCTGTTCAGCAAACGAGAACCAACTAGCAAAATCCGCTTTTTGAGAACACGTGATTCGAAGTTCAAGAGCCATGTAAGAACTATACGGCATTGCGTTTACTGATAAGCTTTTTTCAACCTGAGTACATACATTTTTGAATCGGGGGCCCAATTTTGAAAAATTGTATCTTTTACGATCTTTCCAACAAAGAGAGCAAATAAACAAAATTGATAACGTTTTCACGTTCCGGGACACTCAACTTTGAAGACTGACAGCAGGTTGGGAAAATTGTTCAGAATTTGTTCGACAACACCACGCGAAAGAGTGACCAAAGATTAGTCAAACAGTTGTTTTCACAAATTTTTTTTAACGCACACGTCCCTTTCCTTCTGCTGGCATGTCACAAATGTGTGCTCACGTTTTAAAAAAGCTTATCAGTAAACGCTATGTCAGATAGTTTCTGCATGGCTCTTGACCTTCGAATCACGTGTTCTCGAAAAACAGATTTTGTTGGTTGGTTCTGTTACACTTAACAGCATCCGTATTGGACGCTATTCAGCAAAAGGGAACCAACCAACGTTTGTAAACAAAATGAGTTATTAGTATCGTTGGAAAAGTAGAATTTTTCAAAATTAGGCCCCCGATTCAAAAATGTGTACTCACGTTAAAAAAAGCTTATCAGTAAATGCTATGTTATATAGTTTCTACATGGCTCTTGAACTTCGAATCACGTGTTCTCAAAAAGCGGATTTTGCTAGTTGGTTCCCTTTTATTGAACAGGGTCCATATTATACAGTACACCCCCGATTATCCGGCATGCAAAAACGGGTGGACAGAGGTGCCGGATAATATGGAGTCTTTTCTGTAACTAGGTATCAATTAATATCAAGGTCTGTATGTACTCTCTATGAAAAATCAAAAGGCGAGCTGGTCGTTCAATATTTAATATAGAAAAAATCAGCAAAAATGCAATGAAAACAAATTATTTTTTCAAAAGCATATCCAATTTAGATTGTTTAGGTTTAGTACATACGTATTGTATAATATGTAGTACAGTACAGTACATTCATCACTTTATATAGTTTTTTTAATTCTTGGAATTGAGAGACAACGCGCGCATTGTCTTCGCAAAAACATTAGACTTATACGTCCAGTACCTACCATGAGCTCCCCCGCATAGGGAGAAAAGCTGAAGAATTGAGAGTGCCGGATAATCGGGAGTGTACTGTATCTTTCTTGTACAACGAGAGCAACGCTAGCTATACAAGTATCTCAGTAACGACGCTACATCTACATATGTTAAATTATTCGAATACCGGTCACTTCGCTTTTTTGTCGCAACATTGCGATTTTCCGACTACGCAGTACGCACTACACTGCTACTGGTTGAAAAATTTGGTTTCGAAAAGTCTGGCCGGCATTCCGCGCATAAACGCGAACGATATCACACGCAAGGGTCGTAAACCAGTTTTGTTGTTCGTGTACGCGTATTGGCCTCAACATTGAACTCCGAATGAGTATTCGAGACGGGAAAAAGAAAGTTGTTATCGGAACAGCGTCAAGTTCAAGTATAAATAAAATGTATACTTTAACGTATTGGTGTAAGTACCATATTATAAATATCGTAGTAAGTAGATAATACTTTATAAGTATTAATCGTACGATTTGCCGTGTACTATACATATACGTTACACACGTATAAGGTAGTTCAGAAATAATAATAATAAGGGAAGAGAAAAGAAAAAGGGAAAAAGAAATGAGCGTAGGTATTAGATTGCATGAACGTAATTTACTTCGGGATTGAACACATCTACGAGTATATCTACTCGCTTGAAATCGTTAACCATCTCTACGCGCATCTATGAAGGTATGTATAGGTACGTAAATCTGATCGCGTGATTTCACGCTTCATTATTCCCAACGAATGCGATTTTTGAAAAATATTGAAACTTAGTTAAAAGTTGACTTGTCATTTTAAACTATAATGACTATGTGTGCAAATCATGTGGATTCCATATCGAATGGATCATGTCTTTTTAAATTGGTTGATGTTTTCCATTTTAAACTTTGAGATGTCTGAGACATCCAACTCAAACCTGATAGCGAAGAAAAATGTCCAAAAGGAAAAATATTGTAGCAGGTACGTTAATTTTCGAACAGCTTGAACATTTTGGTAGATACTCGTATGTCCTCTGTAAAGAGATCACCTTTTTCACATTTTACTACAGCCTTTGTTTCTTTTTAAGCACTGATTATCTTGTAGCGCCGCAGAGTGCAGCCCTGATCTTTGCCTTTCTTCGTTTGCTGTCTGCTGAATAACCAGTCACACTAAAGACTCTGTTATAATCTTGACGAAGAATTGTTTTGCTCTTTCGTATCTTCCTAGTATATTTATGTATTAGGTATACCTACAATGCGTAGTGCCGCGGAATGCGTACGTAGGTAGCCAGAGCAGTGCACGATACCGATATCGGTACTCGCGGGTATCGTATCGTTGGAGAGCGACTACCGAGTACCGACTACGTAGTCGGTAGTCGTAGTCGGTTTCAACGATACGATACCGAGTAATACTCGGTCGGGAATCGTTTTATGATTAGCGCTGTATTTTACGTGGTGCAGTAGTGATGCCTTATCAGTGATACTTGTTATCGTCGATAGCATATCACGAAAACGACTACCTGTCGCTACAATACCGAGTATACTCAGTATCAGCTGATACTATTTGGTATTGTTTTAAGCGATACGATACCGAATACCACATGAGTATATACTCGTATCGTGCACTGCTCTGGTAGGTATACCTACCTAGATTATTAACAAAAAACAACGTATTTATCGATGCATATTCCAGAGTTTTTGTCTCTAGTAGATATGTTTTCCTGCATTATGAAACGTAATTTTTATATTTTTTTAACATAATTACAATGGCATCGAGGAATCGATGGAAGCGACGATTAGCTTTCTTGGCTTTAAAGCGCAGCAAGTTAGACGCATATTATGATGAACTTGGTTACGCACGTTTCGATACAAGTAATGCGTCTACAATGGATGCAGAAAGCTTGAGCAAGAAAGATGTAGGATTAGGAATTATGATGAGCCAAAATTAGAAGACGTTGATGTCACACGCGCGTCTTTGCGTATATCTTGGGCCTATTATGTGGGGAGCTACTACGTCATGAAGTTATTATACTCGCTTTATTTATAATAAATGGTTATCGAGTAGTCTGTACGCGCTGACATTTTTCTCCGTATTTTACGAATATTACGAGAGACAAAATAACAAAATGAGAGTGAATGGCTGGAGAGGAAATTATTATAACAGAAAGAATTAGGCGATAAAAATAATTCTGGAGCAACGAGTACCTACTCTTTTGAAAATACGGGGAAACGTTGGTGGAAAAATGGTCGCGAACATGTCCTTTTTCGTAGAATAATGAGCTTACTAGTGGCGTAAATAAGAGGGGGATGCTACCCGAGCCAAAAGAAAGTTTAAAATGGTATTTTTGTCCATTAAATCGCTGAAAAATCCTAAAATATTTCCGCTTGCTTCGCTTGTGACTACTTTTTCCAGCTAAAATATCTTTTATTCGTATAAAAGTTTGATCTGACCCCCTCCCTCCAAGACTACTGCCTATTTACACTACTGAGGCCTACCGTTAGATAAATCACAGCAGAAATTCCGATTATTTTTCTGAAAGGAACGAGAAAAGAAATATACTTCAAGAAAGGAGGGGAGCGAAACACTCTTTTTCAAAAAAAGTAGTTTTCATTCAACAAACAGAAAACTTGGTCACCGCATCCTTCTCCGAGACAAAGGCCGGAAGTATATTAAGAATATTAATTATATTAGGTATATTAAGTATATTAAGTATATTAATTATATTAAGTGTATTAAGTTTATTAAGTTTGAATAAATTTTTTTAATAAGTTGCTTCTATGAAATCCGAAAAAATTGGGGGCGGATCTGTTAGCTTGAAAGTCAACCTGACCGATGTGTAGGCAAGTCCACGAGTCAATCAGCCCGCAAGGCAGACATACGTAAAACCGATGTCACCGTGTTGCCAGCCAGCTTAGCTATTAGGAAAAGCAAACTTCTAGACCCGTACAAACAGAGAGGAAGCCATGTAAGCTGTTGGTCTAGATTAGTAGAAAGAAATAAAACAATGAGATAGATAGCCCTCTGTAGTGGCGCCAAAACCCTGGAATAGGTTTTCGATAGTCTAAAACTTGTGAGGTGTGCTGGTGGTAAAGTGAACGGGTAATTTACAATGTTTTGGAAAAATTACTGAGAAGGATAACAGCTAAAAATAATTAGTTTTGTTTTTTCGTTGGAACCGAGAGTCAAGATTTTAGACCTTTCAGCCAAGATCTTTTTCGGATAGCAATGCCGTCCGCTAAATAATGTAAAATTTTTCAAGTGCCCTTTCGAGTTTCCGACAAAAACAACCTTTCAGTATATTTTGATTGACAGCCCTGATTCCTACCCTTAAAAAGCCTCCTTTACTGTCGCTAAAGTCGCAAGAAGGAAGCTGGAAAGAAACGTATGATTTAGAAAAATAAATTATCAACTAATGCAAGACCTTTCTAACTCCAAATAGCAATATTGTCAACATCGATGATTTTATTCCTAATCTATTTATGGGCGTAGAAGAGGCTCGAATATTTTACTTAATTTTTAGGGGATTCTCGAAATACAGCTGGTTTAATATCTTCTTGCGCGTATTCTAACAACGTGGCATCGTTTTCCGCGGATAAGACTTGGGCATCTAATGCTAACGGCGGAATTAGTGTGAAACTCTCTAGGATGAACCCGTTTTTCGAAAATTCCACAAGACGAGTTGGTACCATTTGTGCACTCTCTAGCAGTATCCGTGTCTTCAGTCGAGAGTCGAGGTAAAGATGATCTCTACGTAATACCTTTCAAGATTTCTTTCTCAAACTTCTTGAGATGGTTAACCAACTCAAAAATAGTTTCTACTCGTACTGCTCGCATAATGCGTTCCTCGTATTTCTTATCAGCGGAGGATTTCCAAAAATTACAATCGGAGAACCCATTTATATCCATATAGATAACTTAAGTTAGTTTCTGATGTTAAATTAGCGATCTCGATTCAAGTCTTACGATAGATTATACCGTATTTATATCCAAACTTTACGACTCTATGTTAAATGTAGAACGACTTTCACTGACACATTTTGACTCGGATCAGTAATACGTAGTATTCTTTTTTCCCCCTTTTTTTAATCGTTACTCGAATATACGACGGCGTCGCGATATTTTATATTATGTTAGTCATCGTCCACGGAATGAAATATTAGTCGGGCAAATTTTGAACGCAGTCAAACGATACCCGAGGTCCCGGTGAGCGTCGAATGCGGAGATGTCGATCGAATGGCTGCTCTTGAACCGGCGGCAGCAGCAGGCGATCGCGTAGAAATAAGTTGATTTGTTGGTATATTGACTCACGTATATAGGTACGAAGCACTACGAATGGCCACCACGATAAAATTCCACTCTCACTCGCAGAGGTGCAAAATTTACTATATGTATTCCGTACCTACACCAACCAACCGAACCGCTGCTCTCTGCTGGTTGCTGCACATAAAGGTTTTGCGTTTTGCGCCGGCAACGGCGATTAAACCGGTACTTTTAGAGGGCGTGACTCGCGTCTCAACCTTAATTCTTCGACGACTTTTATCAAATAATTTTCATAAAGCTGACGCTTAAGACGTCTAGCGAAGAATTTAGAACTAAATGGAAAGTTACTCTACCTGTAGTTTGGAGGTTTGGCGTCGATAGTCGGATGCCGCGTCAGGATGCGCAAAGAATAACGCCAATTTCGAGCACGCTTACCTATTCGGCGAGATGCTCAGTTTTTTTATTTAAGGGGAACTCGAGTTAGGCACGAGGATACGTTCTGTAACGGATGAGGTCTAGTTGAATCTTGAGGATGTATTCGGAATACCGTCTAATCAACCTTAAAATTTAGTGTCGGTAAGGCCTTCGAGGGAAAGGGCAGCAACTTCCAAAAGTGTATTCGGGATTGTTTCGACATTGTGATGGGGGCAAATGGCAGCACTTTGTTAAGTGTGCAAACTAAGTTGCAAGGGAACGATGTCTCCATTTATCCTCTCTAAAGGTAATGGTCCCAGATAAAAGGGTGGGTATTGTGAGAGAGACCACTTATCGTAATTATCTGTAATCTCGTATAAAGTACCTGGAGAAGGGGGTCTTAAAACTAACATTTTAAATACATTGAAAGACAGAAGCGATGTACATCATCCTTTTTACGTTTTCTGTGAAATTAATTCGACCACGCTCTCGAGGTGGTCTTAAACCACAGCGTGAATTTGCGGTACTGCATATAGACGAAATACATTTTGGTTTTCCGATCCTGAATCTTGGGCCTTGGATCCGTATTGTTTGGAAGCAGACCACGTTCGCAGTTGATCAGGGCCGGCTTTGCTCGCACTTAGACCTTTCTTTACACTCAGCTCTTTTTGCGTCGACTACTCATTTTCTATCGGTGTATCTGTCTGTTCAACTGGGTGAACGACTTGGCCAGTGTCGAAACGTACCTGGACCGTAGTTTTCGGCTCCGCGTCTGTCTGGTATGAAGATAAATACATAATATTAAATTAATGTTGAATAAAGAATACTTCGGGCTATGGAGATATTGATTCCCGTTTCTTGGATCTTGACTTCCGGCTCAATTTTTTCAGCAGCGGATGACTGCCATCAGTCAGTCTCTTCCCCTTTCCGTCTACCCTTTTGTTCTGACTATAGTCTTTTTGTCCGGCTCGATCTCAGGTTAATACGTAGATCCGCCTTCGGGAATTTCTCATATTCCAGGTAGGCAACTTTTTAGGCGTTATTCGAAGAGGAAGCGGAGACCAAGGTTTTAGGATATATTATGCGACAGATGAAGAGAAAATCGACGAAAGCTTGCGAAATTTACTGGTGAGATATTTCAGGTTTCGATTCATGAATCTGTTAAGAGATTTTTTCATAAGATGACTGATTTATAAACACACATGCAGATAGATAAATCGAAACATAAATTAGTTAACGAGCTAGAAAGAAAGAAAGAATGTTTTACGAGGTACTTACACAGATGGAGGGTACGCTTGAAGTTGGTTCATTTGTAAACCCGTGACCAGAAAATGCGCGGTATTTCATATTTTTTCATTCCTTGGAGGGTGAGTGTACGTAAGGCATCCTGTCATGAGAACGACTTACATTTATGCCGACAAAAAGAGAGGGATTGATTGGATCTCCGCTTAACCTATTGTGAGTTGAAGGTCATGGGATTCGGAAACGCGTTGAATTGGCTAGGATTATCAGTTTCATAAAACTAAAAATTCCTCGAAATTTTTTAATGTTTTCATTCGCCAAAAGAGGTGAATAAAATTATCCTCTCACCAACCAATGTTCTCCTAGAGCAATATTCCATGAACCACTCAAATTGAAGCGTTAGCCTTTCTATTCTCATCGATTAGGTACTGTTTGGAGGATTTCTGCGCTTCACTCCCATTCCCCTCCATGAATAGGGGAATGCTCCTACTGATTCGGTCGCTGTTAATTAATTTGGCACTTTTACTCGTATAGTCGTCGATGAGAAGAATACAAAAACTAACTGAAAGAAAGACGGGGGTTTAGACCTTTTATTAGGATAGGTGTACGCATTGACGGAAGTGAGGGCTTCGTTGAGTTGTACAATTGTAAATTTCGAATAAAAATAATAATAGCGTTACTGGGTAGCGAGCGCGTGATCGAAAATACAGTAGGTACTCGTAGACCGCAGCCTCAGAAATTTAAGGCTAAATATTAAAATAGAAAGATGATATCCGGTGGTATGAAGTACTCCAAGGTCACTTTATCCGTGCCATTATCGAGTGATAAGCATCTACAAGCAACGGTTCCGATTGATGATCTTCTAATTTTTACTGAAAGGTTCCATTGCAGGCGTCGAGTAAGGGATGGCGATTTCATATGGTGTTGGTCTCCGGAAAACGATACTAGACTTCCGGTTGCAAATGAAGCGAACAAATATTTTTGAATTTCCAGGAGAATTTTGATTGAAATTTGAACGATAATAGGATAAGACAGGGGTTATTCGTTAGATCCTCCCCCTTAAAATCGGCTGCATTATATTCATCTCACATCAGCACCCGCCGTGTGAAAAGTAAGTGATGTTTTTGTTCGTCCGGTCTATCGTATTGAATCCCGTTCGAGCTATTTTCGACCAAAACGGTACTCTGAGAACCGTTCGAAGGTCAGGATAAATTTAGCTCCGAGGTTCAGAAAAAGGGAAGTAATCTGATGACAGTAAAAAAGTACACGCTACAAAAGAACGCCGTTGTTTTCGTCAGTGTCAGTTTGAGAACATTTTTCGGTTGTAAATTTCGCTTAACAAATACCACCGTTTCAAAACGTTATAGTGGCAATAAACTAATAAACCAGAATCGTTGTTTCGGGAATCTTCTGTCCAATTTCTCTACAACCTCGAACAAAATCGGAAGAACTGGCTTCATTGTTAAACCGGGATTGGGATCTCTTTTAGTTTCCGTCGTCGTCCTTCGGGAACCGGCATCAAAGTAAAAAACAAATCATCTCTTTTCTGAACAATCGAAATGAAGCAATTGTGAACGAGCACTTCGTTGTAATATTTCTCGTACCGCTAAATATTATTTTTTCGCTATCGTTACGCACCCCGCACCCCACCCTTTCTACATATACATATGTACGAGTATGTAGTATGTACCTCTGTTACCTGTACCTAGATCTTTCGGCGCGAAGTTAACCCGATGTGCGACGATATACGAGTACATATGCTATGCTGCATGTACGAGTACATTACCATACACACAAGTGTACGGGTATATACATACACATTACACACGTATACACAGCATATATTACATATATGCACGAGTGCGTGTATGTGTACCTATGTGTAAGTGTAATTGTGTATGTACGTATAAACTCAACTCGTAATATAATATTTACTCGTACTTCGTCAACTGACACAGGGCGATTTAAAAAAGATTTAAACGATGTTTTAGACCAGGCCGAAACGAGGAAGGGAATGGAAGGCGAATACGATTACAGCGAAGAGTAAAGAGTCGTTTTAATTTATATGGCATTTTTTAAGAGCAGACAACGATGTCCTATATTTTGGATACAACGCAAAACTGGTTATACTGGGTTAGTAGGATAAATGGTTCGTCTCGTCTTTTGCATTAAAATCGAATCGCAAGAAATGACAAAGCGACTTTTTTTTTATTTTTATATTGTTCTTGCACGTAGGTGGCAGCTCTGACAACGTCATTTTTATCATACCGAATTAATTTTCGAGTTATTGCGTTAATTAATTACGAACAAATGAGCGTTCTCGCGGATTAATTTGTGTACGAAGCAGCAGAAATGGGAAATAAAAATACGCGCCGCAACCGGTTAGAAAGTGCGGGAATTGATTTTAAAATAATGACGGAAAACGGCCTGCCGTGGTCAGGGGGAGAATAGTCTGAACCGTATTTTGGAAAACGTCCGCGTACATTTGAAGATATTCGGCGCGTTGAACTGTCCGTGAAGTACGAGGTGATTAGAACCAGCTTCTCCTCTTTCAGAGGGTGTACGTTTGAAAAAAGGTTAGGAATGATTTCACTGACTCGAAAGACCCTATTTTGTGATATTGTACACCAGCATAATTATGTTATTCTGAATGTTGTACCTTTCAGCTCCCAACGGATCAATTTGGCTAGGGATAACTGAGGAAATGGCCTCAAAAGTGAATTTAACGATACACAAACCCCATTTTCGATGTATTTTTTGAAGTAGCAAACCCTAATTTTTAGTTTATGACCCCCGATGGAGTCTGTTGAATGGGGGTGGGGACCAAACTACTAATATCAAAAATGATTGTAACGTGTCTGAAAACCATGTAAACAGAATTTCATTCATTTTTATCTCAATTTTGTGAGCTGTAATGAAAATAGGTCACGTTACTCAAAAATGAAACAGAGGTGAGCTACCTCCAGAAAATTTTTTCACCAGATTTCGAGTGAATAAGTATTTTTATTTTTGTTTTACAGTCCACGAATCATTTCCTTTCAGTCTTACAACTTTTTTTTAAAATAAAACTTTATTTTTCAGAATTCTTAATGCAAAAATTGATATTTCCTTGTAGGAAATCTCACGTTAAATTTCCACCCCATCGAGTGCCGCTTCAAAATTTTTCTATATCAAAAAATTTTCAAGCGGTGTCTTTTTATATAAAATAAAAATTATTTAACATATTTTGAAGAAAAAAAACTTTTTGTGAAGTACCCCAGTGTCCACCGTGGGGTCTGTCCCCCGTCGTGTTTTTAAGTTTTTACGTTGTCTGATAGGGAATATTGTCATAAAGGATTGCAGGAATAAATTGACGATACTGATGACGAGTTTTCTTATTTGATACTTGGTGCAGCCGATTTGGAAAACAAATGCCGATTGTTTGGTCCTTCTGTGTAGCCATAGTTCGACCAGTCATTTTTGAAATCGATATCGAGTCAGTGCGATGTGTTATTCGTTCAGTTTGGTTCCGTTGAAAAAGTTAGCATCACCTTTCAACGAGATCCATCGTTGTGGAGTTTAATTTCTGGAACTTGGAGGCTGCCACAAGTTAAGTACGAATTAATTGAGGTAATGGGTAGAGAAAAAAAGCTTTATCTCGGAAAGTGCACTCTCGGGAAAACGCGTTCGAGCATTTCATTCCGTTGTTGCTTGTAAACAGTAGCACCTGTATTACCCCCTCCCTCCATCTCTCTCTCTCTCTCTCTCTCTCTCTCTTTTCTTAAAATTAACCCAATTGAACAAGAATTCAAACACGCTCGGTGAATTCAAAACACCTTCTTTCTGGGAATCTGTGGTCAATAATGTTCGAGCGTGTTCCAAAGAAAATTTATCAAATTTCCGCGCCACTTTTGAAGAAATTTCGTGAAACGTGAACTCGGAAATTTCGCAAAATGCTTGGACAATTTTTATAAAACCTCACAAAATGTTATAAAATTATGGAAAACTCCTAAAAATTGTACGGGGTGTAAATTGAGAACGCTCGAACATGAACTGAGCGAATTGGCTGTCAAATAGGCTTCCGAGTATTCATCATCATTGACTGAAAGTTATGGTCTACCTACGTGATCCAACAGATGAGATCCTTTGTTCTCAACAAAAACTTTGTATCTATCATCAACCCGCATCTCCAAATTCCAGAAACCGAGATAAACGGACAGTTTAGGTCAAATCGATGCCTTCCTTCCAAGTTGTCAGAAAAGTCAGCGCTCGGATAATTTTAATAGTACGTTGTTAGTTGGCTACAAAATTATGAAAAAAAAAAAAAGTGAATCAATTTTGGGTTTCAATTAAAATTTTTTGTATAGTATTTCTATCGGAATTCTTGCTTTTTACGACCCCCTCCCCTTCCTGCTTTCTCAAACGAAAATTGTTATCTATGGCCGTGTAACTATCCAAACGTTTAGGTTATCGGCCGACAAATAGTTGGAGAAGCAGACAATGATGATGCGGATTTCCAAATTCGAGAAGAACATGAAATGACTACGGAGCCAAGTCTCTTGCCCGTCAATAAAGAGAAGACGTACGAGTATACATATTACGTATTAATTGGATTGAGGGGGGGGGGAAGTCAAATATCAAGAGGGTCTTTTTCCGGTACTTCCCTGAAGGCTTTCTTGTCCCAACTCGCTGCCGGCATTTGGATAAAATTCAAAAAATACAGCGTAAGTAGGGAGAGAGTAGTAAATTTATAGAATGTATTCGACTAGTTCAGACTTTTCAAACTTCGAAGAATGCGAGTTCTTCCAACTGTGGAAATATTTTGAGAGAGATGAACAAAAAGTGGTCGAGTTTTCTTAGCGGTATTATTACTGCGCAACTTTCCGCCATTTATTTCACGACTCTGAAGACGCTTTTCCCTCTCCAACGTGATCCACCTGCCACCAGCATTTTGTTAATGGAGACCAAGAAAATAACACTTTTGTAAAAATTGGGCTTCAAACTAGCAGAAGAAAAAAATCAAATCACTGGCGTTTTTCTGCGTCTTCCCGCTATGCTAGGATGGAGCCTTCTAGCCTGAGAATAAGAGGGCGACGAAATAATTCAAATTTATCAAGTTTCAATAACTGTTCCCCAGTTAATTAATTTTTAATATATCTACATTGATTTGCCGAATCTCCTACGTAGGGGTCAGTTTTTTACACTCCAGGCAAATGAAATACTTTTCATCGCTTTAACGCGTCCTTGGCCAAATAATGCAGATCTAGGCGCTAGACGATTGAATTAAAACCAAATACACGGATGTTAGTACCTATACCTAGGTAATAAGCGAATAAGAAAGGGTGGGGAGGGGAGGAGAGGGATGCGACCGAGTGACGAACGCACCGAGAAGGAAACGAAAAAGGTGGATATGGATACCGCGTGATTCATATTAATTTCATACGTACACAAATGTGTGTCTGTGTGCGTGCGTGCGTGTGTACGTGTATGTATGTAGAAATACATATGTATTATGTACGTATGTGTAAACCAGTCAGTCAGTGGACCAGCACTATTTCATAAAATTCCCGAAACTAAAATGGTAATCTACACCTGTTCAGGATTTGACACACTTGTCCGATTCGAGTTCGTGTCTGGGTGTACGAGTACGAGTGAGTACGAGTACGAATATAAACTAAACAAACGTCGGCTTGTTAGACGAAACGGAAAATAAAAGTTAAGGTCTACTTTTGGGTTTGTTGAAACGGCGTGGGGCGCGGGGTTGTGTGCGGAAAATATTATGGTTAATTTGCGACTTTTCAACGTGCTCGCTTGGTGCGACTGGTCGCGACGTCCGATTCTAATTGTGTATTGATATGGCACGCAATGTCAGTTAGTCGAGGGCTCAGCATAACACATAGCCCAGAAGAATGGATGGCAGTAGGCAGTTGGCAGTGCAGGGTAACGCAAGGTAGGGCAGAGCAGCGCAGGGCAGCGCGACGTAGCATTGTACCAGCTCCAGCTCCAGCCTCAACTCCAGCTCCAGTGCCAGTGCCAAGGGCCAGTGTTAGTGTATTACACTGTCGGATAATACGGAGAAGTGGCGGGTGCGGCAAATATTGCCTTATTTCGTATTTCAACACTTTCTCCTGCCGGATGTAGCAGTTGTGGCTCTGGCGTCATCGGCGAAATGTCCCCTCCTCGCCGAGCGCTTCTCTTTAGCACGATACGTTGCCGTATTTGCGCCTTCGATAAAAATAATGAAAACGATGTCGGCGAACTTCCAGTTTTCGCAAACTTGGTGAAAATACGCGTCACTTCCATCATTTCATTTCCCACCTCAGACCTCATTCATATCCGAAATATCCTATCTTTTCCAGTCGTACTTCCCGGATTTGTTGCGCCGTATCCTTGGTTATTTTTTCCGACATTGGTTTGAAATATCGTGCCGTATCGTATCGTAGAACAATTGCTCCTTTATTGATTGAACTAGTCTCTATTTCCGTCAATAATCATTCAGACTGAACGATCAACCTTCGGTGAGTACGAGAGGGACTGTTGCAGATGCAAAAATGTATGAAGGTCTCGGGTCGGGAATAACGAGGAGTGAAGCCATATTACGAGTATTTCGTATCGTCCATTACACTTCAGTGGTATAATAAAAGTAGGATATAAAAAAACCACTTTGGTCTTGAATCTGACCAGGGCGGATGGGCGCCAAAATTATTACTGGGCATTTGGAGTGATGCGGCGCCGTAAGAGTTTTGTCTCTCCCCCTCCCCCCCCCCCAAAAAAAATACACTTAAATTAAATTGACTTTTTTAATGAAGCGTCTTTATAACTGAGAACACCCAAAAAAATGTTTAAAAAATGATAATGTAATAATACTTAAAAGTTATTTAAAAAACGTGTCGGAAGTTAGAACATATGGTGAAAGACTGGTAGAAAGGAGGAGAGGCAGCTATCTATACTACTTTGGTTCCACAAAAGGTTACAGGGGGTGGGTTTTTATATTAACAAAAATATCAAAAATAATGTTGTGGAAATTAAAATAATATCTGAAAGAATATGCCTACTAAAACTGAAAACAGATGAGAAGCCAAAAATGTTAATCTTGCAAGTGTATGCACCTATAGTCGGAGCAGAGAAGGCAGAAGCCGATAAATTTTATGACGAGCTGGAGGCAGCAATTCAAAAAGAGAAGGAACACTATCAGGTAATAATGGGAGACTTCAACGCAAAAGTAGGAGGGGAGGCTAATTCAAAACACTGCGGCTCATCTGGTGTGGAGGAGAGAAACGACAGGGAGGAAAGATCAGTAGAAATTGATCAAAAATTTAATTTATGTACAGCAAACACTTTTTACAAGAAAAAAAAAGTCAAAAGGAAATGGACATGGGTATCGCCAGACGGGAAAACTAAAATTGAGACTGACCACCTACTAATAAATGACCTGTCAGTAGTTAAATGTGTAACAACACTGTCAAAATTTGGCTTCTCATCAGACTACCGTGTAACATGCTGTAAATTGAGCATCCCGCAGAGAGTCCAGTATAAAAATCACAGGAAGGGTAAAGGGAGAGGAAGGCGGATCATCCCAGTCAGAAAGAAAAAGGGGCTGCAATGGATTTGGGCGAGTAGACGAAAATAGTCTAAATAAGTCGCAATGGTTTTAGGCGACTGATAAGCGAAGTTGCTCAATGCTTTTGGGCGAGTACAAAATATAATCTCAACTTGCTGGAACACGTCTTAAAGATAAAAGAAATAGTGTTTCTCCTCTTCTATAGGTACTCTGAACATCTATTTTAAACCGATCAGTCTTGAAACTGGCATTACGTAAAAACGTTTATTAGTTATGGATGTGACAATTGATTCAATTTTTGAAACTAACCGTGGTGTAGTATGTGTTGTAATTGACAAATTTAAATTCACAAAATTAAATACTTTGGCCAATGGAAATTTCAGATTTCGTTGTGCTAATAAAACATGTTCGGCCAGTGTAGTGATCGATGCAGCAGTCAAATCAGTATAGAAACAAATGGTAAGAGCCATAATCACGATCCAACAACTGAGCATTAAATAGCTGTGCAGTCTGTAAGAGCAGCTGTTAAGAGAAAGGCTGTAGACACTATTCATGAAAGGCTAAATAAAATTATTAGAAAAGAATTACAACAAGTGAGTCATTCATGTATTCAAGAGAATTTTGTTCATTCCGATATGAAATTGATGAGAGAAGTTGTATATTGAGCCAGAGGAGAAAAATATCCAAAAATTCCTCAAAGTACGGATGAGGAGGCATTAGAGCAATTATATCATATGCAGTCTCCTCTTTGACATATAATGAAAATTGAGGTAAATTTTGCTTCGTCAGTGAGAATCGAACTTTGGCTCTTTTTCCGGAAAATGTCTATAAAAATATTTGGATGACCAAGGGGTGGATTATCACCGAAAGAGGATGCACGAAACTAAAATCAGTGCTAGAGGAAATGAAAGTCGAGGAAAATTTCTACGACCGTATGGTTCAAGCTTTAGAAAACACGGTTGAAGAGTTTTGAGTGACGAGGGCTAAAAAGAAAACCAGGGATAAGCTTTCAAAACAAACTCTCGAGTCAGGAAGAATAACCTTTGGAAAAATAGAAATAAAACACCATTGGACAAAACTGAGCTAACTAAAATACAAAAATTGGTGAAGAAAAATGTTAGAGAAGATATTAAAAATATGATTAGGAAAAAATTCAAGATATTTTGGAAGAAAGTTGGTCCACTAAAAAAGTTAGGCTCGAACTCGGTGGCGTGAGAGACGTTATGCTGAAGCTAAATGATCAGACAGGAAAAGTGACTCAAAATCGAGAGGAAATTGTAGAGACAGCAACAACAAGTCTTTACGAGGACTTTTACCGCGAGCGAAACGAGCTAACAAAATTAGCAAAAACTGGAGGGTGAAAGGAGGAAGGAATCCCGGAAATGATCGAGAGAGAAATGGAATACGTACTAAATAGACTGAAAAATGACATAGCCCCAGGACCGGATAGAATTACGAAAGAAATGCTGAAAAGGTTTGGCGATCAGAGAGTGCTACATCTGGCTAAAATATTTTACAAAATTCTAATTATGAAAATATGTCCAAAACAGTGGAACTTGGCCAAAATAATATTATTATACAAAAAAAAAAGTGGGGGGGGAGACTCATTGAAAATTACAGGCCAATATGCTTAATATCGAACATCGGTAAAGTACTTATGGCAGTCTTAAAAAGACGTATGCATAACCATTTGGATTCAAATCATCAGGGGAATGAACTGGCGGGATTCAGAAAAGGCTTCTCAACTGTAGAGAATATCTTTGTTGTGAATCAAATTATTGAAAAAACACACGAATATGATATGGAAATTGAAATGCTTTGCATAGACTTTCATAAGGCATTTGATTCAGTGAATCATAAATTTATGTCAAAAGCACTGGAAAATAAGGGACTTGAAAGTGGGTTTACCAAAGTCATACAGAATTGCTATGCGAATTCGAATGCAAGAGCCAGCCTTAAAAGCAAAGGGAGGAAATTCAAAATTGGAGGGGGGGGGTTCGACAAAGGGATAACTTGTCGCCAAACCTCTTCAACTGCATTCTGGAAGAAGTATTTCGTAATCTGAAGTGGAAAAGAAGGGGATTAAAAAAATTGGAGAATTTCTAAGTAATTTAAGGTACGCAAACGATATTATCTTATTTGCAGAAAATAGTAAGGAGTTGGAGAAAATAGCAGAAGAGCTATTGAGGTGAGGGAATGCAAAAAAGCTGGCCTCAAGCTGAATGGTAGTAAATCAAAAATAATCGGAAGAGAGGAAAGGAAAAATCTGATAATCGATGGGCAAGAGATAGAAGAGGTAACAGATATATCTGTGGGACAGATTCATAGTTTTGAAGAAAGAGATAACAAATAAATTATGAGGCGTATTAAAAAAAGGGGTGGAACAACTTCTGGGTATTAAAATCTATTTTTTGCCGGAGTTTCAACACCGCCCTCAAAATTGAAATACTAAATAGCTCAACGGTACCAGCTCTCAAGTATGGAGCGCAAACCTGGTTCCCTACAGGAAAGCAAATGGTGAAGCTACAAATTACGTTCAGATCTATGTTGAGGAAACTTCTAGGACTGCGATGGGCAGACAAAATCTTAAATGCAAAACTATACGAAATGGTTGGATGCGGAGATACAGGATATAATGTATAACAATTAAAGTGGAAATATGTGGGGCATCTGGCGAGGGCGAATAGCAACAGATGAGGAGTAAAAGTACTCAACTGGATACGCTGCAAGGGGAAAGATAGATAGGTAGGTCAGTAACTAGATAGAGAAATGAACTCGTCAGAGAACTGGGGCCCCGGGTGGCAAAGATTAGCGCATGATAAAAGAAAATGGAAAAGCTACGTGGAGGCGTATGCCCAAAAATGGGCGGAGGCACTCACACACACACACATTTGGTCGACAATCGGCGCAAAATGTGGCTGCCCATTTAAATTTTTCAATCATTATTCTTTTTTAATTGATCAGCGCCACAGCACGTTTTTCGATTGTCATCGCAACATACGCTTATTTTATTTTTGTAAGTATTTTATAAACGCGCACACTTTTTTTTTTCTTCAACGTACCGGCGCCGCAGCGTCAAAATGGCGGCGGCGCACCGGGCATTTGCTCGAATTGCCTTATGGTCCATCCGCCCCTGGATCTGACCCTTGAAAGATTCAAAGTACCCGGTGGTCGTGAACTTCATCTACTTATATTTGAGAGAGATTGCGCGTTACTAATAATTAAATTCAAAACTAGGATTTTAATCCGAAACTTTTTTCCCCGGTTGTGGCGTATAATTGCTATTGAAACTGAACTCGTAATAAATTTGTTATTCGGACGAGAACATAAAAAGTACAAATGCCCGACCTGGAGTGAGGAGCTCATTAGGCGGGGCTGAGTAGTATCAAAATAATACTAATTTTTTTCACTCGTATAATTTTCCAATTTTTTTGAGAAGCCTTCAAAGTATTTGGAGGGAGATTAAGTTTCCCCCCCCCCCGCCAAGAGTTTCTCCTCGTACAAATAAAGATTACCAACGAGAAAAAAACCACGACACTTACGATAAGATTCAGCCGCCGTTTAATACTGTTCAATTAGTTTGACTGTCGACGACTAAAAGCGTCTGTTAAATGTACAATGCGAAACCTCCACCAGTTTTGAATACAATAGTCGACATTTGAATAACAAAAATCGACAAAAACCTCGATGACATCCCTGGAGACCGTGTTAACCCAGATACCTTCATTTAAACTATTTTATTATTGCACCACAAAAGCAAGTCCGAATTCGTCGATGAAATTTCGACTTCGTGACTAATCTTCGAGTCGAATTCTCGGTTTTAAGAAAACCATTTTAAACAATACCTAATTCGCTATGCAGTGAAATTCTGATCTGTGTTGTGGTTGGACGTTGACGAATAGATTAGGTTTTGTGATGGGGTGGTTTTCGAAATGAATATAATTATTTCGGAACTGCGAAGAGAAAACAGGGAGAAAATTAGTTAGTCCGTAAAATATTTTTTCACGTTGAGAAATATCGGGTATTGTAGCTGTTCAGAAAATTCGCCGGTGTCGTCAATTTAATAAAAACATGTAAGTATTTGTAGTTGCTTGACTGAATCCCGTTTGGGAACTACAGCTCTCTGAAGGGAGTAGAAGTCTATACAGATTCTTTCCTGCGAAGATAATGTACCAAAATTCAAGTTTTCCGAGTAGTTGCTTCTCTTTCAATTTTTGATTTCTGGCTTGGTGGTCTCTCGAAGAAAAGAAAAATTAAAACCTTTGAATGAATGAATTAATAAGTTGTAAAATAAGTATCGAAGTGTCTAAATTATAGAGTTTGTTTAAACTGGTATGTAAGAAACCTGATTTTTGTTGCATTTTCTGATACACTGTGAAAAAAACACTAAAATTTCTAACTGTGAAAAATATAACGGAAGCTTACATAAAATTTTTTTCGCACACTTTCTGTTGTTTTCGCAAAGCTATATCGAGCAAAAACGAGTCGTACCGTTCGAAAATGATTCGGAGCATGCGAGAAAATAAGTCATCGCTTACGTGGTATTGACTTCGTAGAAGACACATTCTGAAAGTTTTCAAAATCGCTTATTTTTTACGAATTAATTTGAAAATAGTGTTTGATACACGTGTATAAATATATATATATATATTTTTTAATAGGCTACATGCACGAAAACCCCGATTTTTGATGTCCACGGTCATTAATTCCTCTATCGAAAGGTCGGCCAATAAATACGATAGAAAGTGAATAATCGAAAAATTCGCCGTAGATGGGTATTTACTTATAAGGCTCGTAGGCTATATCATTCAATTTTTCGGCCTCAGGTAATCGTATTTCTCGCAGCGATTGCGAACAGGTGTTGTACCTATCGGTTTCTGCATTTTCCGTTTGTGGCGATCTTTACAACCTGCTGAAGAGCAGAACGAATATGAATTACACGTTTGCAAATGCAATGCCATTCGCAATTGCACTACATTTTATTTTTGATTTAGCGAGTCTTATTGCGCCGTTACTGGGCTCTTCGATATCAGTGCGAATAATGTGCAGAGCGAGCAGCGAACGCATTATCTACCTACAGCTTCAAGTTTAGGAACTACGAGTAGGACCGTGATATTCTTCTGTCGAACTAATCACTTTAGTCTCGTTTAATCTAATTTCGCAGAAAATGATTCACCTACATCGATACGACGAGTAATCTTAT
The DNA here is from genome assembly GCA_031841125.1 of Acanthococcus lagerstroemiae. Lineage (NCBI taxonomy): Eukaryota > Metazoa > Arthropoda > Insecta > Hemiptera > Eriococcidae > Acanthococcus > Acanthococcus lagerstroemiae. The sequence goes on from CM063114.1 coordinate 871,337, forward strand.
AATACGCTCTGGTAAATGGTATAAGAATATTATCGATTCATTTTTGCAACAACTTTCACTCTAGTTCACATCACGAGAACACGTATACTTACTCGTAGTTTCTGTTGGAAGTTCGAGACAACCGCAGTCAGCCATTACGCTATGCCTAACTAATACGTAGCGTGTAAGTTAAGCTAGAGAGTAGAAGTACCTACTGTTTTAATTGCCTGCTGAAATTCGCGCCGCGAATGAGACCGAATTTGAAATGACCACACAATCGTCATTCTATGTTGATTCGGTTCTAATAATCTGTCCAAACTGTATCACACCATCATTGACCTGCCAAAACAAATCCTAGTGCGCCTGATATACATACGACGATAACTTATGATTGATTGTCGAATTGCCGCGGTGATCTCAATTTCTGTTAAACAGCGCCGGTTGCAGGGGAAATGCGCCTCGAGGCGAATCTCAGGACGCCTCCCATCAGTCTCTTTTCTCGTCTTTCTTTCGTCCTTTTGTGTCTTTCTTCTCGCCTTTCCTTTTCCCTTATTTTCACTTTCATCTTTCAAGTGCCCCTTTTTCCGGCTAGGCATCCCTAGACGATGGCCCCTTTAGTCCCTTATATAAATCTAGCGTTGTCCTCGAGATGTGTAAATCATCATTTTGGTTTATTCGATTTCATTATGCGATACACTCAAAGTAGAACAGTAAACACGTGTGTGAAAATATCAACAAACGTAGGTATCTGTTTGCGGGAGTAAACTCGATATTGCCCACTAAAAATTTAACTTTTACCGACTGAAAAGCTGATTTTTCCAGATGACGGAAATTTTTGAAATTGACTAGCAAAAGAATCGGAGTTTGTCTACCGAGGGTCCATTTTACTAAATTTACCAATTTTAGAAAGTATTTGGGGGAGACCCTCCTCCCTCATTCGATACTTCCTTGGACTGTCAAAAATAGTAGGAGAAGAGATTAAGAAAATAAAATTCGAGACGGAGTTAATAAATAGGTTTTCGAATTCGCAAAATTCAGTTTTGAAGGTGATTAAAAAGCGTTATACATATCCATATTACCTTCAGAATTATTGGAAATTATTTTATGGACGATACATAACAGCCTTCTAACTATAAGGATTCAGGGTTTCTATTTTTTTTTTTTTTTTTCGGCAACAAATGTCACCCACAATAAGCACTACGAAAATGTCTGCAAACTACGAAGGAATAAAAGTGGTTACACAACTTCAGCGTGGCCTGTAGACCCTCTTACGGGGTCAAAGGTTTGGGCAACGCCCTCAAATGACTTACACAACATATCTCTTTAAGAAAAACATTCCACATAAGTTTTTTATTAGAAATACCTGTCTGTGTGACGCATTTTTAAGAAAAATCCGTGAGTGGTTACGTAGACGACGATGGAATTTTGACCATAATTTGACAGTTTGGGGTTGTTAGGTATGTTAGGTTATGTACTTTGAACTCTGGTAGATTGACGTGATAGAAGAGATTTGCACTTATCTAACAAAAAAAAAAAAAAAATTAAAAAAAAATAGTTCTAACATTCTTAGTGTTTGAGATACTAAACGGTTACTTAAATATTGAGTTATTCGGAGGATGACCCATACACGCTGTATCGCAGTTCTCTCTACATTATTTGTAATCCCAATGGATAAACGAATATTTATGGTGGAAGTAAACAAATTCAGCGTAATTATTTCGTTAACCTGGTCGCAGTAACTCAAATATCTACCTACTCGTAGTTTTTGAAATGGCGATTTTTCGGTGGGGAGGGGATTCAGTTTTGCTAACAGAAAATGTAAATTTTTCCAATTGAAAATCTGATTTTCCAACTGACGAACATCGTGAAATCAACTCGCAAACATAAAATAAGAATAATAATAATAAGAGTCACATACGAATTTGTGCCGACTGTTGATTCATTTTTACCAGCTGACAAACGTTTTTGAAATTAACAAGTAGAAGTTTGTTAAAATTGTCCGACTGACGATCAGTTTTATTAAATGGGAGGTTATAATTACGTCCTGATTCCGATACCTCTGCAACTCTTTCCATATTTTGTGTAGGAGCAGTATCATTCAAAAAAGTACTATCCTTCTACTTCCTCGCATTCGTAGATTTGTATCGAATGAAAATAAAACATAAGAAATTCTGTTCGTTGTAATAGCTGGCAATGCTTCAGTTGTAACCAGTGGCGTAGCGTCGGGGGGGGGGAGCACGTGTCCCTCCAATATTTGTACGTAGTCTTCTAATATCGGCGATTTTTTTAAAAATACCGCAATTTTCGACTTTTTCTCCCCTGAAAACCTTATTGTGCCCCCCCCCTTTTGGGAAACCCCTAGCTACGCCACTGGCTGTAACTAGCGCACCTTTCTTATATATTCCAGCGTCCATTTTCTAGGGCGAATTTCGATTCTTAGGAATTATTTGTTTTCTTCATTTTCGCGTAAGTTAGGTATACGAAGATAGAATACGTAAGATTCGAGCCTGTGTTTTTCCTTCCTCTTCTTCTTCGATTTTCGAGCGTTATTATCGGGATATTATTCATATCGGAGATCGAAAGTGTGTATAATTCCTGCACCGTTTATTGTGCTCCTCTCTTTCTCTCTCTTTCTTTCTCTCTCAGACGACTTATAAATCCTGGTTTGGAGGAGTGTAGGAGGGCAAGAAACGTACATCATGTTTTACACGAAGTCTTACTCACTGACTGGTACTATCACGACGACGTGACGAAGATGGGTGGAGGGGAGTGGTGGAGGTAGGCACGATACTGAAAGGCTGGAGAAGAACTGATGAACCTGCGGATGAACACGGCACACCAGAACACGGTGCACGGACCGAAGCACTCCCGGAAGTAGGTCAACAACTCTGCGAACCGGATCCGGATATCTTCGAATGTTGCCGTCGAGTGTAACAACAACAGCTCAACTACAACCTTCGTTGTCGTTCGACGACGTCTGCATTGAAAATTTTCGGAATATCCAATCAGTAATCGAGGAGTTATCTGATGATATCGCGATAACGAACGTCAACGTTGTCGATGAAACGCGGATTTCCTCGAAACCGAAAACCAAAATTAGCGTCGTTTGATATTTAGATAAGAAGAAAGATGAAAATTAATTTTTAATCGACGTATTCAAAAATCGTGCGGCCTATTTAGAAAGTAAAATGTCAGAGACAGCTAGTGAGTGACTGACTGATGATCGCATCGGTGCGAATCCGGCCGATAAATATGAAAATTTTATTGCCGGATAATTGCGGCTGATTCGCGGCGAATCGAGGACGGAACATAATTTTTTACGACATCGAACCTAATTTTATTTTCGTGAATTTTACGAGCTCTCTCGGTCGATAGCTCGATACCGCGAAACACGAACCGGCGAAACGAGATAATCTGCGAAGGATTCTCACTTTCGGCATATACGGCTACTTAAATTTCCACCGAACTTTAAGAAATTAACTGTCCAAAGTGTGTACATGAGGTTGGTGATGACCGTATTCTTTCTAGGTAGACCGTACACAGGCCAGTGCGGTAAATAAGAAGTTTTCCTCCTGAAAGGATGTGGGTTTAATATTTTCTTGGTAAAATAGTGTCGGGTGTGCAATATCTCGCTCAGATTTTTAACTGACTGACGAGAAAAAGAAAAACATAGGTCTCTAGTCTAAACTACTCTCTCTCTCTCTCTTTGGGTACTAGTAATGCTGATTACGGAACTACTTGAAAATATTCGAACAAATTTGAAACGAACCACCATACAATCTGGTTTTAATAGCTTAAATTGCCAAAGGTGGAACACGACCGAACTGTTCTTTTGAAAACTGAAAATGTCATCCGACAAAAAAAAGTTTTTCTTCTTGTTTTGTATTTTGTTGAAATTTAAAGAGAAAGTCGGATCATATTTTGCCCGCGATCGTCAGATCTTTCCATCCATTTGTCTTCTGAAGTTCGAATAACCGAACGAACATACGAAAGTTCAAACTTTGTTCGGCATCACTATATGGAAGCCTAGAGAAGGAAAACTCTATAACCCAACAAACCGTTGGGAAATCAACGGTAAACTACCCCGACTAAACTTGCCCAGGAAAGTCGAGCGTCAAAAACCGCGATCATCAACATCCGGCAACGGGAACGGCACCCGATTGATGATTGATATGGAAGTCACAAGTACTTACTTGTTATTTATAAAGGGGGGGGGGACGACACTGTTTGGCCAGAGATAATAGAATTTTGTCTCGGTGAAATGTGAAATAATGTTCTCGTCAGTAGTGCGGCCGAGTAGTCAAATTGTACAGCACAAATTCGTTTTATAAGCTCTTGTGCCGTCTCTTTGAAATAGGTATACGTATTTCAGATTATAAGATTTGGTATTTTTCCTTTGGAATGCCAAATTTTCCTCCCTCAAAGTTACGGACCTAAAAGGTATAACTAGCACTTTGCGAAATTTCAAAAGGTGGATATATGTTTGCGTGAATATTGCTTGAAAGCTCGTGTGATAGCATTTGGAATGATTGAAATTTGTTTAAAGATTTGATCCGCCCAACCGCTTCCAAGAAGGCATTTTGTGGCCAATGATGAAAATCAGTCCATAGAGAAATCGTATCAGAAGTTAATGAACGAAATTGTATTGGAAGTATCGAACTGTTCTATACCAGCGTTCAAGTCACCAATATTGCAATTCTATAACTGGTTGAAATTATTCTTTCGTTGGTTAAATCAATTAGAAATACTTAATGGTTCGAATATAAGAAAAAAAGTCGAGAAAATATTCTCCGAAGTTCAGCGCATCAGAGGCAATAATTTTGGGGGTTGCTTCAAAAACCTCTCTGCCAACCATAAAGCGTCAATTTGCACATATTTTTGATCACTGACTCCAAAATTTTTATCCATTATCCTGTAATCCTATTCCCAAAGCCCCTCGGGCACAATTTGGAGGTTGTTTCTAACTACTCTCTCTCCTGACCGTAACGATACTTCGATTAAAAAAAAAAAAATTGCAATATTATATGTTTCTAGCCCATACACTTTCTGAATAGATTTCGAGTCTGACCTCCAAATGATGCATGTCTTTTTTCTTGCTGGAAATGTCTTTTAAAGCTCGATTTCACACTTTTGATACTGATATTATTAAACAATACGAGTATAAAGCGTTTCTAAATCTATTTTTCGAGCTAAATCCGAATCTGACATTACAATTTCGATTGAACCGTTCAAACTTTACGTACAAAAAAAAACACTATGAAGGACTATTTTGTGTGTTAATTCTAATCTAGCCTGCAAATTTTCATAAAGGTGGTTTGCGAGAATCTCAAATTCTTAAAATTAGTTTTAATTTCCGTAAGAGTTACTCTTAATTAATATATGAAATCGATGTAGGAATGCCCCAATAAATCTTTTTTTCTTTTTCACTATGAGTAAATAAAGATCACAGGTAGGCTCAGAAATCATCATTTCCTTGGCAATGGTTACTTTCTCAACGATCTATGGAAAAAGAAGTAATAGAGTGCTATGTAATGTTTCTGTACGGAAATTTGACAATATTTTGAAGAAAAAAAAATCATACAGAATGAAATCGTGAAGCAGTGACGTAGCCGGGGGGGGAGGTCGTGGGGTTTTGACCCCCTTTGCAACTTCGTTAAAAAGTACTTATTTTTATTTTTAGTATCCTTGTTGAACACCTCCATCCTCTTGGGTCAAGACCAGACATCACCCCTTCGAACACTAGGCTGACTACGCTAGTGTCTTGAAAGAAGCGATGTTCCTCTTGCGATTAAAGGACTCGTCTGCGGCTGGTCGTAATATAGATTTTGCATTCGTAAAAAATGCTTCTCTCCCTTCTTTGTCGTGTAAGGTATGATACTACCTATTTTCGATTTGTAGAAACTTACAGTTGCTGGAAGGAAATGTATGTATGTCAAATCGACCTTCGACGACGGGTGCGTAATAATTATATTTCAAGTTGAGAAGCCTATATAAAAGTGGTATGTTAATCGAATGTAAATAGATTTTGTTAAAAGTTTGATGTTTGGAAAAAGTTGTCCAAATATGTTAGGTACCGCGTCTATACATGGAGGATTAGCATGTGGAATGAACTCGCCGAAGGTGCACTGAATTATTCGTACTCACTCGTATGCAATTACAAACAATGCAGAATCATTTGTTCGTGTCTGATGTATTTATTTGAATTCATTTTCTTCGGCTATCCTGGCTGGCTTAGTGCGCAGTTAATGTTGCTCGTTACTTACAAGTACAGATGCCATTTTACCACGTAGCCTAACGTAAGGGGACAGGTATGGAATCCAAAAGAAGTGAGTCCCGCTGCACCAACGTCTGATTTCAAAACGATCTGAAAATTGTTTGTCCTCCACTTTGAAATATATATTGGTCACTATCGGCGGTAAAACCAGCGCAAAGGGGCAGACGATGGCGCGCTGGCTTTGCCTGGCGTAGTTTTTTTTATTTTGACCATCAGTCTGTACATTAGTCTGTAACTTATATATTTTTGATTGATTGGTTAGCTACCTGTCTATCTGCTGTTTGTCTTGCTTGTCCCACCTTCGACAATTGACCCGCTTGTTCTGTATAGAGAGCTACAGAAATCTCGGTTTAGAATTGACGGACATCCCTCATATTATGTACAAATGGACTAACACTAGATAACATAGCTGTAGACTATACTATAAAAGGGCAATATTGAATGTAAAATATGCAAAAATGAGCAACTTTTCGCCTTTAAAACACGTTTTTTCGAAAAATTTTTGCTCGAGCAGTAATTTTACCTTCATTTTTCATAAAATAATCATCTAATATCGGCAATTTTTAAAAAATACCTCACTATTCGACTTTTTCTCCTTTGAAAATCTAACTTCGCCCCCCCCCCTCCTTCCCCTTTGGGAAATTCCTGGCTACGCTACTGGACATTACGTGCGCACACACTGAGTGTACATACTCGTAGGTACATACAGATAGATGTCATATAATACAAGTAGTACGATGCGAGCCTGCGACTACACAGTACACACTACACAGTACACAGTACACAGACAACACGCAGAAGGCAGTCACTGATGTACGATACGAGATACTCGCTCGTATAATAGAGTGGCTGTTATACCTCGTCTGCCGCTTACGCTTGGTCACTGTCCGTGAAGACGAACCTGGAAAATGCTGGTATTAATGGCCGTGGTAGGGGGTTGGCGGGTGCGAAGAGGGAGTTGATAAAACAAAATGTAGGTTAGTATACCGGGCATTCCCCTACCTCGAACGTTTTGTACGCCGTAAGGGCATTGGTCTTCCGAACTTATTATTTTAGTTATGTAGTCGTCGTCTGGTGCAGTTTGGTTCTCGTGACGGACAATTTTTCGAAGATACACGAATTTTCCTCTTTCTTCCGAAATTTTTTTACGTGTGAAAGTTTTTAATTTAAGATCGCATCGTCCGCTCGTCTCGTGCACGGTGTCGACGAGGAAAACGAAAATTAATGTCGCTCGTGATTCGGTGATTATTTGTAATTCGAAATTTTTCTGCTCGTTTACAATTATTCGTAATATTATAATCAATTCGTATAAAGTCGAAACACTTTTTTCGCGAGTTATCTAATTCATTAATCTTATATTAATTTTTCAATTTCGATTCGTACTGTGGGTGCATTTGTGAGTTTTGAGGATTACGTATACCGGCCATCATTCGCAGTTTGGATTACTAATTTTCAAGGATATCGGAGTACAAGTGTCGTGTCGATCGGATGAAACATTTTTCAAAAGGTACGTTTTATTTCGTTTCCTTTCGTGTACCACCCCCCCCCCCCCGAGAATAATAACCGCGGTGCTGAAAATCGAACGTTTATCTGGAATACACTATATTGTAGTGTCGTTCCGTTTTGCAAATCGAAATTAATTGTAAAGTAGCTGCCCCAACGTAGTTGCTCGAAAACTTTTGCGTATTGAGTAAAAGTTCGCCGGTGTTTACGAAAGTTTGTAAGTCGAGTTGGGAGTTAGATTCGCGTGTTTCGTTGCAAGTGGAGTGGAATTTCAATTCGGCGTTTGGGCAACTTGTTGATTTGTCCAAGTCAGTTCTACTGCAAGTAAGAATAAAGCTGTAGGTCAAATAGCGAGTAGGTTGTCTTCATTCTGTACGATCTAAATTTTTCAAAAGTAATCATCTTGCTAGATGGAATAGAGAAAGTCGAAGACTTTTTCAATGAAATGTACTCAGATAGAAGTGCAAGCGGTTATGTGTACGTAAGTATAAAAAGTCGCGTCGGCGACTTTCGTAAAGCGGTAACAGTTTCGGGAATATGTTGCCCTAGCTTTACGAGGTGAGAACAACTGATCTGACCGAACTTTTGTGTGAACGATATTCTTGCGGATGAAACCTATCGTTTAGTTTCTGAGGGAGATATAGCTGTGGCTTGGGAAGAGAGCAAAAATTAATTCCGTTCGCTTAAATTTACTGACAATTCGAAACATTTTCGTTCGCTACATTCACAAACTGTGTATGTTTGAACTTTTTTCGAATTGAACTCTCCCCCCGCCCACCCGCCATTCTGTTTCCAATGACGTAGCTACGGTCCAGGCAGGTATAGTCAGAATTTCAAATCTAAAATAAGTTCAAACTTTCTCAAGTGTCGTAGTATCACCATTTCGATTTAGATATATACCTCCATCTCATGGAAACGTCAGTTTCGGGATTTTTGGTACCATGTGTTTCTCAAGATGCGAAATAATGCTTGCGAGATTCGGCTTCAGACTCGTAAAATGTTCAAATCGAATGCACGATCATTGATGGTGTGGACTCTTATTCCTTTCGTTGGTATCTTGTTCAAGAGTAGAGTCTGACGATGTTCCAAGAGTTCAAATTTTTACTATGTCTATGTATTTATAAGCGTATAAAACTGATATAAACGCTTTTTCCCCCTTCTTTTTAGAACACGATGCCTCCTCAATTTTCGAATGAGAGGTTGATTTAACGTGTGACGAAGGAGGTTCTTCTTCCAACGCGATGTAATTTATTTGGGGGTCGGATTGGCAATCGTCGACCAATAGAGTTTAAAACATCCAGAGGACATCTAGCGAGTTCAAAAATTGGCGTATCTGCCGGTCTTTGCCAGAGAGCTCTGCGGTACTAGATAGCTTAATCACCGGGGGCCCAAAATGTGATCAGTCCGAAGTTGTATCTGCTCTCCAATGGACGCTCGAAAGTGCCATCGATAATTTGAATATTGTAAATTCGCTGTTCCCGTTATTCTAACAAACTATCTATACGGTGATTTTCGGCGGCTTATCCTCAACATTGTATTCGATTCTCGATGTAGCTTCGATTTAAGTCTTACAAATCCAAGTTTCATTTTGAATGAGACAACTTTTTTATTCTCGCGAAAGGAAATGTAGTTCGTTAAAAAAGGATTATATTCTCCTTACTTCCCCCTCCTCCTCTCACAGATTGTTGAATAATGAACTGAGATCAAAATTCAACTAGCTGAAAAAATTTGAACTGCTTTCTTCGAGTTATACTTTTCTGGAGGGGGGGGGGATGGGTATACTTCCGTTGAGTTTGGCGATTCAATCATCTAATTTAAAAATATGAGAAATTGGCGAAATTGATGCGCTGTATGAAGATGCCTTACAACGTTGGAGAGAAAATTTTCTAAAGGACGTAGCATAGTCAATTGAAGGGCTAATTTTTCCTATGGAATTTAGAGGAACGGTGGCTTTCGTGTATCGCGGTACATGCAGTCGGACATTTTCAACATTTATTAGAATGCAAACTGCATATGTTGACGTTCTTGGAGAGTAAACGATTTCTCGATGAGCGTTAGAACACGGACGCATGTGGGTAGACTTTTAGCCTGTATCGGCGAGTCGGACGTAACGGTGATTGAGAGGCCAGTAGCTACATGCGTAAGCCGTATCATACACCGAGAATCACCGTACAGAGCTATACCAAAATCGTAATCAAAATTCAGTTTGGACAGGTAATGCCTATTCATTTCACTACATAGGTAGGCAACTTAAAAATTTTCCCTGTGATTGTCGAGGAGGCATTAACCTCGGGGGTGAGCACGGTTTTACGTGAAATCACAGTCCACAGGCTTTCTCCTGGAAGGACTGGCTGCGCTGGGAACTATGTTTTCCGAAGTTATACTACCTAGTTATACCAGTCAAAAGTCGACGTTCCTTTCTATCTCTTGAGCCATTACTATTCTGCAGATAGTACGGGGTGGAGGGATGATATGATTAGTCGGAAGACTTGTCGGCAGAGTAATACAGATAAGCGAAGCGATGCGTTAAATTGAAATTTATTGCAACGCGGTTCATTTCGGTTCAAGAGCTACTACGTATCAGGTCACCGTAATGGATTTCGTTGCATTTTCGCATTAGTGAGAATCTCGTCTCTCGTATGTACTTTCTCAGCTGGAGAACGAGTCACTCGTTTTTGGAGTTATGTTCGATTTTTTGGTGTTCAAAATTCGAAATTCGCCGGCATTTCCGATGGTCAGAAGTATTTTATTGCCGTAAGTGACAGAATTGAAGTGTCACAGTCTTATTTTTGGGATCCGTTTGCTGACTGTGTTCAACCAAGAAAATCTGGGTCTCCACGAAGTGTCCGCAGTGTCGAAAAGTCGTCTCCAGTTGCAGGGTCTCCGAGCCCTTCTTATTTTATTTAGTTACGTTTATTTTTCTTTTTCCTCCTCTCCCACTTTTTCTCGAAATCATGTGAATAGCCCACACGCGAAAATCACGCAGACACTCTGTACCCTTGTTAGTGCACGTTACTTCAAAATTTAAGGTCCCGAGTGACCATCGTGATTAAATCGGGACAGAACAAATCTTCACGAAATACGTGATATCCGGAAACGATCGTTCCGAGGAACTCAGGCTTTCCTAGAGCTCGAATTCGAGATTAGTGAAGCCCAAATTTTGAAATTGAATTTCTCCTTGATAGAGGGGGACTCCCTTGTGAACGTTATTTCGAGTTCCCATTTGGCGTGTCGAATACTTTCAGACATTTCATGGTTCTTCAAATCGGCGGTGGCGTGGGAAACCACCATCCAGATTTTATTTGGTGCTTACCGTACGAAATTTCTCGTTTCCAGCCATCGATGCTGAGGTGTATTCGATATTATTCTAAAATTTTAGGGGACAGAGGATGCTACCCCATATTGTGTTACATGCCTACTGTTATCACTCAATGCGGTCGGTTTTGAATTTAATAAATGTTGAATCTGAACCCATATTTGAGGTCGTTGATTATTCTTTGATCGCATACGCATGGGAGACGTATCGCGAAGTAAGAGCCTCTGGCTCCATGTTAATTTACGAATCCGTCGAGTATCTTCATCGCGCCGTATTTCATTTTATTATTTTATTTTACGAATTTTCTTTTATTAATTAAAATACACCTATTCTCGCGCTGTTCGACATGATTCTCATAATTTCAGTGAAGTGAACTTGGAACAACTTTATCTTTTCTATTTATTTTTTCGAAAGTTCATGGACGTACCACCATGTTGGTATTTTGATTTATGGTACGTGGCATCTCTGGACTTTTTCTAAATTACATTTTTCATTTGAAAATTATAACAAAACTTTAAAGTGTTGTTTTTCTAAGAACTATGTTTTTTGAAATTTTGACTTTGGATACCGAATATCTCGGTCAGTTTTGAATTAGGGAAGTTCCGCGGGGTCTCATTCGTTCAGAAATTTTGTCCAGTATAACGTCTCATGCATAACTTCATACCGACAAAGTGGAATCTTTTTAGACGCACATACACATAACATAGTGTATTTGCTGTTGAAGCTTACTCCAGCCGTCACGAAACACCTCGTATACTCGAGCGTAGAATTATCATCAGTTTTGCAGAGGCTTGATTTATTCAAAATTGGAAAACCTCTGGGTTTCACGAGGCCTCGAACTTCGCAAATTTTCGCAACAATGAGTTGCACAACAAAGCTGATGGATTATTATCGAAATTGTTATCGCGTATAATCAATAATAGAGTCAAAAAACCTAAAATCTGAAAAGCCAAAATATGACTTTCTCATCTTCAGTACTTACAACTCGTCGTTCTCCAACGTGGTTCACCTCGAGATACACGGCGAATTTACCATAATATCTTCTTTTCCCGTACCGTCGAACGGGGTATCTTGGAACAGCCGAGTAACTTTGAACACACCAGCAGACATGCGTAGGAGCTACCTTACTTGCTCACTTGAGCTCATTCCCGGGTTGAAATTCATAGATGATACTGTATAAGCCTGTTCGTGTGTCCTAAGTTACACGACTGTTTCAAGATACCCCTGTTGACGGTAATTTAGTAAATAGTCTTTGTCGAAAGAATCGCGCCCTTGAGACTTGTAATCGAAGTGACTGACACTCAATAATCGGCTCCCGTAAGAAACGTACTGGCACGTTTGGGATGTTAGTGAAACGCGGCTGATTTTGGCTACCCGTATAAAAGGATAAAAGAATTTAGTATTGAATCCTCGTAAGTACTCGACTGTGTTTGTTACTGTGAGTGCCTGTGTAGGCATGACGAAAGGAGGGGGAGGGGAAAGGGATATTTCTCTCGAACCAGGACTTTTTTAAAGGCCCGAATTTTGTATCGTTCGATTTTGTTGACGTCTGATCTTTTATTTTGGTAGCGTTCGAACGCAAAATCGTACTGCCCTTCCATTCCCGTCTCCGTCTTCCATGTGGCGAAAAGCGCCGATCAAATTCTTCACTCGAAGAATCGAATATCAGAAATAGATCCGCTACTTACAGAGAGTCCGACAAAAAGATAGCCAGTCAGTTAGCGAGCTGCTAACACGTCAATCAAGCCACCGAGAGAGACAGACAGACATGAAGAAGACGGTACTCCTCACCCTGTAGCGAAGAAAACTCAGAATAAAGTCGGATTTCTGAATTCAAGAACCAGAAGCCAAGATCTCCTCAGCTTTATGTATCCCTATATTGATTTCTTGTCTCGCGTGGTATCCTCTACATGTTTGTTTTCGGTCAGTCTGTTTTCTGCGTGTCATTTCTCCATTTGTTTACCGCCCCTGACCTCATTCGTGGAAATAACGGAACTGAAAGTTGAAATCCTCGGCCCTGAAAGCCAAGACCTCCAGCACAAGGATGGGATAAATGAAAAGACAGACCGATAAAAAGTGAGACGCGTATCACCGAACAAAGGATTGTCTGAAAACGATTGGGAGATGAGTTCCCCAGGTTTGTGAAAATATCGACTTATCCGTAAAATTGCATTTCAATAGTGTCTCTTCCGAGCGAGAATACAACTTTACCTACGCCATCGTGCAGAGTGCGGCAGTTTTCTGTTCACTTCCATTTTTGAGGACTCTGAAGTTTGTGGATGCTGCAAAAAAATGTTGGTACACTTAGGAACTGGAAAACATTACAAAGTTGTCTTTTTTCACCGAACGCGCAATTTAATTTTTATTCCAAATTTCTCAATTACTTGTTCGAGATGTCATTCATATTTCTCGCTATTATCGACTTTTAAACTGTTTCGAGGGAGTTAATGAAATTCTTATAAAATAAATAACCCCTACTCATTCCTTTACCAAATTTCTCGTATCTCTTTATACTTCGTAGAGGCCGAGAGCTCGTTTTATTAAAATCGCTCTGTAGTTCGAATATTTCATTTCCGTAAAACAGTTTTAACTGTAAGTCGAATTTTTACAACCTCAAAAAAACCATGAGAACATAGACGGGCATTCGGACAGCGCAAAAAATTAAAAGCATCCTGGGAACTGGACAAGATACGGCGGCATTGTAGAGGCTGAGAAATGCGGTTCTTTTCGTCGAACACAAAGGGAAACGCGGTTTTTTTTTAAATTTTATTTATTGGCCCGTAACACCATAAAACGGCGATCGCCTTGTAGAGGTAGAGGCAGACTGAAAAGGCTCGTCAAAATACTAGCCTTCGGGATACTCCCGTGTAGCTTTAAACGCGGAACAGATACTCAGGTTCTCTCATTTTTCAGTTGACATGAGCGAACACCCCGCCGTTTGGAATAATACCTGCAGATATTTATCCAACCGTATGGGAAAATGAGTACTTCGTCAAAACCGGCGCAAAGGTCTACGGCCAATGACCATTCGCAGACGGCGTTATACTTACACAAGTACATACTGTTTTTATACACGGCAATGAGTTCACGATGAAGTCGATCGATCGGCCGGCAGGTCAGCGTCTTCATTAATGATGGAGATCTGAAGGTGTCAGAGATACCCGATGGTCAACCGGGAAAGTTTCCTGTTGGTCGATCTGATTCAGAAGATTTCTGCTGAATGGGTTGTGAATTGCCCAACCTGACAAAAGGTAACAGCTGGGGACTTTTGCTCCAGGCCCAGCCTGTACAAAGGAGCCCGAGCACCCAAGTTTCTTATCCATAAGTTCAAAAATTATACGGGAAATGATGTCCAAGCAATTATGCTAAAAAAATTTTTAAGGATGTGGGGCGATAAAGATTTCGCCCCGGGCCTGAATTTTCTCTCCATTGTCCTGGAATATGCCCTAAATACTTAGTCGCTTTGTTATTAATCGGTACATTTTCCGAAAAATTTCATGTGTCAGCGAAATCATAAGTCTCCACGACATGTGAATGATCCCTGTGTCGCTTTCGCAAAGCCGCGGCTTCCACTTCGGCGCCAATTATGGTGCTGATGCCTTGTGCTTTCTCACGAACGTCGGCGACCATTTTGATAGAAAGGCATATATATATATATACTTCTCTCAGTTTTCAACGAGGCAAAAAATTTCGAATGCACCCTCTTCAACAATGATACGTAGTTCTTTCAAAATTTGAAGTAAGCACGACTAGAAAGAATCATATAACTGTTTCGGGTGATGGAAAATTCTAACTTACCAGCGAATAAAAACATTGGCCATTAATTTATACTGGCTGTAAAATGAGGACATTACTTTGTCAGTTCGCGTAATAGTTTTTCCTTGCTTCTTGTATTCGCGTTACACACGGAGTGACCATGTTAACCGGAAGTGTTACACAATTGATTGTTTCTTGCACTAAAAATGACTAACATCCTTTATTCACCCCTAACAACATCCCAACAACTGTGTCTACGGATTTTTCAGTTGCTTGTGACCTTACAGCGTCGGCTGGGTGATTCAGAGTCGTTACCATGGGTCGGCTCCCAGATTTGTTTAGGACTTACATTAGGGTGCTTCACGAAACTTTTTTTGTTCCCCCAAACGGTTTTTGTTATCAAATACTAAATGTGTTCTAGTTGGTGTAAAAACGCACCAGGTAAAATCTTTTTGAAATCAAAATATGTTCAGAGTTGCGCATTGGAGTTTCACGAGATTTCTCTGAAGACAATTTGCACTTCTGCATCCAAAAATCCTGAAAATAGACTCCTGTAAGACAAAACTTTTTGTTAGACTAAAAGAAAAATGGGTTCCGTCTATAGTAAGAAATAAGTACCCGGAATTTGATGAAAAATATTCTATAGGTCATTGGTCTCCGTTTCATTTTTGAATGAAAGTTAATTCCCCCTCCCCCTACCTGTCATACGTCTCTGGAGGTCATAGCCTAAAGATTACAGATGGGCGTTTCAAATATATCGCAAATAGTGTTTTCTGAGCCATTGAACTCATTTTTGAAGTCATATGCTCAACTATCCCTACTCGAACGAATCCACGAGAGGCCCAAACGTGCAATATTCAAAAAATAACCTATCCTGGTATGCAGTGTATCAGAACTAAGGTTTCTTAAGTCGGTGAGACCGTTTCATTTCTAGTACAGTAAAACCTGTCTAAACCGGACCCTCTGTTCAGCGGAAAACCTCCTGAAACGGAGAATTTTCACGTTCCCGAGGCCCGCCAACAGTTTTCCCATATTCATTGGGACTGCGCGAGCTGGAACCTGCGTAACCCGGAAATGGAATCGTTTTTCAGTCCTCTCAACGCGTGTTCACTCAGACCTCATAAGACGGAAAATTATCAATGGGCACATTGTACTTTCTCGAGTTTTGACACGCATAACTATACAAACAGTTTCATGTTCGTACACACCTTACAATAAGTAAACTATATCTCCACGACCACCACATTTTGTACCTACTGTAGTACCCATCAGTTATTTTTCGAGTGAGTTTGTTACCGAGAGTGGTCTGTTGTGCGATACTCTACAATGTCCGGTACGAAAAAAAATAACAAAAAATAAACGCGTATGTGTTAGGTACGTGCACACATAACATCGTAATACATACTACATACATAATTTTTCGTAGTTTTCAATGTCACCTGTATAAGACGAAAACATGCTATAATGAAAAAAATGACCAGTCTGAATGCGTTCCGATTTAGAAAGGTTATACCTACTGTATTTTTTCATACGTACATTCAGCAGGCTGACTCGTAAAAACGCAGTGATGACCATGTTCTGAGATGAGGTCAATTCGACACGGGCCAGAATTTATAATCAAATTTTGCCGTTTTCCAAGGGTTTCATTGGTTAAAATTTTATCCATCGCTTTAGGCGGGTGTTAGCCGCCTTGCTTAGTTTTTGATTTAAATTGTCGAAGTGTTTACGTGGCAGTCAATTTTCATCCAAAACTACACTCCAATATTTAATGCGCTTTTGGATTTTCAGCGTATGGTTTCCAATGTTTCCTTCTTTTGGTTGTGATTTCTTTTTCTGGTCCTTTATTAAGGTGGGCAGTGAGACCGCGGTGCACTTTTCCATTGCTGTCGTCAACATGTTCGTGTTGGCTCACTTCACGATTATTTCCATTACATTTTCTGCTCGCCTCTTTGTCTTCTCTTGGTTATTGGCCGTAGTACATAAATTGTTATCACGGTATCGTTTGCATAGGTGACCGTTTCCACGCCCCCCATGGGCAGTTTAAACTGGTGAGGGCTCGAGTATAAGCAGTTTCCACGACACCGGTCAGCAGATGGAGCCTTGTAGGCACTCTTGCCACGCTGAATTCGGAGGTGTTGATCGCGTCGATTGACCTCTGTACTGCTCGTTCTTCGCAGTACCGCAGAAGCATTCCGCAGACTAATTCAGAGACGCCATATATCTATTGCTATGGACAGCGTGTGGCAATTATTCTTACGTACAATCTTTGCCTTTCCGAACAACGTCTCTAGTAGTTTCCTGATGTATCTACTCTATCTCGACCCTTTACGAATCTAAATTTGTTCTGCGTTACCGAATGGTGGTTTTGTTCGTCAGCCGTGTCACAATCACGCTTTCAATTAACTTGCCTGGTAGGCTAAAAAGACAAACGAGGCGACATGCCTTTGGGTTTGTTCTCTCTTTATTTGGTTCAGGGATGTACCGAAGTTTTTCCGGGACGGGGGGGGGGAGGAGGAGGAATTGTGGAAGTCCCAACTGACTCAACTCAAAATTCCCAAGTATCAAAGCAAAAACAACAACGTTTGATTTGTTGGATTTTCTCAACTTTTCTGAAATGCTGAAATGGTAAATCTTCCTAACTGCTGAGTGAAGAATTCCTATGGGGGGGGGGGGGGTTGTCCCCTACCTACTTTTTATCGGTATGGCCCTGATTTGGTTTGGTTAAAATTACCAGTCTGAAGCCCCATTGCAAGATATTTATCAAACAAGATGTAGAGAAACCTGCGTTCTGCTAGAAGCAGAATCTTCAACAAGTTATTGTTAGGTCCATCGGGTCATCGGGCTTTCTTGTTTGCAGGTCCCTTGATCCTTTCTTTGACGGGCAGCTTCTCTATTGTCGTCAGTTTTGTTGCCTCGGAGCTGTATTTCCAATTTTTCCCTCTCGGAGAGCGAGAGGGCAATTGTCTCTCCATCTCCCTGTGTATCCGCGTGTGGTTGTATATAGCGGGACAGAATCGATGCTTCGGTCCTAGCCATCTTATAAGCATTTTTCGTGGGCTCATGTAGAATAATTATGATTCTGCAGGCCTTATCAAGTCAATCTGGAATATCTGGAACGATTTTTACACCCACCGAAAATTTAGTAGTGCAGTGATCGGTTTCGAGAAGAGGTAACTAACGCTCCTCTTTCGGGAGCTTTCGGGATTTTGGAAAAGTTGCGTGCGGAAATAACACGATAACTTTAACGATGTCTGTGCGTGTGAAAATGCGGAGCATTCGGAGTCGAGAGATCAGAAGAGAGAAAGTGTAGCTCGATAATTAATTAGTTCAGTTTACTCGGATCGTACGAACTAATAAATAATTTTTTGTCATTCGACAAAGTAATTTTTTTTTTCTCGAAACTCGTTCATCAAACGAAATCGTTACTTGAAATTACGCGCATTATGGCTTCGTATTAATTTTAGTTAACCGTTGACAATAGAATGATCCGACAACGTCCGTTCGTACTTTGTTCTCGGTGCTTCGCTTCCATGCAAGCATCTCTCGAACTTTCAGATACCAGAAATAAGCTCTCGTTCTCTTTATTATTTTACAAAGTTGCAGCCACTATATACGGTATCGGTTGCGGTTATTAGCTCCACGGAACCAGGCGACAGTTTGTTCTCTGATTTCAGACAGGTTCCACGATAAGCCGTTTCCCTATCGAAAATCGGCTATTTTCTCACTCGTTTGAAGGGGTTTCATTTTGTATAGCGTGAACTTGGAATATAGAAGAGGGCCGTGGTCCCTTTACATTCAGCACAGTCTATTTTTCACTTTTAACGTGCGTAACAGTCGGCTTCGTGATCGCTCAATTTTCTCGATTTCTCGTCGAATATGCGATTATCTCGAGCGAGAGTTACCAAGTTTACAAAAAATTGGGCGAGAATCGGCCGAAAAATTCGGAGAATACGAATTTCAATTAAATGTGATTAGTAACTGCATGTTCGACTTAAATGAGACCAGTGTTGATGATTAATATACGTTTCGAAACAAGTGGCACTAGTAGCAACGTCCACCTTTT
This sequence comes from Acanthococcus lagerstroemiae, assembly GCA_031841125.1. Classification (NCBI taxonomy): domain Eukaryota; kingdom Metazoa; phylum Arthropoda; class Insecta; order Hemiptera; family Eriococcidae; genus Acanthococcus; species Acanthococcus lagerstroemiae. The sequence continues at coordinate 890,228 of CM063114.1, forward strand.
GGTTCGTATTTAGGGGCGGATCCACCAGGACTCGAGTTCCGGAGACGTCTGCCATCTCGAACTTAATGCGACAAGATTTTCGAAACATGATCGCTAAATTCTATGCAGAACTTCTCTCGGATGACTTCGAATCTGTTTTGTCAACAATACGCAGATTTTCAAAGCCATATTCTTAATAAGACGTTATTTATTCGGTGCCTACTTAATTAAATAACCGAGACGTCGATGCGATTTACGTGACAAGGTTATGTAAGATGGTTCATTGGCCACCAATCGCTGTTTTTTTTTTCTCTTTCTTTTTCATTCACACAGGGGCTCGATTGCAGAAGTACTGAAAAACCTTAACGCGGTACTTAATTGATTTTGCTATATAGTATGTACTTGTGCTACCTGTGCTGCTGTTACTGCTGCTGCTGCTGCTGCTACTGTTAACGGTAAAGCCTCATTATTTGATCAGCCTTTCTCGTCGAAGTCAACTGTTATACATAATTAGCAGTTCGCGTGGAAAACAAAATAGTCGCCCAAGGTGAATCTTACTATTAGATTAAATTGCATTTTTTAATCGATATCATTTTCAGTCGACTGATTTAAATATGTACTTAAAAGTATCGGTATGCGTCCGTAGATTTGAACTTTTCTCAACTTCTTAGGAAAGCCTGGTTACCTATCTTATCCGAGTACTATTATTGTATCGAATCATTTTGAAGAGTATGGGCTTATTCTGGATTGAGGGCTGTCACCGAACATCGTCTACTGAAACTAAGTTCTTTTCTGTTTAGAATTACGGCTGTATCCAGTTGGATCTCAATTAGTAGTCATTTGTCCTTTCTGTACGTGCTTGCTAAGAAGTATCGAAAAGTGTTCGCTAATTCAAAAGGAAATGACTGTTGAATTGAAAAAGTCTTCGATAACATTAAGGTAAATACCCAAGCATCATGAAAATTTCGGTAGTATTTAAATATTTGCAACAAGTATCGACGATGCCCGAATGAGTCTCAGTAAGTTCCAACCGAGAATGTATCGTAGTGGTGGAAAGGAGATCTATCGAATCTATGAGAGCTGATTTGAAAGGCAAAGAATCAAAACAACTCACATTTGCCATTTTACTTCAAGGGCGCAAATAGGCAAAATACTGTACGCGGGTGCAGGAGTATCTTTGCTGCGCCTGTGAATGTGCGATATGCATAACATACCCCATGTTCACAGGCGTAGCAAAGATATTCTTGCACCCGTGTACTGCATTTTGCCTGTTTGCGCCTTTGAAGTAAAATGGCAGATGTGAGTTTTGATTCTTTACCTTTCATTTCTCCTCGACATTTTCTGTAAGTTGGTGAAATCACTCGGTGAAGAAAGGCCAGAAAAATAGAGCATCAGTTGGCAAAATTAAAAGAAAGGTCCTTCTTACTTTGTTCTAGGTACATTATTTTGCTCGTCAATCGCGGCATATTCTCAGCCGAGAAAGCGAAAATTCTGTAGTGGGAAAATTAAACTCTTTCTTTGACAAAATTCGCTTTGGTACGTTTCTGTTGATAGAAAGTCCAAACAGGTTCTTAATGCACCTTAGTCAGTCTTATGGCCACCCCTTAGGAGTGTTACCTCATCGTAGTCGAGCCGAGTCTTAATGAGTTTTCGCAAGAATAAGAGTTGTACAAAGTTTTTGTAATCTTGACGATTCTTAACTTAGGTAGTCTTGAGGAGTTGCAACGTATTCGGAATCTTTTAATGAAGATTCGGAGTCGGAACAAACTTTTAGAACTTGAAGAATGTTGATAAATCTGTAAGACTCCTCGAAAAGCGACTAGTATAGAATTTCAGTTTCAGAATTGACGCTGCCTTCTTCAACAATCACGGGGAATGAACGAGACATGACAATTTCTTGAAACAGTTTAAACGAGTAATAGCATTTTAGAGTGTGTTCGTTTCTTAACAGATCCTAATGAGTTTTCACGGGTCTTAACTCGAGGTCGCAGGAATGTATTACGAGACCTAACGACTTTAAGCGAGTCTCGATCTTGACAGAAGTCCTAACAGACATGAACGGAGCATTAACGAGTCTTCGTAGAATCTTTATCTATCCTCGAAGAGTCTTAACTAAGTCTTCACTGATCCTAACCACTGGCGTAGCGAGTATGGATGTTGAAATACCAGACATGGTACAGTAGGTTCTCCAAAAGCAATTTTCAGCGACCTGTTTAACTTTTTCCAAATACCCAGATTTTTGAGGGTCTCGCACAAGTCGACTACTCTTCTATTGGCCGATGTATAGGATATTTAATGAAATGCAATGCATTCCTATTGACTGATCAGCCGCATAGCGGGCGTAATATTCATTCGGTAAGATGAGAACCTATCAAATTGTCTTTCGAATGTCTGATTTTAAATATCCGATCGCATTTTTTATCTGACACCGATTTTTGGCCCAAAATCCAAATTTTACCCTTAAAATAGGCGAATTTGATTTTTTTTTATTTTTTAAATTCAACAAAAAGTATCAAAAAGACGGGGTTTTGTCGCTGATTTCGAAAATTGTACCAGATTTTTGATCCGACTTCGATTTGGGTACGAAAATTTAAATTTCTTCCTCGAAATTAGCAAAAGGGCTTCAGTTGAGACCAGATTAAAAATTTGCTGAAATTTTTAAAAATTCGTGACCCGGAAAACTGCCTCGTTATCGTGTTCTTAGGTTTTGGTACGAAAGTTGAGTTTACCCATTTCACGAGTAAATTTTGAATTTTGGAGATCTAATTGGGGTCGAATCAAAAGTCTGATTGGACGTTCAAAATCAGCGACCCAAGAAACGAAAGTTTCGATAATTTGTTTGACATTCTCTGGAAGTCCGAAGTTGGTGAACTGTTCCAACCCGCTTTTCGGTAAATAGAAACTCACTAAGACTGGACATTAGCAAACTGAGATTCTGCTTCGTCGCCCTCTAATCTAACTTAACGGTTGGAAATAAAAGAGGGGCGCATTTCATTTGACACCCTGTGTATGTGCATGAGAGCAGCGGTATTGGTGAAGACTAAAGCAGACAGTATTGTCGAATGGAGATAGTGCGGACTAACTTTTTCACATTTCAGTAATTCTCGACCGCCAGTTACAAGTACCTGCAGGTAACTTCAGACAAAATGAGACCAGCTCCTTTTAATTTGCTAACCGATGAGAGAACTCAGCATATTCTATCTTTGATTTGTAAGTTATAAAGTTTGTTCCGGAAAACGAGAATTGGTAATTCTTATAACAAAATTTTATTGGGAAAACAGGTAATGGGAATTCTGACTGATGCTTTAATGTAGAAAACATGCGATATTCGCGCCATACGTATAATATGGTGAAATAAAACAAAAACTACACCGAATTTCGATGTGTTAGAAGAAACTGGGCCGTTTGTGAGCTATGACTAGACAAATATTTGTATGTACATTTATGTACTTAACTTTGATCGAGTTAATAAAAATGGGCTGGCAGTGCTATAGTAACGCTCGCTGCTAACACAGTAACACAATAACCCAGCGTGCGAAGCGAATACAAATAGAAAGACAGACAGACGAGACAAGACGAGACGATAGACGAGTACTGGTGGTGCAAGTCCGGAGGGGTTCCTCGAGTTCGTATTCGTATACTTACAGTATATAATATGTATAGGCTGTATCGCTAAGCGGTCGTAGTTGTGGCTATACTGTTTACTGTACGAGTTGATCAGGTCGCCGGGATTCGGATTCGGACCTCAGGTGCGTTACTAGGTTATAGCTATAGCTCTATAGCGATAGCTCCAGCTACAGCATAGTCAACTATTCCCGTTACATGGTAGGTGTACCGGAACTATTAAACGCGCATCACACGAGCAAGTGCTTCCTAAAGACGGGATGAGCTTCAATGTTACAATTTAGAATAATCTTTTTTCCCCCTTTTTTTTTCTTTTTTCTTTCTTCTTCTTCTGTATAGTTAGCCCATCAGTTAAGTTAGTTGGGGCCCATTTTCATGCCCTGTATAGTCAATAAATAAATAAACAAACGAACGAACGAACCAACGTAAGCGATTCGAATGTGCGAGTTCGTTCACCGTCAAAGTGGAATAATTTTTCACTCGTTACTTATCGGCGCGAAGGTCGTCGTCGTCGTCGTCGAAGTGCCAACACTTTGAAAATTAATCGATTACGCCGCGGATGATTCGTGGCATAACAGTAATTTAAGTACGAGTTCGAAGAACATTTCAAGGCCTAGGACATGCCGGGCGACCGTGCGTACCGCACAGTCTGCAACGGCCAAAAACAGCTAATTGTATGTAAATAGGTTGGGGGGGGGGGTGACGGGCGAATTCTTTTTAGCTCTTTCATATGATGTCACCAGTCTGTCTTACTCGCGTATTATTCTTGCACGCGATACGAGTAGTGAAATTCGCTTCTACCGCATTCCAGCTTGTAATCATTTGCGAATATTTCCGTTATGTATCTCGACATATTGACCGACCAAAAGAAGCTGCCCTTCAATCGAGCTGCTTTGACCTTAATTTGGTGCCTTATAAATTTACCGAATATCTTTGTATTCGACTTTCAAATTCGAGTTTTTAAATTCTTTTATCTCTTTTTGACGCGCCTATTTTCTGCATATAGGTAGGTAGCTGCATGTCTGAACTGTAGTACTGGGTCAATCGCTCCTTTTTCCCCCTTAGTTTTACCACGTCTTACTCACGATATCCAATTATCATCTCGATATGTTCGTAGTTCCTATTTTCTGTATGAATTCTCGTAAAATTTCTATTTTTTTTTCTTTCTTCGATGGGAAATTTATAATTTTGAACGCCCGAAGGTGGGTCTCCCGATAGTCGAGTTTATTTATCAATTTTTTGTAAATATTTAGACATACCTGTTTGTCGGGGACTTCTCGAGTGCGAAATTGGGATTTATCACACTTTCTTTCAGTTACACGAATGAGAATATTGAAAAAAGTTCGGACGTATTGATCGTTTAATACGTAACCAAATTCCCTGCGTGTCAAGTTTCTGCTACAAAACATGTTTCTTCTATCAATATCTGATATTCTGGTGAGGTTAATTTACAAAATTTCGCTATTATACCGAGAATAAGAAATTATTGCTAACTAGAATTCGAAAAATTGCCGAAGTCTTTCTGACGGCAAACTGAGAAACGTAGTCATCATCCTGTCAGCAGACAGAGGCAATTAGACAGACAGGTTTCCTCCTATCGCGGGGAAACGGAGCCAAGACCCGAGTCTCAGGATTCGGAAGCCAAAATCACTCTGGCCTCCGTTATCTTATTATCCGAAGTCCGAGTTGTATTGGTCCTCTCACCGTATAGATATCTGCAGCCGAGAACCGAAATTATTCCGACTCTGTTCGCTTCAGCCTGGGCCGCGAATTTCCCAATGATTGAATCACCGTAGTTGGTAGTTTACACGCTATTCTTTCTTAGCAACGAGAGTCGGTTATTTTCGGTCTAGAGGATGCGCCGACTTGACAGATCACTTATTGGGCATCGCTTTTGCACTGATGCGAATTGCGGTTTGTTCAACATTATAATTTGTAATCGTAATTTAACGCGTAATTTTCGAAGACGAACTGACCCAATATATGCATTAAAGAACTCTACTCATCTCTTTACTTGTATATATCGTGAGTTTCGATGTATCTTTTTCAGTTCTAACACCTGCCAGCAGCAGAGACAATGAATGAAAAAAGTGGTGAAGAAAATAGGACCCCTCGTTATATTTTTATTTAAAATATCGCATCCCTCTCACTGGAACACCGGTCATCTTGACTTTCACATCTCGCAGTATTTGCTCCTCATACATAATATGACAGAAGTTTTTTAATGAACGAACCAAAAGAAATAACGCTTAATTGCGTAACTGCTGTAAAATACGTGTATCTGACCATATGGGAGACAGCTAGACCGTTATCCAGAAAGGTCGATGATCTATGCGCAAAATTTTCATCGGAGTACGCTTTTATAGGCTCGATTATTTCACATTTAACTCGAAAATCAGATGCTGAGTTTGAAATCAAGTACTGTCCATACGAGCCATTTGGGTGTACAAAGGGACATCCAAAGAACAGTAGGTAGATACTCGAAGGCTTCATCCTTGGCCAGACTCCGCACTAACATACGTCCTCTGCTCCGTATCGCATTCCCTCATTTTTTGTTCGCCTGTCTGTTTGGTTGTCTACATTCCAGTGCGTAAGAATGCGATGGACAGAAAGCTAGACATCGGACCCGATTTTGGTATATTATGTAAACAGATTTGCGCTGGTTATTATGGAAATAGAAACAAACGAATTTATTAGTTATAATTTGCCCGTCGATCGACGAATTTTTATAATAAGTACGTACAAATTCAGCTAATTGACCGAACTCGGTAACCAAATCGATGGAATATCTCGTGCTTCAATCCACTGGATTTAACTACCCAATTCGGTCTCCTATAAATCGGTTTATTTAAATCAGAAATCGTATATGTATCCATTTTCATATCTTGTAACTTCCTCAGCCATCTAAGAGTCTCTTTCGTCTAACAGTACGTTCCTTACTATACATTCGAAACCTAACTAAAAGTGCGATTATTCCAAATATTTGAACTCGAATTCAATTGGCGGTAATTTTTGTCGACTTAGTCCTAACCACGCGTTTAGGTCTCCGAAAAAAAATGAGTTACAAGGAGCTAAACTAGTTCTTTCGTCTGGACCAGCTTCGTTGGTACAATAATAATTGCTACGGTGAACTTGGGTGATTTTCAACTCTTGAGACTGATCGTACAAATATGGGCCTAACGGTACTTTATTTTTTACTTTTACCATTTTTGCCTTTCTCGTTCGTATTCGGTATTGCTTGCGAACTGAAGATAGTATCGGGTATGATCGTATGATCTCATACGCTCGTGTGTAGTTCATTGTTGATCCGGCAGATATTCTAGGAGGCTAGGTACGCACGATTTTTAGACAGAGACCACTTACCCATAGACACTTGGGAATTGTGGTTAGTCGAGTATTTTGTTGCGAGAGTGATTAAGTAAGTACCTACCGCAAATTAGGTACTCCGATGTATCTGCGTATAGTAACTAACATCCACACCGTCGCCAATTAACAAAGATTGTTAATTGATCGTAAAGGATAGACGTTGAAGTTTACAGGTAATGTGCAGCCGCGTTGGCCAATCGTTTAGTTTGTCACCACAAACTGTGGAAAAACTAATTGGGAACGTTATTCTATCATCGGAGTTGTGAAAAAAATTAACATTGGAAAATTTGTATTTTGTCGGGCGTATAATCTCGCGAGTATTTAGATTTGCGGTCTTCAAGTGGCTATTCGTGTTCAACAGATTGTGGTAAAAATGAGAGGGATGAGATTGGAAAAACTCGGCTGAAGCATGTTTCAAGTGAGTGTTGACAGCCTTGCACGTTTGATTTGGAATTGTTCGTACTTGAAATTTGGCTTACATCAACACACATACATACGTGTTAAGAAACAGTCGGGCTTGTTTGAGATAAATTTCGACCACAGCTATCTGTCAAATGGTGTTTCTGAGTAGTGATATCGTATTCTGTTCTGTAACTACTCGTTTTTAAACTGTATAATTATCGAGGTAGTTTTACAATTTCTTATTGATTTTGATGATGAACTAATCGATTATAAATTATAGAGATCATAGGGCAGGGAGGATGGTAACAGGGATTAGACGCTATGGTTGCTTGCAGATCTCAGATGTCGGGGAATCAAGAAATACGAGGCCTTCGTATACATATGATACAGCGTGAAGCGTTACTTCAAATTACTAACATTTAGATAGTTAACGAAGTTTTGGTAATAGAAAGAAAAGCTTGCGCCTACGATTACATGTCCGTATTATTGATGGAAAATCATACTTAAAATCTCCGAGAGATTTTTTTAAATTTTATTTACAGCATGAAACTGTGTTTATTGAACTTCGTGATGTATTTTTCTATTATTCTACGCCTGTCAATACGTCAATAGCCTTATACGATCAGATTGTAAAAATAATCCTGAATAGTAATTTTGCCCGATTAAAATCTAATGCGACTGCCTTACAGTGCCAAGATAAACGGGGAATCTCGAAGAGAGTTCTTTACTCCTTTACCGCATTTAGGTAAAATGCGTCCTTTGAAAGTTCGATAAAAATCGCAATCCTTTCTCGTAAAACGTTCTTTCTTTGTCAACTTCAACTCCTTACGCCCTTTTTTCGTTACATAATTTAACAGTACCTATCCCTTTTCTAGCCGAGTAATTTGCCTATTTACCTCTCCCGTAAATCTGATACTGCTGAAGACCCCAAGACGTCGCAGCATCGTATATGAAATTGAATGGATAGGCCTGTGTATTTTTGCGATAGGTAACGTATTCTTCTAGCATTACTGTTGGTGGTCCTTTAAACACAGAAGAGGCCAAGCCGATTACTGAAGATTTCAAAATGGCATAGAGATTAGAAAGAATAGACTTAGTGGTCTAGCGTCTACCGTCCATTCTATCAAGCTGCTGATTAATTATTGTCGCGACGAGGCGGGAGTTTGGAAAGGATTTAAATGGGTTAAGATGGACAGGCGACTGAGTTTCAGGCTTTATAAATTATGGCGACTGATGTGAATGGTGATGCCAGTTTATCGGGAAAAATCTGTATACTTTACGGAGTAGCGGAGATGACGGTGGAGGTCATCTTTGTAGTAGGTATTCACTTCCAATTCTACCGGAGCGAAAATAGTCACCTGTACTGAGATGCAGATAAATAAGAAAAAAAACCACAAAAAAACAGTCAATCTGTTATCCCAACCCCTTGATTGGTAGGTTTGTCTCTATTGCCTGAAGAAAACAACATTATTACCTTGAGATTTGAAAAAAAAAAGCGCGCTGAAACAACTAGATGGAAGGGAGGGGGTGGTAAACCCCGGTAGCTTTGTTTATTCACAATTCAGTCGTCTGTATTGAATCTATGAGTTTCGACTGGTGATATTTCAGCTATTCTATCGTAATTTTGCCTGTTTACATTTTGGTGTCTCTATTACAATTACTTGTAGCACAATGGTTCGTAGACATTTCGGAACTTCGACGGTAAAAGTACCTAAATTTGATGAAACTAACGTTCGTTAACTGGACTTACGTTTTTCGAGAGAATCTGACATAGTTTAAATTGGCGTGTGACGTACATACCTTAAAACTAAATACGTAACAGCCGAAAGAGTTTGGTTTCGGCTATCACCGAATTGTCAAAGACTACTATTGTACATCGTGTATTATACTCGTACAGAAATACCCGAGAAATTAAAATCGAAAAAAAAAAAATAGTACTTTAGGCAATTTTTGCGGACATTTTTTCAGAAGCATTCTCCGAAGTACTCGCGAATATGTAACCAGTTTTCGTACTTGAAGAGTACATACCTAAAGTCGGAAAGCGACAATATTGGAAAAACATAAAAATTGATAATGTCGGCTCTTACGACTACTTTTGGATTCGTCACGATTTCCTGTTATTATCATGTTGATCGGTTTCATCCTACGTAAAAATTACCGATATTAACGCTTCTTATCGAAGACAGGAAGAAAGGTCGTATCGCTGTTGCCGACTTTGTGTATATTTTAACGAAACTGGTCGCTCATTACAGACACATACTTTATTTTCCACTCGTCGAATCGAAAAGATGGGTGATGGGTGACGCTAGGAGACTCCGAATTTCGGAGCCTGCGACTGTATAATTCTTACTTGTACAGCGAGACGACCATTCGACAACTTAGTGAATAAAGTTCGTAAATAAGTATTAATTCGATCGAGTTCTAAGTGGGAGATACTATTCGAGAAACCCAAAATAACTACGGCCTTGTGTATTGTGGAAGTGCGCCGTCGAAATTTTGTCACTTTTATAACACAAAACCAGTGACACAATAATGCTTTTGGAACTTCTTTATTTCCATAATTCACTCCGCCGAACGTGAACACGCGTACGCCAAAACTCGAAACTGTGCAAAATACGGCATCTTTTTGGTAGACCTTCCAATAGACGATATAGTTTCCGCGTATTTTTTCGCAAAACGTTCATTTTTACAAAAAATTTCGGGGAAAAAATTAGTGGGCTCGATAACATGTTCTGGTTTCTGCGGCAATACAATAGTACTAATAATAAAAATAATAACGGAAATAGATTAGAGATGCAAAAGCTATCGATATTATCGATAACTATCGGCTGATCGTGTTTCGACTTGTACATGAAAATTTGAAAATAGGTCATTCTATATTTAAAAATTTTTTTCCCCAGAATTTGTATTCTCGGATTAGTGAAGTGAGTTAGCTCGTTGGTAATAGAAACTAAACAAGACAGAATTAATGTACTAAAATGTACACAGAATTTAATTCTGTACAAAATTTATCAGTAGCATAATGGATTAGATATCAAATTTGAAAATTTTTGAGCCTCTACTACTGAAAGCAACTTTAGCAGCCTCGCAGTCATTTCGTTGGATTAATAATTTGGATGGTTTTGCTTCGGCGCAAAAACTATTGATACTATCAATAACGAAAATGTCCGATAGTTTACATCTCTAAAATAGATTTTCAGCGTTGATTGGAAATCTAATTTTCGTCGCACATATGGAGGATTGACGTCCCGCCACAACATCATATTTGATTGCTGGAAGCAAGGATCGTGTCATTGACCGATCGAAGACTTGAGACATACGATCCGTTTAATTTCTAAATCATGAACGATGGAAACATGAGAAAAATGTAAAAATGAAGAGTTCACAGTTCTGGGTTGAGTATACGGGTATAAAAACGAAGAACGCAAATACGAGGAGCTATGTACTTATTCTCGTACACGTACACCTACATATTACGTAGATACAATTGGTAAAACTGTTTCGTACGAACTACTTACCTACTTAGGTTAGTAACTACTAACAATTGCTGCGAGTATCGGCATCTGCAATATGCACGAGACGAATGTAATAGAATTTGCCTACAGCAAACGCCGCAAATCTAACCAATTCCGATCTCCCTTACGTTAAGAAAGCTAATGTATATAAGTAATGATTATTACGACTACACATACATATGTGGCTGGGCCGCGCCTATCAATCCCTTATGGAATATTCAGACAGATTTTCAATTCGCAGACGCAATCGCAACTGCTGGCAAATTAACGTACTCGTCGCTGTATTGTGTTTGTAATTCAAAACATATTAAGTGTTCGAATGCGGATCTAAATACTAAATAATAATTGTAAAATGTAACGCTTATACGCTTCGGTTAATTATGATCACATCAACGCTGTCAAGCGAAAAATGCATTAGACAACGCAACGTGTTCGTAACAATAACGCCGGCAGAGTTTGAACCGGTTTAATACCTGCAACGCGCGTTGATGGACAGGTAATTAATCAAGAAAACGGATGTGCTGGTAGCTTCGCTATAGTATTCGGTATTCGTACGGACGTGTACGAGTATAATATTCGTATTTTCGCCGATTCACGAAAGCGTTCTCGTACTTACGTACGAGATTTCCCAAGTCGAGATTCGTAAAGAAAGGTCAGCTGGAGAAGAAAGTAAAAGGCGACAATATTTTCCGACTGAAGGCCATACGCGCTTGGTGGTTCCTAACACATATAACTGCCAATAAGAATATGGGGGGGGGGGGTCTGAAGGAACGATTTTCTAGCGCATAATGTTCTGTATCCAATTCTTTCCTGATAACAAAGCCGAACACGTAATGCTGAACACCGCAATGTAACCAGACATCAATTGCTAAGGGGTTTCTAGGGGGGGGGGGGAATCTAAAATCCACTAAAAATGTTTTACTTTCTCTGTCATTGTCCTCATTAAAAACTTTATCCTCTCCCCTCCTACAGTAGTTTTCATAATTTTGAAAGAAACCGGTGAACAGAAATACCCGAATTTATTTTTTAATATTTGTCGGCAAATTCTTATATACGATGTAATTTGAATTTGCCACTTCGATAAAATATTACAATATTTATCTAAGTAGATCAGAGTGGGAGGAAACTGATAATAGATTTTTCACGGTAAATTGTCGCTACATAATTTTACTACAATAAATTCCATCCTGTGCACTTCTCATGATATCGTAACTAACCTTTAGTATCAGAGACAGCAGGGCGAATCAAGTTCCGAAGAGACGAGTTTCAGCGAGGGATGTTTCCCGCGAGGCGGACAAGTTGACAGGGGGCAGTATCTCTATTTGCATCTCCTTCATTATGTCTTTGGCTTCCCAAGTGCTGTTCCATAAATTATGGGGTCCAATTGCCCTCTGAACTTCCTCCGAAGTCTTGTGCGCTTACTAATTGCGTCTCATGAAGTATATTCCTTCTGTGGGGGAGGGGGGATTCTAATTTCTCTAATTACAATGGAAAATGTATACATTCGAGTAGCCAAAAAGAAAAATTTTCGGAAAAGTTTAAAATTGACTGCAGAAAAAGCCTTGTAGTATTCTCGAATCCTGCCCACTTAAATATGTTATATCCTCGACTCACTGAATGAGAAGATAATAGAGAGTACGAAATAACTAGCGTATTTAATTTCGAATATATAAATCATACAATTCAGTATTCATACTGGTACTACTAAAATCGAGCATTAAATCAGGGCTACCAAAATTAAGAAAGAAAGAAAAAAATAATAATAATAATAATCTCCAGCTGCTAGCTACTACACGAATAGAAATATTTTGACTGAAAAGAAAAAATTATTTTTTCAGAAGGATTAATAAGAGACCAAAAAATCCTCTCCAGTTTCGTTAAGACACCAAAAACTCGTGAAACTGATAACCAGCAAAAAGGGAAAAATGAGAAATTAACGAAGTAAGTTTCGAATTCTTTGATGTATATCTATCCAATTTGAAAGGCTATTTGGCCAACGTAACCATTGCATTTTATTAACTTTTCACTTTCTTGGGAGAATGGGAACAATTCAATTATAATATGGAATAAAACATTCCCGTTTTCATTTCTGCCAGCAGGAGAAGTAATGGTACTTAATTTTTCCAATATGACTATTTGCACGTAGAGGACGGAAAATTCAATATTTTCCCAGCTACACTGTGTTCATTTTACCAGTTGGAAAATGGTTCGAGTTCAACCAACAGAAATAAATGTACGAATTAATAACTGAATTACGGTAGAAAGTTTTTGCTACTTAAACAGGTAACATTTGAGGGTCATTCTCACAGAAAATGTCAAATTGAAGTCTTCGCACGTTAATAGATTAAATAAGCGTTCGATATTTCTCTCGATTGCGACCAAGTTTCTACATTACCAACTGCTGTACGAGAATCATTTTTCATAAACAGACGGTAAAAATATTTTTCCGAGTTAAATAGAAATGTTGTTACCAAATTTTCTAAACCTTGTGTGCATGTGCTACTGTTTACACTAACCTGAACAAAAACACTTCAGTTCATAACCTAATCTCGATGTTTCTTTTTATTCGATCCACTCAATCACGCATAAATAACTTCGTAACCAGAGTTCCAGGAAAAAAATTGGTTTTTCAAATCCTTGTGGCCGTAACGTCATCATAAAATCCAGTCTTCCGCTTTGACAGGATGTACTCAGTGTGATACCTATGTGAGTTGGCGTGACCGAATGAGTTCTGATGGAGGCAATGATCGTTTCGATAGCAATGGATGTGGTACTGATTTTCTCTCGCGAGGCTTCCAGTTCGAACCGTACAGGAATATAGAAACACTATGTCGCCATACAAACACAAACTAATACTAACACACATGATAAAAACTTATGTGGAAACATAATCGATTGCTCCTGTCCTTCTACATGGAGAGCAAAGATCAGTCTCATTTTTAGAATGCAATCTGTGTCACAATAATATGTTAATGAAAGTATTTCAGTTTGTAGTCTATGACCTGGAACATTGATTTCAATAAAAATCTACTTTCAATCAACTCAAATTCTGCGGGGATTTGGATAGTGTTAAAGTCTATTGGAATCACTTCAAATGGAAGCTGATTTGATATTTTAGTTTCGTCCCCCTTATATTTTACGTACAGTTCAACCTAGAAGGCGACTTTTTCGTGCACAGTCCGAATGGATTGGCGGTATTCTCATTTTATACAAAAAAACATAGCCCGTATTTTTATTCTTACTCGAGCGTGTTACCACATTTTCCCATTCATTTTTAAAGTGTAAATTTATTTTCTCCAACTTGTTATTAAACGTTGCTGGATAGCTCCCTTAGACTGTTTAATTTTTGTTTTCAGTAGTTTGGAAACCCTAATTTGACTTTTTTTTTCCACCGACAAACGACCCGTGTAGTAGAATTGTTGAACATATTCGATTTAACGGATTTGGTATAAGAACTGGTTTGGCTTTCCTCGGTGTATGCTGCATAGAACTCGAGGAAGTAAGTTACAATTGCTAATTGTACTTGGACGTACTTAGGACTCAGGGCGCAGCTGGCCTGCGTCATTTTTGGAATACGTATTGTGGAAGACTCTCAGTTGTTTTACAAACACAATATCTCCTGGTCGTGGGTCACATTTGGATTGTCCCTTCTGTCCTCTTATCATCACCGCAACATTTTCAGTAAACGGATTTTCTGACATTATGTTTTTCTTCCAACAATAATCTTACGAATTGTAGTGTTTGTCGAGTCAGTTTTCTATCAGTTTAGATCTTTCATATTTACAAGTATTTATTAAGATAACAGCGGTAACCTTTGATTTTATGTAAATGAGATTGAACGTTTCCGTTGGTGAACATAATTTGTTCATCGACAAACTCTTTGGATGTCCAGTTCCGAGTTCTAATTAAATTTCTCTACCTGGCACAGTTCATAGCCGAAACTCCGATGCATTGGTCCACTTTTTGGAGTTCCGACGTTTCAACCAATATTCTTGTTCGAGTGCCAAAATGAATAATACCTATGGTACCTGCCCAGTCGTTATCACGAATTGTTGTCGTACAGCAAATACGGTAGCTGGATTAATTGCGAAGGTGTCTGGAGATAATCAGCCGCCATTCGGCGAATGGAGAACACTTCACTAAGCAATTGCCGTTGCATTCCATATCGGTCGTGTACGAATTTACTATCTACTCTCTCTCTCTGCGCGTGGGCGTGTACACACACACACACACGTTCCTAGTACTTACCTGTTATATGTACTTGTACGAGTATACATACCTATCTATGTGTACCTACATATATAGAGTACCTACTTCGGGTTGATGATTACTTTAATCTGTGAACTAGTTAGACGTCGTTGCAGAGGCGGGTACTTAATGGAATGCGGCAGGGCTTAATCTGCATTTTATTTGTTGTTTGCGAGAAGAAGTGTGGGCGTCGCGTCGCCTCGAAAAACGTGGCTTGTAATTCGGGTAGCGGATTTACCTCCACTGAACACGCTTCAGCTGAGTACGCCATCGCCGTACACTCTTCTACTCTACTCAGCAGTAGCTATACTTACTCGTTTATCGTCTTCGCCAATTCGCATATAAGGTACATATATGGTAATACACACCTACAAATTTAGGCCAATTTACCACCATTGTTCTTCCTGATTGTTTTATCGGTTCGCGATTTCCGATGTGGACCTACAAATGTACGGATACCTAAAACTTGTGTATTTTGGGCAATTGGTTGAAATTAAGCGTATCTGAGATAATTAGGCATCGTTCACGAAAACGACTGCTATTACGAACGTGTCTCACGTCAATGCAATATTCAAGTACATACTTGTTGGTTGTACGAGTACATACGTTAGTACGTACCTAATATTATTTATCCATTGCAAATGTAATTCCGCTAGAACGACTTTTGCAGTTTGTCTCGCGACCTTAAGTTGCATTCCCTGAAGTTGAAATGATCGATAATATTACAAATGATTATTTATCGGTCAGAATTCGGTCGAATCATTTCACGCTTGCGGAAATGTCGGCACCTATAAAATGTAATCACTGAGGGCCTTGAGAAGGTACAAACGCAAATGTGTAGTGAAGAACGAAAGGTGCAAAATTGGGCGAGTTTTATCGCATCATACGAAGGTATGAACTCTTAAGCGCAAAAAAACGACCTGGAGTGCGGGAGGAGGAAGCTCACGGAAGGCTGACAAGTATCAAAATCATGTTGAAAAATTCTTTCGCTCGTATAACTTTTTTAGTTTTCCAGGTATGGCTTTTGAAGAATTTTATTACGAATCTTCTGGAAAAATTTTCTAAATCTCCGAAGAATTTCATCGGAAATTTTCGAAAAAATCTCCTATTCCGGAAAAATTTGCGATAATTTTCGAAGAATGTCATCCAGACATCATTGAGAAATATCTTCAATGATATCAGGCGAATTTTGTCAGACAATTTTATCAAGAATCATCGAGAAATATCTCTGATGATTTTTGAAGGATATCCTTAGAAAAAATTTTGATGCTTTTCAGAGATGTTCGTCAAACATGTTCGGGGAAAATCCCCGATGATTTGTAAGAAATTAGAAATCTTGGAGAAAAAAATATAATGATTTCCGGAAAGTTTTATCGGAAAATTCAGAAAAATGTCCAGTGTTTTCCAAAGAATTTCATCGAAAATCGGCGGGAAAATTTTCCGGTGATTTCTAAAGAATTGCATCGGAAATTGTTGGAAAACAGCTCCGATAATTTCCGAAGAATCTCATCGAAAATTTCTAGAAAAAATTGCCAATGTTTTCCAAGAATGTTCTTTCTGAAGAAAACCTTCAAGAATCATCGAAGGTACTTTTCAACGATTTCCGATAAAATCCTTTGGAATAATTGCAGAGTTTTCCTAAAATTTCCCGCAAATTCCTTCTGAAATCATCGGGTAATGTTTTTCAATGAGGTCCGATAAAAGTCATTAAAAATGACCGGAAATTTACCCTCAATATTTTCGATAAAGTTCGTCGGAAATAATCTTTGAAAATCAAAGAAATCGTCCCGGAATATTCTTAATGAAATTCCTTGGAAATAATCGAAAGTTTTTCCTGAAGATTTTCGGTATAATTCTTCAAAACCCTTGGTGTTATTCCCCGCGTGTTTTCGAAAAAATTCTCCAAAACTTCTCAGGAAATTTTCTGAAAGAATTTTTGCGAAATTTTTTGGAAAATAATGGAGATTTCTTCTAAAGATTTCCGAAGTTATTGGAATTTTTTCTAAAGATTTCCGAAGTTATTGGAATTTTTTCCCGAAAATTTACAATGAAATTGCTTAAAAATCATCCGAGATTTTTTCCGAATATTTATGATAAAATTCTTCGGAGATTATCGAACATTTATCCAGGAGATTTTCAATGAAATTCATCAGAAACCATCGAAGCTTTCCTCCGAATATTTCCTATGAAATTCTTCAAAAATTACTAGGAAATTTTCTCGAAGAATGCTGATGAACTTTCTTGGAAACATTGGAAATTTTTTCTAAACATTTTCAATGAGATTTTTCGGAAATTATCGCAGTTGTTTTCCGAAAATTTCCGATGTAATCCTTTAAAAATTATCGGAAAAATTTCTCGAAGATTTTCGAGGAAATTCTTCAAAAGGCATCGAAGTTTTCCCCGAATATTTCCCATGAAATTTTTATCGACTGCTCGCCTGGCGAAACAACGTGCACCTGGTTTCGCGAAAAACTAACTTTCCTATGGCGGAAGGAAAACCGACTACCCCTGTACAGCTAAAAAAAACAGTGAATTCCGCTGCTTCAAATTTAGAGAGTATAAAAATGAATTCGTCCAACTTGTTCAGTTTTTCTATGCTGAGTGAGGAACATTGCGCCCATTAGGTATCATATCTATGTATTTTTAAAATACCCGACCACATATTGGCACGGACCTCTTTGTTGAGTAGGATTTATTTGTTACTGTACAAGCTCGACTATTTCAACTTCGGATTATTTCAATCCAAAAATTCTCACCCTATTATTTGAGTTTTCAGTTGTTTCAACTTCTCGCTATTATATCAACTGCTCGAAGGTACATAATGTACAATAAATACCTTCATTTTTCTAAGCCCGGAACTGGTTATGTATGTAGTATATTGTACTGTACTGTGTAACGTTTTGTGAAAATTAAAAAATACCAGGACATTCGCATTTTAACGTACGGAATTTAATTTGAACGGACGATGGTAACAAAATGTTACCAGTGCCACCCTGGCAGAAAGGTATTTACAGTGTGTTGGCGCAATGTTTAGAAATATCTATCAAGATCCTCATGCGAATATGGGAGTAAACGGGGGGTCACAGGATCGCTCTACTGTTACATCCGAGTACGTATGAAAAAATTCAAATTAGCCGTTTTTGCGTGACTTAAAAATTTGTAGTTCACTATTTTCTTGAGGTAAGGGTACCGAATATGGATCAAATTTTTGGAATTACTTATTTTGGGTTTTTAACTTGGAGAACTATACTTTTTCGTTCCGGCGTGTAGAGGGCCTGAATTATAAACTGGCACGCATTTATTGGCACGAAAAAAGAAAAAAAAAAAGAAAAAACACTTCAGCATTTTAGCCCTAATCACGGGAAAAGAAATGCAGAACAAACCCGAAGAAAGTTACACGATCAGAAAATATAATGAACGAGAAATAAAAGGAAAGCACGTCAGCGTTATAAAACTTAGCACGGGGAATTTAACTCCATCAAAGTGCCCTCCACCTCTATCCACTCTTCCCCTCAATGATAACCCAATCTCCTCCTGTTAGTATGACCCCCTTCCGAGTTATTTCACTTTTTTGGACTCCCTCGACTCTAAGGATGCCTTACCATCCTCAGGTCTGCCATTTACTTATTCACATTTTCCTCGAGTACCCATTTTCAGAGGTCCTCCTTAAGTTTCACTCAAGTGTTTCCAGAAATGAGTTGATTTTACCAATTCGTAAGCATCTAGGAGTCAATTTTCAATTACGTCAACGTGCAATGTGTATCGCTACTTATTTAGTAATTTTTGGCCTATCATTTTTTTCTCCTTGAATAGAAATATATCGTGCATTCATTTCTTCTATGGTTCGATACTTCTTTTTTTCGAATAACTACTAAATTTTCAATCGTTACACCCCCTCCCCCTCCCTACTGTTTGTACACTCTATTTTAGCGGACGATTAAATGACACCCTTTAGTTTTTCAGAAATAGCATCATATCCTTACCTAACTTTAAAGAAGCAACTGAGCCATACTATCTCCTTAATATTTCTTTAATTATCATCACATCCTTATTTAACCAAACGGAGAGAAGCAATAAGCTGCTACGTATCCTGTTCACATATTTTCAGTGAGGCGTTTGCCCGACTTCTTTCCAGGGAAGGAACGTGGAGACGATTCCAGATTCTGGGGATAAGATGGTTTCAAATTCTAGCTGGAGAGAGAGGGTTGCAGACCATTGGCAGAAGATGTACATGATTACTTATAATGTCTTTGCCGCATTTCTATAAGTCGTCCAAGGCATTTTTTTTTAATGCTTTGTACATGTCGTGCAGGCATTTCTTTTTTTCATTCAGTTATATTATTTCCCTTATAAATTTTCTAAAATTTCTTATTACTATTATTTTTCCCCCTTACTGTTTGTTTTCATCATTTTTGGAGGAACATTTGTATTTTATTTTCTTATCTCGCCGACAAAACGCGATACAAAAACTATTTTAAAAGTTTGCATAGTAGTAGATATAACTACAAAAATAAATAAAGAAGTGCCTCGAAGTCACTTGCGTTTCATGCTGAAATGATTACCGACGTGGTCCATATGTTCGAGTACCAGATCCGTCTGTAATTTCTACTCAGTGGCGTATATTGATGTTATTTCGCGTAGATACACCTAATCACTAATTTTTCTTATTAGAATTTCTCTTCTCATAAAAAGTCCACAGGAATATAATTTGAAAAACGATTTTGAAATATTGGGTTAGCTGGCACTATTATGGGGGGAGGGACAATCACTTTCCAAGTCGGTATTTCGGTAAAATTAGGAAAGTGTGTGGTGACTTTTTTTTTTTTTTACTTATCAGTAAAATTGTTAATAATTTTAGTCAGCGTTTTTGTCCTCCACACACCAGCCCTGGGTTAGATGAAATACTTCTATATAAGCTCATTAAGTGATTGAATCTGCTTTAATTTAGTCTTTCAAGTACATTTATATAATTTAGTCTCCTAATCCCGCTATATTTTACCCAGTTCGTTCTAGTTTCACGTGCACGAACTAAGCCTCAGTTGTTTCCAAATGAAGTGAACTGAATATAGGTACGTAGGTACTAGGTAGGTGCCGATGACTTACGCAATGCAGACTGATGAACTTGAAAATATTCAATTTTCTTGCGAACTTGAACACTCTCGCTGTCGTACTTTGATGCTGGTGAAAATGTTTTACTCGTAAGTACCTAAGTACGAGTAATAGACACGTGTATAATATCACGCCGAGTAAGAAGAAAACGATACGTTTCAGTTGTTTAACAAATTCGAACAGTAGCACTACACGGCCGACGGTCGTAATTGCTAGCCAGCCGCAGTGTAATGAGTACCTATAATCACGGGTCGTATCTAATTCGTAATTAGCGAAGTAATCCGATATAGATGGCGTAGAATGTATTCGTATGATCTCCGTCTCCGTAGTCGTACCTTTACTTTTACGAGATGGCCGATGGTCTTTTTCCGGTTTCGTATTCGTATACGTACCTACTACCTACTACCTACTACCTACTACCTAGATATTAAATGGCCGCGTGGTCTCGTCTTTTGCTAACGCCGGTTTAACCATCATTTGGCCATTGCCATTACTCCGTTTGAACAGGCTTACTTTATTGGCTACACACGCGGTATTCGTAGGTATGAAGAGGCACTTTTGGTTGCGGCTAAACGCTTCATTCGATCGGTTTAATTACGAGCGATTCTCACTTTGGCAACAGCTCTCCTCGACCAACGTCGTTAAAAGGGACAGTGAACCAGTTGCTTAGGTTTCGTGTCTTGAGAACTGGGTCAGTGGGTTAAATTTCGCGGAATCATTCCTTTGTTTAAAAACTGGTTCATCTCTGCGATATAAAAAGCGGATGTTCGAGTGCTAAAAAAAATGTATACATGTATATTATACATATATACATACGAGTGAATGTGTCATTCTCGCGTCCGTATAATGCGAGTGTACGTACATATGTACGAATATATTTATGTTTATGGAAATAAGTAGGAGTTATCGCGTGTTGGAAGTGGACTTTAAAGATCACTGGAGTTTTCTCCGGTGGTACGAAATGATAAGAGGCCGCCGGCTGGCTGTAACCGTACGCTTAACATTCACTACCTATTATGTGTATTCCTCATAGAACAAGCATCAGATGGCGCATGTTGAAGTTTGATGAAAATATATAATATGCACTAATATGTCTACATAATATGTATATCTCGCTCGGTGTAGTTATTGTGTTACCTAGTTCGTAAAATGGTTAAAAGCTCTGCTGTTGTTGTTTGGAGAACGTACATACTTAAACAGGTTTGTAACTTTCAGGATTTTTCGGATTAATAACCCATCTGAAACAACTTTAAGGATCCTTAAGCTATATATTAAATATCGATGTCAGGCACGTGGGTTTTTGCGTTTCAAAGGCCTACGGTTATCACTCGATCGCATAACTGAGCAACGAATCTTGTAAATTGGGTCTCGACACTGATGTTTTCTCATGAACTTGCAAAATGAGACGTGGCTTTTAGGAGGATCGTATTTTTTCCTGTAACAGAACCGGTGATTCCCGTCGTGATGACCGGCGTAAAAAGGTCTCAATCTTGCGGGGAGGGACGAGGGGGGGGGGAGATTAGTTAGTCGCTACTGCACATATATCCCATCATCTTATTAGTGCGCTAAAATACATTCTGAAATGCTTTTTTTTTTTTTTTTTTTTTGACAGCGTTCTTGTAGGGAGGGGACTCTAACCCGAAACCCTACTCGTTCTCACGCCGGCGATGGAAACTGAAGTAAACACGCCGGCGAATACTGGAATACTCGTATCTCTCCTGAATCCCCCTCGGTACTGATGCGATGCCCGAAAGGGTAGTTTCTGGTGCCGGGGGTGCGATGTCTCAGGGGCCAGAATACTCGTTTTTGTTGAAAATTTACTGAAAACTACAACATGCCGCGCTTCCTATGTTTCTTAACTGTTCCGAACATTTTGGAAGCTATCGATGATTTTTCTTAGTTGAACTACAGACGGTATGATAGTGTTCTTAGTGACCGATAGGACCGTTAGTTTCAGTACGTTTTTCCATATACGCACCTTTTTGCTCACCTCTGCTTCTAAACCTCACTATAAGTAGAGGAAAATGTAATAGATAAGTGTCAAAAAGGTAGGCATGTCCCAATTTTCCGGGCCGTTTAACTCATATGTATAGAACTGAACCCACTTAAACGTAATTCTAGATTTGTACAAGCCTTAGATAGTCACATCTAGTAGCGGCGATATAGACGTACATCCCTTTCCCCGAAAAAATTTGAAACCTATCGAGCAAGTTGATAAAAAGGTGACTTGATGCCTTGAGGGACTTCAAGAGACGAATTTGACGGAAATTTTTTACTTTTTACTTGTTAATTCAGTTTTTAGAGATAAAACTCTTCTTTTTTGTACGTGTCGACTTACATTTTTAATTTTTGTACATTTCTCTCTTCCCCCATAAAAGAAGCCGTCCAACGCCAATGGTTACATCGAAAAGTATACGGAATACGCGAAGTATTCGTCAGTGCTAGCTGAGATGTGGTGTGTCTCAGGTTTAATCGCCAGTTTACGATCGTGATAATCGAAGGACGTACCGTGACTTTTTTTTGAAGGGAAAGGAGGCGGTGAGAGTTCAATTCTCGAAGCTGCAAAATGTTGATTTTGCCCTCTTGAATGATGTCGAGATCGACGAGTGAAGGAAAGAAGAGAAAACCTCAACCTTTAGTTATTTCCATTTCGCCAACTAACGAAAATTTTTGCAACCAACGAGCAGAAGAAATGCGACGGGTTCATTTTTCTAACTTTAGTTCACGAGAACCAATTTTATCCTACGGAGGGTGATTTTGCTTGTTAACAAAAATTCTTGAAAAACTTTTCCTAAACTCCTCATTCTGTACATTTTTAGGTAATAATTATCTAGTCTTCAATTTACGAAACAACTTAGCATAAGTTCTGGACCTTCTGCCTCGAATTGATGATCCACTATTTAACGTGTATTGTTCTAAATTAGCTTTTGCCGCGTTTGTAACTACCTAATATACATATTTTTTTTAACTTTTATTCGGAAAAGGGTGCGAACTTGTTGCGCTGAATAACAGTAAACGAAGTAATTTCTTCGCCGGCGAGGGTTACGATGAGGAAGAGATGCATCGTCGATATCTAATACTGTTCTTACTTTCTGTTCCAGAAAGTGACTGTGGTATATATTATGAACGGAAACGGTAACAACATTTCCTGATTTTGGAACAGAAATTCCGGGAAACAGTTCAGGTAATGTTGTACGATTTCAGATATTCTAGTCGATGGCAGTAGAATATTATAGCGCGAGTATAGATCGATAACACGATTATTGAATAACTTATACTGCGAGTGGTTGTACGCTAGAATGTCCTTTATTTTGCCACTTTTATCGGATCCCCGATTTTCGCACGCTGATGGATGTCAAAACAAAAGAAGTCCACCCATAAGCGTAAATAGCCAACATAGAGGGGATGGGGGGGGGGCTAACAATATCAAAATAATGCTGAAAATTCTATCGCTAGTATAATTTTTCATATTTTTTAGAGGGTGGGGGAGGGGGGGGATTTCAGAAGATGTGAAGCTTAAGCTCTGGGCCCCTTCTACTTGTGCCTATGAGCCTACCATTATTAGAATTTCAGCTCACTCAGCGTGTAATAACGCTAATATATTCGCCTATGAGTCTCGAATAGCAGTTGAAATGTACTTTCAATACAAGTATAAAATTGTTTGACTCTATGACCTGGGTTAATGGTCCCTAGAGAGGACTGCAACAGGAGGTAAGGAGGCTGAAAAATGAAATTCGAGATAGAAGTTGATTTACTGATTTACAGGTTTTCCAGTTCGCTGAATTCGATTCTAAGGTTATTTTCTGAACACGATCCCTTGAGATACCACAAAAGGTAGTTGAGATCTATCAATTGTCATTTTCCGAGACTGTACTAGACTTACAGATTTTCGAGGTCGCTGAATTCCATTTTTGGAGAGAAGTTTATTCATCCGGCCCATCTAAATGCAATCCAAATTAAGTTGAGATGAAATATTAGTTATTTATCAGATGGCATTTCTTTTATAGGTTTTCACGGTCACAACCCTTATCCGCGAGTAACTTAAAGATCTGATTCATCACATGCCCCTAAATGGGGTTAAGCCCAATTGATAACACTACCCAACAGCTAAAAACCACAAAAACGGGAGTAGCTGATTTTAAAAGTATTTTTCACGCTAAATTCAATGACTTTCTTTGTTTTTTCTTAATTAACTCTCCTTTTCTCGTAAATTCATTGAATGTTGCCCCTTATTTCCCTCATTTGTTTCAAATACTCAGGAATGTGGCTACACTGCATGCATATCTAAACGTAAACTCACCAACACAGTTAGGTGGGTGAACGGGGTGATTTGATATCAGAGATCAGAGGAGCTGATCAGTAATATCAGTCTCAAACACCATCAGTGTCGCCACATGAGATAAAACAACTTCTCAAAATATGCTATTTCATTTCCCAGTAGGTAAACGTAAAAAATGATTAGCTAATCGAGCATTTTCAATATTATATTTGAATTCAGCATTAAGAATACATTAAGAATCGTCTATTTTCCTTTATGTTGTTTCCTAAATATCTCAGTTTGTTGTGTAGTGTAATCAGTGTGTAAAAATTACTCTGAAATGGAATTCAGTAACCCCGAAACTCTATAAATTGAGTACAGTCTAGAAGAACTACTACGAGTTTGTTAATAGGCCTTAACCTACATCGCGGTAGTTTCTCAGCGGGTCCAATTGAGGAATTAATCTCAGAATTGAATTCAGCGACCTGAAAAACCTGTAAATCGGCTCCATTTTTCAGCCCCCCATTTTAGAGCTATCACCAAGGGCCATTAATCCGCATTGCGGAGTCAAACAATCTTATATTCAAAATGTATTCAACTCACGATCCAAAGCTCGCGCGGAAATATTTTTGGCGTTATTACAAGCTGAATAAAAAAAATTGACCTAAAATGTCAAAACTCGGTTTTTTATTTCGGGGGTGTATGGCTAAGGCGGCTCTAAGGGGAGGTACAACAGACAGCCATTTTGATTGCAAGAAAAGCATGTACACGATTTCTCATTCTCAACACGAAGTTTGTTTATTTTTTGGAATCAAAATGGCTGTTCGTTATACCTCCCCTTAGAGCCACCTTAGTATGGCACGTGTTCCTCTTATCTGATCGAGCTGCAATCTTATAGGCGGGCTTCTCTAGCACTCACTCGTCAGCATGCGAAAATCAAGGGCCTGAGAGAAATCGCAAAATTAGGGACACCTCATAATGTCGGTAAATCAGCAAGGCGCAAAATACTGACCCTAAACCCATTCGGTGCCTTTGACGAATATATTCGTCAAAGGTACCGAATGGGTTAAATAGCACACGTGGTGAAATTCACCACCACTGCACTGTAACGCCGCCCGCTGCGGCGGTTCGTGAGAACTCGGCCTATACGTTCGGTGTTGGTGCGCCTGAAATAGAACTTCAATCTTCTCTGTAGAGTTGGTTGCATACTTTCTATCTTGAAGGGGCAATTCAATATATTTTTTTAATGCTGCTAATAATTTCAAAAATTTTTTAATAAAAATTTCAAACACGGTATTTCATTTTTCATACTATTTGTAACAAAATACTTCGTAGATATAATTGTCTATCTTCAATACTGAAGGCGCAAAAAATTCACCAAAAATATCAATTTTGTAATTAATTTATGGCCCCTTCAATTTTGAGAATAGGCAATTCTATACGGGAAGATTTTTTTATATTTCTGTAAATGAAGTAACATACTAAGGTGAGTCTCCCCATTTAGAAATATTACAGAATTCTTAAATAAAATACTGAAATTGACGTGTGCTGTTTAAGGGTATATGAAACGGTACTCTTCTACATCCCATGCATTTAACTCGAGGTTAGGACTTTTCACGACATTCAGAACAAATGCGATAAATAGTTTCCGTCGGTGCTTCTCTGATTCATATTATTGGTTATTGAAAGGTTTTTTCGAAACTCGTGTCTTTGATGCTAAAACTTCAAATGCCCTTGCATTCAATTTCGAACGAATGTAAGAGGTTTGATTTATTGTGTATTCCATCGTCCATATTATGGGTATATAACCTACTACTCGTTCGGTAGTGTATAATATTACTTACTCGTTGATTGTTCACATTTTTAGTGCTACAATTTTGTTACAGCGAACTTTCGATTCACTATCGAATATTTTTCAGAATTCTTATGAACAGAAAACAAACGGCCAAAAAATAATTAAAATTGACTGTAAAAATTTCTAGTACCGTTCGAGACCTTGGCATCCGCATTTTTTCTTAAAGTGGATGGTTTTATTATCAATATAATATTTTCTTATTTTGCTATTTAAGGGCCGGTTTTCAGCGATCGTGTTTATTTTAATACGCACCTACATTTCCCCTATATAATTTTCCTGATACTTTACACGTAGGTTAAATATTTTGTTGAATCACGCTGAGGAAGTTCGTAAGTTTGATTCTTGGTTATTTTGTATTATTTTTCTTGTCGGTGGAAATAAGTGTACAGATATGTATAGAATAGTTTTCCTTTTCTTTTTCTTCTTTCGTTTTTTTTCTTCTTCCTTCAATGTGATTGGATGTACATTTCAAAGTCGACGATACTGCATTAATCAGTAATGTAGGCAGAAATCCGATTCTTCCTCTTTCTTCTCGAAGATAAAATTTGATAATAAGACCGGGTCAATTTTGTGGAATGAGATAGACAGAGACATGTGAGATACACACCTGAAAATATCTCGGCTCCTGAGCTCTCGGATCAGTGATTTGCACTCTCGGGGAAGGAAGACAGAGACGATGTGCAAAAATTATAGACGTACATATATTTATTTCTTCGTGCATAGAAGATGTAGAAAGCAGGAGAGAGCTTTACTCTGAAATCACACACACATTTCGGATGCCCTTGGACGTGTCATGTTATGTATCTCCCCCCCCCCCACACGACAACCACAGAGTTTTAGTTGTGTAACTGAAATCTATCTTCATGTATCAACGCGTCGAAGGTAAATGTCTGGTCCAGTGAAGAAACATACCTGACTACCCGCAATACACATCGATACATGGGTATTTTGAATTTGGAGGGGAAAGATGAGTACGACAACACGTTATCAGCGTCGTGAAAAAATTATGTTTCTTAACTAGACAAGACTTTACGCACTCCTTTCTCCTTTAAAAAAAAAAAAAAAGTACCTATAAGTTGACTTATTTCCTCTTTTATTTTACATTTTCAATCTTTTCATTATAGCAACTTACCAAAATAGTCGATTAAAAATCGATTAATCGATTTTGTCCTACAAAAAACTGACTCGATTTCTTGTCATGATGGGAAAATTGGATAATCGATTTTTAGACATCACTATAAATCTTCTATATTGTATCTAATACCTTACTTATCTTCTTTGTCATTTCTATCATTACTCTGTCCTCTTGGAGTAGGTAGATACATTAACTTGATGAAATCTTCAGGAAAAATAAATAGAAACTTTCAGGCCTGATAACGAACTTTTAGGCCGTATCGATTGTAAATCAAAGGTACAAATTCGTACTTTAGTAGTTTCGTATTTGAGAATCTTTGTTTGATTTAAACATCCTTTTTCTCAAATAAAGGCAAAATAAAATGACGAAACGTTGACCAGTGCCATTGCCGTTAGTTCAGCTTTATGTCGGGGAGAATCGGCAAATTTTGTGCCCCACGTTTTAGCTATTAGGAATGACGTCGTAGTAAAAACAAAAATGGCAACCAATTGTCTGCGGATGTACTTCCTCGAGACGAGTTCAATCCGGGCAGCCTGCTTCATTACTAATAACAATGAAGATAAAATTGGACGAGATTTCATGTTACTTTCAGTGTTATAAAACTAAGGACTCTACAAAAAAAAAAAAAAAAAAAAAAAAAAAAAGAAAAGTGATTAAAACAGCGTTTAAACTGAAGAAAAATAAGACTTATTTTCCATTAAATACACATACGTATGAGTAGGTAAGTACAGCAAATCCATTTTGTGAATTCGTCTTCGAGTTGTCTACATTTCTTGAGTAGTATACCGATCAGCTAGTTACGCACAACTTTTCTCGTGTAGGTAAACACGCAGCTAATGAGACGTTTCGAGATATCAGTTGAGGAGCCCACTTCCAAAGTAACCTAACTGCAAAATTTTAGTTTTGAGAAAAACAAGTACTACACTTCATCAGCAAAACAATAAAGTAGGTAACTGATTTTTTAAAGTTAGGTATCGATATTCAAGAAAAATTTGTCGTTTTTGTTTTTGCAAAGTATGCCCCTAGCGCGGTAAGACAGCGCGTGTTGGAAACAAAAACTCGTGAAATCATAATTTTGCGGGTAGGTCACTTTGGAAGTGTGCTCCTCAGTTGAAATTTTCCTATGATAGGTGTGAAAATATTACACCTATCACGACAAAATTTTTATATTTGGCCCGTGAAAACAAATAAAATCGCTTAAATCTTGATATTAGTTTATTTGAAGCTTCTAGGTAAGAACAGCATACGCGCATGGACTACCAGTACTTTAAAAAAATATTGTATTTTAACTTTTTTTTGTGCCTAATTTGTCATAGCTCCCCGTCCATTTAAAGTGAATAATAATCCAAAAATCTGCGAAGAGAGGTGACCTGTCAGAATACTCAAGAGCTCGAGTGCGCACAATTTTCCGGCTCTCCCCTTTTTCGCCACGAATAAAATATAAGTTCTGCGATTATCTGCTACTTGTACGTATTATAATCCTCGTAAAAGAGTCTGTACGAAGAATGAGGACGAGAAGTCTCGAAGGGAGGGAATGTAAAAGCGTTCGGTTAATTATGCAAGAAGAAAAACCGATGTTATCACCGACTGACATAGTAGGTACGTGATGCGAGTAGGTAGGTACTCGTACTCTAACTCGTACTCGTACTCGTACTCGTGCTCGTATTATTCACGAGTAAGTGTCACGGTCACGTGGCGGCGGTTCAACGCTCGTATGTACATGTGAAATTCACCTAGTAAACCGAAATGAGATAGATTTTAGAATACCTACAGATAGGTACCTGCTAAAGACAGGCTTTATTATCGCACCCCTGCCAGTAACCTGTTTATAAGTTAGTGTATAGGTGATATACATACTTACACATATACGCGCATAAATAGTTATCTACATACCTACTACCTACGTATTCCAACTATAGGTACCTATATGTATACGTATACATACACATACCTAAACATCTAGACTTATTATGATTATTATTATATTGTTATTATTATATTGGTGAGTGTAGGCAACGAGGTGACGTGATGTCGGTGTCGATCGTCTCACGCGCATCCGCATCCGCGTGTAAATAATGTAAATAGTAGTTTTAAAATTATCATTTAAATGAACCTATTCTCGGGTTTTGTTTGTTTGGCTGTTGCAGATCACAGCGTCATAACGGGGTCGAAAGATGTGCCACCATTCAGCAGCAGCAGCGATAGTAGCAGCAGTTATCGTATGTGTTCGTCGACCATGGTTTTCGTAAGGTTTTCGTTGGATCCGTTGAAGTATCCGGAGCACACCTAACCCGTACAGAAAAGCGAGTTCGATCTGCGGCCTGCCACCGTGGTTTACCCGAGACAAGGTACCTCCATCGAACAAGCTGGACGGGGAATCGAACCGAATTTCTTGCGAAGCGTATTTGCTGGCTGCACGGCCAACCACACCCAAAACGAAGACTACGAAAAAGAAAAAGAAAAAGAAGAAACGGAAATCTTCACGACGATTCAGTTCGACGATTTAACGTTGGATCCTCCGTGGCTAAGTCCGCATCGAGCGCCGCCGGACGACTCCAAGGTCACTCAGAAAATGAAACTATCCGGCGGTGACTCGGAAATACTGGGCATGCCGGTGGATACGCTTTTGATGAACTCTGCTTGGAACCCGGACTTTACCAACGCGGACGTTAGACACTTTCTCATCGGGGAGGATACCAAGTTGACGTTAGGCGATACGGACGATGAAAATATTGATCAAAAACCAACCATCGATGATTTAGATCTCTTGCTAACCGCTACCACTACCACGACGGTCGCCCATCCGGTCAATAACACGTTGGCCGAGCTGAAACCGCTTCCACCGTTTACCGGCTATACCGGCAGCCTGTCGATAAACGGCATCGCTGGCCATCACTACCACACGATCGCGAATCCGCCCAACTCGACTCGCATTCTCATCGAGACGAATAACAACTCGGTGGATACCACTAACCAAAATAATGTTCCGTATTATTCTACAGATCACGTTGTCAGTTCCTCAACGATGGATAACACCATCGATAGTATTAAGTCTGAAAGCACCGTACTCGAGTACGGCCTACCCAACGATATGGACGACGATTTCGCGGCCATTATCGGTTCGGCGATGGCGGATACCACCGTGCCGGGCAACCAAGGAGATGACGACGACAGCAGAGACAGCTGGCTCGATCTGGACGCCTGGATCGGCAGTCACTGCGGCCAAAATACCTCGCCTACTTCCAGCAAGTCGAACGCTAGTAATAATAATAATAATAGTTGTAGTAATAGTAATAATAATAATAATAATAGTAATAACCATAATAATAATAATACAAGTAACCACAATAATAATACGGTGCTGTGTCCGGAAACGTTGCAAGACTTTGTGACGAATTCTCAGTTCGCGGTCGCGCCCACGCCTTCGCAACAGGTGATCGCTTTTCACCCACAAATGAAAGCGCAGTCTCAGGCGCACCAGTCGCACCAGTCGCACCAGTCACACCACCATAGTCAGCAGCGAGATATCAATACGACGTTTTCGCACATGCCGCTGCTGCAGAATCGACTGCAGAACGGTCCGCCTAAGCCGCCCGAATCGCAGGAGATCGCCTACAACATCGTCTCCGAGTGTCCATCACCGTCGTCGTCGACACCGTACTTGGCCCACAGTCCGCCGTGTCACGTAGTCAGCACGTCTGACATCGGCTTCATCCATCAAGTGCACAGTTCGCGACCTTCGCCCGAGCTGCAGGTCAGCTTTCCGCACACGACCACCCCGAGTAAGAAGTCGAGAAACCGGACCAAGTCGAAGGTCGCCTCCAGCATCGTGTACAGCGACGGCAATCTGGGAAAAGAAAAGACTGTGCACAGATGTAACATTTGCAACAGGGGATTCTTAAATAAATCCAATATCAAAGTGCATTTGCGCACCCACACTGGCGAGAAGCCTTTCCGGTGCGAGGTATGCGGTAAAGCGTTCAGGCAGAAAGCCCATCTCATCAAGCACGCCCAGATACACAAGCGCGTGGGGCGCGATTGAAATAAGTTTCCCGATATACTTTCATTAGTCATATAATTATTATGTACCTACTTTATTTTATTTAGTAATTCTTCGTTATAGTCTCTACGCGAATCGATTGATTAAAATACCCGGTACGTACACCGACCTACGTTTGACATTACTTGTATTGACCACTGACCAGCCATCACGACTGTCCCGAAACTATTCCGTATAACCCCAGTGCCCACTGCCCACTGCCCACTGCCCACTGCCCAGTCCCGGTTCCAATCTTAATCTCGAGCACTCTTCGAACATGGAAATTCGAAATGATCCTATTAGAAAACGGTAAGCTTGTTTCAGTCGCCAACGATTTTACTTACGAGTATAGTATTTAAGTCTCCTATTATACAACAATTAACTTTCAAAGAATAGTCGTACAACGAAGGGTTTGCAGCCCGCCGCAAATTTCATTCAAAAGTATTATTATTTTTATGTGTTACTTTTTTCCTTGTTTCTCTATCTTTGCCTCTCTGTTTCTCTTTTTTCCTTGTAGTTTTAAACGAGAGAAGTCTCAGTATATTTGTTATTTTAGTAAGAGCTAGGTATATTTTAATAAAATAAAATTCTGAACCTTCGTCATTTTGCATGTTTACCTAGTTTAAAATGAAAATAACAGTTTATTTGTACACTAGATACCTACTTATCTACTTTTATTACTTTCATTTTAAGTCAGAAGTGAAGTTTTTGACCAAAAGTTACCGAGTTAGGTCACCCGTTCCGAGTGACCATATGTAGCTGATTTGTTTCTAGATGCGAGCATTACTTGGAAATATTAATGATAGTTTTAGTCACTAGAAGACTCTTGAAACGCAGAGAATCGCGAGGTTGCTTACGTCGCCTTAAAAGTCACATGATTAAGTTGTCCCGGTTTCGCGCGGCAGCAAATTTTAAATTTTCGGGGTTATTATTGGAGAGCGATGTTGACTAAAAGAATTCTCGTCTAATGAGCGAATAAGACGCGTGAAAATCAATTTACGGCCGTAATCTAAAAATACTATAAAATCGGGCAGAAAATTGTGAAATTTTGTAAGGGTAAATCACTAGGCAGTCATTTTCTTCGTACTGATTTCTCATCATGCATCCAAGCTGATAGCAATAAAAGGCTGTGTTGAAGTACCTACCGTTCACTTAGGTGCTGGTCATTTAACCTGATCCGAGATGCTTCGAAAAGGTACACCAATAATTCTTCTTCTCCTTCTTTCTTAACGACGGCGTATGCGCTATTTATTTATTTTCTCTAAATTAGTCTGTATCGCAGAATAGACATCTCCCTTCCATTGGAACAGCGCGGATGGCTTACCCTGAGTCGTATCATTACGTTTACTTTCCCTTAGTTAATGAATAGAATGAATTATTTATTTATTTTAAACGCCCTCCCTATAATTGGATGCTGTTAAGCTTAAGGGAACCAACCGACATTTGTAAACAAAATGAGTTATTAGTATCGTTGGAAAGAGCGTAAAAAGTAGAATTTTTCAAAATTGGGCCTCCGATTCAAAAATGTACACTCTCGTTGAAAAAAGCCTATCAGTAAATGCTATGTCATATAATTTCTACGTGGCTCTTGAACTTCGAATCACGTGTTCTCAAAAAGAACATATTTCGCTGGTTGGTTCTCTTACGCTTCACAGCGTCCAATTGGAAATGGAAACAGTCGGTAATTTTTGGTAGTACAGAACAGTAGCGAAAACTACGAAATCATTGGAGTCGGTCAAAAAATAATTATGAAGTCCGTGATCCTAATTTCATATCCCGAAAACGATTGCTAAAATTAAACCAAATTGTGATCCAAAGATTGGGAAAATCCCGATATTAAAAATATAGATTTAACTTCTCTTTTGTCGTCTTCATTATTATTTTTTGATCTGAATCCTCGATCTCTTCCGATCTTCCACATAATTTACGGATCGTATTCTGATCTAAATATTCCTGATAGATATTTGAAAATTTTCAATTTTTTCTCGCATCTCATCCAGAGCGAGTCAAAACTTTTGAATAAAAAATGAAATTCTTGTTGTATTTCTTCTCAGTTGTAGTAAAAACTGATTTTGTGAACACTCAGTTGAACCAATAAGTATCATACGGAAGAGTGAGTTGGTAACTCTTCCGCGATAAGAAAAAAAGGAAGAAAGAGATTTGCTTGCTTCCAGTCGTGTAATATTTTTGGTTCCCAAATATAATTTTTTTAAATAAATATTAATTCAAAAATTCAACATTCTTTCAAGCTTTCCGCTCGCAAGTATTAGGTACTTCAATTTGTTAATATCGTTTTATTTTCGATTTTTTTTTTTAAATAAATTAAGAGTTAACAATAGCTTACTCCACAAACTATCTACAAAAACAGGACGCTCCATGTTGTGCGTTTCAAATATTAAAAGAAATATCCATGGTCATTTCGTAGTCGCTTATTACGCTTCCGATAATTTTTAGACATTTTATTTAAACTCTGTATAAAAGATTGAAAAACACTTGATTTAAATTTCAAAGTGTATTTTCTTCTCGTTGTTTCGTCAAGAGTTAAAAAAATATTTCTGTAAGCTACGCATTCCGTTTGATAAAAACTTTAAGGTCCTGTATTTTCTTTTCTTTTTTTTAAATATAATTGACCGTCCAAATTAAGAGGGCACGTCGGTCCAAAACATTAATTTTATTTTACAGGAGACACTTTTAAAGATTGGAACGTGAATTTCGAGAACGCGGTAACCTATCGACGCGCACTTTCGCACTCTTATCACGTAGTGATGTTACAGGAGCGGAGATTTTTATCTCCGGAGTTTTATCCGGAGACTGGAGCTCCGTTTTTTGCAAATTACAGTTTTTATACCCTCGTAAATTTCGTTGAAATTTTTTTTCTCGCGTTTTCGAGTCCACAGTGTTGAAAAGTATCTACCCTTTAACCTACCAAAATCAAACATAATCTCAAAATCGATTTGTTGGACTGAAATGCCCGTTTAGTATGGAAGGTCACTAATAATGAACGAACCAAAAGACAGTACCCTCATTTACCACCTCTGGTTAAGACCTTATCTGTTATTTGATAGTGAAATCTTTGTAACATCATGTAGTCGCCATAAGAACGTAAAAGCTGACGAGCTCAACAATGGAGGGGAGGGGGTCAAGTATTCCTGAGGAAGTACCGAAACGGCTTTTATTCGAGCCGAAGTACTCATTTTTAACTTTCATTCGCGTATCGGTGATAATTTTGTTTCGAGCTTTCTTTTTTATTTTACAATTTTTTTATTTTAAATATTGCTTGGGAAAATTACAAGAGGCATTTGTTTAAGTCTCTTCGAGCGTAACAGCTAAGATTGATTCTCCGAGATCTAGACCCACAGAGTACACTCTAAGAGTGCATAGAGCGTTATATATGAGAACTGACTGAGCTTCAGAATATTATTTATTAAAGGGTAGGTACGTTTTTTGTTTGTTGTAAGTTATTATGTTTTTACTTTTGTTATGTTATGTTTCATCTTTCATTCAAATGATCGGACGAACAAAATCGTTTAATTTATTATACATTTTGTAAATAATATCATTTCTATTCGAGTATGCACCGTTGTGCAAGAATTGTTGCGTTATTTTAAATGCTGACAGTGCAGATGAATAACTTATCAAAACGACTTTTTGTTTTCGTATTTTCGAATCCTACTTTTTTTGATCGTCATAAAGTCTCAATTTGAAATTATTTTATTCCGATGTTATTCTATGTAGTATATTGAACGTGCAGGCCAAGTCTCGAGTACCTATTTAATATTTGTTAATTCTGCGCTGTATTATTTTTGTAAATTTATATAATTCCTATGTAATATTGTTCTTATATGTATAATGTTATAGGTATAAATGTTTTTCATAGAATAGGTATGCTATTGCGACGTGTATTCTATCCGCTGAAATAGGTTTTCATTACAAAATGATGGCGTATTAATTGTCCAACAAATTCGCTGTAAGCAATTTTTATACGAAGTTATGCGTAAAAACGGGCCAGTAAAGTCAAAAATAAATTGCATTATCAGGACAAAATTTGTTTCAAACTTGTAGATTTCTATATGTATGTAGAAAAGTTAAATGTGTAAATTTATGGTACGCTGTTACTACGCGGGTCTAAAGTACATTTCAAAATCTATCTACTGTACCCAGAATAAAAGTTACCTCGAGTGTCGAATACATGTTTTGAATATACCTCAATTTAAACGATTGAAATTTTGTTTGTACAAAAGTATCGAATGTAAGTACATGTTCAACGATTTACTCTTTACATAGATGAAATCATGTCCTCGAAATAGTCAGCTTCGAATGAAATTGTTATATAGTAATTTTACGTACGAATGTTCTACACCATAAATTATTTATTTTGTAAACGCAAACGGGCTGTTCATTATAATATTAAGTGTTTGGTCTTTGGTTTTTTTTTTGTTTTTTTTTTCTGTTTTTTTTTTGTATTTATTTTAAATTTTGTCCGCTAAATATTATATAATTGATTTTAATTGATTTTTAACGACCAAAGGGAGACACTTTTGTAAATTTTATAGGAATTTGTGATCGCAAAATGTTTTCTCTGTCTATTTCTAAAGATTTTAATAAAAATTTTGTTAAATTTCACGTTTTTACAATTACTGTTTTCTTTACTACCGATCGTTTTGGACAACGAGATGGGAAAACAATTTACTCTTTCGTATATTGATAGATCTAATGGGAGAGACATGTATCCGTCTTCGAGGAAAATTTATTATGGCTTAATTACGACCGCAAACAGTATACACGGCAATTAAAAATTACGGTTCAAAAAACACACGAGAATAATCGGAAGAAAGAAATAAAATTATCCCGAACAGATAAAAGAAAAAAGCAGAAGTCAATGACACAATTTAAAGCCGTGGTGATTTTGTAGGTCGTTTGTACTGTGATTTCGGTATGGATGACTAGACACGAATCTTGTCACGCAGCGTCCTTTCTGGCTATGACATTGCTCACCAGCGGCTGACTACACTGCTTCACTTACATCCGGTTTCTTTACTGATTTTTAAACTTCAACATAAGAATAAAAATGAATATTCTCCTCGGACGGCGAAGGATAAAAAAGAGAATATCGTACAAGTGGGAGATGCAAACGTGTTCGTCGACACGAATTTAATTAAATTTCCGTCGGGATTATTCGAATAAAATTGAATAGGTCGGTGCGTACATTTTATACTCGTACGTTTGTTCTCCTTACTGTACAACCACAAAGCATGACCGCAGCGAAGGCGCTGAAATGCGTCATTAAAAATGTTCTCGATTTCGGATGTCAACCCAACAACTGCAAGCATGAAAGTTGAACTGCCTTCCCCTCTGATCAAAGTGAGTATTTATGTTAAGCCGGGAATACACTTGAGGCAGAGGTAACCCGAGGCCGAACAAGGCCGCCTCGGTTTGACTCGTTCAGCCTCGCGGGTTTGTTGGGCAGGCGACGCACGAGGCAGCATGAGACAATAATTCAGGCAAATTCGGGCTTGCCTCACTTTGATATACCGACAACGATCGGATCGGGCCTCGTTCGGCCTCAGGTTGCCTCTGCCTCAAGCGTATTCCTGCCTTTAACAGCTCTGAAACAGTTCTGACGAACTCGGGGTTTCGAACAGGAAATACAATTAGAATGATAGGTGTCTTGTTTCTCTAGTTTCAAAATAGTGATAAAAGTTAGACATGAAAACTCGGTAATGTGCCTCCCGTGATATCGAAATATTCGTACGATATGATTTTCCGAAGCGGTTCAAAGAGGATGTTCGTGGGAGGGTCATTCTTCAAAAATGTTGATATTTCAAGAATGTTTTTTTCATGGAGGAAAGTACCTACAGGGGATATTTGAACTTTTTTCGATAGGAGTCGTTAAGAGGCGTTCTGTATAACATACGTATTGGTAAGATTGGGCAGAGCCCACGCTTGATGAATGTCTATCATTGTATAAGATGACCATGGAGAAAGACACTTCTTTCTTTTAAATCTTAATTTTACCTACTCAATAATATGCGAATGCACGAATCTCGTCACAAGAAAACCGGAGATTTGATATGTGATCCGCATTGTTTTGATAAGAATAGTAGTTTGGAAAAAATATTGAGACTCCTATCTTGCGATTGGTTGAAAAAGAGTCATGCTGAAAGATACAAAATCGAGAGATCATTTTCAAGGCTGGTCATACTGACACCCATCTGTGAAGATGCGATTTCAATGTTACCTTGTAATTCCTTAATTCATTTAAAGTCAAAAACATATATACTACTACACTAGATATCTACTTCTTGCACTACCGTAATAAAATGAAGCGTATCCAGACTTTGTGCAAATGCTTGCATAAGCATTCGCCGGCAGGCGGTATATTCATTTTTCCCATTTAAAATACACGGTGAATTTCGCGTGGACATGCCGGCGTTCAAATTTAAAAAAAAAAAAAAAAGAAGAGAAATTGAAATGTAGTACATTGTTTTTTTTAATATTTTTCTGCTCTCAAGATACGAATGAATGGTCTGTCAAATTTTCTGATTGTTTTACCCAGCCAAAAGGTAATCAGCACGATTTAAACATGACCAAGTTTCCATTTAAAATACATCGGAGCCGATTTTCTATACTGATGAGGCTAGCGGATCGGATAGTAAACGCAGTGTACCGCGAGAAGGGTTTTATACTACTAGCTGGCTGAAGTCAGATATCTATTGTAGTAGTATGAGTGGACACTATCAAGCAAAAACTGACCAAGTGACAAAATCTGTTTTTTAAGAAAACATAGTATTCATGGGCGTAGCTTGACTTTTTCCAGGAGGAGATAAAAAGTTAGAATTTATGCAGGTGCAAGTCGCTGCTTTTTGCTGTCAGTGTGGCGCCAGTCACACATTTTCACTGTCTAGCGTCTAGGCCTCTACGCACATTCCATTTTCTGCGAATTTTATTCAGTTGGCTTTAAATATCCGAAAATAATCTTGCGAGCACTGGAACATAATTTTTTTTTCAAAATCCGGGGCGGGGCAATTGCCCCCTTGCCCCTCGCTGGCTACGCCCATGATAGTATTAAAAACCAATGAATAATGTCAGTTTACGGACATAGCGTTTACTGATAAGCTTTTTCC
Organism: Acanthococcus lagerstroemiae; assembly: GCA_031841125.1. Taxonomy (NCBI): domain Eukaryota; kingdom Metazoa; phylum Arthropoda; class Insecta; order Hemiptera; family Eriococcidae; genus Acanthococcus; species Acanthococcus lagerstroemiae. The sequence goes on from CM063114.1 coordinate 928,882, forward strand.
GACGTAGATATGCATTATGTATCGGATACCTCAATTTAAAAAAAAATATACTTCCCAACGATACTAATTATGCATGTTGTCAATAGATGTCGCTTAGTCAGTTTTTGCTTAACAGCATCCAAATGTCTTTGTTTAAAGTAGCACTACGGTGTCAGTCTGTCCTAACATACAGCGTGAAAATAGGAAAAAAAAACAAAAAAAAAACATTGTGGAATCAGTAACTAGGGACAGCCATGCCGACGGACATTTTAGCAAGTATTGACGTCGTTGTGAACTAAGCTTTGGGTGAAATTTTCTTCCAAATGCTGGAAAAGGTAGAACAAGGCATTCTCTGTCACCCCACAAAAAATTTCTTCCGTAGCATTAATAACTTGTGAGATGACAGCTAGGGCCTAACATATATCAATCTTTTCGAAGACTGACCCAGTAATGACTGCATTGCCTCCAATATTTGAATATCACTGTCTGAATGTTCGTGCTACTGGTAGTCCTAATAGTCAAAGAATTAATTTAAAAACAAAAAAACAAAAAAGTAATTATTAAAAATTTGACTTGAAAACTGAGCCGGAAGCAAAGATATAGAATCATCATTTCTGCCATTCTTTCTTTAATTAGAGAAAAATCACGCAATAAAGTAACGAATCTTTATGTACTAAAATCTTGTGGACTAGTGATATACCCCGACCCTACCTCGAATATGAAAAAATTAAATGCAGGGGAAATATAGACGTTCCGGGAGCCAATAGTTTTCCAGCTCTTCATATTGGAATCTTGAAAGGGGTTCTTTGCCAGAATCTGAACTACGTATTTCCGAGTTAGTTATTCGAAGAATAAAAAAATAATAATAAAAAAAGTTTTAATAGTACCTATCTGAAAAAAATTCAGGACCATCTGATGAGCCTTATTATAGAGTCTTACAAGTCTCGAAGAGTTTTATAGTCGGCTTTCCTAAAATCCACCCCCGTAGAAGAATTCTGGCGCCGGAGCCGAAAATTTTAAATAAACCTTAAAATACATACTAAGCAAGACAGCAAGAAGTTTCAAACAAGTTTTTAAAACTAAGTACCAGGCTAAAGCTGGGAAAGCTTTTAAGAAGAATCTTCATCAAGTCGGGGAAGTCCCAAACGATTTCAAACAAGTCTGAGAGTTTTAAAGAGTCTAAAGTATGTCTTGAGAAATCTTGTATAGTACATTTTGAGGATGTCTTTTGACCAGGGTTAGAAGTTTCCGAAATTTCAAAAATCAACCAGATCGGTACCCTCGAAACTGAATCCACAATTCACACTTCCGGCAGTTCGTTTCAACTAATGGCAAATCATTTTCAAATTTTCAACTATTGTAGACTAATATTCGGTAAAACTATTTTAATTCGCCTTTTCTTCAAAAACTATAAACATGAACGGCATTGCGGAGTACTCAGAAAACGGGTAAAAGCGAGTAGGTAATACCCGAAAAATAGTGGATGAAGTCAGAGAAGGGAGTATCCAAGGCCTCGTCATTTTCCAATTTATCCGCAATACTTCCGGCAAGGTTCGAGTTTTTTAGATCTAGGGCAACTGTACTTTTCAGGGACGTGCCGAAGCGACTTTGTTATAGAAGGAGGAGGACTCAGTATTTTGCAATCTGAAAACGTACCTAAATTTTCTCAGCCGAAAATTCAATTATGACAACTGACGAACATCTTTGAATGCGAAAAGCAGATAACAAAGATGGAACGTCTTTAAAATTTGGTGAGCCACTGACCAACCCGATTTCATGCGGGAAAGAAGCCCCTCCCCCTTCAGGTACGTCTGTGGAATTATTTTCGTTCGCTTTTCTATTATTCTTAGCGAAAAGATAAATACAGAAGCAAGTGAAAATTTGTACTTTTAAACCGGCCGCCAGATTAATATCGCTCGTCGGGGAAAAATTGAGAGAATACATCATCCGACAATTCAGCGCGAAAATGCGCAAGAGCACTCGTAGTCTGCGCAGTTAGTAGGTCAGCGTTCCCTGCTCACATTTCTGCCCACTCTTCGCTGGTACCTACCTAGGTATATATTAGAAAAAATAAGCCAACCGGAGTCTCGCTTTGCCGCCGTGAATGGTCCATTGTAATTCGCTACCTGCTTATAAAATTACTAAAAGATGATATCAACGTCTGCAAACTAAGAACAAACATTTTCTGTCGTAATCCGGAATTTTTTATACTATGAGCTTTTTAATAATAGAAAATTAATCACGCGCTCGCTGTTTCATAATCATCAAACTCGACCGGAGAATTTCGCCGAATTCCTCGTAGTACAGCCGCAATTGACGCTGACACACGAATTCGAATTGACAAAAAAAGACACAAAAAACACGTCGTGCGTAAACGAAAGCAGGAAGAAGAAAAAACAATGAACACGATCGCTGATCTATGTATTCATATTATATACCTACGTACAGTAACGAATACCATTGCTGCTTATTTATTATTATTATTATTATTATTATTATTATTTTTTTTTTTTTTGAAATACCTAGTGGTCAACTTGACGGTCAGTTTTTAGATTACACACCTATGTTTCTTTGGATCACAACGCAAGAAGCATCTCGAGTTACAATAGTAAATTGAAGGGTAAAGAATCAAAACTCACATTTGCCATTTTACTTCAAGGGCGCAAATAGGCAAAATACTGTACGCGGGTGCAGGAGTATCTTTGCTGCGCCTGTGAATGTGTGATATGCATAACATACTCCACTTTCACAGACGCAGCAAAGATATTCGTGCACCCGTGTACAGTAGTTTGCCTATTTCCGCTCTTGAAGTAAAATGGCAAATTAATATGAGTTTTGATTCTTTACCCTTCAATTTACCCAGAGCAGCAAAACTCTCCACACGCCAACGCTATACCCAATACTTGAAATCCTTTATTTTCATTTTTCTTTTTTATAGAAGGATACACATAATTATAGTGCTTACTTTAATTTGAAACAGACACTTTTAGTCTACTCACTCCATTTTTACACAACTTTTTGCTGTGGTGCAAGTCATCCAACATTGAAATTTAGATTGAAACCATCGCCTTGCCGGCAAAAAAATTTAAAACAATTATTGTAAAGCTGAAATAAATGGGCAGTAAATCCGAAATAAACTGGAAATAGGACGGCGCGGAAATGAAATGGTTGAATCTTGTTCGTGAAACATGTATGTACCCGATGCGCAAAATCCTACCAGTTACCCGTGTAACTAAGTGGGAACAAGGGTAATCTGAGGGTAACAAATGGGTAACTTTTCTACCGCGGGTATAACTAGAGGGTAACTAATAACAGCTTAGTATCCCGCCAGTTACCCGGGTAACTAAAGAGGAAGAAGGGTAATCTGTGGGTAACTCGAGGATAACAAGTGGGTAACTTTTCTGCGGGTAACTGGGTGACTAGAAGGCAACTGATTGCACATCTGGATCTTTGGTTTTACATGTTGAGTATATTTCAGAATGATACGAAAAAACAATAGCAAGAAAATGATCACCTTGTTCATAAGTTCTACTAGTCTGAAAAAGAAATAAAATTGAAAAATGTTGACCTTGAGCCGAGAATAGTCATACTGTACCAAAAAGAACTGCGAGTGATATTGTACCAGAAAAGAAGTGTGTTACCTTGTACCAACAGGGATGTGGAACAGTGTGACAGAAGAGAGGATGATACTTTTTGCATTCCAAAATAATATATGTTTTAAAACAGTATGCAGGAGAAACAGTGCCTGTAAGGTCATTTTGTAGGGGAAACACCGCTTTTTAAAATGGTCTTGTCAAAAGATTGATAGCTGTACCTGTAGTTGAGCTGTATATTCGTATACGTAGTGGTAGAAGTTTTTTGTATCACACTGTTCCGGCCTGTCCCCTGCATCTGAACGGACAACAAAAACAGCGTAAATTATTCCTCTCGTCGGCCGTATTAATATCTACATATTTTGCACGACTTTTTGGAATTTACCAGTAAGTATTCAATTTTTTCGACACGTAGGCGCGACTGGTTGCAGTATACGTCGTGATCGACACGCAGGCGAAGTCTGGTCTTTCGGGCCTAGACTACGTAACTGAGACAACATTGTAGGTAATGTCTAATGGTAAGTGTAAGAATCTAAGAACAACTGATGCGTTTGCACGGTGAATAAAATACTTTCACTGACACGACTGATGTGGGAACAATGCGTGGCGTCGAGGAGTGGAGGAAACACGGACCTACATTAATTGTGTACCTAGATGAAAATTGCTAGATGAGTGGGAACTGAGTTCAACTTCTATTTCATTAACCCGGATACACTATCCGACTGTCGAGGACAGTACACGGACATTTTCAAGTTGAGTACCTACCTATGTACTACGATTGCTGTTTTGTAGATTTGAAGAAAATGTGACTTACACCGATTAGGCTTAGGCCTGATGCCTAATTCAGTGTAAGCGGTGAGGTTCGGTAACTGATGATGAGTAAATACTAGTTCTGCCAAATCATTTTGGTGTCCAAAATCTTTCTTCCAATTTGTGAAAACAAATTATGAAAGCGTGGAAGACGCGAGAGGGTAGTCGTTGTATCTGTTATATTTTAGAGTCACCTGGACTCTTGTAAACATCCTGCATACAGTCTTATGAGGTATCAATCAATATACATAATATTATCCCTTTTGCCGGGATCGCTAACGCTGACACGGTTCTTAAGTTCCTTCCTTACGTTTAGACGGGCAACACCCATTCACTACTATTTTTCAAATCACTGTCCTGCAACGTGGAATTTCCTATAACATGCATTTAAGAATATCCGCGAAGAGTTTTTCGGTCTATCGAAATAACGGTTGATTAAAAATAAAGAAAAATCAATTAGCCCAATTTTTAGAAATCGATGATTAAGAAAGCGACGTTCCGTCTGTTTATCACACGTGCAATAAATTTGTATACTTAGTTGGGTAGATGAGCGTAGGAAACCCTGCCGACCAAATTTTTATTTTGTTCTTAAAAATACGTAGGTACCAATCTCAATAAGTTGCTTTATTGCTTAATGAGGTAACAATTCACGGAGGAAGGGGCGGGGGCAGGTTAGGAAGTTTTTGCACCAGATTGTGGGTCTTCGCATTGATAACATTAAAAAAAAAGAAAGAGAATCGAAATTTCTGTCGATGGAGGTTTCTGCTTCAGTCAATAGATTTATGTACTTACTCATTATACTTATCAAAGTAAAACCATATTTCAAAAGTTTCGTTACTTCACATTGTACGGTGAAGACTAACCCTTAAGAAGTTTTTCATTTCTTTGCACGATTTCATATTGGTACGCATTATCCGTCTTCGTGGTGTCTCGATTTTCGCGCGGGGGGGGGGTATAGGATATAGAAATTGAAAATTCGAAATGTTAAGTAAAAAAAGTTTTTCCGTCTTACAGAAGCGAAGTTACCAAGCGAAAACGGTTGTAAATCTCTACGAAAAACCTCCTAAAATCACTTCCCAGAAATCTCTCAACGCGTCTCTTCATTATAACTTGGTAAATAGCTTTTCTACTTTTATTAGGTATTTATTTTTTTGGGAGGGGGTTATACTTCTCTCCCAAATATTTTCCCAAATATTTTAGAGGAACAATGTACTCCTGTAGCCCCTCCCCTCGTTCTGACGCGATTGTTCGCTTCAGCAAACGATTACGCATTTATGTACATAGTATATCTACATTGACATGGTATGTTTCATAGGTACTACCTACTTAACCGTAACTTTCAAAAACAAAGAACTAACTGTATCTCATATGGATAACGTTTATTTTGAAAATACAAAAAGAGTCCGTCGTTCGCAAACGAAATACAGAACTAGAAGTATAAATTAATTTAAAGATACACGAATGGCTTTGCATATTGTATGTACACGTGTGTACAGCGAGAGTATAACCAGAGAGATCAGTGACCAAAACTGATCACGCTGCCGTTTTAACTTTCTATAATAAAAACAACAACGAAATTCGTAGGAAGGTATCGCATTTTTAGTTCATTCAACTGTTTCCTAATTGGAGAACAAAAATGAACTTTCAAAGAGGCGAACAGATTTCAAGTTTTCACGAGGGAGCAAGCGTTATACTTTTAGTACTAGAAAAATCTAGCCCGAATTTCAGAAAAAGCTCCAAGTAGGTACCGTTAAGAGCTGAGATGCGAGCGGTGTTGCTGATTTCGCATTATAAATGGGCCTATTCACTTGAAAGAGGCCACGAAACAGGATGGATCCAATGGGGGGAGAGAAGAGGGCAAATATCTCACAGGAAGTTGTTCGACTCACTTCGTGGAATGTAAAATAAATCTGAGTAAGTTTTTGACAAGAGTTACATATTTTAGATTCGTGATTTCTTTTTTGCAGAGGCTGCACAGGAACGTCGCATAAATCGAAGGTTGAAAATAACCCTTTCATGCATCTTGGTATTTTGATCTTAATAGCGGAGAAGAATCGTTCGGATTTGTACTCTCTCAGTTTGTTATTTAAATTTTAGTCAGTACAATTCCACTATTCCTAGATGATTTCAACTTGATGAAATGATACCTATATTTTCCTTTTTTCATCGAACTAACGTACACCCAAATCGTGTAATCCATTTTACATATTAATTTGTTTGCAGCGCACACCAGCGATTCTTGAGCGCAGCGGACGGTAAATGCGATAGAAAATAAACTACAAACACGAATGTTGTAGAAATTGATGTAGACTATCTACGGAATATTCCCTCGCGTTTGGCGCAGTTCTACCTATGTACACTTGGCAACGCGGTCGATCATTACAATCAGGCTGTGCCAGAGACATTGAGTAGAAAGTAAAGGGTAAATTAGAGTCATCAAACTGATCAACGCGGGTAGGAGATCACGAGGCAAAGCGTGAAAAAAAAAGAGTCGAACGGAGAAAGAAACGACGAGTCGGCGACGCACGAAGAGAGAAAGAGAATACTCGTGAGATTGAGAGTTGTAATATTCCCTAGCGCCGATCTCTCTGACCTTATTTTACTTTGACCTCAATCTCTGCCAAGGACGAGTCTTCAAAACTTTCTAGGTCAATACACTGCACGTCAACATTTCTTTATACGAGTACAACACTCGTACACGGTCGTACGCGTATGAAATTACGCGCAGATACAAAACGAAATACGAAAAAAAGAACGTATACACTCCAGTTATCAAATAAATACAAAATATATGTAGCTAATTACCAGAGGTAGAAGAGTTACATTGCAATACATTTCCAGCATTAGGGTACCTTCATTACAGTGTTTATTTTATAGGTACATGCAATAGAAAAACTGATTATTTTTGGATGAGAATATTACCTGTCTAATTTTATTCATCGTCATTATATATTGTAGCGTAAGACGCGAATAAAGCGATCAACTTTCTTTGATGCACGTTTATTTCATGTTTGCACGACGACTAATTTCGTCCGAACGAGAATACAGAATATGAATAATTGAAACTGCATTTCGATGTATGCCTTATCGGCCGGTAACGCGATAAGCGACGCCGACGCTTCGTAGGTAAAGCAGTTTACGTCCGAACATATATATGTATCTGCTACACCAAAATTGAGGGTAAATACTAGATAGGTACACCTGCGATTCGAATTCATCGCGGGTCTTGGACATCGAATTTGACTGCAGGATGGAAAAATATTGGAACCTGCGTAGGTACATCTTATATTATTTACCGAAATGAATGAATTACCTATTTTCACTTTCAGTTGAATTTAATGTCGGAATGGTCGCGAACATCGCGATAGAATTAGAATTATTATTGTTATTAAAACGAAATACTCGTCTACATGTCTGAAGAATTACTGCAGTACACACCTATAAATAAGGCAGACACCAAAGTACACCAAAAAGTAACCTACCGAAGAACGACAATAATTATTATTCTGCCGAATAAGTTTTAAAATACAGCGCAGCATACCAGATGTTCGCAGACCCAGACAGCGAGTAGTTGTCGTGGCCTACAATCCAAACTTTTTTTTGTCTTTAACCTATTTCCAGTTGCGTGTCCCAAAAATTATTCGCGTTGAAGATTGTAGTGAAAGTTATAGAGAAAATTATCGTAATGTCGTTTTGTTCTCACCGAACTGCAAATAAAGGAGTCACGGGAGCGAAAGATGAGGTAGTTTATTATCAAGTATCTGACATGGTAGGTACTTTCGTTATTTTGTATATCATAAGTATCTAGACAATACCTAGGTCCTATTTTTCAAAATACGTTGGGATTTCGTAGTGGTATATGAATTCATCTCCCTCATATACACTTACGAGGTATAATCAAAAAGAAACGGAACTATCGTTCTCCTGCGACGGGTAATTATCGTACGATGCTCACCATGCCTGGGGGGGGGGGGGCGCTTGGAAATCGTGGGGCCGGCGTCAAATGTACGCCAGTTTGGCGCTAGCGCCTTCCCATTTGAAATACATGCAAGCGCCGTTGCCGTAATTTTGGGCCAGTTGGAGCCAGCGTATATCTGGCCCGACTACGGCGCCTGGCGCCAATTTTCGATTGGTGCTCGATTTGCGCCAGAATCGAGGGTAAATTTGGCGTATATCTGGCGCCGATGCTGAAATTCGGGCTGGCCTCACGATTTCCAGGCGGGGTGGAATATACCAGAACCTTCCTCTATTCAATGTTAAATAATTGCGTCTGCGATTTTTATTTTGATGTACAAAAGTAAGAAAACAATACAAAAAATCAAGTTGTGAGTATTCTTCGAGGGAAGTCTTCATCTCATTCCACTTCTGGCTTCGCATTTGGTTCAACGGTCTACCCATTTTTCAAAATACTTGGCGAGATGAAGTCGGCTTTTGGAATTTCGCATAACGTTGCAATCGTGTTGTCTTGAATTTCTTCGATTAACTGGAATTTGTTTCCTTTCAAAATGTTTTTCATTTGAGGAAACAACCAAAAATTGCACGGGGGCCGAGGTCAGGTGAATACGAAGAGGCTGTGATACAGCTACCATATTGTTTCTCCCCAGATATTCTTGGACGATAAGGGAGGTGTGACACCCGCACCGTAGTGTACTTCACCTCTATCGTTTTAAACGTGGATAACAACGCGACTAATTGAGCTAACGGTCTCGGCGACAGCTAGTTAGGTAGAGGAAGGTTCCAGTATTCCACCCCTCCCCCTGAGAAGAACATCGTACGATAATTACTTACCACATGAGCGCGATAGTTCCCTTTCTTTTTGATCATACTTCGTACACAGTGCATGTTGTAGTTATTAAGTATCTAATTCGGCTAAATGATGAAGGAAGATCAAAAGTATACGTATACGAAAAAGCGAGGCTCAAAGTACCGGAGTGAATCATTCTATTCGTTTACATCACCGAGAGAGATTGGGAGCCAGAACATGTTTGAAGAGGTTTCGAATTATCGGTTTTCAAGCATGCCCTCAGGTGGAGGGACAGAACTGACGGTGCTATTCATAAAATTGACAGGACAGGGGTACGCACGACGCCTCTTGCCAAAAAGCAACGCACATATTGCTCTTCAAATTCTGTTTTAAGTGAGTATGATTAAGAATAAAACTTTGTAGCATGACTTACGACCTATGCAGATTTTAAAATTTTATTGCAGTCGTAGTTATCGGTGTTACAGAAATGCAGAATACATTCATATTTCATTAGAAAATATGATATGTACAAGATACAACCACGAAGTTTAGTTCTTCAATACGTACCTACTCATCGGCAGAAAAGCTGGTAATGACAGAAAACGGTTAGAAATATATTCTAAGATACCTAATTAACGCCATGCTAAGGGAGGGAGAATGACCATGGTCGGTAATGTAATTAACCTACAAGGTTTTTGACTGGGATGGGTGAAAAGAATGATTAAAATACGCATTTTTGACCTCACTTGTGGGATACCCGCTTTAGTGTCACGCTTTAAGCTTACCTATAAAATTAGTTGACGGTATTTAGAGCTCCACTTAATGTGTTCCTAACACAGCTAGTTCATTTTATTTGTTTTCCAATGGATATTATAAGAGTGCTTTTGGACGCTAAATCAGGGGCAGAAATTTTATTTTGCACACGTCACTAAAACTAAAACACCAGAGAAATTTCAAATAACTTTCTTATTCCCAACTTGTTTCACAGGTTTATACCAAGAGATAGAAGAAAGAATTGACACGACAGGGCCAGAAACGAAGAAGAAACAATAGTCTAGGGATTCCGAGTTTCCAAATATTTCTGATATCACGTTTTCTTCTAGTCGATCGCTGGTTGCGTAAACCAGTTTAATTAACTGATAAAAGGAACGTTCCCTTCTCGCTTCACCCGAATTCTTAAAACACAAAGTAAATACAAATTCATCCAATTTTATTCGCACTAATTAAACGAGAATAATAGGCAACTCGGATGTTTTAAAAATGAAAAGTTATAAACGAAAGAAAAAAAAATCGACGGGTTGGGAGTGACAAATTAAATTTAATCAGCTGGTTCCGACTTGACTTTCTTCGCAGCTTCGAGAGATGATATTTCTGTTTTTCTTTTTAGAGTGGTCTCTTCAGACGGACCAGGCTTATCATTATCACCATTGGCTTCAGCACTGTTACCATCCGGAGCAGTTATAACTACTCTCGGCTTAATGTCAGTAGTGCCGTCATCCAAACTGGCAACCGGGGCTTCTATTTCCATGCTGTCAGAAACAATACCCTCTTTCGAATCAATTGGTTCACTTTTTATGTCATTTTTACAATTGGCGTTATTCTTTGGACCATAAGTACTGTCTGGTTTGCCACTTTTCTTCCTAGATTTATTTTTTCTTCCTGAAATTCAAATACACCGAGATATTTCTTATAATTGGCGTGCAATGAGCATTTATTGTAAATAGTAGAAACTTCGTTTCCCATACAAGATGGAAACTTCAACTCTTTCAACCTCATTAGCTCGGTTCAGAATTAATCAAAATCTATTCGAAATCTGCCACGACTCACGAAGACTAGACGGCCTAAAAACGCCTTCAAATTCATTCAACTCCCTTTGGATTCACTCGAACTCTTCTAAGACACATCGAGTATCACAGACTCAATTAATTATTCTAATTACTAGCTAAAAAGTTTGATACACTGATTCATCGAGCATTTGCTTACAGATATGGAAGGTTGGAATTTTTTCACCATTATTCGAGTACTCCAATATATTATAGTCGACAAAAAATTGAAAACCATTCCGCACGTCTAGCAGTATGTCAGTAATCGAAGAACTAGGGATACTGAAAAAACAATCTCCTAAAACTGAAGCGAATCATGCAACATTGTTTTCTTACCTTTGGATTTCAGATTTTCTAGACAACGGGAATTCCTTTCGCTTTCCATCTTATTTAGAACTTCGACCTCCTTTTCTCCTTCTACGATTTCAGCCTTAATAGAAACGTCTTTGATCACGATGGTACCATCTTTCAGTTCACTCAAAACCTGGAACATAGACGGATACAATCGATCTATCTTCGTATACTTAATAGTTTTATCGTAAAAATTGATCAAATCGAAGAATTCAGTCCCGGAAATAGCTGTTCAAGTACAGTATTATTAACGGATCTTACGTCTTTTGCGGAGTTGGCGTTTTTCAGTCGTACATACGCATCTGGGTCACCAATGCTGTATTCCACAAATGCGATTTCCCACCCATTTTCGGTGCCGAATTTCTTCAAGTCGTTTACGGTTATTTCAGAAGATAATCCCGTCAAAGCGATCAGAGCTCCAGTGGGAAATTTTGACCAATTCTTTTTGAGTTTCGCATATTTTTCTTCTACTAACTGGTTTTTCTATATAATATTAAACAGAATTTATTTCACAAGTAGCCGACAACATAATTGTGTAATTTAAACAACAAATGATCAACTGTACTCACAGATTCTTTCGATTTTAGTCTGGATTCAATTCGTTCGTTCTTCTTTTCTTCGATGTAATCATTTCTGGAAATAAATAAATAAATAATAATAAAAAATCAATAAAATACAAAATTGAAAAAATTTGACAACATTACATAAAATTAACAGCAGGAAACCTGGTACTGAAGATCGATTTACGCGTGTTCGCGACAGAAACTGTCTCAGATAAGTAATAATATAGAAGATGAAACCGTAATAACTTACTGCCATTTTCGAATAAGTTCGTTACCATCATATTTGACGCTTTTAATATCCATGAATTTCGCCGCTTCTTCCTTCGTAGGAAACGTAGCGTAAATTGATCCTTTGAATTTCCATTCTTTCAACGCTTTATCACGATAACGTCGCTTCTAAAGTGGTAGGACACAACAAGAAGAAATTGGTCGAATACAACTTCGAAACACTACAATCACATTCGCAAGTAAGAACGAAAACTGAATATAAATATTTTTTGTGCTTACAAATACGTTATCGATTTTCCCAAATGACTGCATGAATTTTAGTATGCTGTCCAAAGAGGTGGTCTCACGAGGGAAACCTTTGGCATAGATGGTCCGCTCTGCAACACTGCTGCGCCAGGCTTCGTTGTCTTCTGGAATTGGTCTATCCGGATTACGTCTGACACATTGTCTTTCAGAATCAAACTAGACGGTCAATTTTCACATTAGCTCGAGTGTGCACAAACTGTGAGCGAAAAACTTCGTAAGATAGCATAAAATCATTACTTCAATAACAGAACTCGCGTGTTCCTCCAACGAGGATAAAATAACATCGACGTCTTTAGAGAGCGCTGCGAGTCTATTAAATCGTAGCAAAGTACTGATAGGAACCCATCCGTGATCTTTTGTTATTTCTTGTTTCAGGAATCTATCTTTCATGATATTGAAATCGCCGAAATAATACTACAATAAGAACGGTACAAGTTTAGTATTATAGATTAAGCTGAATGTACATTACGTGGTAAAATTGATACTATACTTCAATCTGTTCGGCTATATTTATCTTCGTTAAAGAGGATACCGGTGGATTTCCGGCAGTTACTTCGGGGACATTAATCTCAGGCATGTTGATGAGGCTGGAACAATGGAAAATTGATGTCACAAACTGAGTACTTCGACTACAATGCGACAAAAGTAATGTCATTTTTGTAGAAATGCCTGGGGGATATTACTTGGTGTTCCGAATCACCGATATACGTTACAATACATACATCCAGTACAGAGTAATAGAAAATGAAATGATTCACTTACTTAGAAATGAAACAATTTAAATCATTCGGTATGAGCTGCGAATGAAACACCCAAGAGTGACACTTCAGTATACAACCGAGAACTGAATGGCACGTGAAAAGAGTTGAGAATTCAGGATTCAGTATTCAGAATATCAGAATTTATGCAAAATTAATGGCTAAATATCTTGCCAAAATGCCGATTGCCAGAATCTACAAATTGACTCGCTGCTTGCTATTGCTATTACCTCGCTGTCGAGCGTCGAATTTTAGGCTTTTGCGGTGCGAGGTTTTTGATTAACTTCAGTGTTGCCATGCAAAGCAGTGCTACGCAATTGGGATTTAAAAGCAAAGTGGCTGACATCTGGTGGATTTTTATCGAACTAGAAAAGCCCATGTATTTTAAATGGGAAAATTTTCATTTTCAAACTTGAATTTCTCCGTCATACTTTTTTTTTCTGAAAAATGTATGTCCTACATTTTGTTGAAATAGTTATAAATAATAAAAAAAAAGACAAATCGATTTCAAATAAAAAATTCTGAGAAAATTAGAACTCCTTGAAAAATTGCGTTTTACAAGGGTTGCCCCATAAGAGAACGATTTGATCACCCTTATATTGCTGGTGCGGGGTGATTTTCAGCGCGCTCTATATTTCCTTTTAAATCCCAATCTTATTGGCTCAATCAGGGCTGCGATGTTAAAACGTTTAAAACACGTTTTAAACCCACAAAAAAACCAAAACATGTTTTAAGGGGAAAAAACGTTTTAAATGTTTTTTAAGCGTTATAAACATGTTTTTTTGTTGTTAATTTTAAACAAAAAACCGAGTTTTTTTTAAAAGAAATTTTATTACTTCAAAGCTAATACAAAACAAGCAGCAAAATGCTGCACGACTAGACAGAATTGCCATCCATATTACCACTTAATAACGTCTGAGTACTGAGCAACTTGAAGAATAATAATTAATTTAAAAAAACAAAACAAAAAAAAAACAAAAAAAAAAACGATCGCAATAGGGTCTAGCCGACCTGCCGACCCTAAAAAGTAAAGGAAACAATTACACATTAACAAACACCACAAACAGTCTTTCAAGTTCAAAGCTACATTTCTCAATGTTTATATTTCTTTATAGTAATAACTAATAAGTGATTTTAAATTAATAATAATTATAAATTCAATAATTTTAGTTAATAATTTATTTAATTATTTAAATTTAGTATTGAATATTTTATATTGAACTATAATATATTTTTATTTAATTTATTTTTCGAATTAATAAATTTAAAGGTTTAAATTTAATATATTATTTCATTCTATTATTAAATTTTTTTAAATTTGGTATTAATAAAATTTTAATTAAAATTTTTTTTAAATTTGGTATTAATAAAATTTTAATTAAAATTTTAATAAGTTTGGTAAAAATAAAGATAAATTTTAAATATAAGAATTTTAGTATTTAAAAAGTTAGAAGTTTTATTATTTAAATTCTTTATTTTTTAATTGGGTTTAACCCTAAGAGCAAGAATTATTAACAGTATTTTTTTTTAATTAAATAAATTTAAAGAAGTTAAGTCTATTTTTATTAATTTGAAATTAATTAATTAAATTTAAATTAAAATATTGGTATTTGCAAACATTTAATTGAGGTTTAAAACAAAAAAAAAACTTTTAAACAAAAAAACTGTTAATTTTGTTTTTTTCTTTTAAAAAAAATAAGTTTTTTTTTTTGCAGCCCTGTAATGGCTCTGAATTGAATTTCCTTCTGCACATGCGTTAATGCGCTTCAGTCGCCTCACAGCTTCGACCATGGTCGAAGCTCAACAGTGTGAACGCTTTTCCGTTTGCTCTCCATTGTGCCGTCGATTCCTACAGTGACGTCATTCGACAAAAGGGAACCAAAATGGCTATTCAATATCCTGTGGGGAAACCCTAAATTAAATTTAATTGCATTTTTGCATTTCTCAAATTCCGCCATTTTGTATTTGTGTTTACAGCTTTCGTTCGTCCTTCCTTCCGACTTCGTCTTGTGTTCTGTGTAGAGTGGAAAGAGATGTGTCTGAAGTTGTGAATCGTTGTTCGTGAAAATCGCAAATCGGGAGAACTTCGGAACCTGTCAAGTTGCAGTACATTTCTCATTGACTTCGTTCTGAAATCATGAATCTAAAAGTATAAGTTTTGATACTTACAGCCGTTATATTTGCTATTTGGTCGCTTGTTAGTTGTCAATTGGTGCTATTCTAAGTCGCCGGGAATCAATTTCAGTATGGCAACTAATAACATTGCTCGTACTCACGAAGGTAAGGTTTCAGTTTACCTCTGTCATAATCGTTTTGTTAGCAACAATTCTCTCGCAATTCAGAGTTCGATCCCTTCAGGAATGCCGTTTAATATTGCCCACTGTCAGGCATGACGGCTTACGTACCTTTTACCGATTTATTCGACTTACAGATATTGAAGCTCAGATTCGAGATATACAGTTGCGAAGGAAAGAAGTCGTCGCGAGCAATGGAGATGCTCCTAATACTGAAAGAATCGCACTCGGTGAAGGTGGTTATTATGACAGAGATATTTATGATGGAGGCAGATTGGACGGCTACGTTACGTCTATTGCAGCGAATGACGACGTGGACGTAAGTTAATTATCCATCAGTGGTTTATCATTCGTTGTAATATTGATACAGCTCGCTCTGTTTTAAAGTACTAGAGTCTTGTAAATCAGTATCATCATACAATTCGCAAACATCAGATGACTTGTCTACCATGTTGTTTTCTCTCGATTTGTAGGACGACGAAACTGATGCTCAGAACAGGCGGCCGTTTTCAAGCACAACCGCCCTGCTCAATGATGTGGCGAGAGTAAGTGTTCAGTACTCTCTTAGTAAGTATGTAAAATTTTCGTGAGTAACTTAACTGGACTTTCTATTTCATTTTTAGTCCGATACCATGTACGATCCTTTTGCGGAACGGAGGCAGAAAACTGTTGCTGAAAAAGAAGACGAATATAGAGCCATCCGTCGTCGTATGATTATTTCCCCGGACCGTGTAGACCCATTTGCTGAAGGTTGGTTCTGTTAAAACGAATGTTTGAATTTCCTAGTGTATACACTTAGTTTATTTTGTTCGACACTTGTAAAGAGTGAAAATGAAATGTTAAAGAGTAAGGAAATTTTGACTCGCTGAACGCGAATGGAATTAATTCTCATTTCTTGACAATGTCATTTTCGAGTTACTCTTTATCGTCATAACGAGTTTTATTTTGCCGACAATATCTTCCACGTGTTACGTGTAAGAAATCCAGGTTGGAAAATATTACTAATATTTTGCTGGGACTTTAAATTGCGTGATTGACTGTGTGCCTGATCGAATGAATGTGTACCAATCCATAAAATATTCTCGATTCATCCTTTTCTTCAATATTGTCAAGTTTTACTATTTTACGGTGATATACTTCGTAATACTTTGATTATAGAAAAAGTAAGCGAGTCA
Organism: Acanthococcus lagerstroemiae; assembly: GCA_031841125.1. NCBI lineage: Eukaryota > Metazoa > Arthropoda > Insecta > Hemiptera > Eriococcidae > Acanthococcus > Acanthococcus lagerstroemiae. The sequence continues at coordinate 945,506 of CM063114.1, forward strand.
TCAGGTACTAATCAGAATCGACTGCCGCTTGTAATTAATTAATACTTCTCGCGTAATAGTACGTAACTGTTCAATGTGATCGTGTAGTCCTTTAAAAATTGGTTTTATCGAATTGTGAAATACCATTTGTTCGTATTTTTAAGAACAGCTAGAACAAGATTCGTGGTTCAATTTACACTTTTTTCTGCTTATTTTAATGTCAGAAATTTTACGTTTCAGGCTTCGGTCGACGGTGCAGCGTTAAATTTTATGAACCCTTAAAATTTGCTATCAATATAATTGAACTGAAAATCGAAATACATTTTTATTTTCATTTCGAAGTCGTAAAGTAATGTGAATGATGCAACGTTTGGTAATTTTATTTAAACTTCATATTTAAGATAAAAAAAAAAAAGAAAAAAAGGAAAAAAACTAATTACATTTTTCTTTTTTTTTTGAGCTGTATAGCATCATAATGCGGTTCCCCAGTGGTTTCTTCCACGTTGACTTCAGGTTTCGTCCGGTACTCGTTACTCGTATCGTACATTGAGAGCTCATCAATGTGAATTTTGACTTGTTAGCCGAACTGATTTAATCGTGTTCAGACTGCTAATTTACAAATATTGAATTCTTGGATTTCACCTTAGTATTCGCTGATTAATCTCGGAGGCGGTTATAGAAGAAGGCTAGATTGGTGTAGCCCTTCTAAAGCGTTTTATGTTGCACCGAATTCCTCATTTTTTTGAGAAAAGCGAGCTTTTGCTCCGAGCTTGTTTCAAAATTGCTAAAATACTAGGGCCGATTATTCCCCATATCTTTGTGGAATCGTTGTCTCTGCCTCTGGATGAGTTACCGTCTTAACTGTTATGGTACAGCAATAATTTGATCTCGTTCAACCTTCAAATTTACTCTTACAGTCGTTAAAATGTTTTCTTTATTCGATGTGATTTCAAATACTGTTAGCAATCCTAGATTCAAATGAATTCCTTCCCGGGGGAAATCATTAAAAAGCCATCCTTCTTCGTACTACCAAGAGAAAATAACGTATCGTTCTTTCCTTTCGAGATTCGCTAAGGTTTTCCAAGACTCGTTTATGTTTCTTATAAAATTCTTCCACACTTGTTTACGATTCGCTAGAACTCTTCGACATCCATGTAAGCCTCTAAGATTCTTCCAAACTTGTTTATGTTTTTCAGACTCTACGAAACTTATTCGAGACATGATGACCTTCTTCTAGTCTTGTTTAAGACTCTATACTAATTCTCTAAATTTTTCTAAAATTTCTCGCGGTACTTCCTGACTTGCCGAAATTTATTTGAAGGATTTACGAAAACACTTTAAGACTCTTAAAAGTCAGAATTGGATTTGTACGAAATGTGCCTCTGAGCAATTCATTGAGAAGTGAGTCTTATCTTTAAATAAATTTAAAAAAAATTGTACGTTTATTTCCTTCATCTCTTCCGCCCTTCCTCTTACTGTTCTCTTGAATCTCAGCCCCGTTTTGGTTTAGCGCTCCACGGCACGTGCTCTGTTTTGTCGATCTTGTTATTTGCAACCCTGTCAGTGTTTTCGAAACTGAAAATCGTTTCTATGAACGAGCATTTCTAGTCTAGTTTGTGAGATTTCTATCCGCTGATGGCGTGTGATGGGTCCTTGTAGTTTTGTTACTTATTTTCTGTTCGCTCTACCAGATTCGAATGCTGTGGTATTTGCTATCGTAAGATTTGAAATCACATCGTACTTCCTGTCATTTCTTATTACAACGAGTTAACGAGTTCTCTGTCTCGCGTTATTGGCTTATTATCGTCTGTACTTGGTGCAGGTATTACCTCGAATCCTCCTTTATTTGATTTCTTTATTCTCTGGTATGTGTGATTTGTATGCGTGTTGAATGGAAACAAGAAAAAGTATTAATTATAAACCCAGCTTAATTTCTAGGTCGTTTATATAAAAAAGGTTGACGCTGTATTCGTAGAATATGGGACGTTCCTGTAGAAGAAATACGGAAGAACCAGTACGTACATGTGGTAGTGTATATTAAAGTTATGCAAAAAAAAAAAAGTATACGATTTATAAAATTTATTTCAAACTAATAGAAAAAAGAACAGTGGTAAGTGCGTAACAAGGAATTTATCATATCTGATGATATTTCAAAAAATTAGCTGCTTTTGAACTGTTCGAGAACAGAGTATTATGCAGCTGCTTATTTGATGTATTATCGTTGAGTTTTGTGCATTATTTTTATTCCTTCTTTTTATTTTGTTGTCGACTATTTTTTATGAAATGACGATGCGCAGAATTATTTTGCATCTAGAAAGACAATAAATTTCAGAAGTTTTTGCGGTAGTTATAGAACTGTAGTAGAATTTTTATTTAATTCTTGAACATCGTTTTCTTCTGTTTCGTTATAGGTGGCAAGACTCCAGATGTCGGCTCACGAACGTACACCGAGATTATGCGTGAGCAGCAACTGCGTGGCGAAGAAAGTGAAGTAAGTTTCGTCATTATAAATATAAGGAAAGTTAAATTACGGTAATTATCCATCTGCGCGTATGGGTGAAGAAGCCTTTTGGTCTATTTAATTTACGCCGAACTGTATTGATGAAGTAAGAATGAGAAGATTTTGAGTACCGGATTTCATTATTTAATATCATCTTTGTTTTCTCTCTTCAGATTAGAAAAAAATTGATCGAGAAGGCTAAAGATGGGACCTTGAAAGCGGTGGTAGAAGAATCCGCGCCTGTAGCCAAGAAACGTGGTCGGTGGGATAAGACTGCCGATGGAGTAGCAGCTGTTCCCGCCAAGAAGAAAGCAGTGGCTCAGACCGAGTCAGCCTGGGAAAAAGAGGAGGTGAGCGAATTGTTGTTATTCGTATGGGCTGAGGAGGTTTGTGTAAGAGTCCAAGAGAGCTTGCAATGAACGTCACTATAGAACAGTACGGTGTACGGAATAGTGACAGGTAAGCTCTCCTGACAGCTGTCAAATGATCTCTGATATCTTCCAAAATCAAGTTTCTGGGAATTGATCTCACGAAGAGAGTTTTTTTTCCCCCCCGCAATGACAATATAATTTTGAAATCATTCGTATTTCAAAATGGCGAAAGTAGCGTCCTTATAGTCTCATCAAAAATCACCTAAGACCTCGGGTCATCCTTAGCTTGAGATTAGTTCTGAAAATTGATCTAACATCACATCCCCTCCAAGGTCATTATTTGCACGATCTCGATGGTTTTTGAGGCTAAAATTATGCGTAACACAGATCCAGGATTTTTCTGTGTGGGTGCCCGTAAAATAAGTAGTCGGATTCTGATTGTTGATAAGCACTTGAAGGCTGTTGTAGTGATATACTCGCTACTCCGAAATTCCGACATACAGGTTCGACTTTTCCTAATAAATCTACATTTTGGTGATTCTAGCCGAACGAAAAACGATTCGGAAATCACGTGATATTTCTGTTCTGGAACTTCGAAATTGGAAATTCGTATAGCTTATCTACCTTTCAAATTGAAAGGGCCTCGTAGGTTCCCATTTTCCCGTTCTGCTTTTATTTCTGAGGGGTCCGTTGTTATGCTTTCAAAAATAATCCCTGTCATATCTTTTGGAAATATGTTCTTGCGGTGTTGAAGTCTATTTTGTTCCTTCAGTTTGCACGATGGACATTGTACTTCGTAACCGTTTTGTCCCCCTGTGGTAATGCAGTCACTTGATACGACTTCACTCTTTGTTGCCAGAAATCAGATCTTTACCTTCGGCAAAGGTGCTTATAAATGATATTAATCGTAATAATATTATTTAATTAAAGCCCCCTCGACAAAGAACAAACCAACGGGTCACTAAAAGAGGGGACTATAAAATAATAAAATAAATAAAATTTATTCTGAAAATAAAAAGTACATTAGTAAATAATACAAAAATAATGTTTAAAAACGCAATGTAAAAAAAGTTGAGAGCGACACGTACGCAGAAATTTGGAGCATCCTTTGTTTGGACTTCTTGGAATGCTCGTTGAATCCTATACTGAAAAGCTATTATGTGGATACAGACTTTTTCCACAGCCTAACTTTCACAGAATCCACATTTAGCGAGATCCACGTACCTCGGTAACGCATTGGAAGGTTTTACGAAGTATACCGGAGCCTTTTCTGATATTCTTTCTGGTGTGTCACGAAAAGGAGTTTTGCTATAGGTATTGCGAAACATTCGAAATATTTTTAAACGTAGCAGCTCGAATTCTTTTCGTATTTTCCTAGTCGGGTGCTACGCCAGCTACACAACAATGGGAGGAAACACCGGCTTACGCGAAAGGAAGTGAAACTCCCGGAGCTACACCCAGCACTAGAATATGGGACCCTACACCCGCACATGCTACACCGGGAAGAGAGACACCGTTGATTTCAGGCGATAAAGCTTCCGCTCGTCGAAACCGTTGGGATGAAACACCAAGAACCGAACGAGGTGAGTTGATCGTAATATTCGTCGCACTATCGTGATATTCGTTGAAATTGATTATTAATTATTGGAATTGTGTTTTGCAGATACTCCTGCGCACAGTGGTTGGGCTGAAACCCCGCGAACGGACAGAGTTAGCGGCGACTTAATTCACGAGACGCCCACGCCGGGAGCTAGTAAACGACGTTCTAGATGGGATGAGACTCCATCGAATCAAGCGGCCAGCACTCCGGGCACTATGACTCCAGGCGCGATGATGAGCTCGATGACTCCTGCTACTCCCGTAACTCCTCATTCTGCGGCTACTCCGCTTTTGACACCGAGCGGTATCACTCCTACTGGTCATAAGGCGATGGTTATGGCTACTCCAACTCCAGGTACGTATTATTTCGAACTTACGAACCCGTTGTTTGTAATTCGCTGGTAATTTGTGCTGTTCGCCACATCTCGAACTGTTTAATAGGTTTTGAGAATTTTGAGTGAACCATTTCTATTTTAGGTCATTTAATGTCAATGACGCCGGAGCAGTTGCAAGCTTACCGATGGGAGAGGGAGATCGACGAGCGCAACCGTCCACTGACTGACGACGAACTGGAGACGTTATTTCCTCCGGGTTACAAAATACTCCAGCCACCTGCAGGTAGATCACATTTCGCTCCTTTCTGGCGAATAATACGTATCATTTACTACATATTGCAATCTCGGTTGTTCGGTTACAGGTTACATTCCGCTGCGTACTCCTAGTCGAAAACTAACGGCCACTCCAACTCCAATCGCCGGGACACCCACTGGATTTTTCATTCAAACCGAAGACAAATCAGCCAAGTATATCGACGACCAGCCGAAGGGAAATTTGCCATTCTTGAAACCGGAAGATGCCCAGTACTTCAATAAGCTTTTGTTGGATGTGGATGAGGAGAGCCTCCCTCCCGAAGAACAAAAAGAACGTAAAATAATGAAACTGTTGTTGAAAATAAAGAACGGTACGCCGCCGATGCGAAAAGCCGCTCTCCGACAGATAACCGATAAAGCTCGAGAATTCGGAGCCGGACCTTTATTTAATCAAATTCTACCGTTACTTATGTCGCCGACGTTGGAAGATCAAGAACGACATTTGCTAGTCAAAGTTATAGATCGTGTACTGTATAAATTAGATGATTTAGTTCGACCTTATGTTCACAAGGTAAGCTCGCAGTGAGAACTCCAAAGTGCTTAGCTTGTTAGGTACGCGTAGTGGTAGAAATTGCCGGAAGATTTAGTATTGCTAAGAAAATGTTCAATGATTCGACGTAACATGTCGAATCGAATAGTATATTAATTTAAGTATAGAAGATTCCATAACATCTATCTCGCGTACTAGCATTATTAATGTATTTGGAATGAGCGGGTCACAATGAGTCTATGGAGACTAAACGAGACTTAGAGTAGTTCTTGTGAGATGAAACGAGTTCTAGGATAAGTTGGAATAACTCCGGCCAACTGCGAATGAATCTTAGCGAGCATTAAAAAGTTTTAATGATTCTTGAACAAACTACGACCTATTCGTTTCAAGTTTTGATTAATTTTACGGAGGCTTTCAAGAACCGAAGTGATACTAAAATTAGTGACTGAGTGAGTTTTGGAAGTTCGAATGTGTCTGAGAAGTCCGAGTGATTTTAGAGGATGCTTAAAGATCATCCACACGAATCTTGGGAATTCTGAACAAGTCGGAAGTTAGTCTAAAACAGTATTCGCTAGTCTCGCGTGATTTTGAATGAATCAGAAGAGAATTGAATGGATTTTAACGAGATCGAGTCTCAATAATTAGTGTACACAGCTTTCGAATAACTCAGTCTGAACCGAGTTCAATACATTTTTTTAGTTTCAGCAAGTCCGAATGATTTGTAATGAACGTTGGAAGATTTTCTACTAGTTTTGACAGAGCACGAATATGTGTGAAGGAATGCTGGGATAGTTCGGCATTGTGTTTTGCTAAAAGTGTCCCAAACGCTCTAGCTTTTGATTTTGTTTTTTCGATGAATTTAACCTGCATTTCTAACGACTCGATTGTCATGTTATTGTCAGATTTTGGTGGTGATCGAACCGTTGTTGATCGATGAAGATTACTATGCGCGTGTGGAAGGTCGTGAAATAATTTCTAATTTGGCGAAGGCTGCTGGCCTGGCCACCATGATCTCAACCATGAGACCGGATATCGACAACATCGACGAATACGTGCGTAATACCACCGCTAGAGCGTTCGCGGTTGTCGCATCTGCCCTTGGAATTCCTTCGTTGTTGCCTTTTTTGAAAGCCGTTTGCAGGAGTAAAAAGTCGTGGCAGGCTAGACATACTGGTAATTGGTATTCTAATAGTTCACTAAACGTTGATTAACCAATAATCAGATGGAGCTTTCATATTGTTTCGTGTTTCATTTCCCAGGTATTAAAATTGTACAACAAATAGCCATCTTGATGGGTTGTGCGATCCTGCCTCATTTGAAAGCGTTAGTGGAAATTATAGAGCACGGTTTGGTCGATGAGCAGCAAAAAGTGCGGACGATTACCGCTTTAGCTATTGCCGCCCTCGCTGAAGCTGCTACACCATACGGTATTGAAAGTTTCGATTCAGTTTTGAAACCGTTATGGAAAGGTATCAGAACACACAGGGGAAAGGTACGATTTTTTGTTCTTCCAACGTCTACGGTGGTGGAATGTTGACGAGGTTATAATTCGTATTGTAATTTTTCATATTTGAATTTGATTACAACAGGGATTAGCCGCATTCCTGAAAGCTATCGGTTATTTAATTCCATTAATGGACGCCGAGTACGCGAATTACTATACAAGAGAAGTAATGTTGATTTTAATTCGAGAATTTCAGTCGCCCGATGAAGAAATGAAGAAAATCGTACTGAAAGTAAGTTCTTCGGCTTCGTAAGTCCGCAGAATTGTACGAAAATAGTCGACGTCGACAGAGCGATTGAGTTCTATTTCTCCGCATCCGAAATGATTATATTTCGCTAATTCGCCGCTGTTTGATTGTAGGTAGTGAAACAGTGTTGTGCCACCGACGGTGTGGAAGCCCAGTATATAAAAGAAGAAATTTTACCGCATTTCTTCAAACATTTCTGGAATCAGCGTATGGCTTTAGATCGAAGAAATTACCGACAGGTTAGTATCTATGCTGCTTGTTTTCACGGCTGCGGTAATGTTTATGCGGTGCTCTTACTCTACATCCAATCTATTGAATGTTGCGAGGAGGGCTACAGTCTTAACGTACCTGTGACGAGTGCTCTTTGATGCCACCTTGTAACGGGGGACCGGGAAACTCTCCCCTGCCCTATATGCTGGACTTGAATCAGCGTCTCTAATATAAACTATAATCAGTCTAGTGATTAGATCATTAACTTATATTTTGGATGTACTACGAGTACAACAGTATTGAAGCCAATAACTGAAAAAATTATATACAAAATGGAGGAAAAACTTTGTATACAACTCTATAAAAATGTGATAACCCGAGCGAGTGCCCCTCCCTGTCAGAATCAGAAAGTGTCCCCTAGATTACGTGACCCTCTACAATCACCCAACAACACAAATACAAAACATTATTGATAAATAACTAGTCTCGTACTTAGAGGTTCAACTGCGGCGAAGAGGAGGCCTCCACATCGAGCACCTTTCACAACTGAAAAAAGTAAGAACAAAATGGTTCCAAAACAAATCCCGGTCACCCTGCCTGATTTCACGCAACCCACCTAAAAAAAAAAAACAAAAAAACTATGGTACAACGTATTAGATACACCGCTGGCTGGCGGGCGATCCATGATCACAGGGGATAAACAGTGAATGACATACGATGTGCAACTGGTATGTACATCATTATCTGAGGCTGTCGACTTAGATTCTGCGGTCGACGCCAAAGTCACAGGCTGCTTTCCATCTAGGCTTTGGCTCGGCTGACGACGGGATGGTGGCCACTGGGGCGGCCCCGTGGCATACACTTCAACCTCTCATGTTACACCAGCTCAGTTCGATACAAATAACAAAAAACACCCAAACATAATACGTGCTCTAGTACGGTGCGTAAACTAACGGCACACGAGAAAATAATAGCCACTACACGAATAGATTCTACTGGGCCATCCGGTAATAACTCTCGTATCGAGCACCATCCGGTCTATCATCGCCAAGACAAGCAGAGACGAATTTTCCCCGACCCCGAGGTTCACTGAACGTTCAAACGACCGGACTGAACCGGTCAGCAGTTGTGAACTACGAGTATCGATAATTGAAACCCGTTATTCAATCAATCGCCAATCGATTCAGCCTGTTTACGTCGGCCGGTGCCCGCTGCCCTTTCACACGCTGCAGCTTCATGATGGATTCACGCCGAGGAACTTCTTAATATTACGGAAATGAATGTTGATGTTACGTTACCAAAGTTCCGACATCGATGGGATTTGTGCAACCTTTCCGTCGACACAACATCGTACAATGTGACGATCGTGCTGCGCAACCGCAATGTAAATACTATTTTCTGGAACATGTGTGGATGACCTGAAAAAGTTTCGGAAACAGTGTTTTGTTCCTCGCAGCGTAGAATCACTCGAGTGACAAAGAGGTCCACATCTGGGCTTTTAACACGATAGAAATATGTTAAAATCACTTGTATCGTCTGCGCGAGTGAGAATGACAAGGATACGACCTTACTTTTACGTTCTTGTGCGCAGACAGTCGAGCTGTTATAAAATTTCGAAACCACGTTTTCTAATTTTTATTATCTTTATACGCAGCTTGTTGACACTACGGTTGAAATTGCGAATAAAGTTGGCTCTTCGGAAATAATCAATCGGGTTGTCGATGATTTGAAAGACGAAAACGAGCAGTATCGTAAAATGGTGATGGAAACTATCGAAAAAACTATGACCAACCTCGGAGCTTCGGCTGTTGATTCGAGGTTAGAAGAACAGTTGATTGATGGTATACTGTACGCATTCCAGGAACAGACAACCGAGGTACGTATTCTGCCTACTTTAAGTGTCTATAATATGTGTAGTCTATGTGGAAGAACTTGGACAGGTCATTGATTTTCTCTTGTTCTTCAGGATGTCGTTATGTTGAATGGTTTTGGAACGATTGTTAATCAGTTAGGAAGACGAGTAAAGCCATATTTACCTCAGATATGCGGTACAATTTTATGGCGTTTGAATAATAAATCTGCCAAAGTTCGTCAGCAAGCTGCCGATCTAATATCCAGAATAGCAGTAGTAATGAAAACGTGTCAAGAGGTATTTTTGTAAAATGAAATCGAATCGCGATACGCGTAGTCGTTCCGCAAATTCCTCGCATCATATTTTCTTTCGTTAATATTTTCACTTTTTGTAGGAAAAACTAATGGGTCACTTGGGTGTCGTCTTGTACGAATACCTGGGCGAAGAATACCCGGAAGTGCTGGGGAGTATACTAGGAGCTTTGAAGGCTATCGTCAACGTAATTGGTATGACTAAAATGACCCCTCCGATTAAAGATTTGTTACCTAGACTGACTCCGATTTTAAAGAATAGACACGAAAAGGTAAAATGGTGTTTTAAAATTTTTATTATTATTATTATTATTATTATTTATTTATTTATTTTTTTCAAGTATTCGCGGTATGAATTTATTGTATATGTCTGATTTCAATATGCATTTGAATTTCAGGTACAAGAAAATTGTATAGATTTAGTTGGTCGTATAGCAGATAGGGGCCCCGAGTACGTGTCAGCTAGGGAGTGGATGCGAATTTGCTTTGAATTATTGGAACTGTTGAAAGCGCATAAGAAAGCAATTCGTCGAGCTACGGTAAACACTTTCGGTTACATTGCGAAAGCAATCGGGTGAGTTGTCAAATATTACCGCAGGTGTTAGAGACTCGCGATAATCAGCGGTCTAAATCTCTTAAATTCGAATAATAACGAGCAAACGGGGTTGAAAATGATTATTGCCGCTATAATTTGAAACGAGTCATTCGAATGTTTTTAGACCGCACGACGTACTGGCAACATTATTGAATAACTTGAAAGTTCAGGAACGTCAGAATCGAGTGTGTACGACGGTAGCTATTGCCATCGTCGCGGAAACGTGTTCCCCATTCACGGTTCTACCCGCGTTAATGAATGAGTATAGAGTACCGGAACTGAACGTACAAAATGGTGTACTGAAATCCTTGTCCTTTTTGTTCGAATATATCGGCGAAATGGGTAAAGATTACATTTACGCCGTTACCCCGCTGCTTCAAGATGCGTTGATGGACAGGTACGGTCTTGGTTATCATTTCTTTTCACGGTCTTTTTAGTTTATATTTTTCTCTGAGATTGACTAATTGATTATGTTACAGAGATTTGGTGCACAGACAAACAGCATGTTCCGCTATTAAACATATGGCTTTGGGAGTGTATGGTTTCGGGTGCGAAGATGCGTTGATACATTTACTGAATTACATGTGGCCGAACGTTTTCGAAACGTCTCCGCATTTAGTGCAAGCTTTCTTGGATGGCGTTGAAGGCTTACGAGTCGCGTTAGGACCTATTAAAATCCTACAGTATACCTTACAAGTACGATATTTTCATTATTCCGTCGGTAGTTCATTTTTCTCGAAATTTATAGTTCGTATAAAATGATATCACTCTATGTTTACAGGGGCTCTTCCATCCAGCTCGGAAAGTAAGGGATGTGTATTGGAAGATTTATAATTCTCTGTACATAAGTAATCAAGATACATTAGTTGCCGGCTATCCGAGGATCGAGAACGACGCTAAAAATCAGTATACCCGTTACGAACTCGATTATATTATGTGAATTTCTAAAATTTTATTTGTGTAAATACGACCCGATGTGATATAATTGGTGTAATTACTAATTTAAATATTCTATTTTTATTTTTTCAAGCCCCTGTGGAATTACGATCGGATAAAGGATTATTTTTGAAAAATAGTTTTTCGACGGCTAGTTCATCATCGTACCTGATCCGATTCGTTTTGCGATAACGAACCTTTCGAGGTTATAAATACCCAAATTAGAAGCATCGTCACCAATAGAAAAAAAGGGCTTGGTAGGTTGGCCCCAAATTCTCTGGAAACCCCTCCGAAATAAAAGGACAAAGTGGCACTGGATCGTAACTCGTAATGAGTCATATCATTCCGTTCGAATTCGAAGCCTCGGTATGTTCGTTCGGAAGATGCCCTTTGGCTCTCCGGATCTTTGAAATATCTCACTTGTCTAGTTCTGAGGAAGAGGATCTCAAACTATGTTTAAATTAGGATACTTTCCCGAGGGCAGAGACGTCAAACTATCGAAAAAATCGAAATCGACAGTTATCGATACGTAGAGCAACATAGTGTTATCTACATTCTTGGGGGAGAATGAGTTATTGGTATTATTGGAATGAAAATATTATCACAGTTGATGGTAACACTGCTCAAGGTGTAGATTATGTTGCTTTGTGTGTTGACAGCCCACCACTACAGTTTTATAGCCATACGCGTAGCCCGAGTGAAAGTAATGAAAAGTTAGAACTCCTCTTGCGAGAAACAAAATGTTCTTTGTTTTTCTCTAACAGTTTTTGAAAAAAATTAGCTTTTTTAGATGCAATTGCAAAGTGGTCTGAAATGATATCGTCTCACCAACATTTCAAACAGCTTCACTCTAGCTATCTCCAGTTCAAAGTTATTCGTATTTTTCGATCCACTCGGAAACTGTCGAATTTGTATTTTGGTGTTATTTGGGTGGCATATTGCATACGTCGAAGGCACTACAAATTATTTTGAAAATTTGCAAAATAAGTGGAAAAACGAAAACTTTACGAAAACCCTGACATTTTTACTATCAAAATGAAGGTAATGAAAAGTTAAAACTTCTCTTATGGGACACAAAATTTTCTCCATTCTCTACGCTAACAGTTCTTGAGAAAACTGAGCTTTATTTTAGGTGAAACTACAAAGTTGTCAGAAATGATCTCGTCTCACCAAAATTTTGAACCGCTTCACCTTAGCTATCTATGTCCAATCCAAAGTTATTCGCATTTTTCCACTCGGAAAATGTCGAATTTGTATTTTGGTGTTATTTGGGTGGCATATTGCATACGTCGACGGCACTACAAATTATTTTGAAAATTTGCAAAATAGGTGGAAAAACGAAAACTTCACCAGAACCCTGACACTCTTACTATCAACATGAAGGCAATGAAAAGTTAGCATTTCCCTTGTCAGAAACAAATTTTCTCCGTTTTTCTCTATCTCTTAATAGTTTTCAAGAAAAATTAGCTTTTTTAGGTGAAACTGCAAAGTTGTCAGAAATGATCCCTTTCACCAAAATTTCAAACCGCTTCACTCTAGCTGTCTCCACATAATGTCTTTTTTGGGGCGAAAAAATTTTCGGAGAGTTTTGGCGTCGGCGCTGTTGCTAATTACTCATACTTTCGACACGAATTCGAATCCGTTGTCAAAACTGAGCGAGAGTCATTTTTTGACCCCTTTTGACCACATTTTCGAGTGTATCTTGGGAACGGAGCGTTGCCGTCAAATGTGAACACCGAATTCGAACTTCGCATGAAAAACTGTGTAGAAAACAGTCATTAATTCGAAATTTTTGTTTTCTCGAAATTTTAAAAATTTCTTCATACTACGAGTAGAATGTCGCCATTGGTGCGTTAGATGTTGCATGTTCCACATGTTGAAGGCGTTACTACAATTGTCAAAAATTCGCAAAAATGTGTAGAAAATGAAAACGATTATGTGGTAACGCCTGCGACGCGTTGAACATGCAACACCTAACACACCAATCGTCTTCTGTCTACCTTGCATAGTGCTTGAGGAAATTAGTTTTTTTTTTTTTTTTTTCCCCCCAGGAAAAGATACACCGTGTTATTCGAAACTGTCTCCTCTATCTACAATTTCATACCGTTTCACTCTAGCTATCTCCAGTTTTATCAGTTCGCCTCAGGAAATTAGAAATTTCGAAAACATCAATTGGTGCGTTAGGTGTTGTATGTTCGCCGTATTGAAGGCGTTACCACAATCTTCGAAAATTTCGCAGTTATTTGACCCGTTTTGATCATATTTTCGAGTGTATCTTGGGAACGGAGCGTCACCGCCATATTTGAACACCGAATTCGAACTCAACGTGAAAAATTGAGTAGAAAACCGTCTTCAATTCGAAATTTTTTATTTTTTCGAAATTTGAAAATTTCTCCACACATTATGTATTTTTTGAGGCGAAAATAATTTTCGGAGAACTTCGGCTTCCGCGTTGGTGTTAATTACTCAAATTTTTGAGACAAATTCGAATCCGTTGTCAAAATGCTAGGGTCATTTTTGACCCATTTTGAACATTTCTTCATACTATACATCATGTCTTTTTTGGGGTGAAAGAATTTTCGGAGAGCTTCGAAGCTTCGATGCTTACTAATACTCACAAGGACGAAGAAATTGAGGAGGTATATGAAGAATTAGACAGACTTAATGAAGCATGTTAGAGGCGAAGAGAATTTTATTATTATGGGGACTTTAAAACGAGTGCTTACAGGAGAATTGAGAATAGAATAGATGCAGAATTAGAAGATGATCAGTTTGGATTTAGAAAAAGTAGAGGTACTAAAGAAGCAGTGTTAGCTTTGAGATTAATTGTAGATGAGATATACTAGCATTCGTTGATATTGAAAAAGCTTTTGACAGTGTTAAATGGCATATGATGTTTGATTCTGAAAAAGACAGGAATAAAATTCAAAGAAAGACTGTATAAAGGACAGAAAGCCACATTAAGAATAAAGGAGAGAAAGGGGAGGCTAATATAGAAAAAAGTGTAAGGCAGGGGTGCTTCTTCTTTCCAGTATTATTTAATTTGTACAATAGAGTGGGCTATAAAAGAAATAAAAGAAAAATTTGAAGCAGGTATCACTATATATGGAGAGCGAGTAAAGATGCTCAGGTTTTCAAATGATATGGTCTTACAGCTAATTTGGAAAATAATTTAAATGGAATGGAGTAGATTTTGAGTATAGCGTATCGTGTGAGAATAAATAAAAACTAAAGTAATGGTATGTAATCGATGTGAACATGATAGGTAGCTTATATATAAATATTGGACAGGAAAAGATTGAGGAAGTAAGCAAATTTTGCTAATTAGGGAGTAAAATAACAAAATATAGAAGGAGTAATAGGGATATTAGTAGTAGAATAGCACAAGCTAAATTAGCATTTTATCGAAAAATAGTGATATCTTCAAATAGAAAATAAAGCTGAAAAACAAGAAATTGTTCTTGAAAACTTATGTTCGCAGTGTAGCCTTATATGGATATGAAACGTGGACTATAGGAAAACCAGAGAAGAGAAGGATCGAAGCTTTTGAGATGTGGTACTATAGGTGAATACTTAGCATTAAATTGACGGATAAGGTAAGAAATGAGGAAGTACTTACTACTTAACAGAGTAGGCGGTAAAACGAATATTTGGAATTGTCTGAAGAGAAGGAGTGATAAACAAATACGTAGGGCATAATTTGGGGCACCCAAAAATAATATCACTGCTGCTAGAAGATAAGAGTGGAGGGAAAGAATTGTGTAGGTCGGTGAAGATTTCAGTATGTTCAACATATTATGTACGTATACTTAATCCAGAATGTCACATGTAAGTGTTATTACAAAATGAAAGAACTTACACAAGATAGGGAGAAATGGAGAGCCGCATCAAACCAGTTGTAAGACTGATCCCTATCATCATCAGTGGGAATCCTTTATTTTTTAAAGAGAGAACGATTTGTATTCACCTTGTAGTGTAAATATGTATACTGAACCGAGCTGTCATAATTTACATTAAGTCATTATAAATGTCAAGAAGTCGACAAATCAATAACCAATCATCAGTAACCAACGATTACTGAATAATATTTGGGTTTTGTTTTTCAAGGGGAAGAATCTCTTACCATTAATTCACTTTCAACGTCAACGTTTCAGAATTCGATAAAGTCTCTAAATCAATAAAACCCTTCAGTAACTACGAGTACAACTGAATAATATTTGGGTTTTTTAAATTGTTTCCCAACAGGACGAACCTCTTTTGTTGCGCATTGATCCGACATATAGTTCGGAAAACAATGCAAAAGAGGGAAATTTACTTGACACCCGGTACATTTCACACAAACGGTTGTTGAATAGGTTGATCGACACGTCGCATCATGTCCTGGGTAGGGTGTGAACACTCATGCCTTTAGATTTGTTCTATCCAAGGATACTGACCAATCAGATGACTGGGCGCTCTGCCGGCTGCTATTGTAATTTGAATTTGACACGTCATTCGTTCAGCGTTCGTTCGGATGATTTCATCACAAGTTTCATGTTCTAACACTGCGGATTGCACACTGCGCAGTTACCATTTCGGCCATTCGGCCATCGGCCTTCGAAACCGTTTTAGTTCTCTTTTTCAAATGCTGAGCTTAATTCTCGCTTGTAATGTTGTAATTATCGTCTCACTTTCTCCAGCCATATTCTCAATTGTACTGAGTCAGCATAGTTTATAATTTTTTTTTTTCAATTTTCGGTATGTGCTCAAGATCGCGTTTAAATTGCATGAAATTTCCTCGGCAAAATGCACGATCGCGAATGCATTTCGATTTTATTGGAAGTCGTCGATGTAACACGCAGGATCGAGCTTGAATTCATCCGACTGAAAATGAATAATCGGTAAGAAATCAATTATTTACTTACCACGTGGGCGTTATGAATTGAAGTGTTTAATCCCTTAAAACACTGGACATTTGTATCGATGTAATTTTCTATGCTTTTTTTTTTGAGTTTTTGCATCCAAGTACATCGGAACAAGTGGTATAAATACAACCATATAAGAATTATGATAATAAATTTGTACAAAAATTGTTCAGCCTGAACCATTTGTTGAAAAGAAATGTCAATGCAAATGTCGACTGTACAGCTGGGTTTATTGTACATACCCTGATACTACAATATTGATAGTAATATACATATAGATACTTATTGAATACAATATCAACTGAAATGTCGACCATACAATAATTTATCGGCGTCTACTGACCGCACATCAATTCGGTGCATATGATTTCTATATGTAGTAATGTCGGTACCTCTGGACACGCTGTTCACTAAATTATCTGAACTGCATTTTACGTCCCCCAAACACTTGTTCATAATTTGATCTTTGGAAATGTATACTGTACAGTCGACATACCATCGACATTTGTATGGGCACTGCACATGAAAATGTGTACGTCTAAAAATGTTCTGGTTATCAATACTGACATTTTAGTTGACATTTTCGTACGCACACGTGTTTCACGGGATTAAATGAATCACTATAAGCCATGAACTAGAAGTATGGGTCGTGTTTCTTCTTATTGTTTTCGAACAACGTTAAGAATGAAGCTGTGTTGATTCGTGTCTTTCTCTTGGGGAAAATCTCAGCGCGTAAACAATATACACTTACCCGTGGCTGATTTATGCAGTAATATTGTGGCAAGGCTGTACTGAAGTGTTTTTCCAGGGGGGGGGGCAGGCCTTAGAAGCCCCAACTCAAAATTCTCTAATATCAAAGCAAAAATGAAAACACCTCTTATGGCTCAGTAATTATTCGTGAAATTGTGTAGCTGCATTTCGCCAGGCAACTATACACCACAAATGCATTTTACAGAATGTATCGTTGGGCTAGATTTCGTATTTCGTCGTGAAACCATATTCGAAAATTTTTTCTGGACAAGTGACACCAAACAGCAAGAGCTATGAAAATTCTTATCTATGTAGATATTCGTTGTGTCGATGCGACTGATAAATTTTAATTGTGATATAGACTATCGACTTCTCAGTTTGTGCCCGAAGTTGAAAACTGAGACAAGGTGCGTTTGATGTAGTCAAGGGTCGGCAGTGATAATGTTGGAGGGACCCCTCCTCTCCACTCCGAAGTTTCAAATTTTTTCCTCTGTGCAGTGTGCATTAAACTGAGACATTACTCGTACAGTATGATGGATACTGGCAGAGATAATGTAATATATTACTTCGTAATAGATCGCCCACTCTTCGTTAGGTTTCGCGACGTTGTAAATAGTTCGAGAGTAGGCCACAGGTAGTGTCGAGCGCTGCTTGTTCGACAGTTTCGTGCTTCCACTCTACAGCAGTTTGCTCACGGTATGCTGCATTGCTTTTGGCTTCTATTCATGATTTTCACCACACCTTGGGTGAACACGCGTATTATTGCTTTTAAAATATTCTTCGTTTTTCTACTGTTTATAATGTAGATTTTTTTGATAATTGTTTCAAAGAAAACATTAAAATAAAAATGGGCTAAATTCATCAAGGTTATTTATTTTTTTCACCTGACGTTTTGAAGAAGTGGTTCGAAAAATTAAACGACCATCTGTAAACACGCATTACAACAGATACGAAAGGAAACATTATCATACTGCTCTTGAACTGATACCATCAGATTGAAAATTAACTACCCACTTTCTGTGTCTTCGAAAGTGTTCTTCAGTTCTTCAAAATAATTCTGATTTCCAAAATTTTGAACGTTTTGATCCTCGAAATGCGGTATAAATATACACAAATACAACCGATTCCACCGAACGAACATACCGACGAATGACTCCAACTCACTTTACTAACACAAACACACACCAGCACCCTAAATTGACAGCAGCGCTACCGGTGACCAACTCTCTTGAACTAAAATACAGTTATGATATCGCCATTGGAAGTGCGCCCGCCCTGGATACTGGCTACGAAAAGCATAGCGGTAGATACAGAGACGAAACTTGACTTTCAGTTGTGGAGGGGGGGGGGAGAAGAAGAAAACGTGAGTCAAAATATTTTTTAATTGGAAAAACAAACAAACGTTCTTAGAAAACGAAATATTGAAATGTACAGTTTCATAATTTGCCGAATGTCAAATTATTATTGGGGGGGGGGGGTCTCCCATAGTTTCGTCCCTGTGTAGATACATTATACATACACTACTACATAGGGCGCGTGAACACGTGTACACACTCACTAGGAAGATACACTCCCCCTCCCCCCATTTTAGTATAACTACGTCATTCAGGATCGTTTATCTGCAGCAATACTACGCTAGAGCCAACAAATTCACTTTTTTTTTTCTCTCCATTCTAGCTCCAGAATTTCCATGCGTTCTTATACCGGTGAATGAAGTGTGGTGATAGCAGCAGCGTAAAAGATTTCGGATTCTTAATGTGTTATAATAATTTGAACTCAACCGATGGTCCTGACTGCGGCATAAGAAGAAACAGAAAAAGATTGATCATGCGATTCAAGTCTGCAGCTTCTTTAAAGGTACGTAATTACTTTTGATCAATGAACGTCGTATATTGAATTTCAGTTTTAAAATTCCCGAGTTGGAAACTTTATTTTGATGCTGTAACACAGGGTGACTTTTGTAATCATGGAGTAACTTGGCACATACATTTTCATTACTCCTGCGGCCCTTAGACCATATCCAAAAGATAGACCGCTAGCACTTCATAAGAGCCCGTGTTATTGAGTGTGACCAACATCGCACAGCATGTGCATAAGTAGTAGTGTTTAAATGTGTATAAATGTAACCATTAGCTGATCATAAGCGGAATTAGATATTAGATGCGCGACTTGGAAGAAGGGCCTCCGTCTTATAGATAATACATTGATCGAAGGTCCTTTTTCCACGCAGCTTCCACCTATCGATGTTAGTCACAAGATTTTGTAAACATTAGCCGTCTATCATTCCTGTATGATATGAGCTGCGGCTGCGAGTTAAAAACTAGAACGTGTGGCAACACTGATGTGTGATGTTGTAGCTATCGTGTAGAATCAGGGGAAGGGTCCAGAACGTCCTGTATTCACTACTGATATGTTTAGTATCATTACACTTAAAATTCTATCGTAGTCATGATAAAAGTAAATTATTGTGTATTAATCAGCATAGTAACGTAGCAATTTATAAAAAAATAAAAGAAAAGTGGGGAGGGGAGGGGTAAATTTTTATAGAATTATTTGTTCTTCAAGACATTAAGTGATCATTTTGATTTTCTGTCTTATTGAAACCGGATGCTGAGGACAGAAGTTCTTGTATTAGGTCTCGGCCTTTTCCAAAGGAAACGTCTCATTTGTTTTTTTCTTATGATTTTTGGAATTATAGAACAGTACAATTCTTATGGTGAACATTAGTTGGTTTTTTGCATACTTACATATACATAGTATATTAGTTTGGGCAGGGGGGCAGAACTTTCTTTTTTGGGGGGAGGGGAGGGGGCTAGAATTCAGAAAAGAAAATTTGAGCAAGGTTGAAAGCTGGATTGTGTAATTATCTATTTTCATGAGCTATAACCGCAGCAGGTCATCGGGATCATTTTTTTTCGTTTTTAAATTTGATTTTGAAAAAAATTTTAAGATTTTTTGAGGGGGGGGGGGCTGCTATAGCCTCTTCCTTGGTTGCGCCTTTGAATTCGGGATTACTTAGAATTGTTGATAACCAGCACTACAATCACAACTTTTTCACAATTTTGGGGGGAAATTTGTCAGATAGGGGGTGTCACAGTCCATTGAGCAATATATTCTGTATTGTCCCAGCAAAATCACAAAAAATATCCAGATTCTTTGACCAACTTCTGTGGTCTGTAGACAAAGGCAGATCTACAATTACATCTCGGTGGGGGGGGGGGAGGGCGTTATGAAACTGAAAGTCTTCAGAGTTCAGAATACTCTCCTCGCAGCAACCAATCATCATTGTGTAGAGCACAAACTTGTAGAGTCATTTTCTTCTGTTATGTTTATTCGTGTTTTTTTCCTTTCCACGAGGGGGGGTTAGCATCCCCTCCCCCCAATAAGTCTGCACCTATCTGTAGAGCACTTCAAATGTAAAAGTAACAGAAAAAGTAAGCAAAGTCACCCCCTCCCCCCCCATGTTACGATACTAAGTATAACTGCTGACTTTTGATTTGCAGATGTTCGCATAGCACCAAATATGTATGAAACAACTGAAGATACCGAAGATGAAGGTCTCAGTTGACGAATTTTCATTTTGCAAAAGATTGTTCAACTGGTACCAGTGGCAAGGATAAAGCTCAACCAAGTGCCGAAGGATTAGTTGCGGTCTGTAAAGATTTCTCTTGTTGTTAAGATATTAGCAATTCAGTGGTTATTCATCTTCTTCACTTTTGGTTGTAAAATCAACATTAATCTCTTGATATCTCTGCTCTCTAGCGGACAGTATAGTCAGGGAACTTGAATTCAAAAAAGTCTGTTGCGTAGCGAGGATTTTAAGCAGTATAGAAAAATTAACAATACACAATTTAAGGTTTTTTAAAAAGCAGTGACATGAGGATATATGATTCTACACTCCTATATATTTTCAATGAGAAATTTGATATCGATGTTGATGTTTTGATGATAGTTTAGTTTCTTTCCTATCTTCTATCTTAACATGCGAATTTCAGTGTCATCAAGATGATAGCTATTTGTGGAAGACAAAAAGGAAAAGAAAGTGGAAAGTTTGATAGAATTTTAGTATTGAATATGAAAAATTAGAGGCTCTCGAGAAAAATGGTTAACATCATTCAGTATCATTTGATCGCATCCCATTATTGTTTACGCTGTTGTGCGGTGTAATTATTATAAATTCAATACTCTCAATAGCTTAGGGTTCTCAACAAGTTACAGCTCTTCATCTGTCATTACATCATTTTGCCAGAGTAACCAAATGGCAAACATCTCGATGAAACGTTTTGAGTCACTATAATAGGGTGTTCTTCTAGATGGTGAAAATTCTTGGGCTTAAAAGTGCCGTTGCTGACAAGTGACTTGAAACTGACTAATTAGCCAGACCTGCAGCTCCAAAATATTAGAATATAGGCTCAGATTTCGGTTTTGCAGAATGTCAGACACAGGTTCGAGTCAGATCCTTGGGTTTGTTGTAGGCTGAAGGCAGCCAGCACAGCGAACCAACTATCAACCAATCTCGTTTCATCCAACAACCGGCAAAAGTAAATAAATTTGCTCTTGTTTGTTCTGGATCAAACGCGATTGGTTGAATGGTTTGCTTGTTGTGCAAGCTGACTCTAGTGTACAACCTGTCGTACTTCGCGGATAATCTTCTGTGTCTTCTCGACTAGACTTGTATTTTTAAGTTATTTTTTAAACTAACTTTGTTTTCCCGCTTATTTTAGTTTTTACCTAGTATAGTGCTAGTTACTATAATTATCTATTCGGAGTTGACATGGGTTAGCGAGGGTCTGGAGAAGTTGCAGTGCCATCTCCCGGCCTGCGTAGTGCTGTCGTATCCATGAATCTGTATTTCTTTTGGACAAGAGGGCCGTGGGAAGTACAGTTCATTGAAGCGATAAAGACTATTTGCCCTGGCTATAGGTGCAATTAGCCAGTGTGGGGGCCGAAAATGTCTTAGAAACACAAAAATTTACCTGCTTATATTATTAGTATACATTTGGCAAATCTGGGGTGCTTTTTGGGGTGTCAAGTCCCCCAACCCCCACATGTTTGCACCTATCGCCCTACTCTATTCTAAGCCCCGCATGTTTATACCTACAAGCCCTTATGTAACCCATTGATCTGCAGTTATGTTCTAGTATCGGGTTAGTTGAAAACTAACACAGGCAACAGTAATGTCTGTGGGGGGACTGCCCCCCTTTGCAGTGAACGGGCAGTCAGTGGCGAATGTAGTGGAGACCAGATTCTTTGATTCTTGATTTCATAGGTTCTTTTCCATTGATTTGGTCGGCGCTGATTGAGACTTTCCTGCCACAAGAACGCCGTGGAGGAAGTCTATGGTGGCTATACCCTTTCAGTGCTGAGTCAGTGGTTCATGTGTCCGCATAGGTATACGTATGAGTAACTCAAGGTCCTTCTTACTCGTCTTCTCTGTTACGTTGCCTCTAACTAGGGTTTGGGGCTGATCCTTAACAGAGTGGAGCGTACTGGATATGGCGGCTGGGGATTAGCGCCAGGAGAAGCGGGCTGCAGTTTTTGGCTGTGATGGCCTTAATTGTTGTCTCGTGGAGTCTGGGGCCCTACTATGGGTAACGTAAAATCAGAGAAGACGATGAGAAAGGCACCTTTCAGAAATTATTGTCCTTTTTTCTTGAAGGATGGGTCAGTCTCCCCGGACTCATCCTTTCGGAGAAAAGTACGAAAGTTTCTCAGTCCCTTTTGTGATCCACCCGGGTCTTTTCTGGCAGTTTGGACCTGTTTTGTTGGTGTGTCGATGACTCAACAACTCTACAACCAAATTGACAGGATGAGACTCGAGCCAGCGATTATTTTCCGTTTCCTAAATATTCCTAATTCCTTGGAACTATTCCTCAATTTGTGAATTCCTTAAAATCGTACTACACCGGCTGCAGGCGAGATCCGGGGGCGAAGCAGGTGCCCCGTACACCCGCCTGCAGCCCCCTAGGCTCTAAGTAGGAGAGTTAGCTTCAGCTGAGCTTGTTACATCCTGCGAACTGTTAATGCTAACTGCTATCGTATTTCCCCAGTCTAGCCATTTGTAGGTCTACTGTCTAGAGTAGTTAAGTTGTCTCAGTTCTCTCAGACTTTAATTGCAACTTCGATAGCAGCAGATGAAGGAGTCTCATTCTGTAGGTCGAGTCTCGAGCAATAGGCATGTCAGTCTGGCATCTTGATTCCTTGTCAACCGATTAACTCTCTAAAGAAACGCATAGGAAAAGGCAGGGTCAGTGAGGCTCACGATGTAAACCTTCTGGGCTAGACCTTGTTCTCGCGAGTCCTCGTGCCCGGGGGCAAGGTTCCCAGGAGTGATCAGCGGATCTGGTTCTAGACACCCCTGTTCCCAGTATGATGCGTTCTCATTAAAGAGTTGAATGAGTATCGAGCGGATCAAGAAGCTTCGTTTAATCTCATTCTTATTTAGTCCCCAAAGGTCAGTGTTTTGAAGTTGCATAAGGATCCGAAAGGATAACTCTGATTTACCTGTAATCATCATCCTTCTCAGTCCTTTACTTATACGTACTCGAAAAAGAAAAAAGAAAAACTAAAGTGAATCTGTTCTTGCTACATTCAGGTATTAGATATTAAGAGTACCCGATTTTCTTTTCTAGTGTTACAGTCTTATAAAACATTCAGCTTCGTGGCGTTTCAGGGTTATAATACGGTCTTACACCTCCTAACAGTCATATCATCAGTATCCTATATGAGGAAATGCTCGACTGTAAGACTGTCTGGTAGATCTATGCTCTCCCATGATTTGAGGCAGTCTCTTCAGTGAATCGGCCAATAGTGAACCGTGTGCGGTTGGGCTGTTATGGCTCTTCAGTGAATCGGTCACGGTACGTGTGCGGTTGAGTTGTCTTGATCATTGCCGGATCATAAGACTCTCAGGTAGCGGTAGTTTCCTCTACAGGGCGGAGTGCATTTGTACGCTTCGTGAAGATACTAGCGAGGGTTTGAAACGTAATAAATGTATTTATGTTGGCTTGAAGTGGAACAGAGTATTCCGCTCCTCCTTGAGCCAATGTACATACAGATTCCGTTTCAAATATCTGAATCCTAGCTCGAAAGTTAACCTTCCTGGTAGCTTTATGCTCTCTCTTTGTTTGGGACTGTCTCTTCAGTGAATCGGCCAATAGTGAACCGTGTGCGGTTGGGCTGTTATGGCTCTTCAGTGAATCGGTCACGGTACGTGTGCGGTTGAGCTATCCTGATCATTGCCGGATCATAAACTTCACAGGAAGCAGTTACTTCTTCGGCTCGGGATATACATACGTATGTACCTATTGGAGGTAGAAACACTTCTCTGTAGGTCACTCAGTAGGGCGATTGGAGGGACAGTGTAAGACATCGCTTACTCATCAGATCTGATGGTTTAGGACTGTAACACAAGAAAAGAATTTCGAGGTAATATATGTATTTTAGTACTTACTTAGAATATCTGAATTTCAAAGTGCAAATATACTCGGTACTTACATTTTTGGGTAGCGGTCTCGAGTATATCTATTGTTTTGTTTTCAGTAATGAAATCGTACTCCAAGACACTTCTATCAATGCACGCATGCTGTTACTATCAAACATTTTGACAACTGGATGAATGAAGAATTAGCGCCAAGGATAAGTATTAATTGCCGCTCTAACTTTGAAACTGCAGTCGATCATTTCGTCTCCAAGAACTATTCATTAGTTCGACCGCGATGACCTCTGAACACTATGAACTCTTAATTATAATTGTACACAGAATTATTGTACAGTAGCGTGACTTTGCCATCATGGAGTAACTTGACACATATATATTTTCATTACTCCTAGGAGCGCGAGTGAACAAAAGGAACGTGTGGTAACACTGAGTTAATTCCTCATAATGTGTAGGATGTTGTAGCCATCATGTAAAGCCAACTCGATGTAATTCCCTTTATTTCCAGGCTGTCTTCTGCGCAGATCTTCAAAAAATGTATAGAAATTAGGTGCATTATAGAAATCGTTTTAGATAACGAGTGAAAAATCAAAGGAAACTGTATATATTAGTAAATTATTGTGTAATAATCAGCAGAGTGACGTAGCAATTTATAAAAATGTTGAAAAAAATGCAAGGTGGGGGGATTTACACAAAACTGTTTATTTGTTCTTCGTCACATTAAGTGATCATTTTGATGTTCTAACTTATTCAAATCGGATGCTGAGGACATTAGTTCGTGTATTAAGGTGTTGGCCTTTCAAAGGGAAGGTCTCATTTGAATTTTTCTTAGGATTTTTGAAATTACGGAAGAGTACAATTCTCATGGTTAACATTAGTTGGTATTTTGCATACTTTTGTATGCATGGTATATCAATTTGGGATTATTTAGAGTTGTTAATGGGCTGCACTACAATTACAACTTTTTCCCCCCGTTTATTCATGAACATGTGTGTAATGTCACCCCCACTGCAGTTCTACTTGGACTACTTATTTCACAATTCTGGGGCAAAATTTGTGAGATAGAGGGTGTCACAATCTTTTGGGCAGTATATTCTGCACTGTCCCATCAAAATTGCAAAAATATCCCGATTCTCTAACTCAGTTTCTATGGTCTGTAGAGTGCATCAGTTATAAAAGTTACAGAAAAAGTAAGCAAAGTCCCCCCCCCCCCAATGTTACGGTACTAAGATTAACTGCTGACTTTTGATTTGCAGATGTTCGCATAGCACCAAATATGTACGAAACAACTGAAGATACCGAAGATGAAGGTCTCAGTTGACGAATTTCATTTTGCAAAAGATTGTTCAACTGTTACCAGTGGCAAGGATAAAGCTTAACCAAGTGCTGAAGGATTAGTTGCGGTCTGTAAAGATTTCTCTTGTTGTTAAGATATTAGCAATTCAGTGGTTATTCATCTTCTTCACTTTTGGTTGCAAAATCAGCACCAGTCACTCGATATCTGCGCTCATTAGCGGCCAACCAGTATAATCTGGGAACTTGAATTCAGTAAAACTCTATTGGGTAGCAAGGATTTTGAGTAGTATAGAAAAATAACGATACAGAATTTGAGAGTTTTTAAAAAGCAGTGACATGAGAAGGTACGATTCTACCTGTATGTATTTTCAGTGAGGAATTTCATGTCGATCCTAATTTTAGTTAATTTTCTGTCCTATCTCCCATCTTAAATGCGAATTTTAGTGTCATCAAAATGATGGCTACTCGTGGACAACAAAAAGGAATAAAATATGAAAAATTTGATGAAATTTTAATTTTGACTATGGAAAACGAGAGGCTCTCAAGAAAAATGGTTATTGCCATTCAGAATATAACTAAAATGATTTTTGGTCTCGTCCCATTGTTTTTTGTGCTGTTGTTTAGCATAATTATTATAAATGAATACTCTCAATAGCCGTGGGTTCTCAACAAGTTACAGCTCTTCATCTGTCGGATCATTTTGCCAGAATAGCTAAATGGCAAAAATCTCGATGAAACGTTTTGAGTTACTATAACAGGTGTTCATCTAGCTGGCGCAAAATCTTAGACTTGAAAGTGCTCTTGCTGATAAGTGACTTGAAATTGACTAGTTGATGAGACCTACAGCTCCAAAATATTGAGATTCAGGCTCAGATTTCGGTTTTGCAGAATGTCAGACACAGGTTCGAGTCAGATCCTTGGGTTTGTTGTAGGCTGAAGGCAGCCAGCACAGCGAACCAACTATCAACAAATCTCGTTTCATCCAGCAACTAGCAAAAGTAAATAAATTTGCTCTTGTTTGTTCTGGATCAAACGCGATTGGTTGAATGGTTTGCTTGTTGTGCAAGCTGACTCTAGTGTACAACCTGTCGTACTTCGCGGATAATCTTCTGTGTCTTCTCGACTAGACTTGTATTTTTAAGTTATTTTTTAAACTAACTTTGTTTTCCCGCTTATTTTAGTTTTTACCTAGTATAGTGCTAGTTACTATAATTATCTATTCGGAGTTGACATGGGTTAGCGAGGGTCTGGAGAAGTTGCAGTGCCATCTCCCGGCCTGCGTAGTGCTGTCGTATCCATGAATCTGTATTTCTTTTGGACAAGAGGGCCGTGGGAAGTACAGTTCATTGAAGCGACAAGACTGTTTGCCCTGGCCATAGGCGCGAATAACCAGTGTGGGGGCCAAAAATTTCTTAGGAACACCAAAATTTACCTGCTTATATTTTTATATTTTTGGCAAATCTGGGGTACTTTTTGGGGTGTCAAGTCCCCCAACCCCCACATGTTTGCACCTATCGCCCTACTCTATTCTAAGCCCCGCATGTTTATACCTACAAGCCCTTATGTAACCCATTGATCTGCAGCTATGATCTAGCATCGGGTTAGTTGAAAACTAACACAGGCAACAGTAATGTCTGTGGGGGGACTGCCCCCTTTGCAGTGAACGGGCAGTCAGTGGCGAATGTAGTGGAGACCAGATTCGTTGATTCTTGATTTCGTAGGTTCTTTTCCATTGATTTGGTCGGCGCTGATTGAGACTTTCCTGCCACAAGAACGCAGTGAAGGAAGTCTGTGGTGGCTATACCCTCTCAGTGCTGGGTCAGTGGCTTGTGTGTTCGCATAGGTATACGTATGAGTAACTCAAGGTCCTTCCTACTCGTCTTCTCTGTTACGTTGCCTCTAACTAGGGTTTGGGGCTGATCCTTAACAGAGTGGAGCGTACTGGATATGGCGGCTGGGGATTAGCGCCAGGAGAAGCGAGCTGCAGTTTTTGGCTGTGATGGCCTTAATTGTTGTCTCGTGGAGTCTGGGGCCCTACTATGGGTAACGTAAAATCAGGGAAGACAATGGGACAGGCACCTTTCGGAAATTATTGTCCTTTTTTCTTGAAGGATGGGTCAGTCTCCCCGGACTTATCCTTTCGGAGAAAAGTACGAAAGTTTCTCAGTCCCTTTTGTGATCCACCCCGGTCTTTTCTGGTAGTTTGGACCTGTTTTGTTGGTGTGTCGACTACGCAACAACTCTACAACCAAACTATTCCTAATTCCTTGGAACTATTCCTCAATTTGTGAATTCCTTAAAATCGTACTACACCGGCTGCAGGCGAGATCCGGGGGCGAAGCAGGTGCCCCTTACACCCGCCTGCAGCCCCCTAGGCTCTAAGTAGGAGAGTTAGCTTCAGCTGAGCTTGTTACATCCGGCGAACTGTTAATGCTAACCGTCATTGTATTTCCCCAGTCTAGCTTTTATAGGTCTACTGTCTAGAGTAGTTAAGCTGTCTCAGTTCTCTCAGACTTCAATTGCAACTTCGATATCAGCAGATGAAGGAGTCTTATTCTGTAGGTAGAGTCTCGAGCGATAGGCATGTCAGTCTGGCGTCTTGATTCCTTGTCAACCAATTAACTCTCTAAAGACACGCATAGGAAAAGTCAGGGTCAGTGAGGCTCACGATGTAAACCTTCTGGGCTAGATCTTGTTCTCGCGAGTCCTCGTGCCCGGGGGCAAGGTTCCCAGGAGTGATCAGCGGATCTGGTTTTAGACACCCCTGTTCCCAGTATGATGCGTGCTCATTAAAGAGTTAATTGTGTATCGAGCGGATCAAGAAGCTGCGTTTAATCTCATTCTTATTTCGTCCCCAAAGGTCAGTGTTAGAAGTTGCATAAGGATCCGAAAGGATAACTCTGATTTACCTGTAATCATCATCCTTTTCAGTCCTTTACTTATACGTAATCGAAAATGAAAAAAAGAAAAACGAAAATGAATCTGTTCTTGCTACATTCAGGTATTAGATATTAAGAATACCCGATTTTCTTTTCTAGTGTTACAGTCTTAAAAAACATTCAGCTTCGTGGTTTTTTAGGGATATTATTGTCTTACATCTGCGAGCAGCCATATCTGAATCCTCTTGTGTGGAAATGCTCGACCGTAAGACTGCCTGGTAGATCTGTGCTCTCCCATGATTTGAGGCAGTCTCTTCAGTGAATCGGCCAATAGTGAACCGTGTGCGGTTGGGCTGTTATGGCTCTTCAGTGAATCGGTCACGGTACGTGTGCGGTTGAGTTGTCTTGATCATTGCCGGATCATAAGACTCTCACAGGTAGCGGTAGTTTCCTCTACAGAGCGGGGTGTATTTGTACGCTTATTGAAGATACTAGCGAGGGTTTGAAACAGAATATGTAGAAAGAAGACTTCTCTGTAGGTCACTGAGTCTTAGTAGGGAGGTTGCTGGAGCAGTGTATGACACAGCTTACTGAGCAGATCTGATTGTTTGAGACTGTAACACAAGAAAAGAATCCCGAGGTAACATATCAGTACTAAGAATCTCCGCATTTTAACATGTAAATTTACTCAGTACTTATGTTTTCCAGCTGTAATTTGCTGTAATTCTGTTGTTTTGTTTTTTTGTAGTGAAATGGTACTCTGAAGATACTCATCCGATTAATGCATACATGTCGTCAGTATCAATCATTTCGACAGCTGGATGAATGAAGAATCAGCGCCTACAACAGTTGATTACTCCTCCATGAATCCGCAGTCGATCATTTCGTTTCGAAGAATTTCTTGTTAGTTCGGCCGCAATTTTCTGCAGGCTAATTACCCTTTAATTCTTGAGTATTACCGAGAATTATTGTCAATCACAGACTACTGATTCCAAGTTTATAAATTTACGCCTTCAATGTTGCAAACTGCAAGTTTGGTATCTTGTATGTTTAATAGATAGCATTTCGAGAAATATGAGGGGTACGTATACGTAAGGATAGGGTTATGCCCACGAGTATTGTCAGCTGAAAAAAAAAAGGAATGCTGCAGGGATGTACCGATGGGGGAAGGGGCAACTCCCCCGGTAGGAATCTTTCACTCAGCAGTTCGGAAAATTTACCATTTCGGTCAGGCGGAGTTCGGAAAATCCAACAAGTCACAAGTTTTTTTTTTTCTTTTGCTTGCTTTGACACTTCGGAATTGAGTTGAGAAGTTGGGAAAATCCAACAAGTCAGAAGGGTTTATTTTGCTTTGATGTTTGGGAATTTTGAGTTCAGTCATCAGTTGAAAAAATACAAAAAGTCAATCAAAACTTTTTTTTTGCGTTGATGCTTTGATAATTGGGAATTTTGGAGTTGAGTCAGTTCACAATTTCTGCCCCCCACCCTCCCACAGAAAAACTGGTACTTCGGTACGTCTCTGGAATGCCATATGAATTTTGAGTAGCTGAACAAAGAAAGTATGTGATTAAACGAATCACTTTCTTTCTGTCGTTATACTGATACTTCGGGAAACACTGTGACGACAGGTTCTGATGAACAAATTCGAAATTATTACCAATAATGCGTATCGCGGGCATTTTAGGGTCACTGAATTTCAGACAGTTGGTTTCACGAATACGCCTTCGATCTTGGAACCACTATTCTAATATCGCAAATGTTCTATAGGTTGCATTTCTACAAATGAAGGGTACAGGGGGCGAATATTAAGTCACTTTGGTAGCGAAGCGAGAAAATGAAAAACTGTAAATTTATTTACATACGTGATCTGTACTTGTATTTTGAAACCCGTTTTCCCAAATGGTGGCATTCTTTTGGGCTTTTTGCCATTGTTAAGTTACTTCTACGCTCATTTTAAGCGAAGTGACTTACTTACTTCTTCCCCTGTACCCTTCAAGTACTAGGCTCATGTATTTACAACCGCGGAGCTGTGTTAACAAAAAGAAATACTGCCTGAATTTTGTTTCTTAGTTAATACGTAATGCCGAATGAAGTAAAAAGTTGAAATTTAAAAAATTTTGACAAAGAAAAACTGCCGAAACCAAAGAATAAAAAATGTTATGTTCGTTTGTCAAAAAATCATTTCGGCCAACAGTTTTGAAAAGATTGTTCGGGCTAAGAAAAGAGTTATGTGAAGAAGGCAGTCGCTTGAAATGTCCAGAAAATCTGTGCGTTACATTAGACTACTGTTACTCGAACTGTTATTGCGATGGCATCTGTGTCATGCGTGGTTATTAAGTGTTGTACTTTTTTTCACATTATGACTCCGAAAACGAAATGTGAATTTGAATCCGTCATATCCAGGTTCTTATGTACTTCCGTGTAGAGGAGGCACTATTTCTTTTAACACTTCCCACAGGCGCCGAGCTTTCTTAACTTCAGTGGGGGCTCGTCGATAAAGTTACGATTAAGTAATTCAAAATTTAACAGTTTCTAGATTTTACACTCATTTACTGATTTTTTCAATGGATGCCTGAGCCCCGGCACCCATGAGTTTCGGCGCCGATGACACTTCCTCCTCCCCCGCTTTTCAAAATGATCTCTTTGTACGCTAATATATTAATAAGTACGTAACCCTTCTTACCCGTGTGTTCGGATTACTTTATGTTTGATAATTCTGTTTTAAAGTCTACACTTTCCTGTATTTTTCGAAGTATTATTAGATTGTGTTATTTTGATTAATTAAATCAAGTACTGTTAAAATTTAAATTTTGTTACTATAATTCAATATTTTATGAAAATAGTGATTTTCTGACATAATAAACAAGTTTACAGGAGTTTCATAATTTTTTGTGAACGATAGAGCGGCAGTTATTACCATTCCCATTTTATGCGAGCAATTTATACGGATTCCTTCAAAAGTTGACTATGCAACCTATTAACCACATCAAAAGATTTCGAGTTCCTGCGAAAAGGAAATATGCAACCCAATTAACACGTCAAAATCGGCCTACTTGACGAAATTCATTCGAAAATAACACTAGTTTCATTAGGAGAATAGGAGTTGTGTAGAGGTACTACGTTCCTAATATTTTTTACTAGAAGTATCCGAGACTAAGGGCGTGGCTAAAAATTTAGACCACGCCCACTGAGCTGCTGGCTCGGAAATAACTTACAAAATAGGTGAAAAATCACAGTTTTCATCAGGAGAATATAAGTTGTAAAGAGGTCGTAGGTTCCTAATATTTTAGTTTGGAGATGTTAATAGAGTTGCATACTTGTGTATATTGAAGGCAGCGTATGTTTTGAAAATTATTTTCCAATATCAGATTGTTAGTTGGGTTGCATATTGTTAGTGTGAAGGGACACAACATTTTTCTGACAAACACGCGACCTTATTTTTGGTATGTTTTGCTGAGGTTTATCATTTCCAACTATTCAGTGGTGGGCATCTTGTCAGTATGAGGAAGTATGAAATGGGTGTGAGCAGTAAAATGAAGAGTTCATTTACAGCTGAGGCCCAAGTTCTTCTACCAAAACTGTCGCTGTGTTCTTCCGGTCAATTATACAGAAATTTCAGACTCATCCATTCACTTTGGAGTTAACGCATTCGCTCTTCATTTCGTTCATCTTCGTTTATTCATCTTCCTGACAACATTTTGTCACCTCGGTACTTTGGACTCAACCCTTTCACTACCTGCTTCAGTATTTCGCTCTTGATTTCGTTTCATCTCATTCAATTGACCTTCGGACCCAAATCTTTCGCTGTGTTCGTTTAAATTCTGTCCTTGTGGCCTTGAAACTCAACCCTTTCACTACCTGGTACCAATTTCACTCTCGATTTCATTTTATCACAGTTCATTTGACCTTCGGACGCCATATTTTCGCCTTGGTGGTTTAATGTTTGTCCTTGTACCCTTAGAAGAGGGGTTTTTGAGAATCTTACAATATCAAATAGGTTGCATACTGTTTTCAAGTAGGGGCAAATTATTAGCCCCTCCTTCATATCAGTTCTCGATTTTTGGTCTAATCTGTAAAAGTAGTGACTGGCCCATTTGTGGCCCATTCGATACATGAATTAAAAAAGCGGATACTCAATCATTATGATTTATTCTTTTAAACATACAAGGCATTTTAATTTCTATTTCTTAATATAAACTGATACAATTTCTATTACGATAGAGACATTTTGAAATATATATTATGTTGGAAAAGAAAAATCTAACATTCAGTTCAAAAAAAAAAGGGGGAAATGTACCATGAGCAAGTAGAGGCAGTTCGAAACCTTGCATAACAGAGGAAAAAAAAAGTTTACAGAAATGATTATTATAAAAACTGGTTTCAACTTTTCACATAATTATGATCACGCGTAAAAGAATCCTATGTACCGATTTCGTGAAAGTCATAATGAAAGTTGAACGATCGAAAACACCGCGTTTTCAAATTCACGAACAGGGCTAGTGTTGACGACAATCGGGGAATATACAGGTTTTTTTTTTTTTTTTTTTTTTCGTTAACCCTAATCGAGGTTAACACCGTGGCCGAAGATCATCCTAAAGTTGGCACACAGAATTCGTAAAATTAGCTAACGTATCGACAGCTCCGAATCGAAATCGTACATCGCTCTCGGGTCGATATTCGTTGCCAGATGACGAGTATACGAGAGAGATGGTCTTAATGACGAGAAAATTGCAGTCTTCCACATCGGAGGTGAAAATTTCCTTAATATTCGTAGACATGCAACCTATTAAACATTAATGACAAGAAAATTGCAGTCTTTTCCATCGAAGGCATAAATATATAAGCTGGAATTGATAATCTGTGACTGATACAATCGTGGTATAGCAAGGGGAGAAGAGGTCGAGATGGTTTAGATGCCTCTCCGTCTGTGATTCGTCGAATAGGGTTTTTCTAATTTTAGCATCCCTTGAACACCCCTCACCATTGGTCAAGACCAGTACCCACAACCGTAGGCGGGCTACACCACTGGAAACAATAATTCCGCATACACTTATAATGAAAGAGTTAGGAGTAACTACCGTTCAGAGGGTTGCCATGGTCGAACTAACAGAAAGTTCTTCGAGAAATCATCGACTGCGGTTTCAAAATTGGAGCGGCGACTAATCGTTGTTCTTGGCGGTGATTCTTCCTTCATCCAGCTGTCAAAATGTTTCATCGCATGCATGCACTGATCGGAGTATCTCGGAGTACCGTTTAATAACCAAAAACAAAACCATAGGAATATATTCAAAACTGCTGCTCGAAGACATAAATAGATTTGCACATTGAAGTCCAGATATTCTTAGAACACAGGTACATATTACCTCGAGATTCTTTTCTTGTACTACAGTCTTAAACCATCAGATCTGCTGAGTAAGCGATGTCTTACACTGTCCCTCCAATCGCCCTACTGAGTGACCTAAAGAGAAGTGTTTCTACCTTCAATAGGTACATACATATATCCCGTGCCGAAGAAGTAACTGCTTCCTGTGAAGTTTATGATCCGGCAATGATCAGGATATCTCAACCGCACACGTACCGTGACCGATTCACTGAAGAGCCATAACAGCCCAACCGCACACGGTTCACTATTGGCCGATTCACTGAAGAGACAGTCCCGAACAAAGAGAGAGCATAAAGCTACCAGGAAGGTTAACTTTCAAGCACCTTTACCTAGAAAATAAAATGATCTCCCTGACCCCCCCCCCCTCCCCTCCCTAAATAGAAATCGAGTATTCAGATGTTTGAAACGGAATCTGTATGTACATTGGCTCAAGGAGGAGCGGAATACTCTGTTCCACTTCAAGCCAACATAAATTCATGTTACGTTTCAAACCCTCGCTAGTATCTTCACGAAGCGTACAAATGCACTCCGCCCTGTAGAGGAAACTACCGCTACCTGAGAGTCTTATGATCCGGCAATGATCAAAACAACTCAACCGCACACGTACCGTGACCGATTCACTGAAGAGCCATAACAGCCCAACCGCACACGGTTCACTATTGGCCGATTCACTGAAGAGACTGCCTCAAATCATGGGAGAGCATAGATCTACCAGGCAGTCTTACAGTCGAGCATTTCCTCACACAGGATACAGATGATATAACTGTTAGGAGGTGTAAGACCGTATTATAACCCTGAAACGCCACGAAGCTGAATGTTTTATAAGACTGTAACACTAGAAAAGAAAATCGGGTACTCTTAATATCTAATACCTGAATGTAGCAAGAACAGATTCACTTTAGTTTTTCTTTTTTCTTTTTCGAGTACGTATAAGTAAAGGACTGAGAAGGATGATGATTACAGGTAAATCAGAGTTATCCTTTCGGATCCTTATGCAACTTCAAAACACTGACCTTCGGGGACTAAATAAGAATGAGATTAAACGAAGCTTCTTGATCCGCTCGATACTCATTCAACTCTTTAATGAGAACGCATCATACTGGGAACAGGGGTGTCTAGAACCAGATCCGCTGATCACTCCTGGGAACCTTGCCCCCGGGCACGAGGACTCGCGAGAACAAGGTCTAGCCCAGAAGGTTTACATCGTGAGCCTCACTGACCCTGCCTTTTCCTATGCGTTTCTTTAGAGAGTTAATTGGTTCACAAAGAATCAAGCCGCCAGACTGACATGCCTATTGCTCGAGACTCGACCTACAGAATGAGACTCCTTCATCTGCTGCTATCGAAGTTGCAATTAAAGTCCGAGAGAGCTGAGACAACTTAACTACTCTAGACAGTAGACCTATAAAAGGCTAGACTGGGGAAATACAATGGCGGTTAGCATTAACAGTTCGCAGGACATAACAAGCTCAGCTGAAGCTAACTCTCTTACTTAGAACCTAGGGGGCTGCAGGCGGGTGTACGGGGCACCTGCTTCGCCCCCGGATCTCGTCTGCAGCCGGTGTAGTACGATTTTAAGGAATTCACAAATTGAGGAATAGTTCCAAGGAATTAGGAATATTTAGGAAACGGAAAATAATCGCTGGCTCGAGTCTCATCCTGTCAATTTGGTTGTAGAGTTGTCGAGTCATCGACACACCAACAAAACAGGTCCAAACTGCCAGAAAAGACCCGGGTGGATCACAAAAGGGACTGAGAAACTTTCGTACTTTTCTCCGAAAGGATGAGTCCGGGGAGACTGACCCATCCTTCAAGAAAAAAGGACAATAATTTCTGAAAGGTGCCTTTCTCATCGTCTTCTCTGATTTTACGTTACCCATAGTAGGGCCCCAGACTCCACGAGACAACAATTAAGGCCATCACAGCCAAAAACTGCAGCTCGCTTCTCCTGGCGCTAATCCCCAGCCGCCATATCCAGTACGCTCCACTCTGTTAAGGATCAGCCCCAAACCCTAGTTAGAGGCAACGTAACAGAGAAGACGAGTAGGAAGGACCTTGAGTTACTCATACGTATACCTATGCGAACACACAAGCCACTGACCCAGCACTGAGAGGGTATAGCCACCACAGACTTCCTTCACTGCGTTCTTGTGGCAGGAAAGTCTCAATCAGCGCCGACCAAATCAATGGAAAAGAACCTACGAAATCAAGAATCAACGAATCTGGTCTCCACTACATTCGCCACTGACTGCCCGTTCACTGCAAAGGGGGGCAGTCCCCCCACAGACATTACTGTTGCCTGTGTTAGTTTTCAACTAACCCGATGCTAGATCATAGCTGCAGATCAATGGGTTACATAAGGGCTTGTAGGTATAAACATGCGGGGCTTAGAATAGAGTAGGGCGATAGGTGCAAACATGTGGGGGTTGGGGGACTTGACACCCCAAAAAGTACCCCAGATTTGCCAAAAATATAAAAATATAAGCAGGTAAATTTTGGTGTTCCTAAGAAATTTTTGGCCCCCACACTGGTTATTCGCGCCTATGGCCAGGGCAAACAGTCTTGTCGCTTCAATGAACTGTACTTCCCACGGCCCTCTTGTCCAAAAGAAATACAGATTAATGGATGCGATTTCGCTACGCAGGCCGGGAGAAGGCACAGCAACTTCTCCAGACCCTCGCTAACCCATGTCAACTCAAACTTAGAATAAACATTATAATAATAATTTAGTACAATAGTACTACTGCAGGTAAAAACTAAATTTAGCTGGAAAACAAAATTTCTGTGGAAAAACGCGTGTAACTTTTGACTGGAGACAGCTAGAGCGAAGCGGATTGAAATTTTGGTGAGAGGAGATCATTTCTGACAACTTTGCGTTTTCATTGCGCTTTCACCTAAAAAATCTCATTTTTCTCGAGAACTATGGGAGATAGAGGAAAACTGAGAAAATTTTGCTTCTTGCAAGGGAAGTTATACACCTTCAATCTTGGAAACTGCAAAAATACTGATATATCAGAGGTGTTAAATAAATTGCGTTTCTAGTGTACTAGGGACACATTCTCACAACCATGGGTGGCACTTATTTGAATAATATTGTCATTCAGAACGACACAATGTAGCGTGAATTTTGGTTATAGCTGAAATAAAACACACAAGGACAACTAAACAAATGAATTTGTTTTCATTGAGTTTAATGATTTTTTCGAGAACACGGCAAGGATGGTTTTGATATCCATAATTGAAAAAATGGCGCCGATGATGCCTACAACTGACATTTCTGCGTCACTATTTCGAACCATTGGTTTCAAGGATACGTTGATTAATTCGAGGGAAAATAAACTACTAATGAATAGGGTATACATGAGGAAAAATAGGAGTGATTGCTACGACAAAATGTCAACACCGGTTGAAAAGTGGCGGCGGGCAGTGGACAGGTAAAGCTTATAGAAAACCACCAGGCTCGAAGGAACCAAGAAAATGGGATAGAAAGAAGAAGTTGGAAGTGTTGTAATGTTTACAAAGAAGGGATATGGGTACAGATTTCCAAAGAAGTCCATAGACACCTCCCTTCACACCAATCACTAAGAAAACCACAGGGGAATGATCTTTCAGCGGACTCACTAGAAAACAAAAATTAAGGAAAATATGAGTAAAACATGGTTAGATAATAGTTGACTACCACTCTGAAGAACGCAAGGCCACAATATGGACCTGGTCAGTATTGTGGGAGCTTACCTGGGCTAATAGAATGACCATCAGTCCGAAGTCCAGCGACGCATAAAGGCCCCGCATGACGTTGATCCAGAGTTGAAATTGTGGATCAAGAATGGGAAACTGAAAGTATCAACTCATTCCTAACAATTTTCAGATGAGCGGAAAAGTCTTAAATGCAAAACAAAACACACACACTTTGTAATAAACATAAAGAAGGTTAAAAAGCATAAAAAGAAAACCAAAAAAACTAAAGATGTAAGATTGAAAATGAAATTTAAAATGGTAAATCTGGAATATGCATGATGAAAATATGATGTCCTGCGATTCGTGATTCATCTCCTCGGGTCCTCATATCCTGATCAGCATGGCGTGAAGTTCTGGTCCGCGGGTATATTCACTGCCGCCCAATTTGTAAGTTAGTCGCTCGTGGCAGACAAAACTTCACATATTTGAAAGTACAACGCGGCAAATAACGTGCTCACGGCGAGAGCTCATCAAGTCGCATAAACGGCGGAGATAGTATCATAAGTCGCACAATACATTCAAAACATATATGTCAATTACGAGCCAAAACGTATAGCTAAAGTCACATCACAGATGAGCAAAAAAGTTCAAAAAAAAAATCACAAAACACATAAAACACAAGACACGGACGATCGGTAACGACCTTTCCTCATGAAAGTCAATCGCCGATTCAAAACACCACCCAAACCTTCAGGCTACATAGAACCGCAAGCCGGATGACTGATCCTCTGCCTCGAGAGCTGATGCCCTATATGAGAAAATATCTATAGAGTATGTAGTACGCCGTTCATACCAAAACCAGTGGTACTCTTTCCGAAAATCGAAAAAGTCGAAAATGAAGGTAAGGCCACGGAACGACCACTTATCGCCAGCACATATCAGTTTACACTTTACACATTCTACTAAGCAAACAAAGACAAGCATCAACTCTTCCAAATCGAATGCATTCAGATAAGGATTTATTCGGGCTTCCCAGACCGGCTGCGCTCTAGCATTGATTCCTCCTTTTCTGCACTCAAGCAAATGATGCTTACCAATGTGAGGATAGAAATGAAATGATAATGAACAACATTGTGCTGCCCAATGGAGCGTCGCCGCCAAATTTGGACACAGAATTCGAACTCAGCGTGAAATATTGAGTAGAAAACAGTCTTTAAATCAAAATATTTAGGTTTTTTTTTTTCGAATTTTGAAAATTTCTCCATACTATACATCATGTATTTTTGGGGCGAAAATTTTTTCGGATAACACCACCGACGTTGTTGTACGGCCAGTTCGAAATTTTTTCAATTTTTTTTTTTTCTAGTTTAGCTATTCTTTTTACTCTGATCTTCCATTTGTTTGGCGAACGGTTCAATTTTCCTATCGACTCCCTGGAAGATGTCTTCTTTTAGATTCATCACGTCCTTCTTCTTGAGCTAATCAGCCTTCATTTCATCCATCTTGTAGGACTGATCGCTCAACATCATCATGATGTACTGGAGAGCGGCCATTCTCGTTATTTCTTCTTTCGGTTCTGGTTCAACATCAAAAACAAAAGTTTCTGGATCCTTACCTTCACCTTTTAGGTAAGTTTCAAGCATATTCTAAGGAATATTCTACAGCTGCACTTCAGTTCGGTTCTTTTCCCAAGACTTGGAGGGTTTAAAACAGGTTCTTAGCTCTCTGGATCTCTCAGAGGTCTAACTTGAATTTCAAAGAACATTCTGAAAAATAAAATTTAAAAGTACTATCTATACGTCGTGTCTTTTTTCGATCGATAAATTTTTCCAAAAGCTTTCGAACCGGGATCGGCTGAAAAAATTCTCAATTTCGCGAGACAAATTCAAATCCGATTTCGAAACCGAGATTGAATAATTTGTTGACCAATATTCTTTTACTTTTTGAGCGGATTTCAGCAACAGAGTTTCGCTGTCGAATTTGAGAGACGGATTTGAATTTAGCGGCCAAAACTGTACAAGAAAGGTTAGGTAACTAATTTTTTCTGTTTTTGATTTTTGGATATTTCTCCATACTGTACGAAGAAATTTCCAAAAATCAAAAAACTGAATTGACC
This sequence comes from Acanthococcus lagerstroemiae, assembly GCA_031841125.1. Taxonomy (NCBI): domain Eukaryota; kingdom Metazoa; phylum Arthropoda; class Insecta; order Hemiptera; family Eriococcidae; genus Acanthococcus; species Acanthococcus lagerstroemiae. Next base: position 985,194 of record CM063114.1, read on the forward strand.
ACTAGTTCAGGTTTCATTTTGGTTTGATTGAATTTGAGTTCAGTCCGAATTTGGCGGAGACTCTCTGTTTCCAAAATATACACGCTCAAAAATGGGCAACGTTGGTTTAGAAAAAATTGGCTAAATTTCGTAGGTGAATCCGAATTTGTCTCGAGAAATTAAGCCAATTCTACCTGATCCTGGCGCCGAAGCTCACCAAAAAATGTTCCATCCGAAAAAAGACACGATAATGCCGGATTTACATTGAAGCTATAAACATGCTATCAACAAATTTGCTACGTAAATTTTAATTGGAGCATACTTGTTAATATCATGTTTATAGCTTCAATGAGTGTACTAGCGAACCCTGATTACAGTACCCATTACAGGAAAAAGATTCAAAATATCGCTTAACATTCACCTGAAAACGGATGCGTTTCGTTCGGCTTAAGAGGTTTTCATAATCTGGTAGAAATTCAGCCCAGAGCGTTATCGTCAACGAAATTTGTGCACTTTCCATTACAGAAAGGGATAAATACATTAGTCGGCAATTGAATTTTGTTGTGTAGATAAGTAATTAATCATAATAATTTGGAAAACCCTCGTACATAAACAATGCAGATAGTGGTGATCATAGAATGTAAGCGTCGAAGAACAGAGAAAAAACAGACTACAAAATTATTAGGACCTAACTTTACAATAATTAAAACGTATAGGTATGCCAGAATACAGAATGTTATGTAATATAGAAAGTTAACCGGGTAGGTGGATTATCGAAAAACCAAACAATAAAATCGGTTCAGAGAGAGAAAGAAAACAGGTGTATCCTACCACAAATAGACCAAATGCAAGCGAACCTTAGAAACCTTTACAAAACACAATAAAAATCGACAGGTAAAAAAATCATTGCATTTTGATATATTACATATGGCGGAAATTTACCTTACGATCTCCATATTCGAAAGTATGTTAGCACGGTCGATGTACAACTAATTAATATTAAACTTAGTGAAAATGAAAGAGCTGTCGCATCATTGTAGTACCCTCCGGATACCTGTAGGTTAGCAGTTTCGATGCTATATTTGCAGTAATCACCATCTGTAACAAATATTAAGATGATTAAATAAAAATGGAAATAATAACGAGGCTGTTTCGAGTTGGAAATTTAGCACCATTCTGATGGTTAAATTGAGTTCAAAATTTGACAACATTGTGAGAAACTGCATATGTGAGGGCGCATACGAAAAGGGACCAGCTGAAAATGCTTTTAACGCGATGTTAAATGGGATAAAATGTTTGATATTCTGAAAAGGATAGGAATAAAGAAGAATGTCAAGTTATTTTAAACTTAGGTACATAACAGACAGAAAATTACATTAAAAATTGAAGGAGAGAAAGGGGAGGCAAATATGAAAAAAGGTGTAAGCCAGGGATGCTATTTAATTTGTACATAGCGTGGGATATAAAAGAAATAAAAGAAAAATTTGAAGCAGGTGTAACCATACATGGAGAGCGAGTAAAGATGCTCATGCAGATGATATTGTCTTATTATCTGAAAGAAGTACTGATTTGGAAAATATTTTAAATAGAATGGAGGAGATTTTGAGTTAGAATATTGTATGAAAATATTTTAAAAAAACAAAAAAACTAAAGTGATGGTATGTAATCGATATGAACATAATAGCTTACAGATTGTTCAGGGAAAAATTGAGGAAGTAAGCGAATCTTGCTATATCAGGAGTAAAATAACAAAAGGTGGAAGGCGTAAAAGGGATATTAGTAGTAGAATAGCCCAAGCTACATCAGAATTTTATCGAAAAAGTAATTTATGCTCATCAAAAACAAATCTGGAAATCAAAAAATTATTTTTGAAAACTTATGTTTGGTGGGTAGCGTTGTATGGATGTGAAATCTGGACCATAAGAAAACCACAAAAGGTAAAAAAAATGTCGGCCTCGGCCCCCCACTCACACATATACTCTGGCTACGGAGCCTTTTTGGAATTTTTCCAAGATGAGGAATCATGATAAACTAATAGGGCATAACTTGAGGCACCCAGGAATAACATCACTCCTGCTAGAAGGAAGGGTGGAAGGAAAGATTTGACTAGGTCGGCAAAGATTCCGGTATGTTCAACAGATAATCGAGGGTATTAAATGTAAGAGTTATTTGGAAATGAAAGAACTTGCACAAGATAGGGAGAAATGGAGAGTTGCATCAAACCGGTCGTAAGACTGATATTCTTATCATCATCATTATATCATATTAAACATTTCTGGTTTTCTTGTGAATTTGTAGAAAGATCTGTAGTCATTATTAAGTAGAATGTAAGGAGAAAAATGTGGATTTACGTAGGTATTTTTTAGTGACTAATGCTTTGGAAAAAAGATTCTCAAACAGCTTTGAACTTTGAACTTTACTTTCTTTAGGCACTCACACACATGTACCTTGGTCTTTTTCGTTATCAGTGAGATCACGATTAGGCTCCTCTACACTCTTTATCTCTCGAAATTGGAGGGCGATAGTATTGAACTCACTTAAGCCCACAGTCTGGGGTAACTTTATAGAAATCCAAAAAATCATAGCCCCCCAGAAAAAAAGAAGAAAAAAATGGATTTTTTTCTCTGTAATATGTACTTTCTTTGTAAGGGGAGAAACACAACAAAAAAACACAACATCATAAATGATAATAGCGGTACTCGTATAGTTTTAAATTTTTCATTTAGGGGGGCTAATTTTGAAACTGGGGGCTTAGCCCCCCAGCCCCTCTATTTCCGCTCCCGCCCACAGTCTGGGGTAACTTTATAAAAATCCAAAAAATCATAGCCCCCCAGAAAAAAAGTATAAAAAATAGATTTTTTCTCTGTGATATGTACTTTTTTGTAAGGGGGGGGGGGAACAAAAAAAAACACATCACAAATGATAATAGCGGTACTCGTATAGTTTTACATTTTTCATTTAGGGGGGCTAATTTTTAAACTGGAGGGGGGCTTAGCCCCCCGGCCCCCCTCTATTTCCACCCCTGCTTGCGATAATTGCTTCACAGTTTACTAGTGTTGTCTACGAAAAGGAAAATTTAGAGTACGGAAAGTCGATTTTCAGTAATAAAGCATCATGCATAACCATATACATTAATTTTAGAACTTTTGGACATTTTCTTGTGGACAACACATAATATCCTTCTGACTATTAGGATTCAGGGTTTCTAGTTTTTGCAGCAACAAATGTGACATACAGTAAGCACTGCAGAAAATGAGCAACTACGAAGGAACAGAAGCGATTACTCAACTTTGCCAGGGCCGGTAGACACGCTCATAAGGTAGCAAAATTTTGTGTACAGCCCTCGAATGATTCCTACGATATACCTCTTCAAAAGAAGCATATCATATAACATATGAGGAGTTATCTGTCAAAAGGGCCCCTAGGGGCCCTTTTCGCGGAGAGGCTGATTTTCGAATTCTCCGTGTCCTACTTTATTAGGAAACCCCCGCTCTATGTACCGACATATGATATTCAGCAAAACTGGCGCCAATAAATGATTACAGACGCATTGTATTATTAACATCAATTCTGAGCTGAAATGTGTACAAACTCGTCATATAGTCAATGAGACCAAGCATACATTACATTATCATAGAATGAAAAGTGAGTAACTCTATTCACGATAAAGCCTCGTTCACACTAGCGTTTAATTCGCTGCGAATGAGCGTGCAGCGAGTAGCGAATAAAGTTAAAACTGTTCAACTTTAATTCGCTCCACGCTGCGCTAAAAGATTTTGCCGTTCACACACTCGCTGTACGCTCATATTCGCAGCGAATTAAACGCTAGCGTGAATGAGGCTTAATACACCTCAACAATTACACATTTTGGTTGCATTATGAGCAGGGAGAGACTTCTTCGCAACTAAGTACATTAGCTTCAATCACGAGAATTAACAATAACTCATCATACAGCGAGTTATAGGAATAAATTTATTGTATTATTGTTTCATTTGTATTAATGTATGGAAACAAGCAACGTAGAAGAGTAAATGCATAAGATTCACCAATATTATCATGGGAAAACAGATACTAATAAACCACGACACGTGTCCCACCTAGCTAATTATTCCGTCGCTCTAAAAAGGGTCCCTGTCATGTTCCTTCTTTCTTAATTCATCCGCGTTTGTTTCTGAACGAACTAAACAACTAACCAGTCATTTCTATTAATAGAATCACAGTGAATACTTTTATAATAACATATTTTTCAGTTAAATCAGTCTGAAAGCAATAATTTCAGCTTGAAAACTCCGAAGTTGTTTTCCTCAAAATCATAATTGCGGACAGGGGCCCTTTTGACAGATAACTCCTCATATGTATTATTGAGAAAAATACGTCTCTGCAATCCATGTTGATAAGAAAAATACAAACAATTACGTTGACAATGATTGGATTTTTAGTATATTGGTGCACTCAGGGGACTTGGAGTCAAGTACTCGTATTTCCATCAATTTGATAGATTGATTTGCCAAAGGAGACCTTATACTTACTATTGAAAGAAAAAAAGAAAAAACTTTGTTGTAATATTCTTAGTTCCCGAGATATTACGCGGTTACTCAATTTATGCATTATTGGGAGAATTACCCCTAAGCGTATTCGCAAAACATGCGTAGGCAAGTACTTCTTCTTTTCTCTTAACACGAAGCTACCACAGCGTTCCTTTCACCAAAATACTGAGAAAAACGTGGGCATCATCTCCGTTTTTTCTTCCACTGGACAGCAAATTTTTCAAGAGTAGGAAAAAAAAAAGTGTGAGTATTGCGCTTACCATACACCCAACCGATGAACTCTCCGGTTCTCAAATTTTCATTTCTGAGCCATTCTTCAAGAGGTCTGAAATACTCTCTCACTGCAGATGCGTCCAGTCTATTTTCACCTATTGCAAGTCTGAGCGTCTCATGCCACGGTAACGATGATCCAGCTTCCATGATACGGCTGTAAAATTTCATAATATATTTTGTTAAACTATAGTCGTTTTATTTTATTAAAAATGAGCAATATTCTCCCTGGCGCGTTATAAAATTATTTTTCAATAACTGCGCTGAAAGTCGCTTATTATTGCCTTGCTGCTACTTCCGGCTCCGACGTGATTTTGCACTACCTAAGAAGGCGCCGCTGAAAAAAATATCGTACGTCGAAAGGAAAAGTATTGAATTACGACTCTAGTGTTGCAGCGCTCATTTCCAACTTGTACTGCAAACTCAAATCATCGTACTCTACGATTTTGCCCTACTTGCGTAATGTACTATTTTATGCGGCGGCCACACCAAGAGCTACGCTACGGACGCTACGTCCATATCGGATGTAGCGATCGCTACGTCCATCCGTTTAGGTGGCCACATATAAACGTCCATGCTACGTTTTTCTCTGACCATCTTTTATTTCTTATGGAAAAATCTACCAATCAGAATACAGGGATGCCAGCTACGCGTCGGAAAATCAAACACGTCGCGATCGCTAGCTACGCGTCCAAACGTAGCTTCGTTCAGATGGACGACGCATCCATGCTGCAGTGTGGCCATTCTCATTACCTTAACATTACTTTGATCAACAAGGACGTCCAACGTGGACGTACCGTCCGTAGCGTAGCTCTTGGTGTGGCCGCCGCATTACGCGAACACGCTTTTTTCAAATACAGCCAAAATACGACTGTTTCTTATTTTGAACTTTAAGCTTTAATAAGAATCGGGCATATTCGAGTGGATATCTTATAAATCGTTTTTAGTAGGAGCAAGCGTTGTAATGAGACACATATTGTAACAAGACACAACTGAATAATTCGACAACTTGTGTAATAGCGCTACTAATGTGGGATTTCAACTATATGTGTGCCCCCTCACCCATCTATGTAATTATGATCATTATACTTCATTTTTGGTATCACTATAGGCGAAAATGTGGTTTGTGAAGTGCAAAGTACAATTTTTTACTGTCGCAGTTTTCGAATTGAAAGATGACTTGACTGACACTGAAGTAAATTAAACTTGATACTATCCGGCAGCTCATTCTTTGCCGCATTTAATAATACAATATAAGAATTTTTAAACAAATTTACATCTTTAGACCAAAGAATGGGCATTTGAATCCAAAAATACGATTTGTTGTATAAAGACACATTTTTCATGTTGTATATTCGTATTATGTTCTAATATGATACACATCTGAAAACCTTTTATTCATTATTGTAGATTTTGGGTAATGTCACGTAATCTTCCCAACATGGAAAAAACAGGGAGAAAAAGGAACACACCGGAAAAACTACTGAAGAAAATCGATTCATGGGTCCTCATATTCCAGATATTGTGTGGATATGTTTGGTAGCGCGTATGGCGTTGCAAGCATACCAAATTGGCTCCTCAGACACCGCACCACTGGCCCCGGAAACTAACCTCTCGAGTATCGCATCAGTGACCAAAGGAACGCATTGAGGCCGGTCCGAGCCTCCTCCATTTCGCCTCTCCGCTTCGGATTCGCGCTGTCCTGACAGGGCCACAATAAGACACCCTACTGACCGAGGCAACGCTCACCCAGCATTAACCTGAAATTAGGGTCTACGACAGAGGGAGGCGCTTTCTTCCTTCGCCCCTCACCTCCTCGCCTTGGTATGTGTAGCGATGCAGGAAGGTGGTGACGGCGGGGTGAGCAGGCATGTCCCATGGGGAACTAAACTTCCACCTGACCCAAGTCCTAAGCGGCCACGGGTACTTCGGCACTTCTTACATCGGATGGCGATAGCGCCGAGCCACGCACTGTGATCGAGGAGCGAAGGACAACCACTGGCACACCCTGGAGTGTGAGGTCTGAGAAAAAGAGAGGCGCGGGACGATAATAGCGATCGATCCCGGCGGCAACACGAGCGATAGTGACAGCGTGATCGGCCGTTTCGCATCGGACATCTTGGTTCCGAAAGTACTGAAGAATGGAAGCGGATGAAACCGCGAGTGTCGGCCTTTGTCTAGGCCATCATGAGAAGAAGCGAGACTGAAAAGCGACGGACAAAGCTCGACCCACACCGGACACAACGACTTTGTACCATCCAAGAGCTGCAGCGAACCCCTGCCCATATATCGAGGTCACGTATCAGCACTCAGGTCGTGGATAAGTCAAAAAGATATCGAGTCCAAAAAGGAAACGTTGACCATCGGCCGTATTTCTCGGAAACAAAAACTTTTTTACATTTTTTATCAGTCTTCCAAATACCTTCCGTAATACGTGGTGACGTGATTACATCGATTCATATTTTCAATCTTCCGAAGCTTAGAATATAGGGTGTGTCTCATTACAAACACCCCATTGTAAAAAGACACAAAACATGTTATTTTCAACAATAGAGAGACTGTGCGATTTTGATACAAATTGAGCGAAATATAACCCTCTGAACTTTTCTGTGTCTTATTACAACGCTTGCCCTTACCCGAGTTCATTTTTAGTGAATGCAGAGATGAAACCGGAAGAAATTAGCGGGCATACTCAATCTGTTCAGAGCGTATCGCTATTCATTGAACATAACGCAGTTACCAATGCTCTTATTCGGGGAGAATAGCGTGGTAATTATTATACCTATATACAATTTTATAATCGGGCTAATGGTTGTGATTAGAGTGAGATGCACATTAAATCACGAACCTGGCTACTTAATGCTTTCTTAGGTAACAACTAGGCGCATTATACAAAATACAAATGTAGAACTTATGTAGTGGAATAGCGGCATTGAAAATGAAGTCACTAAAGCTGACAAGTAAGTAAGCCGGCATTGCTCGGATAGTGTGGAAAAACATTCTATATTTTAGACTGGCTACGGGCTAACTCTTGGTGTCTTCATTGCTCCTCCCGCCCAAATTGTGGACTCTGAGGTTACAATTGACCTTTACTCGTGCTTTTCGCAAGTCGCATACAAAACTCCACACACTTATGATAGAAAGCACAATTTTTATGGAAAATTCTTCCTTCATCAGCTGTACTTAAGAAAGTAGCTAATTTTCTACGTATGTCAGCGAAACTGCTCGACTTTTTGTAAGAAAAATTAGCCTCTTCAATTTTTCCAACACCCTGAATTGAAGAAAGGTGTTATTACACGTTGGCTCCTTGTTCTCAGTGCCAACAATGGTTAATAAATAGTATCTTAGTATCTAGGGGAGCAAATATGCCGATGTCACGTTTAACGAAATTAATCGGAATACTAGCGAATCGTCGCTTATTTGTTTCTGTTATCGCATCATCGCAGGCCAACATGTTTTGGACCTAAGCACGTAAGCACAATCTCTTCTACAAATACTTATGTAGCAATTGTGCTTCTTATTTCTTGCCGCGAAATAATCTGCTCGGGAAAAGAAGGGGGAGGTATTACAGCACAGCCAGATTTCGGATTATTGGAGCTTCGGGACTCGAGTTTGATGGACCACCCCACTCTCAGTATAGTGTATACCCACTAAAAAATAATAAAATCTGATTTTTAACGATTTTATTGTTTGGTAATGGTACATCATTGTAATTTTCCGGGGGGGGGGGGGGGGAAAGAAAATGTGTTTCCATAGTCCGCATTTTTTGAGCATACAAGCCGGTGATCGGTAAATAATGTGTTTTTATCCAATAGGTGCCCTAAAAGTACCCTATTATGGACGAATTTATAATACTAAAAGTAGAGATTTATTGACATTCTAAGACTGTCCAAAACCAGGTCAACTTTATTGCTGCAGGACAATAAAACATCTGATAATTTTATTGCTCTTGTGCAATAAAACTGATACTTTTATCGCTCTTGTGCAATAAAACTGATACTTTTATCGCTCTTGTGCAATAACTGTTAGAGCACTTATTGGATAAAGTATCGTATGCAACGGATGCCAAAAGTTGCATAATATACTATTATCCCTATTTTTTTCCATTTGGAGGGGCCCTCTGTTGGTGGAGGGCCCGAGGAGAATACTCTGGCGGTGTGCAATAAAAGTTATCAGCGGAAACTCACGGTAAGTTCATTTTGTCTTCACTTCTCTATGAAAATAACACAAAATGAGCTATGATCCGGAATTTCCAACTTTATTATAGTAGACGATGGAATACCTGTACAGCCCTAGTCTAATGCGGAAAACATCAGCGAAGGGAACTGAATTGTATAATACGATGGTAGGTTATTTTCTAAAGAACTTAATTAGACTGAAGACCAGGGGCGAAACTATGGGGGGGGGGGTGGAGGGTTGAAACAACCCCCCAATAATTTGGCAGTCTACAAATTTTGAAATAGTTTATTTGAATTTTTCATTTTTTACGAATGTTTGTTTATTTATTTTTCAATTAAAAAGTCGACCAATTTTTAATTTTTTAAATATGTTGGCGAATTTTTAGTTTTCAACAAATATTTGACGGCAAATTTTCCTTCTCCACCCCCCATCCCCCCCCCCAAACTGAAAGTCAAGTTTCGCCTCTGCTGAAGACTGAACATGATGCGGTCGAGAGTGGAAGTGAGAAAAGAACAGACACTAGCATTAGCGATGAAGACATATAGTCAGTAGACAGAACGAAAGAGTTGACAGTCAGCTTTCAATATTTTGTTTGAATTACCCACACACATGTGATATATCAAAACGATTTCACGTTCCTCTTCTTTTTTCTTATAAGACTGAATGAAGTTCGTTCATTCAGCGGCAATCTTTTCGTAGAGCTATTATATTTTGTTTTCGGATTGCTCCTAAATTTATGTTATAAGATAAACTTCATAAAAAGGGGAATAAATTTTGCTTCGGTGATTCAAAATGTCTACGAATCGGCGCAATTACTTTCCAGGTTGGGACCAGAGGGGAGCCGAAAATGAAGTGATACTACAATGAACAGAAAATTCGGCTGGAGCAACCGAAAATATATAAGAATCAAGGAGCCGCATTCGGAACATCACGTAAAATTAACCATTAACGTCTCAACTTGAGGCCTTGTGAGTTTCAGAATTAGGTGGCTGATAAATTGTTGGAAAATTTTGATTTAGCGACCCAAAATACATGCGAATAAATGTGTATCATGCTCTGTAAACTAGCAGTTGGAGGCAACCCTAATATTGTGGCTCCAGGAAGCCATAGAAGAAAGAAGGATTTTCATTACTTAATTTTCTACGGCTGATAATCGAGTTAGTATCGATTTAGCCACTAATATTTTTTAGTCCGTTTAGATTCTCAAAATCAGTTACTGTATGGCAAGGGGATCTGACGAAAATCAAAAACCAGCCATCAAATGACGCGGTATGATCTTCAATCCGCGTGGGTTGAAACATCTTGTAACTGAATATAGGTAGCTATTTGTCAAACGTCTTTACCTACTTCATTATGAGATGAATACATATATTGTATGGGTAGGCGCTACAATTCGGTTATGTAATCGTAAATCAACGGTCCTTATTTATTTATTCTGAGTAAAATCCTCATTGCCGTGTTTTTCATTAAATGGAAATGTATTTGTATTTTCAAGCTTTCATATGTAGGAATAATTGCAAAACATTCCGATTTGACAGGTTTTTCTTTTCCTTTTTGATAGGCAATAGGTATATCTACCTTGTACCTAAATACATTTTAATTATGGTTTCAGTTTCATTACGGTGTATTAGAATACCGACGTAAATTCTGGAACCCTCTGACATACCGAGTAATTACCGCATCACTGGTTCGGTAATAATGCAAAATGATTTTAGATGCAACGAGAAGTGGTACTGGACGGTATAATAATTACATGTAAACTTGTTACTCCGAATGGATCGTCGGAGATATTTAGGGCTAGAATACACGTTTTAATTAGATATTCCGAATACGTGACAGAAAAAAGCGACTTTTCCTTAAAAGAATATTCGTATAAGAAATACGAGTACGACCAGCAGTCGCATCAGCATCAGCATCAGCCCACAATTACTCATCGTACCTAGATTACGTAGTGTTTGGTGTTTCCGGTATTTAATGTTCCCGGTAATGTATAGCAATATGTAGGTACTAGGTACACTCTATGCCCTATATGTATGTACTCGTAAGGTTTTTAAAAATCTTAGGTACGAGATTCCTTTTTACGAAGATCCGAGTTATTCGTACCGGTTACGGTGAGTGAAAAAATTTCTACGCTTTGAAGAGCATCGAGTAGCTATACTTACGCCTGCCGAGTATGCGTAGTTATAATATACACATTTACGCTACACACAATGACACGAACACACACGAATATCATTCAACCTGTGTCAGCAATTCCGCATATTATTTGGGCGGTAAATAGACAATACCATGTACGTGGAATACTCCGTTCAACTCGGAGGTGTCGGATATATTGCATTCATAAAAAATGGTAGGAGATATTTGGAGACCGACTGGGATCAAACAGGTCATCATTGGCACAGTAGTGCTGAGTGGTAAGTCTAGCGAGGTATCCACAATACTACCGACAGTACCCCTGTATCTGTGTTTTCGATTATCGATAAATATTGATATTCTTAAAACAATCAAAAACTATCCGTATTAATTTGAGAAATTCTATAAAATGTGGTCACACTTTTCTAACAATACTTTCACGAAATTCATCGAAAATCTTTGTTGTCGACAGTATTTCCAGAGTATCTCAATTTCCTTGTTATAATAGAGGGTATAACACCCTATCGATTGAAGGTGAAAAAATTGAATTTTTGCAGGATTATGTGGACCATTATTGTAATCTCAACAAAATGTTATTCTGCCCTCCATTATAATATGTATAATTTTTAAATTTTACGGGTGAGGCTTTTAGTGCATTGCGGGGCGGGGGAGGGGTAGGGTGCGCCTATGGAGACTTTACACCGTACCTTCCAAAACTGTACAACTGTATGATAGTATTGGCTTTTAGTTCTATTCGTGTGTATACCAACTGTGCCACTGTTGCCTAGCATATGAAAGACTCGTATCACTTTGTAGGTATACTAGAAACTGGGCCTCGTCTCAATCGAAACCACTCAAAAAAACAAGAAAGGAAAATAAACTTCAGTATTAATGAAATTCAACCAGTTGGTCGGTTAGCTAGTCATCCAGTCAGACATAAATAGACGACATTCAGACAGAAAGCGGAGCGAGCAGTAAGGAGCCGATACGAATAAAGCGACATTGCTGGGAGCCGAGTGATCAGAAAGCCACGCGTCCATTTCCTCGTCAGTGTACCGAAGATAAAATTCATCAATAAAAAGATCGCTTACTTCAGAATTGCACCTGCTTCCTTGCTTCTGTAAATATCGCATTTGTGTAACGGTTTCCTCGGGTCATTTTCCACATACTGACCAGCAGCTTTACACAAAGCTCGGAATATTTGAAATTCTAGAATCGTGCCGAAGTAATACCTGAAACAAGTTACACTTTTGTTAGTCAATTCTCTATATTTCTTCGATGTTTATAGGTAGTCTACTACAACAGTGTGTGGGCTCTTAAATAATTCGTACGATCCGTATACTTCCAATTTATCCCGATGACAGCGAGAATACGGATTGTCAAGTGCAAAGACGAATAGACGATAAATTATTGACCCTCGAGTCGCAGTTCACAAAGAAAAGATATTATGTACTTTCATTTCACGATCAAAAGGATCAAAATACGCCATTCCAGTGAAGCAAGAAAAAAGTACACGGATATGTAAACGTGTAATTGTAGTGCTCTTTGGGAACATTGTTGGTACTGACCACCTGTGGCACTAAATTAGCGAGATGCAATGATTGTCCGGTAAAAAGTAAAAAATATCGCTTGTCGCCCGCTGGTAAGTAATCAACCTGACCGGTGACCGCGAATCTACCCAAATAATTCGTGTAGGTACTGTACTGTTTTAACGTCGAAAGTACGAGTACCTCGTTAAATAGGTACCAAGCTACCTCCTATGAACAATATTTCTGTCGTATTTCAACATGCATCCTACATAGGTACCCATATTATTCGAACGCGGACAAAAGTTTCAGTCGAGAATACTGGACTGTGTGCGATCTAGGTAGCTGCAGTTGTCACAGCAGGGTAATATCAAACTCGGCCCCTATTTGGGGATCTTGCGGTGCCACAACATCGGAGTAACTGCGTAGTATAATTATTCAGAATAAAGAGGATATTCCTAAATAGGTACCTATATGTAGAAAGGTACGGCGGTTGGGGGGGGGGAGGGGGAACCCAGATTTAAATAAAACGAGAAAAGTGTCAAAAGCCTAAGAAATCCTATTTTCAGGTCAACAAGTTCGCGAGTGTAACGGAATATTTTAAGTCTAGATTTATAACACGTTAACGTGCTTACACGCATCCTCGAGCAGGATTTCCATAGGTGAAAAGTGAAATTCTGTCATAGATAAACAAAAATTCTGCTTTATTGTGCTAGCGAGGCGTTCAGTTCCGCTTTTTTTTTTGGCCACATAAATGTTAAGTTCTGCCGAAATTTTGTCCAATTTTAATTAATCTTATATTCTTCTTCTGTACCCATTAATTTTTGGCCCAATTCAATAAGCATAATGTTCCCCTACAGCGAGTAAAAATAATTCAAGATTCATTACTGAAAATTTTAGATCATCATTCTTGTTATTCTATCCTTATTTTACAATTTTTATTATAGAATGTAAGTATTGGTATTTAGAAAATCAACGCTCTTTCTCATTTATATTGTATAAAATTCCCTCATACAATAACAAAATTACTTTAAAAATACACAAATTCGGTCAGAAAACTGGAAGAACATAAAAATAAAAATATATAACGAAACAAAAAGAAATATCCCAATTTCAAAATTTCTTAATTTAGAAATGTGTCTGGAACAACTAACTCTTTAGCGATCAGCATAAAACCATCAACAACTGACCAGTGAAAAGTACAGTCATCGAGTACGGTACAATTCTTTACAGAAAAACGATATTTTCTAAATTCTGTTGAAAATTCTGCATTTTCACTGATTCTGCTGTCACTTTCCCAACTTGTGTTAAAAATTCAGCTTTCTGCTCAATCCAAAATACTGCTGCCGCAGACCTAAAAATTCTGCCAAAAAAAGAGCAGAAGTTCTGCTCATCTGGGAATACTGTAAAACCTCGAGATCCAAATTTAAAACTTGCAATGGAGTTATTCCACACGAATTCGAATTAAAAATAGCATTTCCTCCGATTTTGACCAAACTAGCAGGGACGGTATATCTGTATAAACCCGTTTTGAAAATTTTCGTTTCATTCTCGAGTGATCGATAAAATGGCGCCTTTCCAAAGCCACGACCGGAAATTCGCTGTATCTCGTCAACAAGCTGAGTCGCGAAGATCTACGAGAACTGTTATAATATTTTCAAAAGAAAAATCTTTATTTTTTTATTTTATTTTATTTTTTTTTAATTTTGTAACTTGAATACCAACCACCCAAAATAGCTATATTGTATAGATTTAGCTGAATTTTTTGCAAATATAAAGTAAGAAGTCCCATATGTATACTGTTAAAGTTTGGCGGTGGAATTCTTCCGCATATAAGGAAAAAATTATTCTGAAAATATTGAATATTTTCAGTCGAACTGAGAATGTAGCTAGGAGGACGAAAATTTGTACACATAGTTATACTGCCATACTGATTAAAACACTCGATGTTAGAATGAATTTGAGTGGCGGTTTCATCCCCAGGGGCTAATACGGCCGCTAAAAACTGATTCTTCTACTGTATCGGTAAGTATTCTGGAAATATCAAGTAAATAAAAGAAAGTTTCAACTGAAAGTCGTTCGTCATAAAATTTGCTACAAAAAGTATTTTACGTAAAGTTCACCTATATTCGGAGCGAAGCCGTATAATGTTTGGTAATTGATCTGTAATCTTCCAAAGTCTTCAAAAATTTAAAAAAACATTGAAATTTTCTTACAAAAGTTCCTACGATTTTTCGTGTCTTCGTCTTGAAAAGGAGCTCTCGAGCACCTTTAATTTATTCACAGAATACAGCGAAAGTTTGATCGTGGTTTTGGGGTGCCCCCATCTTAAAAAAATATCGATAACTAAAGAACGGAATAAAATTTTCCAAACGGGGTCTACAGGCATACTTGCGGGATAAACAAGAAACGTCGCCTATAAATTCGATAAATCGGCGAGGTCGATTACAACGGCCTTGCAAAATGTATGGTACAATATCCAATAAGTACTACTGATTTGATTTGGAAAATCAAACGGTTGATTCGTTAACAAAAACTAATATTTTATCAGCCATTTTAAGATATTCGGAGTTCTAAATTGGGATACGTTGGGATTTATTCGCAATATTCGGAATATGAGTGACTAGAAAAAACACCTACTCGATAGCTCGATACTACCCATTACTGTGTCACTCGACTTACTTCACAGGAATGGGGAAGGGCTTGTATTTTCTTTTTCCACAGACACGGCTTCCACGAAGCTCCAAGAATAACATTAATTGGAAAAAGGAATTCCCGCACATCACCATTTGTACAACATCTAAAAATTTAGTATCATGAGCGCCGAACGAAAAGGCGGATGCAAAACTAGATGTATAACTGTGAATCTCTCATTTTGGTACTTTATTCGATTTTCCGAGTAAAATTGAATGTATCTGTCATTTTTCTATCCAAAACAAGGATAAAAGATGAATTCTGGGAGCTCGAACCGCGGTCGGATTAAAGATCTAATGTAATATCTGAAATCGACGACAAAAGATCCTATTCCGACGATTCGTTTGCTTTTCAGAAATGAAGTCAGTTTTGCCCAAATCAAACGCGTCAATTTAGATTCTGAAGGTTCGATTGGGAAAGGTTTTACCTAATTAAAAATGACATTCATATTTAAATCGTTCGAAAACTTTATATTGATATTTCGTTCGAGGGTCTACATCGAGGCAATTTTGAATTCTCTTCGCGTTACAATTTCGATTTTGCGGCCCAACAAATCGACGAAAAAACTGATGGAATTTCAAAATTTTCGAACTAGAAAGCCGCTATTCTAGTGATATGCTAGTCGTGTTCCAATTTGAAATTTGAAAGTTCGGACCAACTCTACTTTCCCTTTAACGGAAAAAGTTTTATTTCGCTTCAAAAAATACTAGACTGGATCACTCGAAATCTTCCAACTGTCTCGCGATCGTCCAAATTTCGGTTAAATACATTGTACGTCGAAATCTAGTTCGAGAAATATCTCTATGTGCTAAAAATCTATCTCTCAACCGGTAATATCGCTTTTCCAGCCATCGGAAAAATTCGAAATCCGAGGTACACACGCAGATAGATAAATGAATGGACAGATGGACAAGAAAGGCAGGCAGACCCTTAGAAATAGTCAACTAACGTGTAAGACAAGCAGACAAAAAGCGTAGGTATCGGTCAGTAAATCAGTCTTTCGGACAAACGAAATCAGTCAGAGACAGACAGATAGAAAGCGGAAGCACAGGGCCTGAGAGCTGATGAAGCCACTGGATCTCAAAGCAGCCAGGAGGCGAATTCTTATTCAAAACATTTCCCGCGAAACAGGTATCCGCCGTTTTATAAGTTCAATAATGGGAGCACTTCGATTTGTTGGAAACTCAGCTTTAAGCCAGAAGTGGCGAGAATTTGTGTCGTAATAATTGAGTTACACACATACACACCTCGAAAACTGTATTCATGTTATTACCTTATCACCCACCTCTCTATTCAACGAGACATTCTTTCTATTTCAAGTTCTTCCTTGCAGCGAAGATCAAACACGATGGGGGAAACAGCAGGGGGAAGAGTTAGAATGCCATACAGATATGTAGATGAATCCTAACGTTGATAACATCGATTCGTAATCGCACCAATTTAAGCAATGAAAACATCACGGATCATGAATTTCACGAACTTTAACCGAAACCCCACGAATTAGTTTTCGCCCAAATATGCCGCCGGCACATGAGCAAGAAAATGTTATGTCGTGTACAAATTTGGGTATTATATAAACGCCGCGGCGCGTATTCAACCGACGACGCGACGCGATGCGATGCGATGCGATGCGATCAGGTCTACAGCTCTACAGGCAGGCCGCTGCCTGCGATTGGCCTGCGCTTTATATCGCCCAGGTCCCAGGTGAACAAAGCAACCACACCAGCCGTGATTTATTCGTAATAAATTCGTATTTTATTTAACGCAAAACGAAGTCGAAGTCCGAGTCAATTGAAGACGTCTGCGCCGCCGCTCGACCCGACGACAGCTGTATTAATTAATTGAAAATTTACTTCCTCGTTACGTCTCCTTTCGAATTTAGATGTGAACGAAATTCGTGAACGAATTAGATAATACCGATAAACAGATTAAAGTACTTGCGTGCCGCGATGAAAAAAAAAATCGCCTTATTGCTGCATACTTTTAAACATTAACCCCTCCCCCGCCCCCTCCTCCCCAACATACACACAAGGTTCACTTCACACCGCTGCTCCGATGCGTAACAAGAATACAAACAATATAAATTTAGCTGTACGACATCCGATCTCAATTTATTATCTCGCCGATCTACGACAATACTAGAGAGACTGAATTTTGAAAGGACCATGTAATTAGAGCGACATACATTATTGTTACACAACGCAATGTGGTTTTTAAATAGAGTTGAAAAGTTTTCTCACTTTCAGAAAAAGCCACGATGTATATACTCGTAATTCGAACATCAATCTATTTCTTGGCGATTTCAATGACGATTTCGATCGATACCATGCCCACAGTCAGAAAGGCAAATACTGGACAAGTTGCCCAGTTATAAGTAAGGGGGAGAGGGAATCAATGGAGCGAAACACAGAAACTAGTTGAGTACGAGAGTATCTACCAACCGCAAATGTACTGTACCTTCAACTCTTGCTGTGCTCCAGGCAAGTATGGACCGCTTAATGGGAGAAGACCGTAATTTGAAAAATAAAATTCAGAAGCAACGGTGTTTGGTTTTTCAAGGCCGCAATATCGTCGCTCGCCAAGTTTACGAAAATAGCTTTTCAAGAATGAGGGGGTGGGGAAGGAGCTATTTCGCTCGCCGAATACAAATTGCTTAGTTCCACGCCCTTCATTCTCTGTACGCAATTTTCAAATTTTTTTGGGGGTGGGGAGCGACCCTCAAACCCTCTTCCTGTTTGAACTTACTACAACAGCTTACATTCATTCACGTTAGAATTTTAACACACTGCGAGTTTCTCTAATAACAAGTATCAAAGCCTAAATGTTTCTCATTTTGTTCGAGTCAATCGCAGCTTTGTAATTACTCCTAGTCATATGACCACCTGATTGTGGCAAGTACTGGTTTACTGAAATCCCTAAATAGACGATTGTTGAAAAATCCGTTTTATAAGTCCGTATAACAAACACACGATGGAGAAAGAACTTACTCGAGTGAACAGAGCAAGAAACACAAATAAAAGGAATATTTACGGCAAGCTGAAAAGATGAATCTGATAAAAGTCAGTATAGCTCACTGGGAATGACAGTTGTACGAGAATCGACTTTAATTAACAACTTATAACACACTAACTTGGAAAAACTAAAAAAAAAAAAATTACTTCACGATGCGATACTTTTGCCTTTGCAGGGTAACCACTCGAGATCTCGGGGGGGGGGGGGGTGGAAAATGACCAAAAAGTGACCAGAACTGGAGACCATTCGCAACTATTTCCTCCTGTTTTGTGCTCCTCTTTTTACACAATACTCGCCATCATAATTCTACACCCCCCTCATCGCAAAAAGCCTGAATTTTTACATAAATTGAGATAGATAATGTAATTCCACACCGAACACCACAACACTGCTGCAAAGTAGCAAACGCACAATTCCTCGTATACAAAACCTAGACTTACGGCGACGGCCAGCGGCTTTTATATGTACACATTACACAATATTATACACTGGCATTATCGGCCAAACTCCTTATTGCTCTCGTTATCGATGTTCTCTTCTGTGGCTCGAAAAGGGTCGATCGTTCTTCCCTTATCTCGAATGTTCGGAAGCATTTGCGACACAGTAAGGAGTAGCACAACATTCGACTTTCTGATCCGCGCACTAAACTGTTTTATATACATATACAATACAATATTCAGTCATTGTCCATCTCAGACACAACTAACTGGCTAGAGTTGCGCGCTGGAAGATTTTGCTGCCATCTGCTGGAAAACTGAATTTCACTTTAAGTTACACTGCACAGCGGAAGCACGAAATAAAGGTAAAAAACTGATTTTCTCGATAATCAGCAAAATTTCTAGAACTTGAAGGGGAAATTTCCCACAAAATGACTTAAATCACAAAAATGACCTTAGATAACTTAAAATGGAAAAATGACCAAACGTTTGCCCCGTCTCTAAGTTCCTGACGACTGAATAGCAACGAGACTAAAAAAGACATTAAAATCGAATAAGGTTACGGTGCACTAGAGGCCATCAGTAGTGATGCCACTCACAACAATTTGAAAAATAACTCTTATGGGGAGGAGGAAAATTTGCTCACAAACGCGTACACACGTGAATAGCGGGACCTATCTATTATTATTATTATTATTTTTGTTCAGGAAGGACCTTATTTCTTGTATTTTAATTTTAGAAACGAAAGTCCGAAAAGCTCTGTCCGTGACATTCAGCTACCTCTCCCCCCCCCCTCTCTAAAAATACGCCATTGCTTTTCAATATAAAACTTAAGATGACTAAAAATGTTTTTTAACACCCTGATGGGCAAATTGCCTCCTTACTTGTTCGAAGTCACCCGCGTACGCTTAATACCCTGTTGGATCGAATGTTCGACTGAAACGAACGGGGAAAAAATTGAAATCTGAAGATGAACACCGATCTACAAGTAGACAGCTAGATTTTGTGTTAGAATACCAAGTGCGAAATATCATTGAAATGTATATCAGTATTTAGGTTTCACCAGTGAAGCTGAAAATTCGATAAGATACTGTCAAGATTTTTGCAGGTTTGATCAAGAATAACTGAGACTCTTCCAGACAAATTAAAGACCCAAAAAACTCGAGGCTCCTATAGTAATGTCGTAACTTCTTCGATCGAGACTTTACTAGACATATTTTAGACTATTATAGTTTCGACATTTTTAAGTACTCCTTAGGACCAATCCAAGCTTTACCGAAGTTTTACGAGAATTATCGAGACTTGTTCAAGAATTTTCAAGGTCCTTCGAGACATGGGCGTAGCTAGAACTTTTTCTAGGGAGGGGGCAAAAATGTAGAATTTGTGCAGGTGCAAGTCGCTGCTTTGCTATCAGTGTGGCGCCAGTCACACATTTTCGCTGTCTAGTGTCTATACGCCTCTAGGCACATCCTATTTTCTGCGGATTTTATTCAGTTGGCGTTAAATATTCAAAAATAATCTTTCGAGCACTAGAACATAATTTTTTTCAAAATTCCAGGGGGGGCGATTGCCCTCTTGCCCCTCGCTGGCTACAGCCCATGATTCGAGACCATCTCGAGATTTATAACAGGGGTTTTCCATACTTGCTCGAGATCTTCCGACAGTTATCAATACCGTTTCAAACGAGCATTAGCACAATCTCAAAGAGTCTTATAGGTTTGCAAAGGTCTTAAAACAATCTTCTGCTGTCTTAAATATGATGGGAAGAGTTGCAAAGAGTCTATAACATGACGGAAAGAGTCTTAAACAAGACTCGAAGAGTTGTGAAGAAGTACGAACGAGTCTACAAAGTTTTAAATAAATTAACAAGAGTTTCAAACAAGTCTGTAACGGTATTGAAGCAGAATCGTAACGAGTCCGAGAAAAAACTAGGAGAGTCTCTAAGAGCATTACACAAGTCTGAAGAGGCCTCAAGTTTTAATCACGCCTAGAACATATCCAAATGAATCTGAAGGTGTTTAAGGGGGGACTTTTCGTGTCGTCAAAGTGTTAAAAACTATGAAAGAACCTTAAACGTCTAAAATTTGTTAGCAAGGGCCACAGTGAAGTCTCGAAGAATTTCCGGAAGAATGTTAGAAGACAGTTTCATAAAAGTATTTCAAGAATCTGAATCAGTATTGGAAGAAAATTATCGAGTCTTAAGTATTGAGAAGTCTTAATTTACCCAGTAAAAACGTTCGCTGTCCTGGCATGAGCAGAGGTGATGCGAGATTTTCTTAACGAAAACAATCACTGAGGTGTAGCTAGATTGCTCACCCAAATCTCTCGGAGCTTGCCTCTCTAAATTTTCAATGCCCCAAACATGCGAAGAGAAATTTTCGTTTGTTAGTTTTTTAAAACGCAATAGACTGATTATAGAAACACCCCAACAAAGAGACTCGTTAGGACGTTGCGGCGGTATTAAACGATCGCGTGCAAAAACGTGGGACATTTGACCGTATTTCCATCCTCCAGCAATGAAAAATGGCTTTGCTTAGTCGGTAAAAGAACAACCCGAGGTAAATTAAGCCACGAACACGACGGAACACAGACAGACAGTGTCGATTAGCTCGAAATAAAAAGAGGGGCGTGAAGGAATGAGGGACCCTGAAGAAGGAACAACTGCTACCAGAGGCTCAATCGTCCATGTTTCCAGGGCTGTGAACAATATAAATTAACCCATTACTACTTGAACGATTATACCATCACCTCGCTCACATAAGCAGCAATTAACAGATACCTCTTAGTACATATTAAGAAAATAGACACCTTCGTTGCTCCGAACACGAAGGAGACGACTCGGTTAATCTTTATTACGTTTGAATACCATTCGGCATAATAGAAATCCTAGTGAAACATGTAGGCATGTCAGGCTGGATTTGGATCGCCGGCTATCGTTTGACCCGCAGATGTACCAAAAAATGGTAACCGTCGCGCACGTTGCAAACAAAAAAATATGAATCCGTAACGTTTAACTCGACAGACGATTCGTCGAGCAGCAAGTAAAAACAGAAAAAACCGCGGCAGTATAACACCAAGTAGAAATTTGAAGTTAGTTTTCAAACGATATTTATAAGAAAACGAAAAAGCGGAAAAATACACACGAATATGATGTCGAAAATCAAGTCGTAACAACACTGAAGACGAAAAAACGAAGAGCACTTTACATACACCAAAAAAGCAGAAAGCGGAGAAAACTTTCGGCTGATCATCGATTACCGACCAAAATTCTCGTACCTCTACGGGAAAGATATCGATACTTAAGACAACGGCGATCGATGATTAACCTTAACCAAGCATTATCACGTACGAAGGGAAAATCCCATATGGCGATAGTCGGATGAGGAGCCGAGATCACCAACATCCGATCACGTTGTTCGGCCCAGGGCTGATAACCCGTTCCTGATTGGCTTAAACTTCCGCATTGGCTTACAAGCCATTGGCTGTTGGGAATCAGCTTACGAATGGCTTTTTCCCCATGTTATCAGCTGCTACTAGCCGTTCATGATTGGCTTACGGCTTAACTAGCAAGTTATATTATATATCAATTCACTATAGAATGAACGACAGAGTTCAAAAATGTCACTCTTTTACATCATAGATTACACTGATTAACAGAACGTTAAATTTGACTACTCCAAAGAATAAGCCATAGGGTCAGTCCGTTATTTTTTGCGTCAGTCGAGACTCGAGAGTGGACAGTCGTTCGTACCAACTGCCAAACCAAGAGGAAAAAAATCTATTGGTTATCAACTGCTTCGAATATACATCGGCTTTTGATTGGCTTACTGCTTTCGGAAAAGCTGGCTAACGGCTAGCTTAAAAGGCCGATCAAAGACGGCTGCTGATGCTGCTAAACCGTTCATCGGCTTCGGCTTATCAGCCCTGGTTTGGCCTTTTGGCCCCGACGCGGGTGTTACTCTTACATATTGGGGCGATAAAAGATAAAACTGATCCTCGCGGTCGTTCAGCTACCAGCGCTTCGATTTTTCCCAATTTTCAACTCCTTGGACAAAACTGGCGCGCAAGTTTGCGTCTATGAAATTTCGCACACGCTATTCTTATCGTACCAAATTACTCGTACAAATAATTACATCAAACATTTTTTTTCTCTTACCATTCGTCTACAAATACTGGTGAAAACCTATACATCCACTTTTCTTTCCAAGTCCACAATATCACGTAAGTATTATTATTTGTATACATAGTCAATGACAGGTGTATAAATAGGCAGACTACACAATTGCTTTTAACACTATAAAATTTGAGAGAATGAGAAACACACAATAACCCTCAAAAAAATAATCGCCACCGGGTGAAATATGGAAAAAAAAAGTTTCGCAGTCGGTGGTAGGTTCTAATTTGAAAGAGCCACAACGCTGTATAACTGACCAAATGAGTTACCCAAGTAGCAAGTACTACTTTTTGTCCCTAAAATTGTTTCTAATTTCTTTATTTTCAGTCTCACCTACATTTACAGTCTCTTATTAGCACTCAACTATTCTCGTAGAAAACTTTATTAATTATTTAATATATTTTAAAAACATTTTATACCTTTTATGCCGGAGCATCTCTAACACAAGAGACGTATGGCGATGCACGCATTGAAATGGCTCCTATGACACCGCACCTCCGGCTCCGGAAACTAACCTTTCGGGTATCGCATCAGTAGCTGGAGGAACGCTTTGGGGCCGGGCCCGAGACCCCATTTCGCCGTGCCGTTTCTGGTGCGCACGTCCTGCAAGGGCCACCGTGCGATTCCCTACTGACCGAGGTCCGCGCTCCCCGAGCACTCGCCTAAAATTCAGGTCCCTCACAGCCGGACACGCTTCCTCTTCACTCATCCCTCACCTCCTCGTCATGGTCCGTGTGGTGACGCAGGCAGGTGATTAAAAAAAAACAAGGATGAAAAACGGCAATGGCAGAAATAATTTTGCCGGTCTACAAGAGGTAAAAGTTATAAATCTCGCACTGCATGAAATCGTGGGTGTCCGAACTACATTTTTATTGTTTGATGAGGGGCAAATTTCAAACCATCTGAACATCCAATGTATTTTCTTTTTTAGGAATTTAAGATTCAAAAACTCCGTTTATGACCTTTTCAGCCAAAAATTTCAGATTTTTTTTCTCAAAATAAGGACAAATTTTTTCTCCTATTTCGAAGAAGGCAAAGGTGTCTTTTCGAAAATCTTAAAAATGAGATAAAGTATCTCCTTTTCCACCAGTTCCGATACCCCTGTATAGTACTGAATGAAAGGGCCGGCGTTACTGGGAAAATATCAGACAGTTTGAAACGTTCGTACCGCGAGCTGATTTTATTTACATTTATACGAATAGTTCACCGGCGTGGCGTCGGAAGATGATGGGATTTGGGATACATTATGACGAATTATAAAAATTTTTTATCGTACCGTAACTTATACGGCGAATACATAGATCACGCCGAGATTTAGGATAATGCGTGTGACTGCCTTTACATGCAAAACCGAGGAAAGATTTTGGATCGCACAATCACTTTCGCTTCACCGAAAGCACGACGACTGCGGATAAAATAATCGGTGCATTCGACGAGCGCGATTTTTCATTATTTACAAACTTTTTTAAACGGATTTCGATACCAAGAAATGTCAGTTCAATGATATTTCTTTCCGCATTTTCTAGTATCTCCATCCCTGCCGCACTTGCAGTTTCCTCAATTCGGATTTCGAGGCAAAGTTTGTTTGAAAATTAATCGAGTGACCTTGGCTATTCGGAATTTAGTTCGCATTCCACGGAATAGTAATAATTTCATTATTCTTCGTCGAGTTATTACGCAATGGCGTAATATGACCCACTGATGTTTCCCGTTTTTGTTATTTCTTCTTCAAAGTAGATAGGGTAGGTAGGTAGGTAGGTACTAGGTAGGTAATAATCGGCTTGCTGGAGAAACTTTTTCTACGGTGGCGTACTACGTGATAGCGTACATCGCACTACCAGTCATGGCAACATAAATAATATCGTTGTAACATCGTTGTAAATTTAATTACTCCAAAATTTATCAGCCCGGTGTTTTACACACGAAACACACATCTAACCTCCCCTCGTTAAATCAACTGTCGTCGACCAAATTTTCGATCGCAATCTGCAACGACGTTAGAAACCTTTCATCATGCGACACTCTTTATACTCGTACAAATATGTACATAATATGTATTAAGAGAGCTGTTACAAAATCGGCACACAGTGGAATGTGTCACGGGAATTCAATTAGAGTGCATAGGTTTCATCAGTTACACCTTGTCGCAGCACGCTTTAGAATTAGTTCAGAGCAAAGCAGTCGTATTCTGCTCATTTAGGCCTAGAATGTACTCGTATTTTTGCGCCACGCAGGAGATGCTTTCATGACTGTGCTGCGTGAGCTGAATGAGAATCAACTATCGAATACCAACCCCCGTATACCTATTACCTAGTACCTACTTCTATCTAAATATTAAACAGTTATAGTATAGTATACCTATGTATTTCCTATTTGAGAATAAAAATGTCGTCGGGTGACGGTTGGATAAATTTGTAAAAAAAAATATTGCGAGGATTATTACCAAGACGTATGAGGCGGAATTTCATTTTAACATACAAATTAAATCAATTATAGGCATATGTAGGCATACGTGCATAACCACATGACCACCGTTAGATCCGAGAAGGAGTAAAGAACAACGATGGTTGGTCATGTTAAATTTTCTCGTACCTACCGAACAATTTTTTTCAGAGCAAATTTTTGGATCCTCCCCCCCATTTCGAAGTTTTCTTTCTCTCTAAAACCGCATTTTGGTGATAAAGTTTGGATCTGATCCTCCGGAGTATTAATGAAATGAGTTAACCTGAAACCTGAACTATTTATAGACAAATGAACTACGAGTATATAGATTTATTTGATATGATACAGCAGGCAGGTTTGCACTTCGAGATAATCAAATCTAATTAGGAAAGAAAGATTTACTTTCGAAGTAATGCTGGGGGAGGGGGCGTGATTTCGCCTACGAGGTCAGCTTACGAGAACCAAAAAATAGGGCCCCAAACGTTGAATCTACTAAGTTTCAGAAAAACATGAGCAACACCTGGGGTAATCGGATTGTACGTTCTGGATTGTATAAAATCGCGTCTTCTATTCGAAGGACTGCCTTTTTCCCCCCTAGAACCACCAGTCTTGTAGTTATGGTGGCGGATGAGAATGAAAAGATTAGAAAATTGACGGTAATCCGAAATATTTATCGAGCCAAGTACAGTACAGATCTGGGAAAAGTTCGCGATAAGAAAGCCCACAGCGATGACGTAGGGTGCTATTAATTTCCAACTATATGTTTTTGTAAATATAGGAAGAAATTTTACGTCCAGCAGCAGACCAGGTTTTCTCCCACCAAACACTCTGAAGAGTACATATTTATTCAACTTGAATTTGGCAGTAGGAAATAATCGAGTAGTTACCTAATTTTGAATTAGAATATCCTCCTGCCAAAAAGCAGTGAATTGCCTGTTATGATTTCAAAAATAATGGAAACATTTTCACATTCAGCAACATGCCAGACCTTCTCCTTAAAAATTTTTGGGAAAGTAATTTTCGAACTTAGATTTTGAAGCAGAACTGGGTTGACTACTTAGCTGAACTCGAAAATCAATCTGTTAGGGGACGAGCATTTCTTTTTAGAAAGATTCTCACATTCAGAAGACGTGTATTTCAATTTAATCTGAACTCTGTAGTTTGACATGACTTATCTGTTACATCGAACGGATGAACTCACATATTGAGTGGAGTCCATCTAGTGCCTACTATGTTTGGGAGAATATCGAAAATATGTTCACGTTTCGCGGACTCAAAATAATCTTTCTTCAACTCGAACTTGTTAGTAGCGAATGACGAGTAAATATAATATTGAACTAAAAGATATCCCCTGTGCAGCACAGGACTTAAAAGGTCAATCTCTACCCAATTTTGGAATAGCAGCGCATGTTTTTATACTATCTTGAATTTTTACTCATTCGTAACAGAAATATTTAAAAAAAAAAGTCTTTCAGATTAGGTTTCACAGTAGAAATACGAAGAACATTTCTAGGATATTCATACCTGTGTTTCAAAAATACAACCTCAAGAACCACAGCATTATCACGTATGTTTCTTACTAATATTTAGACTAATTCTGCAAACATTTTTCTTCTCTCTTTCTCTTTTACACCCTCCGAGGTAAAATTCGTCATCAAATATACAAGAAAATTAAAGTCATAAAGTGTATGTCTTTTAGCAGGAATACTGATTATCTTTTCAGTAAACCCCATTCAATAGAGAACAGACGTGAATGTACTTTTTTCTCCAATAGGTCGGAAATGAGGAAGCATTCCGGATTCACGCGTAGTTAAGCTCTGCTTTGTCCTGAAAATTTCTTCATCATTACAAGTCTTTCAAGAAAAGAACACTCTATTTTTTTTTAGGGGAGGGGGGAGCGTATGGCGATGCACGCGTGCCAAACTGGCTCCCCCTGGCCCCGGAAACAACCCTTTCGAGTATCGCATCAGTAACCACAGGGGCATCTTGAATTTCGCCTCTCCCGCTCACCCAGTATTAACCTGGAATTCGAAACGCACCACAGCCGGACGTGTTTCCTTCCTTCACCCTTCTCCTCCTCATCTTGGTGCGTGGTAACGTAGGAATGTAGTGGAGGAAAAGAACACTAGCGGATGTTTAAATTCTTGTCTTTTCCCCCTCTTTTTCTTTTTTGGGTCAGGGGAAAGTGTTTTAACTCTTTTAAGACCCATGGTACATTTAACTGGTATATTTTTACATTCCTGCGCATTGTTATTGACTGCAGTAATTTTATGTCCTAATCTTTTCCCAACTCAAAAGTTCGTAGTCGGAAATTAATTTTTAATTCCCTGATTTCTCTTCCAAGTTCCCACGTTATTCAAGGAGCTCTATGCAATGTGAATATCAATAGTATTCGAGTGGTATGGTCTCTACTGGATTTGAAAATATCAAGCTTAACATCGTGTACCAGCAGCCACTACGTTCGTAGTAGAATATAGTTAATTATTTCACATATTTCTGTCGTTGTTTTAAGATTGTAAACCAATATTAAAAAAGGGATACCAGTACCTCACTCTCTAAAGTCGAATCAACGGAATTCGCTGGGCTTTTCAACAGTACTTAAACATTATCGATTACGTGTGATCACCGACTAAAATCAGCATACATGTATGCGCTGATTCGCAGCGTACATACGCTTATTGGAATTTGTGATCACGATTTATAGCTGAAAAATCAGCGTATTCCGCTGATTCAAATTTGAAGAATATAAAAGTAAGAAAAAAGGACGAAGAAATCCTAAGAGGGTAAGTAGCTCCTGTCCTCTCCTAGTTCCGATACTTACCTATGAAATCCCAAAAGCACTACAAAATAATAATAAATATATTAGGCTAATGTCAAAGTTACCACGACACCTACGAGTACCTATGTCACAGTAGTCTGCCTTATAGACGTTACTGGCCTTTTTGATTTCAGTTTTACACGTGGCTATGCATCGTTACACCATCGAACGAGTCGAAAATACGGAACATCTTATTAAAAATACGTCTACTAATGTGCCTTAATCAAAGACTTATAACGACTCGTTTTTTACTCCAGGAAAGTTTCTAATGCTTCTTCTCTTCAGCGAAGTAATCCAACTCATTTTCGGAAAATTTGACGCTATTCGAATAGATTTTAGTTTTGGAATAGAATTTCTTACCGATAAAATTCACTGTCACAATTTTGTTTAAGTTTAAAAAGATGTCACCAGATTTCAAGTTTGGTTTGCCTTCCGCTCCCAGTACCCACGCTCTGCAACAGGATCATTTATTTAAAATGTATATTTACGAGATGACGTAAAAATGTCAAGGGGTTGACTTCCTCGCCATCAAAATACAATGTTTTTCTTCAATTCTTCATCAGGAGAATATTACTGAACTAGTTAATTGAGCGGTTTGGTTTGAATTAGCTCGAACGTTTTCTTCATGTTGTTTCAGACACGAAGTAGAAGTAGGCACAATGTACACCTACACCTACACCTACTTCTTCCTTCGTGCATTCGTAAGTACAAATACAGTAATTTAAAAACGATTAAGGTATACCGGAAATAATTGGAGCATTAGCCAGAATCGTATTCGTTTGGGTGAACAGAAGTAGGTAGGCACTAGGTACACAAGTTTATTAAACTCATCGACACTCGAATTATCTTTTGGTTACAATAAGTTTTCTGTCTTCTTCCGGTTTCGGTGCATCTGTTCGTCGCAACTGAAATCGGCCTAATTGCCTTTGACGCGCAACTTCTAGATATTATCGCGAGGTACGAGTATTTCGTAGTACAGGTACATATTTCGTCGTATCCCTAACGTAATTTACAAACGTAATTTTTTATCACATTCGAAATACTATGACCTCTGCCTGTGACGTCTCTATGTTTGCAAATCACTCAGTCTACTGTCTAGGCAGTCCGTACGCGAAAATATGAGACCCTTCAGATCCGTAAATACCTAACTCGGTTCGTGCCTCAAGCAAACTCGATGACAGACTCTTTCCGACCCGACTGGACAAGCCAGTGCATTCGCACTAGTGTTGGACTGTAGGTCTTCGAGTGCAGGTTGAGGTTGCCAGTTGGTACGAACGAGAAACACGAACTGCCGCAGCGATGTCAAACATTTTTTAGAAGTTTAAAAAGCACGCACACACGTCTTCGGCGTACAATAATATGTCATTATCGAAGGTCAGCCGGCCACTCGAGATAATTGACTGGATATAAAACGCCGTTTTGCAAGATACTGGATACGTATAAGAGAGAATAATTGGTAGATTTATTGGATGATAAGGTCGAAGAATATGGATCAAGTGCTCCAGATATGGGAGTATAGGTGCAGAACTGGTCACTTTTCAGAGTAGATAGTAAAAAGGAAGGAGTTTTGCCGAGGTTCTTTATACTCGTCGAAAGCGTTCAGCTTTTTTTTCATTACTTAAATCGTAATTAGTTTTTAACATCGAGTCAGTAATATCGGTGGTTCGAGCTTTTTATACTCGTCGTTATGTTACTTAAATTTACGGTAAGTTTTACTCATTTTATTTACATCTACCTATCGTCTTTGTCGAATAAATATTTAATTTTAGGGACGTCGAGTACGTGGTTGCGATACGAATAGAATTTTAGAATAAAAACTCGCGAATATTTCAGATTTTCTACGTCGGAAACTCCATATAATATTCGTTTTAACTTAGTAGGTAACACGTTTCATTTGCATACTTCACGCGAAAGAGGGACGAGGGTAAAAATTTTAAATACCTCTCCGACTCCACAGAGAAGATCTTTAGTGTCAGCAGACAGACCATTTATGCGCATTTACTTCGCATAATATTATCGATAAGCTAATTTTTAAAAACGAACGAGTTCAAATTCGCAACGTGCAACGAGGAATGTTTTTGAATGGAAGGCGAACCACCTTTCGGTGAATTCGAAATCTGAAATTTGAACCCATTATCCTCCTCTCTTTGAAAATGTAATTCTTAGTAAGTCCGAACGAGGGTGATTACATAATGCATGCTACAATTCAAAAATACCTACTAATACTATACAGGAATTCAGTAGACGTGCCTAAAACCACCCCACACTACGAATTTACACGATAAATTCTGATATAGCAGGTTCCAACTTCAAAATTGTTCGCAATACGTTTAGACGAGTAACAAAATAAGACGAACGACAGCTATTCGTTATTATAAGCAATTTCTGTCGAAATGATGAAACAGTTCGCACTCCAAAGTCTTGTAGGTAATTCGCGCTCATTTTCTTCATTAAGGTTACGGTATTTTGAAAATAAGACGTACGAGTATTTCCCGCCATTTTTTCTTGGGAAAGTCGATCACGGAATAAGACGGCCAACGTACGTATGGTTCATGCCAAAATTTAATGTAGACATATGTGGGTAACTCGGTTTCAAAACTAGATTCTAACTCGCAATTTTTCGACTTTTGATTACGCAACTTATCCCGTAAAAAACTAAATACGTACGTTTTCATACTCTGGATTTTGTAGGGATTTGGCGATACGGTGAACAGAAAAAATTGTTTTCCGCTACAATACGAGTAGAAATTTTCTCACTATTAAAAGTGGAGAGTACGATGGAAAATTTCAGTTGATTATAGAAGATAGCTGCGGCAGCTACGAAAAATAATTGTCAGAAATGGATACGCAGATTATGCATAAAATCGACGAAGCTCCGTTAAAAAGGAAAATTTTTAATAAATTTAAAAATCGATACCGACAGGAGAGTATCGAAACGACATACTTGCAGAGAGGGGGAGGAAAAACTCGCAGTGTTAATTACTATGAACTTTCCTATCGTTGGCACCAGCAGGACGAGCGGGGAAAAGTTAATAGGTACTTTTCTTTTAAACGGTTAAAAAGTCTCTAATTTTCCAGTTGACGAGTTGAGAGCTACTCATTTTCCAACTAGAGCTAACTGTTAAACAATTAATATCGGGGAAGCCTCCCTCTATCACCCCTTCGGTACGTCTCTGATTTAGGAGAAGGAGGTCGAGAGATGTACGTGAAGATTATATGCACCAGTCACCAGGGGATCGTTTTCTATGAAAATATAGTTGGGCCAAGGGAGCAACTTCTACAAAAGTAAACTAGATAGGTCTGAAACTTACAATGTGTAACTTTTACTGCAATCTACATGTTTATGTTCCGAATACCTTGTAAAATCCATCTCGGATCGTCAAACGCGAGTTCCGGATCTTCAATCTAAGCTCCGTTTTTTCTGGGAGACAGGTATATATGTAGCTCCTTTTTCTCATTCTGCTTGCCTATCTGATTGTCTGTCAGTTTTTTTACCGACTCTGTCAGGGAGATAAGGGAGGGCTGGATTTTCTTCAGACGAAAAGTGGTAAGGAAAGTTTTGGAGATCATCAACACACTGGAAGCTCGCGGGGTTCGAAGAAAAGTGCAGTTAAAAATTAGAGAGTATAATTCAGTGCCGATTTTCTAGAAAGTCCTATTACTTATGGGGATTCTACAGAAAGATACATAGGACCTTTCTGGAAACCGGTACTCAATCGTTATTGTCATTATTATTATTACTATTATATAGGTAGTTGAAATGTCGATGTTATTTTTTAAAGCTATACGGGGGCCACCTCGAACTCATATTCACAACCTTCCTCGTCATTAGCGAGTTCTATAATAATCGCTCAACTTTCTCGATGAGCTGTACGAGCTAACATTTCTTTGTTTATCCTCAGGTACTACTTTTGGCATGGGTATCTGCAACAAATGCTTCAGCTGGAAAGAGCGACGTCTCGAAAAAGCAGACAGCCACCGAAAAGAAGGACGATAAAAATGCGTCTCAGCATAAACGAGGGTTATACGGTATCGAAGCAGCTGAAATTCTGAACGCACCTCCCTTACCAGCGTTTCACTCGATTACATCAACTGCTTCGCCTCTGGTAGAAGTTTCCTCAATCGGTGGACCGCATCTCAAGTCGATCTCACCGTACCCAGATGTTGTTTTCAGGTCTTCGTCCACTCCGCTACCGGCATCTGCTTACGAGGACTATCATCACGGTTTATTACCATCCGTAGCTCCGGCCCCTCTTCCTCCTCAGGGACTACCGGTGGGTCCAGTGAACCCTCACGTCAAAGAAATCACCGTCACTAAGGAAGTGCCTGTTCCCTATTTAGTTCATGTCGAGAAAAAAGTACCGTACCCGGTTTACATCCAAGTACCTCATCCGTATCCAGTGACCGTCGAGAAACACGTACCGTACGAAGTGCGCGTTGCCGTCGACCGTCCAGTTCCAGTTCCAGTACCGAAACCCTATCCGGTCACTGTCGAAAGGCACATTCCCGTACCCGTAGAAAAACCCGTTCCATATCCGGTGAAAGTACCCGTCGATAGACCATATCCGGTTCATGTAGCTGTCGAAAAGCCGGTGCCTTATGCCGTGGAGAAACCGGTGCCTTACCCGGTTCACGTTCCCGTAGAGAAACCCGTGCCGTACGCCGTGGAGAAGGCTGTACCTTACCCGGTACATGTGCTCGTGGACAGGCCCGTCGAAGTTCCACGACCCTACCCGGTGACCGTCGAAAAACACGTGCCCTATCCGGTCGAAAAACACGTACCGTATCCGGTAAAAGTGCCAGTACCAGTTCCTGTCGAGAAGCACTATTCATACTCGGAATGGGAACCGGTGAAACCGCCCCATTATCATCATCATCATCATAAATTTAGTCCGTACAGTCATTACGCTTACTGAGTTATCAAAAAATCAGATCGATCAACGGAAATCGACGTGGTAAGGCTTGAAAAATTATTTGCGATCACCGCTAAATTTGAGACTAGTTCCATCTCGTGAAACATAAACTGCAATAATACAAGTAATTATTTTATGGAAGAATTTTTCTTCACATCTTCACCTTGTCTACAAGAAGCAGAATAATAATATCTACATATCGCAAGACCAAACGTATTCCATCTTTCGACTATGAAAGAGTTTTTCAACCCTCAGAATTTCGAATAATGTAAATAAGAAACGTTCCTACCAACAGAAATGTTGATTTTTTTTCTCTCTTTCTAGATTACCTACTTATTAATAGATTATATCCTATTGAGCTATGAAAATTCACGCCATTTTCATCAAATTTCGAAGCTATTTCTGAACGAATGTACAATATTGTATTACTATATCATACTGAAATTTATTCTCATAGAAGTATTCTTCATTCTTTCTAACGGATACAACTGCCGAGATTATGTCTTCTTCGTTCTGAAAAGTTTTCGAATATTTGAGGCCAAATTCGATGAATAACTTGTACATATATTGCTATAGGTAGTATGTTAGGACTATTTTCGGGCCCATCCGGCGATGGACCCGAGGTATATAGTCCAATTTCTTTCCTCCTTCAGTGGCGCAGGTATCACGTAAAGAGTTTTCTATACATTTTACTTTCGTTTTAAATAACGTTCGATTGATAAAGAGTCACTTGAGGCAGTGTTTCGGAGACATAAATGTGCCACGTTTGGGAGTTAAGGCAAAACTGTGTCTAGCTTCACCCACTTGACGTCATAAAAATGCTTCACCTAGCGTGTCGTTTTCGTGTCAATTTTGTGTCCTGCATTTTGATTAGTAGAAAAAGAGACACTCTTTTGCCTCAAACCCGAGTTTTGTCCTTTTCGTGTGCTGAGGCTTTGTGGCCCACTTCTTATCAACTAGGAGTAAAGCACGTGGTATATTTGATGTTTCCGAGGTTAGAGGGTATGGAAATTGGGGATCCCCTTTCCGTGTCTCACCCCGCATGTTTATAAAATAATTGGTTTCGTAAATTGAGAACACAAAAGCATTCTCAATTACCGTAGCGATAAGTCAGCTATTTCATCAATTTTTCTATTTTACATAAATTGTACTTAGTTTAGCATTTTTTAATTTATTGCATTCATCCGTAATCTTAGCGCACTTCGTTATAAATACAATCACTTAGAATGCGAACAAATTATTTTTTCAACGAAGCTACTATATGTATATTCAGCCGTCTTATTTTGTTTTAATTGATAGGCTCCGCAAACTTCTATACACCCGTAGGCAGCGTGAGACCGGACAGTTGTATTCGAGAACAAGTGATCCTACTCGTTCGGTGTGCTTGCAAAGGTATAAATACTTATACGAAAGAAAAAGAATGTGATTTTCGCATACAAGATAAGGTGTAGAAAATATATTTTATTTAAATGGGTTAAGGTCGCAATCGGGTTCAAAAAAAAAAAAAAAAAAAAAAAAAGTAAAACGTATCACTTTGTTTGAAATTATTGACTAAACGTTCTCATTAGGCAAAAAGCCTGGCCGACGGTGTCATGAACTCAAAACAGGAATGACCGGTATAATCGATCAACGGAGAGACGCATTAACTCGGATGTTGCCTTGGGTTGCATACACTTAGTGCAAGTACAGTGCTCATTGTTTATGTACGTAGGTACCTTAAAAAAATAAATTAGCGGAGCTGACAATAAGAGAATTTTGTCTCAAAATCGCAGCATCTGAAAATGGGTAGACCAACTGTTCGGCAGTAATTCTAACACACGTTAATTAAGTCACACTATAAGTTTCTACACGCACAATAAGCTTAAACACAGGAGGTTTAACGGATTTCCCCACCACTTTCTATTTCTTGAACGCATGGTCAGATCGACCAGGTACCAAGAAGAATCTTCCCGTGGTATAGGGTTTAGTTTCTTTTAAAGGGCTAAATATTGCTTTCCGTCGTAACGGAAAAAGCACGGCTCACCAATTTTGAAATTTCAAATGAAACTTTTCGCACATCGCCGAAAATTCGGAAATCTTGCCTCGAGTAAAATACAAATCTACGAGAAAATGGGAATTCTTCCATCCTTCGTATCACAATGTAATAGAGGTCAAAAAATAATGACTTGGAAACGAAATTAACTGTTGCGGCGAAAGACGTTTTGGATTTCTTATAAAATTACACCTCACCAGCTGAAATCTTGTTCAATTCTAGATTGATCCGAATATTCGTTCAAAATAAAGAGCAAAGAAATAATTATTCGGGAGGTGCTTTTTCAAAATTCTGTAAGTCCGTCTTTCTAAAATGTTCCGAAAGCACACAAAACTGTCTAAGATCACAATTTTAATTTTTCCGCCTCCAATTTTTGACAAACGCTAGCTGTGATCCTGATAAACAGAACCCATAAGTTTCACCGAAAAAGAGACTTAGGCTACAACGAGCTGAAAATTCCATAGCAAAACTCCGAAAAAACACACACACCAGCAGAAAAATCAAAATATTTTTCTTTTTCCCCCTTTTTTTTTGGGGGGGGGAGGGGCGTGAAGTTGGTAAATTGGTCCCAACTGGCCCCCTCATCTCGAGGAGGTGATAAGCTATACGGATTTACTTTACGTGTTGCTTTTTCTACGATGATTACTAATACCTAGAGTTCCTATAAGATCACTACACTACATAATATTATCACGAAATGCCGAAATCAGGGAATTGTACTTGACAGGATGTACTTCATCGTATTATCGATCGTATCAATAATACAAATCGTAAGTCCGAATCGGATTTTCTTTTTTGATTACACAATTAAATATACGAACAAAGAACAATGTCTGTAAACTGAGAAATTCTACTCCAGTTTCCGGGGCAGTTAGGTAAGTACATAATAATTTTATGCGCTGACCCGTATTTTGGTAAAATACCGCGCATCTACCGAATATTTTTGCACGATCCGTATTAATTTTTTTTCATCCGAATGAATGAACACTCGTTGTATTTCTCACGAGTTGTAAGTTATGACTTCCGAAGCAAGGATGTCGGACAAAGTGCCGAATGGGTTACACTGAAAAAATCATACATACCTAACACGTTGTTGTAACGATATTGGGACAAAAAATTCACGATTAACGGAATCGCGAAACACATCTAAGAACAGTAGCTAATATCGGTTTGGATTCTGCTAACAATTATCGCATTTAAAACTAGACATCACGGCGACGGTCAGCGGCCTTTATATAGTCCACCACACCAGGGGTGAATACCATCTGTTACATCGATGACACACCTTGGTGGTCGTAGTCAAGACGACATAGCCACGCTCGAATGTAAGGCGAACGCGGAACTGGAGACAATGGCTCGTTGGATCGAGTTGGCAGGGTTGTGCCTAGCAGCACTGGCGTAGCTAGATGGGTTTCCCAAAGGGGGGCATAATAAGGTTTGCAAGGGAGAAAAAGTCGAAAATTGAGGTATTTTTAAAAAATAACCGATATTAGAGGACTATGTACAATTATTGGGGGGGGGGGGGAAGGCGGTGCGTCCCCCACCCGTGCCCCTCGACGCTACGCCACTGCCTACCAGTCCAGAAGACGCTGCACTGACCTGAAGTACTTGGGCTGTGGTTCGACGGAAAGCTGTCGTTACGAAAGCACGCCAGGAAGACACCACAGAAGGTGGAACGAGTCGTGGCCGCGGGTTAAGCCGACCTGTGTCGGTCCTCCTAATGGGGCTCCAATTTGGTCCGACACCGTCGGAGTCAAGGAGTACAGAGGAACCGATCTGGTAAAGGTCCGACGAAAGGCTGCGCTAAGGTAAGTCAGGGCGTATCACACACTGTCTCCACAGAGGTAGTTTGCGTACTTGCAAGTATACCATCGGCGAAGATAGCCGCTGATGAGCGGAAGATGCTGCCGAAGAACTGAGCGGTGCTAATAAGGCAATCCACGCTCCGCATGTGGAAAGAGGCAGATCTCCCCCAGTACCAAGGGTGAGTGAACCCGTCTGCTAATGCGCGACCTCGATACATCGAATTTTTACCTCACTCGGATGATGAGCGCCCGTGATGTCTTGAACAAGTATCTGTGCATAAAATGGGCATAGCAGACTCCTACTTACTGCGCTGGAGGAGAGCAAGATGATGATGCCTGGCACACACTGTACGAGTGTCCGGCATTCGACCGAGCGGGGGAAGAAGCGGCGGCCGCCTTTTGAAACGCGGGCGTTGAGCCGCTTACAGCCGAGAGCCTGGTTTCGATAATGCTGAAGAGTAAAGCGGGATGGAATCAGGTAGCTGCCATTGTCAAGAAGACACTGGACTCACAAGATGGAGTTGGAGTGGCAAAGACGAAAAGGCAGCGGTCACAGCACTCAATGCTGGACCTCGCCATCCCACCAACATCGACGACGATGTCACTGCTGCCAACAACGGAAGAAGAAGAAGAAGAAGAAGATCTGGATCAACTCGATAGTGAATGATTCGCCGAGAAGAAGCGAAAAGAGAAAGGGGGATAGAAGGGTTGCCTACCTCGAAACTTTTCCCCTTATCATGACACAGGCCCAATCGGGGTAATTCCAGGTTAGGGGTTGCGGTGTCCTGGGGCTAATTTAGCGTACGTGTATCGCCATATGCCCAACTATCATCGATATACCCCACCTGCCTTATCGGCGAATCTCCTTATGCTCTCTGTTATCATTCTTTTAGGCAGTTACGAGAACCTTATCGAACGTTCTTTATTTCTCTCGAATACTCGGAAGCACTCGTCGCAGTATTAATTGTCGGCTGGTAAACAGCATATTTTGATACAAGTGCGAAAAGGCAAGCTTTTTGCAACGAGCGTGAATTTATACGTACGAGTCGAATACGGGTGTAAAAAATCACGCGAGTGCAAAAAGACTTTTCGTACGTGTATCAAACGCTATTATTATTTTTCATTTTAACAAATGCGTGCAAAATACGCGATTTTGAGCACCTTTAAATCATGTAAAGAGGAGACTGTCCATCGCACGGAAACACTACCGCAGATGTTGGTGTTAAACAGACTTAGAATCGTAAACTCGTGTCGATCGGTTTGCGATAAATGTTACTTTTTTGCACACTCACTTTGTTTTTCGTACGTCATTTTCAAACTGTTCCCAAAAGATTCACATATCAGTGCGGTGCCATTCGCTGCTAGTATATCAATTCATTGTCAACTGTATCGTGTGGTTCAACCGGGGTTGTGGAGAGGAGCAAAGCTTTTCACCCACATCCGTCTCTTTCAAAAAGTAGTCGACTATACGGCAGAAATATTCGCGAGCGAAGTGAAAAAATGTTCACCTTTTCATTAAATTGAACTCGAGGGAAGCCGACTTTTGCGGTGCCATTCTAAAATGCGCTCTACCAACATATTTTCTTTTCTAGTATGCGTTTTACCGTAGTAATGCGTTCTACCAGCATACCCGCCTGCACAGGAAGTAGGTATGCAAATCTTTTTGTTCATATCATAACTTGAGGATAGCGTTGCATGGAAACTCGCAGAGAATATCTCGCACACATAAGGATAGATATTCGGACCGATTCGGACCTACCTCCCATCAATTATACTTCTCTACTAAGATTGTGCTGTGTAGTTATTTGTATGTCGACCATTGCGTCACTGAAGGATTTTTACATTAACGTCGTGAGTTCGGAAGCAGCTTGTGTCCATTTCTTGCAAAACCATCTCTACTTCTTGGTGCTGATGGAGACCACGATCCCTGTCGTAAGTGCGGCTTCGAGATGATCGCAGCGGCAGCGAATCGGTGCCAGTAATGCGGTGTTCCAAGAAAGGACTGACAGCAAAAGGGGTCGACCATTCCACGGTTAATCACCAAGAAAATTACGTCGACCCAGACACTGGTGCCTACACACAAGCTGTTGAAAGGTCGTGGTTAGATGAGAAAACATCGATAATGAAAAAGAAATGAAGCGTTTTCCTTTTCACACGCAGCAGTCTCACGTAGACCAATACTGTTGGCAGATGTGGCGGGAGACTTCGGAAGACCTCTTCATTGCATTCTTTGAAGACATTCGGACAACGTATAGGTACATAAATTCAGAATAACATTCAGGAACAAGGAACATGTCTGCGGCTATAATTTGGTGAATTTTGACAAAACCCTACTCGCGGTGGATTTTTGGGAGACTTGTAAGCCGATCTCCTTGTGGTGACCTGGGTAACGTTAACAGGCTTACTATGGTATGATGCATACTAGAAAAGAAATATTACGTTAGTAGAACGTATACATACCTACATTACGTAGATTGCATGGCACGGGTAGAGCGCATATTAGAATGGCACCAGGCACCACATTTGCCTTATTTTGAAGTATTCAATTGAAAAGTTGTAATACACTTTTGACGATTTATAGATGATAAAAGAAAAGAATTTTCAAATCGTTTGAACCCCTTAGTGAAGGCCGAGTTCGGAACAAAATAGCCCAGTTTCCTTCCTTTTTCGTAGGCTTGCATTCAATCGAGCTTTCCTCAACCAGTGATTAAATCATTCTCTAATAAACTTCAACACAACTAACCCTATTTTTTTCTTCCTTTCAACAAAAAATAATTATTATAATAGAAAGCAGGAGTGTTGAAACCTGTCGGTAATTCCGAATCAAGACGCGGCAGCACATCCTTTCGGGGAGAAGGTCTCGATCTATTCTTATTTTTACTCTGTCACTTTTGGTTACATCGAGTAATTGTTCAATTATTCAATATTCCTCATCTTCAACAGCAAGACAGCAACTGTTCTTGCTGTCCGACTGATGAAATCATCGGTTATATTTCCGACATGACCTAATAATTGTGATCAAAAATGCGACCGCGAGTTTCTTCAGCCTATCAGAAAACTACCTTTATTTACTTTTCTCA
Source organism: Acanthococcus lagerstroemiae (assembly GCA_031841125.1). Classification (NCBI taxonomy): domain Eukaryota; kingdom Metazoa; phylum Arthropoda; class Insecta; order Hemiptera; family Eriococcidae; genus Acanthococcus; species Acanthococcus lagerstroemiae. The sequence continues at coordinate 1,025,235 of CM063114.1, forward strand.
CTGGTGGAAAATAAAATTCGATAACGAATTTTCAATTCATTCGGAAAAATAAACAAAATAAAACTTAATTGATCCTGTCTTAAATGTGACCTATGTTTTCATCAGTCGAGTAATTCCTATGTCCATGTTACGGATTCGAAATCGACAAGGTACATAATTCTTTGTCGATTCTTCAACGATGGTGGTGAGTAATACATCGCAAGGGGCCTACTAATTTTCGTAATTAGTAATAGAGTTGCTCTACTATAGGCGACTGATATTCAACATCCTGGTTTTTGCAAATGCTGTAGGTATTCAGGTACATACTTAGTAGTATTATACATACACAATGTACGAATAAAAACATGTTAACTAGCGACTCAGAACTTACTTTGTAACAGTGCATCAGTGCGATGCAATGTTTACAGCTCGATGGATGTCGCTCAATCTTTTGTTAGAATCGCGTGCCACGCATTTACTATAATCAGCATTTGCGATCGAACACGAGGTATTTAAAGTCTGGTAAAGAGCACGCCGCGTCGATGTTCCTTTTGTACCTATTACTCGCATTAGACGGCTACTACGTCACTTTCTCTGTGAAGACGACTTGGCGCGCATTCCGTCGAGACTTCCTCCTTCAAAACGGAGAATGAATGGCGAAGGGGAGAAAAAAAAAGTAGGTAAGTATCGTTAATTATTACTTTTATCGGTTGCCGCGAACGATGCGTTAACTCGTTCGACGACTAAACGAAATAAAGAGGAAGAATTTTGCCCATCCACAAACGTCGTGCGATACTGGTAATGTCCATCTATCCCGCACAGAAATGAAAGACGACTCTGAGAGACGATCGTAATTAATTATGAGAAATTCCGAGGCTAGTGGTCAGATATCGAACAACAGCAGCGTGCAGATTCAGACACGTTCCCGTTCCGTGTTCCGATGTTCCGCCGTTGTGATCAAGACGACGTCGCGGCGTTGCGTCGCACAAAATTAACGATTAACGTGACCACCACCACGCTGGTCATTATTCAGGGCTCAGGGCGTGTGAATAACGATCAGGTATACATGCTAGGCTCAAAGACTGAAATCGCTCATTGTGCGACAAAAGCGACCAGAGCGCGTTTTGGAAGTAGAAAAAGAGGTAGACAGGGAGATTTCGCGTCCTCTGATGGTTGTCCGAAGAACGCGTACTGGTAAAAGTGAAATTGCCATCATCCCTTCACCCGAAATTCGTGTTGTGGTTGGAGGAAGCAGAAAGAATAGAACGCGTTCTGTAAGAACAAAAATGCCAAAACGCGATGAAATTTCTCAGTAAAGAAAAATATCAAAACTGCTTATTCTTACAACTAAAACTCTGGGGGGGACTTTTGAGTTGCATTTAAGATTATTTTTCGTAGATTCACGTCTATTATCGATGCAATAATATTGACAAGTTACAACTCACAAAGCCCTGTTGACTACCAAATATTGTACTGAAGTACAACATGTTCGACATTAATAAAATTACTATCAGTAAGAGAAAATTCATTCCGAGCGTCACGAAGCAAAAAACGGGAAATAGTTCTTACCTCTATGTAGTTCGCTTATGACCGACATTAATATGCGCTTTTTCCGAATCCAAACAGATCGCCATTTTTACAGTAATAACGAATACACAGGTGAATTTTCTACACTCCTTTCAACCAGCTTCTCCATATCACCAATATTGTCAATATGCCGTACCTCTTCAAACGACGATATTGTTCAGATATACTCGGTTAACCATATTTTTTCTTTTTTTCAGCATCTTTCACGTCATTAAAATAACATTGTACCGCTCACTGGTCAACAAAACGCGTCGATCGTTTAACAACTGCGGAAAGTACATTTAAATTTCTCACAAAACACATCCTTCTTTTCAGTCGCCGATACGATTATAGCACAAATGACCTGTTCGCTGATTCATACTCATATCAGTTAACAAGATAATAAGATACTAGAGGCTTTCGTCGGGTAAGCAATGGGTCATAAGTGAACAAGCCTTACTTCAGGTTATAAAACATGCTCCCTTTTCAGTCTATCAAGAAGGCCAAAGAGACCCTTATGGCGTATCGGCATTTTCGTTTTTGCAAAACGCGTTCTGTGCCGATCTCCTTCAATCTAAATACGAATTTCGGGTGATGGCTGTTTGACTTCTACCAGGTACACGTGTTCTGGACAATCCAACCAGAACGCGAAATTTCACTGTCACTTTTTTACTTCCAAGACGCGTTCGGGTCGCTTTTTTTGCACAATGAGCAATTTTGGTTTTTGAACCAAAGTACAAAAATAATTAACTCTATTCTATAGCGTATTTCTTTTTTTACCTTCAATTGAAGGGTAAAGGATCACAACTCACATTTGCCATTTTACTTCGAGGGCGCAAATAGGCAAAATATTGTACACGGGTGCAGGAATATCTTTGCTGCGCCTGTGACGTGGAGTATGTTACACATATCGCACATTCACCGGCGCAGCATTGATATTCCTGTACCCGTGTACAGTGTTTTTCCTATTTGCGCCCTCGAAGTAAAATGGCAAATGTGATTTTTGATTCTTTACCCTTTCACTAACGACATTACCTCGTTAGTTCCCGTGTCTGCGACTACGGTCATTCAATATTTCACATTACTTCATTATAAGGTAATTCCGGTAAAAATGCCGCCGTACCTTTTTTTTTTAAATTCACGATAAAATTGAGTGATCACGCCACAGATTTGAAAATGCAAACAGTAGGACTAGTGCAGCCAAATTAATATTCAGCTTTACTGGGATTACCTTACATATTATACTAGGATATTTTCCTAGTTGCTTCCACTGCCATAACAAAGTATAAAAAGCTTCCAAGTTAATTTGAAATTTTAAATATAATTACGAGGACATATATCCCAGGTCATTCGGATTGCGAATTTACTGATTTTGGATACAGCGAGTAACAAACCATTAAAGACAAGTATGACTTGTGGTATCTAAGGGAAGAAGGTAGGAGAATGAAAAAATTTCTACGGATGAACAGTTGAAATGGCAGGGAAAGGTCTCTAAAGGAAATCAGTAATCGTTCTAAAGAGCTACTTTGGTTTTTTCTGATTTCGTCGTGCGAGTGAGGGTTTCAAAGAAATCCGCGACGCTAATCCCCCCCCCCCTCCAACAAAGAAATGACGGACAGAGACACCTGTACGTAGTTATAGGAGCCCTAATCCTAGCGATTCTTCTGGTAACTGTGAAATAAGAAATATTATCTTGACGAACGAATATGGTTGAACCACAGCGAATGGATTCAATTAAAATGTTTTTAAATTGACGCCGCGAAATCGGATCTCCAGTAAAAACAAACATTTGGTTTCTACTCATTGATTTCAAAAATGTTCGTGAATTGGCAATTCTCAGGTGGCATACGTTCTCTCCGGCCATATTTAAAGTTCGACTATCTCTAAACTTTTCCAGTCGGCAAATATAACATCTTGCAATAAAATAATTCGAATCCCCCCCCCCCCTCAGCGGCTTTAGTAAGTCCCTACAAATTAAAGAGTGAACATCTATCTACACGTAATGGGAACTAACTTTGTAAAATTTAAAAAATAAATTGCACTTGCTCAATCCAACCGACAAGTTACTAGAAATTACCAACTCATCAGTACAATTTGCTTGACGGAGCACTTATCACCAGGCCCGTAGCTAATGCAAGGACAGCCAAGGCGAAGCCCTTGCTGGCAAGCGCGCCGCCCTGGCTAGCAGTTACTAGTGATGGAAATGAGAATATGCTAGTTTTTAAAATGCTGAGATGTTTGAGAATATTCTCAGCATATGCTCGTTGAGTAAATGTTCCAAAATTTGAGTATATGCTCAATGAGCAAATGATCAGCCAAGCATTGAAATAATGAGCATTTTCCCGAGCATTTTCTCATTTATATACGCTCAATGAGCAAATGCTCGAAAAGGCATAGAAATAATGAGCATTTTCCCGAGCATTTTCTCATTTTTTTGATTATTTTCTCTTTTATACAAATAAAACGAGTATAAATTTCGAAAATGCTGAGCATATGCTCATCCAATAGAAAATGCTTTGTCATTTTAAACATATTCTCATGCTGAGCATATGCTCAAGCATTTTGAGAATATGCTCACCAAAAGAAAAGGCTCGAGCATTTTCCATCACTAGCACTTACCAAATAATAAAAGTAAAATAAAGACGTGTTTTAGTAAAAATAATGAAGTTTTGTTGTACCCTCATGCCTTGATTGAAATGTCGAATGCCGGGCACTCAATAAGCAGTTAGCTATATACGGACCTGCTCATCACTCTGTTCTTTTCCATCTGCGCTAATTATACAACTACAAACCCTGCTGATAGAATAAAATCGGTAGTGGTTCCTTCAAACAAAAACGTTCAGCCATTTTCTAAACACGCGACCGTCAATACGTTTTTAGCGCGCTCGGCACATAACTTTTTATGGAGGCGGACTTTATGATTTTGATATTCCTTTAAAGAATGCTTAAAAAACGCAATAATTCGCATGCAGAGAAGTAAACGTTTTTCAATTTTCACGAAAATTTCGATGAAAAAAACTATTTTGGTAAGGGGGGGGGGAGGGTATTCCACAAATTTCCCCTTCAAAACCGATTACAGTATTTAGTAATTCAAAGGGCTTCGAAATTACCGGCAATACTGTTCCCAATCTTCACGCTGTCTTAATAAACTGTTTTTATACAGGTAATAACTAGTTACAATCATTTCGCACCGCGTACTCTATTTTAGACTTTAATTAAATTGGTATTCAATCTGAGAGCATTTCATCTCAATCAATTTACAGGCGTAACCTCTTTTAACAATTAAGTAATAGTAGGTATCTCTACCTTCTGTACGAATCGTGTTTATTAAAAATATCATCCGTACGGCCGTAAAAGTATAAAGCCAACAATGATAACTTATGTAACATTAAATTTTCCTCATTACGAAGCCCTAAATAAAAGGATATTATAACTCGTAAAATGGTAGTCATCGTTGATTTCGAAGCAAGTGTAACACGTCTAATTGATACAAAAAATGTATATCATAAGAAAATATTTTGATTTCGCAATAACCGTACTTTTTGCCAATAAAAATATTCTCTACCTGGTAAACTTTGGCGTAAAATAGCAGTTGCTTGAAGAAATGGAGAACAGAAATTGGTACTAAAATCTTTGTTAAAAATTAAGCAACGACGAGACTCAATTCATTGGAATTTTGAAATTCATAACCGGAGCCCAGTTTTCGAAAGGAATTTAACTGGCTCAAAAAATCTGTACATCGTCCCTCGCACAAATAAATCATTCGAGCCTCCCCCCCCTCCACCTTCCCTTTCCAGAAAAAAAGAAATTGCGCATTTTAATGAAGAATTAAGTTGTACCTACTCCCATTAGCTTCAACAAAATTCTAGTCCAACGCGCTGCGTAAACTAGACGAAAAGTTTAAAAATTTCTGCGTAAGCGCTAATCGGTTTTCCATCCCGACCGGTAAAAGAGGAAATACGAACTTGGAGCATTTACTCGTGCGAATGGATACTCATTTGATTAGAAATTTTGAGCCAAAATTATTCTGATGGGCTGAATTTTCGCCAACTTAGTTATTAGTAGTCTTATAGCAGACATCGAGTGCAAAAAGTCGATTTAACTCCTTTTTTTCCCCGGGGAAAAAAACACGACAGTGGAAATATTAGGAGAATTACGCTGAAGCTGAAGTCTACGTAAGATATGCGGATTACTAGGTATGACTCGCCTCCTTGACATTATCTCGTAACCATTCATAAAAATGATAACCAATAGAAGCTGCACACGTATAGTGTTTTAAGATGATCTACTTAGACAACCAACTGCTCCAACTGTCGGTCAATAAGTGCAGATGTACGAATTAAGAATGAAAATGGGGATATCGCCCGTAAATCGTTTCCTATTTTTAATACGCTCGTACTTGGCGAATAAAAGAGCGGACTAATTGCGGCGTTCATCGAACACTATACCAGAGATGTACAAAGCAGGTTAGCCGGTCGCATCGTGTTTTACAAATATGGCCACCATATAAAATTAAATAATGGTCACTTTCACGCTTTTAAAAAACGATGAGAATCTAAATTACGCTGTTATTGTAATTACTTAAAAATACGCGGATATGGATGTGGATGCTCTAATATCGGCGATCGTGTTATGGGTTATGGAACGAAAAGTTTGCACGCGCAAATATGAGAAATAGGTTTCCGAATGCCGTATTTTAGAATGAAATTTTTTCGCCGAACAACGAACTGGCAGTTCGACATTCTCAGATTCGCGGCCGATTTCGTAAATTAGCCGGCGCGGCGGCGATGTATCATCCTTTCATTTTTCACGCGCAACTTCCTCCAGGTACTCGTACTACGAATGTGAGCGAGTCACCTACGTAAGAGCTGACGCACCAATGATGATGGCTACCTAAATGACTCTACTCTGTTCTAAAGAGTTCAACCGAGAAAAATATCGACGCAGTATGAGAAAACTCGGACGCATTACTACATATTATGTATACATACACCTATTCGTATATTTATGTACATTTGCCGCAGACGAAACATCAAATTCTGCATGATGCACGCTGATAGCGGTCACTGGGAGCTTTCCACCCATCTGCGTAAAAATACGCTTTTTTATTCAAAATTTAAAAGTCGGCAGTATTTTCAAACTCTCATTCAGCAAGAAATTCTTTCAACCTCCGAAAGACTTAAACCCATCTGACTGCCCGTTTAGGAAATCAGGGGAGACGGCATCCGATATAAATATAGCGCTTAATAACTAAGGATCAATTTAGGCAAAGTAAACGAGAAAAGGAATTCGGAAGGAAACGTGAGAATGAGTGGAACTATGCAAAAAATTGTTGAAGATGCTGGCGTCCTAACTTACACATAAAACTTGTTCTATATTCTTTCTGTTACGTTGGTAGTAGGGAACTCAAATCCCCCCCCCCCCCACCGGAAAAACTTTCCTTCTTAAAAATTCTCAAGAATTACGGAATACATACGGAAAATGTTTTCTAACAAAAGTTTCTTAACGTAAAACAAATTTTCTATGAAAATGGGTCCTCTTATTTTTCACTTAGTATACCGCAAAACACAACCGATGGAATAAATGTAACTTTTCCGCGCATCAAATGTTATTTCACATGGGCGCCCGCAGAGGGTAGCGGAGGTAGCGACCGTTACCTCATAAGCTTTTCATTTACTTTTTTTTTTTTGTGCATAATTAGGGATATTTGTGATTCATGTAATTAAATCGTTCAATAATACGTTTATCAACATTCGTCAACATATAGGGACTGCTCATGTTCGTTTTTTCAATTATCAGCCAGAGACTCATGCTCATGTAAATATTCACTATTCGAATACAAAAATCAGGGTTAAATTATGGTCGTAGGCATTTTCTCTTGCTACCTCATCAAAAAATTCTGTGGGCACCCATGTAATTGACCAGGTTTTAAGAAGAGAGAAGATCCAAATTCTACCATGCGGCAGATTCCTTATCTCCATAGTTTTCTAACCTCAACAATGTTTTCGTATACTCGGTCTAAAGCATAGCAGTCGAGATCGGTACATTGAGCCTTATATTGGGGATCTGGGCCTTATTGGGCTCATCTACCTTACGTAATAAAGTTAGTTTTTCCCCCAATGAAAATGTAGTATTATAGACGAAGAACTATAATTAGCTTTAGTTTATTGTTTTAGCGCATTCATAGCAAATGGGGGGGGGGGGAGAGAGGTCATTTATTTTCAGATTTCGATTTTGTTAGACACCCTGTGTATGTGTATTGCGAGTTAAGTGTATGGTACGGTACTACTAATTGCGGTGTCACATGGCACCAATTCGTTTACTAACTTTTTGTAACTACAAGAATAAATATAATTATTGGCCTTTGAACTGGACCCCCCCCCCTCCCCCAGCGACGCCCATGATGATATCTGCTTAAACTTGATCAAATTTGGGTGTTTTATCAACTTTGTCGGAAGGATTATGGTTTACCCTATTTAATCTCGTACTTCTATGTTAATTTTAGCCATTTCTAATGGTTTCTTATCGTTTTATGTCGACTTTTTTAGGGGAGGGGAATGTTGTTGAAAATCAGAAAGTAAAGTTAGGTTAAGGGTTACTGGGTTAGATTATTCAAGTGCTTATACTTTCGAAACATATGACAAACACACCACTGGATTCACCTAGTTTTACTCAGAATAAGTATGTCAAGACCTGTTCTAATCATAAGTACGTATGTTAGTTGTCCGACAAATTTCCAGAGATATTTACCTCGAAGTTCCTCTGTATCTTCTTATACACTTTAGTAACAACTGTAAGAAAAGGAATCGATTTCCCCTTAAGTTTTCATCATCAAAACAAAAAACTATCAAATCGAGTTCACTCAAATTCCGGTAATATTTTGTGTTATCTATAACTGATGATGTACTATACGAAATAGTAGGTAAATAAGATGAAGTAACTTTTACAAGAACGTTATTGTTTTTCTCGCAGTTATATAAACAATAAGAATATTCGCAAGCGATAAGATGGGAAATATTGTATCTTATATTAGAGGCCGGTCACCGGTGCGATGAGAAACAACTGTGAAAACAGACCGAAGAATTTGCATATTACTTTTCCGCAGCGTACGGTTCATCTTACGCGTTCAAATATCCTGGTCGTCAATCGGTATAAAATATTAAATTGCATAAATTCTACTATCTGCGGATGTGCGTACACTTGATCACTTAGCTAAATTAAGACGCAAAGAAAAATATACTAATCTCGAATATTTCACGCGTTCGTTCTCTCTAGAACCGGCGAAGCACATCTCGCAGAAGGATCAGTCTTTTTAAAGAGAGAAAGAAAAATCTTATTCGATAATTCAGTTTTGATAACACACGCATTGGAGGAACTGTAACACATTCTGTTATATCCACTGACTATTATTCCGGATTTAGCGAATTAGGAATTGACGTTCCTTACATAATTTTGAAGTTAAGAATAATTCAATTTAGCCGAAAGTGCCTACCCACTGTATTTACCTCTAGGTACATCTTACATAATTTATAATACCACTCATTTTTAAGCGTTGTGACTCGTATCCTTCCAGAATACAGTTATTATTACAGAATCCGATGGTACACGAATTTATTGTACAAACTATTTTGAATTAAGAATCTCGTAACCCATAGTTAATTGTACGATTCTAATTCGCATGAAAAGCCAGACGTGTAAACATACATGACACTTGTAGGTACAGATGGTTTCGATAACGTCAAACATGCGGTTTTTTGAAAAGGATGAAAGGCCAACAATCGGAAATGCATTTCTATTATCGGTACATTATGGCTACAACATGCACACATGTCCAAAGCAAGGTCCAGAAAGTTCTAGGATTCAAGACTGAGATTTACCAATCGAAACTTCTAAGTACACAGATAACTACACACAAAGCCTGATTGTAACGTTTGCGGAGAGGGGCTACTTCCATCAGACAATGTATTCGTCTAAACGTTTCTTTCCTACTCTAGGGGGAGGGGGGAGAGAGGTATCTCTCTTCTAACCCACTGAGCTCACCACATGGTGATGAGCAGCACAAAGAAACAAAATTGAAAATGTTCGCAACAGATAGTCGAAACCCTACGAAGCAAATATTTTCTGAGGGGGAGACGGACAAAAGGGTAAAATTTTGAGAGTTTAATGAAGCGTGTCATTTCTAAACATAATAATGTCGAAGCACTGTAAGATTGAACCCTAAGGTTCTCAATACAATTTTAGTCAGCCGACTATCGATTAAAAATCGTAGTTTCGATCGCGTAGTACAAAACCGCGGAACTTTACGCATGTGTGTATCCTAAAATGTCCAGAAGACCAGAGGTTCAAATTTGTGGATATAATTCAAAATATATATGTTTCCTTGACTTTTCTAATTTCTAATAGTTGGCACTAGAGTCCTGAAAAAACTGATGGAAATTTTTACCTATGCATTTCACGCAGTCCGAATTATTACAAACAAAATAACTATTTAAAAAAAAAAACAACCTCCATGCAATTCGAATAGAAATAATTTTAAGCTTTCCCAAAAGTTTTGGCCGGCAGATACACTTACACGTTGTTGGAACGAGTGACTCAAAGCGAGTTGCAAGAATTATTCAAGAAAAATATCTTGTGTAGTGTTTGCACACTCAATTCTGCTCGAGAAACACTTGAGAAGGAACGGTACCGATTACCTTATTCGGAAATTTATGGGGGTGCCATGGATGGTACGTCAACACCCGACTAACGGATAGAGGGCGCAAAAAGTATACGAATACAACAGCGCACTATTAACCGTAAAAGATGTGAACTACTAGGTGCCCACCTTGATATTGACTTTTTTTTAAAAATTATTTATTTAAATTTTGCCCAAAGCAAGGCCACGGCCATTCAAAAAGCTAAAACACGCGAGTTGAAAACAAAAAAGCGTTATTATGTAAATCCGATAACCATTAAAATAATTATATTTACGATCTCGTAGGTCACTGGTCACCATCTGCATAAATCAACACCCATACGCTGGAGAATAGTAGATAAGACCGATGTAATAATAGCACACTGGAGTCTATCCTGATTACGAAAGAAAGAAGAGTGGCGGATCACAGAAATATTCCTCGACTATTTATCGCACTGAGCCCTCCAGGTTTCCTTTACCTCCAAAAAATCCTGCTCGAATCTTCTCCGAATGGTGTTTACTAAAGTTTAATAAGTTGGGTTTGCATCAGACTCCACTACTTTGCCGCGGTATCATCGGAAAGTATGAAGTCAGACAATTTTATACATCTTTCCTCGAGGTCATACGAGGAAAACTCTCAGAAGTTCTGATATTTGTAAATTCCAGAAACAAGCGGTATTTTTCTTTTTAACGCACCACTCAATATGAAGACATTTGCTTGACTACCTATATCGAAAACGCTCGACTTATCCTCCGACATTTGACTATATAGACTACGGCAGTAGTCACCCCACATCCGAATTTTCACGGTTAAAAAAAGGTGTTTTCTGAACACGAGCGTTGTTAGTTTTTACCAGGGGAGGGGAGGGAAGAAGGGTGAAATTCTTCGCATTTTTTTGGTGAAAATAATGTAGTTTTCGAAAATCAAGAAGAGGCGAAAGATCAATTTACTCCATCCCCTACCGACCACCTACATCACTGATACGATATTAATTGAGAATCTGTAATATGCAGCATTCCAATAAGCCCCACCAAACTTCTAAAATGAAAAAAAAGAAAAAAAAAACCATTTTGACTTCGAAGTTTCCGGCCTACGAAATACCAGGCTCGGAAACTGTTCATTATTTTCCGGACAAAAAACGAGTTATATTTCAGCCGAACTTTTCCGACTAGTGCCGCCAAAATGTGGGAAGTAATTTAAAAGATATTATTGTCTGATCTCCTTTTTCGAAGGAAGTGTCATTTATGTAACCCAATACACGCGGACAATAATGTTATTAAGCATATTTTTTGTGGCTAAATTTGCTTAAAGCTAGCCTACATGACGTAATAGTTCTAATTAGCATGCACAAGCATTAATTAGTTTTCTTGATTTTTTTTTTTTTACAATCGTCGTAAGACACGAATCCAGGCGGATGAACTCGTAAAATCAAATAAGCTTTTACTCCATGCCGGAGAATACTAAAGCGGTGCGCTGGAGGGAGACATTCAGATTCCGGGGAAAGTGCTGGAGGATGGGGTACTTATATATTGAAATATTATATCGCGGCACATCAGGTGTTGATATGTTCGTAGAATAAGCCAACGTGTGAAATTGTTTTATCCTTGTAATCGAAAAATATTTACGTGAAGTGAAAATGAAACTAAAGGTAAGTTTGAAGAATCGTACGATTTTGAATTTATTCGGTGTTACCGTCGTGTTGTATTCGATTTTTCGTTTTCGAGTGGTGTTTTTCTCCCCTTTTAACCCAATATCGGTAGGATAGTCTGTCATGTTTCAGTAAGTACAATATATTTTCTGAATACGCTTTCAATTAAGCACGAGCTTGCTTGCGCCTGATGCGTTAGAGTCGAGAGGTCGCTGTTAATCGACAGAGCTGGTTCCATTTATGTGCCAGGTGCAAGGTCAGTAATTGGTACAGTGCGTACCCTCAGCTCTTCATTGCAGCTGCCCAAATTGGAAAATTGATGGTTTTCCTATTTTTTTCGGTACCTCGATACTTTGTCCAACGACATTTAGTCCAATGTATTTGCGTCCCAGAAGGAAGAAATTTCGTCCAACGACATTTCACCTACGACGCTTTTCGACCAAGTTTTCTTCGTTCGAACTTTTATATTCATTTAGTGTTCTCTTTGTGATAAAGGAAATACAATAATGACAGCGTTGAATGGGCTCGATTAGAAAGTGTAATGTTAGAAAATTTAAGAATTTGACTAAGCTTACCTCGTAATGACGGTGCTTGCAATAAAAAATGTATTTTCTTCGGACGAACAGCCTTTGGACAAAATGGGGGGGGGGCACCGAGGTTCAGTATTATCGGCCAACGCTCAATGACAAGTTGAGACACGTCACGTTGCTTCAAAACCAAGAGAATCTCGGTACATACTCGTAAATAAAATTTCTACTAGCATGTTCATCCTTTCTTTTTCAGAGCTGCCCAAATATTTTGAAGGTGCCCAATATGGGCGGTACCGCCCGTTAGGGTACACACTCAATTGATACTGGAGTAAGCTTCACTGATTCGCTTTTATTGTAGTTGAAAAGGTACTTACATCGGGGTTTGGCTTATTACAAGTTAACCAGGGTCTCATCATCTATCTACCGCAGTCAGTGGTACCAAGGCTTAGTTTACAAGTGATCGTGAAGGCGAATTGTAATTTCGAATAAGAAGACAAAATTTAATTTTTGCAGCTCTTAGAGACTTAGAAATCTTGTTCGCAGCCCACCCGGTACTTGTTAACTCGTTATTTCTATAAGAAAGTCATCCGACCAAGTTTTCACCAATTTTTGCGGCTTCGCTGGCTTCTCGGCACAGAAAGAAAAAAGTAACAGTTTTCTTCGCAGAAACTGACAAACTGTTTGTAGGTACAGCAAAAACTTCATTACAGGGAGCTTGTCGACCAATTTTATACTCGCGGAAATTATTGATCTTTCTCATCGCTAGTCGTTGAAAATGCTCGTAATCAATGTGTCTACAAGAATGGAAAAATATAAATTCCTGACTTTTTCCAAACATTTTTTTGTCTCTTCTTTAAACCTTTACAGTAAAGACAGTATATATTTATGTTTATACTACTAGACGCTATGGTTAAAATGAACTGAAATTTGAAGTTGATTTTTGAGTGAAAGTATTACGAAAAGGTGTTCACAGATATACATATAAACAAACAACGGGATGAACTAAGTTATGAATTATATTTTTTCAAAATTAAACGACGAAAAATTTTTTCGTGAATTCATTCTTTGTTTTTTTTTTTTTGTTGTAAACTTCTTAAAAATATTGTCGAATTTCCTGACTATTTACACTTTTCAAATTCCTGACTTTTGCCAAACTTTCCAGATTTCTCAAACCTGATGTAGACACCTTGGTAATTGAAAATGCTGCTAGGAGTACCAGCACTTGGTACGGTAGGCTAACCAATTTCAGTGCACTGATGGTCAATTAGAAATGTAATATTACGCTTAACATTACAGTCCGTCCTACTTGAGATTTTTGAGGAGATAAATCAACCTAAGATGATGTCACAGGCATCTCGATAATGACTCGCACGGCTGACAGAACGATAATTTTTTAATCGGTAGCCTCTACAACTTACACCACATGCGAAATTTATTACCAAATAATTTTGTAATTTTGGAAATTTCTCGACCAAAAAATAGTTCGATGTCTGTAAGGAAACTGACAATGATCTGATTACGTAACCCGTGGTGTATGCCAGCGGGAGAAAATAACAGTCCGAGATTAGTGTATAATTCGCAATAGAAGCCGCAGTAAATATGGGAAAAGGAAATAGGTTTCCTGTTATTACTCTAACCGACGTGCACTTGTACTTTCGGAAGAGTTAAATTGTTCGAAATTTGAAGAGTTAAATGAAATCGAAGAAGATGTCGGGTATCGGGAGTTCGTTTATATACGTTCAGTTCCTGTTTTCTTCCGAGGCCATTTGTCATTTCATTATCGTGCAAAATGGTCAGCGCAACCGATAGGCAGATGGCTGCCGCGGGAGAGGTGCAAATTTACACGCCGCTTCCTTTATTTTTGACGGTGTAAAATATTGGTACCCAGACCTCAGGCTATTAGACGCAATGGTATGGTATACAGCTATGCACCGTGGCGGCCGTAAAAAAATCGTACGTCCCATGATACAAACGTTCATTCAGATCCATTAAAAGCGAACTAATATCTAATATTATTATTTGGGCTACTCAACAAAACGCATTAGGTACCCTAGTAAGAAATAGTGGCTGCTAGATGGACGTGGTATTTACGAGTACACATTTTGAACTATAAAAAACCAATTTTCGGATGAAATCGATCATTGGCTTCAAAATCTTAAGTTTTCTTACGTCATCGATTTCGAACGGGGATAGGCAACATCTATGGTCAACCCTGTCAAGAGAGGGGGGGATACCCTGGGCCCGGACTTTCAAGGGGGCCCGATATTTTTAAAAGGCTTGAATTTCAATCATACTGTACATCAAATCAGCAATCACTCCTTACACCATGAAAGAAACCTCTTATCCCGTAGCTTATTATAATTTTTTCCCATCTAACAAAAGAACAAATTGAACTGGAAGGAGAGGGAGGGCGTGGAAATTCCCCAGGCCCTCTTTTTCTCTCTACGGGGCTGTCTATGGTCGATCTTTAGATTAAAAAGGTTTGTAAGATCATGATTTGAGATGACTAAAGATCACTAGAGTCGTGATCTGAAGGATCGTAATCGTTTTCTGATACCTATCAAAATTTATCTAAGATCGCAATCTAAACTTGAAAATAACACAGACGTTGAGCAAAACCGTGATCTGAAGATCAAATTTATCCAAAAGATCGCAATATCGTCATATTTTTCATAACCTCAGATATTTTCATTTGAATCGGCAATTTTTTCAATTTTTTAAATGATTATACACTGGATTCATGCGTGATATTACCCATTCTTGATTTCGAGCAGACATCCTCATTATAAGAAATAAGATAGGAGTACACACAACTTCATTAATGAGTAAGAACATATTTAAACCTACACTTTTGTAAACAGAGCTATTGAGAAAGTAAGAAAAAAATCTTTGTTGACTCAATTGTGTACGAACATAATTTGATTTAGTGACACTGCCACAAATATCGATATCAATATTAGTCCGAAGTTTTCTTTTCCCTACTATGGAAGAGGAAAAAACTTCACTGAAATAGGTCCAACATCTTAAAAGCGAACTTGGGATATTTATTTCGAAAATGGTCTGTTTCAAAAATCGGTATAACTCGGACGTACCCAGAGTAACTTTTTTTAAATTCGACTTCATATAATATTCTCTGAAGCCTCATATCATAATGTCCCACACATCGATAGGTCTTAAAGATATATGGGACATGAATATAGGTTTCCTGAAACCAACAGTTTTAAACATTAGGAATTCGCAGCTTTGCAAGTATTAATCAAGAAATCAATATTGTTTTTGATGTTTACAATGGGTAGACTGAGGAAAAATTAACGCTAGGCTACTCTTCTGGCAAGGAAAAAGTGGCGAGAAGAACTTTTTCTGAATTCGGAGGAATGGAAGTACGAAAAAGAAAAATATGAACTGAGTCCAAACTGCTTTTAAAATGTTTCAATTGTCTACTCAAATTTTTGTACTCCCCTAAAAATAAAGTTTCCAATGCACGCATTACACAGAATAATAGGTATTTTGAAAAACACTGATTATGTGATGATGGTCCTTCAGAAAGTTTTTTCTCAAAGGGCTGTTAATAATAATAATAATGATAATAATACATTATTATTAATATTAGGAAGGTGAAAGAAATCGCATTGGTTCACTAAGGTTCAATTTCCTCAGAAGCAAAGGGAAAAAAATAGATAAATAAATAAATAAAATAATAATCTCGTTTATAAAACCTGAATCAACAGGGAGAAATTCTTTACTAACAAGTTGAATCATTTTTTCATTTTTTCATTTTTTGTGAGTACAAATAATACTCTCTGTAACCACCCAGTGTTTATTTTTTCATTTATTTTTATTTGTGGGAGAGGGGGTGTACCCCTTTTCGTAGCTACTGAGAATGACGATGCAAGGCGATTCCGGTAAATGGCCACATATTTTCGTGTAAGGCGCATGTACAGGTTCCTCTACTTCTAACGTTACCTGGTGCAAGTAGCGTAGGTATATAGGTACTCGTAATGTGACCGATTATAGGAAAAGAGGGTTCCAGGTGAAATGAAAAATTAAAAGAAAACTTTTTGGTAAATTGGAACCCCTGATTGTGCAGACCGATTGAATCGACTCTGATGTTCTCTGATAGCCAGATAATGGACCTGTCCTCTGACTTCACTTCGAATTAGTCGGTCTTCACAATCAATGTTACCAAGTTAACGAAAAATATTGTTTTTAATTTTTTTCATTTCACCCTGAACTCCCTTTTGCGATGGACGGGCATATGTTGCGTCTAGTGCAGCGTTAGTTAGCTCAGTTTTAATTCTGTTCGTACAAGTGACATCGGCAAATTTTTTAATTAAAGTAGAAACAGACTAAGGGCTAGCTATTTAGAAATATTAGTTCAAAACAGGAAAAATTTCGTGAAAAATTTTCACACGTTCTAAGGAACTAACATTCTTTCACCTCAACATAAATACCTATCGAAAATTAGTCAGTTATGTTAAATCTTACTACTAGCAAAACGTTTCGTATTAACGGCTCTGGTTTCGTTTCAATAAGCACGAAAGTACCCAATTAATACGCGCATGTTATTAACAAAAGATACGAGTACGAGTATACTACAAGGATATTACATACTCGTAGGTACCTCATACGCGTGTTACGCGGGAAATGAATACCAGGCGCACGAATTTTTCTTTACAGTAAAATATTACGAGTCCAGATTCAACATCCACACAGGGTATCCATTTGTTACACATTTTTGGTTGCGATATTATGTCACATATTAATTAGCGAGCGCATATTAAAAAGTGAAACACATACGAGTATATTCGTCTTCGAATAACTTCATGATTACCTACTTAGCTTACACGCAGAGATGGAGACTGGAGTGAAAAGTATCCGGCCGTCTTCGAAATTAAAATAATTGAATCCGGATCATTTAACGCTAATTATCGTTACATTTGTTTTTGTGGCCAGATGAGGCTCTTCATTTTGTTATAATAAAGTACCACTTTATCTAATTCGACAAATTTGCTATCAAAGTTTACTTTTGTACAATTAACTCGTATGAAAAATCATCGGAGGGAGCTTATACTATAATCTCTCTTTCTAATAACCCTCGATCCAGAAATAATATGCCTGACCGAATTTTTCAAAAACACAAAATTTTCAGCGATTGATAAAAGGTACCTACTGGAATATATTTTGATTCTTAGTCTTACCATCGCAATTCTGTTTAAGAAATCCTCATTCTTCGCTACCAGGTATATTTAATATTATAAACAACTGACCGCTTTCATTTTCCACTTCGAAAACGATAAAAATTACTAGGTACCTCTAAATCGACAAAACTACGGTTCACAGTATGACAGTAGTAATACAAGTAACTAAAAGAAGTGTAGGTATTCTTCTTTCCGTCAGTAAGATCTATTTTAATGAGAGATAGAGCTAAACGAGTTCTTTCGAATCTCTAACAAAAAACTTACGTTTCAGGAGCAAATAAGGAAAAATTGTACGCAACCATTTTAATACGGAATCAGGTTGAGAATAAATTTTCTTTCAACTGTTTTCTCCGCGTGTACTAAATACCTAGCCCCTCTTTTACCCTTCGAAAAACACACTAACTAGGCTTCATACCAAAAATCCGAAAAATGTTATTGGCTGATCTGTTACTTCAGAATTTAGCCAGGTAGTCAGCCAAGCAAAGAGAGACAAACAGACGACAGACGAGCCGCAAACAGATAGAGAAACCAGCCAGCCAATTTCCGAAATGTTTGCCAGCACGTAAAATTGAAGATACAACAATATTATCTTATCCTCTTTCTCTCTTTTGTCTATCACCTGAATTTTAATTTCATAATTGGCAAATTTAAGGGTGGCTTCAGTCTAAACCGAGCTGGTTAAATCTAAGAAGTTGAGACGTTTTGATTTTTTTTTTTTTCATTAATAATTAGCGCTCTGCTACGGTGCGTTTAAAGTCATTATATTGTACGTCGTTTCTCGGATTCTGTTCAATATGCCCGATGGAACCTATAATAAATCATACGTTCAATGTACCCCGAGTCCCCCTTTCTCTGTTAATAAGTAAGTCCAGAATTCAAGAAAGACAGACATAGAAGCCAAGTGCGTGGCATGGTACCAAGAGGGGAATGGATACAAGCGAGGCGAGCGTGTCGGCGCGTGAGTTGACTACGAATCAGCTAGGAGAGCGTATCCGGCATCAAATTCAGTTCCGTTCCCTGGCGATTCCCGAATTCGAATGTGACGTAAGTAATTAGGAAAGCCCACCGGTCTCTGAAATCTCGCCCTGACTATCAGCTTACCCGGGTCGCCTCGCGCGTCATTCCAATTCTACGGTTCCTTCTTCACGTATCCGTAAACAAACGTTTATTGTTCGCAGATTTTCACACTCTTTTTACTGGCCGCATTAGCCGTCAGCTGGGCAGCTGAATCCGAAGACAAAAAGAATAAGAGGATCGACGACAATAAAGAAAACAAACGAATCGGCGATGCCGCCGAAAGTTCACCATCAGACAAGAAAACGGAAAAACGCGGCCTGCACGGGTCGCTGGGATACGGCGGTGGCAACAGCCACAGTAGCTTCGACGACTTCACTCCAGTGCACCAGCACGAAATACCAATAAGCGAGGAGCCGGAATCTTACGGAGGCGAAACTTTTTCAAGTCATCAGGTTGGCGAAAATAACCACGGCGGCGGTTCCAGCGGTCACTCGTTCGGGGCAGGTTTCGGCGGCCACGGGTTCTCCTTCGGCGGGCACGGCTCGTTCGGTGACAGCGGTCAGTCGAGTTTGTTCGGCGGCGGACATTCGTCCAGCAGTAGCAGTGGAGGAAGCTCATCCGGTAGCGGTTCCCTCGGCAATGGACACGGACATTTCTCTTTCGGCGGTAACGGAGGAAGTAGCGGAGGACTATACAGCGGCGGTGCCGCTTCCTATGGCGGTGGATACGAGCATTCCCACGTAAAAACTATTTACATAACCAAAGAGGTACCCGTCCCGTATCCAGTTCATGTTGAGAAGAAAGTACCGTATTACGTAAAGGTGCCCGTCGATAAGCCAATCCCAATCACCGTAAATAAGCCATACCCGGTGCATATTGAGAAACCGGTACCGTTCCCCGTTAAAGTTCACGTGCCAAAACCGTACCCGGTTACAGTCGAGAAACACGTACCATATCCAGTGAAGGTGCCCGTAGACAAACCAGTACCAGTTCACGTACCAAAACCGTACCCAGTGTACGTGGAGAAGAGAGTCCCCTATCCTGTAGATAAACCAGTTCCATATCCGGTTAAAGTTCCGATCGATCGGCCGTACCCGGTTCACATTTCGGTGGAGAAACCTTACCCCGTCCATATTGAAAAGAAAGTTCCGTACCCGGTGAAAGTTCCAGTTGATAGGCCATACCCGGTTCACGTTCCAAAGCCGTACCCAGTGACGGTAGAGAAGCCAGTGCCGTATCCAGTTGAGAAACCAGTACCTTATCCGGTTAAAGTTCCGGTCAAAGTTCCGATCAAAGTTCCTTATCCGGTTGAAATAAAAGTGCCAGTACACATTCCGGTGCACGTACCGAAAGAAGAATATCATCACGGATCGAGTTTTGGAAGTAGTGGACAAGGAGCCAGCAGTGGACACGGGAGTGGCAGTGGATTCGGCTTCACCGCAGGGTTCGGAGGACATCAAGGAGGTAGTTTTGGCGGCGGAAGCCATGCTAGTGGAAGTTTCGGCGGCGGAAGTAACGGAGGTAGCACCTTCGGAGGTAGCCAAGGAGGTAGTAGCTTCGGCGGCGGACACCAGGGAAGTAGCGGCTACGGTGGTGCTAGCGCGGGCGGCGACTTTGGCGGCAGCGATCACGGTTTCAGCGCTAGCGGATTCGACATGCACGGGGGATTTGATAACGATAGTGGCCCTGAAGGGAATAATGGAGGATACGGACACAGCAGTTTCGGAGGCGGAGAGTAAGTCTTGAAAATGTAAGTTAGAAACTTCGAAGTCGGGAGGGAGCATCTCCGAAGGAGTAGAGCTCGTTGAAACGAATGGAAAGGAAAACCCCAAGTATAAACCATCCCTAGTTACCAATGTTACTTCCTGTTACCAAATACTTCACTTTTTGGATTCGAAGGAGTTGTAGAAGTTGTAATACAATTGACTTTCCGTAGGTTCGGCTTTATGAGTTTTTATTTGTTTACGAAGGTCGAATATTCTTTTTTATATTACTCGGTGAAGTGATGCAAGAATAGACCAACCAGTGAGATAAGTATCTGCTGTACATAACTTTTTTTTTTTTGTTTTTTGAATACATGCTGCATATGTGATTCAAGTGAGAAATGTGCTCTCTCAATTTACAGTTACCTGGTAACATTTATATGAAAAATTGAGTTCCTAAGTATCGATATTTATAAATGTTACCTTTATTGCAAACATAAGAGATCTTTATTATTTAGGATACGCGATGCCACGTTCTTGCTTTTCAATTTATTGAAAAACATTTAAAAGCTGAAATGATTCGTACTGTTCATATTAAATCGGATAACGTACGACCACAGAATTTTATAAAGATCGTACAAGCCGGTGTACCGTTTCTGGAAATAAAACAATACACGGGCACTATTATGAAACGAGTGCATTTATAAACGCCATGAAAATCACTTAACAAAATAGGCCCAACCACATTTCTTTCTTTGTACTTTAATAAACTCTTGATTTCCATAGCGCTTGCACTCATCTGGTTTCGTAAGAGCGTCAATAGTGAACAGGCATACCACTCTCTTAAACTGACAGAATTGGGAAGAAAACGATCTCGGACAGTCCCTTCCCTTCAATATCAGACTGGATCTCATCAAAAAGACATAAGAATTCTGGGTTTGCAAATTACTGGGAAGAAGGGAATGATCCCGAACCCCTTCTTCTTATATCAGCTTTGAGTGGGAACGATTATTTTCTTTATTCTTCTCTAGTAGTTACCTTACATTAACCGCTTTTACAGCACAAATCACAAAAGATGAGTCACTGTTGATACAAACTGTTACGGATTTCCTCTCCTAGTCATTTTCCCTCAATGATATCAAAAGTATACAAAATTGGGCCTTTATGCGACGTTTCAAGGTAATGTTAGTGAAGAAAAAGATTTCCATCCAAAGTCAAGGGTCAAATATGAAATATAAGTACTTAATAGGCTAAATATTGCTCCTCGAATATATTTTTACCAGTAGCAATTTATAAGCAGGTTAAAATTAGACGGTTCGAATAAGTCAAAAATTGAGATAGAAATGAAAAGTTCCGTGTTTTTCTATTCAGTTAGATTAGAAAATAATACATGCGGGAAGAGCACTTGCTACGAATTAAGACCCGTGGTATAGGAGCAACAAAGCGCCACTAAGCAATCCAGACCTTCGAAAACACGAGAATCTACCGCGAAAATTCACGGTGGAGTGAGTGCCCTCACAATAATAGTTCTTCGGCAAGATTAATTGCTTCTTTCTTACTTTCATTTTTTAACATTTCTATAACCTTTTATTTGATCATGCTCCCATTTTTGAGGTTTCGAACCATTGTGTACGATGCTTAGTTAAACTTTAATCAGATTTTCTTCGTTTAAGGTTCACAACTACCTTACGGATCGGATACTTAGTGATATATTCGAGGAAACCAAAAGAACCCACGGCTTCTCCATACGGCGAGTTTAAGCCATGAATGTAGAAATCTTGAAAATCTATTTTCTGACAGTTCCTATATCCAGGATTTCGAAAAGAAAAAAGAAAAAAATACTTGACTAGGCTAGAAGTTAACTGGGTGGGAGGCGATATATTGAAACATAATTTTCTAATATTTCTCCTGAACAAAACGATCAACAATCTATAGCGTAGATAATACAACAATCTTCATATTATTCCGATTGGTTACGCGTGTGGTGATATTGTTTATTTTCGGGGCGAGTGCAACATACTTATATCGTAGAATATATATTCACGGTTGTGTTTCGAATTTATTAAATAAATTTGAAATTAGATTCGATAATTAAAAATCTAGTAGCACCAGCCGCCAAGTTGTTATAGTGTAAAAATGTAATCTCAATTCGAGCAATTTGGATCGTTGTTAAATTAGGCGTGAATGATACACGCAGCGCGAATAGTGATAAAGTTTAGAAACATCAAAAAATATAATCGCTATTTTGTAAATTATTACTTTTACCAAGACTGTTACGTCTGAAATTTCTTGTTTTAGCTTCGCAAAGTTTAATTGTATAACCTAGTGTATCTAGTCAGTAATGATGCACTCTAATTATCTCATACGAATACAGATGCAATAAAAATTACGTTTCGCAAAACAAACTGCGTGTGTAACTTAGCACTTAGGTACCTTGTACATCGTTTGTACATTTTTTTTTTTTTTTTTTTTACATGGAGTTACTCGAGTGCCGTAATTTAAATTTCTATCGACCTTTCTCGTAGAAATTCATAATGTTAATATTGAAACGTTCAAATTCATCATCTGTTAATTATATTTAAGTAGTTGTAGCCAATAAGCTCAATAAATATGTGTTACGCCATTTTATATTACTAGTATCTGTTTATCGAGTTACCTCAGTTTCTTTCCAAAAATATGATTTTTTTCCTTCTTTCAGTTAAGTATATTTTCTAATTATGAACAATGAGAACTTTTTCGTACTTCATCAAATATTGTATAATTAGAAAAATCGAAGTACCTATTTTGTTGGAAATTTTTTTGTGAAATTTTTTATCTAATAAATAATTTATTTAGAAATTTGTACCACACTACTGAGACGATGTACTAAAATTTTTCCAGATGATTAACAAATACGATGACATGTTCAAATATGAACGTCAATTGTAAAAGTTATGCAAGTAAGTAAGTACAGTAAGTAGGTAGGTAATTAAGTAAGTAAGATCAAAAGTTGGAGGAGGGGCAGTCAGAACTGTCGCAAGAGGAGTGAACATAAACATTTTTGACTCCCACTCCCCTCCCCTATATTTCCTCGCCATTTTCCACTTCTCCTTAAATATTAGGTGTAATTTAAGAACTGTAGGTATATGAAAAAAATACATACTGAAGGCCGGACCCCCAGCCCTGCTCGATGCTACGCTTATGCACATAAAGCATTTACAGAACAATTTTTATTCAGTTGCTGTGAATCTGAGAATACGTATAACATCGTATCTTTGGAAAAATAGTAACTTTTTAAATACATTCGAACATTCCTGTAACATGTACCTATCTCTTCGATTGGATTATTTTCGCAAAGAAAAAATCTAAGATCTGACAGAAATATTGCCTATGTAATAAGAGACTATGGTCAGGTTATCGACTATATTTACTTTTTCCCCCCTCCCTTTTTCAACTGGGACAGAATAGATAAGCCGATATAACAATGGTATACTAGTTATCGCTAAGTTTTTCCAGTCGTCAGACATTTTGAAAGCGCGAAGAACTGATCAATAGATATTTGCGAAAAATAGCAGTACTCTCAGGTTCGAAATGTTTCTTTGAAAAAATGCTCTATATTGTGATAACCCCGGGTCAAGTTATGGTAGCACTTCAGTTACAGAGGTTTCAACCTTTAGCGAGCATCGATGAGTTTTGTTCAAATATTTCATTCATATTTTATTCATCTTCAACTTTCATCAGTTCTGATTCATATTATGACAAAAAGTTTTGAATTTAAATATTTTCCATTTCCTTCTTTTTCATTTCGACAACTTTCCATTATCAAAACGAGACCTGAATCCGAATAAAGTTGTAATAAAGAAAACGTTCGTTTTCTTTTTATTCAAAATTATCGAGTATTATCTACCTATTGTGTGCATTGTGCTATCACATTGGTCCGGATTAAACTATTAGTATTCAGAGCTACACATTTCTTGATTTTCTCTAAGTGATACGTATTACTGGTGGGATACGTAATCATATACACGATATACGAGTTCGTAAATATGTGTACCTACTTAATAAAAATATCAATATGACAAAGGATTGCGATTAAAAGTCGTAACAGCTACATCGCGCCGCGCATTTATAATTTTGAAACATTGAGAGGCAAATCGTTTGTTTACTGTACATGTACATTTTCAAATTTTCTGGACGAAAGTTATGCTCTAGGAGACGTCTCCGTTATTCCTTGAAAAAAACTATTTATCATACGATTTGGACAAATCCCAATGACACGACGTCATCGATTATGTGACATCGCCTACAAGTGTTTTCTATTTGTTCCGAGTTCGCGAGGTTATTATAAAAGGAAGTTGGTTATACTTTTAGCGGGAAATAGTCTAGCATCATAGAGATTGCTCGAAAAAATATGACACACCAACTGATACACACGAACTCCCAAACAGACGCGACCTGACACCGCAGAGGCACAGGTCCGGATTAATGCACGGGCGGAACATTTTTGAGGGGCCGAAAAATGTTCGAGTATAATATACAAAAATTCATTCCTAACTCGCAACTCCCAAGTTCAAAACCAATGCAAGCGAAACTTTAAAAAAAAAAAGAAAAAAAAAGAAACAAAAAAAGGAAGTTTTTTACAACTTGAAATTGCTCGAAGGGGAGGGGGATGCTTTTAAGCGAGTGCCCAAGGGACTCACGATCTTAATTCGGCCCTGCTAAGGGATGCACTATACATATAAACCTAAAATGAGTCCTCAGTTCGGCGCAGTACTATCACACAAGTAAGAAGCGACTTAAACAAAGCGAGAGTGGGAGAGAGCTCTTCTCTACAAAAATGATCCGCCAGTAGGAAAATTTGATCCTTAATTAACAAAACGTGTATTTTGAGAAGGAAAAATTGAAATTGCTCCCTTTCTTTCCCTTGAAAAATGGTCCCATACACATATATATACAGTATGATAGTGGAAACAGGAAAGCTGCACCCACGTGGAAAATACAGCTCGAATACGAAAAAATATTTGCATTAGTAACGTAAAACAGCATTAATTTCATGTCATTACACCAAGTGACCCATGCATCTGTCATTAACGATGATTATACACGATAATAATGCTCATCCTAAGTCTAGCTACGCAGTTTTTCGACTGACCGAACCACTTACGGAACAAGGTAGCAATTAGAAATGAGGAGTTATCTATCAAAAGGGCGTCCGTTCCGTAAGAAATACATTGAACGGACGCCCTTTTGACAGATAACTCCTCAAATGCAGATGATATCGCTCCATTTTGAACTTGACTCTTCCAGAGTAAGTGATAAAAAATAATATAGACCCTTTCAAAATATTACAATAATTATAACCGATACTATTTCTACATTCGAAATTCAATATGAAGTATAGGTAAATACGATAAGATTGCGTTTCAATTAACAACTAATTGCTACAGAGGCCTACCACCATTCTAATGTACCAACTGACAATTGACAGGTTATTACCGCGTCAGGCAGGTGTCCTGGCACAGACATCATTATAAACAGACAGAACGTGTCACAATAGAAAAAAGAAAAAGCGATGGTGAATCTCGCAGCTAACGAGAAAAAACCATATCATATAAAATTTATCGCCGCCCGGAAAACTATTATTAGATTACTTAATAGGGAAAATAAAATAGGTGTAAAGTGATGTCTACAGATCGAACTAAATGTTTTCAACGCTCGCTCCGTCTCGAATGCCGACTACACATAGTTTTTCCAACTACTCGCAATATCGCTACTAAAATATAACGAATTACGCAATTGGTATAACTGACGAACAAGTACGTATTGCCATGAAAGTTGTCATTGATAAAATGATTCGACTCGACATCAGCGAACAAAACGATTTTCACGATAGCCGAGCGACGATACAATGTCGAGCCGCTATTTTCTATTTAAATGTAGCCAGCGCCTGTCGCTGAAGAAGCGAAGAAGCGAAGAATGTACGCCTACTCGAAGGTAATGCAGAAGCATTTAAAAGCATTAAAAGCGCAGATTTTGAGACGAAGATAAGTAGCCTGCCTATTAATCAAATTTCTTTGAGATTCGTCACAAATCGCACACAACTTCGGCTGACTATTAATACGAGCTCAGATACAAGGGCGTATCGAAGGGAAATGGCTGATGGGGAGAAAAAAAACACAGAATTTTCCAACTAAGAGCTAATAAATTTTCTATTTCTTTACTGATCTGAATAGAAACAGGCAAAAACGTTTCCAAAAATCTCATATACATGACTGAGGGCCATCGATTTTCTGACAAAGACCAATTTTCAAACCTTAAAACGGTGAGGCACCCTCACTCCCTACTTTGGTGCGATTCTGCTTAGCATCACACCACACAATAAATTTAACCATTTCTTGTTCAGGCGGTCAAAATATTATGATACTTACAGCTTACATACGTCGCATTGAATTTAAAATAAATTAAATTCTAACAACAAACTGTTGATATTAATCCTTTCCAGTAACCAATTTCCGCGAGAAGAATTAATTGCGCTTTAAATTGAAGAAACTAACTAGTTCTGTAGACATTCTTCAAAAAAAAATTTAAGTAGGTCACTGGAAGCACTATAATATTTCAATTCAATCATTTAAATAACTTTTAATGACTTTTTTTCATTCTCACGCAATCCGACGGGCATCCGATACTAGAAAAAAACCTTGATTCGCAATTCACACCTCTACACTCTCAAACATAACTGGCGTAAGTCTACAAAACGTACAGCGGGGAAGTGCGACCAGGTAAATTCTATTGCTTCGCGAAGAATCCATTTTATTATACGCATATCTCTGATTTTCCAATGTAGATTCGTTCGATACGAACTTCCGAGTCAAATATATATACCGACACGGTATTTTTCTGAATACACATACGGCTATAAACGTCCACAGGTCCACACCTTTCACGTTTGCCAAGGTTGAAACACAAGAACACAAGAACTACAAATATACGAAGAAGTAAAAAACCAACGCGCGTTGTCGATTCGCTGTTACACCGCAAGAATGAAAACATCGAATATCCGGAGGAACCGTAAATAAGCCTCTCTGTTTCGAAATAATGGTCTTCGTCCTACCCTAATCTAAATATTCTGAATTTAAAAATGGTCTCTTATTAGTCAGATCTGGTTAGTACCTTATATTCTTTTTCCGGGACATTCCGGCAGTTACCATTATTTGCATACAAATCTAGCTCAAGCAAACGAAATGATTGTAAACAAAGCCGCATATACGAGCCACACGCTACAATTTTTTGGTCATGAATACAGTCATAAAGTACAGACAGACAGTCGCGAGGCATGGAAGCCCGAGGTTATTTCATGGTTTTAATTCATTACCAGCGTACGTTACTTGACGAGTGTAACCGCGCTTGTAGAGTTATTTCACTCAATATGCGATGAAGCGAAACCACTGTCATCGGCGCGAGCCAATATTTCGTTTTAGGAAGTACGTACGAGAACATTGTACTTACCCTATGTATGGAATATTAGCTGGCACATGATACTTTGATCCGGGGTCAAAGTCTATTTCCGATCTCAGTACTGGGGGCTTCACTCCGCTGAGACGCTCCCTGCAATGATAAATCAACTTATGAGCAAGGATTGCAACAAATGAACTTGGCCACAGGTACGGGTCCGCGTAAAACTGCGAGCCAATCATGGAAACGTTATTTGCTTTTGTGTACCTCAAATCCCACCAATGGCAGTTATAACGTTCTTTTCGGGTAAAGCCGCTGAAAATGTCCCATCGCCACATATCTAAGGCGAGACTGAAAGGTAAAAATGTCAGTTTGTCCATGGCCAAGTGAAACAGGAAATTGATGTTATGAGGAACATCATCTACGGAGGTCAGCACCAATCCTAATGTCTGCATGTGTTTCGGATTCGACACCGATAACGATATAGCTTCACTGAGGGCTTCGTGAAAACCTAGAACATGCAACATGAATATGTAGCAAGATACTTGTAACTCACACTTTAAAAGAAGGAAAAAGAAAAGAAAAATAAATTTAGGCCAGTCAAATTAAATCGAAAAAGGGGACTGAATGAAAATGTATAGTAACCAAACTAATTTGGTCCAAATTCATTAATCTTGCACCGCCCTTGAGTGAGTAGGTACCAATTAATAGTTGCATATTTATTCGAGTCAATATTAGTGGGAAATAAAATTACGTAAGGCACCTACTTTTCAAACAAAAGAAGGAAAAAGAACCAGGACTAGTTTCGCTTCAGGGATGAGCTGAAGCGATATTTTCAGGGATGAAAATAATAATTCTAATTTTTCGGTAAATAAAAAGTCAATTTTGCCGGTAGGGAAAATGTGATGATATTGAACAAGCGCAAACAAGAGAAAAACAGACACAGAAGAAAGGTTTCCTTTTATTTCTGAAATTCGCAATTAATAAAAACGTTTAAAAAATCAACGAGCAAAACACGAAACAAAATAACAAAAAAGGCGGCAGTCGCTCTTAAAATTTTGTCAACTAGTATAGTAATTTTTTAATTTTTCCACTGTTGAGAGTGATCTTGACGATTGACAACCTGTTTAAAGGAGCCTCCGCCACATCCCTCTCAAATCACTGCGTTCATCATTACTTACTGAACTGAATCAAATCATAGAGAACGGTGGAACATCAGAACATTAGGTACTTAAATAAATACAGAATGTGTAGTATTTTCTTACGACGTAAAATAAGCGGGACTAGAATAGGCAAACTTATGAACGTCCATGTCAAGATATTTCAGAATGTACATTGATGGGCGCTGAGCTTATTTTTATTTAGCCTGCGGCATTTCTTTTATGAAATTCATGAAACATAACTAAAAAGGATGGGAAAACTACAAATACGTACATTACATTGTAAATATTTGTACAATGCTTTCTTGCATGGTTCAATCTAATCTCACGATTATGAAGACCGAGGTCGTCATGAATATAAACACAATCCAAATAGTAAACCGAACTTATAGAATTGTGTACTGATTAATACTAACAAACGTTTGAGTGTCTAAAGATGGGACAGAGGAATTAAAATTTTCATAATATTATATTACATTCAATTTGAAATCCTTACAACAAGCGCCTAAAAATGAATGACACCGCGTAATAATTTAAAAAGGAAATAAATATGTAGTACAACTGCTTTACCTGGATTAGCACCGTCTCGATACACTTTTGGTAAATTTTTATACTTCAAAAAATACTGTATATGAGCCATTTCATGATGAACAGTTATGAAATCCTTCATTGAAACGTGAGTGCACATTTTGATCCTGTAATGAAAAACGATATCGATAGAGTACGTAACAAATCAGTATGCTAGAGATACATTATTTAATTACGAACAATTAATAACAAGGATCGGGTGTCATTTGGCAACGATTCAAAACGGGCGTCGCCCGATTGCGTCCCAGTCAGTAAGGGAAGATAAATTATTGAAGAAAATGAATGAGAGTTTAATTGCGTCCAAGCTCATAGTTCCATTACGTCCCAGTTCCCTAAGCGTCATCCAGAGTGCATCACGAGGAGGCTAGCCGAACTACAGTCAAGACTTTCAACAAATATCCAGATAACTATTCTTCAAAATCTGAATAAACCGCGGAACTGAAAACGTGGAGAGTAGTGCACAACTTGCCCTGTTGAGAAATGCAGAAGAAATGTAGATTTAGGTCTTATTTTGGAAAGCTAATAGAGTTTTTTGGCCAGAATGCAGCTTTAATCCTTTCGCTCTATTTTTTTTTCTCAATCTGAATCTTTTTTTTTTTTACTGGAAATTGTTGAATAGACTCCCCATAATACGAATCCGGTGTCAGAGAATTTTCCACTCTCCCTTGAGCCCCCAGTGGATCTGGGACTGCGTATTCCCCACTGGTAGAGTACTGAGAGTAAAAGAAAATTTCCGAAACAACCACGCCATCTACCAAGACGTGAGTGAGCTAAGATATGCTTCTGTAGGTACTCTACCATTGGGATACAACTAGCGCTGTTTTCAACGTATATTTGACCCAGTAGAATTTTTCAAAAACCGTTGGGACATACGGTGTCCTTTTGCGGGAGCGGAAGGGTTAAGATCACTCACACTCTAAAATACGCATCCAGATTTTTTTGGTTTCCTACTTTTCGTAAAGACTATCTCACATGCCGCTAGAACTCAATCAGACTCTTTCAGACTTATTAAGCCTTGTTAGACTCTGATGAGACTCATGCTGACTCCTTGAGATTTATCAGACACCACATTTTGAGGCATATGAGACTCATTCGGATTCGTTCAGACTTTTTGACTCTATTTAGACTCACCGAGGCTGGGCTATGACTCATCCAGACTCCATCCCCGATTGACAAAAAGAGGGTCACAAAGCTTCAGCACACAAAAAAGTCAAAACTGGGATTTGAGGCAAAAGAGTGCTTGTTTTTCAACCAATCAGAGCGCAGGACGCAAACAGAAACGAGAACGACATGCTAGATGAGGTAATTTTATGACGTCACTTGGTCAAACACAATTTTATGATGGACGCATCGAAACATTCGAAGCAAGGGGCAAACACGGGACGCAATAAGACTATAAAAAAGGTGTAAGGGCTGCTTTTCGGACGCAATCGGGCGTCTCTGTTCAAAACATGACACACACACACACACACACACACACACACAATGCCACACGCTTACAAATAAATAATTCGCCAATTCCAGACAACTAATTAGCCGAATCAAGTGGAATAAAAATTACACATATTATGGTCAGAGATTATTTCATGAAAAGTGATCATTAACAACCAAAATCTGTCAAATTATTCAATTTTACGTTAAAGAAATCATAATCTAAATTTGAATTGATGGATGTTACAGTGCAGCCTATACCTTTTCATTGCATGTTCGATCGCTAACTCTGACGAATTAGAATTAATATACAACCGATCTTTTACTGGGTGTTTCAAGTGCATCGCTTAGTTCTTTTGTAGATGTGCACTCGCTCCTATTTCCAGAATACTAACATTTTTTGGAACGCAGCAGAAATACTCGTACAAACAATCTTAATATATGTACTTTATTAAAGGCGAGAAAGGCGGGGACATTGCATCAGCACGATAATCAGTGCAATTTTATGAAAATATTCAAGTGCTTACTCGTATGCGTGTGAAATTGTAAATAAAAGAGTAACTATTTATAGATATGAACGTAAGTTTGGTTTTTGTAGACAGACGAAGTTTTTTCTTTTAGGATATGTTTATTTATTTATTTGAACTCGGCGTTGTCTAACGACTGTGAGTTATATTGTAGCTAAAATGCTGAGATTTTAATATGTCGCGCGCGATATGTTGCAACAATGACCGAATCCTGAGTTGAGGTCAATTCGATCAGTGTAGGGGGAAAAATAGGAGCCTAAAATGTGATCCAAATTTAGCGTATTCCAAGGGCTTTGTTGATTTACAATCTAGTTGACTGGAATTGAGTTACAGAGCTGAAATTTTAATGTACCCTCTTAAAATGTTTTGTGAACTAAGTTCGAAAATGAATGCAATTGGTTGACAATTCAAAAGTTAAGGAGGAGGTGGAAAAAAGGTCCTCTTTTAGATCTGTTTTCATCTCGTAAACCGTAAGTCGTATCGAAATTCGGATAGCATAAAAGAAGTAGATTTTCTGAGATGTCTTTTTGGTTATTATTATTTTTTTTCGTGCAACTCACGGTTAAAGAGATTTTGAGAATATAAAATTAACGTGTCGTTTTGATTTACGTGTGAATGAAGAGTGTTATTTAACGTCATTACTCATTAGCGGCAAACGTTGAGAAGTATGGCTTATAGTGATTCAGTGCGCCGTTTCAATGATTCCGGAAGAAGGAACATTAGTTCGAATCGAGCCGATGAAATGTAATGTTCATTTTTTTAATAATTTTTTTCTGATAATAATTCTGTTTTTCAGTATTATTTGTATCCTTTGGTTTTTAATGAAAGACTTTGCAATGTTTCGTAATAATTACTTCCAATTTTTATTCGACAATAAGTCTGCTTTTTAGTACTATCAAAAAGTTAGTATCCTCCAGTTTTCAATGGAAACATTTCCAATTTTTTAAATAGTTACTTCCTTTGTCCCACATACAGGTAACTTGGTTACCTATTTTGTTGTTTTTTTTGTGTGTGTGTTTTTTTAATAGTTACCTATAATCGATACCGTTGCAAAAGTCCCAAGCTGATGGCTGACAGATGACAGGTCTTCCCGGTACTTCTTCAAAAACCGATTTAGTCCAAAATTCTGGAGGCATGGCGCTCATGTTCATAGAGACGAAAAATTCTTCAGCGATTCGATACATTGCTTCTGGGGTATAGCCCTAGTAATAGGACAAATAAAACATAAAAATAAAATGGATAATACTGGTTTAAAATGCGTGTCAAATACAAACGGTAAATATGTGTCACGATACTAGACGAAGTGTGCCTCAATACTTGAATACAACGACAAGTATGAACCATCTACATATGAGATCGTTTTTGGGGTTATCCATACTTTAAAATACTGAAACGTATTTCGCTGATTTTGAAAACAGAACAGCAATATGAGTTGCGAATCTAACGTGAAATTGTAATGGACACCAGGAATGCGACAAAACATGATTTTGAAAGATGATAGGTTTTGTTTGTAAAAATAGTATTGTACATAAAATCAATAATTTTTGCAAACATCGAACTTTTTTAAAATTATTATTATTATTATTATTATTATTATTATTATTATATTTTTAAAGCAATAAGAAAAATGATGAAAACGTTTTTCATTCATCGAACCGTCACGCATTAATCGCTACTTTCTGCTAATTTGGACTGACCAGAAATGCTTGTTACAGCTTACTGTTTATATTGACTTAATATAAGACTATTGCGTACTTGTTTCAACATCTCTGGAGTTACGTCCAAAAAATTCTTTCCCGGATAAGGTATTGTCACGTCCAATATATTTTCCCAAGATTGACCCCACATATTTCCTGTGAACAATAATAATAACAATATTAGTGTTACCGAATCGCAAATAACATAATATTTTCTTTTAGTTCTTAGACTAACTAACTTATAAACAGAAATGATCGAAGAAAAACCTGGAAACAAATATCTTAACATGAATATCAAAATGTTGCAAACGAATGGTCAGGAATGGGCAGACATGTACGCACACAGATAAGACAAACAAGAAACTTGCCAACATACTGTTCCACGCTACTTTCCATTCGCAATAATTAACCAACATGGGACTAATTTATTCGAGTGCCTCGTGGTTTTCAATGTCCAAAACTAATATAAGAAGTATTTAGCATCAGAATTCTCTCCGAACAAATGACGCAGTATGACACTTTTTTTAAGCATTGCATTCTTATGGATCATTCGCGAGCATTTTTCTTCTCAATAAATAGAAATACAATTTTACGGTCATTCCAAATCCCCCATCATCAGAGTTCAAAATTCAAGTCAATTTACAACTTAATTCAAAAATTAGGTGACGCTACACTACGAGAGGCAGACTTCTTTTTTGAATGTCATGTAGGGATGTCGACTAAGAATATCGTGACATATAATTTATAATACCGCAATATCATTATTGTACGTCTACAACACACAAAAAGCTAACACACATAAAACTACAAGAATGTAATACTAGATGAACTCCGGATTCATGATCAACATTCCTTCGTTATTTACATTCAATATTTTTATTAAGCAGTGCCATTGATGCTGGATCAGAGTCAATTGCAATGCCAAGGGAGAAGGAGAACGAAAATATCGCGGATCTCATTCGATTTCAATTTCTAGACTTAATAATATGGATTGTTAATTCTTTCTCCTATTATTTTTTTAAAGAACCGAAGAAAGAAAAAAAAGATTCTGTACGTTCGTAGGAATGGGGCAGGTACGGACAAGAAAAAACGTGTACGTAGAGGAAAAAATGAAAGAGTGACGAGGGAAATAGATTCTTATGTCCTTCTGTATCTACATAACTGGTCGGTACCTGCGTTCCTAAGGTTTGAATCAACAAAATAAGACAACACTTAGCACAAATGTTCAGAACGGCGGGGTTCTTACATCTTCTTTCTACGGAACTACAAGAAATAAAAAGGAACACGATACAAATAAGTGATGAGGACATATCTTAATTGGCAACTCTAATTAAAAACGATAGATCAAATTATTCCAGCAGTTTGGTATCTACTTCAGTTTGTAGGAAGTAATTATATGACAAAGAAGGTGAAATTTCATGGGTCAAAAATCGATTTCCTAAGAAATCAGTAAATTTCTTCCCAAATTACCAAGCCGCTGGTAATAGTAAGAGGGATGGGTAGATCCAAGATTTTCTCAAGAGTGGAGGGGATGGGGGGGGTTAAAAACATGAATAATAATACGAATATTAAACGAAAACTATCTAGTTTGGATCCGCCTATGGTATGAGGTTATAAGAAAGGTCTAGTTCTACAGTTACGACAAATTAATTATCAACCATCCGGCTGTCATTACACATAGAGTTAAATGCGGGTGAAATGTGCCACAAGGTCAATCATTAGAAAGTATCCTTTTCGTTCTTAAAACATTCTCAGTTCATTTTTTTAATTTTGTTCAGCGAAATCGAAATATTCATTTTTTTTTCTTCCTTCTACCTTGCTTTATTCTTCTTTTCTTCCTCTCCGCCTTATATATCTAATTTTTCTATGCGGTCCTTTGTAGCTGCATGTCCCCGGACTACGGCCTTGGTTCTTCATGTAAATCTATCGCTATTCACATAAACTAGGAGACCAGTTAATAATGTGTACATCAGCCTGTTTGAACGATCAATAGTGAGTTCTGGAGGTTTCAGATAAGTCAATAATCTCATATTCCCATTTTTTATACATTACTCTTGCATTCTTCTGAATTCTAAAATCGAATGGACGCAATTCGAGGCAGAATATCATCATCATCCCGTGACATTTTACTTACAGAAGTTGAACATTTATACATGGGGTAAATTCAAATATAGATGGGTAGTTTGGGAGAACATCGATACTGGATAACGATTGAGGACTCAAGACTATAGTGAATAAGTTATAGTTCACGTCAAACATGTGAGATGTTCTTTCAACTTTCATCATTCGGTCAATTTTCCTTTTATTTATTTAAAACAAATCCGCGTTCATTATTACCTAGAATATGCGCTGGCAATGGAGCCTCTCTGCTAATTTTTTCGGGTCCGTATAAATCACGCAATTTACGACGTACATATGCGTGCAGCTGCTCGTACAGTGGTTTTATCTGGTCCCATACTCTCTCCACTTCGTTTCTAAAATCGTAAGTTTCGAATTGGAACATCCAGTATTCCGATGTATCCGTGAAATCTGCAGGAATAATGGACATTTTTCAAATTTAATGGCAAGTACACGCGTTTGAAGAAAGAAGACGAAAAAGAAGAAGAAAATAGTAGGTACATGGACGTATGTAGATGTATTCTTATTTCTAACCAAGCTGACTCACAGATTCGTGATTTATTTGAACCACAAGAAACTAAAAGTTCCGTAATGCTAACTTGGTTTTCCATTTTAAGTGCAACTTACTATTCAGCTGTGCGGCGTAATTACTTAAATCAACCAACTGCACGTAAAGTTCTTTGATCTTTTGTCCAGTTTTTCGGTGCCATTCTATCCACACGTGTTGCAGTTCATCCCAGTCTCTGCTTCGTGCCATGATGATATTCAAGTCTATAATGTAACACAGTTTATTCGGATAGTTTTTACGATAACTCGATAAATACTTTAAATGGACGGGCAGCGAGTTATTGTAACAAAAATAAATTACCTTCTAATCTCAATCCGCATTTCAGTGGCTCCTCTTGATCGCAAACAGTAGCCGTGTTATAAATGGCTAGCATGTCATTTATCAGTCTATTATACTGAAATCATAAAAATCACATTGGTGCGATTACAATTGTTTTAGAAAACTAAAATTAAAATTTTCCGAGAAAGGAAAATACATATTATTTACAAGATAATAAAAAAGGATAAAAGGTGCGAAATTAATTTATATTTTGAAATAGCAGCTCGTTCTAATTGCCCCATAAAATCGAAATATCGAATCAACGGTCAGTCATTGCGACCTTCAAATTTTTTTTATTTTTAATGTGATTACACCTCGACGGAGTAACCGATTTCAAGGAAACGATCGCAATCATAAAAGTTTACGCATCGCAATTTTCAAATCATTCAATTTTTGATATATTAAGTCCCATCATGTTCTTCTCGGTATCATTTTGCTTTCGGAGGATTCGGAATCATGAGTAGTGAGTCAGGGTGAGTCAATCGTAGCTTTTCAGTTACGTAAGTGAAAAATCATTGTTAAAAACTGGTTTTAAATGTTTACGTATTCGTGAGAAAAAACGTTGACAATAAACGTACGTATAAGAATTTATTCATGTTTCGGTTCGAAACTACTTTTGTTATTAGATTTTTTAATTAGGAGAAAATTAAATACATTTTCTAACTGTAATTTTGAAAGGTTATGTCATTTTCGGGCGAAGTAGTAATCGCGTCCATGTACAGTCGACAAAAAAATTAACTACGCGGATTGACACTGTACAGCTTTTCTCGACCTTGGAATTGAAACCCCGGGTGGGAGAAAACGTGTGCGCTGCCGTATGAAACACTCAAAAACAAAATTAAATCGTATATTAGTCATAATTTCGGTGGAGCTTTGAACTGCCAGGAAATGCAAAACTGATTTCAAACGTGTAATATGACTCAGACGATACCAAGGCTGTGACTCACTTTCGAGATTTTGATTTACCTTGGTTTTTTGAGAATGATTTCAGAACTGCGAAAAGCAAATATAAAATGCAGTGTGCAGTGTATGAGTTCGCGCGAGCCAAATAGCAAATTGAACAGCTTTTTTCAAAATTGGCCTACGTCCATTCGAAATTTTAAACCTTTTTCCTACTTTGTTGCGTAATAGCTATATTTTACAGTTGAGAGTATTTTCAGTTACCGCCAGAAAGTCATACGTATTACTTATACATGCAGAGCCAATGTTATGAACCCTCCAATGAAAATGAAAAAACCTGAACTCTGGATCTCGAGATGGATAAAATTTGTTTAACTGATGACGTTGAAAAAGACCTGTATAGTTTTAAATGGAACCAATGGAGTTTTATTCTCCGAATCGAGGGTTTGCTTCACGGATATATCTTTTCTGATCGTCTAGGTAGGTACTTAAAAAAAAAAAATTAAATTCTTCCGTTAATTCCGCGCTTATTGACTCATATCTGAAACAGAAAATATTATCTAGTCTCAAGCCCCCCCCCCCACCACCATAACAAAGTTGTATGAGCCGAAGCTGAAATTAGAAGCGCTTCAATGTTCCATTGTAGCGATTCACTGAAGAATGATTAGGTTTCTAATTAGAAAATTACAAGTACTTAATATGTGCAACTTCCGATGAGAATTTCTAATAATTAGGTACCGTAGGTACTTACCCTGTTCAGTTGATCTGGGGGCAATACAGAAGTCCCAACAACGGACAGATAACGTAGTTGTCGTAGTAAATCTCGATCCCGAATATCCCATTTATCAATTTTGTCAGCTATGTTATGAACTTTCCTTTGAAAATCAGCATACGCCAACTGTTGCTCCAGCTGAAAACACCAACAAACACAATTGTGTTAAACACGGCCAATGGTTTTCTTATTAATCCAGGAATATTTTCAACTTCAAGGCATAGGTAGAAGGTAAATCGGTATATTAAAAAACACGAAATAAAAACTCGCAAATAAACGCATATTCTTGTTAGTCGCATTTCATTATTTGTGCATCAAGTAAAATTTATGTGTATCGAGTTCAGAAGGTACCTAGGGTAGTGATGTATGAAATTTTTCGAATTAACCATAGATACAGCTTTTCTGAAGTAGAGAACCTAATAAGGGAGACAGGAGGACGGAAGTCATTTTTTCGTTAAAAGACAATAAAGGGCGAAAATGCACTATGAGCTGTGATCGATGTGTTTGTAACTGAGTACTACGAGTAATCAAAGAAAAATTCTGAACATCAGTTTCCTTATATCATTTTCTCGATTTATGGACATACGAGAAATGCATCGAACGAAAGTAGAAATAATCAAGTCAAGTCTAAATTTCTGTGGTGTGGGGGAGGGAGTTCTGTTCACCAAACCTATTATGTCAACGGAAGTTACAAAAAAGTAATTTCTGCCACTACTGAGGAAAACAAAGCTGAAAGCAGAGATTCAAGATTCCGGACGGTGCGGTGCACCAATACTATCATCACAGCAGGTACTCTTAAATCTAAGTGCGCGCATACATCCTGAAGCAGCCTCTTAGAACTAAAAGCACAAAGAATCGATGAAATTATGATTTTTCTTCAAAATTTGATCATCGTTCTGAATTTTTCGCCAAACCCCTATTCATAAGGAAATTCGAATTCCACCGAAAATTCATCAAACAAGAAAATTCGACCGACGTTCTTAATAATGTTTCTCCGGGGACACCCGGTAACAGTTTTTTTTTTATTTTTTTTTATTTTTTTAAAATAAAATATCATTTGCCATCGTTTTCTAGACCCTCTTTTGGTAGCTAATTGCATGGGACTACACATGGAAGTCCCCGTCCGCGAACTTCATCGATTGATTTGCTCGGGCCTTTTGATAGCTATCATAGGTGGAGATGGCACCGGGTAGATTGCCCTTATCGCTGATAAAAAAACTTATAGGAGGGAGTAGAATAAGAGCTTCTTCAAGATTTTTGCTCTTATTCCGAGAAATGCTGACGTGTTTCGTCCAAAAATTTTTATACTTGAAAAAGAGTCGTCTAAATACAAGGAAATATTGCCTTCTTCCTAGCGACCGCGTTATCCCGGTGATGAGACCAGCACCGTTAGAGCCTACATAAATGATGAGAAGTAGAAACAGAAGTCGCTGTCATGAGTTAGGGTTGCTAAACGTCCGCAGTATTTTACCGGACTGTCCAGTATTTCGTCGACTTATCCGGTGAGAATTGAAGACCCTTATCGGACAGTAGAAATGTGCAGTATTTTCAAAAATTCGTAAAAAGCAGAAAAAACAAAGTATTATAAATTACTGTTTTGAAGTACTTTTTCGGTATTTTTATACGCGTCTCTCGTTCATCTTTCTGCATTCTTGTAAGTTCTTCTATGTTTGTGTACATGTAGCAACCCTAGTCACGAGGCGTCTCTTCCCGAGAATAATCTTTAAGATGAGCTTCGCTTTTGGACCACTTTGCGGCCCAACACGATTACGGACATTCGCATCGCTTTTGTAGACGCACTCTATTCAATACTCCGCCTGCCTGTCTTGGTATTTGTTAAATTTTGGGGTAACACATCTGCGTGTGAAATTTTTTGGAGTTTTCAGGTAGACAGACTAATTGGAACTTTTATTTCGGTGAGGGAGTGGGGAGGTGAATGATATGTTTTTAGAAAATAGAGAGAAAATTTTGGGGCATTTAAAAAATCCTAAGCAAGATAGCTCGCAATTTAATCACTGATCACTCATTTTGTACTAAGTTTTCTTCCCATTTGAATAGGAAATGCAAAATTTTATTCGCACGAAAAGTGTCAATGTTTCTTCAAGGCGCATTTACTTAGCCCATCATATTTTTACACTGATCTGCTACCAGTTAATTCAGTAAGTTTAGTTACGCCTTGTGGCTGGATGTGGACGGATTGTAACAAAACGTACTCTTTTCTTCAGTGGCTTATTTAATTCGCGATACATTTTTTTCTCACACGCTCTAGTGTCTGAAGGCCACTCACGTAATAAGAGTACCCACACTTATTCTATTATGAGAATCAGTGTTTTTATGTGTTTTCATTCATTTTTTTCTTCTGTACGCACATGTTTTGAAGGTATAGTTCATATACTCGTACGTACACAATGTGCTTAGTAGATACTAACGAAGAAGAAAAATTATACAAAGAGAGTTTTGTTTCTTTACAATATTTTAATACACCGGTATTTCAGAGATGAAACCGAACACGTCGGATAAAGTAGTCGAAAAAAATAATAATAGATCGGATGACGGACGCGAATAAAATCGATCAAATTGACAGCCTCGTTTAAAATGGAATTAATTATCCTGTCGCGGAATTTTTTTTATTTTCTTTCGTGTTAAACATTTTCCGGGATAATTTAAGCGGCACTTTTAGCGATTATTTTGAAACGAGATCTGTATTTTTTTAGGCGAAAGTCTTTTCGATTGTTTCCACGACCTTCACGTTTGTGTTTAGAACTGAGGAGAAAAAATCACTTCGGTAGGAAGAGAACTTTTTATTAAGATATAGCTCATTGTTAGGTAACACGAGGGTCTTCAATTGGTTGAACCGAATGGAAGAGACAAAAAAAAAAGTCATGTCCACAATGATAAAAATAAAAAAAAAAATAAAAAATACCGAGCTCTTATTTTAAATACTCGCTCCCGAAGACGATGTATAAAATTCTTAAACTGTGTTTATCTTACGTATGTATAGACATAGACACTGCAGTGTCATAATAAATACATACGCAAAGATAGGAAGAAAAATATGAACATCCCCGCTGTTTGTTTGTCCCTTAGGTTTCTTTGTACTCACAATGTAGCATATTTACTGCTTAAGAATATAAAACTAATTTGTTAGCTATAAATATTAACAATGAGTATTCTTCAAAACGTCAAAATGATCGTTTTAACAAACCTAGTTTTTGACTGCGCTCTCGCACGTAGCCGATTTATCATACGATGAATCTGGAGTCGTAAAAAGATTTACGACCCGCGGAAAATAATACAAAAATAAATAGAATTGAGCCAGTCACGAGTTTTTATAATTCAAACCCGCAAAAAGTTACGATTTAAATTTTGCTCGGGTGGCTAATTTGAATAAAATATTAATATTATAGAACCTCTTTGATTCAACGACATGAAAATTCTCTACTTCATTCATAATCAACTGTCTCGATGTCAGTATAGTGGCCTTGACTTTGTTGCGTAACCTTGATTGGTGTTACTATACTCGGCTTCCAGTGGCCAATGGCTATTCGATAGTAAGTACAAAGAAAACAGCACACCTTGTTATTAAGCTTTTAACGTGTTTTTTCCCCGATTAAATATTATTTTCATTTTTAGGCTTCGATTTGCAGCTGATAATTTTACGAAGACAGCTGCATAAGAAAGAATAAAAAAAAAGGGTGAAAAAGAATAGAAGGATTTGAAATTTGTCTGAAAATGCCACCTTACATTGAGTATTGTTATCGAATACGCTTTTGGTGACAGCTTGCAACGGAACAAGAGTGAGGCCAGTTATAGATTGATTTTTTTGGGAAATCGATTATATACGAGTAGGCAATGTGACTTTCTTAAAACTAGAAATTATTGCTTGAAGATTTGCTGAGATGCTAGAATGACGCCGAAATAGGACTGATTCAAAATACGATTTCTCGACAGCTTAATTAACCGCGCCTTTCCATACATGTTTTTTTATGGAAGCCTGCATCCTTACTGTGACTATACCATTCATGTCGAGAAAGAATAGGCAACTTGAAAGTCATGCGGAAGATCGACAATTATGGGACAAATTCTGAAGAATTAAGCTCGACCAGATGATAAGAGGAGGCAGTAGAAGTTTTATCACCTGTTTAACACCTAAAACATCTCCACCTCTTTTGGTCCCAGCAGATTACAGATAAAGAGAGCAAAATAAGTTGGTTTAAAAGTATATTTCGTCATTTATCTGTACTATCAAGATCGCGAGGTGAACTTCTTTCCTTGGGAAATACCCTGTTCGTGGAATTAAAAGATTGGCGCCATCGGAATAAACGAATTCGCACTGTTCATCTGGAGGTAACTAGCAACTATATAATAAATGAAGAAACTACCCATCCAAATTAACTGTAATATACACTTTTTTTCGGCAAGTGCACCCATGGACGTAGCGAAAGGGTTTTTCTGGAGAAGCAAAATTGTTTAATTCCCAACTGACTCAACTCAAAATTCCTAAGTACCGAAATTTGTTTGTATTAGCTAAAAAAAAACAAAAAAGCTTCTGACTTGTTGGGTTTTTCCAACTTTTGATTCTTCTAATAGAATTTCCCAACTCCGGCGGAGGCTTAAGGGGGCAAGCTGCCCCTCTCCGTGCTCTCCCTTATTTTTATCCCTAAGTGCACCTTTGACTGGGATGCATCAAAACTTGCCTGTCTCCTTCTATTTTTCCTGCTCATTCTCCTAATTAATTTCTTCAGTTGGAAAATTGATATTTGAGCAAGAGAAAACGGAATTATTTCTTCCACCTATTTCTATTAGAAAAAGTGTAGTACAGTAGCTTCGGTATATTTTTGTTAAACATTCTAATAATCAGGGTTCCTAATTTCCAGGGTTCATAATTTTGAATGTTCACACTTCCAAGAGTACATAATTTCAAGAATTCACAATTCCGAAAGCTAACGATATTTTTGCTTGCCTTGTTCCCGAATTCGAATACTACTCGTACACTCTACCCTCTCCATGACCCTTGTATAGTTTCCAGGGGAGAGTGAATACATGCAAGAGGACGACTCTCTCCCCAACCCACGCTTATGTTTCTATCAGAAATGCTGAATCCGGTCGTGAAAATAGCCATAGAAAGTGAAACTACATCGCTTGTTTCTGTTTGACCGTTTCAGGCGACACTGACGATCTAGGAATAAATCGCCGATAAAAGTTTCGAAAGGAAAAAGAACTAGCACATATCACCGAACTCCTTCTAATTAACACACTTCAATTTTAAGAAATTCACTCCCGCGGCGGATACAATAAACCTCAAAAAGCGTTCCTCGTTAATAACCGCTTCGGAGATTCATAAGATGAGAAATATCCGCAACAAAAATTAATCATTGCTGAATTTTCAACATTTTTTCCTATCTAACGTAAAGGCCAAGAATTCACACACTGACAGATCTTACCAGGGAAGAAAGATGTAATTGGAGTGGATAAATCAGTTTCCTAAATCAGAAATTATCACGCTTGTCGATAGTATAATTATGAACACCTCGCCATAACCGAGAAATAGAATTTCTCTCGAATAAGATCACTTACGTTTGTCTTACGGTAACAAAATAATACGTAGAAGCGAAATTACAGAGACGTGGGGGGGGGGGTGGTGAATCCTCCAACGATGTTTACAAAGTTGGCACTCGGCAAATTCTAGATTAGAAAAGTAAGGAATACCTATTATATTTTTTTCTTACGGTCTCAACTGAAATTTTCTATTTTATAGTT
The DNA here is from genome assembly GCA_031841125.1 of Acanthococcus lagerstroemiae. Classification (NCBI taxonomy): domain Eukaryota; kingdom Metazoa; phylum Arthropoda; class Insecta; order Hemiptera; family Eriococcidae; genus Acanthococcus; species Acanthococcus lagerstroemiae. The sequence goes on from CM063114.1 coordinate 1,068,821, forward strand.
AAAATTCTTGCAACCTCCCTCCTTCGCCTCATCCCAAAAAATTTTCTAGTTAGGTCTCTGTGTAGGAGTCCTTCTTATAAAATACTAACAGATTCTTATTGCGTTTGCAGGGTCTTAACGATAAGGGAAGGGTGGTGTCACATTTTACTAATGTCGTTTGAGAAGTGACCGGAAAACTAGAGTGGCTATAATCAGCAAAATAGAAAGTTTTCATTTTATTTTGTTTCGTTCCTTTTTTAGGTTTCAACCGGAATTTTTTATATTTCAATCGGCAGTTTTGCCTCTCCCCCCCCCCTCCCTGAAAAAAACACAACTTGCAAGCTACAGCCCATGTACTTGTAATATGGTGCGCCTATTGATAACAGTCCGGGCGCACTCCTTTAGTTACGAATCACTTTACATTTACATGTTATCTTCTCATCATCACTTCGAAACTTGTTTTCGTAATAGCTTTCCGGTGGTGGGCCTCCCTTTGTTCCTCGTCAACGCTCAAGTTTCAAGCAAAACAATATTGTGTAATATGAACTTCATTCGTTGATTTTTAATCATTTTGAATATAAGTCAGACAGTACAGGTCGAAAATAGTATGTCGACGAAAGGGGGGACTCCAGAATGAACGTTACGAAGATGTAAGATGAATTTTCATTGCTGCGAGTGTGATGACGAAGTTGCAAACTATTCTACGTACGTATACGAGAATGGTTACAGAAAATATCGACCTTTAAAACCCCTACGAATAGGGAGCAGACCATTGTTCGCGTTCAGGTATCATTTGATGTACTACGGAGGCCTCGCGATTTCGAAAAGATTAACGATAAAATTTAGAACAAAGGTAGTCCAGAGAGCTTGCGAGAACAAAGGAATAAAGTTCCCAAATTATGAAATTATGGAGGCCCCGAAAAGTACGAGCACGTCCCTGTTAATCCTTAATAAATTCGTAATTAACTCAGTGAACGTTGCATACTAATGAGAAACGATCCTAAAAATATTATATACAACAAAAGCTCTAAATTAGCTATCGAAATTTCCGGACATTCGGATGCTAGTCGTCAACACACAACCGACGCGACGTTTGTGAAAACAATAACATTTTTCACAAAATACTCGAATGTACGGCGAAGATAAAGTCGCGGATTTCAGTAACAATACATTACGTATATACATAGGGATGGGGACGGGGGAGGGGGGGGGAGGGGGGGAGGACTAATAAAAATTAAATAAGAGAAAAACGATTGATAATTGCGAGTTGACCTATGTACGAGTATGTAAAAAGTTTACTTGTACCAGTCGGAGTTCATTTTTTCGTCAGCAACGGGCTTACAAAATAATAGAATTACGTTGAAGGTTAAATTCGTGGGAATAAAAATGACGGTGCACAATGATATGTAAAGTATGCTGTTTACATACACGTATACCTGTATACCTGTATACCTGTATGCGTGTATACGTATTCTGAAGCTGAAACAGATACGAAATCGTTGGTCAGCAGTGTCAGTGGGACCCACGTCAACATAAAATGAAATCGAAAGCGCTGAGAGGCCACGTTTGCTGCATCCAGGTAGAGGAACAATTACGACAGACATAATGGCCGGGGTAATTAACACTCCGAAATCAAATTCACCACATTTTATTTCCCAATAAAAATGTAAAATCGTACTACAACTCCTCGAGATTACTTTACGACCCACAGTATTCGAATGGATCATTTTGTTCGGTAAGTTATACCAATATGATTCAGGGTTAGACGGATGGCTTCCTTAAGAATTTTGTATGTTTCATAAAAAAAGGTGTGTGTTCCTATCAGAAAATTATCCGCGTGCGAAGAAAGACTTTTCGAATGGAAGAAAAAACTTCGGCGAGGTACCGGCGTACTCGTACTTTGCTAACATGAAATATCAGGGACTAATAGGAGGTCCATTGGCGATTTTCACGCAAAGTATAGTACATAAAATTTATATGTTTTTAAAATTCTATCTTCCGGAGAGTTCATTATTTAGCCACTTTTCAAAACTAGTTTTCCGGGGCTCGAGGTATTACTTATAGGTACTGATATTCTTTTACATTATTCCTCATCGTGACCAAACTGCGCGCAGTATACTTTTCTATAAATGACTCAAGTACTCGTATGAGCCTAATATACTCGAAAGCCTACGTCATTACAAGTAGAATACCTTACAAAATTAGTATACGTATTTCCCGAAAAAGCTCGATGCGTCTAACTTCCGGAAACCTATGATTATTCTGCTCAACATATAGAGCTATCCATATGTCGTTAAAATGAGAATAAACGACCAAGACCATTACTCTGACGCACCAATCAACAAAACTGATAAAAACGAACATAAATAAAAGGGAACAGAACGATCAGCGAACAAACGACTCAGAAATTCGCACAGTTTCAGTCTTCACGTAATATAGATGTACACTTCAAGTAGGTACTTAACATACATCCCTATCGCATGCATTCGTGTTTGAAAAAGATATGCGTGTTGATTTATGAAGCACTTATTCGCAGTCAAGAGTCGTATCAATAATTAAAAAAGCGGGGATAAACCGATTGTGGCCGACCAACTGCGGCCCATGGGAATTTAATCAAATTGCGTCCCGACCTATTTTATTAGCTGAAGAACAAGAGTCGAACTGCGTTCTGATGTTCATTTGTAGTTGAAGAAGAATAATCGTATTGCAGCCCATCTACGCAGAGACTGATACAAGAATACTATGCTGCTCAACTCGGTGACAGTACCAAGAAAATGTAAGAAGCCAACGCGAACGAAGAAAGCATTTATTGCTACTCAAATTAAGCGATAGAGGATGAAAAAAATTAGCGACGTAGAATTAGTGAACCTGCTTTCGCACAAGAATGTACTCGTTAAGGTACACTGAAAAATGTAGGTACTCGTCAACGTACACTGAGGAAGTGGTCGACGAAAATTATTAATCTTGTCTTACACATTTCATTTTTTGGGATGTAAACCAGTTCGCCTCCACGTGGTGCATCCTGGATAGTGGATAACGCTAAATGAACTAGGCCGCAATTTGACGATTAACACTCCGGGACGCAATATTTGATGGTACGATTTCTAGAACTTACGAACGGGACGCAATTTGATTTCTCCTAAAAAAGCATCCCAAAAAACAACGGCTAGTTCAATTAAACTTAGCACTCATTATAAACATCAAATAAATATGCAACCGATTTATTAATGAAGCTCGTACTTCGCCGCAGAATTAATAATTATTTGGTGGCTTTGCGTTCTGACCCCTCAGCTGACCAAACATTATGCCAACACAGAGTTCCGTGCGACGCCGACGCACCTCGCGCTTACTGCCCGTCAATCTGACTCCTTGAATTTTCGAGTCTGTCCATTTGCAAGTTAACTTGCCAACAAGGCTGTCTGACTGCATGCCTATCAGACTGTCTCGAATTCTGTAGTTCTTACCAAAATGGATGGGGCACATATTTTTTAGTACCTACATTGAGATAGGTATGAATACAAGAACGACAGAGCCGAAGAGGTCAAGGATTTCGACTATGTACGTCCGGCGCTGAGACATAGCTATTCAAATATGTCAGTTTCAAAGATTGCAATTTTTACATTCTAACTTTATGCTAACGATTCGCCACCTAATCGAGGAATACACCCCCCCCCCCCCCACTGTATCAGCATCGCCGACCGATACTCGGCAGAACCCACCAACTAAACCTCCGCATCGATAACGAGTCCGATGGTCCAATCTCTGCTACAATTCCAACAGATTACCGAGTTTGCCTCCGTAAACGCAGTCCGTCCGGAATGAGGAGGGAGGCTAATGGGGACTGATAAATACAGTATACGCCACTTAATGTGATCACATCGGGACCTGGACATTCTGATCATAATAATCGAACGATAATAATAGCCAAAATTTCTAGAAATATACATAGCTTAATAGAAAAATTCTGTAGTTCTCAATCTTAAGTTCAATATAAATTCATCTGAAGTCGTTTACTTATCAAAACCAACCAAATTCGGTAGAAAACGACCAAAATCAACCAAACGTATTTAAAAGGAATAAAAACACGTTGAAATTGACATACTGACCGAATCCAATCACAGATTTAACTAAATGTGATTGTTACTGGCGTCCAAAAGCCGGCTAAATTCGGTCAAAATTGACTTAAAAGAACCTAAAAATATCCCGGAAAAATCAAATTCGATTGTGTCCAACGGTGTTACGATTATAATAAGAAGATGAATTTTAACGTTAGCTTATATGGAGGGTATCATCATCTGGCCATTTTGATCACAATACACCGAGTTGGTAACACTAGTACCGGGATCACATTAGGTGGCGTTAACTATGTCAAAATAGAAGTAGAAACTCTTTCGCTCATATAATTTTTCAGGTTTTTACCGACTTTTCGAAGAAATCGAAAAGAGGTATTGTTTTTGTTCATAGGGTGGGGGTTTGAGGTCAGAGTGAATTTTCTTTACGTTTTGAGGTGTTGAAACTGGAATAGCTCGAAGAGTGTAGGATCGAATTTTATGAAAATCAGATATGTTATAGAACAGCACTTGAAGTTGTGCATGTGAAATTTTGGTGAGGATTCGCCGAAAGGGGGCTGTGGGGGAGAGAGTCAAACTTTTCTTTCGATTATTTCTCATCATCTCAGCTTGGGGACGAAAAAATATACTGGAACTCATTTGAAGAAAATTTCATTTTACATATTTTTAGTTATTATCATTTTTCGCAGCACCCCAAAGGGGAGGGAGATAACCGGGGTAGAAAATTGGGATTTAGTGTTAAAAATGTGGTCAATTTTTCTACGTGTCGAAAATGTCGAGATATCGACCTTTCGATATAATGCGTTTATTCAGATTCATTCCCAACAATAGTTGTTTGTCGTCGGTACTGCTATTGTTAGCAAGATAAGCAGTTACTGGTATCAGTTCTTTTATTTGAACTCTGTCCATGTAAATTCGTGTTGCCTGCATTTGAACTACCACGCGTCTAAATTCGTGCTGTGTGTATTTTATTTTTCAGGATTTCTTTTATGTAAGATACTAAATTTGAAAAGTCGGTATTGCTGTCGCTACTGCGACAGCGTTTTTTTATTATTACTTTTAAAAAAAAAGTAAATTTATGGGGTGGGGGAAGGCCCAGCTCCCCACCCCTTTATTAGTGTTCATGCTCAGCTCACAAATATAACCTAATTTACCGAATTATCTTACAATAATTATTTAATTTCAAGAGTAATAAAAGCACCTATAGCTATAAATGGTACTAAATATCTTCGTAATTAATTAAAAAACAAGCGTTGCGTAGGTACCTGAGACGCGTGATTCATGTCCACTAAGCATTAAAATTGGTTCGACAGGCTTACCTATCATACGAACTGAAAGGGTTTTAAATTGTAGTCCATATTTTCCCTTGTACGAGTATATCGCCTAGATTACAACACGGGAGGAAATGCTATACCAAACGAAGTGACGAGGCTCTCAAATACAGTAACCTGCTAGAGGAAATGTTCCGGGGGAGGGGGAATAGGGAATTATGAATTCCTTAATGAAATAACGTTTTCTTGGCAGTATTAGCCGTAAACCGAGCGAGAGAAAAAGGCGTGAAAACCAAACTCTAGAGTATGAAAAACGTGGGTAAAAATAATCAGGACGAGCGTATCTCTTTAAGTGACAATATTGGTAAAAAATTTGCGCTAAGTACCAATTTCGACATTCAGAGGAGAATCCACCGCGTGTTACTGTAAAGTTTTTTTAACTAGATGAAATATAAATTTACAAGAAATAAACACTCGCATTGAAATTAGAATTCACGCCGCACCTTCAAATGGCACAATAGGCAGTAACTTAACGTGTCAAACTTCAACCCTATACGAGATCTCGTGGCCGAATTTTATGCTATTTAGCTTTCGAGGTAAGCAAAATGTTCGAACCCCGTGTTTCAAAATAGGTACCTACTCATCAATAGTTATTGCCCAGCACAACGGACTTGAAACCAGGAATGGACAATATCATAGATATATTGATCTAAGATCATGATCTGCAGATCATTTTGAAAAAAAAAATAGATCAGATCATGATCTTATGATCTATAGTTGATCTTTCGATTTCAATTTCTCCCGATTTTTGTGATTTTTCTGATCTTACACCATATTTTAGAAATCAGAAAATAATGACGATTATTCAGATTATTAATCTAATGACCTTTTAGTAATAGTAATTATCCTTCCGATCGATGTCAAGATCATATTATGATCTTGCCCATCCCTGATGGTTGCAACACTCAAGATAGTACTGAATACCTATATAACTTAGCTGGAGACATTCTAGCTCCTGAATCTCGGATCTTGGCCTCGATTCCGCTTTTTTCACTAGGTGAATAAAAAGGAATTGTCTATTTGCCTGTTTGCCTAGTTGTCTCTTTACCAAATGTTTATTTCTTGGGGTCTGTCCAGCGGTCGGGCTGGCTCATTAGTTGTTCCTCGATATGAGCGACTGTCTGTCTCACTAAGCCTTGAGGTAGCTGATCTATGCCTAAAATTTTATGAACTTCAGGTAGGCAACCTACTCGGCAATATATCTCTGTGAGATGAATGCCGAGTTTTACCATAGAAGGATATCCGATTTTGAACATCCGTTTTCAGCATTTTTAAAGCAGACTCGCAAGATTTAAAAGATTGAAAAATAAGGACTGGTGAAATTTAAAGAACTCGTAGAGGCAGCAATGACGAGAAAGGAAAGCGCGTCTCTGCAGATTCTTTTCTTCGGAACAGATGAAATTAGGTTCCAAATAAAAACCAAATACATTCTTATAATAACGGAGGATCAATCACGTTTTGTCTCCCGAAAGTTTTCTGTCACTACATCAGTAAGAAGAACTGGGAAAAGAAGATATTAGATGCCTCGTCACTTTTGAATCATCAACATTTTCCTCAACACGCAAGCAGTGAGAACATTCAGTTCCTCTCTTTTTAAAATTCTCGGTTGAATAAGAAAGAAAATTTTCCAAACCGACATACGGCTATACTCTGTTCAAAGATCACTTCCCAAATTTCCACATCCACAATTGTTCCTCCTCAAATCCTAACCGTCGACCGCCCTCAAAATATTGGAGCTGGGCTCGAGTGCAATAAATGAATATTTCGGTACGAATTTTATCAATTTTCAAGAATGAGTAATTTTAGCCTCGGATCAAATTATTTATGTAAAGAAGATTATACGGACGATGAAGCAAATTAAACGAATGAACATAAATATGCACGCATCTCCTGAATACACTGTGCCCATAGTACCAACAAATTTCCGCAACCATTAGTATCTACACTGTCAACCTCTTCCGGATACAGAAGCTTGATAATACAACCTAATAGGTGAAACAGAATTTCAAGTAGGTACTTTCGTGACACATGGTCGATCATCTTTGAAAATAATCGATTACCTACATTGTTAAATTATAATTTACAATCGAAAACCAGACGGAAAAATAAGAAAATTATAATTATTACTTCATTTGAAGATCGCCTCAATGATAAACTCCAACTGGAGGAATTCCGAAGGCGTATAGGTATATAGAATAAAATTTGGGCACGCATTAATACTCGAAACCCGTCATAAATTTCACGATTCGCTCGTCCAATTTATTATCTTTATGTGGTCCATCATTTCTGATATGACACGTGTTAAAAGTTTTTTCCAAGGCACACAAAAAATTCAATCATTTCAATTTCAGTTTTCGACGTTTATGGCGGATCAATTTGGAATTGTCAGATGTCAGTTAAATATAACAGGGCAGCGGGAAAATCAAATGACCTTCGAAAATTTCACGACCACGAAAGTTGAACGATATTGTTTGAACTCCACTCAAGAATTCTGATCTCAAATAATACAGCTAGCGAACATAGCGCGAAGAATAATAAGACCCATGAAACAATGGACTGCGATTTTTCAAAATACGTACTTTAAATGTAGAAAAATCCTCCTACTTTGGAAAAAATGTGGTGAAATTTGCGGTTACTTCATTCGTCGTATGAAATAGAGATGAGAAGTCGTTTTTGGATCGAAATGATAACAATTTTCGACGTAAGTAAATATTGTACGTCAGTATGCGAATGCGGAATACGAGCAAGAAGCCTCAAGAACCTGTTCTGTTTACAGCGAGCATTCGCGCGGCAATATAATTATTTATTATTTATTCTATTATCGTATTTTGTACATTCGCTGTTTTATCACCTCTTCTAGAGTCATAAATAAAAATCGCATTTGCGGCGTAAGGACGCAATTAATCTAACTTCGGAACTGGTTGGGAAACTCGAAAATAAGAAACTAAGCCGGAGAAGCGCAATATTCCATGAACACGTGCATTGTGCAAAAGTACGAAAGAGGAAAAAATTCAACCGTGGAAAACCGCAAGTCTAGTCCAGGCTTACGTCAATAGACAATGATGTAAGGTTTTCCCGTTTCTTCGAACAAAAATCGTCGTATCGTCGATTTTTCTTTCTTTTTATTTTCCTCGTGATTATCCCCCGAAAAATCATAAATGGGGGGGGGGAGTCAAAATGACCTTTCTGTTTTGATTTTGAGGGTATTCCTAGAAAAAAGTGTTAAATGAGCATATTTTTGATATTTTTTAAAGGTTTTTTTGGCCATGGGGGGTTGAACCTGGAACCCCCACCCCCTCCTTAAATACGCCACTGTCAAGATTTTTTCTTACTTTACAGAATTTTAGGAATAGAAGCAGTTCAGACTTTACATTTCAATTTGAAAATTGTGGCCCTGATGGGATAGGGGTATAGGCAATCATTGTTATCCTAATAAATAGTTAACCAATATTTGGCACGCGTAGTTCTTTTTTTCTACTTCACAATAAACTTTTTCCTCCCTCAAAACTTATCGCACACTAAATCGTGGCATCCTCAGCTGAAGTCTGGCTAATCACACAATTAGAAATTCTCACACATTCATTTTTTTGCAGTCTTTACAATTGCAGCAATATAGAAAAATGTATTCATGGATTGGATAGTCAGTACTCATACAGTCTCTAAGGTAAGCAAATCATCAATTTCACTAAAATACTATCTCTAAGTGATGGTGCCTCTCTACATCAGCAGCATTTAGACATGACTGACAAAGCTAGATTATGTGGAAGAGGAATAATTCATCAGTGGAGTAATTTTAATAAAAAATGCGCGCAAAGTTTTTTAAATTAATTAATTAATTTTTAGATCCTGTTTTTTCTCCCAATGCTACAAAGATGAATATAAAGTCAACATCATCATAAAAAAGTTTTCAGCGACTCGGGATACCCAACATTTGATACCCTTATTCTACATTATGACATTTTCGGCCAAGGTAGCTACTACCTATGCACAACAACTTCTAAATCTGAGGACAACTGACATCAAAAATGAATTCTGTGACCCCAAAAACTTTTAAAATTATCCCCCTGTTGTATTTTCCATTATTTTTAATTCTGGTTCCTCCCTCTCCTCTTCGTTGTTACGGTCAAAAATAGAGCCAAATAATGTAAAAACTGTATTCACGAAACCCGAAAACTCCCAATTTGACATCCATATTGTATTTTACATTATTTTAAATTTTGCTCCCTCCCAAATATCACAATTGTGAAAATAGAGTCAAAATACAATGGAAAATGAATTCAGAGACTATCAGAATCCGATATTCGCAGTCTATATAGTATTTTATAACATTTTTGACCTTGGCCCCATCTGTGACATCATATGTATCAATTTAGGGTCAAACTGATATCGAACTTGGATTCGGAGTCCTCGAATACCCACAACAGTTCGAAAACTTCCCCTAAAATACTGCCTGTATAAACAATTAAAACGATCACCCAATTTCACATACGTGGTATCTGAGGGATGGGAGCGAGAAAGGACAAAAAATTTCCTGGGATGGAAAAATACGGAGGCAGAGAATCGAGGGCATGTAAAGTATAAACTCCTCTTATTCTCAAAATTCTATGGAATGAGAAGAAACCTCAGAATTAATGCTTTTTTATTCACCAGGCCTATTTTTTTCCTAAATCATCTCAAAAATGTATTTACTGATGGCCCGAAGGGGTGTCCTAATAGCGAGAAAAGTGTCGTGTTACCTATTTTTCCTCGTAACAGGAAGTCTTTTTTTGATAATTAGAATAATCTGAGATCAAGATCTTCAAATCGAGTATAAATAAGGTCAAATTAGTGATCAGAATTTTTTTATGAAAAACAAAACCGTGGAAAGAGTAGAAATTAGAAAAAACTGGAAAAATTATAAAACATATATTTTTACTACGGAAGAATGTTGTAATTTGTTGAGTGAATCATAATGATACAAGGAACGACGTATGTATTAATGGATCTAGGGAGGAGTCGTGTTGCGGGCAATCTTTACGAAAAGTCCAAACATGAACTGAAATAAGTATTATAGTTAAACCACAAAACTACTACAGATCAAAAGGCAAGTTGAGAATATTTCGAAAAATTTGAAAAAATTTGACAAAGAAGGGTGGAACGTTAGTAACACCCTGCATGATATGCCAACGGAAATTTTTCTTGGATATTTTAAGGGTTGAAAAATGACGAAGACAAATTAAGAGGGATTTGAGGGAGCGGTCTATCATTACTGCAGTGTTTGTTTACGATTACGAGAATCCGTAAACTTCTTACGAGAGGAACCGAACATCATCTCAAGTCCGGACAGCGAAGGATTTTATTACAGATTTTCGAGAAAAATTACGAGAAGATAATTAAAAGACAACCCTGTGGAGGGGGGGGAGGGGGAAAAGGGGCCCGATATTTTCAAAAGGCCTGAATTTCAAGGCTTACGACTACATCATACTGTACATCAAATCAGCAACCACTCCTTACACCATGAAAGAAACCTCTTATCCCGTAGCTTTATAATCTTTTCCCATCTAACAAGAGAACAAATTGAACTGGAAGGAGCGAGGGGCCCGTGGAAATTCCTCCAGGCCCTCTTTTTCTCTCTACGGGGCTGATTAAAGATATTGTTAACTTTTCTTCGTAACTCTCCCCTAGCAATTAAGATTCTCTTCATCAGGATTATGGATCTAAGGATGGATATAATCTTTCTTACCTATCCGATTTTAAGAATGATCGGACTTTTATCTCTCTTTTTATCAGGGGTAAAAAGTATTTATGTATCGTCGAGTTGATTGTAAATCAAACTTTAAATGACGATTGAGACGGTTGTGTTTTAGAGGAAGCGAGTTTTAAAAATATGAAGTTACGATAATGTAGGCTGAAACTTCGTACAGAAAGATAGCCGATAACAAAAATGAAAACTAGACAGTTCGCAAGCGCGAGGAACGAAATAACCGTGAAAAAATTTTAAAACACGCGAGTAAAAAACATTTCAAAAAATTGGAAGATATCCCCCAAAAACGTTCATGCAAACGCCACTGTCAACTGATAATGATTTGTAAATTTCTTTTAAGAAGGAAGAGAAGCTTTTAACGCAATTTTAAGATCAAGTTTGAAATCCAGTGATGTCAAAGGGGTTTCTATTAAATCAGTACAAGTATAAATGTTCAATGTTCCATTGTCGACTCACGTTGACAAGGAAGGAAAAATAACATTTTTCAGGTTCATATGGGGGGGGGGCAGAGAAAATGCAAATTAGGTTGATAAACAAAAAGATACTTTGAGCCAAATTACCTTTAGTGTACTTAAGCACCCCTCCTCCTTACCATATCATAGCTGAAATATGGGTGAAAGATATACGTAGAAATTCAACTTTTCCCTTTTTTGAAGAAATATCTAGAACTGAGATTCTCGGCAATCGAATATTTTCCCCCTACTTCTGTCTTACACTCTCAAACTCCCTGTTTCATTTCAGTATCAAATTTCTGCATGGAGGGGGCGTTCAGAAATCTGATGGAACATAAAGTATAGAAATGATATATGTGCAGTATTTTATGTTTCGATGAATGCGACATTTAGTGACCTTTGGGGCAAATTAGAAATTAAGAATTTTAGAATTTTACTTCGGACGAACCAAATTCGGATAACATTATCTCCCTTCCTGCGGACTTGTATTTATTTTATCTCCTATACTATTAAAATTATCAAGCGTGCTACACCAATAGGTATCATTTTGTTACAAGCCCGAGGGTTTTGAGACCTGGTATTCCCGCAAACTTCTACAAAATCCAAGCTTGAGAAGAATTAACATAAATTACGCTCACCGCTCTGATTTGATTAACGTCATTGACATTAGTTTCGAAATCCCATTGGGCTCGTACATTGATGTTGCATTGCTGCGACGCGCTGATATCGATCTGCGCTAAGATCTTCAAAATCTCGTCCTCTCTAAGAGCGTATTGTGGATCATTTTCGAAATACTGACGCGGGGGATCGCCTCGTCCAGTTTCCGGATACACGTCGTATCGATTATACGAGCTGGGATTTTGGTTGCGATATCGATCCCGATTAGGGTTATTGGGATCAATCCGGTCCCTTTCATTGCCGAACGGTCTTCCAGATCGCAAATTCTGCTCCGGGTACAGCGGGTCGGCATAACGTGGATCCGGCGTGCTTCCCAATTTGTCTAGTAAATCACGATTAACATTGCGCAGAGGGTTGCTGCTCGTGTACCGAGGATCCTGATTGTACTCCCGCAGAACATCCTGCACGTGTTGATTTTGGTTTCCTGACCTAATAGATCTATAAGTGTCTAAATATAACGTATCATCCTCCGACAAGTTTGGTCGTTCACAAGAGATAAGAAGTAAAAAGGTAAAAAACAAAACAACCAAAAATTCGAAATGGCGATTCATACTCAAACCATTTATTGTGTACGCATAGAAAAAAGCCGCGATATAAACGCGGTAAGAAAAAACACGAAAAACAGCGATCGGAAATTCGGACGATACGATCGAGTCACCAATTATGTCACTGGAAAAAAAAAAACTGTGTGAAAAATGTTACTTTCGATAGAGCAACGTCAAGTCCGACGAGCGTGTTCGCGTGAACTTTCCCACTTTACACGTTTGTAGACTCGCCCACAGCAATAAGTAAGCTTCTGTGTTTTTGGAGACTTAAATGAGCGATAAGAACAAGTCGCTTAGCGTCCTCTAGTGATAAGTGGCAGGTGCGCGCGCAAAGTACGTTCATATTGATGCACGAGGTCGAGCATTACGAGTGCCATAGCCATAGGTACGTTTATGTGGGTTCAGTGTGGTCACTCTTCATTCTACACTCTTCACGCTTCAGTTCGGCTATCGTTTTCATTTTCATTTTCATTTTCATTTTCCATCACGATTAGCGATGCGAATGTATCGACACAAAAGCCCCTACGACGTTTCGAAGACATTCCGAAAATTATTCGTCAGCTAATGGCCTGAATTTATTCGGAACGATTTTACTGGCAAGTACAATTATTTAACACGATAAATACTGGGAACATACGAGAGAATACTTTACAAGATCTTTATTTCAAATGACCTTTGGCATAGTCATTATGGCATTCTCGGCAGGTCACAGAGATGTAAAAAATGGCTAAGCACTGAAGGCTGTAAAATATTTAGAAATACATGAAAATTTTGTGAATTTTCGGTTTTTTATACTTCGATAACTAGAAGCAAGAGCAAAAGACAGATAGCATAATCGAGTGTCTCATGCACACTTGACCCAAGTGACAAAAACTTTTTTTTTTCAGGAGAGCGATTTGAAAATTATAAATAACGTTGTGTTATATACGTGGCTCAAATGGTTTACGCCGTCCAGCGGGCTAAAAAAGGAAGAGAATATGTATTAAACTCATTTTTCGTCAAAATGTCATTTAGGTCAAGTGTGCATGAGACACTCGATTATTAATATTCTAATAAGATGATACATATCTGCAGTATACAAATTGTTGAGAGAAGATTGATTAAAAAAATCTTGGTTACTCTGTTTACAAGTATTCTATTTTGAATTAGGTCTCGAACCCTTTAGCCTTAGCCTTAAAAGGAAACTCATTATAGCGGGGGAAAAGGGTAAGTACGTATGTAGAATTTTATTAGATACAAACTATTAATAATAAGGGAGAAAAGTTCCATCTAAAATTATTCTAGATGGGATCCTCCATTGAACCTGTATACGACTAGCCTTATGGAGAATCAACGCTAATTCTTTTGATTTTCTACTAGCGCTCATTTATAATTGTGAAGCAAATTAACCTAAAGAGTTTGAACGAGTTTAGATAGGAATCACCTCACCCACCTCATGAACATTTCTCATATGGATTCATAAATTACATGCCTAAGTTCCTTTCCACTGCTCTACTGTAGAGGAGGAAGGTACTACCGATGGCGAGGACTGAGGGGATTTCAAATTACAGCTGTTATGGCAGACTTAAGCAAATTCACCAAGTGTGAAATACAGCCTGCGATCTTCTATGAAAATTATGTACTTTCAACCTTTCCCTTCTTGTGAAAAAGGTTGGACGGATTGGTTATCTGAAATCTGAAAAACTTCAGAGGTAAATCCGCGCTACCCCACAATCTACGGAGGAGAGAACCCGGCGGTAGGGTAGCCCTGCTTATTTTCGACTATGAGAATTTTATACAAGACCCCTTCTAGGTAAGTTTTAATAAAATAAGAAAAAATTCGTACCAAGTTTTGAGTTCTATAGGATAAGAGGAAAATGTGCCTCAAGCCCGCGGCCTTCTAGAAAAATATAGACGTTGAAATTTTTAACATATTTCTTCTTTCAGCCCCTAATTACGTACACGTTCAGTGACCCAGATTTCTAAAGTTTATTTGATACAAATCAAAAGTAGAATAGTTTGATGTTCCAATGTGGCGTAATGACTCCGGGGGAGGCTTGTCAAAAGAAGGGGGAGAGTAATAAAAAAATTGAAATTCGAGATAGGAATCAATTTATAGGTTTTGGAGGTCGCTGAATCTAAAGCTTTGTGTATTTGGACGCTGTAACAGAACCAATCCACAAAATCTGTTTTTTGAGAACATGTGATCCGAAGTTCAAGAGTTACGTAGAAACTATATGACAAGGCGTTTACTAATAATATTTTTTTCAACGTAAGTACACATTTTTGAGTCCGGGGCCCAATTTTGAAAAATTCTACTTTTTACGTTCTTTCCAACGATACTAATAACTCACTTTGTCAACACATGTCGGTTGGTTCTGTTGCGCATAACAGCGTTAATTTTTTAATATTCAACCTCCTGGTACCATAGGGTGGGGATAAAATATTGTCAATTTTCCAATATGGTATAAGATTTGTAGGTTTTCGATGTTACTGAATCCATTTCTGGGGGTACTTTTCACATTTTATCCCACGGAGTACCACTGCAGGCGCAGAGGTTGAACATTTATATTCGACTTGCAGTTTTTTAAATTCTCCGAACACGAATTTTTGAAGTTTAGAGAAAGTATCACAACCTGCAAATCGAATATACTATCTAGAAAAAATAAATAAAAAGTACCACAACCTGCAAATTGAACATATACTATCTAGAGAAAAAAAAAAGAAAAAAAAAACATTTGCCGCCATCACTGTCCAGGAAGAAATTTTCCAAGATTGTACTAGATTTTAAATAAAATCTACTAAAGAAAATTGGGATATTTGAGATTGTAACAAAATGGAGAAGAAATTTTTTAATTAAAATCTTCGAGCTGTGCCAAAATTAGCAAAATATACATATAGGAATGTACCAAAACGAACCCTAACATGACAAAACGTACCATAAAATGTACCAGATCCTACCAATAATAGTCAAAATCAAGGGCGTAGATAGTCCATTGTAAGAGGAGAGGGGGTCTACAAAATTTTCTGTCCTACCTGACCCTTTGCACCTTCCCCCTCACAAGCTGCTTCATATAACTCTTAAAAAATACCTATTTTTTGCCAAGGAATAGGGATCCAGACCCTCAGTATCCTCCTTTGTCAACGCTCTTGATGAAAATGGGCCAAAATGAACGAGATATAGAAATTACCAGACACTGAACCGAAAAATTGGAAAACACCAAATCTAGTATAAATATACCAAAACTAGGCAACACTGTCATTGTCTGAAAAAAAGAATTTCAGGATCCAAGGCTAATAGTTAGTAAGCTATCCGGCTGAATAAACAGTCAAACAAGATTCGTACTGAGAGGGGAGACAGAAATTGGAATGCAACAGTTGCATATTTAACGTATATTTTGCCTGATTTCAAACAATTTTTGCTCACTCCGTTTGTTAGTAATTTATTCTCACTTTTTTCTCTTTTTTCAGAAGTGTTTCTTAGAAATTATTGAGCACACACTGACTCGGTCAATCAGACAGGCAGACAGCAGACAGACAGACAGACAGACAGACAGATGAGTTACACGAACCAGTCAGTCAGTCATTTAGTTTTGGGCTACATAATTGTACCTACACATTACGAGTACAAGTCAATCAGATTGAAACAACTGCCCACATAAAAAGCAAACAACTCGCCGATATTGGAAATAATTATACCTTAATAGGTACCCTAAACTTTTCTTTACTGTCCAAAAACACAATTTTTTCATTCGCGTGTTGTTATAATTAGAATATATACAATTCCGAGTATCTGTGAAACTGTATACAATGAGCTCGTATTTGCTATCGAATGCGAACAGCGAGACAAGTGCGCGTTGAACTTCATTTTCTAACACTAACCTATTTTGCATTGCCCATGTAGTAATGTTTCATGTAGGTATTTATTTCTTTGTTTTCCGACGACTCGTGACATAAGAGTGCATTCGCTATGAGCTGTAACTATACTAATGTTATTCGACAATTAAATAGGTACCTATCGATTACATAAGGAATGATTTTATGGTTCGAATGACAACCTCGAAAGGAGCACCCAGTAGCTTACATTTCCATTTCCATAACTAAATACCGGATATTGGATGCCGGCGTTTTCTTGAAACATAAAGCTGTTGACTAAAGATTTACATAGGCCTACCTCGAGTTTTCAGTTAGTTTAATTTCAATTATCGCGTTTAATGTACGCGGGGTTTACAGTAAAAAAATTTGAAAAAAACAAAGTCCGAAGTTTACTATCAATTGCGAAATTATTAGGTATGTTTTTCATTCAGGAAGTACGGAATAATTACTGTAAAGGTACTAAATAATTCTCCATGCGTCTTAGTTCATAAATGTTTATGTTTTTTACATGTACCGTGCAAATATTGATTTTACTTTTAAATATTTGCAGCTCTTCATCAAGTTCGTTATTGTTGAGTGCAAGGAACAGCGTAGAGCCCGCATTTTTACCTAACTTTGCACGATTATTTCCTCTTGTTTTGCAAGTTTTCAATTATTTTAGGTAATTGTATACAAAAACATTTGGTCCAAGCACTAGAAGTCAACTGGGACTTTTTTTTTTTTACACGATGAGGGGATACACTCGTAGCCACACACTGAGCTGGTAGAAAAAAAAACAAAAAAAAAACAACGAAATCTCAGGGTAAGTAGAGGTTATGTATTCGTAAGACAGAGAAAATATATTAGCTGGCCAACCGAGTAATTTTCAATTCAATCCTAACGAACCAAAACCAAGTTTTTCCATTACTGAGGGCCCCATCTCTAACGGGAGTAAACATACGTGGAACTTGTTCAAAGACAAAATCATAATTCAAAATCATTTAGCCTGATTTAGTTCTCTACATATGAGGAGCGATTTTCCAAAACGGCCTATGTCAATTTTTTTGAAAAATCGTTTTATAGCGCCATCTGGTGAGGAATCTAGTAATACCTATTCTGGCCCGAACAAAATCACGATATCGCGATTCTAACGCATGTAAGAAGAAGCCAAAACAGACTCGCAAAGAGAAGAAAAAAGTTTTTCCAAAACGGCCTCTGTCCACATATTTTTATCACAATAGAGGAGTCGACATTATCTTGAGAATTTTATTAATTAGAATCAACTGAAACACACAGTATGTCTAATTTTGTGCCCAACTAAAACTAATATTTCAAAAATGTTGTCCCAAAACGGCCTCTATCCAGGAGATCCCCCCCCCCATCACGACTGTCATTCGCGTTTCCTGTACAAGGTACATTCAATATTTCAACGAGATAAATTCCTGTAAGTGTTCTACTAGGCAATCCGACTATCAACCGTGACATGTAGGTGTAATATAGGGATACACCAAGTTTTTTCTTCCCCGTGACAAAAATATAAAACTGGACAGAGGCCGTTTTGGAAAATCGCTCCTCATATAATTACTTACAATGCATCCCGCTAGGCATTTTGTACTCAACTGACCCAGTTGATAAGAACCTTTTAAAAAAATGCGGATGAAATTAATTTTGTTCTAGTTCGTTTGGAACTGTATATCTTCTCTGATCATCCTGATGAGATTAAAAGTGGATTGATAGGCCATGTCCAATTTGTTTTACTATAATTCGGAGCTTTAACTAGTCTCAACGAATCTTAACGAGTTTACAAAATAATAAGTCAGACTAGTCTTAGCAGTAGTCTTAACGAGTCTAAATAACAGCCGTAGCTAATCTTAGAAATCTTAACGAGTTCCAAAAAAGCTAAACAAAGCCGTTACGCGTCGTGACTCAGTTTTACTTAGTATTGACGCGCCTGAACCAAGTTTAGCTAGTTCTAAAAAGTTTGAACAAATTCTACCGTAATTGTAATGCAGTGGTACCAAGGCTGTACCAGATGTTAAAGAACCTTCAAATCACACGAATTGTAACTATTCGTCTTCAAAGATCCTGATTGTTCTATGTACAAAAAAGTGGTTTCTCCGTGTCATCTACAAAGAGAAAAAAAGAAAAAAAGAAAAAATCGAAACCGATAGGCAAATTTTTTCTGTCAGTTTACTACAAAAAAGTTACACCAACTTCCCTTACAACAAGAAACTTTCTTGACCTGAGCCGTAACTGATGGAGGGGTGGGGATGAAGGACAGGCATTGCCTCCTGGCAATTTGTTTATCCTTCGAGTTTCGAGTAAAAGAGAAACCCACAGTTACACCTCCCTCATTAAGCAAATCCAATACGCCGCTGAGATATATCTCACTGAGAATTTTATTGGCTTCTTCCGATACAAGAGCGGGTTACGGCCCTATTTCTAGGCAAAAATAAGAAAATACAAACACGTATCATCAAAAATTCGCAAGACGCATTAGTTTTGCAACGTAAACTCGTTCGTCCAAATAATTAATACGATTCTCATGTAAAAAGTGACCTCTATTAGGAGAATGCCTGAAAATTTGTATGCCTACTGGCAAGAATAACAAAGAATAATGCCTGTATACGAGTCGTGTTTTCAATTTCATTGGATAGGAAAATAATAAAAAAAAAAAATCTGCGGAATCGCGTACAAGTGCGAAATGATAAAAATGATTTTGTTCTTCAATGATTCGCGGTGTCCGCGTTTAACAACATCGTATTTAATTACGTGACATTTTTACCAAGCACCGCTTATTGAACTGTTTGCGGCTTCGGATGTCTTATTTCACGAACACTCGACTTATTTTCTCCTCAGAATACGCCTAAGTAGTGGTTATAAGTTCATATTAACCTGTCCGATTTTATCGATTGAAAATAGATTAACGCGTCGATTACCTACATCGTTTAAATAATTACCAATGACGCGTATCTCAGATTTCAGTGCCTCACTGTCTAGCGAGGAGATGATTTAACCTCGAACCCATTCGAAATAATAGAGGGAAAACTCTGACGCATTTTTTCACGATTTCATATCGATGTTTGTTTACCCGGTTTACCTTTTAATTAAGATGGAAATTGTTCGCAGTCGTGCATTTAAATTCGATACAGAAGTGTGATGCAGTTTCCTCTTTATTCACGCCCGTAGTAGCTGTATGTGCAGATATTTACGCATACTGCGTCTCGGTTCTCGGACAATATTACGCGACTAAATTTTTGTTCGGTACTTAAGAAAAGGCAGAAATAATATGGAGTACACAGGTACCCACACTTTAACTGGAGACGCCGATGTCGACAAAATAAACTGATGTTTCATACTCGTATGATAATCGGAGGCGCAATAATAACGTTCGCGGTACCAGAGTATCTTAAATAAACGTTGCGTAATTTCTCGTAAAGCGTCGTATTATTGTCACAGTGATATTCGCGCCGATAAAAATTACAAAACGAAATCTCACATCAAAATACCGGAGTTTTCCTCAAGGTCGCACTTTGCGTGGATCAACGGCAATGGGCCAGATTCATTCAAAAATATGCTTCAATGGAATACACACGACCAATCTTGGGCAACGTTTCAGCAGGAGACATTTCACACGTAGTAGACCTTTAATTACCGCACATGGTTCACTTCTTCACATTATTTTACGATGTTACGAATGAGTGCACACTCTCGAACATCGCCAGACTTTTTCCAGCTGGGGCAGGGCAATTCTTAAGGGGCAAAACACCCTTTTCCAGAAGAACAAACATGAAATTTTTGGTAACATGATACATTTTTTGAAAATCTAAGTGGGGCAAATGCCCGATAGTCCCCCTACATATACTGTAACGCGGACATTCAATCGACAATTTCCGACTTTCTCTCGATTTTCGTTTTCAACCAGTAAGGAGTGCTTTATTTTATTTTATTTTTTCTTGGATTTCTACCCTAGTAATGCATAGTGGATTATATTTTTCTTCTTATTAGGGAGGAGGGCAGGCTGATTTGCTCATGGGTGGCATCGTATATTCCTTACGCGAAAAGGAGGATTTATGAGCAAGAATTGAGTATGTTATCTCAGGACAGTGATAAGGAAGACTGCCAGACTCGCGAATGGTTTATTGGTTTGTTCCCCGCCTGGAAATCGTGGGGCCAGCCCGAATTCCGGCATCGGCGCCGGATATACGCCAAATTTACCGCCTCGATTCGGGCGCAAATCAAGCACCAATCAAAAATTGGCGCTTGATTGGCGCCAGGCGCTCTACTCGGGCCAAATATACGCCGGTCCCAAATGGCCCAAAATTCCGGCAGCGGCGCTTGCATGTATTTCAAATGGGAAGGCGCTAGCGACAAACTGGCGTAAATTTGACGCTAGCCCCACGATTTTCAGGCGGGTCATTAATCGTTTATTACAAGTGGACAAAACTGAGCTGATTCTGAGGCAAAGTGGACGATAGACCAAAATATACGGATATAATAAGTCATCGAATAAGCTGTAAAAGTCAATATGGACTTGTGGACGATTCCAATTCGTAGGTGATACTACACATTTTCTCTATTAACTGCCAGTTACAAGTGAGCGAAGTGTCGCTTATTTCGAGAAAAAGAAAGACAACCCATCAAAGACGACGTAGCAATAAATATCAAAGTGAGTTCTTTCAAACTTCTCAGAACCGAGTTAGGACTCGCAGATTTTATTAAGACTCAGGTAATCGAGACTACACGTCGAAAATTTTAAAAACTCGGTAAATTCCTTTTCAGACTGGTGGCTCAAATTCTATGTCTACATGGACTCATCAGGACTCTTCTAAGACTGTATTAAGGCTTTTCTACGACTGCGTTACAACTTTGAAAATTTTAGAAACTATTGAGATCCTTTAAGCCTAGCTAAGACTTTCTAAAACCTTAGGAGTGAACCGTTTTCAGGAACTTCAGCACAGAATACGCGTTCAACATTTTACTTCATATTCAAAGAAAATTACGTCGAATACCTCTCGAGGAACTTTTCCTGTTGGTATGAATCTAAGAAATATAAGGATTAGGAAAACCACAACATTTAACGAACCTAGTAATACGAATAAGATATAACTTAAGGCATTCACGCGTCTTGGCTTTCAACCCAATCACTGAACTGGAAGTCATTTGTAGCACAGATTCTTCTGTTCGAAAATGGTCTTCGCAATAAACGTAGATTTAAAAAGAATAATTTTTCCTTGAACTCTAATCGTATCCAAGATCCCCAAAAAATAGCAACTCTATTCGAAAAACTTTTGATGCAAAAATATTCGCAACTGGAAATGTCGCTCGTAGATAGATTCCTCACCAACTCCTTAAGATTCAGGGAAACAGTACACATGTCTAAAAAAATACATAGGTATATACGTCGTAACGACGAATCTTCGCTGTTTATTTTCAAATAGGTACGATGAAAAAAGCGAAAAATCGTCTACGACGCAACCAGACTTTTTACATGTTCTAAAAATTCAATTCGTGACTTAATTTCTGCTTCCAACTTTTCTAGTGTTTTCGTGCGTGAAATATTTTATTACACTTGGAATTTAACTGAGACCTTGTAGAACGCCGCAGCTAAGAAGTACTTTCCGTGTGTGACAATGGACTCTCGAAACAGTGAATTAATACGGTCATTATCAATGTTATACTCGTAACCAATTTTCTACGTTTTCTGAAAAAACATAATATTCTGGTTAATGATGATTCAACTAAACCTTCCGAGAATTGCGATTTTATCTCCCTCACGGTTCGAGTCCTCAAACAATTAGACATTGTAGTCTCCCAGGAAATATGACAACTCTGTTCGTGGACCTATAAAGTGATCATTAGCATCGCGAATTAACATGGATCTGAACCTTCAAGATGCGATTTTCGGATTTCGACCTTATAAAATTGGTACAAAGAGGGAAACTAAACATAGTACTAGTTCCGCATGCACACAAGGCCATCACGAGGGGACAGGTGCAAATGGGGGTATTGTTCCCATAGAAACTGGGGCCGCCATCCTGGAAGAAAAGAAAATTCACTGTTACTCTTGCCCCCTCCAAGAAAATCCATCGTTATCCCTTTTAAAATGTGTCGCTTCAAACAGCTTATAGTTGGTCCCTTTGAAACATTTGGTTGGTTATGATCCTGCATCTACGACGTTTTCGCTTCTGAGTGAACCTATCTACAGCTAGATACTAAATCATTTCCCAATACAAAAACGAGGGAGCTGTGCAATTAACTCGATCAAGGCATATCGTCGGCAAATGCGTTTACAATACATCTGAATAGTCATCTCTCGTGTTAATAATTAATTAAGAGACCCGAAGGCATCTTAAACACAACGCAAGACACACCACAAACGATGATGTTTTGTTCTTCATATTATTCAATACTACTACTATAATCTGATCGTTTATTTAGTTTCATTAAAAACTGATAAGTTTAATACCTAATTGTTGTTATTAAATTTAGATAGTTTGATAAACGGGTATGTTACGTAGGTGTATGTATAGACTTCATTAACTGACAACTTCTTCTTATGGGATTAGGATTCAAGGTGAAACCCATTTCAAAAGAAAGAACTATCGTGTTTGAAATAAAAAAATAGAATACCAAAAATGTTTACTATCAACGAAGAATCAGGTATATTCATCTTCTAAAGATTCAGGTCATATAACTGCGATACTTCAGATGGGGTGGTGAATCTGGAGAACTTTTGTAGTATAAGTAGAATAACCTAATGAATTTTGAAAAATAACTAGGCGTTACTTCAAGGAAAGATTCTTTCAGAGGCGTATTCAAGGAGTACGGGGAAAACGCCAAAACATTTTATGAGTAGGCAAAATCACCCTCAGTTGGAAACAGCTGAAAAGTTAGATTTATCATTTGGCCACATTTAGAAGCAGGCCTTTTTGCTGTTTGCTGGTTTAGAAAATTTTCAATTTTTCGTCAGCAGGCTAAACAAATATAAAAGGAAAGCCTTCTCTTTCCTTTCCTTCGTTAGATACAAAGATTAGCAATTATCTCTTCACTTCCACAACAAAGACACTTTGGTAAATCACTGGAATTATGGGTTCCGCGAGGAATGTTTGGTGGAGCGCATAGCGATGCACGCATGCCAAAGTGGCTCCCCAGACATAACATCCCTGTCCCCGGAAACTACCCTTTCGAGTATCGTATCAGTGACCAGAGGGGACACTTTGAGGTAGACTAGGGCCCCCATTTCATTTCTCCTTGACGTGAATCCGCGCTGTCCTGCCAGGCCCACTATGGGACACAACACTACTAACCCAGGTAACACTCACCCAGCGATAACCTGGAATTCGGGTAGCCCACAGCCGGACCGCGCTTCTTCCACAGCTCAGCTCCTTATCTTGGTACGTATGGCGACGCAGGATGGTGATGACACCCTGCCGGGAAAAGGTCTGCAGCTGCAGTAGCTCTAGAATGGTATAGAGTTGTGTCGAGTGTTGACCGAGCTTTGTTCGTCGGTCCTATACAGGGGCCATTCCATCTCCGTCTTCTTCCTCATGATAGCCGAGAAACAGACCGACACCTGATTCCATCCACTTTCACTTCTTAGCGTTTCCGAAACTAAGCTGTTCGGCACGAGGCGTTCGATTACGCCGTCGTTGTCGTTGGGATCGATCGTTGTTACCGTCCCGCACTTCTCCTGCTCCCAAGCCTAATATTAGAACAGGGTGTGCCATGGGTTGTCCTCCGCTCCTCGATCACAGTGCGTGTACACGGGGCTCGACGCTATCACTATCCGATGTAAGTAAGTGCCGAAGCATCCGTGGCTGTTCAGGACTGTAGTCAGGTGGAAGTTCAGTTCCCCATGGGACATGTCTGGCCGCTGATCGAGGTCGCGTATTAGCGCTGGGGTCCACTCGCCCTTGGTTGACTGGGCAAGTGCGTCCTTACATTCACATAGCATGGATTGCTGGATATCCAGCTTGACCTGAAGTGCCTCCCGTTTTGTCTTTGTTCTCTTCTTTACAACGTATACCTCCGCTATTTTGCCGACCTCGAGTTCGATTGGCAGTACACACGATAACATGCCTACTGCCTTCGAAGAAAGAGTGCGTTACGCACTGACACACCTCATCGCGGCTTTTCGCTGGACCTTTTTCACCTCCGCTCTCCTGTAGGGTACCTTGAGAGCGTCGGTAAAT
The DNA here is from genome assembly GCA_031841125.1 of Acanthococcus lagerstroemiae. Taxonomy (NCBI): domain Eukaryota; kingdom Metazoa; phylum Arthropoda; class Insecta; order Hemiptera; family Eriococcidae; genus Acanthococcus; species Acanthococcus lagerstroemiae. Next base: position 1,093,648 of record CM063114.1, read on the forward strand.
ACTGGCGCATAGGAGGACTGACATGATGACGTCTACGTCCACGTATATTTATCTCTTCTCACTCAATCTTTCTAGGTTCGACAGTAGACGGGACAGTTGTCCGGCTGCTCGATTCGGCTTCTCAACTGCCCACTCAGAGTGCTCTCGGAACAACAACTTTCCGTCAAACCACATCCGCAGGTAGAAGGTACTTCAGGACTGTACAGAGCCTAATCTCCATACCTTTTAGGACGGAGGGCTGTACCTGCGTCGCATCGTGAATAAGACTGCTTAGGTCTTCTCTATACCGCCAAGCACAGCCCTGCCAACTGGATTCAGTGGGTCAGCATCTCCAACGCCCGGTTACTCGTCACCTGACCTCTGCTGTCGTCTCGACTCGGCACACCACCAGCGTGTCGTCGGAGTAACAAATGTGTTTGACGCCTTATGATAGTGCTAACCTCAGCAGTCCATCAAAGGCGACGTTCCATAGGTTAGGTCCGAGTACTGATCCCTGCGGGACGCCGTAGGTCATCTCCTTCGTAACCGGGCCAACCGCCGACTCCGACTCTACTCAGCGCCTGTCGAAGTAACTCCGAATGAGGCAACCGAGTACCCGCGCCAACTCCAACGCCTCATGATACACGTGTACGGTATCGAGTTGAACGCGTTCTTAATGTCTAGTTGCCTTCTTCGCCACACTCTTCAACTTCAGCGCGGCGTCCGCAGTCGAGCAGCCAGTTCTGAATCCGTACTGACTGCTTGAAACTGTCTTCCTCTTTCGAAAATGCTCCTCCAGCCTATTGACGATGGTATATTTGAACATCTTCCCAATGGTGTCGAGCAGGCATTCAGGCCGGTACGAGGACGGCTGGCCATCTGATCAGTGCCAGACACGCCGTCTTAGGGGATAAAGGCAGAGGTGCTCCGAGCGTAGCCTGTTTTTGGTGAGAGGGAGGCTGGATGAAAAGGGAAAGTAATTCAGTAATATAAACTGTATTGAACCAAATCTAATAGTCCACTAATTAACGAAAATTTGTAACACATTATCTGTTTGTAAGGTGCAGAAAAAATCAAATACACCCTCCCACCCACCATGAATTTTTGTACTAGTGTTCGAAGTTAGATCAGCATGGAACAATGTAGAATCTTTTCAAGTGCAGTTTCTTTAAGAGTCGGAAAAATTTGGCTCATTCCAAAGGGAAGGGTTTGAGGAAAGGTTGAACACGCAACAAACTTTTCAATTTCATACATCAACTTTTACTTCTACATGTTTATTTTGAAAAGCTGCGATTCAAATTCCTGAAGAAAAAAAATATCGAAATTCCGCAATGCCCTGTGGGGTTGTATTACGAATTCAAACCGAGAAAAACCATACAATAGGCAAATCAGCCTCAAGCTGATGGTGCAAAGAGACTTACAGAAATATGGACTCTGGTACCTACAATTTATTTCAAGTATAGCCTAAAAACTTGGACAAGATATCATTAAAGGCCTCAAAATCTGAATTTTAACGCAAGTAAAAAAGTCATTGTTATAAAATGCACAAGATAATCTCGACGCACACCATTTGAACGTTTGGTAGAGCCACAGCGCATCAGATTTTTGAAATTCGCATCGAGTAAAGGAAGCGACGATGACAGAGAGCAATTGATAAATCACGATGAGTAAAAGCGAATTTTTTTGTAATCCCCCTCCCAAAAAAAAGAAGATAGAACACTGAAAACGTTGCCTACCGAAATCCAAAAAAATATACAGGGACTATAATTTGTAACCTCAATATTTAGTTGAATAGAAAGAGTTACACACACCACGAAATAAATCGATATAGATATAGATACAAATAGAGAATCAGTCCGGTATCCTGCAATTCAGCAGATAGACAAGCATGTAGATAAGTTCGTAGACAGTCGGGTAGATAGATGAAAAAAAAGATAGATCGACACACAGAAAAGCAGATGGATATACAGACACCTGGTTTAAAAACAACAAAAAAACCGAAGCTCCGCGCCGACAATCTCGCAGCTCTACTTTAATATAAACGTCGGATATCAACTGACAAAATTTAACAAAGTGTTTTTTTTTTTTTTTTTTTTTTTTTTGTGGAGGAAGTAGAATTTTTGGTTAAAATTTAAAAAATGAATTTTTTTCTACTTTTCCTCAACAATCTTAAATTCTTATAGTTTAAGAGGAAGATTAGGATCCCTTTTCTCCAACAAAGTTACTTCAATACATGATATCACGATCGGAGAAATCCGAAGTTAATATCGCGCCTGCTTTAGTAGACATGTTCTTTAAGGCGAGTCATGAAGAATAGGCTCATCACGTGAATTCTTGTAGACACACAGTACCTACTATAAAGAATACGTATTCTTACGGCATTAACGAAAATAAAGGTTAATTTCACTTTGTTCGATAAGTTCCTTCAACACATATCCGTTAAATATTTCTAGCCGACCGAGAAAAACAATAGACCCCTACATGAAATTCTCATCATAGAACATGGATATATAGACGAACATCGCCGAGCACATGAACACTTTTCAGTTACGTGTATTATTATGTAAGTTCGAATCTATATTTAAATGAATTGTTTTAGTTGCACTCCTACACGTACACGACTTCCGAAGCAGTCGTCTTCGACCTTCTAGCATGACGTCGAAAATTCGAATTTCAATTAAAACCGACTATAGGTACGCAGCCTATCCAAGTGAAGTGCATTGTAAACCGAAGAGCGATCATCAGTAAGTTTGTTAAACTATAGTCTTTAGATACTTGAACTTCAGCAGAGTGAAACACAACCATAGTCTCATTCTTCTGGTGGAATAGGTATAAACGAAAAATTTATCGTACCTACTCGAGTCATGTGATACAGAATGTTACAGTAATTGATACACTCCAGAAAATCATGCTTAATTCTTTCTTATTAAACCACAAGAGTGCGCAGTGTAATCGCTATTACAACTGATAACTGTCTCATCACGAATGCGAGGCTTGATTTTGTCAATTTCATATTAAATTAGATGGAAATGCATTAAGTGTTTGAGACTGTGATTTTACCTCTCGTATATCGGCGCGGCACCTTACGTACAACAGGGTCCGTTTGTATTATAAAACCTCGAAACTGTAAATCCTCAAATTATTGACCGAATTATACATACCTTGTAATTACGGAAAAAGGAGAATTAATAGCGACAATCATCATTAATCTGTTGCAGGGGGAAATAGAAGCCACCAGGCGACCGCATCATTTAAAAGTACAACCGTATATAGGACGATTGATGAAACGTGATGTGGTTAGCCTGTATTGTGTGTTGAAGTTATTTATATGTGTTCTTGTAGGTATGCCTTGGAACTCGAGTGAATATCCTTGGATTATGCATGAGAATTAGAGAAATATGAAAAAGTACATAAATGGCGAAATTGATGAGAATTATTGTTCGTGATGCGACTGCGATTGTTAATGGAGAGCAACCAGCGAAAATTTGTAAAGGTGTTCGAATTCTTCTGTACGTTTGTGGTACAAATATAAATAAAATCAAAGGTTAAATATAAATAGGAAAGACGCGAGCTCCTGACTTTATAGAACCTAACATTGTTTTTCTAAAAGCGATATCAATCGGGAGTGAGACATATAGTAAACAACTTTGTGTAATATGAAACTAATGCAGATAATAATAAGTATATATAATACGATAACTCTCGGCACATCAGTCATGTCAATATTTTATCGCCGTCGGGCGTTAACCAAAAACTTCTTTTATTTTTGTCGAGAGGAGCGATTACGCGCGTAATTAGCCCGTAGAATGAAAAATGAGATATACTGATGGAAAGGTACACGAGCAACGAATGCCACTAGGTAAAGGGTAAACATTTTCATCGGTCAGACGGAGAGACAGCAGTAAAAAAGATAGAGAAACAGTCCGCTATCTCGTTACCTAAGCAGACAGGCAGACAGATAGATAAACAAACTGGCAGGCAGTCGGGCAGGCAAAAGGATAGATAAACAGGTAAGCTTCCACACTCATAAAAAAGAAAGGAAAAAAACACTCGAGCCGAGGGTCCAGATGAAGATTGAGGCAAGGTCTGAGCGACTCTTTGAATCTTGCATTTATAAAGCTCTATGTAAATGGCAGTATGTCTTTATCTTCTTTGGCTATCTCACCTTCAACCCATTATATCCCGTTGTTTCGCAGCCGGACATATATCAGGTCTTCTTGGACCAAAGAAAAAGAAATAAAAAAGAACAAAAAAAAATCGACAAGCTTTGCCCCACGTATGTAATGGCAAAGCCTCCGGAGTGCCATTTTCAACTTACATAATTGTTTCGAAAGTGTGAAATCTTTATCTCGGTTATCTCACATTCGTTTGAATATTAGTAGCTTTTTATCTGCTATTTACTCAGAATTTTACGAAAATTTTGAACGGGGGGGGGGGCAATTGTATTAAACGACATAAGGAAAGAAAATTATTTTAAAAATGAGGCTCAGAAATAAATTACACGTGATCCGTTCCCTCGGATAAACCTTACAGCAGACCATGTATCTCTCTTCAGTCTGTCGAATCTTTCTTAGTCTTTTTATGCACCAAGGATGTTCTTTCGTACAAATGGTCGAATTCACATTTTTGGTTACATGAGAGAGAAGGGGCGGAAGTAGAAAAAGATGCAAGGGTGAGCGAAAAGGCCAACAATTTAGTTCTGGTCTGTATTTAATATTTTTGTGAAGACGAAAATGAGAAGGGGTATAATGCTCATTTTTCGCTTCGAGGCCACCATGTTCTGTATCTCTGTCTTCAGAACTCACTGTCTTTCTGCCTATCATCTGCGTCCGTCTACTAGCAACTTATCACCTTTTTTCCCCTTAAGACTAGCAGAGTTGGCTTTAGTGTTGCCGATTCTCCCGAGTAAACGAGAGATTTTCTCACTCATCAAAAAAGAATCTTCTGTCAATTCCTTCGTAAAACGTTAGAAAAACACGATTGATCTTTCCTTTTTTTAAATTAAGTTTTGAAGAAATTCCATCTGCTATGGAATTTTCTCCATTTTATTCAAAAATTTTCTCGTAGAAAACATTAAACGGCAAGTAGCATCACTGGTCGACTCTAGATACTCGTTTATCAAAAGTCTAGTTTCCTTGCGATTCACCAGCTCCACCAAAAACAATTTTATACCCCAAGACAGACAACCGGCTTACCAGTTAAGATAGAAAGACAGTAACACGGAGAATGAAGCGTCGAGGACCCCGAGCCAGTAAGCAGGACATAATGACCCCAATGTAACAGAAAAATCGAGACGTGATCCCTTTTCTCTGTTCTTCCCTGGTCCGTAAGTTTCTTTGTTTTTAAATGTTTTATCATAGAAGACATCTTCTGCACATCCCGGTGAGAAATGCTGGAACAAACTACTCAGCAATGGTTCGCTGGTAATGGAACAAATTTTGTTTACTTACATCATAAACGTAGGTTTCCATTTATTTAGCTCGAATAATGAATGCTTCGTACGCCTAACTTCTCTGAAATATGCAATCAAACGGTGTCCTAACGGACAGTAAAAGAAGTAGTCGCTTCCACATAGGACAACCTGTTACAAAAAAAGGCACAACTGAATTAATTTTCAATACACAACAAGGATTCTTACGGTCGAGGTTACAATTAATTTATTTTAAAATATCATGTAATATAATTTTTTCGGTTGATCTATGTAATGATGCGGCCGGGTTGATATACTTTTCCCTTTCGTTTTTTGAATGCGTTCAGTGATTTGGCAAGATTCAGAATTTTGTTTTCTTTTGCTTCCTTTAATTATCGCCTCATATTAAGCTGTTAGTTGGTAAACTAAATCCTGCTACAGCCTTACGAAGCCATAGCAAAATTAATGTACCTGAGATACACTACATATTTGAACTGAGTAATTTTGGGACATATTTACGGACTACATTATTACCGCGAACGTAATAGTTGATGTATCTAAACTATAGCTTTGTTTTGATTTCATTATGATTTAGATCTATCGGTTATAATACCTAATAACCGCATACTAGGTACAGTAGGTGCCTCTATTTATGTCCCAAAACAGAATATTATTCATACTTCGGGATGACTATATTATATCGCGGTTTCCCAAAGTATTTGATGAACCCTCTTACAATAAAATTATGAAGATTTGTAACTGTGCCGAAATTACTGTCGCATTATTTTACGTAAACACGATAATATAAATCTGAAAAATAAATATGCACGACAGCTCGCTACTCTGCATATTATAATGCGTATTGTGTGCGTTTATGATCCTCGTTCTTTTCATTCACGAGCAATGCCATAATTAATCAACGAGTTAGCATAATTTTTGCACAACCGCTCGCATTATTACTTTAAACATCCTCAAATATCTTTTATCGCCTTGCGACAGAAATGCAATAAGACTATTTCCATAACAGGCAACTTGCACAACTGAAATTTGTAAATCAAGAACAAACGTAAATACGCATTTGATATTGACGAATTGGACGATGTAATTCTAAAGCAGTATAATTCTGCAAGTTCATCAGTTCCAGTGGTACATGAATCCAGAAACACATTCTAACATAAATGTATTAGGAGCAGCAATAAAATAAATAGGTAGCAGTAAGACTACAATACGTGCCATCTATTTAACAACTACAAAAACAAGGACATAGCGTATATTCACGCACATTTAACCGCCTTGGAGGTGAAGTCGCAATAGAGTCTTGATATTTCAGAAAATGAAACTGGGCGCGACCACGTAATGGGTTTGTTTTCACTTCACCATAAAAAAACGGACTCACATACGCGGTATTAGATTTAAAACGTCAAACCGAAAAATTAGGAAGCCGAATAAGCGAATGCAAAATTTGCAAGTAATCGAAGTCTAATCGTACGTCCACTTCTTCCTCAACTGTTTATAATCAAATTTTGAGAAGAAACAGGCTGTACATAACTTCATGTTACATATACTCGTACCTATATAGGTATAGGGGCACATACGCATCAGCGTAAAAGTATAGTTTGTTATTAATAAATAAAGCATTATTCATGTACGTCACATTCGAACCAAAATATGCATAGATCATTTTTTTATTGCTATTATAATATTATTATTATTTTATTTTACTCATAAAAAACGCACTGGTGTACGAACAAGTATCGTTGAAGTTTCACGTAGGTAAGTGACATTTAGTTGTCAGTGCACTCATCGCAGCTTATCGTCGATAGATGATTTTTGTTTTAATCGAACACTGCTGCATGATTTTGGTGGCGTTATAACACTATAGGTACTATCACCTACGTGGCACATACCTTCAGGAATCAGAAACAATGTTTTTCAATATAGGTTTTCTAAAGTTGTGTTACCTGTCTATGTCATTAGATTTTTACCACTTTTTTTTAGCGCAGAATGAATGTAAGTCGTGCTTTGCTAGAAATTTTCTGATTCTAGCTACCTATTTTGAAAACTGTGACACTGTTGAAAGATAGAGGACAAAATATTCGTAAAATACGTTACGCATGCATAAAATATTACGCTGTTGAAATCGGTTACACCAGCCGTGTAATACACTTAAATACGTCAAAAATTGCTGAATATAGGTAGTCGAAAATTGTGTACCTATTTAATTATAATGGCATGGAACTCATTTTGTACGTAAGCTTTAAAAAATATATAGCAATTGATATTCAAATTGTAATCACATTTTATCCGTCATACCCGTCCATATCTACGATTTTATTTGAGATGATGATGTAAATACAATACGGATACTGACCCTGTAGATTTCTGAACTCGTTTCTGACATAATTTGACCCCAGACCCACATGTAAACTCTCAAGACGCAGGAGGGAGTCGATCTTCTGTTTTCTGACAGGGCATATTCAGATAGTAAAATGATTTATGAAAAATAACAAACTGAGATTTCAATTACGTACCTATTATAACCTAATAGTTTTAAAATTGGTGGCAAAACACAAAAATCATAACGGTACGGCATAAATTCAATGACTTATGTAGATTTTATATACCCAGAAGAGGTGCACTATGTAAAGATACCCTTTAAAGAAAAAATGGAAAAATTTTGGTACCGAAAAGTTTTTTCACGTAACGTAACATATTACGATAACGTAAACATTTCATCACGGATCACGTAACGAAACCAGATGAAATTCTTGTTGCTACGTAGGGGTGCACCATGTATCGATACTCTAAGGACCAGTATTATAAAACTTGGTTAAGAATAACTGACGGTTAACCGATGGTTATTTTAAACGAAATTTTATAATATTAGCCCTGAATAAAATAACGGAAAATTCCTGGTGCTGAAACTTTTTCACGTGAATAACGGTATCGATTATTTACGTATCGTAATGTACCGTTAATGTGTGTGTTACGTTACCAGAACACGTTCCGCGATGCAGGCCTACGTCCAGTTATTAATTAATAAAAATTAGATATTTAGTGACTATAAAACGAAATATTTGAAGTCTCTATCATACGTTTCGTTTATGTGATTATTTTATACCTAACTCTCTGGCACTGTAACTCTGAATTTGGAATCAAAAGAGTACCCGAAAAATGATTCCGATAACCTTAAAGAGCCTATAACGTTTGATATAAACATAAAACATTTCATGAAATTTGAAAATTAGGCTCGACACGCTCTCCTAGACGTCACAATTTTGGGCTTGAAATCAAAATATCAGGAATTAGCGACCTTAAAAACTTGATGTTTGATATTCGCATTGTATACCTATACTCCACGGAATTTAAAAATAAAACACTTCATCTCTCTTCGATACCACAATTTCCAATGTGGAGTCAGAATCACATTAGAAATGAGTTTTATGGAAACCTTAACAGAGCATGCGCATAATATATAACTCATGAAAATTTCGTCCCTCCACCCTAAGGGTGAGCCCAGTGGCGCAGCCAGGATTTTCCCCGGGGGGGGGGGGCAAAGTAAGTTCTTCAAGCGAGAAAAAGTCGAAAATTGAGGAGTTTTTTAAAATTGCCGATATTAGATAACTACGTTATAAAAATGCGAGCGAAAATTTTTCGATAAAATGTACTTTAAACGCGAAAAATTGCTCATTTTTGCATGTTTTACATTCAATTTCAGGTGTCTTGGGGGGGGGGGATTCCTCCCCCCCCCCAAGCTACGCCATCACTGGATGAGCCACAACTCGGAACTTAGCCGTTATCTGACGGGAGATATAATTTATTCACAGCCACATACTACTGACGACTGAATCGAGGGAACAAGAAAAAATAAGAAGTTCAGTAAATTCAGCCCTACATCTGGTTTCGAACGTAAGAATTTCAGGCTAATTTTCTTTTAATTAATGCGTGTCTGATTAATTTATTGTATTTATTTCAAAAATAATTCATCCGAAGGTCGTGTTTCACGCTTATTCCTCATCCTTTCTCTTTCTTTTGTAAGGTCATCACTAAACGAATAAGAGACATCTTCGGCTTTGTCCACATAGAAGAACCTAGTAGGTTGATTTCGCGATGCCCTTTCGAAGGTATGCAGAAATATATTGCTTAGGTTTTCGGATGTGTACACAACAGTATTGGTATGTGAAAACTTCGAATGTTTCTCACGATCTCGAAGGATAAAAAATGTGACATTGCAACGAATTATCTTCCGGTTATTTTATTTTCATAACGGAAAAGTATTTCCCGTATCCCGAATTCAAGGGCTTTCGTTTTTCTTTTCATTGAGAAGATATAGTTGATTGAAAATATCAAAATAATTTTCCATATTACGTAGATAAATATAGTACTTATCGTATATTAATATTAAGAAGGTGGCACCCATTTGACATAGGAGGAAAGAACAAATCGTTCGAAAACTCATTCATAACCTAAACATGGACCACTATTGCTATACAAAATAAACACACTCGCTGATGGCGTTGATTTTCAAATGAGATTAACCTTCAACGTGTCCATCAAGAGCACGCAGGCACTGTAATGTTTATTTCCAGACAAAATAGAAAAATCGTGAATCAGTTCGAAACACGGATATGTTATTAAAGTTCTAATTATAAATTAGGTACGCGTTCAAGATGAAAATCGTCTTTGTCTATTAATAATAATTATATTGTACCAATCCCCGCGGAACTGGTTTTTCTTTCCTAATAGATCATTTTGGCTCAAGAAATTCTATTGATATTATTATACTGACGCAATGATACGTATATGATTATCATTATGTTTCACTACTACAATAAATGGACGCTGTTAAGCAAAAAGAGCTCAAACGACAAATATTTTTTTTCCAGTAAACGTAACATTAAACGCCAATGAATAATGCCGGTTTACGGACATAGCGTTTACTGATAAGCTTTTTTCAACGTGAGTACACATTTTTGAATCAGGGGCCCAATTTTGAAAAATTCTACTTTCTACACTCTTTCCAACACGATTTTGTTAACAAATGTCGTTTGAGCACTTTTGCTTAACACTGTCCAAATAATAGGTATATAGAGGAAGAAATCTGCAGTGGTTTGATTTTGTCATCAAGACATAGTAATTTAAATGCTTTTTCCGATAACTGGAAAACATACCTAATAATATGAAATCCAACTCATAGCTCTTGAAATGTTCCTCAGGAACACCATCTTCAGGTGTTGTCTTCAAATAGAATCAATGAACATCCAGAGTGTAATTGTTGATTTTTAGTCTCTGAATTAGCGCTTTTGATTTTCTTTGCAGCTAGCCATCAGTTACACGCCATTCAACTATTGACTCGGACATCGTTTGTGTGGAATCCTGAAACATGTAAAAAGAATAATGCATATAGGTATAGATACTAAGAATACCTTTCTCACAGTACGTACCTCTACCAACACACACACGCACACATACATAACCACCCTGGAATAAACTGAGATATGAGAACAAGGAGTCTGGATATTATGATTTAAGACACCATTTGCAAATATGTTAGCGCAATTAATATACAGTTTTTGATTCATTCTCTTTTTTCAGAAAATTATCAATTCAAACTGAGTATTACTATAACACGGTGCTATAAGAAATACGGAAACGGAGAAACGGAGTCTAAAAACATTCCAAGTTTATTTGCCAGTCAACCCAGCAGCGGCTAGCTCAAAACAGGGAGAGGAACAGAAAGACTTTTGTGCACATGAATTATGAAGATTAATTAGAAAAGATAAAATGTTCATTTCCAAAAGATAAAGAGGAAATAATGAGAAACGTGTATGGAAAAATACTATGATCTGAAATAATATTAGAAGTAACTCAATCCTTACTCAACTCGCTGTCCCTGATACAGGTACATATATTGTATGATTATGAAAAACTACCTATGTGCTACTTTGAAGAACACAAATTTCAGTTTTGCGTTTGATACACTCCTCATGCCACAAGGATGCATTTTGATGGGAACAATATGGATAATACTGTTTGAGACCCTGAAGTGTAAATACCTACTTCCTAACTCATCATGGAAGTAGGTAAGTAAAAAGATATGTAATCATATAAAATTTTGCAGAAGGGAACATCTGTTATCTCACTTTTTACTTTTCACCTGGCTATACCCAATATCCAAGATGTAAAAGATCAACAAACCTTATTCGCGAATGTACCTTCCTCCAAGATGCAAGTGTCGAGTACCAAAACAGGATACTTATACATTACACTAAACACTATAAGAACGCGTACACATAGAAGTGCTTCACGCGTGTTTGATACTGATTATTATGAAAAAATGTAAAGAACAAAAGCTGCAGTTCATCTTTTCACTCCTATCAGATGATGAACGTAATTTTGGATAACTTTTTTTCATCGTCATCTCTCCCACGTCCTGTTTTCGTCCAAATCCACCAATCAGTGAGCAAGAATTATGTTGTTTTCGATGGCAATACTCCACAGGATCCATTGATTTCACATTTTACTTTAGTTTGAAAGGCAATACATTCGCTCTCACCGGCTTACCGCGTTCTATCAATTTGGCTAATTTGGACGCTGTTAAGCCTAATAGAACCCCCGACATTTGTTGACAAGATGAGTTATTAGTATCGTTGGAAAGAGCGTAAAAAGTAGAATTTTTCAAAATTGGGCCCCCAATTCAAAAAAGAGTACTCACGTTGAAAAAAGGTTATCAGTAAACGCTGTCATATAGTTTCTACATGGCTCTTAAACTTCGAATCACGTGTTCTCAAAAAACAGATTTTATTGGTTGGTTCTGTTACGCCAACAGCTTCCATCTAATACTGGCCTTTGTCCCATTTTCCATGTGCTGCGTAGTTTATGGGGCGCTAATGAAAGTACCTATTGTATGTATGTTTACCGAAAGATAACTCGACCAATAAGCACTCGCTCAATTACTTCATGTTTGCAAAACAATGAAGAAATAAATACATAAATAAAATTGGGTAACAGTTACCTAAAAACTTCTAATTTGATCAGTATCACTAAATTTCTACAAACATGTACTCAACGGTTGAAAATAAAACATACACAAGTATGTTCATGAACGTCCCATTTAAAGTTCATCTTACGTACATAGATACGAGATAGTTCAACTGATTGAACAACATACCATTTACAAAATTCTTGCAAACAGCAATCAAGCCACGAAAACGAATAATTGCTGTAGTTATTCTCAGTCAGAAAAATAATGCAAGCTGATAATGAGCTTCCGATACAACAGAATTTGAGACTGAAAGAAATAAAATCTTCAGCAACGTTCGCTTATAAAAGCTAACAAATTACAGATTGATATATAAGATAAATATAATTTCAATCACAAAATACAAATGAAGAATTATAACAAAATACAGCAAAATAATGAAAATCGTATCCAGTTACACCGCGAATTTTTCACTTCTTAATAACAGGATAACTTTCAATTCCTTGTGTTCTCAACTTGGTAGTAACAATGCTATTCTGAACTCCAACACTGGAGATACACCTTTAGTGCCCGTATTTCTGGAACTCCCATTCCCTGTTATCCAAAGGGCATACCTGACGTGTCTTCAACCATCTGGAGATGCAGTGGAAATGAAAAGCGTGATTGCAGACTCCCCAAGCTACAGTGCATTCTTCGCTCGTAGCAGACGCTTGATTAGCTTGACATTCGATGCATAAATCCATAATATGATTCCTGCAAATAGCACAGTTGTCGACAACAATATCCCAAGCCCACAGTGCCACGGCATTCCACTTTTTAACTTCAAAACGTTTTTTTTCACCCTTGGAAGTGCTAGATGAAGGCTGTTCATCATCCTTTGAATCAACATCCATTTCGCAAACAGCCGCCATTACCAGTATCTTCTAGTCGCCGTTGATGAAATGAACGGACGGCAGTATGAATACTAGCCGATTTAATATTCGTGTGTTCAAATAAAAGGAAACAATATCCAACAGAAACGACGGAATTATAATAAATCAAATAAACAAAACCTCACGTCCATAACCAAACGAAAATGAACGTGAAAGAAGAAATAAATTATTCACGATTCACGATAGTTACGATTTTTGGGAATTGTGATGAGACGGATAAGACTGATCCGTTCTGTTGTTTTGTTCTGTGACATTCTCATCAGTTTACGTTACACTGAACAATCGATAAAGGACGTTCAGTTACATGACCGAAACGACCTTTTTATTAGACTGATAAGACGAGTCACATGAAAAGGGCCTGGTAGTGACTGTAGAACGGTACACTGAGGCCTTTTTCACGTCACAAATGGACGCTATTCAGTAAGAGGGAAGAGGGAACCAACTAACATTTGTAAACTGAGTTATTAGGTTATTACGTTATTAGTATCGTTGGAAATGGAAAGAGCGTAAAAAGTAGAATTTTTCAAAATTGGACCCCCGATTCAACAATGTGTACTCACGTTGAAAAAAGCTCATCAGTAAACGCCTTGTCATATAGTTTCTAGTTTCTACATGGCTGATGGTTCTTGAACTTCGAATCACGTCTCACGTGTTCTCAAAAAACAGATTTTGCTGGTTGGTTCCCGCCTAATAGCGTCCACTCGTGTGAATAGTGACTAGTGAGTACACATTTTTGAGGGGCCCAAATTTGAAAAATTCTACTTTTTACACTCTTTCCTACGATACTAATAACTCATTTTCTCCACAAATGTCGGTTGGTCCTGTTACGCTTATCAGCGCTCATAATATTATGATGATGATCACGTCATAACAGCTGGACGAAAAGATGATACTCCTTATCACCATCTACTACAATGCAAAGTTGTCAGTAGATTTACATTGATTTACTAATCTCCTGCTTTTAGTTTCATGTTAAAATGAATTTGTTCCTTTTTACTAGATTACACTTACCCTGATATAACAGAATTTTGTTCAGAAATGATTATTTTCAATTTCAAAAAGATGTTCAAAGTTTACATGTTCATTCTGATATAGGGTTTGTTATAAATCGTGTTTTCGTCCGTTGATAACTGATAAGCTTTTCGACTATGCGAATCTGAAAAACACCCGAAGCTACGCAGTTTGACAGTTCCCCCATCCCTCGGTCTTTTAATTCTCATTAGATTCATTCTCAATCGGCATCATACCTCACTTTTACTAATGCATTCCTCATTCTGTGGTCCAAAGTTCCAGTATTATGCAGGAGGATTCCTAACGCCACTTCTATAAATACGTAACGGATTGATTTCAATATTGATCATTGTTTTGAAATGAGCAGCGGTGCATCAGTAATTCAGTACATGGTCAGCACGTTTACATTAATAATTCGAATATACGTACATTAAAAATACAAATACGAAAAGTCTTGACACGAAAGATTATCACCTTGTCGATTTTTCCTACAGTAATTTCATCGGCATTCTACGCAATGCATCGCTCTAGTTACTGTAGCTGCACTAGAAAATTGTGAAACCAAAAATGGAAGCAGTTATGTCTTTTTTATGTCGCATGATACTGCTGACCGGATTCTGGATCGCGGTTGAACATTACGGAAAAACTCTAATACTTGTGAGTACCTACCGGTGCATCTTATTTATGTCGACTTTGTGAGAGTTCCTACTTGAATCGGTTGATACTAGCTAATTCTTCAAATTTTAACTGCTATGAACTTTCCTCTCTCTTTCAGACGCTGTTTTTTAAATTTAAAATCACTAATCGTGAAGGATTCAGGATCGTCAACATCTGCTGTCACTGTGTTTATTATTCCTCCTGCATTCTCGTTATGCTCAGTGTTTTATCTACCAGTTTGAATGTTGATTTTCCGGGAACTGTGTTCAAGTACCACACATTTTCATCTGATACAATTAATTTAAAATTTGAAGCTTCTGAAATTCAACTCCTTTTCGTGCTGTCTCATTATTTTTTCCGTATCATTGAAACATGCTTAACAAAATGTTTCAACCTCGTAGAATTTTCCGAAATGTTTTTATTCGCATGCCTCTTCCTTCAAGGATGTTATTGCGGGTAAGATTTCTACTGCTATCAAATTCGAGTGAATTACTGGATTAAGATGCATGTTCATTAGATCATATTATCCCTATACGAACTAACTGAGGTGCAGTTTTTCGAACTGATTTAAAATTCAATAACAGCTTAATTTTCCAGTTGATAATTTTTCTAATTACACATCTTAGTTTGATTTATCAGCTAATATAGTAGATATTTTTAAGTTCCTTTCCTAGAATAAAAAGAAGTCGGAGAATGAGCTGTAGCCAAGTGACATTTTCATTAAAATAGTCCGTTCTGACTTGTATAGATTTCAATTCAGAGAGTAGTGCCACACCATTCTAACCAAAAAGTCACTTAGTTACTTCTTGCTCTCAGTTCTTCAATTATTAAACCAATGTGATGCTGAATTTATTATTAAATTAATAATTAATTTCCCTTTCATTTTGCAGCTTCGTGGGAATAGTACTTTTCATTGGTTGTTTGACATATATGTTTGAAGTTTTGAGACTAGTCTGTGAAATTTCTCAAATTTTGAACAAGTCGTACCAAATAAAAATACCATTTTATCTGTCAGTAATGTTGCAAAATATATACTGGTACGTATTAAAATAGAATTAAAGAGTATTCCGTGTAAATTATTCCCGCTATCCACAATAATTTTGTTTCGCTTTATTCTTTTTGTACGTAAATATTTGTCCTATTTGTAAGAATCGTACTGCTCAAGCCACTTACAAAGTTGTACTGAATTACATCAATATGTCTTTGGTTAACGCGTATGACAGCAGCTGTTAAGCGTCTTTAAATAAAAATAATTTGGATTTAAAATTACAAATATCACATCCATCAGTTATGTAAGAAATTCAGTTGTGAGCTCACCTGTATAATTTACAGAAATGAACTCTCGTACACTATCGGAAAATTTTGGTATGCTTATTTTTAGCTCTACATGATTCAAAGTGATTTCCTTGGGATAAACCAACGTAAATAATATGTACTGAATCAGTTATTTATTCTGTTGTTGGTTTGAAGAATCTTCATTTTACGTACTATTTTCCAGGCTATACGTAAACTTCTATATGATGCCAATTCAATACATACCTGGGATATTGTCTCTGAAAACTGACGAGATAACGTATGCCAGTTTCGTTGCTTTGTTCAAAATACTTTTCCTTCTGTACTACATCATTGCAATCTCAAATTGTGTACGTACAGAATTCTGAAAAATTAACATAATTTAGGACTGTTAATCGGGAAAATGTGATTTTGTTTTGATTGATTGAACTTCAAACAATTATTTTTATTTCAGCCTATGCAAACTTACGTTCTACCAAACAGCAAATGTGCCAGAAATAGCTTCTCTCCGGAGAAATCGGAAGCCGTTCAGAATCCGAAAAAATCCCATGAATCTAGACAACAAACAGAGGAAGAAGCAACTTTAAGCATGTAGTAAGTTAAAGAATATATTATGCAAGTTTCTCTTAATTTAAAAGAATGATTCTCAGTGATATTAGTATTTTAAATCTTCTCTACATGGTTCCCCACTTCATGTAATTTGAATAAAGTTAAACTAAAGTTAGCCATTTTTTCAGCACTGCTCAAGGAAAGTCTGCGACTGAAGTGAAAAAACAATTAGCTCTAATGCAAACGGTCCGATGTATGTTTCAAATTTATTTATACCCGAAAGATTTATTCAAGAACTGAATTCTGTTTTAATTTATTATCCGATAATTATTTTTTTCTGTTTTACAGGTGTCATAGCCTTACGGAAAAAAGCGAAAAGGATAAGAGAGAGAAAAGAAAAACTCGCTGAGGAAGAATCACGTTTCGAAGACACCCGTAATAACTAATTTTTATTGAAATTTCGCACTGTGTTATTTTATTATTTCATTTTTCGTTGTTCAACTGTGTTGGAAGACAGCAGAACTTTTTTTTACTTCACATAGGTATACAGGGATACTTCGAAGAGATGGGCACACTTATACATCTACGTTATAGAGCTTGGATTTTGGCATTCAGTATCCCTAAAACTGGTCGATTTTCACACGATTGTGACCGACAATCAACTAGTATCAGATATGATATTCGAGAAAAACCAGTCATTAATAATAATTAAATATCGGAATAATCAAATGAAAATCGGCCGAGATCGAGCAATATCGGATACCAAAAATCCGAACTCTAGTACCTTGCACTATGTTCCTTCACATCTTTCCGAATCATTCGGTATATATTTTTTAAATCTGAAAAATCAGTCTGAAAATGTTCGATGTTCTGCTCCCGCAGTCTTCTTGTTTTATTTCATGATCTTTCATACGTTTTAGTTTTTTAAGATCTCAATTTTACAAACATTTTGTTTTTTACACTAGTCATAAACTCGTAAGCCGAAAGCTACTATCATAGAATGTGATATAATGTGATAAATGTTTTGAGTAGAATTAATTTCTTGATTCGGCCAGTTATGTTATTTCAGTAAAATTTTGTACTATATATATATATATATTTTTTTTTTGTTGAAAATAAATGCAGGTCGATATGTGGTTTAAAGTGATTTAAAGACTGATTACCTACCGCCTGCCGATATGATGATGTAATCAGGCATTTGAAACGTGTTTACAGATTTAGTGATACAACCAATGTGACCAGATATTTTCAGGACAAAAAGAGCACAGTTGAAAATTTTTGTAAAAACGGCCGACGAACTTCATTTTTCCTTATGGTGGATTTACATTCGAGTAGGCGACATGTCGCGAACAAACTTTTAAAAATGTCGGCGACAACTACGGATTTACATTCCTTTCCAACTTCGTTACAGGCCTACACAGACATGTCGCGGACAACTTTTCTCCGAACCGACAAATGTCGGTTTGAAAAGGATGTAGCCCGACTTGAATGTAAATCCACCATAAGTAACAAGCAAAACGGAAAAAAGAAAAATAAACTTTATTCGGAAATTTGGCATTAAAATACACATCAATCGACGATTTTGTGTAATTTTTTGAGGAAAAGGCAAAAAAGAGAACATTTTAGCAAGTTTAAAATAAAAAAAGCTAGAGTACTCTTCTTTATTATACTTCCGATTTTCTTCTATTAGTTTTATTTAGAAAATTAGAGCGAGTAGTTGGTTACGTACATTAAGGCCATAACTGAATTGCAAACATAAGAAAATGGGATTTTAGTTTTGAAACCTCAACAAATGTCAACCCGTGATGGGGAGGGGGGCATAGAAACAATTTTCGGCACGCACTTTTATCGAGATTAATTTTAATTAACCTACATTAACGAAAAACTTTTTCGTTATATTTAAAGCCTCTGAAAGGTTTGTTTCGAAGCATCCTTTTATCACATTTTTGGAGCAGATACTAGAAACATTAAAAGAATCTATTTTGACAGAAAATCCGTGGTGGTACAATCGTTGCTCGAAAACACTACTCTGGTACACAATATCGTACATACGTGGAACACAGACTTTGGAGGCTCGAACAATCTTATAAATTGGGAAGGAGGACTTTTGGCACTTGGCAGGCTAGTTAAAACACCTCTGACAATTTTTCAAACACAGTCCTGCTTTATTCCACGTTTTCTTCCTAAATTTTCTTGTCATATGTAGGCATACTTACAATAGAAATTAGGAAGGAATGCACGTCCATGCTTCAAAGTGAAAATAAAAACTATTCAGTCACCGCGTACATTGATAAATGTAATATTATAGTGGAAAATATTCGTGAATGCGTGTGACCAGGTATGTGACTGTTGCATACAGCCAGAATTACCAATAATGTTGACCTACATTGTTCCTCTGATAACAATTCTTGTCAAATTATTACTCCAAAAGTTCGAACATCTAACTCGTAAAATGATATTAATGGAATGCAGTTCAATTCTATATAATTGATGTTATCAGTAAGCTTCCCGTTTCATTGATAATGATCCTAAAAGCGTTTGTGTTCATTCTTGCCTCATTTTCAAGAGTGTGCATGTTGATAGTTCATGACGTAGTAGTACCAGAGCCAGTGATTCGTATTAGAGAGAACTACAACGATGAGGAGGGAGCTAGCCAGACCTCAGTAAGAAACAGAAATAGATTGTTTTTCTCTAAAATCTCAATTTCGTCCGAATTTTGGCGTTATTTAACGCGAATTTCAAGTCGAACGTGTGTTCAAAATAATGTGATTTTTCCAAGTTTTCTTTCTGGATTTTTGGTCCCAAAACCGGCTGGAATTATAAGGTCTGATTACCATACTTACGTAATTCATTTCGAATACGATATCGAGTGTGTATACATATAGTAGGTACATACCTACGTTTTCGAATGTGTTCGGCTTTATCGTTTACTTTTAATTTACATTGATTTTTTGCCAAAATGTATTATAATTAGCTTGCGCGGCTAAATTTTTCAAATATAGTTTTAATCTATAATTTTTAAGAACTTGCAACCATACTGAGAAGTTTACCGGCAAAATGATTCATTCGTTCGTTATTTGTAAAAAAATATCCAAATTCTTAAGTTACTTTATATTGATAGCATTGAAGCTACGTTAAAACAGATATTGTTTTTTAACTGATAATGATTGAAATCACAAGTATGACCATAAAATTTTCAAGTCACAAATAGTAAAAATATTTTTAAATTTCGTGCGTAGGTAGGTAGGTAAATTAAACATTAAGGTGTCCTTATTTTGCAACTTATTTTCGATGAGCTAACAACCAGATCGGTTCTAATAATTAAAATTTTTTGTTTTCAAGTTCGAGTAAATTGGTTGAAAGGAGAAGGTATCCTCAGGAGATTCCAAATCCTTACGGAAAGTATCACTGTTTTTGAGAATTTTTGTTTTATTATTTTCTAGAGTCGACAGCTACGACTAAAAACATCAATTTTTCTCTTCTTTTAAGAGTTATTTTGATCATGAAATCAAATTTGAGATCGGTCTGCACTTAGCTCCAACCCTTATGGCTCCACAGAGAGACTGATTTCGAGTAATGATAATTTCAACTTACATTATGCTAAGATGAACTGAAAATAGGATTTTCGAGGTCGTTGAATTTAAATTTGAATTTTTTGGCATGAACTTTTGATTTTGCTGGAGGGAGTTGAAATGAGGGTTGGAATACTGGCGGTGGCGCTAGCTCCAGTCTCTGATGTTTAGGCTCTACATGGAGATAATTCCGAAGTTAACATTCTTCAAAATGGGTCATCTTTTAAGCCTAAATATTAGGGAGTTAGAGGAAAACAATCTCAAATTCGAATTCAGCTATCAAAATAACCTCTCCACCCCCGTCAAAGAATGAAAAGAAAAAGAAAATAATTTCTGACGGAGACCAGGAAAAAAAGTTATTCTTCATAAAGATAATTAGATAAAGCCTCTGGCTTTCCCTCTCAACAGATTTTGTTCAAACTCCACACATCTTTTTGTTAATTACTAGAACCAGTTGCAGAAAGGGGTGGCCTGTCCAAAAAATGAAATTGTTTGACTATCGAGAGTAAATAAAGACCATCATATGAAAAAAATTGATACGAGAGATCGATAGTATAGCCAAGTATTTCTGGAAAGCTTGAATTCCATCAAACAGAAACAGTAAGAAAGTGTAAGGCGAGGAAGAAATTATCGGATTTTACAGAAAATACTAATTTTCAAGAATGACATTTTGGGACATCTGCTGTAAGGCCTTCTCCTCTTTCCCCTTGTATTCAGTGGGGTATAAGGCAAAAAAGTGAAAGTCCGGGTTAAAATTTCTACTTCTACGTAACTGGTAACCACAGTAGCGATTTTCAAAATAGGTAGGTATGTCTCTCAATTTCACAGAGGAAACAACATTATTCAAAATCGGAGTTTTACGGGTTTATGTGACAGGCTTGGAGAAGGGGATCGGTGGAACCGAGAATATAAAATCAAATAATGTAAATACGTGCTACGCAGACCTATCTTCGATACCTACGAGAAAAGGTCCAAATAAATTATTTATTTAAAATAGGTATTCATGTGTCACTTCTATGCAGCGGTTATGTAGTGACCCGAAACTGGGACACTTCATCTATTTACATAAATATTTAGAAGTAGGTGAAGTAACTAATTGTACTGCTTGTACAAGTTTTCAAGCTAGTTTAGAGTTGAAAAATCCTCTTTTTCTATCAATAACAGAACACTATAATATACTACTTAGCAGAAACATGATGATGCCATTATCTTTAATACTCGTACATTACCAACACTTTTGTGATCATTTTCAGAACTGTCTCGATTCAAATACTCACGATATGATTAATTTCAAAAGTAATTAGTTAGCTGTTTCATATGAGTGAACAGAAGTCGACACAATTGGTATGTATCAAATCAGAGTGGCACATGGATGGCAGGATTCGAATGCCTGCCTTCTAATCTATTTAATATTTCAGCATTTCAGGTTTTTTAGGATTCTAGTTCACTTCACTGAAGGACGGGCATTATAGTTCCAATTTTCTGAAACGTTACCCTTTTTCGATGATAAAGTATTTGTTTATTTCCTACACCCGAAGTCAAATGTAGATGAAATGCCGTAGGTGTAAATCATTAAGCCCCTCTCTTCCTACTTCCTGAAAAAATATACAGTCATTATTTTCTTTCTTCCTTTATATTGTTACATCCTTTCCTCCTTTCATTCCTCTTTCTCGTACATTTGCTTCGGTATATTTCGTGCTGCAATCTCGGAGTCTTATTTGTCCTTATTTGTAATTAGCCCTCTCCTCCACTGCAAATTAAACACTATTTAAGACCACTCCAGACATGCTTGAGACTACAATTCTTCGAAAATTCTTCAAAACTCGCCAAAACTCTTCGCCATTTCAAACTCTGTAAAATATTTCCAAGCTTATTTTACACCTACC
The DNA here is from genome assembly GCA_031841125.1 of Acanthococcus lagerstroemiae. Lineage (NCBI taxonomy): Eukaryota > Metazoa > Arthropoda > Insecta > Hemiptera > Eriococcidae > Acanthococcus > Acanthococcus lagerstroemiae. Next base: position 1,115,919 of record CM063114.1, read on the forward strand.
AGATTTTTTAAAGACCCGGTTAAAAACTTGTTGAAAGTTATTAAAACTTTCAAAGCCCAAATGAGACTTATGAACTCTTCAAGCTCTTTAAAACTCTTCCGGATGTAGTTTACACACTTCCAAACCTGAGGAAGACTCATCAAGACTAGTTCAAGCGTTTCTAAGAGCAGCGTCTCTTTATGCAAAGTCCTCTTCCTCCTCCTCCCATCCTCTCACTCTAGCAAATTTTTTACCCGGTTTTTCCGTCTCCGTCTCCTTTTTCTTTAATATCTCTATTTCTTTTATTATTATTCTTTTTCTTCTTCTTCTTCTTCTTATTAATAATTTATTTTTAAGGAGTCTCATTAGCAAGCTGGGCCGCCGAGAAGGGGGGAAGGGTACTCTTCCCCGGGGACCTGGTTTTTTTAGAGATTCCGCGGAGTCACAGAAATTATAATTATCAAATAGACAATATGCCTTTTTACGAGCAAATAATTTCAGTGTAGGCCCGCAGATTTTCCCCCGGCCCCGGTTTGGCACTTGGCGGCCCTGCAAGCAAGCCGACGGCATTTACCATTTTTTTGCTTCTCACGTAATTCTAACGCTACTCATATTTTCAAAACATACCGTTCCCTTACCTATGTACCGAATCATTGTTCTTTGTCTTGAAGGGGAAGGGGATTTAGAAGCAAAAGACCATCCATTCACCTCGTGCGCAGATTAGTAGACGGGAGGCATTCGAACTTCGGAAAAGAGGTTCGAGATTCAGAATTCATTTGGATGACGTTTCCTTTCGCAATCTAATTATTATTGTTATTTTTCAAAATGACTTCCTAGTAACGTAATTTAGATAAAGGAAGCATACCTAATGACGTCAAAATGAGGGAAAGGTAAATACCAGAGCTCAAAGTGTATCTCATTGTACAACACTGGTCACTCGACGATTCTTATTGGGCCAAAACGGAGGCACGTTAGTGACTTATAATACCCGCGAGCGAAACTTCAAATAAGCAAATGTTTTATCTAAGACTGAAAGGAAGTAATTACCCAATAAGTAAGTAGGTAGGCTACCTATTTCTATCAGAAATACATTTTCAATTATTCATTTTGAAACAATAGTCTCTCCCAGTTCACAAATAAAAGATGTTTTTCAATAATTTCCTCACGAAGGAGCTCGATACCGACCTATTGATGGTGAATTTCTTCCAGACCTTGTTTCTCAATTCGGAAATAAATAGCATGATGCGATTGGTCACTATTGTGAGCCCGTGAGCTTCAGAAATGACCGAAATTTAACGTAGGTATAAAGCAAATGGTCGACTGTAGAAAAATTGTTCTTTGAGTAAAAGTGATTCGTAAAGTAATCCATAAAAGAAAATCATACTTTTTCTCAACAGGACATATCGTTGAATGCAAAGAAACGGGTTATGGAGGCGGTGAAGTGGGCCTCACGCCAGAATTGTTAGAGATTAAAAATGAAGGGGAAAAAATAAAAAAAAAACTGATTAGCAACCCGCTTTACCCCCTTCATGGCCGGCTTCGGTAGTTTTATTATATTTGCTGCGTCAAATACATTTTCGTACCTGATATTTTTAAAGTAACGAAGTAGGAATTTTTCTTACGGAGTAGGTACAAGCCTTATTTTCATATTCTACTCAGTTCATAAATCGTAGATTTTCCAGGGTTCTAGATTTCAGGATATACTGTAATGTGAGTATTAATAATCGAAAACAATGCTCTTGAATTTTGCAATTGGGTGTACCTGCCTATTCCAAAATGGTTGCATTATTTGTTCACTAAAAGTAAGTAAGTTCAAGCCGCATATTTGCAGTTACTGATTAAATGAATATTATTTTCTGCTTGGTTCTGACTTCTGAAATAGATATTTCTTGGTCGATACGTGGGTGAGAACACAAACAGGATCTGGGAGTCGCGCGCTCTCTCAGATTCTCGTGGGGGGGGGGGCAGGGCCAATTTGTACCAAACCTCTCGTAATCGCCATCATTGTTTGAAATACTTCTCCACAATATCTCACTTCTCAAAGTGGAGTCTGAGTACTATCGAAAATAAATTCAAAAACCTAACCTTTGATTTTCACGTATAATTTTAGAATTTTTTAAATCCATCCCCCTCCCCCCATTCATAACGGAAGAACATTCAAATTTCCAATTTCGGAACAATAAATTGGAATCAGAAATCAGTTCAACAGGTACAAAAACATCGAGATGACGTTTAACATCATATTATAGTATGTTTCATCATGAAATTTAGCTCCCCCTCGCCGGATTTCAGTTATGAAATTAAGTCAAAATGCCTACTAAAAGCAATTTCAGGAACTTCGACAGAGCTTTCTCTACATTTGATACTTTTTTTGTATTTTAGGACATTTTCTGTATTCACTCGATTCCTTGGGTCACGATTTCAATTTAGACGATCAAAATATAGGATAGGTACACAGAGACCTTATTGAATATCCTACATTCGATACTACTATGTGTTGTCCTGTATTCCCGTAAACTCGGAAACGCTCTCCATTATGGCTTTTAAATTACATAGTAAGCACCCAGTCATTCGACACCCGATCGTCCGACATTCGGATAAACCAACTCAAATTTATTCTTCGAGTTTTTCGGATTAATCGATCTTAACATATCGGATAATCCGAACTGCGTTCAAAGTTCAAAACCTACTGCATATCCTGCTAATCAAAGTTTGTCAATAGGTATGCTAAAACATCTTACATAAATGACAAATTTAGTTGCGGAAAGAGTGAATAACAAAAAAACGTCAAACCAGCATACTTGAATTTTTCAAAAGAAACTCATTTTTTTTTTTTTTTTAACGTAAATATGGAATTTATCTCATTCATACGAGTATTTTTCAAAATGTGTGTGATACAATGATTTTTTTGAATAAAAAAATATAAGCACCTGTACTGCACTTTTTTGAATGCTACTTCTACAGAATTTGCAACATTTTTGAATTATCCGACTCTCTCGTTATCCGACCCACCTTTAACATATCAAGTAGGTCGGATAACTGGAAGTCTACGTATTAAAAAGGAAATTTCATACATGTAATGTCCCAGAGATGGTGAGGGTAGAGCAGACAACGAAATTTCCAGGGATGGAAGATAGGGAATCAGCCCCAAGTGAAAGATAAATCATTTCTGTTCGCAAAGTTACGTGGTATGACAAAAAAGAAAAAAAAAAAAGTTTCTTACGAAGTGCGTGCTAAAAAGAGTACCTACTTCAAACTCTCAACGTATAATGTACCCCGGGTAGACAGAGAAAAAGGGATAGGAAGCATTTTTATGAAGAATCCGGTCTAGACACAGTTTTTACCATTGTTTCAGTTTGATTTCCTTCAGATACGTCAGGGTGTCTACAGAAATTGAAAAGTAAAAATTAAGTACTTTTTCAGGACTCTTTGGAGGACCGTTGCCGGCATATTTTCCCCGAGTGGACAAACGTTTTTTTGTTCCCAATTGTTTAATCCCCTTCACCCCTCTCTCCTTTTTGCTCCCCCACTTCCCCCTCCTTCTGACTATAGATCCTACGCAACACTTTTTAATGACCAATCATAGGAATCGCAAAAAATTTCTTTTTGAGTATTTCCAACAAAAATAAAGGATTTTTCAATTATTTTAGCACTTTGCAGGATTTTCAGGACCTTTCAGGACTTGAAAAACTTTTCAGCGCCAGTAGACACCCTGAACGTAAATATTGAATGAAAGTCTCAATTAAGTTAAGGAAACGTGCCTTCTCTGATAGTTTATCTTCCGAAAAATAATTTACGCCTCCAAATGTTTATGGATCAATTTTTCATTTCGAAAAGACTCGAAATGATTGTTACGTGCTAATTTGTGTGTAAATAGCGATAAACAATGAACTCCTCAAATCAACAAACTTTCCAACCACACAGCTCAACAGTAATGTTTTACAAGAATCTTATGTATTCGTAAATCTTTACTCGCTGCTCGCGGACATTATTAATCACGATCGGCGTCTGCTTGAGACTGACTAATCACTAAAACGTACACCTCTTTTTTGATTTTTTTTTTTAATGACGTCGCATTTTAGAATATTCAAAATAGGAAACTACTCGGACTATTACCATTAAACATGATACAGACGTGTTAGTTCGTCTGCATCCTTGAGTGAACCGCGAACCTGTTTATAAATGTTCAAAAATGATAAACATTAATATGGGACGAACGTGTAAACAATACGGTAGTTGATTAATTTCATCGATATGTTGTCACGCTGCGCATCGTTCGAGTAAGAAATATTTTATGAGATCTTATGAATTTCTAATAAAGAGAGAATAATAGATAACAATAATAATAATAATAATAATAATAATAATAATAATAACAACAACAACAACAGTAAGTAATAATGGAAATACCCATAGGTATTATAACAAAAATGAAACGAAAAAAAAAACCAATCAGAAGACTTATCTTTAATGTACAACTGGAAATTATCGCACAAATTTGTGTCCGAGACGTTTTCAAGAAGAGAAGAGCTCTTCGGTTTGTTGAACTTTATTCCAAATTCCTTTTCCAAGCACTGATTAGTGCTGGAGGTCACCTCGTGTCGTGTGATAATGTTAATAATTCAGGTGATTATATGTATTTCTATGAATTTTAGAAAAAAAATTGATCCGAAAATCAATAGTCTACGCATAACTCCATTTAGAAAAGAAAATAGAGTGGCACCAACTGTGATGATAGAATCCTGTTTGAAGTTAAGGGGCTCACGCCTGACGAAAGGAGAGGGAGGCAGCTGGGGATGTTTGTTCTGGGGATACAAAAAATGTTCAACAAAAGCCATAGAAAATAAGGCAACATATAGTTTTTCCTTGGGCAAAAAAAAGTTTACGAGAAAACACGAAGGGGTTTCACTTTGTTTCGCAAGGGAAGATTATTCATCCTACACCCGTGCTATCATTGGAGAACCTAGCACAAGTACGCGCATACGCCATATTGGAGCATATCGTGCTCGCGGATGCCGAATCCGACTAAGCGGAACCGCGTGGTCAATTCGACATGGACGGGCACGATGTGCTCCAATATGACGTATGCGCGTACTCGGGCTTATAGGTTCTTTACCGTCATGGGGGCCCGGCAAAAACTTTGCCCAGGGTCTTCTGTAGGTACCTACATCGATTCAAAGACGTCATTATACTTTTCCTATTCCCCCCCCCCTTTTATATTGACACAACTATTAGCTATTTTATAAAATGAAACAAAACAGAGAAACACAATCGATTTTATCTAACGAACCAAATCAAAGAATTATATGGTGTGTTACGCGCGGTCATCAAATTTCATGCCAATTGATCGAACGCAGACGATAAGTCACGATGATGACAGCTAGAAGAACACTTTTCTCAAGGTGTTTGTTTATTTCATTCAAACTTCAAAAGTTACACGAATTCTTTGTAAAGAGTGTATCCAAGTGTTGGAACAAAATGCAGTGAGGAGTTGCTTTTGTGGTTATGCCTAAGTGTTGTTGATGTTAGGATTTAGTATAGATAAATTTCCACAGAAAAAACAAATGTTCGGTCTTATAGTTGTAAATCTATAATGAGTGATTTCCTGATACTTAAATATTTCAATAAAATTCTAAATGTTAATCAACAGGAATCAAATATGAGAGCGACATTACAGAAAATTCTTTTTCGTTTAATGTTCGTGTATTGTGCGTGTTTCATCGCCGGTAGTAGAGGTACATCTCTCGCCAAGAACCCAGGTAGGTACTGCTTTATCTAGTTACGAGTACGTAATTTTACCATCGAGTAAACGCGAAACTAGCCTCTCATGGAGCTTTACATCTACGAGTCTTCATCAGCTTTAATAAACATTACATTAGAGAGTCTTAACAAAAACTTGAAGCGCCTTAATCATTCTTACCAGGGGTGAATTAAAGTAGCTTTTTTGGACTGAGGAAAAAGGCTAATTTTTTCCAGTACAAAATTTCAATGTTGCTATTTGAAAAAGTGGTGGTAAGTTCGTATCAGTAAGCACGGAGAAAGATCTTCAATTTTTGAATTTTGTGTATAAATTAAAAATACAAATTTTGGAAATTCACAAGAAGAAAAAAATAAAATTAAAGGTGAGTATTCAAATTTTGCCGAGTTTTTCAACATTTCCTTCGCTAATGATGATTTTGCCAACTGCCGACTAGTGCAATGTCCGGGACAGGGTCTTCTGCTCTCAGTTTCTTGAGTTTGTCTTTGGTCTTGACAACTTACAAAGTCAAGTAGGTACTATAGTCGCAGAAATTTGAAACGAATCTCAAAAGGTGTGTCCAACAGGGATGTTTCCCAAAAAATTTGCGTTTCCTATTTCCCGTTATTTCGACCATTTTCAACGAGAATTCTAGTTACCCGAATTCTTCCAATAAAATTTTGCAACACGAATTCCCAATTTCTGACGACTTCTCCAGATTATTTCTTCATCTCCACGTCCTCTTATCCCTCATTATGTAAATATCTTTCGGATTAGGTACTCGATCTTAGGAGTTTTTGTGTTGACGAAGAGGTTATAGGATGTGATCTAGTCATGGAACGAAGCCTTTCATTTCTAAATATTCCACAGAAGAGCCTACCATGCTTTTTGACCATAGCCAATAATCGACAATTTATTCGGTACATATTTCAATAGTTTCTACTGTATGTTTCATATTGAAAGGTCGTGCGCAGTTCAGAATAAGAACAGTCGCGGAAATTACACAACATGATTTAGAAAACGCAATTTCAACAGCCGAAGACCAAATTCAAAAACTGGCGACTTTCGAAAACAATATTCTGATGTCCGGCTTGGCCGCGGAGAAACAATCCCCGTTTTACGACCAAATGGTCGATTTTTTGGCCTCTGATGAAGCGCTGAATAATACTAGAAGTGCGTTTGTCGTAATCAAAGCTTCTCAATACCTCGCATCCAAATTCTGCTTACGGTAAGTCATTAGTATAGACTATAGATACATGAAAACCAGTAAATTTATAATCCGTATTTTAAAAAAACTAAGTACTTGTATGACTCTTTCATTCGTACGTTTACTGGAGCAAACACACCTACATGTATAGGTACATATTTTAGAATTTATTATTATAAAACCTATATTTCTCATTACTGATTTTTAAAATAGCAGGGTATCAATTTTTTCAGTTCCTATGTGAAAAATAAACAATGTACCGACGAACTAAGCTCCCTTAAATTATCGAAGACAAGTTTGGGTAAAGTTTGCACCGATATTTACGAACATATTCAATGTAAGACAGAATCTGGATACCGTTCTGTCGATGGTGCTTGCAATAATATCGAAAATTCATCGTGGGGTAAAAGTAATACGGCCTACAAAAGATTGCTGAAACCGGATTACGATGATGGTAATTTTTTTATTTACAATTTTCGGAATGATTATTACGTATTTCATCTCTTCTGTATCCACCATTGACGAAATAACTGGCCTTCCTAAATTTGTAATAACCGAAATCTCAAAATTTTATTTACTTGGTGAATGCGTTTACTCTACTTTCTAATTAACTGAGCTATAGCATGGCAAAAAGTCAACCCGCCAACAGCCATAATTGGGATTCAACGCTATTGCCACGCATTTTAAACTGTAAATGAATTAATAAATAAATAATAAATAAAAATGCAGTCGTCTGGTAGACTAAATCATGTAACAAATGATTTAAAAAATGTCCCATTTTTTTTACACTGTCAATCTCTGTCGATCTGCTGCTATTTTTCTTTCTTTAAAACAGGCATTCCGTAGACCGAATCCAGCTGTAGATACAACTTGTAGGTCACTGCCATACAGTTTTCAACCATTCCCTACTTCAAATTATCTACGAGTAATAGCAAGTACCTATAAAATCATTGTTATTTTTACGACACCCCGTGTACGTATGATTTCAGGCTTACATACCCTACGCAGTTCTGTCGACGGGAAGGAACTTCCAAGTCCTAGACTTGTCAGCACAAAACTTGCAGAAACAAAACGAATTCTCGACCAAACAAAAACCCAAGCTAGTGTTATCTGGGGCCTATTCATAGGTCATGACATGTCCCATACGCCAGCTTCCAACATGGGTAATTTACATAGAACACGATTTTTTGAAATTGATTTTCTTTCGTTTCAATTACGTTTTTATTTGTACAGTGAACTTGAAGAACCGGATAACGTGTTGCACCAGCGATGGTCGACCATTACCACCAAGACATAATCACATATCATGCGCGTCCATTTCTATTCCTCATACAGACATCTTTTACAACAAATTTTTCCAAACTTGCATGAATTATGTTCGTTCGTTGCCCGCGATGAGAAGAGACTGCACCTTTGGACCTACAGAGCAAGTAATATTTATTTCATAATATTTTAACTTGCATTTTATAATATAGTAAGATTACCTATGCTTCCTACATACATACTCGTAGCAGGTCAAACACACATATATGACTACGATATGAAATTAACTCGTATACAGTGGTCAAGTAATGTAATTAATTAGAAACTCGATTTTAAAGTTCACAGTAACTAACATACGTAGATACTATAATATTTTGTTGTTTTTCTACATTATAGATGAACCAGGCGTCCCATTTCCTCGATGGATCTGTAATTTACGGGTCTACAGACAAGAAAATGAAGTCACTCCGTTCCATGTGGGGAGGACGTTTAATTACTACCTTACAGAAAAATGGAGAGGAGTATCCTCCGATAGTGAATTCGAGCGATATTCCGTGTCGTCTCACAAATATTTCTGACTGTTTCACAGCAGGTTGGTACTACTCCTTCACTTTGTGGGAACCAATAAATAAAAACTCAGCTGAATAACTACACGTAAGAAGTATACCTTCCACTTATAACGAAAACATTGCTGACTAGCAAATTATACTCGTGCGAGTATAATATCAATACGAAGCTTCTCATAATGTTTTTTCTACACCTGTCCCTATCCTTTCGCAGTCTTCTGACATCCTTAAATTGTATGTAGGTGTATCTGTATTGTATTTTAACGTGGTAACATTTCTTATAGGAGATACCAGAGTGAATTCTCAGCCTCAATTAACCGTACTTCACACATTGTTTGTAAGAGAACATAATCGGATAGCCGACCGACTATCGACCTTGAATGACCATTGGGATGACGAACGCCTGTTTCAAGAGGCCAGAAAGATAGTTATAGCAGAGATACAGCATATCACATATAATCACTGGCTACCTCGTGTAATAGGTACATACTCGTACATACCTTTTTCTTTTAATGTTTAAGCTTTATTGCGGACAAAGGGCAAAATATGTTTCAACGTGCCCGGGAACGTAGTGTGGTTTGCTGGAAGGGAGAGTGACATTTGCGGCTGTAGATTTTGACATGCTGCGGTATTGCTTAAGGGTCTGCAGGCCTCGACGTATTTATGTGCGGGAATTAATTATGACATAGTTACAATTAACGGTTCCTTTTCAAGCTGGGTGAAGGGCCAGGGGATTACATGGAACGCGGGGACGATTGTGTGTGCTGTGTGTGGAGGAAGCAGGAGACTTCGTGAAGAATTATGGCGGCTTGAATTGATCACCATCGGTTGCGGGATTGTGGACGTAGAATAACGGACGAAAGGCGGAGCAAAATAGACGGATGCAGCGGCCCATAAGTACTCGTATGGGGTGGCCCATCGGACCGCTCGGATTTATAGCGGTTGCCATTGAAGCTGGGACGGGTAAGAAAGGATTCGCTTTTTCCACCACCAAGCGCATAAGTCGTTCGGCTAGAGCCAGCCGCTCCGGTCACTGAGAGACCTCAGCTGGTTTTCCTATGTGAGGAGTCGTGAGTGCGCATTTTTCAAGACAGTGTCTCAGTTTTTGTGGCGTCCAAGTGTGGGAATCATCTGCGTGGTTAAAATAACGAAGGTAGTGCCGAAGATAGCTCTGTGTCTGGTGATGGCTTGGCTGGTTTGCCGCGAGCTGGTCAAAGACGTCCGGGAAGAGTTCGAATGTCCAGACAAACCTGCGCTCGTGTTTTTGCGTATTATTGTCCCAATTTGATCGAGTCTCGGCTTCATATAATTTTCTGAGTTCGGGAAAGGTAACAAGAGCCCAGTGATGGCATTTCAGGTGATAGGCAGAAACGACGTTTTCGTGGAATTGCCTTTCCCACTGGAGGATTGGTTGGTTGTGCTTTAGAAGACGAAACAGACAGACGTGAGGATTGCCAGGTCGGGAGAAAGCAGTGTGGATAGGTGGGCGACTGAGCTGCTCTAGTGGTCCGACAGGCACGATAGTACATTCGTGCGAAGCTGTTGATGACGCCATTAATCAGTTTGTGGGGTTTTCTGACTGATTCCTGGTGATATCGGACAAAGACTGCACTACTAGAAAAGGGTAAGAATACACCCCTGCACCATCGTCTGACTGGCCCACAAGGAATAGTTGAAGATGTTTCGGCAGATACTGAGAAAACCGGGGAGAGTTCCGGTTGCTCGCGCGGCAGCAGATGTGACATGATTAATTCAGGTCAGACTGCAGTCCAACACGAGACCGAGATAACTGAACGTATGCGCGGGTTCAAGGAGAGTATCACAAACTTAAATGAACGCTGACCAGCTTTGCCGCTGGTGCACGGGCAAACGGTCTAAGAAGAGAACCTCATTCTTGGCGAGATCAAGATGTAGGTTTTTAGTTGCCAGGCGGTCGACGACTATCGCGGAGTATCTTAAGGCCATTACAGTAAATGTTAAGTATGCTCGATAGAGATTTTGGAGCCCACTTTTTAAACGGTGTTTTCTGCGCATAAAAACGGAAAAGGAAATGAAACAAAGCTGGACTGTTTTTCAGCGAATTTGGATCCGTCTAATCTGGAAAACATGTCATTGTGGAAAAAACAATGTGGTCCGTTGAGATAATCTGTATATTTCAATGTATAATCTAGAAAACCTCTCTGACGTAGAAATCGGATACTGAAAATGTACAAAAAACTGCGTAAAATGAAATTGGCACGTGTCTTTTGGTTTTTCCATGTTAGCACAGGTTTCTTTAAGGTAGAATAATTTTGTTTCGTTATCTGCCATACTGTACTGCACAAAATTCTTTGCTTATATGACTAAATGTACTGTATCATCCTCGCCAGTAGTGTTGAGGTGTTCGGGTGTTCTCTGTACAGACAGTTTTCACTGTATTATACCAAGAGAATGAAACGTATAAGTTGACGTTTATAATTCGGAAATGAATTTAATGTAACAACGGAGCCAAATGATAAAAATACAGCGTTAACTCCATTTTATCCATTAAGCATACCTAACGTTTACAATAATGTTTGTTGAGTTCCTTGTATGTAGACACGCCTCTATCTATACCCACATAAGAAATCCCAACACTAAAATCCTCTTGGCTATACGCCTCCGCCAAAAATTTGTTCAAGAAGGAATAATAAATAATCTAAGTCTTTATTGCAGGAAAAAAATTCGTGGAGAGTCGTGGCTTGTACACTTCGTTTTCTGGATTCAATAATTCTCACGACGAAGGGATAGACCCTACTGTCAGCAATTCATTCGCTACCGCTGGATTACCCCTCATTTATTCAATGATTGATGGCAATATCGGGTAAGCGTCCCAAAGTTGAGATAAAATCCTGAAAATCGCTTCAACCTTTCTATTAATTTTATAAAGTAATCACACTTAAAGACATATAGTTAAAAATTATCACTCGCAGTATAATACAATCCTAAATTAAACTTGTGCGTACCACTTGATTGTTCACTTTTCGGTATGTACATACTACATACCCTGTCTACTTTCGCTTCAAAAGTTTTACTAATAGTTTGTAATGGTAGATAAAATGTACACGTATAATGAGTAAGTATCAAGCTTGCTTGATCACGGAATTCGGTGGCGTGTTCCTAAAAACTGTGATTCTGAAACTAAATTTAGATCTTCTTACGTGGTGCTCAGGTTGTATACAGAGGACAGGAATGTGACCCATATTACTGATTTGAGACAACCTTTGGTAAAATCGTCATTGCCAACAAACGAAGTTAACACGAATTATTTTGACAGTATTGTCAGAGGCTTAGCAACTCAGAACAGTCAACAAATTCACGAATTCTCCTCGGACGCGGTAATGTTTCCATTTCTAGTCATTAATTACACAAGAAGGTATATAAATATGTTACCGTTAATGTGTATAATCAGTTAAAGTATATAATTTCATTATGATGCTCACTATAGTTTCCGGTCCCTAATTCCTCCCTTTACGAAGTAATAGGCTGAAAATTTTGGAGGTCCTTACTTTTGGTAGTTTTAGCCTGGTTGCTTTAGAAGAACATCTACCAAGAGGGCTATGAATTGTGAGAATCTAAGACTTTTGATTTTTTTTGGCCTCTGCATGATGCTCTTTGAAGTCGCAACAGGGCAGAAAAATTATAAATGAGGTATAGACAAATAAGAATTACAGATTTTTCTGAATTTCACCCCGATCCGTCAATAAGAGAAGGAATGAAGTGCAGAAAACTGATAAAAGTATTTTATAAAATTATACACTTCAACTGATTTACATTCACGCGGTAATATATATATATATATAATATACCTATACGGCACACAACACAACACACGGTACATGCGTTTAAACTCATTTTTTATTATTCCAGTTCACTCAGTTTTGGTACGGATCAGGAGATTTTGGGATGGATTTATTGAGTATTGATATTCAACGAGGAAGAGATCACGGTATTCCTGCTTACTCTCATTTCCGAAAATACTGCAATCTATCTGAAATTACTTCTTTCAAAGATTTACGTGGCATCGCTTCCCAGAATGTAGGTTTTTTTTGTTTATACTTTTCATAAGGAAAGATCAACTTGAGGAAATTTGAAAAGATAAGGTCACAAAATTAATTGACATTGAGACTTGCGAAGTAATGCATTCAACATTTTGATAGATACTACAATTTTCGTCAGCATTTGAAACTGATGCTAGCCGCAAAATTAATAATGGTGAAATGCTCTAGCGTGGATGTGAAGGTGCCTATGATTTTTAACGATTGATAAACTTGAAATGTTATTCTTCGAGTCTTCTAGTTAATCGGTCATATTTGAATCATTTAAAACTTCATTTTACGATTAAATAATTATTTTCCAGACAATTAATCGTCTTGAGAGTGTTTACAAAAAAGTAGCTGATATAGATTTGTTAGTTGGAATGATTTCCGAATTACCAGCAAAAGAAGCAATGGTCGGACCTACATTGCAATGCTTATTAGCAGAACAGTTATCTAGATCGAAATTTGGAGACACTTTCTTTTATGATAATCAAAATCATCCGGGTTCGTTCACCGAAGGTGAGGAAACTGATGTACACGTAATGTAAACTCGATCAGAATTTATGCGCATCATTCTTCAATCAGAGAAAATTGATCATATAAACCTAAATGAGTTATGTCAATATACCCTCTTTCAGAACAACTAGAACAAATTAAACGATCAACTCTTGCTAGAATATTTTGCGACAACAGTAATAATGTGCGCCGGATGCAGAAAGATGTTTTCCTTGTACCCGATAAGAATTCGTACGTAAAAATTTTTAATTTTACTGACCGCATCCTACGTGTGAATTTCCTAATTCATAACCTATTTAATTTTTAGAAACCAGTTACTGAACTGTCATCAGACTGTGTTACCATTCATTAATCTAGCAATGTGGAAGGAAGATAATTCGTCAACTGGTCTATTATCACGATGAATTGAAAAAAGAAAAATGGATCAATCTGTTATTACCAAATAAATTACAATTTACTAATTGAAAATTCGAACTTGGCGCTGTAACATTCGTGTTCTACAAGTTCGCTCCCTTAAAAATTTCAATATGTATACGCAATTTCGTTTGTTACCTAAACATATTTTGTAATACTTAATCAAATGCCGGGCATATAGCTTTTACTTGTACCTATACCTACCTATGTAAAAGGAGTTTGATTTTTAACGAAGGCTGTGCAGCCGAACAGGGAATGGAACGTGCCAGATAGGGAAGAAATACGTAGAAAAAAGAAACGTTAGCCAAAACGAACATAAAAATTTATTGGGTTCAAAGCTAGACAGCGAATGAAATGAAAATGATTTCGTTACGTTTCATTCCGTTTTCCCATGAGAAACAATAGAAAACGACATAAAAAGCAAGGGACAAACAGGAACGAAATAGAAGTTGAAGAAGCAACAAGGAAACAAAATCCAAAAATTCAATCCGATCCTCGCAGCAAAATTGGAACAGAATGAAAAAAGAATTCGTTGCACAGCCTTATTTAAGTATTATAATTCCCAAATTAACATTACTTTCCACTTGGTAACTCCATGACTTTCAATTTCATATGTACTAATTTTTATTTTAAGTACGTAAGTATTATACCTTATGTTTTATTTACGTTTTCACGGCGGTTTGATAATAAAAAGAAAAAAGCGAAAACACAAAATTAAGTGATATGTTCTCGGTTCCTTTCTTAACACACATCGTTTCACTACTTACAACGAAAGGTATTTGTGAGTAATTCTCCCAATAACTCGCCATTTTAAGTTTTTTTGTTTTTTTTTAAAGCATTTTTGAATTTAACTTTTGAGGGATTTTTTTAATGGAACATGTAATGTATGCTTATGTACTTCAAGGCATGCATGAGTTTCAACAATCTATCACCCCGTTAGCTGGGGCAGGGGGATAAGATTTGTAAATGATGAAGGAATTTTTGCAGATGCCGAAGGAATTTTTCTAGACAACGAAGGAATTTTTGAAGACGGCGAAGAAATTTTTGTAAGCAACAAAGGGATGTTCTACCTATTCTTTTGTCAGTGAAATTTTATTTTCTTTTACAGAAACACTATGAACATCAAGCAACATGGCCGTGTCTTTGAGGATTGCCTGATCGATCGATTACAAGACGTTGATGAAAATGAATAATATATATACATATATTCCTTCGTGTTGTTTACTGTAACAGTTCCATCGTCGTTTCTTTAAACTTCACTCGGATACGACAAAGGAAAAATCTTGTAGACGACGAGACGGAAAATCTTAAGTAGGTATAAATTGATTGTAGAGGCAGCCAGCAGTGCGAAAAAATTAAATACGGAGTACGTTGGTATATTTTATAGTTGGCTTGCTACAAATATGCGGTTATTCAATACTTGTGATAATTCACATTTTATTACTGTAATCTACGAAAGAAAATTTAGAGTACGGAAAGTCGATTTTCAGTAGAAAAGCATTATGCATAACCATATTATTCATTTCAGAATTTTTGAAAATTATTTTGTGAACGATACATAACATCCTTCTAACTATAGGGATTCAGGGTTTCTCCTTTTTTCGGCAACGAATGTCAGACACCCACAATAAGCATGGCAAAAAATGAGCAACTACGAAGGAATGAAAGTGTTTACAAAACTTCAACGTGGCCTGCAGCCCCTCCTAAAGGGTCAAAATTTTGGGTAGCGCCCTCAAATGACTTGCACAACATATCTCTTTGAGAAAAACATTTCGCATAATTTTTTTTATTAGAAATACGAGTATCTATCTGTGTGACGCATTTTAAAGAAAAATCCGTGAGTGGTTATACGTAGACGGTGCGATGGAATTTTTGACCATAATTTGGCAGTTTGGGGATGTTAGGTCATGTATTTTGAACTCTTTGGTAAACTGATGCGATATAAAAAATTTACACTTATCTAACAGAAAAAAAATGACTGCTCTAACATTCTTAGTTTTTGAGATGTCAAACGGTTACTTACATGTTGAGTTACTGGAAAAATGACCCTCATACTGCTACACTCAATAACCAACTACGGTCAGCTAAAGTTGATTGACGGTTGTCGTTATGGTAAGGTCAGATAAGATTACTGATGTGTTACCCAACCGTAAGGATTGCTTCTAACAAAACGCATGAGAGAACATGGAAAAGACGATAGACATTCTGTTTTTCGTTTATTTGTGGATTGCTAACTTGATACAATGTTGAATCCGAGTGTCTGGATCGGAGAGAGATGATGTCAACAAGGAAGTGCACGAGTAAATGGTATGCGTGGCTTTTTAATTTTCTCTCATGTGTTTTGTCGGAAGCCAGGCTCACTTACTCGTTGACACGAGTCGGCTTCAATACTACACTATACATACGCCTTATGGCGCGTTAATAGTCCATTATTATAGTAAAAGACCTACGGAAAGCCACCGACACTGTTCACAGTTTCACACTTCCTCGTTCCTCGGTGACACTACCCTTCCCAATTAAGGAACTCGGCTTCCACATTTTATTAAGTTAGCAGTACCATAGAATAACAAAAAGTGAGTCTATAGAATGAACGCATTCTTCCATTCGTCACTTCTGACAAAAGCTACATGTAGGAGATATAGACAGACAGACTGCGCGCGCGCGCGCGCGCGAGAGAGAGAGAGAGAGATGCATTAGTTTGTGAGAAGAGCCCCCTTTCGGATGCCTGCATTTTTACGTTTACGCCAAGGTTCGATTTCAGCATGTACCCGCTGGTAAATGGAAGGTACCAGTGGGACAAATATGCGCATATTTATGGGCGTCTCTGGTGCCTTTTTCCTTTCTTTTCTCGTTTTTTTCCCCCGCCGGATTCATAAAAATGCCAAAGCTTAATTTGGCGTCCCAACGAGAGGCGAGATTTGAATGCCAAATCTCCCAGGGTCTAAGAAAAACTAGGTACCCTACAAAATGTTCGTGTTACCCAAGAATCATGTTGATGCCTCTATAGTTCCGATGATGAGTTCGTTAAAGTAACGTAATTGTACGCCAAAAAACATAACTAGGGCTAGGGGAAATATGCACTTAAAATGTCGAAATATGCGCTTATAATATGCAGTTATCTGACCTCAAATATGAAGAAATGTGCTCTAAAAATCCGTACATGCAAAAATATGCTCTGAAAACTCTAAATAGCGACATGGGTATTAAATTAAAGTGCTTTTTAAGCTGAATAACGTGGCAACACTATGAAGCTTTGAAACCTTGAAATTTTTTTACGTCAGTTCTGTTTTAAAAAGAGAATTTAACTTCCCTCGAAACAAATTTGAGATCTCTTGGTTTTATTCTTATTTTTCACTTGTTTTTACAATAATTTTTATTTATTGATGAAAATATGCCCCAAAACCCTCAATTATGCAAAATAGGCATTCATAGTCAAAATATGCAAAAATTTACGCTATAAAATTCCAGTATTGTCATCAGAATTTCATGAATCACAAAAAAAAACCACAAATATGTCGTATGAGCTGCATCCTGTAAAAATATGCATTTTCATATTTCTCCTAGCCCTAAACATAACTTTTTCTTCATCGTTTTTCTTTGCTTCAATTTTATTCTTTCTATTAGTTTTTTCTAGATTTTTATTTCTTTTCTGTGTTTTTACCGCAAAACACAGTAGCGCTCAAAATTAAACCGCTTTCTGGTTACTACATGCTTGCTTAACGTAATTTCCTGGGCGCAGCTGTTTTTTTCTTCTTTTTTTCATTCAGCTGACGTCACAGTTTCGAGTACCGAGGGGCACAGAGCCATGCCTTTTTTTTCATCCGATGGTCAGCTGGTTTACTGCGCTTTCCGTCCTTCCAATTACTTAATGTAAGGTATAGTTAGAGCTGTATAACTTTGTGTGAGTACAATCGTCCGCCATTTTGACT
Source organism: Acanthococcus lagerstroemiae (assembly GCA_031841125.1). Classification (NCBI taxonomy): domain Eukaryota; kingdom Metazoa; phylum Arthropoda; class Insecta; order Hemiptera; family Eriococcidae; genus Acanthococcus; species Acanthococcus lagerstroemiae. The sequence goes on from CM063114.1 coordinate 1,133,588, forward strand.
TCAACCTCACCCGTGGATGCCGAATTGACTACGCGGTACGCTCCGCATAGTCGGATTCGGCATCCACGGGCGCTGTTGGAGTCAAAATGGCGGACGGTCGTACTCACACGAAGTTATAGAGGTCTAGTATAGTTTGTTCTTTGCTCGCCGAAAGTTTGAAGTTACGTCATGACCTGCGACACACGTTTTGGTGCTCACGCAGCAAAAAAAAGGGAACGATTCACACTGAACGCGCGTGATAAAAAATCCGTACACAAAATTAATAACATGTACTTCATACAAAAGCGCATCGAAATGAAAAAGTTGAATATTGATTCAGGTAAGTGCGTTATTGCGTTCTCGCGCGTGAAGTATTGCAGCACCTTGAGACCTCCCTTAAAACTGGCGAACACACGCTGTAGCCAACTCAACTTCTCGTTCCGTCACAACGTCCGTGACGTCATGTTTGTACCGTGACGAGTTTTGGCTTTTTTCGATCGTCTTCGTAGCCGCATTATTTCGGCAATGCCGCGACCCACGGCCACGGCAGTATAGTTTCACACAGGTATACCAGACCGCCATATTGTTGCAAGTTCGGTTAGAGCTCTGTATGGAAAGTGCGGACATATGTCCTTTTGGATCCTATCGCGTCCGTGGATGCCGAGTCCAACTACGCGGAGCGCACCGTGTAATTAATTCGGTATCCCAGGGGCGCAATTGGATCCAAAATGACGTACGTCCGCACTCTCTACATAGAGCTCTAGTTCGGTCCATTGAAAGCAAATCGGTTGAGCGATAAACACCGCGTAACCAGTTCTCGTTTCATGGACCGAACTCGCAACAATACGGCAGTCCTGTATACCCGTGTGAAACTAAAACTATAGGGATTTTCCAGTACAACAGATTGCATACTGTTTCCCCGTTCTTCTTATCAATCTGGTACTATTTCTAACATTGATCGTATGGATGTTGTTGCTACTGGATTGCATACTCATTTTCATACCAGTGGAGTTCGCCATAAGATCAATGTCAAAAACACTACCAGACTGATAAGAAAAACGGGGCACCAGTATGCAATCTGACGTACTGGAAAAGCCCTATACTGCCCCAAGTTGTACTTGTCTCTGGACTTTGCAAGAGGTCATCTGGCAACCACGAGTCCACGACACGAACAGGATGCATAGAGTACCTGGAAACAACCCGAGTAATAAAGCCCTATAGATACGAGTGAAGAGATACGTCAATTTTTAGCTCACACCGCACCTTTCAATGCCGAATTGACTACGCGGTACGCTACGCATAGTCGGATTCGGCATCCACGGGCACGATATGAGCCAAAATGGCGTACGTCTTCACTTGTATTTATAGAGCTCTAACCCGAGTACTGACAACCGCCATTTTCAGTCGCTTGATGCACGACGATTCACAATTCACTGCGGGCAACGTTACGCGTATCGACTTGTAAATTGTCGGGCACTAAGCGACTCAAAACGGCGCGTGTCAGTACTCGGGTGTTTCTAGGTCCTCTGCTGCCGGCCGTGTTCTCAGATGAGCAGAACTTTTGCTCTTTTGGAAGAATTCTTTTGGACTGAGCAGCAAGCAGAATTTTTAGCAGAAGTTAAGAAAACGGTAGCAAAATCAGCAGAAAAACAGAATTTTCAACAGAATTTAGAAAAATTATGTCATTTAAAATTTGAAATCGAGGGTTTTGCTTCTATAAAAAGTTGCACCGTACTCAATGACTGTACTTTTCATTGATCAATTGTTGATGGTTTTATGCTGATCGCTGAAGACTTAGTTCATAATTTACCAAGGTACTTCGAGCACATTTCTAAATTAAGGAATTTTGAATTGGGATATTTCTATTCCTCGTTTGATTAAATATTTTAGCTTGATGTTCTTCTAATTTTGCAAACCAAATTTGTGAATTTTCAAATAATTCTCATATTATATGAGTGAGTTTTACAAAATATATACCGGAAATCGGGGTCCGAAAATTTTGGGGTTTTCAAACGTTGAACAGCTCTGTAGCGCGTGTTCTATTGGAGATACAGGAAATCTAAAAACTCTTCCGGATTGGTTGAAGCTTTAGGAATAAGGTTAGCTAGAGGAATTAAAATTGTCCTCTCCCTCCCCTCTCCTAGAAAGGCCTAAAGATGAATCGGCAGCGTTACCTACGCACGGGATGACATTGCCGGTACATAAGAAATGCATAGAAAATTAGTGAAAATGTTGAAAATTTACAACAAAAGGACATAAAAACGAAAGAAAGATTGCTATTTAAGTTGAATTACGTCTTCGGGGAAGATAAATAAATATTCCTCGGGATTCAATGGGCTCACGTAAAACTTTTGATAGCAGCAAATTTCACGTAATCAAAATCATCCTTCAAAGGATATAGTGAAATTCGTTTTTTTCCCTATTTATTTTAATATTGCTCGTCCTCCAGGATTCCGACGGATATCATTATGTGTTTTATCTGTGAAGATAATAACAAACTTTTTTAACTGGTATCTTTATGTGGCTAAAGCTTCGGCTCTGGTCATATCACCATTTCAAATTTTCTGTTGGACACTCTTCAAGTGTTTTTCGGGTATAATCAGGATAGGTGCACCATCCTATTTGTCTTTTGTTTATTTTCTTGGTATCTCAAAGCAACGTCGAATGACATCTAGGTAAATTCACAACTCAAAAACCCCTCGCGAATGTAGTGAAAGCTCGCGTATTCGTCGCGAATTGTAACTTTTTAAACTGATAACAACAGAAATTGGCATGCGGCAAAGTCACCCCAAGGCAGTTTTTTGCTTATACCTTGTGATTGCAGACTGGAAAATGCCTAGACCTACACATCCTTGGAAAGCTGAGAGTTCAGACTTTAAAATGAGACCACAATAATTTTTTTGTGAGGGCCCGGTTAGATTCCACAGACCTTATTTATCAGTTTACTACTTCGGAACTTTTTCTGTGCTTGAAAAACAACCTACCTTTGCCACCTAGTTCGGCCTATGATACGTCTCACGGGTTTTTGAAGTGTTGTATCTATGTCCCTTCATCGATTTATGCCCTTAGAAGTGTTGGGAATACATTTGTATTCGTCAAAGAGCCAGTAATATGGTCAAAAATGAAAATAGGCAAAGTCACCTCCCATCGGCAAAGTCACCCCAATTTACAGTAGGAGAAGGAAGGTTATATTTTCTAAATATACCAGTACATTCTATGATAAAAGTGTATAACAAGGGTGAAAAAATATGAATGACAGCACAGAATTTTCGGCAATGAGTTCTAATAATTTTTACTCATAGAAAGGGAGCATTAAGCTTATTTTGCATTTTTATGAATCTGGCAAAAAAATATTAGGTAAGCAAAAGAATATCAAATGTATTAGAATCGGACAGAATTTCGGCAGCCCCTCCTCCCCCAGAAAAAGGAAAAATCTGTGGGGGAAGGAGGAAAACGTTCCTATACCGATGGTACCGCAAGCTGTAGTATGTAAGGTACCTAGAATTGGATAAGCTCCTCTCCGACCTCTGGCAGAAAATGGCCTCCCAATTGCAGCTAAAGTGCATTCATCTCAATGGTCGGGGTATCGAGGAAATGTTGTGAGTAGCTTCACAATGGAAGGTGGTGCCATCCACACCGCGTCCGCGCAAATCGCCTAACCCCGGGGAAGTTGAACGACAACTACGTAATTCAGACCATATAGGCATCCTGCCAATGATGAACATTATTGCGATCACAAGCACACATATCCTGACGAGGTGGACAAGGACGCGATGGCCTGAGCGACTCAAATTCTTATGAAAAAGAATACGAGGAACCTGAATTGAGCCACGCGCAGACCGCCTATCACCACCAAAGCTCCCACATTGAAGAACCAGATTCCAACACCAGCTTGATGAAAACTAAAACACCCACGAGTGAACCACGGGGGTGAATACGAAATTATTGGTGATTTGATGGTTGTTCAAATCGCTCGCGAGATTTCTGCAGAACGAGATGTAGCCTGTATTTGTCGCCAAACAGACTTTGTTACAGCCAGGCTTGACCCTTCCGAGCTGATCACCCGTCTAGCTTCACACATTATGCTGCCTGGTTCCCGCGTCATCAAGAGATTGGGTTGGACGATATAATATGAGAAAAGAATACGTGATGTTAAGCACTGGGTAACCGACTTTGAAACTGCAATCACCATGCTTTTGAAACGATGCAGCATCAAATCCATGATCCGCATCAAAGTAACACCATTATGGGACAAAATGTGCGCATTTTTATGGGCGATCGGCCGCTTTTTATTTATTTTTTGTTCTCTTTTTTAATTATTTTTGGTCAATCGCTCATAAAAATGCCATAGTATCTACTTTTTTTTTTTTTACATGAAATAATTTAAATCAGAGATATCTGGTCCAAAATCTGATTTTTTTCATGTTTCTCATGTTCTGAGTTGATACCTGGATTTTGACGTTTACACATCATTAAATTTACTTATTTCCAATTTTCTCTTTTGTTTCTTTGTTTCCTCCTCGCTTTAAACATGATCTTTTCTTAGATCAATTATTTTATTGAAGGAAGACTGAGTTGATGATGAACGGATGAACCAGATTGTCAATTTGACATCGGAGAGAGGAGGAATACGCCAAAAAGGTGGTGTTTACCAGAATTTCAAAATGAAAATTCACGACTGTTTCACGTAGTTTTATATTTAGCAAGCCTGAAAATTTGTCTCTCACATTTTATAAAAATTTGAAATATTTTACATTTTTCTGAACATTTTCAAAAGTATTCGGCACCCTAGGGTTTCTCATTGATTCTAATAATAATAGTCCAGAAATAATTATACATAATTTTTAGTACTGTCATGATCAGTATAGATACTCGGCGGAAGTGCCTGCGGTATTTTCAGAGTAAATACGAAATGAAATCAAAGAACAGCTTTTTTGATTTCCTAAAACGGAGGGGGGGGGGACGAAGACAAAGGCGTTTGAACTTCTGAAAAAAAGGACAACGACATCGACTTCGTTGGGAAGGCATATAGCAATATTTCCGTTCCCTAAATATGAATTTATCAAACAGTCAACATATTGAGATCATCAAACAGAAAAAAAATTCAATGCTTCTGTCGACTAAGGTCTCGAATATTACAGTTACGTACAATTTCCGTGTTTCAGTCGTCATGGACAATGCAGCCGATGGACCAAAAACTCTGGATAAAGTTCTCACGCACCTCACCGCGGGATATTTAGTATTTTACTTGAGGCATCACCCTCGACAATATCACATTCGTCGTAAAACTTTTTTTCTTTCTTTCTTCTTTGTTACTCTTTGGGTAGACTACATAGTACGAAGGTAACTATTCTCCATTAGGGGTTTTGTGCCTCATATGTAATACGAGCACAATTGGACTACCATTGAAAATCACGCCCTTAGCAGTCTAATATCGCATTGTCAGAAAAATATGTCAACGTTTGTTGACTCTGTCATGTAAAATGAAAAAAAAAAAAAAGTTACAACGGTTATTCTACGTTATATACGCCTCCGTACCTACGAAGAAGAAAGAACGTTATACTCGTAGTTCTTCGCTCATTCTACTTCGTTCTTATGTCGGATACAGGGCACGAGCCACCGATTCAGTACTCGCCAGTTACCAATAGTCATCAGCGTGCATGTGCACCTTAAAAAGCTCGACTTTTGTCGTTTCGTGTTTCGATTTACCAGTGCTCTCTACAGTCAACAGTAAGAGTCGATTTTATAACCGCGGTAATTTCGAGACTCGTCTTTACATTTGTTTTCGGTGCAGTCGGTATTTGGCGTATGCTTGCGATAAAAATTTTATAATTTTGTGATTACTTGATTTTGTATCTACTTGGAAGGAAAACTTGTTGTAAGTACGAACGATATTATTTTCGTACTTTGATTCAGAATTTTTCAAGCTTTGAAATGAAGCTAGCACAAGCTTATTTAGGTACTAAATAATACGCAAACCAGTCGGGAGAATTAACTGGTTCGAGAATAAGAGCTATAAACTAGTATATTTTTCGAAAACTTATGTTCGTAATTGGCCAAGTGTAGAACAGAAAAATGAGAAGTTGAAGGGTTCGAATTCTGTTTCGGGCGAACAGCCCACGAGCCGGAATCCGGCAAACGAATACGTGCAATTTCGTAGGCAGGACCGTTGAGAACTTTCGCAAGGCTTGAAGAAGAAAAAAACAGTTGTCCCCTTTCCTTCTTGCGGTTAGGTCGAAACAGCTAACTGCTTTTACAAAATCAGACAAAAATTGGAATAAGCGAAACGAGCGAAAAATCCTCGAGTTTTCGAGTAATTTTCGTATAAGAAGTAGTATTTTTAGGCTTCTGCTATTGCGGGCCCCAGAGTAAATTCCGTCTTAGCTCCCACTTTCCATGCAGATAGTCCGGTCTCGGAGCACGCTAGCACACATAATTGTAATGGCGCAGTTGAAAATCTTTTAGCTGACCTTCCACGTCACGAGCTTTTTTGTGATACGAAAGTCATTTTAATAGGTACAGTCGTAAAATAGGTACGTGTTCTGAGTTTTATAATTCTAGAAACTTCCCAATTTCTGAGTATTATCTTCCACAGCCTCCGCCTATACGACGCTAATTTTTAGGTAAAGTAACATCGTGCAACTACGACTGCCTACTTTGTTAATCTGAAAAAAATAAGCTTGCATTTTGCTTAGTTTTAATATCTCAACATTATTTTCGGAAGATTCAAAATTAATACAGGTTCGGAAGGATGAGATCCAATACAACTTGGCCACTCGTTTTTCTCCGGCTCATAATTTTGTCATAACTAGGCATATCATTTTCCGAGAAATTTTACAACAGTAGTATTCTGGTGCTCAATGACTATTTTTTATGAATTTTCATAAGATTTTTCTTTGAAAAATCACTAAAATCAATCGTCAATGAATTCATTCAATTCAACATTCTTACTTTTTTACCCCTCAACGATTATACTTTTATCAAACTTTTGTTAAAAATCACTCAAAATTACTAAAATCAAATTTCAGAGAATTCAACGAGTCCCTCAACGCGTATATTTTTTAAAATCAAAATCAATTTTCAACGAGTTCACCGTAAACAACATTTACTTTCATCAACTTTTACTAATTTTTCCCTGGACCAGATTTCTGTTTTCCATTGCTCAGTGGACCTCAAAATAGGTATTTTATTTATTATTATTTTTTCAGTTGGCACGAATAGAACGGCATAAGACTCTTCGCAAATATGTATTACTGAAGAGTACTCGAGAAACTGACAGTTTATCAACGATTCATTCATTAAATTTTAATGGTAGTCACCATCCGCTATGTAATGTTGAGAGAAAAAAGTAAAGAATAATAATAACGCTTAACAAAAATTCGTCATTGGCCGCTCACTTTTAGAAAGAAAATTCGTTGGGTTGACTGGTCGTTCACGATTGCTAAGTTAAATCACATGACGTCTTCTCTCTAAGTTTTGGACGTATACTTCCGAAACTTAATGGAAACTATGAAACCTTTGGTTTTGGAACAGCTCTTCTAAAACTATTATTCTTCAGTTTTAGTAGAAAGTAAATGGAAACTGATTTAACAGAATACTTCAGTAAAACTCGAATAACACGCTCTAAATTAATATATTTAAAGAATTTTTATCAATGAATCCGTTGAATTGAATAACTTCATTGACGATTGATTTTAGTGATTTTTCAAAAAAAAATCTTATGAAAACTAATAAAAAATGGTCGTTGAGCGATGCGAGCAATTCAGTTGGGTTCAGAATCACACTTATACCTAAATCATCCATTTACTAATTAACCGCCTACAAATACTGAAGCTAAGATGAAAGCATCCAATTTCATCTGTAAAGTACTCGCAGAAGTAAAGTTTTACTATGCCGCTTCCCTTATAATTAAAAGGTGTATGAGGATATACAAAGCTGAGTAACGAAGGGAAAACACACTACATGAGAATACTGTTCGACTGCCATCTGATATTTATGGACAGAAATATTAGAGAGATTCAATTTCAAATCTAATGATATTTTCAAATGAGAAATAAATTCGATGAACCATCATTTTCAATTCGACAGACGAAATAAACTTAAATTCACTGTCGGGTCTTAGCTAAAAGTTAGAAACAAAAACAGCATGGTATCGGTACACGTATATCATGTAATTAATTGATACATCGCCTCTTTAATATAGGCTGAAAATCGGTACCAGCGTGTGCTTTTAACATAGTTTTTACTCATGAACCAGGGCAGGCATTTCGTTCACTCGCTAAGAATTTCATTTTTTTCGCTAAATAATTAATAAGGCCTACTCGGAATTTTTATAGGTTATTCAATATGTATAATAATTATGTTACCTCGAAGAACCTATTCTAATTTCCTGACCGTTTACACGGCGTTATATGATTTATTAGTAATTATCCGTTTTCTTTTCAACGTTGACGGTTGAAAGGAAGGGTGTATACGATATTTGTAAAAAGAAAACATGAATCCAATGTTTCCTAAAGTAAGGCATTTTCCCTGTGCCCGGTAAAAGAAGGGCATAGGAAACGAAATGTTTTTACTCGCGAGTAAATACGTTTGTTTCTCAGTTAGACAGAAAATGCGAGTACCTATATTAATTGAATTTACGTCTACAGAGCAACTATTTTGGTTCGTTTTTCGTAATTTGTTACTTTCAAATAGCGATACAATATTTCTTCGAAAATTACGAGTAAGTTGCCATTTTAAAAGTCTAGTGCACCAAAGTTTTCCACTACGAACAAATGTTACAAAAAGAAAAAAAATATTTTCTTTTTTTAAGTATCGAGTATTCACACAGATGAATAAATTACAACGAAGTAAATTAATTAAGCAGGTTTTCGTTGATTATATGAGTCTACTTTTCCGAAAAGACTAAAAGGAAGAAAACGATTCGACAAGCATATATTCGGATACTATTTCATTTGCGGGTGCATATACACTCGTTATACAAACACACGAATAAACAAATACATCCAGTTTTTACCGACTTTTCGAAGGAAAGGCAGGTATTATTATTTTTTTTCGGCGCAAGACGCAAGAGAGGCCAAGTTTCTATAAAACAGAAAAATTATTAAAGAATTCGTAATCCACGATCGTATTAATATTTGAATCCTGTTATCATCAGTTGACTGCGTTTTTGAAACTAATTTGGATCATGTTAAGACTAATTCTGATTCTATTATGCTATATTAGGTCTGAACTATACACTCTTTTAGGACTTGTTAGACCCTATCAAAATCTCCGAGATGAGGATACTATAGGATATATCACTCTTTTGAAATTTATTCAGATTCTATCGGATAACTCGTACAAATTTTTCATAATTTACTCAAACTAGATTTAGACTTAAATAGACTGAAACTGTACTTCTATGAATCCCATACGTTGAATATTTTCATTTTAATAGCTATTTCCACAAAACCAGTGATAAATCGCAAAGGAACATCCCAGTGGAATGAGACTTCCTCCACAGGTATTACAGATTTAATATTGTAGAAGAGAAAGATTATATTTTGGCTTATCACCCGAAATTTTTCAACACATTGAACAATTTCAAGACATCTCCCGTCAACGGTTGGTGAAATCTAAATAAGAAAGATACAATTTTTCTAACGGTGCTTGGCAGTTGAAATTCTCGGGACAGTTCAAATTTTATTGTCGAACAAAATGAAATACCCCTCATCATTGCCACCGAAGAAAACTCGCTTCAATTTTCACAGAATGCGCTGAATTTCTACTGTTGTCCGAGTATTTGATGAACATAACAATTTCTAGACAACAAATTTACCATTTTGAATTTTCCAAAAACAGGCATTTTAAGAATAGGCAATTTATAACCAGAAAACTTTGGAGCCTAGTTTACCTTCGATCTAATTACGTACTTACTACTATATCCGATATAAAATATAAAACCTTCGAAACATTAATCAAAAGAAACAAGCGAGCGTTTAAAAAGCTAAGTCCAATTCAGATTCATTAAGACTATCTAATATACAGACGAATTTTAACGTATCAACTAGAGCTGACAGGGTGTTTACTGGGTCCAAATTTTCCAATTCTTTGACTTCTTCTTGACCGTTTCTCACTTTTTCCGTAACCGTTTTACACACATACAAGTATAATCTTATTTGTAGAGCCTTACCAAAGTGAGGGCGGGGGGGGGGGAAGCTCACAATAAATGGCAACACTAAAAAATACTATGAAAAAGGATATTATGTAATTAGCTGAAAATATTTAAGTCAAGCGATATGTAGGTATGACAATGACAATCTTTTTTTAACAATTAAAAATAGAGTTCGGTTCACTGAACGCAGGAAATATCTAACACTAATGTTTGGATTCCACTCAGATACAATTCGCCTATTCCTATCGAAATTACTTTAAATTTACTTCTTGTAATTTAAAAAAAAAATCGTGATAATAATTTTGAGGAAATTTAAATGAAAATTTTATCACTTCTCATGACCACTATCCAAAGTACTTGACTTTTCCTTTACTTCCTTGACTTTCTTTGACCACTCTCCAAAATATTTGACTTCTATTTGACTTCCTTGACCGGTAGACACCCTGGCCTGAAGATTTATTCTCAGACTCATATTAAACTGCGTAAAGCGCTTAGATTCATTTACACCCTTTTCTGTTGGTCCGATCATTTTTGATCGTGTTTAGCACTCTGTTTTTTTAGCCATTTTCGGTCTTGTCTGGTCCTATTTCGGTATTGTTCGGTCGAATCGAGAAACTTGTTAACCCGTCGAGAGTTTGTAATAGAAACAATATGGCGCATTCTGAAAGTGTACAAAAGTATAGCGCAGACGTACTGTAAAACAAAACATTTTGAGAACTCAGCTATCACGAATTCCGGAAGCTATACCTCACCGAGACGAAGGGTTAAAATTGGTCAAGGTTACGATTATATTTACCTTCTTTCTTTAACAATACGGTAAATTAACAAAACGAAGGTATTTAAATGCTGCATCGCACTGACGCAAAGTTACACGGCAAAATACATGGTAAATGGCTGGTGGCGCAATTAGACACTTAGGTTTCGGGAGGGCGGGTTTTCAACTTTAGAATGACTTTTTGTTATTTTAACCGTAATCGCTTTAATGTAGGGCAAAAGCGGCTTCATAATTCCTTTATAGAACGACGAAGAGGTATTAAAATAGAAAAATCCTATTCACATTCCGAAATCGAGAATTTCGATGTCCCCGTTTCTAATAAATTCTAATCCCAAGTTCGTAAGTTCTTTTCTTATATCGCGCGACCAACTGTAGGCAGGCAGGTAACAATCCGGGAGTGGCGCACGAGACGGCTCGGAAAGCGGAAAAAAATCGACAACTATAAAGGAAGACAGGCTACAACCACTCCAGAAGTACATCAGTATCCTAATCACCTTACTTAACACATATTTAAAGGGAACTATTAATTTTAATGATTAATCAACACAACTGGTGCAAGATGAGCTAAGTCTCTGTGTTCGCGTACTCATTATTTTATCCGTGAGATGCTTTCGTCAATTCATCTAGATAGGCGGCTTATCCTACAATCAAAAACACGAAAGTATCGCGTATTTAATTGCACATTATGTTACGTACACGCTACACGCTCCGATGAAATATTCACTGCACGCAGATTTGATCTACAGCGAATAAAGAATAAAAGAAAATGCGCTCGAATAGAAAAAAATTTTCTAAAAGGGACACGTAGACACGAGTGCAAAATGTTAATCATCAACCAAGGAGTGCGTATGGGGGGGGGGGGCTAATGACGAGGCTACTTTCACGCGTGAATAAAACTCAATGGCTGTATTATTCGTATAAGCCTACAGTAGTTTTCTTTCATTTTCATCTTGTACAAAATTATACTTCCTCCCATTTGGCGATATCAACCGAAACGTCGGAATTTATTTGCCAATCACCTACATTTCGCTTAAATAACGACGACACCGCGGGTTCTTTTCTCAACTGCATTTTTCAGCGCATCGAATTCGCGGACTTTCCAAAAATACCGATGACTTTTCGCCACAAATTGACCGACAACACTGCGGTGTTTCTTCTTCTAATTACTTGATTCGGAGCAAATAAGCTCGGGATCTTTTGTACTTCCGTCTTTTTTTCTTTTTTTTTTCCCTCTGCTTCTCCGTTTACACCCGTAAAGTTTTCCGTAAATTGCATAGCTCGCTCACAACTGCGAACGTGTAGTTCCGAGGGTATTCCGACGAAACTGGTACGTTCAAGAATACTCGTAGTATGTCGTCAACCTACAACCCCTCTATTTCTCCCCTCCCACTTCACCCATTCCACCCACAGTCATTCCGATTAAGTACGGTAAAAACTAACCACGATTTGCGAAACGTAGAAAAAAGTGGGTTGTATAGTTTAATTAAACAACGACCTTGCGAAACGTGACCCTAATCAGAAATATTTTCCGAGTAATCGGGCTTTCTGAAAAAATCGAGTACGCGTCCGCGCCGTTTTTTCCCTAATATGATCCAATCAAATCGTAGTATCTGGAGAAGAAAACGCGAATACGTTTTCAAGATTAAAGGGGAGGAGGCTCGCATTTCTTTCTGTTCGTTTCTTCCGCGAATTTGTACAACATAACTTCGCCACTTCCACCCTCCATATACAATTTTCCAATTTTCTAGTACTTTTCTTGCAGGGAGGGGGCTGGAGCTTACACACCGTTCCCTGATTAACGCCAAGGCTGCAGATTGAATCCGAAATTTATCTAGCAAAATATTTTCTGCTAAACGTTAGTTATCTCCAAATATTAAAGGGTCCCGAGTGAACGATTCTTTAGAAGCCTATAAAGATCCTGAATGAATATATCAACGAGGATTCTGAATGAAGTCTAACAAATCTCATAACATTTTGGATGGAGGTAAACAAGTTTTCATAGAATCAGTATGGGTTTGAACGAGCTTTAAACGTGTTCTTACTGCGTTCTCATACAGTCTAAGGGAGTTTAACGGGGTGTAATAAAATCTACGTTTCAACGTGTCTGCTGAATACATGTAGTCTGAATGAATCTGAAGTAGTCCTAGGAGAGTTCAAATGAGTCTTGAAATATTGTTTAAAAAGTCCGGTCGAATCATAATAAAAAAGTTACGAAGGATTCTGAATGATTTAACAAGTTTTTTAAAAGAGTTATTAGAGAGCCAGAATGAGTGTAGAAGTGTCGAATGAATTTGAAATGAGTCCAGTCGGTCTATAAAGCCTTCATGAGCCCGAGTCGTAACAAGTACCGAGTAATTCTCAAAAACAGAGCTCGGGCCGATTCCAATCTTCGACCGATTAATCGATAATTGGATCGAACCTTTCATCTGTAACATTTTAGGAGTGGTTAGGAAATATTGTAATATACCCTAAAATAATTTACATTTCAGGCTGTATTAGGTATTAGCTATTTTCTAAATGCCGAGTTCATCCCCTCCCACTTCTATCCAACTGTGAACCTAGAAAGGGTTTTACAGAATTACTTCTATACGACTTTCAGGGCTTTTGAGCGGCGAAACGTCTAAGTGGGTGGGAGGAATGCAAACCTCAACATTTCTAACTATACGATTTTTGCAATGACGATCCGAATAATTCTGTCGGAAAAACTACAACTTCTCCAAAATCTGAACAAAGGGGGCCAAAGGTCTTTCCACTTGCTCTTTTGGGAATAATGAGGAGGCTTGTCCCAGTCTGGAAGTCTATGTTTCAGAAGGCGGATCCCAAAATTTACAAATAATGATGACAAGGTGCTCAACTTTTCCTCAACTAACCAAGCTGGAAAAGAACTGGAAGCCCAATCCCCTAATTAACAAAAAGGATCGATGATAATGCTTGAGGAATGGGTATTCGACAATTCAACTATCTTCTCAAATGAAAATATTAAAACGACTGTACTCGCTTTAAAATTTGAGGGGGACAACACCAGTTTCAATTTATTTTCAATACTGCACACGTTGATGTGATGAAGGTCATCTAGACTAATTTCATTCTAGGATCCTATACCTTTAACTACCGCGGAGCAGTTCCAAATAATAGTCGAAAGTCCTAACAATGATGATAATTACGTTGATTTTATACGAAAAATTATGTGTACAGTCCGATTAGTCTAATTTGAAATATTCCACTTCTGAAGGGTGCTTAGACTTCACTCGAATTGATTTCAAAGTAAAAAGAAACTTTCTGTTCGTTAGTAATCCTAATGATAATAATAGCGGATAATTTCATTAAAAATTAGCGCCCAAGAGAAAAGTTTTCCTCTATCAGAGAAGGACATCGAACAGTAGTAACATCAATCCCGAAAGGGGAACCAGCGGAGGCTACACAAAGGCCCGAAGTAACGGCTACACAAAGCTGGGCAGAATCCTGAAAATGACACTCGTCGGTATGAGCTTGAGAAAGATATGTTCACTTATCCATAACCTCGTAAAATTTTACACGAGTGCTGGAAACATGACACAAGAGCTATGTAAACCTACTGAACGGCGTTCGTAGATTCTTCGTAAATCCGGGAAGAGGGCGATAAATTTCAGTAATTGCTTTAACTTACACGCGTTTTGCTGAGCAGAATTTTTATTTCGGTATCCTGGAAAAACAGATCCAATAACTTCGTTTTTAAATCGCAAATGTGTACCGCTATTTTGTAGATCATCGGTTACATTAAATACAGAGTGAATTAATTCCCTCTTTTAGAAGATTGTACACATTCGCATCGTATAGTTATTTCTGGTTTCCTTTCCAGCCTATATATATTTAAGCCCGACGAGAGGAGAGATCAGCTCGGAACACTTACTCCGGGCTTGGCCCCCATGCAGAGAATTGAGGATACATATTTTTAATTGTAAAATGTATCGAGAAAACAAAAAATTTTAAAGCTCTTCAGTCATACACGTATATATGATACTGCAATAGAGGGCTTAGCAAAAACTGGGCTCAAAACCTAGATTTCTTTTTCATGGTCCTGGCTACGTTATACGTTAAACAAATTCGAAAACATTTTAAGCAAATCGATCGTTGAACACTTTCGCCTTCAGTTTTGTACTTCATGACAGAACTTCGTAACTCCACTACGATTATACCTATCGAACGCCTCTAAGTTTCTATCGTTCGTACGACTACAATATTTTTCATTTTTGAAGAACACACACGCGAATATATCTGGACTACTGTGATTATATTTTGATAGTAAATTTTTAAACATGGCAGAACAGAATAAAACTTTTGAAACGGTGTATTCTTTCTAAATTACTATTTTTCATAACACAGACGGGGTCATTTCATTTTCGAAAACGTGAAATGAATGATTAAAATACCAACTTTCAACTGTCAACCTATTTCGAAACTTGCGAGTCTCGAAGACACTAAAAATTTACAAGTAATCACAAAAGAAAAATAATCCAACGAGTTTTCTTCATTCTTTTCTCCATCCCGTCGTTTTCCTTTCTCTTTTTAATTAATTTTATTCCCCGAATGCTTCGACGAGAAAATACCTATCCAGGACACTTTGTTTTTAGACTGCTTCGCGAGTAATTAATACGAGTACCTACAACCCAGAAATAACGATTACTGATCTACCCTAATGCGCATTTCAAATATACAGTAATCGAGTGGTGAAATATTTTCTGTCGGAAAGCGTCAGATGGAACGATCAGAGAAGGAAGACCAGCTTATTACTCCGAGTTCGTATTTAGCGTCCAATTGACCAGCGGCTAACTTATGGTCCGGCAACTACCCATACTCCGTGTCTGCCTGACAAGCTAACTCGTAAAAAGAGGAAATTTTGCCGATATTCTCCGTAAATAATTCCGAATTTCAGTATCGTTTGTTCCCTCTTTTTCTTCAACTGGGTAACGTGCTAGCTCCTACGCTACTTCATGCTGGATTTACATCAAAGTTATAAACATGCTATCAACAAATTAATATGCTACATACTCGTACATTTTAAATGGAGCATACTTGTTAATAGCATGCTTGTAACTTTGGTGTAAATCCAGCGTCACTCTCCCCCTCTCCAAAAAACACATTTTGTTCACACTAGTCCCTGCTAGAACAGGGTGCCTCATCTTTCGTCACTCTATTGTTTGTCGATCTGAGATAGTCTGTGTGGTTGCGTAATTCTTTTGGGCTAACTAGGAGCCAGTCAGCCTAACTGGTGTTCGAATGCAGTTCTTCTTATTCCTCAAGAGGAGCAGACAGCAGTGTTTTAGTACATCGAGCGTTTCAGCGTAACTGGAGAATAATTCACTAAGCGTAGATTATACTCGTAGATGTCAATAAGTTCATTGAGCTCGGTTGCGATAACATGTTGCCTAACGGGGAAAGTTGAAAGGGCAAATTTACATATCTCTGACCAAATGGGTGAAAGGTATCATAGTTTCAAACGGCCTGCAAAATTAAAACCATTCGTGTTGCCTATCGAGCGTACTCTAGGAGCTTAGTAAAACCGTTTCACGAGTATCTTTAAACGTTTGGATTTCAGAAGACAGAAAATTGTTACAAGGGCTAGGACACCGTTTGATGGATTTAAAATTTGTTCATGAAAAAGCTTGTCTTACCTGACAAATGGAAACGGCAGAGGATTTCAATTTTGACACTTCTCGTATATTTTGGAGTTTCTCAAGATTCTTCCAATCGTATAAAACAGCTCTTCGTAATAGATTTTCTTGTACCACACTGATGATACACAGGTGTTGGACTATGTTTCCAAATTTTTTTACTATTTGGCGATGAATGAAAGAGGGACTCCGCTGAAAGAGAAAATACAGACCAATTACTCCCGATATTTGTTAAAATAGGCAACGTTTTATTGCATTCATTGAAAGCTATTCTCTCGGATAAAGTCGACTACCATAATATCGAATACAAAATATAATTATGGAAAGAATTCCTGTAAACATAACATTTTGTTACATGTATCGGGTCATGATTATACACACGCTTCAGTTCGGCTTCAAATTCACCTCATTTTGGAACAGAGTATGCCCTACGTTTTCATTCCAAGAAGGCATACACATAATGTGCTCTTCTTATTTCGTATACTATTTTACAACGCCATGACGTCATTGAACCAAAACGATCAATTTTGTGCCGTACTGCACACATGTACCTGTAGGGATAGGGATAGGGATACGGATAGGGTATATGTGCACGTATACGCTATACAATGCACAACGTAACCGTCGTTTGTTACTAGGTACAAGTACGTATACGTATATTAATAGATAGATGTACGAATATCTTGCGAGTTCCGACCCAACTACGACTCATACCCACATTGCTGATGTAACTAATCCTCTAAAATCAGATTTGCACTTCACAACGTTCCACCGAAACGTAGAAATCTTTCTCGATCTCGACTTAGAATTATTCATCGTTAAGTTTCGCGGATGAAATCAAAAAAGCAGTTTTTGATTGATTCTTTGTGGAGGTCGCGAGTGATATATACGCCAGTTTTGTTTTTATACTTCGCTTATTTCTCCTCCGAATACGTGAACGGAATTAAGAAAATAAATAAAAATAGTGTGTCCAGGTTGCATTTACAAAATTGTAAAGGAAAACATGTAACTGAAAAATAGAGAATTTCGAAGCGAAAACCTAATCTGTTCCAAATGAATAGCTGAAAAAATTTACGTTCGGTTCAGCTCAACGATTTTCTCTCATCCGCAAATTTTAAACGCCATAAATCGCGGATATAATAAAACAGGTTCGTAGATCGTATCGAATGTGCCCACATTAAGATACAAACACGCCGATTTGAAAGGACAAGAGGGTTGGCATAATCAGCACACAAAGTTTTCGAAAACAACTTCGCATATAATTTGCAATGCCGCGCATGCAACGTATACTCGTAATATCAACTTGGATTTCGAAAGAAATTTTCGAGATTTTCGGCACGAATCCGTTAAGCCGCTCTTACGAATAAGCATTTTCTTTTTCTTACTTTTCAAATCCCTCGACTTATTTTCACACCTTACCGTTCTACGATACATACATCTGTCAGCCTACAACGTATTTTCTACGATTGCATATTCGAACAATACCCAATGGAACTGCGGTAAGAATAAAATCGTTCGCTGTTCGAAATATTTTCGACTAACTAAAAAGCCACACAAACTAAATAGGTTCGAGACTCGAGACGAGCGTACGTAATTCTGTATCTCTCTATTTATACATTAAAAACCTGATTCCTTGAGATAAGTAGCTTTTGCAACTGAGGAGACGATAATTTGCGTAATTCATCAACAGAATTTGAAATAGCACTCCAACGAACATTCTTCAGTAATCCATATCCACAACCAGAGAGAGGCCAATCGGACGCATTTGATATTCGACTCAGTCAAGTTAACAATCATTCGACCTGATTCTTATACTTTTTCTTTTGGGAATTAGAAAAATCTTTTATATAATATGCTAAACATTCATCATCATCATCATCATCGACAAATACCCATTCCTGAAATGACGCAAGACCGAACATTAATTAAACTCATGAACGACTCGACCGATTGTCATCAAAACCTTATTTTAACAACTTCGAGTACTTCTCCATAATATACCAAAATTTGGAATCAATTGATTCAATAGTTTCTGAGATTTTCTTCCCACAAAATTAGGGTATATATATATATATAAGGAAACCTGAAATTCAGCCACTATTACAGTCGTGTTCTAAACACTCTGAAACGCAAAAAAAAACATTGCCCCCGCCCCCATCTTCACAACTGTGACGAGTGTAATACCTCCCTTTTCTCCGAAAAGTCGGTAAAACTACAGACCATTTTTACAAGACCGATAGTAAAATAAATCTAAATCATTTTTCAAATAAATCTGTACATATTTGGCAGTTCTGATTCTAAGAAGAACGAAACGCAGTTCTCTTTCTTGTAAAATTGGAAGAAATAATACTGATAAGATAAGCACATCCTCAACTGATTGGAAAAGTTACAGTTTCATATTTCATACTAATTCTCGTTCATTTTGTACACATACGAATA
The DNA here is from genome assembly GCA_031841125.1 of Acanthococcus lagerstroemiae. Lineage (NCBI taxonomy): Eukaryota > Metazoa > Arthropoda > Insecta > Hemiptera > Eriococcidae > Acanthococcus > Acanthococcus lagerstroemiae. Next base: position 1,152,588 of record CM063114.1, read on the forward strand.
TTGTCAGTCCTAAAAATTGTATTAAACCAAGTTATCAAGACCATTTTTTCACGTTGATTTTGAATTCGTTAGCCGATTTTCCCTGTACCTTCAAATTTCTGCAAATGATCTCCGAAAAGGTCAAAAAAGTGATCGATCTTCAAGCTCACTTCTACTAATTTTTCGTATATATTCTAGATCTTTTACATTTGGATATAGGTCGTGTCCTCGGCATATTCAACGAAGCTCAATTTTTTACTTTTGATATCATAGGAAAAATACAATGTTTCTAGATCTATTTTCCGTGTTGATTTGAGATCTAACTTTACCGTTTTGATTGAACCCTTCATTAGCCCAAAAGGGAAAGGACCTTTCAAATGCTAAAAATTATACAATTTACACGTTACAACCCAAAAAAATACAGCACCAAATTCTGGAGTCAAATTCGTGAGCTGAATTCCAAATCCGAGTTTCAAGATTGGGGTTATAATAATACTTTTTCCTGCCCAACATTTTTAGGCACTAAAAAACAATCGCATTTGTCCAAATTTCAAGATCAAATCCGAAATGAGCACAAAAATTAAACCTTAGAACGTAACCTACTTTTCTCAATTACAAGACTCTAAATCATATTTTTGGGATTTTTGGCATTCAAAAAGTCATTTCAAGGATGAAAATTTTCTTTAATAAAGCTTTAAAGATTGAATTCGGAATCGGCATACAGGATTAGTCCACATACACTCCAATGATGTTAAAAATGTGAAATTCAACCTTACTACATATAATGGCTTAAATGCTATTTTAGCAACGGAAAAAGCTTACATCCAAATTTAGAGGCCAGATTCGAAATACACATGAAAAATTGGCCTAGAAACGCGCATTTTTCAATTTCTTATCAATCTGCAAGCAATTCGGAAATGAACATAAAAAATATCAAACATGGGTTTTTCGGTCAGTTCGAAGACCATTGGTGAGTAACCTGAGGATCAAAAAGAAAAGAGACCAACGTTATCATTATTTCCACAAATAACTCTCTCGTTTCTCCAATTTATGTGCTGACGAAGAATAACGCGAAATTTGAACATTGAATAAGATCGTATAGTCGACGGATAAAATTAATTAGTTAACCTTTTTACACCGCCATTTCAATCTTTACCTCTTTCCTCCCACTGCCTTTCTCCAGAATAATATGCTTAGAGGAGAATAGTACCAACGGAGGAAAATAATTAATGAATAATTAGAAAAATAATTCTTTACACTCGAAAAGTTGTACTTCGTTCCAGAATCCCTTAATCTTATCGATTTAATTCGTTTATTCCACCATTAATAAACTGTAGAATACAAAACGTCGTTCACGATTTGCATTTTCTAGATCATTTAACATTCATGGATGGACGAACGAAAAAAGGAAAATTTCTGCATTCTGCGAACATTAGAGCACGTGGAAGGAAAACGACGAGGGACTCGAGAAATTAATTTCGAGTCAAAACCGATCCATTTACATGGGTTATAGAGTACCTTACAAAATGAGAAAGAGAAGGCTCTATCTTCATTATTGTTAAAAATACACCGACGAAGAATTCTACGGAAATAATTAAAAATAATCAACGACAAAGGACAACATTATTGAAAAAGATTACAGAGTCGGCATATTCCGTGCTGACCGGGATTAACAAAGTTCGTTTTTTTTTTCGAATGTTTGAAAACGTTTCGAGTGGAAATTAGCAATTTGACATGTGATCTTTATATGTGTATACTCATTTTAGAAATGGATATTTGGTGCAAGATTTTCGGAGAAATACATACAGATACTTGGCAAATAAAAAAGGGGACGGCCTCTCACCGACAATATTCATGTTTGGGGAGAGACAGTTATCTGATACTCAAGAAATTGCAGACGCATTTGCACAAAATGTTTTCTCATAATTAGTCGCACCCAGCTAACACTACTACTTATCTCCCAGATTACTTTTGTAATTATCATATTTCAATTAAGAGTATTAGTGAGATTGAAATTTTACAGGCACTAAAGAAGATGCCTCCAAAAAGGACGATCGGCCCTGATGCCGTACCCCTTTATATATATAAGGCATGCGGAGAGTTGGTAAAGACGCCACTGGCACATATTTTTAACCTTGTCTTAAGTAAGGCCACATTTCCTGATATATGGAAAATTTCAAAAGTAGTGCCAGTTCCAAAAACTAAAAACTTGAATGACATTACTCTACATAGGCCTATCTCAATCTTATCTACCCCCAGCAAAATTTTTGAAACGATACTATGTGATAAATTATTCAACCAGATTAAACACATGATTTGCGACCAACAACATGGCTTTATCCCGGGTAGGAGTGTGATTACCAATTTAAGTACTTTCCTCGACTCAATAGCAAAAAACTTTGATGGTGGATATGAAACTGACCTCATTTACACAGAATTTCAAAAGGCATTTGACAAGGTAGACCATAACATTCTTTTAATAAAACTACAGTCACTTGGCTTCTCTTGCGAGTTAATATCGCTATTGAGGACATACCTTCTGAATAGAGTACAGAACGTTTACTTCAGAGGAGCAATTTCCAAATCATATATAGGTATTTCAGGGATACCCCAGGGGTCTCATCTCGGTCCACTCCTTTTTGATTTATTTATTAACGATCGATCTCCCCTCCAAGTTAAGGAAATGCCACGTCTTTCTCTATGCTGATGACTTGAAGCTTTATAAATTAATCAAACATAGTACTGACTCCATTAAGCTCCAAGATGACCTTAACATCCTCGCTACTTGGTGTGAAGAAAATAACCTGCCTCTTAACTTAAAAAAATGTTGCCAAATAACCTTCACCAAAAAACAAAATCCTATAGCCTTGCAGTATACTATAGGAGGACATCCACTTGAAAGCAAATTGGAAATTAGGGACCTGGGTGTCATTCTCGACTCTAAACTGTCATTTATTCCTCACTTCAACCATGTAATAAAATCTGCTAGATCCATACTCGGTTTTCTGTACAGAAATGCTCAATCATTATTTCAAATTGATACCATATTAATTCTATATTCCTCGTTAGTAAGATCTAGACTAGAATTTGGATCCATCATTTGGCACTTTAAATCGAAAAAACTCAACCAACAAATTGAAAGAAATCCAAGAAAAATTTTTACGATACATATACAAAAAACAATTCTAGTATTATCGAAATGACCTTTACTTAAGGGCTACCAACTCCAGTCTTTAGAAACTCGACGGAAGGCAGCCGCAATCTTGTTTATAAGCGACATAGTAATCTCGCATATACATGATTCACACTTATTGGGCAAAATACAAATCAATATTCTTCGACCTGCCAGTCGCCCCCCCCCCAACGTTTTTTACCTCCCACTTTCCAGAACGGAAACTCACAGAAATTCTCCTGTAGTCGAAGGATTGATGTATTGTGATGAACATATCAGAAAGCACCCCATAGACCTATTAGATCCTAAGGGAAGGGGGGCATTAAAAAGAATATTGCGGGAACTGAGATAAATATGCAGCGAATAATATAGCTGGAATCATCAATGTCTGCCTGAATGGTGCATGTTTGAAAATGCTTGCCTATGTATATGGAAAAAAGATAGTATGATGCTTGTGTGAGAATGTGTGCTTGTGGGCATACCTGTGTGCAAGGGAGGAGTGTACGTGAAAGTGTATGCCTGAATGGCCTTCGTCGGTAGTAAATAGTTTTCTTTTTCTTTTCTTTTTCCCCCTTTATTTTTTTCCCTTTTTCTCTTTATGTTTCGTTTCTTTGTTTCTTTCGATGTAACATTGTGGCTCCCCTGCCAAGAACTTGGGCATTACCTGTCGGCAGGGGAGGGTAAAATGTATAAAATAAAATAGATACACTTCGTTCGCTAGATATAATTATGACTTGTTCGATGACAGGTCAACATCAGTAATTCAGCATTTTTTGCTCACAAATTTGATCGATTAAAAATTGTTTCATATTCCACCCTTATTTTTAATTTATCAGTTTTGTGGTCTGTTGCGCTGATTTTCTTCCCTGGTCAAAGACTCCCCTTCGCTATTTTATATGGGACCTCCAGCGTATACAGGTTTCTAAAATAGCCTTCAAGGCTGTAGTGGGGGTTACTTATTAAATAAATAAATATATAAATTTCCGACGACTGAATATGCAGTTCTATCAATCTCAGTATTCAGTAGCTGTTAACCTAGTAACGGTCCCATCCATAGGCTATGTTGGATCTGAGATAGCACTACGACAAATACGACGTACGTAGAGCTGACATTGAAGACATACTCGTGCCTTCATGCTGGGAGTGTTCCTCCGTATTACTTGACGACTCTGTAGAGGAGACATTCTGCGGGCAGTTGTAGTTACTCTAGTGGGTTTTCAATCAACAGCTGGACTGTGAGCTGACCATTCGAAGCCAGGATCAAACTGTGAAGTCATTCGGATTAATCCGGTTAGTCAGGTCAATTCGGTGTATCGCCAACAAAGTACCGAGTACCCATTGTACGTTACTGGAATTGGTATCTACTTGGTTCCTTGGTACTGGGGATGGACGGATACGTTTTGACGAGATCGCTTTAGGCTGACAAAAAGCGGTTCTCATGCCGTAGTACATGCTACAGTCGAGATTGCTAGGGGACATTATCAAGAGTCGTTGTTGATGCTGTAGGGACAGAAGTCAATGACAAGTATGAGAAAGCTTTGTACTCTGGAGTTGAAACTATTAAGCGAGTGACTGAACTGAAACTGGAGACGGATTGAGTCTGCTTTTGAGAAACACGGTTGAAAAGGCTTCGGCCTAGATTAGCTTAGCATTCGCTTAGTTTTAAAAATCGGGCCGATGGAGATGTTCACCCGATGTTTGAAAATATTTTCGCAGAATATGTTACGATATCTACCATTCTGGCCAAAAGACCTGGCGAAATCATTGTATTTAGGAAGTTTTTATACAAATAGTCGAAGAAAAAAAAGAGGCGATCCAGAATTTTTGTGTCTTACGCATATAACTCGGGTTATCAATCTGTCGTGAGGCGAAAATCACCTTCTACAACTTCCGAAGGCCTTTTTCTCTCACGCCATTCTAATCAGCGCCATACAGTCACCCATCAATCTATTTTTGATCATTCCGAGAATTACTCGAATAAAACAATACCGCACCTATACCGGAGAACCGCACGGTAGTTCACCCGTCAATTTATTTTCGATCATTCCGAGAATTACCAGAATAAAAACAATAGCCTCCGGACAATACCCAGGAAGACATCGCCCGATCTTATTTTCGAATATCGATGATTCACACACGCGCGCTCATCCAGCAGCGACGTTTCCAAATTCTCAGAAAACCACCGATCATACGATCATAACCCGGAAGTAATGTATTAGTATCAACACCGTCTCCCTCCGACAATCATAGCACCCAATCAGATTCACACTCGTATTCCGAAAAATCATTCGATAACCAATTACCAAATTATCCAGCACTAGTCGAGCCCGTCCCTCGAAACAATTACACCTCGTCTACCCGAAGCGATCCATCGTCGGGATTCACAAGCCACCGTGTGCGGCTCTGATGTCTTCAAAATTCATCCCATCTGGGAGAACATTTTTGCCTTTATATAAACTCGCTGCAAGAACCGAATCGATGGTCTTGCTCTCACCAAAAGTTAGGTGGAGACTTCACTCTTGTCTCTCACATCAGATCTGGGAACTCCGAAAATTAACGTAACTTTTACTACATGTCGTGTTGTGTGCTCTCATAGCCTATTTGTTCTAATCCGTAACTGTTAACTTAACGTAAGAATCAAACTTGTTAAAAACATCAATAAAATTACTGAATCAAATCTGACTCGGCTTCATCTGTTACTCGCGACGAGAATCATCGACATGAGGGCTCGTTGTATCGGTCCTCACTGCTCACAATGTGGCCCGTCTTGGCCAGCGTCCACTGCTCACAACACCAGGCTCTGTGTACCCACAGAGGTCAGCCAGCATCACCAACGGCCACTTCACGACACAATCTATGCGACGTACTACGTGTATAACCAGGAGAGAATCCCAGAAGTTAAAATGAATTAGAAGTCAAATACAAAAATATGTAAGTAGTAACAAAAATATACAACAAAAACAAACAAACAAGAGAGCCTGCGTAGCTTCAACATTTCAAAGATATACAGCGCAATTTTATTAACAACCGCGCGAAGAGTTTTCGCGACCGCATACGCAAACTTCGGATTTCGGGCGAATTGATTATGCAATTTTATTAACATGATATTTCTATTTTTAGGGGAATGGGTTATGCAATTTTATCAACGTCAGCTATTCGATATGTTGCCTAGCATCCAATTAAGTACGGGGATTGCAGAAAAATCGAGCATTTATTTTTAAAAGCATAAAATTTGATATGCGAGCTTGAGAAAACTTAAGTAAGGATCAGTTTGAAGATAGGCAGATAGGCTAGCGCCATAATCTCCTCCTGGGTCCAAATTTGGAGGAAAAATAACGAAAATTAGAGTTTAAATTACAACTAGCCACATACGGCCTGAACTGAAAAATATTCCCGACCAAAATTAAAGCTCATCAGATTCCCTAAAAAAAGGTCTCTCACAATTTTTTCGTAAATAGCTTAAAAATATCGCAAAGTGAAGGTTCACAACAACCCTTTCCATTCCAGTACATTCACGCGGGATTTATGGGAATGAATGTAGAATTTTGGACATTTTTTCGGCCTTCATGACTTGTGCGAATAAAAAGGATGCCAATTACTCCCCAACCTACGTCCCTATCCCTATACTCACTCCTATACATCCATAGGAATTCCCTTTCCCACCACTGCGATACAGCGAGGTAATGTTGTCTTATTTTATACATTGTTTCTCTTTGATAGGGTTTTAACAGTTGACCAGAACAATTATTAATGAAAACTATCCTACTCGCATCGTTTCAAGGTTATTTAATTCATTTGTGGCATCAATTTGATGTAAAGCTTAAAATTGCGCCACAAGGGAGAGAGGGAAGAGAAAACATGCACGACTATGATGAAATTTTGTTTCAATTCTCTGTAACATTAGGAAGAACGCGAACGAGTGGCGTATATTCTAGAAATCAGAACCTAACGATGAGGATCATCACCACGTGATCCAAGTTTTTCTGAAATGTTCCGATAATAGACCATTCATTTTCATCACAGAGATAAATTTTCTGTAAGGTTTCTGCATCGCGTTTCGGTACCAGTTTTTATGAAAAAATAAATTTAACCTATACGTATTCCGTGGCGTCATTCCATCGAGCTTGTCAATGGAAATATATTCAGAGCTAATGGCATGAACGTTCGAACTCGACCAAACTCGTTATTTATACCTCCGCCCCCCCCCTCGACACTCTTGGAAATGTGTCTGCGTTTACTTCTTACTTACGCTCCGTGTCTCGGAATGAGTAAGTTTACGTCAACAGTTCATCGTCCAGATGAGTTGTTCAAAATCGAATACAGGCCATCATAAAGACCATGATTTTGGTCGATTTTGGCGATCTTAGTGCTTTCGAGGCTCTGCTTAACTGAGATCATACCTTGCTAATCACTGGAGCAGCGTTCGAAGATATAAATGCGAGAATTACCGGAGAAATGCAATTTGATTTAATTGTCACCAAGAAATCCAGTTTTAAAATTGAGCGTATCATCAAGAACATGCCCTGCAAAGCGAAGGATGGTCAGTCATTTGTATAATTTTGTGACTTACTACGTAGCTGAACACGACGGCGTCACATTCGCGGTATCCTGATTAGCTTTACCGTCCCGTATAATGCTCGTTTTGGAAACACGTCTCGAAATAAAAAACACAGGGGCCGATTCAGAGAGAGTTTTTGCTATCCCAACTGAAAATGTGACCACATATCTATGACACGATGCCCCGGAAAGGGACTTCACGAAAACAGACGTTTAGGTATTTTCCCCAAGACATGTCAATTACGCTCAGTCATACTCTCAATTTACATGGCAAATTTGGGGAGCGAAATTGCTGTACCCGGCGACACAGGCAAGCTTGACAACATCAGAGTGTCTCAGGTTAAGTCAGTCAGTACAACTTCGATTCTTCATCATTTAGATGATTCGAACCAGCGGAGGGCTTCAGTGGCGGTTGTTGCGAATACCGAAAATTGAGTAGCTTACCTACGAATTTATCGTGTCTATCACATACATACAATACACCGGATTAGAACGAATTACCATTACAAGCCGGATAACGCTTTTACTATAGCAGACAGCCGAATTTGTAATTAGTCTCGCAAGTTGTGTTGGTCTGTTTTGTTCTCGCTTCAAACGTAATAATAAAGCACAGTTTTTGATTAAAAATAAATACAGGAGGGAATCCTCATCTCCTTCTGCACCGCGGAAATGTGACAGACTAGTCGCGCAACTTGTAGGGCTGTGAGGGAATGAGGGGAGGACAATCGCGTTGAAATATGATTATAAAGTTCACGCGCGTTGATTTTACGAGTATTTCGGGCATGTTTGCTATGTACCCCGGGGACCAGGGCTGCTGGAGACTCGTCGGGTAAAGCACATTTGCGTAGGCTACATAATTCTGTGACGATGTACACGAAGCTACCGAGCGGTTGAGAAATCATAATATTTAAGTGCCTGCACTAGGCGGTGATTGATTTTGCTTTACGAATATATTAGCAAGGAAGCGAGTCCGAGGAAACCAGACTTCTTTCTGCTCTCAGGACTGTATAAAATACCAAAATACTCTCGTCCTAATGAAGCATGTACTGTACATATAGATACGCTGGGCAGTGAAAATGGTTGTTCGACATTTCTAACCAAATGTGTAGAACGTTCCAGAAGCTGACAATGGCCGTATCAATTAATAAGTGCAAAAAAAGCTTTAAATACGTGAGAAGCAGTAGTTATAAGGCACGAATCAGTTGTCCCGATTTTTGAGAGCCAAATGAAGTCATTTTCATCGGATTTTATCTGAGGAAAATGAAGTACACAGTGGTCCCGGATGCCAAGATCTACCGGAGAAGTGGGGAAGAATAGAAAAACAATGATGTCGTAGATGCACCCGACTCAATTGTTCTCTGGTAGAGAAATAGAAAAAGATTTTTTACATTCCCAGCACACTGGCCGGTCAATAAACAATTCGTTTTCTTCGAATTTACAGATTTCAAAACTTGTTATCAAATCAGCTTGACTGTAACTAAGATGAATTCTGATTTTGTAACGGCACACTAAGGCTCATTCGTATACATTTAGAACTTGTGCGAGACTCGTTCAACGCTGCTCGCAGACACTGTTTTGAAAATCGTTCAAATCATCAAAATTACGATGAAATTCTTAGACACTTGTCTAGAACTCATCTAGACACAGTTCAGATTCGCTCACTTTACGAATTCAGCTCAGTCAAGACTCATTGAAACAGCTTTTTAATACTCATTTGGACTCTTTAGGACTGTAAGAAGACTCGCTCAGATTTTCATGCTACCCATCCGAATTCTGTTTTTATTTACTGAGGCTTACTTCGACTTCCTAAATATTCGTTGAGACTCGCTCGTATACTTTTTAAAATAAGCTCGTCTAAATTTCGCTAGGACTTGTCAGAGTTTATGGAAACTACAGAGATATAATCAGGCTCTCTTAGGGCTCGTTAAGAATCATCAGACTTCTTTGAAACTCATTTGGATACCGCTTTCAAAGCTCATTCGAATTTTCATAAGGCTCAGTAGGATTTATTCAAATAATACTGATTTTCATTGGATTCATGAAGACAGCGGTATTACGTGCTTGAAATTGAAATATAAATTAGATTAGTGATATCAAAATAACACCTTAGAAGGGCGAAAATTTGTCAGCTAACGTGTATCAAGTAGACTTCCAATGAAATCAACGTCACGCTGAGGCTTGCAATAAATTACTTAAAGCACATGGCGATAATGCTACGAGGGTTTATCGTCCACGTTGCCCTTTGCCCTCTCGTTGTTAAAATAATGCACAATTCTATCTAAAGGCGAACCATCAGCAAGGTATAGAAGTACAGAAAAGGGTTCGTATTTTAATATCGATATCGTCTTCTCTTCGCATTAACATAATTTTAAAATGAAAAAATATTCGGGTCTTCGATCGCAGCAATACCTTGGAGCGGTTAGTTACTCGAGTGTCCGTATTTTAAATTCGGTCTTGATTTTCTAATTCGTTGATAAGGTGTAAAACCGTTTTCAATAAAGGCACAAAGCGAAAACGGTCGGCATTTTTATTACATTCAACGAGGGAAAATGCCGCGTCACAAAAGGGCCACATTTAGGGTTGCAAATCCTTCAATTGAATGAAAAAAAAAAATCAACTCAACTTTCTCGTGACCTATTATTATTTGTATTTAGACAACAACTGGTTTATTTTTCGCACCTAATCTACATATGTATTGCTGGCCAACACGCCTTGACCACGACTTTTTCAAAAGGCCAATTAAACGAAAATTGAAAAATATGGACTTGAAATTGGTATGACAGCCAACGTTTTGCTCATTGATTCATTTTTAGGGTGCCACGCAAATGAAAGTTACAGATCCTAAAACATTGTCCCGAGTAAATTTGTCTACTGCAAGTGGAGACGGCGGAGACCAGATTTCCAGTACGCATACATAGTTTTAATTTTACATATTCTCGACTATTATAGGTCTGTGATCTAAATATGATATGAAAATAATGAAGGAAATGATCGATCGTTCTTACCATGCGCGTCTATAAGCCATCTTTGAAAATCGTAAGGATAGCAAGGCACACTATTAATTTTTCCTGTTTGGTTTGTGAAAATGAAAGATAACACAGCACAGCTTCCTCCTCCCCCGCCGTATCCTTTATTCAAGAAATCAGGTTTCGCCTTTGGGTGTAAATGATTGGTGTCGCTTTTAGAGTATTAAAAAAAAAAAACTCTGTATCCAGCCTCAAGGTTTCAATGGTCCAGCTTTCCTACGGCCTAATCACCCCCTCTACAGGTTTAACTGGTCAAGTTCATAACATGAAGAAAAGAGTTAATTCAAAAAAGGGAGAGGATCGATTTTGAACGTATTCGTCATTGTTTCGGCACAATGATCTAATATTTCTTCCAGTACCAAGTCATTATCTTCCGATTTTCTGAGTATCCAGTATCCAGAACAAACATTCGTGAAAATAGGCAGGACGAAGAAACGGAAGGAAAAGTAAACCTTTGAAAAAAGAAACAACTCGTTTCACAAGTGAACTTTCTCAACTAGAAATTCTTCAGTACGAAGATAGCATTTCAATTTTCGCGCGCTGTATAGTATGTCCCTGTCACATTTTCTTCCAAACTTTCGTTGTCGGTCCGTCGGTGCTAAGAGTCCACGTAAAGTTCTTTTCACTCACAGCTCACATAGGCTGTATTTTAAAATCGAATCATAATTATTTCATAAACAGCGGATCCTGAGTGGGGTTGCGATGCGACGAATGAATATATATGCACGTATCAGCCATGCATTAGGTCGATAATTCAGCTGTATAAAACTTTTTTATAGAAAATTCAGCTCGTTACTCGAGTTTTTTTCACGATCTATAAGAAAAACGAGATATCGACCGAAAACTGAAATTTCCCTCTTTTTTCAGAAAACGCTGCAAACTATTTTAAATAGGTACTATCGTTTTTTCTCAGGTTTTCGTGTACGATAATCCAAACACACTCTGCTGTATTGTTCGTTTTTCAAAATAAAATTACAGGTTGGCGTTAGTTAAGAAGTATAAAATAACGTAGAGTGTCCTATTCTCTAAAGTTCGGAAATTTAGGATCGCGTGACCAAATAAGACAGTCGATACTCTAATTAATTTCGGAAGAATGAAATTATTATTAGTAGCCGATTTTTCGTATCCTACTTTCATGAAAGTTAAAATCGGGCATTGACAGTCTATAGACTGTGACAATAACGATAACACACGTTGACCGTAGAATGTGAAAAATAACTTTGGCCATCGCACACATTAATGTGCGAGTTGAAATAGTGGGATTCCTATTTCGTTTTCATCTTTTTCAACGGTCTTAGCTGACTATATTCGTTAATATTGCCATTTAATGCCGTCTAACCGTTTTGTTACCGGACTAACTTAATTTTCTTTACGCTTAATTTTCTCAGAACTTTTTCTAGTTTGCTGTAAGAAGTACGTCTTTTGACACGGCCATTTCTCCCCAAGCTGTTCATTTCTGCTGGTTTCGAACACGCTGAACCAATTTTCAAAATTGTTTTGGACACCCCATTTCTAAAGGTCTGCCGGACAGGCCCGTAACCAGCCATCTGCGGTAGGGGGTGCTGACTGTTTACCAGGAGGGGTTTGAGTATGAAGATTTTTACGAGACAGTGGTGTAGTCAAAGGGGTGGGGCAAGGGAGCGAATGCCCCCAGGCACCTAAAATTGAATGTAAAATATACAAAATGAGCAGTTTTTCGCTTTTAACACGTTTTTTCGAAAAATTTTAGCCCGAGCAATAATTTTACTTTCATTTTTATAAAATGGTCCTCTAATATCGGCGATTTTTAAAAAATATCTCAATTTTCGACTTTTTCTCCTTTGAAAACCAGTCCAAACTGGTGATTCAACTTACCGACAACCCATTTAAAAAAAAATGAATATATCGCGTGAAAAAAATTAACACTTTTACAACGATCAAATTTTCGAACTTTTGGAAGTATAAAAATTCTATTTTTGTGGACTTATCAAGTTATCAGTTCTCAAACAGCCATTCAGGCATGAAGCCATCGATATGCAGTGTGAACGGGATCGCGAGCCTACTATTGTGTTTGTGAATTGTAATGTGACACAAGAAAAAGGCCTGTTTGTCTGAAACTGCTGGTTGGACACTCGGGCCCTTTTCTTGTGACACGTTACATATATAGAATGAAAAACACTCGTCCATCTTTCAAAGCAAAATCAGAGTTGCCAAGTTTATAATTATCAAATGTAGTGGAAGGAAATGTTTTGAACAAAACTAGCGAGAAAAATATAAGGAATTCGTTGTTTTTATTCATAAAGTTTTGCCAAGGGGTGGGGGGGGGGCTCCGAAAGGATCAGTACCCCCTAGCACCGCTTTGGCTACGGGCCTGCTTCAGGAGTTAACATTTAAATATCTATTAGCGTTGGTAGCGTACCATAATATACAGATACTGTTTTTTTCTCGAGTCGATGGATTTCATTTCTGAAGTTATTTCAGACGGACCCACTTCCTGCTACAACCAACATGAGTTAAATAGGTACTGAAATATTAAAATTCACGTACATTAACATAATTTATTTCAAACATAAGTTTTTCCGAGTCGAATTCATTTGGATACATAATCACTCACGAGATCTCCACGGACGGGTCGGGGTGTCTAAGTTTCAACATTTTGTTTTTAAATCTAAATATGCCAATACTGGGATTGCCAATGAACCTTCGGGGGTCCTGTTGGTTAATACCTCTTTTTAATACGCTCTGTGCACACACCATTATTATTATTATCCCCCCCCCTATCCTGACACAACTCAATCGGGGTATTTCCGGGATAGGGATGCGGTGTCCCGGGGTCAATTTTGCATGCGTGCATCGCCATACATACCCCACTGTCATCGATTATTTATTATTATTAGGTACGCATTTATCACCACAGGAATGAAAAATGATATTCACAGAAATAATGAACTCTTTCCATAGGAAAAATTTATATACAGCAAGAAAAAAAACATTTCCCCGATAAAAAAAAACATGAACAGGAAAAGAGACGAATGAACGATACAAAGACAAATAATCCCGAGAAAAAAAAATCACGACATGTCAGTATGAAAATCGCGAACCATATTTAAAACGCCCGTGAATTGTCAGGAATTTCATGTTTATGACAAATGAAAAATTATCTAAATTAAATTATTTTCTAAACGAACGAATATTTACATGACACTTCCATCATTGTGATTTTCATTTTAAATGTGTGAGATTTCTACTTATTTTCCTGTGTACTTTTTTCCTGTGCACAATTTTTACTTTCCTGTGCTATTATTTATTCTCCTTATTATTATTTCCCGGGGTCCGCATTTGGTGTGCGTACATCGCCATACATACCCCACTGTCATCGATTATTATTATTATTTGAAAAAGTCTTGTGAAACTTATTTTTGAGTTAAGACCCGCAAATTTCCATTTTTCAAACATTTTCTTCTTAAAAAGGTTTGCTTGTGAAGTCTAACATACCTTTACTACTAAACTCACATTTCCTTCTGAGAAGATCCATTATCAATTTCAACCTGCTTTTGGCATGGGTTAATATGATTGGAGAGGGCTGGAATTCTACACTCGATAACTGAAAGAAAAACTAAAAAAATGAGGGAGAGTCTGTAACTCAATATCTAACTATGTTTCAAATAAGGACCACCCTAAAATTTATTCAACTTTAAGTAATGTGATTGCTAAGCAAAATAAAAAAAAATTGCACGACGTAATCTAATAGGACATTAGGCTCTGTTTTTGTAAAGTACAAACACATTGCTGAAGAAAAGCAATAAATTCTCGAGTATTTGCTGCGCAGAGACCACAAGTATAGATGAGGTCATTGAAATATTGATAAGAACTAAAAGAACTGTTAGACTTCGCTTCGATTTTCTAATCTAGAACAGTTTTTCATTCCCCGTGAGCCTACATATGTATTATTAGTGACTGCTGAATACTTCACGATAAGTCAATACACTCATCAAGACTTAGCCTGCTAATTCAATGATTACGTTTTACATTGTAGCGTTGAAAAGTACAGGTAATTTGAAAGCAGCAGATAAGCCATCTCGATAACTACTATAGAAAATTTGAAAAGCACCGGCTAGATTATCGCATGCATTTAAAAATTTTTAAAAGGCAGCATTTTATTTAAAAGAATTTTCAACTCCCGACAGTCATAATTTTTCATTTGAGTTCAGATCCCACGACTGTTTCTCTCTACAATAATGATTTATACATTCGAAACGTTGCACCCCTGCACCGTTTTTCGCTTCGTTTGACCTCCAAATTTTTGCTGTTCTTTGCTCAATATTAACGCTAGTGTAGCAAATCGTTTTTCCATTACCCATCTTTTTTTCTTCTTTTTTTTTTTACCTACTATACATATATAGATTTATGCCGGCTAACATTTCGAAATTATTACGTACTTCACTTTCTACGCTACTTTATTTTCGAAGGAAGGGAGCTCTGGAACGAAACTATAAAAATGATGTACCGTATACTTTTTTCTTCAAACTTTTTACGTCGCGAATATGTCAAAATGTCTTACCCCTACTGTGTTCCTGCGCAGCGTAGCAGCCGTAAGACATTTGTACCAAGGTGTAATATCTAATTCTTACGTGGCACCCCGCCAGCCTATGCGGATATACATACATACGTACTCGCCACTGAATAGTCTACGAATTTGAGTATCGAAAAGTACACTTTCGATTGAACCCGAGTAAACAATCTCTCCTAAATTATGAGATAGAGTGAATAATGTCCGTGTAAATACTCGTAGGTTCGAATTTTAGTAGAAAATCGTTTAACAGACTGAATAGGGCTCGGAATGAACGAGTCTAATGAGTAATGACCATTAGGTATAGGCATTAGGCACAGACCTATTTATACCAACTACATACTCGTATAATATGCACGAGTAGACCAGTGCGTATACCTACGAGATTTTTCATACCGTGCGTGACTGTACGTTGATATTTTTATTTGTATTTACCTATTTTTATTAACGTTATTATCACAATTTTCATGCGTAGCTCCCTAAATTGGTCCCAAGGAAAGCAGTGTGCGTGTGAATGTCTCATTTATGCACGCTTTGAAAAATTCTCTATGTAAATTTCCGATGTGATTTCAGTCTGCAGAGCTCGTACCGCAGTGAAATAAACGCCTTTAAAATGTTCAAATTTCATTTGTTAGGCGAGTTTAGAAGTCGCGTATAATTTACAAAAGGTATCACGACTTCATACATGCGATCATCTACTGCAGAAACCGAACTGAGTGTGTACTTCAATTTATACTATACAGCCACGGTATTTCGAAGTGCCGTAGAATATTATTTAAATCAATAAAAATAGGCAACGTATCCTAAAAATACACGCAACATTGCTCGCCGCTAACCGCGTGTTTTCAAAAATATAGAAGAAGACGGCTGAGACCTCGGACTGAGAAAGAAAATAGATGATCAGCGCGAACAAAAATGAAATAATATCGTGGTTTCGAATGGAAATTTTCATTTCTAGACTAAGGATGTGACTGAGGGAAGAACAAAACATTCCGGGAGTTATGACTCCCAAAAGCTTCCTCGAAAACGAATAATTCAACGAAGTCCGTGGATCAATAATATAGCAACATAAGGTCCCTGGAGTTTCAATCAAATTACGGCGTACATTCTTTTCGAAGAAAAAAATTTATCAAAAGTTAGAGATGAACTCGGTCGTACAGGAATACGAATAAACGATTTCAAAACTCTTAGTTAAAACATTTGCGCCGAAAAATGAGTAGCGAGAGCCGGTGGTTAAATGTCGGCAGTGATTGATAATAAATTGATCAAATCAAATCTCATTTTGATTGAAGCACCTCTACAGACATTAATTTACGATTTTGAAACTATCGCGTACACGGAAAATGCGATAAGGAATGGAACCGAGAGGGCGAAAGGAATATTTTTATAAAATTGTAAAACTGGTGGGTAAAAAGATCGAGCAGAACAAATCGTCTCTAAATTACAAACACATTAGCGGCACAGGAAACGAAACGATACCGGAAAATGGTGCGAATGTGTGAACAGGAGAGATCGTGAGGATACGAGATAACCAATAGAGTAGTTCTCGTGATACAGGAAAAAGAACGACGAAGAAAATTGTATACT
Source organism: Acanthococcus lagerstroemiae (assembly GCA_031841125.1). Taxonomy (NCBI): domain Eukaryota; kingdom Metazoa; phylum Arthropoda; class Insecta; order Hemiptera; family Eriococcidae; genus Acanthococcus; species Acanthococcus lagerstroemiae. Next base: position 1,169,458 of record CM063114.1, read on the forward strand.
CGAGACGTAGATCTGATAACCACAATACCGCTCATATGAGCACATATATACACACTTACATTCGAGGCACCTACTACTCGTATACGTGACTTGAACCAATACTAAACCTTATAAGAGACCAAGTATAGGTAAAAAAAGAGAAGGAAAAAAGAATGTTCGATGGAAGAATAACACTACTGAACAAAATGAAATTTTTTGTTTGCACAACGCATTTAAGGAGGTGATTGTTGAGTACTTTTCAACGCTGAATACAGTGCCGTCGGCCGTTTTTCTCTATCACGTCTAGTTTTTCTGATTAAAAACTAGCTATACAAAATTCAACTAAATGTGTTCAAAAAGAGGTTTAGGAACTAAATGTGGTCATACTGATTCGTGTTGTTGTGTGTTGCGGTCGTGTGTAGTGGTGTGTATTCCGTCTGTTTGTTTTCTGTTATTGTGGTCTGATAACACTGATAATATCAGTCAGTGGTACCGCTTATTCCAATGCAAAAACAAAATGGAAACGAATTTCAGTCGTTCAGAACTCCGAATTGTGACGTAATAGAGAAAAATGGGTCGCAGTATCGTGTTCAGCGTTAAAAAGTACCTCAGAATCACCTGTCGAAATGCGTTGTGCAAAATAGTTGTTCAGTAGTGTAATCAGCCTATGGTTAAAACTTGTTCACAGGTTCACGATCGGCGAACACACGTTTCAAATTCTTCAAGTCTTAATATGTACATCGGTCGTATGATAGACTGTACTAGGTGCCACTGAGTATCGCTGAAAGGGTATGCTAAGCGACATTCATAGCGTCGCTCCGCATAATCTTTCAGTGATTCGCAATGGTGCTTACAGTCGTCATAACTTAATAGTATTATAGTAATTTCAAATTAGGAGGTTATGCCCTCAATCCTCGTGCTATCGCTAATGCTCGCTTCAATCGTATCGGCAATCTACTTGGCGCTGCATGCCGAGTTTCTGTCTGACAGGCAAAAACACATTGGATCTACCAGACAGAGAACTGGAGAAATTTGGGCTCCCGAAACTTGATTTCCACTTTCACCTCAGTTTTTTCAGCTAGGATGGAGAAGGGCTACCAACCTTTTCCTTTTTCGTCTGTCAAACAAGGCGGATCGCTCACTAGCTGTCTCCCTTTCAAGATAATTGTACTTTGTAAGTAGGCAGCCCCAAGTGGGCGAGGGGAGGGCTTCAGTTAGTAGAACGATTTATATTGATTCGAAGGTCAATTTTTGAGATGCGGTAAAGAAATCAATTTATTTGCTCTCGCGGAACCATCCTACAGTAGAATTCATCCATACAGCCACGATTTTCAGAATACTAGCCGCGAAGATGTTATTCGACACTCTTTTGGCACCAGAATGGAGGTTTCGTCTGAAACCTTGCCCAGAGTACTATATTGTCGAACGGAACATTTTAAATCGTGGAACGACAGCTGAAATGAAAGAAAAGTCTACATTTTCTACGCAACAGTAAAATATGTTGCGAACTGATGTCTGCTCTATCCTTGTTTATAATATGTACATCATTTTTTTCAGCCGCCTATAAGTACGAGTTCGCATGATGTGATATTGTCATAACATTGCCATCGAGTATATATTCTGTTCATTTTGGCCCAAGTGAGGCACTACTCCTGCCTTGTTATTTATTATTTATTACGCGGCCGGGGAAACAGCGTTTCATTCCCCAAAACGTACATGTTTCTCCATTAAAAGTGAAATATCATTGCGAAATCTCCAACCCCGACAATTTTTTTGTTCTTTTTTTCAAAACGTACTCGGAGAGTTTATTGTATTTCATCGATGTTTTTCAACTGATTCTATAAATTATACCGGTTACACGATCATACCAGGAGAGAAATAGCTATTTCCTTCCCTGTGAAAAAATTAATACAGCAAAAAAACATGAAAATCTCAGCAACACTCAAATTATTCCACACTCCACTCACACGACAGTATTTTTGGTAAATTCATAAACGAATGGAGCAAACACCCTAGGAACCAACCTCCAAACTACTCCATCACAGGAAGTAAGAAGATTGTTCGAATTCTGGCTGCGTAGTCTCCTTAATTCGACTCATCCACTCCGTAAATTCAAGAGGGACCAAAGCGACCTGACACCAGCCATCCTCCAAAAATGCAACAACGACCACTACACTTCTACAGCTATCATCAGAATATTCCTCGGCCACACCAAGCTCACGCACCATCACCTACTCACAACCCAACCACCCCCAGTCTGCTCCCATTGTCCAAGCCATCCGGATATCACCATCAAACATGTGCTCTTCGACAGGGTCAAATATTTGTCTCATCGAAAAAAGTTCATTAACAACTTAAATAACGTAAATTTTCTAACTAGGTACATCAAATATCCATAGCTTAGTACAGTATCTACAAAATACTAAACTAATAGAATTTGTTTAATGCTAAATCAACTTAATTATTGCTAGTTCCTTCACAGATCTCTGCAAAATGATACAAGAACTAAATTCAAAAAGCAAACTAGCCGGTTTAACAATAAATTTTGGTAAATCAACATTCATGGCAAAAAACCCCCCTTCAGAAAAAATAAACATTGATGGTAACGAAATTTGGGCAGTATTTGAAACAACTTATTTGGGCCAAATTATATCTTTCGAACAAAAAATGGTTAAGGAAATAAGCAGGAGGATAAAAGGAGCGTGGAGTAAATACTGGTCGTTACCAAACAGGAGAAATCTATAATATGTGCGTCCTTTCGACTCTAACATACGGTTGTGCGACATGGACACTTACAAAAAAAGCAGAAGCAAGGATAACAACAACAGAAAATGCCATGTTGAGGTCCATCCTCAATATAAAAAAATCGGACAAAATAAGAGCAGATATAATGAAGAAAAAAATTCCCAATTTTAGAAACGCAATAATTCACTATAGAACCAAAAATGGGGTTGGGCAGGGCACATTGCCCGGATGTCTCCCAATAAATGGACATACAAATCAACTTTCTGGATCCAAGCGTACTGTAAGAAAAAAAAAAGGGGGGGCCAAAGAAAAAAATGGGCAGATGATTTCAACAAATTCTTAAAAAATAAAATGTTCCACAGGGTGGCGCAGGAAAAGGTGAGGTATACCTCTGCTCTCAAAGGGCCGGGGGTGTTCTTTCAGCGGCGTAAGAAACGCTATAGAAAAACTTCCATAATAAAAGGTATTGATTGATTGATTGATTGACTGACAGTATCTACAAAATACCAAACTAATAGAATTTGTTTAATGCTAAAAATCAACTTAATTATAAGATGGATATAGCCGTCAAGCATTAAGTTTCCTAATATAGAAAATAAATAAAAAATAATAATTTTTCAAACTATTTATCAGGAGGGAACAGTGATAAGATGATATTTCCAGTTAAAGATTCGGACACGCTTTGAAAAGAATATCGCACATTACCAGAAAAGAAAGAAAAAGCTTTCACGAATGCGAATTGTTTTCTTTCTTTCCCTGTCGCGTAATATATTATATTTTCTACGCATACATATCACCAGTCATTTAGATCGTAGGCTTTGTTACGATTTCCACGCATTTTTGAAGCGAACGGAGAATTTTATGGAAAAAGAAATTCAGAAACTAAAATTTTCGGTATTGAAATTATACATCTACTTTTATTCGGTTGCCAAAATTTATGACGTGGAGCCGTATCGAACTGGAAGGCACGAGACTGGCTACTTCTTCAAAAAATTTTAGCACAATAGTTGGCAACTCAGCGATTTGAGGCGAGGAATTGGCGGGAAACACAAATTAGTTGGAAAATATGAATTTGATATTTTAAAATCACAAGTAGAGAAACTGAACGCAAATTCTATTTCAGGTACCTAACTTATTAATTTTTATCAAATAGTAGGTAATTTGATAAATGCAAGTTGGAAATTTTAACCAATACAAGCTAGCGGTTAGAATAAACTCCAAAATTCATTAACCGAAAAATGTACTACCAATGAAAATCTTGGCTGCTTACATCGAATACTATATTGCATTTTCTGTTCGGTCTTGATTCGGGCTCCCAATATCAAAACCTAAAAAAGTGGAAGTGTCCAAATTTTTCATATTAACGCCTCCTCAAGTTATCTTGAAGCACATTCTTAGATAACTTACGTCAAGTCAATTGCCGTTCTGTTAAAAAAAAATCAAAATTCATCTCTTCGTGACACAGGAACTTTAACAGTGACTTCAAATTTTACTTCAAGATATTCTAGTAATATATACCATGCTTATTCTTCAAGTAGGTATGTGGTCAGGAAAAACACGTTCGTTAAGGAAAAGGGGTTATTACAATGGCATTAAGTCCCTTCCTGATATCGGAAATATCACTGTACACTTTTACCATTCAAGTATTCGCAGGCATACAGCTCTCCCATCTGACCACCGCAGTTCATATGCTTAACCCGACATTACAGAGTAATTCGTCAGATCGAAGAAATACTTATAAAAATATCACCCGATCGAATAGGCTCGAAAAGAGTCACCAAAAAAGCCTCTTTTGATAGCTTCTCAATTTTCTTAATAATTAACTCGATCTTCCCTATCTGGAGTCGTTTCTTGAAACGCTGCATGACAAATTAGGGAAGAATTTAAATTCAGAACTGATTTTAATTTTCCTCGAGACGAGTTTTCCAACCATATGGAGACACGTAGGAACAAATGTTTGCCCCTTCTTCATCCGAAGATTTTAAACTCTACACTGAATAAGATACAATAAGAACAGAGAACATATTATTTTCACGCTCATTTGTTCCAAACATTTCAACATTATTTGCTCGCTCCGCTCGCTAATCCCTTTCTGTGGCCTCATTTCCCATTACTTCCAAAAGTTTCTTACCCGCTCTGGTTACCGCTAGCTCTTTTTCAATTAACTAACTACTGAAGTCAACTTCTGTTCCCTCTGAGAAAAAATCCTAAAAATATCCTTGTGGGCTAAAATGCATATAAATAAATAACTCGGCAAGAAAAAGAAATCAAATTTGAAAGCTATAGCAGATTTGGAAATTCTACAAAACCCTCTCGGCTTTTTTCAGACTACTACCCGAATATTTCATAAATTAGGATCCCTGGATTCAAAATTTGATAAAATGGTTTATGCCTCGAAATGTTTGCTCGTTCAAGCCTGAGAACACGTAACCCCTCTCACACCCCACGAAAACGAAGAGCCCGAGAATTACGAGTAGCAAATCAAAAAAACTGATCTGGCATTTTCAAGTCTGTACTTCTCTCAAACCACAAAAGAAAGACACATCTTCGCCTTCGCTGCGGTTTAGTATCAAGATGATCTCTTAATGTTCACCAGCCTACTGTACGTGCGGCCAAGTACATATTATGTATCTTTTATTGTACAATAAGATCGACGACAGAACGAAAAATCTGTACCAAGGTGATACCGCGTACCAAATAAACTACAAAGCCGGATATGTCGAGAAACTACATATATATGTATATGTATATACGACTTTGCTGTTCGCTGTTACGTTAGACGTGAAGAAATTGCATGGAAATTGTGTTCCCGCCTGATAGACGACTAGAATTCTGTAAATGTTCTTCCTCGGTTAAATATTTGATAACGCCCGACAAATCGCATTTTGAATAATAGAACGAGGCACCAAATTAAAGAACGCATTAGGGAGACACGGAGATCCTGAAATGTTGGTACGTATCTCGCTTCAATTTTTCAACACAAGAGACGAACAGCTTAAAAGGGACACGGTCTTTGGCTTGCCGGTAATTTGGTCTGATTATACGAAGATTTTCTCAACACCATAGCTAACGTCCTTCTCGAAATACCGAGCGGGAGATTTCAAGTACACAATATAAAATGTTCAATGAGAAAAATTACTAGAATTTTGATAAGTTCCTGTCATTCTAAAATTTCACGCACTCTTTAACGGAAAATTCCGGTAATTTCAACTAGATTCTGGTAACAAATACTGTAATTCTACTAGATTTTGACAGAATTACAGTAATATTGTTAGAATCCAAACATGTAATTTTTGCCATCAGTGTTGCAGTTCGTTCGGCATCTTCGTCGAACTCTTTCAACGAATAAATCGAAAGAAAACAATATTCTAAGGGACTGCGAAACCTTCGAGTAGTAATAACCTTTCGATTCCAAATACCTGGTTTCTCATACTCCTTCTTCTAGAAGAAAACACAGCGGAAACCGACTAACTAGGAGATCTGAAAGGAAATGAAGGGAAGCTATCGCGTCAGAATTACTTTTGTTTTGTACAATCACGAGCTCGATTTATACGAATTTATTTTCTCATTGAAAAAGGTTACGACATTTTCTACTTTTCGTGTCCACTTATAGACCTTTGGTATAATACAGTAGGTAAGCTGACCGCGATAAAATAAATGAAATATTTACGGCACAAATGATTAGCACGTCAGAATATTTCATGGCTTCGAGAAAATTTGCGGGCATTTTGTATTTATACGAATCAAGAGAAAAGTTAAACACGTTCAGTAAGCACGATATCCGTTAACAATTTTCGTAAGTTCAATAAGACGGTATATTTGAAAAAGGTCAATAATAAAATACCTATGGTATTTTAAAATATACATTATCGATTTCATTTCTTATTCATTCGCTACACCATAAGCGTTCGTATTTTGTTTGGAGGGTATAATGCTGTCACTGCCTTATGTTATTTTTAAATTGAGGTCTGTATACGCTGAAACAAGCTTAAAAATGTTTTTTAAGGACACTTTAGAAAGTGCAGACGAAGTTATAGTTAATGATAATACGGCGAGTAAAAATATATTTTATCACACGGAATGGACACGTTAACGATGTCCTAAGGAATTAGGAAAACATTTCCAAGTAACAGTTCAGTCTTCGAGTTATTCTACTGCAGACATTATTAGGAGAGGTCTTTTCGACCTTCCTTGGTATTTGCAGTTCTACAGGTAGTGGTGGAAGCCCAGCTAATGCTCGACATTAAAAGATGGAATGCTAGCGCCACTTTTTGAACAATGCACATGGGTATTTCTTCCAAGGGGAAAAACTAGATCCGAATAAAATATAGGATCTAGAGCGATACGAACACTTCAAAATGATATGAAAAGAGATCATTAGAAAAATATAAATCGCATTTACATTGCATGCAGATGAATCGTAACACGAATATGTCTTATGAAAATCTAACACGTTCCATGCATCGTCATTGTAATAAGCCTAGAAAGATTATCGGTGTTAGTCATCCATTCTTGGAATCGGTGGGCAATGACCGCGTAAAGAGGAATATACAATTACGTCGCAGCGGTAACGTCTTTCTGTGCACAAAATTTTCGATTCGTGCCTAGCTATTAGACATATTCGTGTCAAAAACATTCGACATGAGAAATTCAGTGATTTCAAAAAGTCGCAAAAGAAAAATTGGATGGAAAAATACGACTAGCCGGCAGGGTTTTGAAAATTGTTAGGACTCTTCTGAATCTACAAAACTCTTTCAAACACCCCGAGAACCCGTTAAAATCCATCAGAAATTTGTTTAATCTACCTTAAAACTCATTGAAAATAAGTGTTAAACTCATCAATACTGATTCGGACTCACCAAGTTCTAGTCAAGACACACTCGAACTGTCTTAAGGCCACTTTGGGGTCAGTAAGACTCTTACAACTTACTAAGATACATTATAAGTCTCTTAAGACTTATCAAAACTTTCTAAGGACTCGGGAAGACTTCTGAAACATTGAAAGGGGACTTACTCGAACTTTTCTCTAACGCGGAGAGTCTTAAAAGTCCTTCTCTCGCTCTCTCTCTCTCTCTCTCTCTCCCCTCTCTCTCTTTTCCAAGATTTGTTCCAGCTCATGTGTAATCTTTAGAGACTCATACATTATAAGTCTCTTAAGACTTATCAAAACTTTCTAAGGACTCGGGAAGACTTCTGAAACATTGAAAGGGGACTTACTCGAACTTTTCTCTAACGCGGAGAGTCTTAAAAGTCCTTCTCTCGCTCTCTCTCTCTCTCTCTCTCTCCCCCTCTCTCTCTTTTCCAAGATTTGTTCCAGCTCATGTGTAATCTTTAGAGACTCGTTAGACTTCATTCAGTCCCCCAAAGACTATTAAAGATTCATTCACACACTATTTGAACTATTTCACTCATTTGATCTTAATATATATTAATGAACAGGAATATCTTCCAGAATCTATCATTATAAAAGTTAATATCCGATTAATTCTACATGGTGCATATTATGCGACATCATTGAACATTTGTTCGCAAAGTTAAATGCTCCGACATGTTTCCTGACTCATACCCGATACTGAATTAACTCAAGTTAATATTTGTGGTGATCACATAGTGGGTTTTGTTATAAAGGTACATCCAAGAGCTTACTACAAGTTTACGATTACTAAAACTGTGGAGATATATTATTTACACTCGCCAAAATCAAACATTTTCGAACGACAATTTGATGAATCCTACTCAGATTTACCAACGTGAGAAGACTATACAAGCAGTTCGCTCGATTTTAAAAACCTTTTGATTCGAAAAATATCGTGAACCAGACGACTGATACGCATCATCTTTGCCTTCCAAACGACACAAACAATCATCTCGTTACTGCGTATTCTCCGCTCTCGAGCCCTGTCCGTATTAAGTAGGTAGCATTCCCAAAATTTTATATAATGAGAAATCTGGATAGCATATTTTCATTTCACCTCATCGTCGTGTTACGTTAATTCCGTTCGAGTGCGCGTTATAATTTTTTTTTTTTTTTTTTTTTTCAAAGTGAAAAAAAGAAAAATACTATTTTGAATTTCTCGGCGAAACGTCTGATAAGAAATATTGTGCCGAAAATATTTTAGTCATCGAAAAAAATTTATTCGCATTACGCGAACATACTTTTAAAAAAAAAAAAGTTTTTTTTTATTGTGCATTTCAGGAAGTCAAAAAGTTGTTTCATTTTGTTCACGCGAAGAATTGATGTAGAATATCTTGCATACTCGTTTCGCCGTAAAAACGCAATTTAATTTACATACACCGATATAACATGTTAAACATACTGAAATACGCTAACCAAGAGAATCATCGGAGAATTTTCTTTTAAAAATCTTCAAGTTAGGTTTGATTTTGTTACTCAACGATGAAATACACAGTTAATGCGTTGTTGTTCGACAAAATGTTAATTTTATTACGAGTATATTATTTTCTTTTCTTATTTCCATTTCTTTTGTTTTGTTTTTCGGCTTTTATAAATGTAAATTTTATGAAAAGATTTGAATTCAAACGAGGTGTTGCCATTGGAATAGCAATTTAAAACGTATTTTCATCGATACAAACGAACTTACAGAGGTTCGACGAATACTCAAATTACAAGTTTCCCTTCTGCTCGACATTGATGAATTTATACCGGCTTTATTGAAATTCAATAAACTGTTTATAACATTCAATGGTACCTTCACCCTAAATAAAACGAGCAGGGTTGATAAAGAGAATATTTTCGAAAATGATCGAACGCTTGAGAACATTCGTTGCTAAATCTAGTCAAAACTTACAATAGATGAAGTACAAAAATTGAACAGGATCGAAACAGAAAATTGTAGGACTTCAGTCAAAAAAAAAGAAGAAAAAAAGTTCTCTAGCATTTTTCAATCCCAAACATGAGTAAAAATAGTGGAACTTGGTTGATTTGTCCCAAGTTGTTCGTAATTTATTTTCAAAACTTGAAAAAAAAACAACAACTTTTAGCCGAGAAATTACAGAAAAACAAAATAGGCCCGGGATCGACGATTCAAATAACACCAGCATTTCAGTAAAAACTTCAGGAAAAAAAAACGCCTTCATGATGGGACAAAAAATATTTATGCTACTGTTTTAATGACCATTGCATTGAATTTATGCCAGAGGGAATGGGCGCTATGTACTTGGTGGCTTTAATAGAAAGGGGAAAAAAAGTATAGTAGAATAAAATGAATAAATAAATTACTTAATAGGAGACACTCAACTAACCAGCCAACTAGTCAGTTTGACAGTCAGATGACCATATAAACAGCAAAGAAGAACGGAAAATAAGAAAAACATTAATTAATGAAAGAAACAAAAAAAAAAAAGGCAAAAAGAGAAGCGTGGAACGAATAAAAAAGTTTTTGATAAGGGGAGGGATGTTCAGCACTTGCCTTCGCTAGGGCGTATTTCACCTAAAACTGGAACTAGTCTTAAGAAATCTTAATCAAGTCTGGAAAAGTCATAGACAAGTTTGGATTTGAACAGGTATTTGGATTCCCGAGCATCTTGAACACAGCTGAACAAATCTTAAATAAAGCTCGAAGAGAATTTAACAAGCGTGGAAGTATTAACGAGTTTAGAAGATTTCAAGAGTCGAAATACATCTAGAGTCTTAAGCACGCTTAGAAAAACTTTAAAGAGGTTTGAGCAAGTATGAAAGAGATAACAAGACACTGCGAGACATCAAAGCTGAAACCTGAAAAGCATATCGCTCATTCGAAAAACAAAAAGTGATACAATTCAAAGAAAGTAAATTTTACAATGGGAACTTTTAAAACTCTGACGATTTATAAATTTAAGTTTACAGCTACATTGCATACTAAACTGAACCAAACTAAACTGACTCAATCTATCATTGTCGATCCATGAAAGGTCAGAGAATACATAGTTCTCAAAGGTTCGTACTGCCATTATAATCAGTATTACCACTTATTTAATCTTTTCCCAACCCTTATTTTGAGTTTCTGTAAATAAAGTTGACCTCATTTGAAGTTATATTCTTTCTGCAAATAAAATCTCAAACTCTATAGTTGTGGCATTATTTCTGAGAAAAAGATCATCTCAAGAGTATCACATCCCGAAATATTATACACATCGAAGTATGTGTACATCGACTAATCTCTTCAGTTCGAAATGTGTCGTTAGTCTAAAATAGTCGGACTAAAACGAGAGAAGGTAAATTAATATATTACTTCGACAATCTGGCAGCGAAATATTAAAGTTACAAGTGTGTCATTATTTCTGACAGAATTACACTAGTTCAGTTGGAAGCGTATTTTCGCAATGATTCGAATTTTTCTTTGGATAGTCAACTGAGTCATTCTTACTTCGAATAAGCGAAACGAAGATCTGTTTTTCAAACCGCACTGAGTCAACTCAATTTGAGGGAAAAATCTTTAACTTTGTCTGCCTATAACCACAGAACGGCCTGAGAGATATTACCCTAAAATGGCAAAGGCAACGTAAATCGCTTTCAAATTTCACAACGTACAATCATGTAAGCCGATTGTTATTAGCTTTCATTCAGTCTGTTGAAGTAAGTCAAGACTTATCAATGCTCTTTCAAGACGCACAGATATTCTTTTAGTATTCATTAGAATATTCAAGACACATATACAACTCTCAGTTGAAATTCATTTTCAGTGTTTTTTAAGCCTTGTCAACCAGACTAATTAAGACTTTGAAGACTGCCTGCAAGCCCGCATCCACAAAGAAAGCTAAAAAGTTGGGGGAAAAAAAGTAAAACAATAGCCACAAACGGAGAGTCTACGAAAATTTTTTGCATTTATGAAATAATATTCGTAGGAAAAAGGGGTAGGCCCCCATAGCTCTCGTCCACGGAGAGGCGCGTTTGACTTCCACGACTCAGTTTAGACTTATTCGGTCGTCCGAATTATTTTATTCTCAAGACTCACTCGGTTTTGTTTCAACTCTTTGAAGACTTAATTTCGATTTTTTGAGGATTTACACTGTAAGCACCAGAGTGTATTTCGAAGAGTATGTCAAAATGATGATGTACTTTCACTTAGCATGATATATTTATGTTAGAAAAAAAAAGAGAAAAAAAAGAACATTCATTCCCTACTTTGGAGGAAAGATTTTTGAACATCGAAGATAACCCTGATAAAAATAGCTACATACCGCATGTCGAAGAAAAATCGGAGTTTTATTTCGCAAGAAAAACAAATTTCAGAAATTAAAAATTGGCTGGATCGTAAAAATTCTAAATCGCAGCTCGTAATAATTTCTTTATTGCAGTTGCGCAGGACAAGGAACATTTTTCAGCACAACTTGGTCGAGACAGTAGCCGCATTGGAGAGGTTGCCGGTTCAATTTGGCGTCAGTATTCTCGATCGACAAAGACAATTGCGGTTTCGTTTCAGTTCTGCAGCAATTTCTTTAAAATTCGAAAATTCTACAATATCGGTTCGTCCCGTAGCCCAAAACTTCTGCGGCGTTTTGCAGAAAAATGAATTATCGATTTCGTTTCCATATGGAAGACACGAACTTTACAACATTGTGGAGCTTATTCGTTCGAATTCGTGTCATTTGGTCAGACACTTGGAGAAACATTAGGAAATTACTAAAATTTATTAAAGTAGATTTAAGAGTTAATACGTATTTTACTTGCTCAGAGGTCGACTGAGAATACGGCTCTACGACCAAATTCATGAGTTTATCTCTTTCGAATTCATACACTAACAAAAAATACCACAGTGATAGAATTTATCGATAATTTTAAATAGCGGCTGAGTGATTCCAACGCTTAACCTATAAGAAACACATACTCGTAGTAAAATATCTTACAAGAAATGTTGTAAGTTATTTCCTCATTGTAGTACAGGTGATTGATTATAAATTCTAAATTTCATAAAAAAACTTGACACACTCCATCCTAAGAAACACTGGGGAGGAATGTCACAATTTCCAGCTCTCAGACGTACACTGACATACAAAATCGGTATTGGATGAAACTTGTCGCTGTGCTGAATGTGAACAACAAAGTCTGGAATATTTTGTTTTTATAGGCACCTTTGAACAGGGGTCTTTAGTAATCAAAGTTTCGGGGGGAGGGGAGAGTAATTTCGACGTTGTTATTATTTTTGTAATTATGTTATTTCAGAGCGGAAATTAATTATTTTAACGAAGTGAGCCACATTTACTAATTATTATACAAGTATTCGTAATATTTATCATTTCTGTTACAATTAAAATAATTCCAATAAAGCAAACTACCTATTAGAGCAATTTTGGAAAAGCGAATGCGATTTTCATACCGTGGCAAAGTATATTTTACCATAGGGCGAAATATCACGAAGAAAAACAATGGATTAATACTGAAGTTCATGAGAAAGGGATTCAGTGTGAAAAAAACCTGGTGCCGAATTTGTACATTAGTTATACGTCATTCATTGGGTTTTATACCATGTTTCTTTTAGTTTTTTTTTGTTTTTTTGTTGTTTTTTTAAAAAAGAAAAATATCTCCCTTCTCCCTGCTGTGATACATCGCCCGACACTGAGTCAAACTGTCATAAAGACGTTACTACAGAAAAGAATTTATATAGAATTGAGGTCGTAATTTACAGCCGAAAGAATTTTGGGTTGTTAAAAGAGGGGATGTAGCTATCGCATGGCATAGCACTGAGAGAATTTGGAGGCGTTTCACTTCCGCGAAAACAAGAAATTGAGGAATAAGTAAATTTTGTAACATACGGCCTCGGTCTCCCCTAATAGCATTAAATGCGATATGTGAATTCTGAAAGGTATATGGACCCACCAACTTAAGCCGCCCTTTAGTTTCCTATGTATTAAATCTAAGAAAAATAGAAGTGTATAATGTGGCTTAAAATGGAAAAGGTTTCAAATAATATAAGTTGAAGCTCGCTGGTTTCTAATAAAAAAGGTCTCTCACAAGTTTTTCGAAATTATTCGTGTAGCGACTGTGTCAACAACGTGCGTGGCACAGAGCTCGGTTGTCACAATGCTGTGAATCGGTATCGACTTCAAGAGGACAGTTTTTGGGCGAAAAATCAGAAAATCTCCGAGCCAGCGCTGGAACCGGTCTACGCATTTCTTTCAATATTCTCTCTCGACTTTTGTTTCCGCTATCCTAGCGAATGTACCTGTTACATTTTCTTTTCTCCCTCGAGCAGTCCAAACAGTTTTTTAATCATTGTACATAGTTTCATTGTAGAATACACTCGGAACGCATGAGACTTTTTCGTTTTAATGCGGTGACAATTCTACAATTTTCTAAATGTCACTAGAGGGAAGGAAGAGGGATGAAAAATGATACGTTACACTGTCACTCACCAACGCAGGTTAATGAGCCTGAATCTCGAATTTCTGGTAATTATTTTCAGTGGCACCAAATTCTGCGAGTATAAATAATGCTACGTAGAGACTCGTTTCCTCGCATCCGTACTTCTTCATCGCAGAAAATCTTTCAGTCTACCCTATCCCCTAATTTGTGCCTTTTATACATTATTATTTTTGTAGCGGAATTCAGATAACATTCCGAGTTATTATACGAGTATTAGTTAATGAAAATGGTATACTACTCCGAGCTCCAAAATCACCGAGTTCATTCTAAGAATTAGTGCAGAGTGACTACTCGAAATTTCGGGGGAAATGGAAAAATTGCCTTATTAAACGTGAAGAATGAACAAAAAATGATCAGGATTGGAGACCATTTGCAATATTTTCTCCTTTTACGTGCGCTTTCTCTTTACACAATCATCATATATTTTCAACCCGCCAACTAACTAGTTAAAAGTGGCGTTGGAAATTTTTGCTGCAATCTGCCGGAAAATTGAATTTTAATATTATTTACACTGATTAGTGGTAGCGCAAAATAAAGGAAAAATAATTTTTTTCATAATCGGCAGAATTTTCAGAATTTGAAGGAGGAACTTCCCAAAAAGTGACTTAAATGACCATTTTCGGGGGGAAATGGCCAAACATAATTTTGGCATAGAAGAGGGAGAGAATTTTTACAAATTATATCGTTCCATTCCATGATTTTATTTCGACTTCGCGTTCTGAATTGCAATATCCACCACTTTTTTCAAATCACCGCACCAAATTTTTGAAGATGTAGTTCGACTGCGTAAGTTTAAAATTATGACAGCAGATGAGAGGGAAAGGGATAAGATGTTCACGAATACGTAATTTCAAGGTCATTAAATTGGTCCACGATAACATTTTGAAATCTGGGTGCACGAGTGAAGTACACGACGGATTCAATCAGTCACAATTTTTTTGTTAATTTTTGAGCGTACATTGCTGATTGAGGGGTCAGTGACGTACGTGTATGTATACGCTGACCTGATCAATAAATTTACGTGGCAGAATCAGGAGGAATAGTTACCGATTGAATCTGCGGCTGAATTATCGTTGAATTAAAATCAAGAAATCAACATACACATCAAATTCCGTAATTGTTTGATAAAGTGTAAGATTTTTCACAAACTAGCACCCTTAATCAGTATAGGACCTTATTCAGAAGTCAAGGCGCGTCTCTTATTTTTACGAATTTTCAATTAAATCTAAAATGAGATGACAAATACAATTATACATACGAAACGATTCGAATTCACGATACTGGGTACAATCACGCAGATACGAATTAGGTGTAAAAATTCGGATCAATAGCGTGAATTATCCAACATGGTATAACGACCTATGTCGTTGAAGTGACTGAATTTTAATGTTACAAAATAAAAAATTTTGCGGTGTATCAAGGTCTTTGTTTTGAAAAAATTTTCAATCTACCAAGTAGAATGGAAGAGAAACGGTAGAGACGAATAGATACGTAAAAAACGATTCTATCTGGTAGCAAAATACGAAGTTCAACATAAAACTGAAAGTACCATTATACGAAAGTTCGACCCTTCTACATCGTACCGTTGCGAGTGAAAAGAATAAAATTGTCAGCGACACCGATGATTTCACCGGCAAAACGGAAAACGCAGATTACTCGCTGTGAATATGCTTGCAAATTGCGCCTTTTTGCTTCCTTTGTGAAAATTATTTCGGAAAATGCGAGAAGCGATATATGTACCACAAATCGAGATGAGATCCGCGAGAACAAAGATTAGAACGTAGTCTTCATTAAGTTTAATTAGCGAGATTAATTTTCAGTTCGGGCGTATATACACGACGTCGCGGCAAAATTGCGAGCAAATGTCACGCGCGTAATCGATTGTAAACTTCGTATTATTGGCTTGTGTAGGTAAATTTACACCGTCGATAGAGCAATCAAAATTTAAGTATTCGTGTCATTGTGACCGAATGAAAAAATTGTAAGTCGGGGTTTACGATTGTAACATCATTTGCATAAAAAGTCCGTCAACGTATCGATTGGAAATAGGTAGGTAGGTCTAGGTAGTCCAAGAATTAAGTTACAGTTGGGTTTGTTGTGCTACAGCGGTAACCTGGTATATGTATTTGTACACACATACTCGTATAACGTAAGTACTCTTACGAGTATAAGAGAGGTGATGGGGTGGTGTCGGGTGTTTCAAACCGCGTATACGCATTTTGACCATCGCATGCACATTACTCACTAGCAGTGTCTAACCCCGCGAAATCACCCTTTTTAAGTTGTCACATTAACCTGGTTTTCCTTCATCCGCTCCAGTCTGTTGTTTTCCAACAACACCGACGTTCAATCTGCAAGGTCATTTAAACGAACGGCGGCTTCGCTGACCACAAATTGATCAAGTACAATATCGAACCGATTTTCAGCCGTATCCGTCCATCGAAATGTCGGTGCATATGGGCCAACTTTAATCGACGACCCAATTGCATAAACGTGAAACAAACGCGAGAATTTTAACGCGATCTCTTAGACTGCTAAAAATAAATCGCATCAAATATTGATGTTTACATTCTGCGTTATTATAGACCACCAACTGACCCACGAAACTGGGTTGGAAAACGTTAAGTTAGTAAAAGTGAGGTGCGTAACCGAACTTGACCTTAAAGCGGCGACAGAAAGAAACTTTTCCTAATTTTAACTTAACTCGACCTTGGAATGGAGATAAAAAGTGGCAATTCCGTAGAAAATTTTCAATATGCTCAAACCTGACCGACCCTAACTTGAACTCGAAACGGCGATGAAATCGTTGGCAATCCGTAAGTAGTCTATGTCTATAAACGTTGCGGGAAATACACACATAAGGCTAAACGAACTATGTATAAAACTTATCGAACTAATATTATTTGGCGCGCAATTTCTCTCATATTTCAGTTTCCGACTTGCAGTCATACAAACGTTGGCTATTCCAATAAGTTTTCCAGAATGATCATTATATCCTTATCACTATCTTCAAAAAGTCGCAAAACATCTTCTTTTCGAATTAGCATCATACCTATCCTTATTTAGCCTATCTTAAAAAAGCAACCGATCAGGCAGAATTTCAACACAAAGCGCGAAAATATTTTTTTGGTGCAACTACCAAGACCTCGCGATAATATTTCTGAGCACATTTTCAAGACCGCGCGAGGCCTTGATCAGTGCGAGATCTCAGGCAAAATATCCCTTTGTCCCCCCCCCCTCCAGGGTGGCACTGCTTTCTGCTATACAACTTTGGCCTTTCTCACGCCATCAATTTTTCAACTGCATCGCCGTCAGAGCAGCCAATTTGTCAATTTTTGAGAATTTCACATACATACATTATCGAATAGCCCTGCCTGGCAATTATGTCTCTAATAAATGCATGAGTCCTATATACGTATCCGTACTTCGTGATTCAAATGCCCGTTTATTTCACTTAAAAGAGCGCAGGAAAATTAGTATTCAAAACCTTGTAAAGAACAAAAAAAAGCCGTATCCATTCGTAAACTTTTTTTTTTACATTCTTTATTTTTTTTATCTTCTATCAGTGCGTTGTAAGCATGGTTCTAAAAAAAATGATGTCCTAATGAATTAAATACTCATGCTAGAATCAATTAGTACACGCTGCTATATAGAAAACCGTTTTCCATTTTCGTTTTTTATAATTTTAAAAGATAAATAAGGCGCAACAAAAAAAGAATTGAAAAGTAAATATAAAATGCGATAAATTCTGTCGTGTTTCGCAGCACCATAAAACTGTATGTAAAGCTTAGTTCTCCATTTTGTTCCAGAATTATGGCAGCAGTCGGACGGATTCTCCGGAATGAGGCGAAATGCAAATTAATGCTGAAGTTCAAACAAAGTAGACGGAAAATAAATTAAAAAAGGTATGTCAGTAATTTAATACGTTTTCATACCGAATTGTAGTATGTAGTACCTATAGATACCTAACTACCTACACTATACGACACTACAGATCCAAATCGGTTAATACGACACTCCTTGTGTAAAATGCAGTGTACAGCACAGGTCTCGAAGCGCAAAATAATTTTCCAAAATCTGAATTCTACAGAAATAACGGCTTTCCGTATAGCAATGTCAATCTTTAGGCACTATACATGTTCGACTTTTCCTTCAACAAAACATGGTTGGATATTAGACTTAGACTTCCTGACCTTGACATTATGAAGTAGCCGTTGCGCCGAATCGTCTATACCGTCTGCAGACGAAATTGCTACAACCTCACCGTATTATCACACAGTACTCGAAACCGCTGCCAATACCTCCGATACTGATAAATTCTAACCCGGCATCGAGTAGTATTCTTGGAAACGAAATTTTTTCGAGAAATTCAAAAATTGTATCGTCACTCGGGCACTCAGGAACTGTTAAGATAATGTTACAACTAGTAAAACCATTTCAAGACTTATAACAACTCTGTTAAAAACTCATTACGTCATATAAGAACTTGGTAAGATTACTTCAAGATTCGTGTGGACTGTGTTCAGACTCGTAAAATTTTGTTAGGACCAGTTAAAATAGTGTGCGGATTAGTCAAGGCTATTAAAGCCAGTTAAGACTACGTGAGGACATCTAGACTTTCCTAAGACTGTTATCTGCACTTATTTTTCTGTAAAGAAAATGTACTCAATACAAAAAATAGAAGGAAAAATTTTTGACTCAGTACTCAGCTCGTGTAATTAGCAGGTTATTATTATTATTATTATTATTATTTTATTATAGTGATATGTAATGCCTTAAAGGCTATGATATCCTCATGCAAGTCATCATATACATAACAGGATCATACACACGGTGCTCTGCTCTACGGCGTATCTAACGTATAGTATTTATATTTTATGATAACGATGATAAAATATGTAATTACTAGTCCATCTAGATGGTGAAGCACGACACTAACACTAAGCAACAAAAAAATAATGAACTCTTGTACTACGCATTTGACGAGGTACTTCTACGGTATTTTTCAACGCTGAACACGATACTTCTGTCCGTTTTCCACCTACACGTGTAGTTTTTGTGATCTGGAACAGCCTGGAATTAACGTCTTTTTTGAAAGAAGAGTACATGAAACTCATATTATAGTGGTCACATTGGTTGATGGTTTTATCATGAAATCAATACGGTATTACCACTTGAACGAATACAAACAGTAATTGTGAAAGGAATTTTACGGGTCTACAACATGTTCAGATCTCAAAGTGCCGACGTGATACAGGAAAATGGACAAGAATATTGTGTTCAGCATTGCAAAGTACGTGAAAATCACCTATTAAAATACATAATACAAAATAGTTATTGGATAGGGTAATGTGATAATTGTCACCGAAGCTATGTCCGTGCAATTCGTCCAAATGTACCCTCTAGGTAGGTATCACTGAAAATTAAATAGTTTCCAATCTGATTGATATAGCATAGCCCGAGAGGTTAAGGACCGGAAAAATAGCGGAGAATTTAAAATTATTCCGCATCCTCGATCTTATTTGATGAAAAAATCTTCTGAAGATTATTCACCTCTGCTTCATTTTTAGGAGAAAGTGAGTTAGTTTCATTACAGCTCACAAAAATCAGATAAAAATCTATTTATGTGGTTTTCAAATACGTTACATTCATTGTATAATCCCAAGCCCAACTCAAAAAGCTCCACTGGGAGTCACAACCTGAAACCAAGGGGATGGTCATTTTTATTTATTCGTATCATATTTCCGTGAACTGTTATGAGAATAGTCCACTTTCATCTCAAAATGAAACTGAGACAGATGACCTTTAGATAACTTTTTACCAAATTTTAGCACGTAGTTCTTCTTTATTACTATAACAGTAAACAATTTTGCTTAGTTCAACTTTTTTTTTTTTTTTTTTTTGTTTTTGTTTTGTTACAAAACTGTATCTACAGGAGTTCTTAAAGTAAATTAGCAAATTTTCCAACGGAACATCCCCTCAACATTTTTTGACTTCAAAAAAGTTTTATCTCGAGTGTTTTTTCACCAACAGAAGCACATTTAGCCCTTGAGAGTACGAATTTCGAGAAAGAAATAGTTTTGTAAAACACTTTAGTATCCCCGTTAAACTGAATGGTGTAAAAAATCAGGATTCAAAAGTTCAACGTTATTAGAAAATTTTCCTCAAATGCTCCATCGCATGGATCGAAATCGAATAGTTAGTTAGTCCTTGAGAGCAAAACATATCGAAATAAACCCCTTTTGAAACACCTTCACGAATACGTGCTAAATTCAATACATAAACCAAGATCAATAATATTCTCTTCGGAGGCATCGAAACGAATCGATTGATGTGCAATGAATCAACATTGAAGGCGGTCGAATTTTTTAATTTGGTGTGATTCACTTACCCAAACTAGAACCACTCGTGGCCGGCTGTTCAGTCAATTTGAAAAATATTTTACTCGCGTTACTTTTTTCATCAGGGATGTTACAGCGAAGGCAGGTTGTTTTTTCTAAGAGGAGAGAAAGTACAATTTGATACAAAAATTTCAATTTATGAGCCACAAAAATCTAAGAATACTTAGTTTATTTCAATTTTACCAGCAGGTCCCCCAGTTAAATTGCCAATTCTAATCCGAAATTCTTTTTTGAGGGGACACACTGCTCCCTTATTTCCTTATAGCTACTTCCAGTTCCTGATAAATATAATTTTTAAGAGGGAAGTCCAAAACTTCTCAAAAGAAGGGTTAGCATTATTAAATGACCCTGTCATTTATTTTAAAGAGACAGCCAGAGAAATTATCGAAATGAAGCACTCTCACATCACTGATTCTGAATCTTCCATCAAATTCTCAATCTGGCTTTCACCTTGGCAACAAATTGAAATTTCTTATTGCCACTCTTCGGAGGTCACATTTCAACTCTCACCTCCCTAGAACCATAAATATGTATCCGGTATGCAGATTATTTTATTTTAAACTGATCGCCACCAAATGACTTCACGTATTTTTACGTTAGGATGGCGAAGGAAGACTGGATGCGTCACGTACCAATATAACCTATCAAATTTTCAGCTTTCCATCTAACAGAACGAAAATCCAAAGACATAACTCAAAATTCAAAAGTCGGAAAAATTAGAGACACTCCAGTAAACCATCCTTGTAAACAGCTGATAAAAAATGTAATCGTACGCAGTCTTACATTACGTCATAAAATTCTGTTACACGATACAATACAGAATTATTACTTTCGTTCATTTTCTTCAATTCTTCCGCAAGCGAAAGTCGCACCACGAATGAATTTGTCGCCAGATATTAATATTTCACACATCGTTATTTTGCGATTGAATTACATAGGTATGATTTCGTGTTCTTATATCCTTCGAGGAAAGACCACATACGCAGGCGGCCGTATATACATGCACAAGTGCACATGTATGTACATGTAGACAAAAAATATGAAAAGTCGGACCGAAATAAACAAGCTAGAGGGGTAGCCAATACCTACTCAGCCACCACACTGAAAGTGTTGCATTTTAAAATGCATTATCGCGGGGCGGGGCGGTGCGGTGTGTCAGAAAAATACCTTGTTGATAAGCTGTAAGTCAGCGATGGTTTAGATTTTGTATTTCCGTAGTTTTTACATTCGTACCTGCGGGTGCATAATAATAGCGCGGCAAAATGGGACTCGATTATCGTCAGTTGCAATCTTCACATTCATACACTGTACGTAAATTCAAGATTCAAGATTCAGTTAAATATGACCTCCGAACACGCACCGAACACTCGCTGCGTGTATTACGCCGAGTATTCGTTATTAGGTATTCAATATTTTACGGACAAGCCCTGTCAATTACTGTTCGTAAATTTGATGAAAATGTCACATACCGTCGTCTACTTTGTACCGGGCGGGTTACATTGAGAAACAACGGAATGACTTCGTCATTTAATGCAAATTCCACGTCGCTGATCCGAAGCGCCCAGAAAACCGAAAGCGAGACCATAGAGATTACGCCGAATTCTGATCTTCGAAGCGTGTAATCGTTCGGATATGTTCACATTGGCAACTACATATAACGGGGGAGGGGGAGGGAGGGAGAGGGGGCAATCGAGCACCGGGTTCCAAAATTTAAATATCTATTAAATTATTCATCGGGTAAGGTTATTTATTTCAAATCGATTCTGTATGTCTGTGTTACCAGATGTCCTAATATGGGTAGAAGTTGGTTGCTACGAGGGACCATTATTTTCGTAAATGTACTGAATGTGATAAATATAGTTTCCTCAGCCGTTCACTTGTAAGTACAAAACTAACGTACCCATTTCGAGTTCGCATTTGTGGGTACTTTTTAATCGAATGCCAATTCCTTTTTCAGATTAGACGAGGGGAAATCAGATAAAGAAATTTTAGACAATTTGGTGATGAAAACGCGTTACGATAAAAGACTGCTTCCTCCGGTAGATGGTGAGTATAAAACAGAACGTCGACTATTTTAGCTTTTTCTACTTCAGCGGTACTGAGAGGCCTCATCCGCAGAAGAGGGGATAGACGACTGTAATAATGATGCGGTTTAGATCTGTCGCAACACCGAATACTGAATAGTTACATTGGCTCGTGAAAACAAATTCAATGGTGTAACTTCGCCCTGAATAACTTTCAAATCGTACAAATGTTACGCACGCCAGCGGGAAGGTACTATCCATGTGTAAACAAAGTTTTTTTCCCCTCGAAATATTGCCCTCCTGATGGCTAAATTACCTGCTTTCATTTTCGAGAAAAAAAAATCAGTTATTACAGACTGTAGCGACGAAATATAAGTATATAGAAACGAGTTTCCATGATTTTTGAGTACTACGTCCGCATTTCTGAGGATTTTCCACATCCACCTTTCGCCTTAAAGCTTCCATTAGGGAGCAGAACCTGAGTAGGCCCTTCAGATAAATATCTAAAATAGGATTTCTCGAATCAATGATTACATTTCTCAAGTTTTTTTCGATTCTATTCTTCACCATGAAACACTAAAGGAATTTCACGAGTGAAATCATCGAATCGAGAAACTCTACGGCCGAGGATATATTTGAAAATGTCTACTCGTAATATTTAGGTCTTGGCCTCCGTGGTAAAACCTTTAGGCTGAGGGGTGAGTATGACATGCCTTCAAACATGTATTCAGAAAGCCCAAAATATAGGAACACGTTTTTACGATTTTTGCAAAGCAAAGTCCGTACACTTTTCACTTTTCTTCTAGTTCATCATTTTCTTCTTCTTCTCCCCCCCCCCCCAATAAACTTCTTATTGTTCATCAACTTTCAACGTCACTGATACCTTAATTTCTCTACTGATTTTCTTTTTCTCTTTTTTTTTTTTTTACAGTTTCTGCGAAGCAATTTCTGTTCTGACTTATTGAAAAAGGTCCTCAATTTGTTTTCGAATCAAGTCTTTATTTCTAAAATACAAGGAAACGAGTGCGGAACGCAAACATTTACTTTGTATCAGTTATCTTCTTCATTTCGCAAGGTTTGGTTGGCCGAGTGGATAGCACGTTGGTCTTGGAATGCGGAGACCCCGGTTTCGAGCCCACGTAGCAACTCGCCAGATTTCGACCTAGGCCGGTTTTTCGGCCAGAAGGGAAGAGGGCCAAGACAGCCCTAACAGCCTTCCTGACGTCTCTGAAGTAATGCTCGGAAGGGCGGATTTCAGGGCTCGGGTTCAGAGCAAATGAGAAAAAGAGACTTCTTCATTTTGCATTTTAGAATTTTTGCATACCTATAATCTATTTTCTGCTGATTGCACAAACCCTCCTTCAGCATATCTTGTACCGCTATACAGTTACACATTTGTATGTACTTTTAATTCGTTGCTATAACATGCAATAATTGAAATGTATTTGCTCCCAAAAATGAAAGAGGATGCAGCGACCCGCGGAAACTTTTTTTAATGAAAATCTACAATTGTTACTACAAAGAAAATAATTTTTTAGCCAAAGCATTTTGAAAAAATACACATATTTTTGGGATTTTTATGGCGAAACTGCAGATTTTTTTAGGGGAACCTTGTTAAACTCCCTCCTCCCCATACTATAGGTGCGCAATTCCTAAATATTCTTCGATTTTGAAAAAATGTTGGCTGGTGTGTTTCTACACCTACTAGAACAAATTTAGTACTTGGTAGTACATACAACTTTTCGAAAAGCACATTTTTCCGGATCACTCTAGGGACATTAATCTTAAGTGACAGTTATCGTAGGTATTAATTAGACGCAGAAGAAGCACAGCACCTCTATCCTCGTTTAAACAAATTGGAGGAAATGATCCACGTTTCATTCTATTTTCAGGTACTCTAACTGTAAATATGAGTGTGTTATTACTCAGTTTAGCATCGCCTGATGAATCCAGTTTGGTGAGTAAACTCAAAGTCAATTACTTTTCATACTCGCATACAGCATTATTGTTAAATACTCGAGTACTCGGGAGGGTCGATACGACACTTCGAAATACGTACAACAAAGGGGCATGATTTTAAAACTTAACAGTATTTCTTTCTTTTTTCTTCTTTTCATGAAAAGAGTTTTCTATTTTGTTGACCAGCAGTACTAAAACCGAAAGGCTTAGGGTAGCAGTGTCATTCCCCTCGCCAAATTTGAATCTACAAGAAACTAAAATGTTTTCACGTCTTGAATCAAACAAGTTCACACAAAATGCGAAGAAAAAATGCGTTCACAATGTTGTACTTCCGAGTCCTTCGGGAGTACCCCCACGTACTCAGGACGTATTTTTCTTGGTTCATTAAAAACGTTACATTCGCTTCTCCCTCTGGAAAATAAATACCGGACAGCCTATCTGAATGTTTCAAGACTTCGCAGAAGCAGATCTATTATTCCAAGATTTATCTGAACCAAAAGACGACCAGCCAATCCGCGATGGTAGACGGTGAGAAGTAGTCAGTCAGCTCTCCCACAAGCATTAACCAGACGAGCAGACAGGCAGACAAATGAAGAAAAGTAGACAGAGAGGCCGGAATTCGAAAATTCAGGCAAGAAGGCAGAAAGAAGTAGATTAGTCTCCAGCACCTCCTTCCTCGCCGAGGAAAAAGTTACAGGATCAAAGAAAGAAAGAGATAGCCAGACACAGCCAGTCAACTAGGCTGACAGACATAGAGACAAAAAAATGGACAGTCAGGAAACAATGCCGCTATACATATATAGCCAAACAGACATGCAGGTAAACAAACATACCCGCATGCGGGCAGTTAGTTAGTTAGTCAGTCGGGTTCATGTATAAAAATAACTATAGTTAAATTGACCTGTCCAACAAGAAATAAATCCCGAATCAGATACGCAGCCCACCACTG
This sequence comes from Acanthococcus lagerstroemiae, assembly GCA_031841125.1. Taxonomy (NCBI): domain Eukaryota; kingdom Metazoa; phylum Arthropoda; class Insecta; order Hemiptera; family Eriococcidae; genus Acanthococcus; species Acanthococcus lagerstroemiae. Next base: position 1,194,877 of record CM063114.1, read on the forward strand.
CACCCATCCCAGCCTGCTAATCAGCCTGCCAACAAGTATACCAGTCAGTCAGCCAATCTAACTAATAAACTGACCAACGGACAGACGTTCAAAGGAATATCTGACAGTGTTTGTCTAAATTCAATGAGCTAACCCGATGAAAGGATAGCTCAGAAGCCCAGAATACCTCCCCGACCATACGACATACCTGTGTAATATAAATAAAAATAGGTACCACGATTTCATACACGCATTTATGATGTATTCAAAAGCCGTTTATCTGCATTTTGTAACGGGAAAAGGAGGGTAGGAATAAAATATACACTATAGACACTTTAATATGCCAAGTCAATCGACCCGTTGATTCAATTATTCTTGGTATCATTTGCCCAATAAAAGGGCAATGATACAATGAGTATAATTTAAATACATACACACTTCCTACATGCATGTTGCATGATGATATGGTTTCTATATACATCTACTAGGATACACTGTGGATAGCGAACCAAAGACCATGTTTTATCAATTAAAAGTTTTATTTTTCGAGTATCAACAGATTAAGATCAAAGTATGTATTTTAACACCAACTGCGAATCAATCTGATAAATAAGATATTCTTATATATTCCTTGCGGGACCATGCGTGTATCAGCGTACATCTCATCCCTATTCAGCGCGGGAATGGGTCAGAACCATAAGGTTAGTACCGAGAAAGTATGTCCTATCATAATTCGCCTTGGCCTCGGGCTAACTTTTTGTAAAAATTTACGCAGTCGCGAACGTCTTAATGCGGTGTCATTCACCTCGCGATTATTAGGAAGATACCTTACTTATTTTTATCATAGCGTTTAAAATGTTTAGAAAGCGTAGTTTTGAATCACGTTCGAGTCCCATCAGTTTTTTTCTTAATAATCCCGATAGTAATTTGACTGCATTTCGAATAAAACGCGTAATCGAAAACTGATATAAATTGTGCCCGAACATGCGCGGGAGACTCATTTAAATTTTATTAGTGTCTCATAAAGGAGGCGTAAATTCTTTCCTCATCGCCAAAAATGAATGAATGAAGAAGGGGGAAAAAAAGTAGAATAATAACGTTTTGCATTCGGTAGAAATGGAACAGGAATTTTAATGTCTTAAGGAATTAAAATTCCGTTTTCGACGACAACCAAGCTTTTATATCATTTAAACGAACAAAGCTAGATTATTATCGCGTTGAGGAAATGCATTTTAAATAGGCGAAAAAAATCACATTACTCGAACAACAAGACGAGATGAGACGGAAAAAAACAGTACTTAATAAATAAACTGACGCGGATATAAAGCGAATGTCGAATAGGTACTTTTTCAGCGACAGCTGATTGCCTAGAAATAAGTAGAAGCGCAAAAATGTTATTTCGAAAAGGGGTGGGGGTGGGGTGAAAATAAATAATCGAGCGCTAAAAAGTTATAAAAATAAGTGCCTTTAAGCTTTCTTTCGAAACAGCCATTATCTCGCTCTCTATCGTTTGACATTTACACTAATAGCGAAGCGGAACGTGTACTAATTCTTATTTGTTTCATTACGAACTAGAATTCACTTATTTGATTTCGCATATAGTCATGGGAAAGAAGGTTCATTCACAAAAACGTGAGTGTTTCCGCTTGGATTTTAAGTAGAATTGAAATACTCTTCGATGATAGTGGGGCGTGTGGCCCGAAATTACCCTGATTGGGCCTGCGTCAGGATAGCGGGAACTTAAATACTCGATTACAATACAGGACGCTCAACACTAGCTATTTAGCAAGGGAAGGAGACAGATGATGGGAGAATAAGGTCCCAGTCTGGATCCCTAGAGGGCAAAAAAGAAAGGTAGGATGTGACCCAAAACGAGGTGGGAGGATGAACTGAAGCGACACGCAGGAACTACATGGAGAGGGACACAAGAGAAAGGGAGCGCTAGAGAAAAGTGGGGAGGCCTACGCCCATCAATGAACGCATTAAATTAGGAAAAGTGCATATATGGCAGAAAATATAATGTATGTAATTTTAAAGCTGTAAGGTAAAATAAAAAATTAATAGAGTCCTTAGCGCTGGGTTAGATTCTCGTAATCGTAAACGTAAACAAACACTCGCTATGTAGCCAGATCGCTCGCCCAAATTTCTTGCAGAATGACTCCGTCATTTTTCAAAGCTCGAAACATGTGGAAAAATTTTCGATATTCGTCCAAAGTGGGTGTCATAGGGAACGTTAAGGTTGGTGCGAACGTGGCGTCGTCATTTTGCTAATACAGTGCTTAACACACAATACACTACCTTAAAATATTTCTTCCTGCATTACGTCACTCACGCAAGTGAAGAGAGTAGCAAATCCTTTAAGTATTTCTCTCTCGAACCTGACTTGACTGCGCACTCGAATACGGAATAACGAATAAATTACTACACGCACATTTCGACTTCAACAAAATTCTGTTTCGGCTCATAATCGAGATGAGAAGTTCAGAAAAGAATTTAAGGCCTTCATCTCATTTTACATGGAATCGCTCTAATTCATTTTTATTTATTCCTCCGGTGAGTTTCGAAAAAAATGGACCGAGAACATTTACCTACACTGGCGTGGGTGACAATTTCAGTTCGTACGCAGAAAAGCGGGTGACTTTTTTTTATTGCTATTTGTATAAGGTACTAGGTAGTAGGTATGTGAGCATTTTCCCTACCTGTGTGTGTGTGTGTGTTTGTGTGTGTGTGTTTGTGTGTGTGTGTGTTAATTTTAAATGAGTTGAATCGTAGGTATTTGAATAGAGAATGTGGTACCCAAAAGAAACGTAATTAACAAATTAAAAAACGAGAAATTATCCTACATTATTAGCTGTACAGTTCACTGGTTGAACAGCGGTCGGGGGTGTACATAGTTAACGTAATTTGTTTCTTCCTGTCAATATTCCACTCCAATTGTTTTGAAGTTTTGACTCCAGATGGAAGGAATAAGAATACTGTCTGTGCGCGGAAAATTTATATAACACAGCGGATGATAGAAATTCTCAGTATAATTATGGAATGCTTGTAAGTACATACGGTCTCGAGTAGCTGACTGAGATTTCCTATTTTCGTTTCACTCTTTTAAAGTTCAGATTCATTGAAGACAGCGTGTATTAGTTATTATTATTTGAAGCGCAAGGCTTCGGGGAGAAGGTCATTAATTTCAGTCCACGAATGACAAACCCTCTTTTTCAAGTTCTTTTTGAGATAGCTTTGTAATATTTACAACCCATACCCATGTTTATCAATAATTGAGTCTCTGCATCTAACGGAAATTCGCTGGAAGAGATATACTCGGTCATGGAGACCTGAAGTAAGAACAGGTGTAAAGTCGGGCTTGCAAATGTGAAATTTCAGTCAATTTATTATTGTTTAAACTTGTTCTAATGTGTTCCGAAGGTTTTAAATTGAACCTACTCTTGACCCCCACCCCAGTTCTACCACATCACTACCGCCTCGGGGAACCCGAGAACGTCGTGAACTTTTTTCACAGTCACATTTCGCCATTTTTCCCAGTTGTCCTAGGTTTTTTCTCACTGTTTTTGGTTACAGTTACTATCGACCTTCCGCCACTGCTCTGTTCATCCACGCTAAAAAATCAAAGTAAGACTAGCACAATAAATGTTTCTAAACTGGATTTGTTTGACTGTTCGAAAGCCTTTCAGGTTTTTTTCATATGTTTTATAAAACTAATTATTAATTTTCACCTGGGGAGAGGACAAAAGAGGATACGTGGTGAAACTAGCCCACAAAAGTCGTAACAACCCAAGAACAGAACATCAACTTGGAACAGTCGTGATATTTGACTTTAAAAACAGCTGATAATGTTTTCGGAAATCTGATTATGACAAATAGGGCAATATAATCTGCGGTGCATTTCAGGGGGAGCAAATGGATAAATGAACCTCAAACAGTTCAAACAAACATAGGCAAATTCAATTCAGGCAAAGAATCGGGGTTAGTAACATTAGCGGAGCTCGCTTATGTTCCTTTTTTTCAGTTAGAGGAGAGAAGCAGAGGTACATCTTGTGTTTGAGGGGGTTTGGTCTTGACCAGAAATTCGGGGATGGTTAGAGGGGTGCTAAAATAAGGGGGGAAAACACTATTTTTGATGGCGCAAGGTGGTACAGACCCTTTCCCCGGCTACGCTATTGCAGAGGTAGGGGGTCAATGAGGAATTTGATGTTTTCAGATACCCCGATCACGACAAAATAAAAGAACATGGAGGTCGAAGTGGAAATTCGACCCAGAGCAGCTAGATTAAAGCTGGAATAATTTAGAATAGTCAAACATTCGAGTTAGAAACATTTACGATTATGGGTAATTTTCGTTTAGCTTAATACGTACATACTCTCTGAATTTAAATCAGCGAAATTTGTTAAGTTTTCAGCGGTCGATCACTGGCGTATTCGGCTGATTTAAATTTACAGAGTAAACCTACTCGTTAGATCTAGAATAACGTTTGCGCCTCTAGAACAGTTGGAGCAAACGTAGAACAAATTGGAACGGCAAGAAAAGGGACCGAAATTTAACATTAGAGGTACTAGGTTCATACATGGGGTCTAGTTGGTCGAATGGATAATGCGCTGGTCTCGGAATCAGGAGGTCTCAGATTCGAACCCACAAAGCAATTCGCTACATTTCGACCAAGGCCGGTTTTTCGGCAAGATGAGAAGAGGGCTAAAACAGCCCTAACAGCCTCCCCGACGTCTTTAAAGTAATGCTCGAAAGGGCGGATTCCAGAGCTTGGGTTGACAGTAAATTAGAAAAGAGGTTCATATATGAAGGGTAAAGAATCAAAACTCACCCATTTTACTTCAAAGGCGCAAATAGGCAAAATACTATACACGGGTGCAGGAATCTTTGCTGCGCCTCTGAATGTGTAATATGTCTTTACCTTCACATGTGCAGTATACGATTGTATATCATTCTGTAACTTATAACCGGGGGAGGGGGGGGGGAGAATTATTCATTTATTAATTAGTTTGATTCACGCAACAATTCTGAAAGGTGTACGGCGTACCTACCCAGACACCTAAATTGCCGCAAAATTGTAATGAAAATTTGTCTGGACTGCAGCGAGGAGACTTCTGTTTGTTACAAAATTTTGTCTTGCCTTCCAAGCGATAGAACTGAGACAGTAACTATAGCTCACAATCTTTGTGTCAACGAAAAAAGAAATCTGACAGAAAATATATACTTTGCCTATAAAATGCGACCTTCCCGCGAGCACTTTGATTTATTCTCGTTTCCCTATGTCGCATATATAATGCATAAAACTTACGCGCTGACGTAGATAAGTATTTTTAATGAAACTGTCAACGCTTTTGTTGCAGAAATATGAGGTGGAGTTTTTACTTCAACAACAGTGGCAGGATCCCAGACTCAGCTACGGAAATCAAAGTAAATACGAGTACCTAAATGGTATTCATCATCACGACGACGTTTGGCTTCCAGATACTTATTTTATAATGCATGGAGATTTCAAAACACCTTTAATACCAGTTCATTTTGCTCTTAAAGTTTATAGAAATGGAACAATCGTATATTACACCAGGTAAGCGACCTTATTATTGCTTAAAAAATAATTTTTCGGGCCATAGAAACGCAACGCTTTAGCTTAACAGTTCAGAAAATAAAGTTGAAAACGTTGGTATTTTGCAATTAAGGCCATCACAAAATTGAAAACGGGAAACGACCTTCTCTAATAATAGATTTCATCTGAATATCTCGACATGTATGCGATTATCGAGTCGTCGTGTGGAACGTAATACTCGGTACTCAAAGCATTCGCTCGCATCCTTCCCCCCTTCGCATTCGAGGACAAACATGAAATTCCAGAAATGACATTCACGCTGTACTAGGTCTGATGAGGTTCTCTGCATATGTGAGAATACCGGAAGGAAGAAAGAACAAGAAAAGGAAAAATAAAAGAAAAAAACGAGAGATAAATCGAACAAGGAATTCTAAAAACTGAAATCACTTCGTATTTGTATTAATCCCAACCGAGGATGCTGAAAAATTGAAAACGAATTTTGAAATGGGACACGAAATGCCGTATCAACGAGAAAATTTGAGAGTTCGACGACAGTTAATTTTTCATTCACAACGAAACATTTTTTCGGAAATGTATTTTAGGCAAATTCGAGAATATTCGGAATTCGTCTCCATTCCTCTCCTTGACTATCAGATTTACCTCCCATCTCCACCTTCGAGAAGAAGCTTCCCAGTCAAAGGGAAAAGGCCAAAGCTTTGTTCACTCTAGCCTGTCTCCAGCTCTATGTGTCCCATATCAAAGATGTGCTTGTCTGTGTGGCAGGAGATATACGTACGCACTACGCAGTTACAAGCCAAGATCTCTCATTTTTAAATCATCATTTTCTATTTTCTTTTAGCGCGGTTTGTTTTATCCGTATCCGTCTGATTTCTTGATGTCTTCTTGTCTTTCTACCTCTTCGTACATGTAGTTCTATCTCTTCTCTGTCATCTCACAGGGACGTGGCCACACGAGTATCTCCAAACCTTTCGATCTCTCAGCAAAGTCACCATCAGGAGGAAGGGGGGTAGAAAATTGGAGGCGTCTGTTTGAAAAAGTAAAAGAACTAATATATTTCTTCTTTTTCATCTGCTCGTTGATTTCCAAAACTTGTTCCTCAGTTAGCAGAATTTAATTAACTGAAAAAAAAATTTCTTTCTCTTCAGCAAATTCTCTAGGTATCCGTCTATTGGCACCCTTTCCTCTATTTCCTGAAAATCGTCGAAACAGGAAATCATATTCAAGAATTCGAGAGCCAAAAGCTCCGAACTCGAGAAGTCGCAGAATAATAAAACCTAGTAAAATACAATAAAATCGAGAAAATGTAGGAATTAGAAAACCACGCCCATGAAAAAAATTCAGGTCTTCCGAAAAAGTTCAAATCCTAAGGGAATTTCCTCTTTCGTCAAACCTGGAAACACTTGCGCACATCGTGCTTGAAAAGAAACACAATTTTATTAGTGGAGGGGTAACAACCAATATTTCTCTACATCTTCATGAAACGTCAATAGAAGAAGCAGCGACAAACTAAGCTAACCGAAATGTCAATTGACTAATTTTTGCACTCTTGCACAGAATCTTGAGAGTACAGGTGCGACTATTTCATTATTTTCAATTCCTGCAGAAATCTGAGGAAGGCAAAATTATTTGAAAACCAAAATAAATGACTTTCGAAATACTCGTAATAATATTATAATATCCTCGGAAATGATTCTGAAGATTTAGATCACAACAATTTTTTGAGAACCCGAAATTTCAAAAGATGATCCGAATGACATCAAAATCAAATTTGATCGTTGAAAGCAAATGCTCATATCCATATTGTACACATTACTTTCGTTCTAACCTAACCAGCCGTTTTAATTTGAACCATATTCGAGTGTGATGAGAGCGGGGGGAGGAGAGAGAGGGTTTTTCAAAATATAAAATTAGAGTAGTTGAGAAATAGATTCGGAGGTATTTGCAACCATTTCGCTCGCAGAATTACGTTAAATAAGAAAAATAACGTAAGAACTGTTTCCTACTTGTAAAGCTTATGCTAATGGGTTGTAAGTTTTTCACCAATTACACCCTGCTGAGAAACATCACTTTCTGAAGGCCGAACTGATGAAAGATAAAATATAATAAACGTTCTCAGTACTTTTTTTTGAGGGGGGAGGGGGGGTTAACATAGTTTCATAGGCGCGATAAATATCAATCGACAGATCATCTGCCAAAATGTCCCGCACTGAGATATAACAAAGTTGGTCCAAATACATAATGAAGGGTTCACAATCAAAACTCGCACTTGCCATTTCATTTCAAGGGCGCAAATAAGCAAATTACTGTACACGGGTGCAGGAATATCTTTTCTGCGCCTGTGAACGTGGAGTATGTTGTACATATAGCACATTCACAGGCGTAGCAAAGATATTCCTGCACCCGTGTACAGTATTCTGCCTATTTGCGCCCTCGAAATAAAGGCAAATGTGAGTTTTGATTCTTTACCCATTTTATTATGTATTCGGATTTATTCATTTTGTAACGAAAAACTCGTTTTCAAATTCTCGTTTAAAGTCAGTTTCAATACTAAAATAATATCGTCCCGAGAACATCAGTTACTACACCCAATTTTAATGGTGTGTTGAATTCATCAAATGTGAGAATAATACGGAGACTGTAATATATATTTAACGTATAAATCGTATATAGCATCGCCCAAGTCGTACAAAATTGCATATTGCATTTGTTATTTGTCTTCGTTTTTTAATCTCGGTTGCAGACGACACTTAATTTTGTCTTGTCAAGGAAGTCTCAGCGTATTTCCATTCGACGACCCGCTGTGTTCATTCGCCATGGAAAGCAGTAAGTACACACGAAAATCAAATTCTTCTCGGAAGAACTCGTTCAGCATAGGTGCGAGTATTTTTAATTTTGTAAAAACTTTTTGATAACGAGTTCTATTCAGGACTATTGGTTGCAGTAAACCGTAAATATCGAGGTGATATGTTTGTTTAGTATCATACGAACAATCAGCAATCGAGTATGTCTGGAAAAACGACGAAGCCACACTGCGGAAATCACCGTCGTTGAAGACGCTGAACGCGTATTTGATAAAAAATCAAACTATTACATGCAAACTCGAAAGTTGGCGAGGTGAGCAGTCTACATTTCCACATTTGAGCTGTCGAGACATTTTAACAAAATAATTCTTTTTCGAATGAGTGTCGATCAGTCCATAAGACGTTGAACGAATAGCTTCTAATGGGACTAGACCATGGAGCTGCCTTTTTTATAGAATAATAAGTATTATAAGAATTCAGTTTTCATGCCCATCAGTTCATCCCAGTTAAACTGCTTTGTTCTGTCATCTTTCGCACACCGAAGTCACGTTTATGATACCCAGTAATTTGAAAACAATTAACTGACGGTAAAAACTGCGAAACCTGCAAAAATTTAATCGTCGCTCGTCATTCTTGTATGTATGCATAGTTAATCATGATCACTTATTTTTCGCCTGCGAACTGATACTACGCAATTTTTTCGACGAACACACGTAATCCGTTCATATTTTGCGAAACCAACATGTCACAGATTCAGTTATACAGGGTAAGGGACTTAGGCACATCTGACAGACAGAAATACTTGATTAGTCGAAACGTACAGAATCAAACATCGAACCAACAACACTAGAAACACCTACCTATGACTATCGACATTTAAATTATAGAATTAAGTATCAAAGCCGAGATTCAAATCTTAGCAAAGCGTATGCTAGAGAAAAGGTAAATGGTTTCTGAAAATTACGTTTACACGTCAGACTGGACAAAGAGTTCACAAGTCTACGCCTCCTCAAATCTTCTCGAGTCGCCTCATTTTCTCAAATTTTTACACTCCCACTGGCCTTTTTTAAGTCTTTCATCAATCATCTGAAATGGTGTCTTTTTCATAACTAAATCTTTTTATTTCAATTCCAGTTAGGTATCAACACGGCAGGCTGAACATTCGTAGTGTCAGCGTCAACCTTTTCTTTTTTTCTTTCATTTGCGGGCGAACTCGATCATCCTATAACATACAACTTCCTATCAATTGCAGGGATGTACCGATGGGAGGGCAGGGGGCAGGAAAGCAACTTATCCCCTAGTAGGAATTTTTTACTCGGCAGTTGGGAAAATATTTACCATTTCAGTCAGGCTAATTGGAAAAATCCAACAAGTTTGAAAGTTTTTTTTTTTTGCTTTGATACCTATTTGAGAATTGAGTTGAGAAGTTGAAAAAACCCAACAAGTCAAAAAGTTTTTCTACTTTTGCTTTAATACTTGGGAATTTTGAGTTGAGTCAGTCGGAAATATGCAACAGGTCAAAAGGTTTTTTTGTTTTCTTTTGGCTCTAACACTTGGGAATTTTGCTTCGAGTCAGTTGGGACTTTCACAAATTTACCCTCCCCCCTCCCTCCAGAAATAACTCTTCGGTACGTCCCTGATCAACTGTCGTATCAGTTAACCAATTCTTTAAAAGTTGCGGATTCCTTATAATTGTACAACTAATTATCAACTTATTTTCAGGTAATTACAGTTGTTTAAAAGTAGAATTAATGTTCACGAGGGATCGGGTATTTTACTTCACTACCGTTTTTATACCAGGAATTATTCTAGTTACGTCTTCGTTCATTACTTTTTGGCTTGAATGGAATGCTGTGCCCGCTCGAGTAATGATAGGTTCGTATTATTCTTGTTTACTTTTTTACTGATAATGTAATAATATTTAGCAGGCTCGCTGCATGATCACTATTCGAGAAAAGGGGATGTCATTCGTTGTAGCCAGACAGTTTTATTTTTGATTAACGAAAAAAAGTCTTAATTTTAATTTACGCGCCACCATTTTGATCGGACAAAAAGCAAAATAAAATCTATCAAGCAGAAAATCGTTGGCTTTACAGGAAGGGAGTGATACTGTATCAAGAGTGAAAACTCATATTAATAAATGATTCTAAAAAGTTAAACCTAATAAGAAGTGCCTCGCTCACTTACCGAATTCTTCAGCCACAAGTCATTTATAGAATAGTGGATTACAGCCCAAGCCATATACAAAGACTGCAAATTTACTTCTTCAAATTGCACCCTACAGTCGTTACAAGCTACTAGTTTTTTCGTAAATACATCGAATACCGCGTGTCCTAGTACTTTAAAAATACTCGGTTCGTTCCGCGTCGCATATTTCTACGAATTACGCAATTCCCAGACCTAATCATTTTCTTTACCTTATACAGCTGGACCAGTTGATAGTTTGCTTTTAATGTCGGTTGTGAAATTATATCCTCGCCAAAAGGAATATTGTAACCCAAGAGAAATGAAGGTTCGAGGTTCAAAATTGAGAAACGCTGAATTTTTCAAGTTATCGCGCAGAGGAAGAGGGTCAAATGAAGCTTTTGTTTCACTGAAACTTCGTGATTCGAGGCCTCAGAAAAGTTAGGCACACCCGCAAAGTCATCCATTTCATCCTCTAATATTTTCCGGCAATGCTCACGTTTTCAAAGTTTCTGACTAACGAGCGGTATTTCCTTTCGTCGATGGAAACGTACTGCTTTTCATATTCCTTATTTCGACCCCAGGCTACTCCTTATCTGGGAATCAGGTTTTCTCGATATTAAAATTGCTTCATTTTCATTCCATCTAAAGTTAGTTTGTCACATACTAGGACGACTGTGTACTAAAATTCTCATAAATTTCATTTTTCAAGACATTTGAATAAGTTTTACGAGGTCGATGGTTGTGCGGCATTTATCCTACTATTTCTGGTCCACTGTAGCCCACTTTTTTCTCTCTCTTAGTTCAGTACAAAACAAGCCAGAGGAGAACATTGAAATTAGTGTTATTTATTTCTCGTATAATATAAGAATGTATAGATGTTCGGTACTGTGCAGGCGTAATGTATAGCAGTAGCGCCAGTTAGAATTTCCGGCTTTAATCGTAGTATATTAACTTTAAAAATGAACGGCAGCGATGCTCTAATCGTTCCACTCGACTGAAACTTACATTTACGCCAAAAACGATATGACGAGACTCGGGGTAATCGTTAGAGAGTAATTTAGATATCGACTGAGACATAAATTGTCGAATGAATGTCTGGTACAGCGCTCACTAATGTACATATCATACAGGATGTATAACATGAAACCCCCTCTCGTTTTCTGAATAATCGGTCGAATCGGCGACCTTCGACAGAAAATAATTTTCAAGTCACATGGTTTATTTACTCTAATTACAGTTGTTCAAGTATAAACCAATTTCACTTGAAAGCAGCGAATTTTTGTCAGTAAGTTTTTGGGTGTTAGCCCATCATCTTAGCTACTGCAGCAAAGGCCTGCCCGTAAAACACCATATTGATTAAGGTTTTGCCGTATATTCAACTGTCTTGTCATGTCCTCTGTTCTAATTGGTTGTTAGTACCGCGGTGCTGGGAAATCATGAACAGTGATTGGCGAAACGTTTCATGGAATTCGGGCCGAGCAGCGCTAGTATCGCGCACAATGAAACCGAGACAACTGGTGAGCGGCACGGGTGGTGGGCGAAAGCTTTCTTTAAATCGATCGAAATCAATTTTTACAAAAGAATGTAACTTATTTATAGGAAATTTTACGTTCTATAAATTTTGTTCTCTTAATTTTTCCGCTAAATGAGTTCGTTCTCGACTTATTTTAAGATAACTCAATTAACATTCAAATAGGAAAATCGTCCTGATCCCGTTTTCAATTTTGCAAATTGTAGCGCTCTTAGCGGATGCTCGGCCCGAATGATCAAACTTTACAGGGCCTGAGTGAAATGTTTCAAAAAATAACTTGGAAAAAAGAAGACGAAAAAGAGTATTTCTTGGTTTACTATTACAAGTAAAAAATAAAATGAAAAGATCTTAACGTTTTTTCACAACTGAAAATTTCGATCATTCATCAGAATTGGGAAGAAATTTTATGACAAACATTCCACCTAAATACTCAGAAAATGCAAAGTTTCGCCGAAAAAGTCATGTTTTTCTTCAACAAAACTTAAGAGTATTGCCTCCTTCTGAAAATGTCTTGCCCTTCACTTGGAATATTCTCCCGGCATGGGAGCGAAGGCGACATTGTCTTGCTCATCTGTCGATGTAGTCAGGTCCACTCCATACATCTAATGGAATGAAAACATTGTAAAATTTGTTATTTTTATTGAAATTTGAATTTAGAAAACACAAATCGAAGTTGGATGAAAAATATTCGATTTGCACGAAGGTATGCCAATTCATTTGAAAAGCCAAAGTTAATGGTACATACTCTACTAATCCTTTTTTAGAAAACGAGGGAAGACGTCTTTCGACTGCTAACCAAATCAGAAATGGCCACTGGGTGATCTTTCGTCGCTTATCAATCCGACCACTAGTTCCAAAAAATGAGAGGGGCATTTTAGAATAATTGAACAGAGTTTTGCATTGAAGTATATCATTGATCGCTGTACTCGTTCATCACGTGTTCCTCGACAAACGTATACCTATAATTTCGATGGAGTAATAAGGCTGCATGGGTGCGTCTGCCTTCATGAAAGCATGTAACCAATACAAGCGGTGAACGACCGTGCAAAATGGCGCATATAATTTCGGAGCAGTTTTTCAACGAAGCACACCTGATACCTACACTTAAATTTGGAAAAGAAAAAAAAAGAAGTAAATATTTAAATAGTACTAATATCCATTTTACAAGCTAGCTTTTGTTTGTTTATTTTCTTGGTGATCCATCAGGAGTGACGACAATGCTCAACTTTTTTACAACGTCAAACGGCTTTCGCTCCACGTTACCGGTTGTATCGAATTTAACCGCCATGAATGTATGGGACGGAGTGTGTATGTGCTTCATTTACGCCAGTCTCCTGGAATTTGTCTGGGTTAATTACGTGGGTAGGAAAAGGCCGCTTCATAATGTGGTTTATCGGCCCGGAGAGAATCCGGTGATACAGGTACGTTCGTTTCGATTTTTATTAAAACCGACCACCATTGTAGTTAGAATAGAAAATTAATTAATAAACTTACGGACGCATATTTTAGTACGCACGCCTTAATCGTGTCTGCATTATTAATTATAATCGTCGGTACATACACGAAACTTTCACCAACAAACCTTTTTTCCCCCTCTACTTTCTTTCCTTCTCTTTTTCTTTTTTTCTTCGCCAAATTTTTTGGATGAGCCACGTAAAAATTGGAACATGTGCCAAGTTTCTACGAGGCGTTGAAATATTCGTCGTGTCGTAATTTTTACCCCTGTGAAGACGCCTTCAGTGTGCGAGACGTTATTTCGAGATTGTGAAAAACGAAAGACAGCGCTTAAAATTTGCACCAAGTACCTACTTTTATAGAAAACCGGGTATAAAATAAACGTATGAAGACCGAGTGACCTGAAACTAAGGTGCGGTGCGGTTGAACAAAAAGTTCTGGAATACTGATGAGGCCTATCGCAGACAGAGCGGACAGTTTTCCGTAATGAAATTTCAAAACGTATTACGAGATCTTATAATCTTACGTCGAAGCAGAAACAATTTCTGTATCCAGTCGTGCAGGATTAAAGCAGTTATAAGAATGTTCTTACGATTGTCTGTCTGAGAGTATTTCATTAATTCACTGTTTCACTCGTACTCGTACACAATTCTCAAGGTATTGCGCAGTTTCCTTTACCCTCCTAAACATAACCTTTGGGTCAGATAGTACTTCTTTGGAAGGGATGGAGAGATAATGGCATAAATTTTACGTATACTCGTATTTTCCGCAAATTTATGGAATACTTTGAATCCTAAAACTTGCACACAGTTCCGATGTTGTTTCTTTTTTAATTTTGTTTCTTTCTTCTTTTATTATTATTATTATTATTATTATTTACTTTTTTTTCTTAACGAAGTATTATAAAAAATCTAGATGAGGCAAATAGTTTTGAGGGAAAGGGGATAAATGCCACTTCAGCTGATTGGTTTGTATATTTTAATGGTTTCAGTGTTTCTTATAACTAAGACCTTCGAGCCTCCAACAAAGCAAAATTTCCCATATCTACATACCAGAACTCTACAGGGTAGAGTAAAAATTTGTATGACTTTCGATATTTTTAACTTCGTAATAGGATTTTTTAGTAGTTTTGAGAAATAAAAATGAAGCGTGTACATTTTAAGTCCGAAATTCTATTTTTTTTTTATTTCTCTGAAGATCCACTAGTTCGGTTAAACAACTCGAAATCGGAAACATTGATGTACATTTGTCTTGATTCCCTACTCTCACATAATACTAGTAACTGGAAGATACTCGTCCAAATAATTCTATTCAAATATACTGTGTGTATATGTATACATTTTTTTACAGTTGTTTTACTAGGATCCAAAATGGAGCATATTCTCAATCAGTGGATCAAGACAAACCCACTGATGCATAATAAATCAACATTTGAGGGAAAATGATTTCTTTAATTCTAAACCAATTTCAAGCCCTACTTCGAGATTTTTTCACTTTTAATAGATGAAAACGAACCTACAGATTCTTCAAATAAGAGGGAGGAGTGATGATTCGCGACAGCGTGGGCCGAAAATACAAGTTTTTAAGATTAAATTTAATAATTTGAATAATTTTTGCGGTCTCCTCACAAATGCTGTTCTTGTGTGATTTCCACCGATCTTTGTAAAAGTTCTTCCAATAGTCCCATCCGACCCAAATTTTGCAAATTTAATTCTCCTCTTTTCCTTCCACAATAAAATCTGGATTTTATCCATGTGTTGGTCAGTCACAATTTAGTAAATATTAATTAAAACATTAAAACAGACGGGCTTTTGAGACAGAATGAGAAGTCAGGAAAAATGAATGGTCTAACAATTTTCCGATAACAAGAACTTGTTTCTTTTTTATGCGTGATAAAATGGGGGGGGGGGAGTAAAACCCTGTTTTCTTCTCGTCCGTCAAAATCTGGAACAGAGTTAGAGCCCGAAATAAGGAAAATTGAAAGAAAATTTGTTTTCGCTTGTTGTCCGAAATTTAGGATACATTCAAAATACGTTTTTCTTTTGCTATGAAAACTACATCTTTTGTTCTTTTATTTTGCAAA
Organism: Acanthococcus lagerstroemiae; assembly: GCA_031841125.1. NCBI lineage: Eukaryota > Metazoa > Arthropoda > Insecta > Hemiptera > Eriococcidae > Acanthococcus > Acanthococcus lagerstroemiae. Next base: position 1,210,491 of record CM063114.1, read on the forward strand.
TGGTCTGCCAAAATTTGGGATAAAATGAAAGCAAATAATCGCTATTTCTTCGTGAACAGTTTTTTTGCTCGTCAGACACTGGAATTTTGCGGTAAAAGGGAATGGAAATGGAACTTTTTTCTCATCTATCCAAATTCTGATAGTAAGAAAAAATTTCAATCGAAATACCATTCCCACTTTATTTAACGAAGGGGCAGGATAGCTTCTCTTTCAAAATTCGACAAAATAAAAGCAAAAATTTCTCTTTCCTTGCTTGTCGGTTATCGTCCATCTGAATGTGCTCTTTTTATTCTCAGTGTCACAGTTGCCAACATAAAAAAAAACAAAAAAAAAAACGCGAGGATGCGAGGAAGAAAACATTCATCCAGTGCCTGACAACCAACCAATCAGACAGCTAAGCGCATGTAATACTGAATCTCGTCTCCATAAATTATACATTACTGAAAACCTAACCTAACTGCTTTTCTCCTCGCAAAGAAAAAAATATATGTACGACATACTTGAAAAATCCGAAAAATTACATAAAAGGCAGATCTGACGCACCAAAATTCAACTATATTCAGAAAGACAGAAAGCGTGTCACTCGGTGAGTCCATATAGGTACACAGATAGATAAACAGAAAAATGACAGAAATAGACTAGACTGAAGAACAAAAAAGTGTCTTTCTCATTACTACTGTTATTCGCTTCCAGCTATTAACAAAATTTCGAGATGGAAAGGCAAATACAGTGGTGACAGTCTTGTAAGATTTCGAACGGCTTTACTTCTCTTGTCTTTGTAGTGATCCCCCCCCCCTTCCCAAAAATCACCGGTGAGAACATTTCAAATCTACTGAAACGGGAAAAATGTTGATCCGACATTATGTTTTCTCTATTTTATACGCATCAATTAGCAGACCTCTACCGTCTTCTAATCATTTTTCGGTGACATAGCTCCAGGATTGGAGACAGACCGCCAGCCAGTCAGTCGGCTGGTCAACCTGATAAGTGATGATCATTTTTGGGTAGACATACAGGCATTCAGGTGTATGACGGCGAGTCAGTTAAGAGTAGTTAAATTGTTCGTTAACCAATTAGTTAGCTAATGCGCGAATATAGATTGAGTTTGCTCAGCCTGTAACACACACTTGAGCATTCATCATCGCTAACCTTATTACATTAACCCAACACTTCTGAACGACCTACTACAGATTCTAAACTATGAAGTAGTAAGATGTCATTTATTCCGTGGTCTGTTTGGTACCAGTCAGCACCTGAATAAGACCTGTGTACTCGAAAAATTAAAGAAGTCCTCACCGCTTTCTCACTTCTCTCTTTCTTTCTCTCATCTATCTTCTCTTTCTCTTCTTTACATAATTATTGCTGCTTGCGGATCGTTATCCGACCAATTTTGAGGCGAACCTGTCAGTTTTGTTTACCTTGAGGTATTACAACGAACTTTACATTGCTGTGGAAATACGTTCATTACTAGATTTACTTGGCGCAAAATAAATTATCGTTAGAATAGCTAGACCTTGTTTTGAGGTTGCGAGCGCACGCTAAAATCCCGAAACCAGAGGAAGTATTTTCCCTTTTACAAAGATAAATGATGCGAAAACATCAAGGTGGATCAAATAATTTCATTGTTCCTGAAAAACTCTCTCCATTTTTATATTTAATTCGCCAAGCTGTATCTTAACTCGCTATCTAATCAGTTTGTTTCGTGTTATTTGTTTTTAGTTTTATTATAATTTTTTGTTTTTCTTTTCTTCTTTTTTGACTGTTCTTATGGTTTGCATGTGTGTTTTGTGGGTTTTCTTGTGTGTTTACAGCGATTACCTGTTGTGCTCGGTCAAATTGGTATTTTTGTGTCGACTCCGCTGGTAAGAGCCAGCTTGACGCGCTTATTTTCTATTACTCATTTTCCTTTCTTCGTCGTTCGAAATTATTCACTATTTTTTGATCAGTTTTCATAATATTCACTCGAGCTTTCTCACTCGCCAATCGTTGGAATTTTACCATTTCGACAAATTTAACCGAACAAAAGAGTGGTGCTAGCGCTACATCGAACGTAGCGACAAATCAGAAAATTAAGCGTGACAGTCATTCGATAATAAAACTGAATGCTGCAAATAGCGTTAAATGATGAAAGCTTTGTCATTTTGAATTATTGATACGAGTCGTACGCTGATAAATTCACATCCTGACAGCGTAAAAATACAAAATGTAACACTCGGATAAATTAAACGGAATTTTTTATTTTCCACTTTAAACCGAATTGCAAAAATGATTTGTAGTACTATTATTGCGTGTAATTAGAACGACCATGTACATACGCGTAGTTTTCGCTTTTCCAAAGTTTTCCTCTATGGCCTCAAGCTTATTGAGCTTCTCTTTCACAATTTTGCTGACCAACTTTCTATTTGTGAAATTAGAATCTACTTTGCATAAAATAGTTTGTCAAAGCGTAACTGTTTTGTTGATAAAAATCGAAAATCTGAGATAATGGCAGCGTGGGGATTTATATTTAAGGTACGGAGGGACAAGTATTCTGCAGCGCGTATCTAAAAAGGGGTACCTTTCAAAAAATAAAAAGGGGAAAAAATGAGAAAGCTACAAGAAAAAGTAGTTTTTTGAAAACAAGAAAAGGAGGAAGGCACGCGCTTTTATATGTTTTGGCCTCGAAGAAATTTCATCTAAGATTCGCAATGGTAGCCTATAGTATCGGGAAACGCTGAAAAAGAATATTAAAACAGCGTTTTAAATAAGTCTGGAAATAAGTCAGTAATCGCGTCTTGGAAAGCCACTCAGTGAGTCTCCAAGTTTTGAAGAATTTTAAGAAGAATTGAATGATCCTTAACAAACCAGGTAAAATTTCAATAAGTCTATAAACATTTTGAATGAGCCTTATATGAGTATTGAGGAATGTCGACGAGTCGTGAATATGCCTGGCAGGATCGTAGAGACGCCTAATCAATTCAGCAAATGTGTTTAAGGTTTCGAACAAGATTGAAGAGGTTCTAATGAGTTTTAATGATATCCTGAAGAGCCTCGAAGGGTTGTAAGAAAGTCTGTTCAAATCCAACTGAAAATTAATCAAATCTGTGTGTATCTTACATGAGTCTCAAGCAGGTTTAGAAAAACCTAGGAAAGACTAGAAAAGCTGTAAAGAGTCTTCATCAAATCTGGAAAGGTCTTAAAAAATAATTAAATTAGGTTTAAGAGACTCGAAGAATTATCAACACTCGAGTATGGAAGAATTAAAAAGAATCTCAACCAAATCTGAAACAGTTTCAAAGAGAGTTAAAAACGTTTGAAGAAGTCTTTTGAGCTCTACCTGGTCTTAAATAAATCTTAAGAGTCTTAATGAGTTTTAAACAAGTCTGAATAGGTCTGGAACATGCCTAAAAGTGTCTAAATTGCTTAATAAAGGAAAACGTCGGAGTACTTTTCAATGATTTTTTTCAAGATGTGGGCGTCTTTCACCAGATGCTATTACTAGATGAGAAAGGGAAGTGGTTCGAAATACGGCTGCAAAGAGTGTTACGGAGAAACAGATTGAAAACTACACTTGAATAGCGTTACATACGTTACTTGAAAATTTCTCGTATGACGATGGTATGTAGAGTGTCCAAAGAGTAATCACTGTTCCTTTTGAGTTCAAAAAAGAAAACTAACATTAAGTAACGCGAACATCTTTTCCAAGAAATGAAGAATTCTCGAAGCCCTATTTCCGACTAGTACATCTTCATCACCAGTGCCGGATTTAGCCTAATTGCCGCTGTGGGCAGTTGCGCTACGCCGCCTATTTGATTGCGCGTTCAGAGTTTTTCTTCCGACTCTTTTCTTTTATTTCCCCTAAATTTGCCGCCCTCAGCCACTCTCAAATTTTTGCCGCCCTAAGCAACTGCCCACTTTGGCCTCATGGTAAATCCAGCACTGTTCATCACTTCACAAGGAACGAACCTATCGAGCCGGAAAAACATGTTCTTTTACTAATAACGGATAAACTTTTTGACGTATTAGTAGTTAAGGCCAAAGCCATAACTATCTCAATTTTGAACAACTGTAGTAGAGCGCTTCGAAGGGCTTGCAATCGCCAATACTCATCACTGAGCCTAATAAGTACTATTTGATTTCTAAGTGCCTGTAAACTTATTTTTCGTAATTTAACGATAATGTATTGACAATAGCTATTACAGCAGCGATTCCTGAAACGCAGTAAGTCCGAAAAGTCCTTTCTCTCTTATCTTAGTATCGATATTTCAGCGTTATATCAACGGCAATTTTTGAGCGCGAATATTTAACCGGGATACTAAAGTTAATTTTGCTTACAGGGTAGCAAAAAACGCGACGAGACGACCAGTGATATAACGTGCACCAACTGTACAACAGGGTGTACGCCCAACACGTGTAAACACGATATCAACAACGTTAGCATTTCAAGGCCTACGGACGATGTAAGTATTTCTTAGAAAAGAAACCATACAAAAAAAAAAAAAATTCCCAACGATAAATTGTTAAATAGCTAATCTAATGGCCAATTTTGGGGCATGTGCTGAACTTAATATTCTGAAATGGGCATTAATATTGTGAATAGATGAGTAAAACACAGCTAAAAGTTCAATGGTTTCACAGGGTGAGATATTATTCCGGATGCAATGCTTTTTCCCGTGTGAGATTTTACCCAATTTGATTCAACGGAAATGGACTCAGTCTTCATGATTGGGAACCTGAGCGTGCACTCATGAAATCTGTCAAATGTTATAAAATTAGTAAACTTAAATCCGCATATAAAATTAATATGGTTTTTTTTTTCGTGCGCGACTGGACGAATGAAAACTTAGAACATGCCCCTTCATTTTTGTACCCCCTCCATCTCCATCCGAAGATATAAAATCCTTCATCAGCTACAACAATAAAAGAGGAACAAAACCGGAGTCATACTGTTTGAAATGGTTTTGTCTCCCTCCTCTTCCGCTTTCCGGCAAAAATATCTTTTATCATCGCTGCATGAAGAGCCTGTGTTAATCTCGAAGAGTCTTCACAGGTGTATCTCAAAGGTGTGTGGCTCTGTGGCGTAGCGGTAAGAACTCAGCTTCGTAACCCGAAGGCACCGGGTTCGATTCTCAACGCCGGCATCGTTATCAGTAAATGCAAGAAAGACCTCATCACACATTCTAACACCGCATTCTGATAACGTGCACAGAGTCACAACCACTTTCAGCAGAGGCTTCCGAGAAGTGTGTAATCGGTCGCCAGTATCTGAAAGCTGTAAATGGGTAAGGCGCTACCTGCCGGTGCTCGTTGAACTCACCGTCATAAACCACGGGGCTAGTGATATGGGTATTCGACTGGAAGATAGCGCAGTCTCGACCTAGGCCGACCCCCGGCAAGAAGTGAAGAGGGCTAAGACAGCCCTAATAAGCTCCCCAACGTCCCTGAGGTAATGCTCGAAGGGGCGGTTCCAGGGCTCGGGTTGAGCTTAAATGAAAAGAGAGGTGTATCTCAAAGAATCTCAATAATATCATTTTGGTCTTGATGAGCCTTCACAGTCTTGAAGAGTGTTAATAGTCTTAAAATACCCTCAATCAATCTTAATGATTCTCCATTCATCTTTAAAAATGGTTTTGACAGGATTTTCAAAAGTCGTAATTACTCTACGAGTATCATTGAGCATTAGCAAAATCATAAAGAATCATAACAAAGTTTTTTTTTTTTTTAAATTACAGACGAAAAAGAAAGAACGCCCGCATCCAATTCGGGTGGCTAAAACAATCGATGTCATATCGAGATTTGTTTTTCCTGTGGCTTACGGTCTATTCTTGTTAATATTTTTTTACCTCTACAAAGGATTTTCCTAGAACGACGTAATTAATAGTGATTGGCGTTTCAAATCAAAGGTAAGCCTGTGCATTTTTAAATTCTGTACCTAGTACCTATTATCGAAAATGTAACGCGTAAAATAATCAATTTTTTTAGGTACAATAACTAATGGCAATCAAGTTAACGGGATGATTCAAAACATTCTGTCGTAATTGGCCAACCGGCTGTGACAGAGGGAATTAAAATATACTCTATTATTATTATTATTATTATTATTATTATTATTATTACACTCGTAAATCACAAGAAAGGGAGAAAATTTCAAGTAAATTATAATGACAACCAAAAGAGTGGTGTCATTTAGCTATTTCCTCAAAACTCTCCCCCGATGAAGAGGGAACCGACAAAAATGTATGAGATACAAATACAGTACACTAAGACTGTTAAATATGCTCTGGATTTATTCGATCATTCCATATCAACTCGCTCTAGTTTTAAAACTTTTAGATCGCCAGATTTTTTTCAAATTTTATTGACTAGAAACCCTTCGAGGACCCCATTCAATCGTCCATAACTTAATTCAGTAACATAGTGAGCTCAGTTCAAATTTTCAAATTTCTGAAATATCGTCAATTTTAAAGTCACGTATCTCCGGAACCAGTTCGGTTAGATAAGACCTACAGAACGGTCGAGTTCCTGTGCGTTAGAATCTATGTACCAGTGATATATTATGTACAGTAAAACGAAGTTTGCTGGCTTAAGCCTGTGGTGCGGTATCTGAGCATTATTTGCTGTAACGTATAAGCTAGCTTGTAATGCGTAAAATCGCAAAATTCGGATCGTAACGCGAAAAAATCTGGTGGATTATTGTACCCAGAAATGGACGAAGAATTTAAGAAAAAGTTTGACGACCTTTTCGAAGACGTCAAGTCCATAAAAAAGGTAGTAAGTCAGATAGAATCCGTAACGAGAGAAGTTAAGGAACTGAAAAAAGACAATAAAACCTTAAAGATGAGAATTGACCAGCTGGAATGCCGGAATCAAGGCCTGGCACGTACGGCAACCGAGTCAGAGCAATATGGGATGATCAACGACGTTACTACCTGTGGAATTCCGGTTTCAAAAGATGAAGACCTGCCCAAAATCATGAAGCGAGTTGCTGAGGTGCTCGGAGTGAAATTAGAAGACCACGATATATATCTGCTTTGCATCGATCAGGTGGAAGAGCAAACACGCCTGCGATCATAATGAGGCTAAATAATCAGGATAAAAGACAATGCTGATAAAGCGCGCAAAAGAGAAGAAACTCATCAGTGCAGATATAGGTACATGCGGAGAAAGAGAAGAAAAGATAAACCTAAACGAGCTTTTGTCAAAACACACGCAAAGTTTACTACAAGGAGCTAGAAGAATACGAGACGACGGTTTGGTTCAGTTTGCGTGGAGTAAGAAAGGAAAGGTCTGTCTTCTCTCGTCAGAATCAGGGAACAAAGAAAAACAATAGGGATCGCGAGTATGGAGGGCTTAGACGCGTTGGGAAAGGAAATGCAAGGAGCAGAAACAGGAGAAATGTGAGACTCCGAAAACGAGGGAAGTGATGGCAGCGAACAAAGAACTGTGGACAGTCATAGAGGAGAGACTGCGGGAGAGTCGAAATCAAATCAGACTACAGAAATCCGAGATCAGCGAGATCCGAGACAGCAAGAACGAAGCAAGCCACACTGACGCACTACAGAACGCCGTATCCAATGAGAAGCCAGCGTAAATCAGCAGGAATGGAGAAATCAAAAATAAATAATTAACAGCATAAACCGAACTCGCCTTGCCCGGGTAAGCCTTGTTAGCTAGGGCAAGATATACTACAACTCTCAGCCTAACAAAGTCAAGAAATGTAAAAATGACGTCAGAATTGCTAGCCTAAATGTAAGAATTCAAAAAAGCCACGATGATAGTCTGGAAGAATTGCAGGAAGCTCTCGCAGAGTCGAAGATTGACATACTAGGTCTATCGGAAGTCAGGAGGGAAGGGAAAGAATTATAAACTTGAATCGAGTAATTTTATGTGTCATACAGGAAGTGAAGGGGCCCAAAAAGGGGTAGGTTTTCTAATGAGGAAAGACTGGAAGGGAAAATTAAAAGAATTTAAAGGAATAGACGATAGATTGGCAGCGCTGAAGGTGAAATTAGAAAATGAAAACGAGCTAATACAATAATACAGGTATATTCCCGAACAACGCTGAAAAAGAAGCAGAAATTGAAAAATTTTACAACCGGGTGAGCGAAATAATTAATAAGCAAAACTGAAGCCTGAGACGACAGATAATAGTGATGAGGGATTTCAACAGCCAAACAGGGAGCAGGGAAAACGACGAGGAGCGAATAATGGGATCATACGGGTATGGAATAAGAAATGAAAGAGGACAAAGGTTAGTCGACTTCTGTCTAAAGCACAATGTCAAAGTGGTAAATATGTAGTTTATTCGAGAGGAGGAAAGGAAAAATGTTGACGTGGATATCACGATATCACCAAATTATGAAACAAAAAACCAAATCGATTGCATACTAGTTCCAGCAAGCTTCAATAAAATAATACATTTTCAGGTAAAAAAAAATATTTAAATGCCATTCTGGATCACAGACCAGTCGAATGAAAGATATCAATAGAAAAAATTGGTGGTATAAGGAAGCTAAAAGAAGGAAAGGATTTCTAAATATGTCCAGAAAAAGATATTAAGACGAGCTAACATAGGTATTTAGTGAATGCGAGCCAAAAGAGACGACAGGTGTTCAGGAATATCATAATTGGCTGGTAAGCAAAATACAAAAAGCGGTAGAAAACACTGAAGCAAGCTTCCACACTGAAAAAGAAAGAAAAGAAGGAATTCCGGATAGTATGAGAAAAATGATCAGAAACAGGGACAATATGAAGGGAAAAAAATAGAAAAATGATCAAAAACAGAGGAAATATGAAACAAAAAAAGAAGAAGAATAAGACAGAGAAAATTGAATTAAATCTGATGTGTAAACCGGTGAGAAGTAAACTGAGAGAATATAACCGGGATAGAGGGAACATGAAATTATCAGGACATCAGCAGTATGCTCGAAACTACGAAAAGCACAAAGAAAATAAAAAAACTTGTCATTGGGAAGGACATGGACGACATATATGATAGACAGAGGTGGTACGAAAAGATTAAGATAAAAAAAGGGATCAATACAATAGCCACAAATTACTATACTAAACTACACAATGATCCAAGGGAACTAAAACAGTCAAATAGAAAGGACGAGAAAGACAATGAAATAATGGAACCCCCCCCCCCCTTCTTAATTGAGGAGATAGAACAATTAACGAGAAAACTGAATAGAAAGAAAAAGTTATCGGATATAACAACAAATGAATATAGAAGAGAAGAAGGGATGAATAACATTCTAAACAAATATTCAACAATAATGTTTAACAAAATCTTGAAAGCAGAAAAAGTCCCTATATCGTGGAAAAGATCAGACATAATAATAATCTTTACAAAAGGAAATAGGTACCTATACATATAATAGACAACTACAGACCGATAAGTCTAAACCCAGCGACAGCAAAGATTTTTTCAAAATTAAAAAAAAAAGTAGAGTATTTGTAGTTAGACACTAAATGAGCAACAACCAAGAGAACAAGTGGGAAAAATTTCTCGATAACAGATCATCTCCATGTAGTTGAGCAGTTATTAGGAAAAAGTGTAGAATGTGGTAGAGACAAATATTTAGCCTTCATAAATTATACAAAAGCTTTTGACTAGTTGAAGCACGAATTCATGATAAATTCACTAGGGAGAAACAAAGCGTTCTCAGAAAGTACCTATAGAAATATAATACAAGAAATGTACATGGGCTTAGAAACTAAAGTAATAACGAACATAAAGGGAGAATATTTTAGAATACAGAAAGCCGTAAAACAAGAGGATCCGATTTCGTCAGTGTTGTCCATCAGCGCCCTTGAGGAAATTTTTCGTAACCTGCATTGGGTAGGAAAGGAACTTAAGATGAACGGAGAATTTTTAAGCAATTTGCGCTTTGCCGATGACGTGATATTCGTAAATAAAAGCATAGGAGAGCTGAAAGAAATGGATAAGGCGGGAAAAGAAGCCGGTTTGGAAATGAACGTCGAAAAGACAAAAATGCTAATAAATAAAATAAAACAGGAGGAAATAAGGATCGATGGGAAGGTTGTGAAGTATGAGAAGGACATACAGTAAAACCTCCTACAACGGTCAGAGAGGCAGCGGTGAAGAGAGGCAGCGCGTCCGGCCGTGGGGGACCTGAAATTTCCAGGCGAGCGCTCTGGGAGTGCGGACCTCGGTCAGTAGGGAACCCCATGGTGGCCCTGGTAGGACGCGCGCACCGTTCCGGCACGTAGAAATGGGGGCTCGGGCCTGGCCCCAAGGCGTCCCTCCGGTCACTGACGCGATGCTCGAAAGGGTAGTTCCTGTGGCCGGGGGTGCGGTGTCATAGGGGCCACTTTGGCATGCGTGCATCGCCATACGTCCCACCACACATAACGGTCACTCCAAATAGCGGCACCCTCTAAATAACGGTCAATTTTCTTAGTCCCTACTTGTGTTATGGGAACTTTACATTACACCTCTATTAACGGCCATTCTAAATAACGGTCACAAAATCTCGTAAAATTTCGAATAAAACACTAGAAACACGAATAATTCTGAATAAAAAGCGACGAATGTGTACTTGACGAGCCAACAGTTTCTCTATCAGAAGCGAAAGACTATATGACGAAGTTAAATGCATTTGTCACACAGACAAATGATATGGAAATCCTCGAGTTATTCAAAAAAATGCAGATCAAATTCGAAAAGAAGACGTTATTGACGAAGCTCAGCTCATCTAAACAGACAGAGATCATCACTTTTCTCAAATAATTTTTCAAGTACAGTATGTAACCGCTATTTTATAAGTTATTCACTAAAAATATATTCTCTGTGAATTAAACCTAATTTTTAACGGTCACTTTTCATTTTTCACCTCCTTTAGCGGGCACCTCTACTTTGCGGCCACCTCCAAATAACGGGCATTTTACCTGGTCCCTTGGGTGACCGTTACTTCGAGATTTTACTGTAGTATATTTAGGGCAAATAATAACACTGGCGAAAAAGATGAAAAAAGAGAAAGAAGGATCGCGCTAGCGTGGGTGAAGTACTGGTCTTTAAGTACTCGTAGAATATTCAAGGGAAAATATAGCAGAAAATTAAAAGGTGATACATACAATAGCTGCATAGTACCAACAATAACATATGGGTCTCAAACACGGGCGCCGACAAACAATAAGATTAATAAATTGAATACAACTCAAAATGCAATGAAAAGGTCAATGTTAGGAATGAAATTGAAAGATAGGGTCAGTTTGGACAAAATACAAAGGAAATTCAAACACAATTTGAACACGGTGCATGAAGCCCGTCGAATCAAATCGGACTGGGCTGGGCATTTATAACAAGAATAAAGACGACCAATGGATCTACAAAATTGCTGGTACAATAGAGCAGGCAGGCGGCAGGGAACACAAAAGACAAAGTGGAGGGATGATATAGAAAATTTTATACGAAATTAGCAATTGCTAATTTCACATGGTAGCAAACGACAGGGCAGAATGGGCAAGGCTGAGGGAGGCGTACACTCAAAATATGGGCCTAATGCATTCGGAAACTTGTAATGTGTATAATGTACAAGGTGTTTTGCATTAATAAAAGCTGTACTCGATCTTTCCGGAACCAGTATATGTATAGACAGAAAGGTGCAATTTGGGCTATTTCATTTGTAATCACGTTTACTTTCGTTACTTCCCATTGTGAGCTTTCTTACTGCTACATTAACGTTTCTTCTCAGCGACTGAATCCAACTGAAGTTTCGACACAGCGACACATAACTAGTGCCACACGCTCCAAAAATCTGATGAAGTATAAAAAACAGGCCACTGCCCATCCACACAGTTTTGTAAGAGTATCCTGATAGTGCTTCACCTCCAAATTAATGATTGAAATTTTCAAGATTTTCACGATTTGTAAATTTTATGCAATACTATATGTAATAAGAAACATGATTATTTTTAAACCAATTTTATGTGTAGACTTCGAATGTAGCTTCTACATTATTTTCGACTTGGGTATTTTTTCCTCGTTTAAATAGCCCTTAAATACTCGCATTAAACCCGTTTTTCATTTTTAGGATGACTGTTTAAAAGTCGAAAACATCAAAGATTAAAAGACCATATCCAGGGTGCAAAAACAGTTTAGTTATAAATTTGAACCCAGATTTTAAATCGAGACAAGAGATTTATCTGAAAATCTCATACTTTTTCAACTGTATTTCAATTGTGTGAAATTTGAGCTTTGCGAGTATTTACAGCCAATTTAAGCGAGAAAAAAATTTGCATCAAAATTGAAAGGCTAGATTCGTAATCTATACAAGAAACTGACCTAAAGCAAATGTCAGTAACAAATTATGAAAGTTTTTGACAATATTTCAAAGAATAATTTTGAAAAAAGAAGAAAACCGCTATGAAGACCCTCGTACGATTATTAGGTAAACAATGGAGTATATGGCGTACTTTTTCAAGTGGCACTTCTTATGTATCGCTACGTCGAAAATTCGGTAACTTGTCGGATAAAAAAGCGATAAAGAAGCTTTTAGTGGACTCCAATGGAAGCAGATGTAATAAAAAACGAAAGGTTAAAACTGTCCTTTTCTTTTTCTGATAGTTCTGGAGATAACGAGGTTTTAATTAAAAATCTGGAAATTTCAAGCGACCTCCTCATCTCCGTTGCAAATTTAGGGAAAGATAAGAAAAAAGGGGACTTCAAAGATTTTGGAAAAAAGGTAAATAACTGATAAAATTTGAGAAAAATCTGGTGACTTGTGCTTGTGGTTTAAATTTTGATTACATATTCCGTAAGTGTGAATTATTCGCGTAGCCCAACTTTTTGCGAAACCTTAAGAGATGCAGATTCACATTTTTCTCTCTCTCTTTCGCACTTCCTCAATTATTCGTATACTCATATACTCATTATTTGTGTTTCATATTTCAGGTGATCGTACGATAGTAACTGATTTATCTAGTCATGAAGAAACCGTGCATTCGCACGAAAGGTTAACCAACCATTCCACGTATACATAATATAGTTTTTTATTTAATTTTTTATTTCTTTATTTGTAACTACGCCGCAACGTAAATACCATTATATACTTTGAAACTGTATACAATCTAGTCATCAAGGTTTTAGGTTTGCGGCTTCAGTTTAGGAAACTGCGAATCAATTCTAGTTATACTTAGTAAACCTAGTTCATTCGTATATTCCTATTTTGCGTGTATATAATTATTATTCGTATTATACTCGCGTCTTTCGTGGAACGTATAAAATTAATAGAATTCGGAATGATTAATTTTCTAAGTCTTTATCGAGACAATGAAATCAGATCTCTGATTGGGCGTTACGGGACTACAAGAAAATACTGGAACCAGCTGATTAACAACATTTATTTGAAATTTTTCACCCATTTTTGATGAGATTGTAAGAAATACAAAATGATTTACTGCTTTTACTAGTATGCCAGTTACCTCTATAGAAAATAGAATTATTGTATACGTGGGATAAGTCGCGTTCAATCTGATGGCAATAGAAGGTAGGTATTAATTAAACTGGGCGTCAATTCCATGCGGCAGCCGGAAAGTTTGCCGCATGGAATGAGTTCTATCGCAGCTCAACCGCATTGAAAATAACTGGAGATTTACCAAGTATTTATGAAAAGTTCAACGGCAAAACCCCCACCGCTCAATGTACTTCTCATGAGACGGTGGGAGTTTTGCCAAATAACTCTTCATGGATCGCTTACTGCAAGAATATGCCGCATTGAGATTTTGAAAAGTTGACGCCTATGATTGAAGAAGATATATAATAAAAAAATCGGTCTCCAAGAATGATCTACTTGGCAATCAGAAAAGTATGTAATTTTAATAACACTTTTTGGTTTTTGAAAGTTGAAGATAAGAAAAATTATTCTTCGTCCGAAGTGGTTATTTCGTTCTCAATTGCCAAGCACTAACAAATTATCTCATCATATAAAGGCAGCCCGCGAAACCAATAAGCAGAAAAAGATAGACTGGCAGACAGACAGATAAACAGACAAACACCAGAGCGAGGTGCAAGGGACCGACACGAACGGACGAACCAAATTTTAGCGAGGGGAAAGGTTGGATAGTTGGACGCCAAGTCTCTACGTTTTAGTTATCGTAAATATTTTGTATTTTCAAATCTTACAGCCTCAAGAAATTTAACAGAGAATACGCGTGTCGAAGGATAGGTTTTCTACTCACTGGTTTCATATTTTCAACTGGTCTCGTAACATCATAACTTAATACCTGATATGTATAAGCGCAGTAACAGCATAATCAAGTTTTCTATTTATTATCAATCGAGTGTACAACATCTTACTCAATACTTTTGCTATTTTGAAGAAAACAAGATTCATGATTAACTCAAAAATAATACCACGATTGTTTACCATAAAATAGATAAGTAGGTATATCATTAACATTACCATGTTTACGTGTAGTTACCATTTCAAATAACCATAGAAAACTTTCGCTCTTTTTTTAAAATTATGTGCGTAATGCGCGTAAATACGTAGCAGTGGTAGATTTACGAAACCATTTTTGGAGTACCCACCTCAGCTTGGGCTGTACATCAAATTTTTTTTTTTTTTTTTTCAATCGCAATTCTTATTTTTTACAACCCTCCTCCACACCTATTCGACCCTCATCCAACCACCAATGATGCACAAAACCTTGGTTCAGCCTCCGATACATAAGTCAAACCGGTTCGATATTTTTAATTGAAGCTTGAATAACAAAGAGACTTCAAGAATAAAATTAAATTATACGCAGCCTCGAAGTTATATCCCTTCGTTTCCAGTTAACAATAACATTATCTTACATTTATTCCCAAAATTTATTCGTACAAAGTGAAGTCGTATTCTCGGTCTCACGGTATATACTATATACGAATATTAAGCGTTCATTTATTTTCAATCGACGAATAATCGGTGTTCTGTAATAATTTATCGTGTCGCTATTGATTCATTCTCAACATCTTTTTTCTTTCTTATCTTTCGTTATTTCTAAAATTTATTTTGAAGTAAAAATAGTAGAACTTGAATAGTACACCTTCGATTTAAGAGTCACTTCATGACTCCATATCACTAAAATAACACGATGTGTGATATATAGATTACAACATTATACCTACACATTCATCGGTTTGTCGGGTGAATTTCGGTATAGTGACTCTCGTTCTTTTTTTCTCTTTTTTGTTTTGTTTACGAAGCAATTTCTAATACTTTGTTGTATTTTCAAAGGCTCAGAAGGTTTCCATTCCCAGATTTTCTTATTAGCTTATGAATCAGCTAAAATGTGTATCGAGTAATATGCTTACTCCGTGTAAAAAAGTAATAACCTTTTTTTGGTCGATGGGGAAGGGTAATAATTGAAGGAGGTACATAGTTTAAGCTCGAAGTGTTACGATAAGCGATTTAACAAGGGATGACACGGTCTGGAAACCGGTGACCACTTCATCAGAGCGTTCGTATTCGTGACCAAAAGTTTTCAAATCAAAAACAATGATATTTCTTAGTATCACTGATGAAACAAAAAAAAAGAAATCACTGTTTCTGGATGAATAATTTGTTTTTAAAATTGGAAGATAAGGATGGATTAACATTTTCCGAAATATTTTCTTTTTCCAACAACAGCGAGTAGTAAGAGCACGTTGAAGTATTAAAATGTGACTACCCGACCTGTCGTCATTGAAAGTCTTTTAACGAACGATTTTTTTTATCAGTCAAGCAGGAGACTCCGTTAATAAAAGGTCGGCAATACCATTTTGGCACTATTTTGTCATGCTGGCTCAACTAGAGGACGAAGCTAACACAGCACTTAGAAATTTAAAGCATTTTGGTACCATTTGCGACATACTAACTCATCCAGTAAAAGAGTGAGACACCTCTGATAAAATTTTAATATGTATTTTCAAATAGTGGCATACTAAAGGCGCGTCCACATTTGAGCACGAGCTGTAAACGAGGCAAACTGCTTCAGGCTGTTCGGCATTCGGCCGAACGACGAACAAACGCTATCCGTCACGAGTTGGTACTTGGTACTTCAAAGAGAACTCGGTTTGCACCCGGTAATATGTGGGGACGGTCTCACCACCAAACAACGGATGGGAACGCTGTTTTGTTCGGAGCCTCGGAGAATGCCTCATTTGCGCACTAGAGCACAAACGAGACGTGATCTTTATATTTACTTCATTTTGATCAAATTTGGATTCAAAGTAGATACTTTTCATAAACAATCGATTAATTCCCTCTTCATAATTTCCTGGAATCGTCGAAATTACCTTTTTACTTTCAATGTGTGATCAATCGAAAGCACAATCTGCGTGGGCAACACTTGTTGCATCATACGTCAGAGTGAACTATACCTCACAACTGACGATTAGCTACGTCGCATTCAATTTAGAATTTTGCTTTTTCAATTTTTTAATAAATTTTTCTATTTTTTTCCCCCGTTTTTTACGATCATACCTACTATACTGAAACATTAATTTAGAACGTTCACAGCTTTAAGACCAAATATAATTTTTTACACAAGCCTATTTGTCCTTTTTTCGAGGTATTTCATCGAACATTATTTTCACGAATGTATATTTTGCATTTTATAAATGGCCACATATAGGCGCCCAACGAATTTCAAATTTTAAGGATGTCTCAGTTACAAACAAAACTGTTTCCTTTCTTTCTCTCATATTATACTTAATATACCAAGTTATTTCAATTTATTCTTTTTTAAGACACCGACATGCGAAATAACATTTTTGTTTAAAATCTTATTTAACACACCCAGAACTGCCAAAATTTATACTCTATATTGTGTAGCGTTAGGATAATTCTAAACGATACTGAAAATCAGTTTACTTAATTCAACGTTCCCGTAGAATACCAGTTGTGCGGGTTTTTTTCTCTTTTTATAAGACTTACTTGGCACCAATTTTTTTCTTTTTTGAAACATTGAGCTTTAACATTGCCTTTCACATAATTATATAGCTTTAATATTGTACGTATTTTAATTTTTTTTCTCTGATGGTGAGCTTCAGAATTTTTAGATTACATTATATAAATTTGTTAGTTAAATAAACCGTTATATAAAATTTAGACAATTTGTTTTATTTCAACAGAGAAAAATGTCGATAATTTGAAAGTATCCGATGTAGAAAACAAGACGTGTACTCTCGCACACTAATACTTATATGTACATATACAAACGATGATGAAAAAGAAGTAAGTTAACATAATGACATTAATTATTCACAGGGACGTACCGAAGAGTTTTCCTGAGGGAGAGCGGGGATGCGGGGGGGTTAAAAATTGTGAAAGTCCCAACTGACTCTCAACTAAGAATTTCTAAGTATCAAAGCAAAAAAAGAAAAAACCTTTTGATTTGTTGGATTTTCCCAGCTGACTCGACTCAAGATTGTGAAGTATCAAAGCAAGGGAAGAAAAGCCTTTTGAGTTGTTGGGTTTTCCTAACTTCTCAACTCAATTCCTAAGTATCAAAACCAAAAAAAAGTAACTTGTTGGATTTTCCCAATTCGCCTGACTGAAATTGTAAATTTTCCCAACTGCTAGGTGAAAATTCCTAGGGGGGAGGGAGTTACCTTCCTTCCCACCCTATCCGTACGTCCCTGATTATTCAATTCCAAAATGTAAATAATACGCCTTCGAGACTGTGCAGTTTAATTTATTCCAATTTGACGGTCAAATCTATTTCTGATCCTCAATATTTCGAGAAAGGACAGCAGCGGGATCTGACTAAATTTATTACACAGAAAAACAGAAACAAGAAGATTGAGAGAAGCCAGAAGAAACAGAAATCACAAAAAAAAAATGAAACGACAGAAAATAATAAAATATTATAAAGATAGAAATGACTTGAGAAAGAGAAAAATGACAAGAGAAAAACAATGGAGGCGTTTAGAATTATTAAAGTGGTCTAAGTGATGAAATCTTACTTTTGCGATAAATGCAGGTGCGGTTGAGTTGTGCGTAAAATCGGGGGAAGCAGAATATAGTCGAATGAGACGATAGGCGACTGTATCTACATACAATACAATCCACACAATGTCAATGACGTAACAGTTGCATATCTGGTTTCATAACGGCGCAAATTCGGTACGGCTTTAAAATTCGAAATGTCATTTACGTTAAACTCCTTTAATTCTGGGCGTCGCAAGGAAAGTAATGAAAGGAGATCGAAACAATGAAATTAATTACTCGAGGCAAAAGTTACAAAGAAGACTGAAATCGCAAAAATGACAGAAAATACTAACAAGACACGAATGGCAGGAAAAAACTGAGAGAACAGAAATTAAAATTATAGGAAGGAAACGATGAAAAGTGAAACTGACAGGGAAGAGAAAGGTCGATAATATAGATATAATGAAAGAAGCAATAAAGAAAACAAAAATGGTCGAAAACCCGAAGCTATTAGCAATATGGAATACTGGATCATCATTTTTCTCATTTGTTATCATCTTTTTTTGTGCTGACTTCTCAAATTCGATTCCTAAAAATAAAAGTTCTCCCTCCGCCGTATCCGGAGTATAGAAATTACTTATAACGATGGTAGATAAGGGAACAGTGGAGAAGACAAAAAGAATGATATATTCTAGGTATGTTAGTTGCATTAACGAAAGAAACAAGATCTCAATACTTCCAGGGGCATTTTTTCATCTATACTTTTATTCCTGTCATCTTTTCCCATATAAAAATGCGACCGAATTCACTGAAATTATTAAGTAGATGTCGCCGTGTTTAACTGGAGGATAAGATATTTAAAAATTTATCGTTATTGGCGCCAGCATCACTTCCGACATGAGAGGCTGACACAGAAAATCAATTCTTCAACGCAAACTCGGAACATAGCTTGCAGACTCCAGCAGACTACGATTATAATTCTCCATGAAGTACGTATCTTTGATAATACGTCACGAGTTTTAGAATCATATTCTACTAATACGTTAAAAGCTTTGGAAGTGATTATTTTCGCTATCATTATTGTTCCATACTGTAACAATGAAAATAAAATATTCAAGTACATTATCGAGGTAATTCACGTATTTACCGTTGAAAAGAAAGCAAAAAGATAGAAACTTATAAATGTTTAAAACCCAGCAGAACTTACGAAGCTGCGCTATCATCTAGTCCACAAAGTTTTATTTGTACGGGTAAGCTTAATTTAAATACGAGTAAATATAGAAATTCCCAGTATATACGGGTATACCTGCTGGTAGGCTCCTAGCTTCACAGTATAGTGTTGTCTATGGGAAGGAATGCGAATTTAGCTAAGATGAATAGGTCAAGCGGCCGGCAATAATTATTACTCTATGATTTTGGTGCTGACTATTTTATTTGGCTAATTTAGAAGAAAATTTTAATGGACCAGTATTTCCTTTAATTTTTCGTAATGTTCATTTGTTGGAAAAAGAAAGAAAAAAAAAAAGTGCCAATTAAAATGTAAGTGAAGTAATGATAGTACCCGTCTCAATCAATCACGAATCCGCTACAAATTTACCAACAGGCTAAGAATTTTAAGGAGTATTTGAAAAATTGCTACAGGAACTCAATCAATGGTTTATTATCGAAGCTCCAACTAAGGCTGTTATTAACGCAAACTACAAACAAGAAGCCTTTAAGACGTGCGACTCATTAATATCAAAAAGCAGCTATATTAAGGTTCAAGGATAAAAGACTGTAACAAACAGACCGATGCTGATCTTCCATGAACGTCGAATTAACGAGTGAAATATCTGGTTACATACTTTCGAGAAAATAAATTTGCTACAATTGTTGTTCCAATATCAAGTAGAATATACTCGACACAGTAGTTCGTTTTGCGGTAACATGAACACGACACAAGTAGCCTACAGCAAATAATGTATTTTCGATTCGGGCATAGGAAAGTTCGACGTGCAAGTTTTTTAATAACCGTCGCGATGTGTCGTTACATCTAATACCTATGAGCTTTTTAATAACAACTGAGAACGACAGGTAGCATAATAATGTTCACAGACGCTCATCGTTTATCGAAATCTTTTGAATCTACTCGGTTCGTCATTGGGCTGGTAGGCTTTCCAGGGGTACAATCCAACAAAGAAGAAACACCATTGTTGAAGCGAGAGGCAAAATTTTGAATCCAAACTAGAGGTCTGAGTGAATGATGATGTTACACTCGAAAAGCCGATTGCTAATAGTTTTTATGAAAACGGGGAGGTTTTTCAACCTTACTATCGCGAAATCACAGGTCTGTGAATCATAAGATCGCCTTATTGGTAGAAATGCTACAAAGCTTTACAGTTACTTAAAGATAAGATATTATAAAACCATCCCTTAAACTATTTTATCTCCTTACACTTTTGCATCCGCTAGTTCCATAAGTACCTCATCAAATTTTTCGTAATGTGCATACCATACGAGGATCGTACATTCGATTTTTGTAACATCCGCGCAGACTATTACGAACCCGTTTTTTTGTTGAATGAGACCGAAACATATGTCTACAATTGAAATTATCTAAACTTGCGGCTTCCTGCAATAGATTTTATTAACGTTAATTGGCTATCGAGATAGGAAAATAGACGGAGGAGCTGGTGAGTCGCTTGAAGCAAAAATAACAGAGTTGAACCATCAGCAAAACTGGTTAGAAATAGTGAAAATCAGTTAAATATTTTTTTTTTCTTTCTTTCTTTCTTTCTTTATATTATATTATTATTTTTTCAGTTCATGTCTGTAATTAGAAAACTGAAGCATGATGGCGGAAAGTATATACGCGATTGATTCGCCAGCGAGCCTCGTGGATTCGGAGACGAGTAACAACAAACCGAAGGATAAAGTTCAACTAAAAAAAGAAATAGGAGTGTTGGAAGGCGTCGCAATAATTGTAGGAATCATCTTAGGATCAGGTAATTACACTGTTTTATCCATCAGTTTCTACATTGTTACTAAATATATTTGTAAGAAAGTCAGGATGGCAAGAATAGAAACGTATCAAACCTAAGGAGAAAACATGGTTCTCTCACTTCTTCTAGCTCGGTCAGTCATAAAGTCTGTTTCAAACACGCAATCCGCAATACACCATCAATGTCAATAATAGTTCGGGTGAACGAGAGGTGTATGATGTGCGAAGTGCTAGCCAATCATCACACTGAAATGCTTTTTGTCCCTTGGAGAATACTGTGTAGGTTAGTTGAAACAGGCCTTATATATCCATCTTTTATTCCATTTGTAGGGTGTGGCAATTCACTTTTTCTTCTTCTGTAGTCCAGAGCGCTAATCAACAGCATACAATCACCAAACTACAAACTTACAAAAACAAAATAGTCAAATTCATGAAAGAACACTACAACTTCAGAACAGATTACAGTATAAAAAACACAATACAATAACTAAAAGACAAACTGGACAAAATAACACTAAACAACAACGACAAACTAGTATCACTGGATGTAACATTATACACGTTCAGGAACATACCAAAATAAGAACTAACAACAATACTGACGAACAAGAACTGCAAAAACAACACAGAAGGAACTATGCATACGCAAACATCACAAAGAAAATAATTTACCAAAATTACTGCCAGTTCAACAACGAATACTTATTAGAAACAAACAGAAGGCCTAGTAAAATGGTCACCCATTCTAGCCGAAATATACACGAACAACTTTGAAAATGACCTACTAAACAATACAGCAAACACAAGAAAAACATAACTATCGATCAGATATGTAGACAACATATATGAATCATTTGTACAGGAACAGATAGACAACTAGACCAATTCCTCATGGAGACAAATAGCATAAATAACAACATAAAGGTTACAATGGAAAAAGGCAACAAGACCAGCAACTACCATGACCTTACAATACAAATATAAAACACAACAAGATAGTACAACATTCACAGAAAACCCAACCACGCTGACGCAATAATACCTAAAGACTCATTCCACCATCAAAAACGCAAAATGGCAGCACTACACAACTAACTGCCACAGAGCAATCAATATATTTGTACTAAACGACAACAAAACCTCAGAACAACAGAAATCAACAAAATTAAACAAATAGCAATCAACAACAAATACCAATCACAGCAGAGCAGTGCACAATACCAATATCAGTACTCGGGTATTGTACTGTTGGAGAGCGACTACCAACTACGTTTTATGATTAGCGCTGTATTTTAGGTGGTGCAGTAGTGATGCCTTTTATCAGTGATACTTGTTATCGTTGATACCATATCACAAAAACGACTACCTGTTGCTACAATACTGAGTATACTTGGTATCAGTTGATACTATTTAGTATTGGTTTAAGCAATACGATACCAAATACCACATGAGTAAGTATATACTTGTATCGTGCACAGCTCTGCCAACCACAAACAGTTGACAGAATAATTAACAAACTAACATAACTAAACAGCACAGACACTGAACCAGCAACCAACCACAAAAACAGACAAATACGCAGGAGCAATACCATTCACAGGAACACATACATACAAAATACAAAAAATCTTTAACCAATACAACATAAAACTCGGAATCAAAAACAGACCACCTCTGATCAAACAAATAAGCAATGCCCAAACAGAAACAAAGGACAGAATCAACTTTAGCGAAGTATAAGACTGGACTGTGAATACTGTGACATGACCTAGGTACATAGGAGAAACAGACAGAAAATTTACAACCAGAATCAAAGAACATGAAAAATCACAGAAGCTAAATTATGACAAATCATTGTTTGGAAAACACTGCAATATGACCAGGGACATAACAATGACAAATTGACGGAAAATTACAAAATCCTACACATAGAACATAACACAAGAAAAAGAAAATTAAAAGAAAACAACTAGAAATAATAAAGGCAGAAACAAAACAAAACAACCTAATAAACACAACAACTAACTTCCACAGAGAGAACTTATTCCAACTAATAACATAACACCCACAGACTGGACAGACTGTATAATCACAGACAACCAATAGAAGTACAAGACTGAACAGGCTCACCATATTATGGTAGTACTCTTGACTTTATGACTACAGGACCACAAGAGACAAGTCTCATTTAAGGTACTCCACTGATGATGGCATAACAGCCAAAAGCGCTCTGAACTATAAAAGAAAAAGTGAATTGGCACACACCCTACAAATGGAATATTACCAAGTTCACTCACACTCCAAAATGGACACTAAAAATCCATCTTTTAATTCCCATTGTCTTTTCAGTTTCTCAATACCTAACAATACATGCTACTGTATCAATTCAGTCAAGTACATACTTACCTATTTCTATTAGGTCCTTTTTCTATTTCTATATGTCATAGTACCTTTCTTTCAGTTTGCTTCCTTTCATTTTTCAGTCATACACCCTTCAATTTTGCCATATATTTTATTTCTGTTATTCAAATTCTCTTTGCTTTCGTTTCTGTTAATCATTTCCCTTTCAGTATTTTCATCAGCCATTTCTTTTCTGTATTTCTACATACTTTCATTCATGTCTATCAGTAGGTTTATATCAATCATTTCATCAATTTTTGTTTATTTCTTTCGCATATATATATATATATATATTTTAACCATTTTCAATTCTATATAAAAAAATCAAGTCGGTTACGAACTTCTTTTTTTTTTTTTACCATTTTGTCAGTTTTTTTCTCATCATTTCAGTTTTATTATTTTTTGCATTTTCTTCATTTGATAATTTCTCATAATTCTGTCAACTTTTGTTCTTAATCTCTGACAGTTCTATACATTCATTTCAATCAATCATCTAATGCTTCTTTTTAAATTAAAGCTTTTTTAACTTTATTTCTGTCAATATTTTACCAGCAGTAGTTCCAAACATTTCTATAATTTTCTGATTCATACATTCTTCATTCAATCATTCATCATTCAATCAATTGTTCATTCATTTCTGCAGAATACATATAGTTAACGTGAGGCACATAGAATGCCTGCCTGTCTGACAAACAAATTTCAGTAACGATAATAATCTTCAAAGCTCTACAAAGATTCAGTTCCAAGGCGATCTGGGACAGGTGACAACTGAGCTGAAGCAACGGGTGAGTTTAAAATACTGGGGAGCAGGCAGTTGTCAGCATTTAATTTATGTTTTCCCACACAACTTGAATAGTTTTTCAAGTTTGTTTGCAAGCTGCTGGCATTGATAGCATGATACCATATGTGGCTGTAATTACAAAGACATTTGAAGCCATCATTTTTGTGAGAAATATAGTCAAATTTGGTGGAACTGCAGTGATCAGAATTGACAACTTTGGCTCATCACCAACTTGCTTAGCGGCAGGTCAATTAAAATTGTAGAAGGGATTTGGTTTATGCTCTTAGTTCAGATATATAGAATGTAACAGCGAGATGACGATACTGGCAGTAATAAATATAACTTAACGCGCAGTGTTATCATCTTTTTTTATCAAGTATTTGTAGGTATTTGTTTAGTAACTCATCAGCTCCGCCAGGAAGTGTTTCTGCGCTACTTCCCATTGTATTTTCATTTCAGCCTCTCTGCTATATATATTTCGCTTAAAACTGGTTATTGGTCCGTA
The DNA here is from genome assembly GCA_031841125.1 of Acanthococcus lagerstroemiae. Classification (NCBI taxonomy): domain Eukaryota; kingdom Metazoa; phylum Arthropoda; class Insecta; order Hemiptera; family Eriococcidae; genus Acanthococcus; species Acanthococcus lagerstroemiae. The sequence goes on from CM063114.1 coordinate 1,235,057, forward strand.
TTTGTTCTGGTTTCCTGCTATCTGCTCACGTGTTTACTACCCAAGCTCTAAAAAACTGATTGATTAGCTCATGGATTCGTTCAAGTTCTCGGATTTGCCCTTTTACCCGATATTCACTCATAAAGGAACTATAATGAATATAGGTTTTCTGTTAAATATTTTTGGTACCAACTCGTTAAGGTGTACAATCCTGATTAAAACACTGAATGGTATTGGAATCCCTAGATGGTGGAAAGGAATCATGGATCAATTTACAGGGCAGTGTAATCATGAATATAGGAATACATCAGAATGTAACAAGACTTACCGACATAGGGTGCACACAGAAACCTTTTTCAGAAGGTGACATCTTGGTATCACAGCAGCGATGAACGTAAATGTACTAAATAGGTCTGGAACTGAATATGGGCAACACAAGTTAGAGGAAAACACATAACTGACAAAACAAGCACTGTGATTTACATTACTTCAACTTAAAAACATAACATTCAAAAAGATTAAACGCGAAGATTAAAAAACGGCGCAGATATCACTTCCCGAACACTGACTGGGTATATAAATTCTATAGAAATGGCAGTATTCGTTATTTTCTCACTTTCTGAACGGAAAATATACAAGAGACTAAACAAATTTAACAAAACTTTAAAAGAAGAGCTAACCAAATAATTCGGTGGCAAGCAGGAAAGTAGTAATAAACCAAAGACCACTAATACTATATATTCTCCTGGATCCAAGATTTTGGGTGCTACTTGGTGCTTGTCTCTCACTGCTTACGCTGCAAGTTACAAAGCTGCAAAATGACCGAGTATAAAATTTGATAACATGTTCACATGACGTCTCTAAAACGCTCGTTATCAATGTTGGGGGAAAGAACCAAAATTAAATACATAATATATAGTAGAGCCTAATGGAAAGTTAACGTATTTTTCCATTTATTATGTCGAAATTTCTCGAAAGGAAGTGGAATTACGTAAAAAATGATGCGAATGAAATTTATAGGAAACGGTATTTACGTTTTTATAAAGCAACTTCTGTACAATTTCGAACATTCTCTCGCGAATTATTACATTTTGAAAATAATTGACTATGCTAGTGAGTAGCTCATCATTTTGAATTATGTATTTCGGATTTACATAATTTCTAAATAAATTTAGCAATAATAGTTAGTCTACTTTTCACCACCAATTGCAAAAAATTCGGTTTAACTGACGCTGTAAAGCAAAAGAAGGAAACCAACCAACATTTGTAAACAAAATGAGTTATTAGTAGGGATTCCAAAAATATGCTTTGCATGTTTTTTTCTGTTGAAGTAGATAGGGAATATCCATGTTATTTTTGTGATTCATAGAATTTCAAGCAGAATGAGCCACACTTGATCGAGCATATTTTAGCATACTTTGGGTGTAAAAGCATGTTTTAGCATGTTTTCTGCTTTTTTAGAGCATATTCAAGAATATTTGGTCAATTTTCACAATTTTTGCGGAATATTTTCCATTTTTTTCAATATTAAACAATTTTTATCTACTAAGAAAGTAAAACTGCCACAACTGCAACTTTTTTGTAAGCCAAAAAACTTTTTTCGCAAAGTTTTCCGCCTATGTAGAACACTGTTATATGTATCCAGTGTTCGCCTATGAAAAAGATCTTTTTGCACGACAACTTTAGGACCTTTTTATTTTATATATCTGTCATCTCTCGATTTTCCTTGCAAAATGATACCCATATTGACCCATACTTTATCACTTTAATCGGGAATATTTTGGCATATTTCAGGAATTTTAGGGAATATTTTAGCATATTTGACGAAAATAAAAGCATATTATAAGCGCATATTTGACCCCTTTTCAGAGCATATTATATTTGGAATCCCTAGTTATTAGTATCGTCAGAAAGAACGTAAAAAGTAGAATCCCGATGCAAAAATGTGTACTCACGTTGAAAAAAGCTTATCAGTAAACGCCATGTCATATATAGTTTCTACATGGCTCTTGACGAACTTCGAATCACGTGTTCTCAACAAACAGATTTTGCTGGTTGGTTCCCTTAGGCTTAACAGCTTCAAATTGCGTAATTTGAACGCTATTCAGTAAGAGGGAACCAACTAGCAAAATCCGCTTTTTGAGAACACGTGATTCGAAGTTCAAGAGCCCTGTAGAAACTATATGACACAGCGTTTACTGATGAACTTTTTTCAACGTGAGTACACATTTTTGAATCGGGGCCTAATTGTGAAAAATTCTACGTTTTACGCTCTTTCCAATGGTACTAATAACTCATTTGGTTCCTTTTTGTTGAACAGCGTCCATATTATGAACTACGCCGCCGACGCCACCGCTGAAGGGCGCGCGACAGCGTCGCCGCTCCCGATGACTAAAATTTTTGCCGTCCCCGCCGCCGATTGAAGCCTCGGGGCGTCGGCGCACGACTCTAGTGACAACTCATGAATTCACAATACTTTGATGTTTGATCCAAGCTTAGAAGTTGTACAAAATGTTTTATCTTCGTATCATAATAATACTGTACATCAGAAAATACAAAAAATACTGATGGTTTTTCAATAGAATTTGCATTTGGCCCCAGAAGTGAAAGCTATTAAAAAGTTACAATGCACTCGTACCACAGTTTATTGCCACTTCTATACTATTGAGTTTTTAATGACGGTACGATGAGTCAATATTATTTTGTTATCCAGGAATATTTATATCACCGGGTGGAGTGCTAGAAGAGGCAGGATCAATAGGATTTACGTTAATGATCTGGATCTTATGTGGACTACTATCGATGATTGGGGCTGTCTGTTATGCCGAGCTTGGAACAAGTATTTTGAAATCCGGAGGCGATTATGCTTACATTCACGAAAGCTACGGCTCTTTACCAGCATTTTTGTTCTTATGGGACGCTGCTATCGTCTTTGTGTAAGAATAGCATGAGAAATTTCTTGAAATTTTCTAAATTCAAACCTGCCCGAAAATCGTGGGGTCAGCTTGCGCCAGTTTGACGCTAGCGCCTTCCCATTTGAAATACATGCAAGCGCCGTTGCCGGAATTTTGCGCCATTTGGGACTGGCGTATATTTGGCGACTATGGTGCCTGGAGCAAATCGAGAGCAAATTTGGCGTTATCTGGCGCCGATGCCGGAATTCGGGCTGGCCCCAAGATTTCCAGTCGGGAAAGCCACAACATACTCGTGCATTCTCTTATTAATATTGGACACGAGATTCCGGCTTCTTGAGATCCCCTCTGCACACCTCTACTTGATTTCATGGTACCTACAGTACCTACTAGATTAGCCTATGACTTCATTCGTTGATCAATTATATGTCTATTTTCAGACCAACAACGAATGCGATTATGGGGTTAACTGTCGCAAATTACGTTATTCAGCCATTTTTTCCAGCATGTCCTCTACCAGATATTGCAGTGAGAATGTTAGCAGCAGTTGTGATTAGTGAGTACATATGTAGATAGAGGAACCCAGCTGATATGTCGGGGTATTATATTTCCCGTCTTGTTACTTTTAAATGAACTGTTAAAAAAATTTAGATACTGAGAAAATTTTTTTCTTCTTCATATTTGTTTATAAAATGGCTGACAATTAGAGACAGAATGTAAAGATTGAGATTGAGTCCCATTTTTTGGTACCTATCGGTACTAGAGGCTATTTTCAGTTTTGTCACTGGTGAATTTTCTCGTGCCCTGCACTTAGAAAGGTAAATTTTCTTATAAAGATAAGTAGCGTTGGGGCAAATAAAGAAATACTTAGATGGTTTAGCTCTGCAAATCGTTTGAAAGACCTCCTCTCACAAAAGACTGAAAAATTATACGAGTGAAAGAACTTTCGGCTTTATTTAATAATTGTCACTCCTCCTCCCAGCTATGAGTTTCACTCCAGATCGGCTATTTGCAATTACGACCAGTAAGTTATGGACTAATAAGGCACACTTGACCAATTACATGCTTAAATTAGCACATATGTTTTGTCGCAAAAATGAATATAATACGTGTAAGGAACGAATGAATTGAAGTTACAATTACCTACACCCTAGAACTAAAAATAAGGCAATTAGTAAATAATAATCAATTTTGCTTACTTTCAGGTTTACTAACCTATATAAACTGCATGAACATGAAAATTATTACCAGGACACAGAATATTTTCATGTTTGCCAAAGTTGGAGCTGTTTTAGTCATAATTATGTCTGGAATTTCAGCATTGTATTTTAGTAAGTAGGTACCTGCCTACCCAATATCTTATTCTTTACTCATAAAAATTCCCGAACTATTATATACTCGTCTGAATCATTTGTACACATGGTATTTCCCACAGGATAATCAATGATCTTTCTTCAAGTAAAACATTTGTATAACTTTTCACATGTTGTACTAAAGAAAAAGAGTCAGAAAAGTTCGGAATTATTCTAGAGAAAATCTGTAGAGTTGAGTTGTGATCGAAGACAGGATCAATTCGTTCCATATTGACTAGCTCTTGGAGGGACGAATGGTGGTAGTATGATGTTAATGAACTTGACTGGAAATAATTCGATAAATCCAAAGCATACAAATAATACACACTGTCGATTAAAGAAGAAAAAAAGAAAGGCGTTCACTTTACTCGAAAGTGTAGTGAAATATAAAGACAAATTTTATACGCCTCTTTACACAAAGGCTGCTCGATTCCAAGTCTTCTCTGGAACAGAGGGACAGATTTATATGATTTTGCCACTTCGAGGCTTGAATAAATTTGCCGCTCCTAAAACCTGGCTTATTTCCCTCCTCTCCCTCCTCCAATAAGTGATCGCGAGCAAAATTATGATTAAAAAATGAGTGCCTCATGTTTTGATTTATATAGAGAGGAATATAAAAAATCAAAACAGTATCTAATCAAAAATCAATAGGGGTCTGGTTGGCCGAGTGGATAGCGTGTTGGTCTCGGAATCCGGAGGTCCCGGGTTCAAGCCCACGTAGCAACTCCCCAGATTTTGACCTAGGCCGGTTTTTCGACTAGAAGGGAAGGGAGCTCAGACAGCCCTAACAGCCTCCTCGACGTCTCTGAAGTAATGCTCGAATGGGCGGATTCCAGGGCTCGGGTTGAGAGCTAATTAGAAAAGGAGAATCAAAAATCAATATACTTGAACATAATAATAAACAATAAAAAAATAGTAAAGAGTATGGAATTAAAATAATTTCGTAGCTGATGTTGCGCTGCACTAACTCATTTTCTCTTTATCCGAAAGCCGAATGATCGAGAGGAAGAAAAGAAAAGAAAGAAAAAGATAAAAAAGAAGAAAAAACGGCTAAAATTACTCGCCTTCTACAAAAAAAAAATTTGCCACCACCCGAGGTTTAAGTTTCATTAGTTATGGGAAATCAATCTCTGCTCAGAAACCAACAGAGGCAAAGAAAACATTTCGATGTGGTAGCTGGGGATTAGAAAGGTAAGAACGGACTAGATAATGACTGTTGAACTATTACAAAACGGAAAGAAAGCGGAATTTTGGAAAACGTTGAGAAGACGATGAATTAAGGAAATGCGGTCTTTTTGTTGCCCGATATCGCTAAATATACGAGTAGTATGTAGGTGCGATATAGTAGCTCATCATAAATTTTGTAGCAAATTTTCAAAGCATTCGGGGACTAACATAATAACTGTTTTAGTTCGGCACTGATTCGTACTAATATGTAAATTAAATAGGATAGTCAATTTTCTTCATAATCATTTAATGTATCGCTGAATTTGCAGCAAATGGGGCATATTTTGAGAATATATGGCATAATACGACCAAAAGTCCTGGAAAAATAGCTGTCGCTTTTTATTCGGGCATATTCTGTTACTCTGGATGGTAAGCAGCCTATACCTACTATTCTTATTTTACAAACCTACATATATTATACTTAGTAGCTGAATCAAACATGAATTTCTCTGGTTGATTAAACGGATTACTGTATTTAATTTTAGCAAAAAGTGTACAGCACCTTCTTCTTATTTTCATTTTATAATTACGGTTATATTTGTGTACAATACAACTTGGCCTTTTCATAATTTTTAGATTAGTAGCAAGAATATAAATATGCGATACATTGAATTTTGTGTGCCATGTTTTTTCTAGGAGTTATCTAAATTTTATGACTGAGGAGCTGAAGGACCCTTACGTGTAAGTCTGCTAATCCGGCTTTATAAAGAGTATGTAAATTCGCTATTTTAGCGCTTTACTTCTTACTATTGAATATCTTTAGGATAGGTAATTGTTACTAGATATAAATTACCTTATAGATATTAATCTGAAAATTAGAATTGATTCCGATTATTTTACATGTTTACCTGACATATTGCCAAACAGCTGACGTAGTTGGTTTTAAAACTTTTTAGAAACCTGCCACGAGCGATATATATTTCGGTGCCGATTATAACGATAATATACTTACTTGCTAACCTGGCGTATTTCTCTGTGCTTACACCACAAGAAATGATTTCATCGCATGCGATAGCAGTGGTAAGCTTTATGTCATTTGCATGCAAACTTGAGAAAAAGAAAAGGAAAGAAGAAACGAAATGCTTTCAGCAACTTATGAAGTTTCAAGTGTAAATATGTATGTACTTGAATTATAAAAGTTGAGTATAGGTTTATGTGTGTGATGTGTACCGAATACATATCATGTGGTACTATGTAGTATACTTTAACCTACGCTTGTGCATACACAGATACATCTGCGCATATATGCCAGACTCACAACGTGATTACCTACTGGGCAACTTGCGGCAAAACTGCAAATTTCGCGTCTAAAAAGTTTAAAGCAAGAAAGGTGCAAAAGAACAGGCCAAACCTTTATGCTAGGGGGGGGGGCATCTTTTCAGGAAGTGCAATGTTCCCTGATACCACGAATATGGTAATATATATACTGCTATTATTCTATCAGTTATCACTCTGTCATTATCAGCATTAATATTGCAGACTTATGGCCAACATATTTTTGGATCATTTGCCTGGATAATGTCACTTATGGTAGCAGTTGGTGCAGCTGGTAGTTTGAGTGTTCATATAATGACGTCATCAAGGTGATTAACAATACATTAAACTTAAATTTTCATTAAATCTCGTTATCACATTACAGTTTTACTGTGCATCATTATAATTCATATCCGTTTCATGTAGACCATCGAAGCTTTATCTGTACCTAATTTTAACTTGGTAGTTTGATCATCATTTTCATCTAAATATTTATAAATGAATAAAGTTAGCTTTATCTATACCTTTTAAGGAGTGGAGAAGGGGTCGCTATAATTTCGTTTTTGATATTATTTTGACTATCTGCAACTGCTCAGTTAAATTGGTAAAGTATATAGTGCATACAATAGCTTCAGTTACATCGTTCGGGGGTTTTCTAATCCTCTTTTCAGTTTTGATGTTTCGAGCGTAATCCCTGCTCCTGTAGTACCACAAGGGGTCTTGACCTAAATCTTTATAAATGAGAAAAATTCAAAACATTTCTGCGATTTTTGTTCCACCCGCCCACTCACCAATTTAAAAAAAAATGAAATTTATCGCTTTCAAAACTGAAGATTCTATTTATATTGACAGTAAGTTCTTTCCATACGAGGCTTTTTATCAAAGAAGTAAGGTCAGGGATTATAGCAAGTATGTGGAGGTATCTTCTTTATAATTGATTTAACAAAATGCTGAGTAAATATCGCTAAACTTGTCCAACTGGAAGCCCAAATTTTGCACGTGTTTTTCTGATTTGAGTCGGGAAACAGGCAAACATGTATTAAAAAAGCTCACATTTCTCAACTGAGGGCCACTGATTTTCCAACAAGCCAACTGGCGAACTTTGATAAGGCACCCTCCCTGCTCTCCTTCGGTTCACTTATGTTACTCCGTTGCATCGGAAGTTTTTTTGGAGAAGGAGAAGGAGGTACAAAAATGTGAGTCAGTGAAAAGAAACAAAGAAAAAAAGGAATGAAAGAAAATTTTTCCCTATGAGAAGTATTTTGCAAATTCAAGGTGACAATTTAAGAGTTGATATACAAAAAAAAGTTGATGAATTTTTTCGGAGGGACGCACAATATACCCCTCTCTCCTCTCTGACACCACTTCTTGAGTATGGTGTGGTGGGACGTATGGCGATGCACGCATGCCAAAGTGGCCCCTGAGACACCGCACCCCCAGCACCGGAAACTACCCTTTCGGGCATCGCATCAGTGCCGAGGGGACTTCTTGGGTATACCACAGCATTTAATATTGAGATTCTAAGTGAGTTGATAGGAAGTTCTAAGGTGACTATATAATTAAATTATTTTCTTATACTTCATGTCACAGCGCATTGTATATTCATACTGTGTATATAAATATATTTTTAGAATGTGTTTTGTTGGAGCTCGATGCGGCCATTTCCCAGCAATGTTATCTCATATAAATGTACGAAAATCAACGCCAACACCGTCCTTAGTATTTATGGTGAGAAAGTGTACCTATCTGTTAACTAAAGCGCACACTATTAAATACTGAGTCGCTGTTTTACAGATACCTCAAACAGATACCTACACATATAAGCTCGAAATACTTTTAATGTCCAGAAATAACCTTCTACGTACATACATGTATCCATCATTCTAGCAATATATTATTTGAATATTTTCAGCCATTCTGCAATTATATATTTTCTCCCATAATCCATTTTAAGCGATTTTGAAATTCCTATCGAAAACGGATCAGGGCGCCGCTCTCGTCCTACTCCCTGTGATGTGTGATAACTATTGCGGGGATGGGGGGGGGGGTATGACATTCTTTACTTTATTATAAGAGGCTTTCAATACGTAGGTATACTCAAACATTCGCAAAAACTAGCTAATTTTTTATAAGATTTTGAAAAATAAATAAGATCAAAAGTTAGGTTTCACATGAAAAATTAGAAAAAACCGACTTTTTGTTATACATATATAGCATTCAGATAACGAGAATAAATATATATATGTATATATACTACTCGGAATGCAAGAAAGAGTATTAAATAGTCAGATTGACCATCATTCAATGGGGTAACGATGACCTATTCTCGGTAATTAACCTTAATAATAATAATAATAATGCTCGTAATAAGATTTGACGCATGACGCGCATAGATTTTGTAACAGAGGTACATCGGGTTGATTTTTGATGTAGCTATCTAGTTACTTATGAAGTAGGATACCTACCTAAATATTTAAGAAGTAAGAAAAAATGTAAATCATCTGATAGTACCAATTCGACCCCGAATTTTAAATCTTAACATTTCTAGAAAAGAAGTAGGAGGAAGAAGAGATAAAATGAGTAACCGTTATTTTGTTTCAGAATATTTTGTCCTTAATGATGCTCTGCACGAGTGACGTCTACGTACTAATTACATATGCCAGTTTTGTAGAGTCATTCTTTATTATGTTAACTGTTTCAAGTCTTCTGTACTTGAGGTGGACCCGACCAGATATGGAACGCCCTATCAAAGTAAGTACCTAGCTAAACTAATAAAGGTGTAATACTACATATCCGTATTAGATGAGGGTTATAAAAAAGGAGGTGTACCGCACAAATGGATTGTAGAAAGCAGGAACGTATACAAGTACATTTTTTCATACATCAATACAACTAAAAACATACGATATACATATTTTACATATTTTTAGGTGCCCATCGGTATACCGATACTATTTGTGATAGTCAGCTTATTTCTGGTACTTTTACCTTGTTACGTGAAGCCAGTAGAAGTTGGAATTGGAATTTTATTAACCTTAGCTGGAATACCAGTGTATTATATTTTCATATACTCTAAAAATAAACCCGACTGGTTCGTTCGTTTTATTTGTAAGTAATTTTGGTACTTGTTTTACTGAAAGAAACAGTAATTTTTCATATTCTCTTTTCTTTTTTTTTTTGTTATTTGTTTTTTAATATGCACCGAATTATTGTTACGTTTAATGCTTTTAAATTTTCGGCAGATTTGATGACGGTGGTATGTCAGAAATTGTTCTTATCAGCGACAGAGGATCGGGAATAAAACGCGCAGAATTCATCGACAAAAAAGACTCCCGGGCCAATTTCAAAAATTTCAATTTCATGTGTGCTCAAAACGTGTGACAAATTAATATATGTAGGCGAAGTACAATACAATAAATTTTTTATTTTTATTATTTTTCAAAGTGAATTGATTTTGTGACGTTTGAGGACCTACCGCCCACAGTTGAAATTCCAACGGTGAGAAGGGCGATGATAGCGGGAGACAGTCTGACCCTCGACAGCTTCCTGATACCTATAGAACGTCAAAATAGTCGATAGTATTTTCTGTTTTTTAAATACAAAAGCACATTACCTCGTACACGTGTAACTACTCTGCATCTACAGTACCATTATTCGACACGTCTTTGCGAGATTTCCTAAATTTCGCGTTTGAACTTCTGTCGTGTTCGGACTCAATCGCAGAAATCCTCGACTGAAAAAGAAAAAATTCAATTTTCAATGTTTTAAAGCAACCGATGCATTAAAAAACAGCCGCAAATATGCCACGATGGTACATGTTCTGGGCTAGCTCTCTTTCCATCCCATTTTCAAACGTTGACCTATAAAAACGATAAATTTCAAATTCAAGCATGGGGGCAGGTCAGGATTTCTACAATCTTAACTTAATTAGTAGAACCACATTCCGTCTTATCCGACACCGAAAACACTCTACCTGTCATCCAACCCTTTAATCATTCGAAAAGTTCCCATTTTATCGGACAAGGTAGTAATACGTCATTAGAGGCAACATGTGCAGCAGTTTGCTGACGCATGCTCATATAGATATCCATGTATTATACAGTATTAGTATGTACGTAGCTGTCTTTCAATTCCAGTAATAAAGACCGATGTGCGACGGTATTGCATTTTAAATTCATTTCAAACCATAAATCCAGAATATATTCCTCTTTTGCCACACTTTGTTTCAAATAGACATTAATAAATTCAAGAGAAAGAAACACGGACAGAAAGCATTAGAGGGGGAAAAAACTCGGTATTATTCAATTTTCCGCTTATCCAACAGACCGAATTCCCCAATTTTGTCGGATAACCGAGGTTCTATACTGTATCCCACCTGGAAATTATTGGGCCAGCGTCAAATTTGCGCTAGGTTGGCGTTAGCACCTTCCCATCTGAAATGCATGCAAGCGCCGTCGCCGGAATTTTGGGCCATTCGAGGCCGGCGCAAATTTGGCCCGACAGCGGCGCCTGGTGCAAACTGAGCGCCAGTTTTCGATGGTGCTCAATATGCGCTAGAATCGGGAGCAAATCAAGCGTATATACCTGGCACCGATGCCGGAATTTGGGCTGGCACCACGATTTCCAGGTGGGTATCCCCGAAATGAGAAAGAAGAGAACGACTTGTAGCGAAAGTGCAAATGATTATGGCTATCATGGTGGGGGGGGGGGAGGTTGAGCAAAGTGGCAGAATTATTACCGTAAACTCTGAAATACTGGACCGAAGTCAGTACGGAACACGAAACAATTTGACTGCATAAAAAATCAACGGCTGGCGCGTACACGTAAAATATATCGATAAGCTTCCGAGAGTCAGTATTCGAACGTATACAGTTGAGAATTTGCCCAAAAACTGGTCGCGGAAAGTCGACCAAAAAATTGGTGTTGAAAACGATTTCCATCGTTCCTCACCCCTGATACGATACTAGAAGCACATCTCAACCAAGTATTATGCTGGATTTACATTCGAGTCGGCGACATGTCGCGGACAAACTTTTTAATGCTGAAAGTGTGTCCGCGACATGTCGCCGACTCGAATGTAAAACCACCTTAATCCTGTTGAAAATGCTTCTACGACAACAATCATTATTCTTCATTTGTTCAATAATAAGTAAAATAAGCAAATGAAAACGACTATGTGAACGTATTTATTTACATATTAGTAAGTCTGTCAACCTACAACGTGAAAACCATTAAAAAAAGTGATACAATAAAAAGGGGTAAACAAAAAACACGAGAAGATTTAGACGCATGTATTTAATCATTAAAACTGAATTTCAATATTAACACTTTTTACAATAAATTTCTGGTATAAGTATATGACGACTTGGATAACGAAAATAGAAAAGACAGAGACCCCAATGATTTTCCAACAGGACAGAGAATACGTAAACGTAGTCCGCCACAAGCCTGAAATGGTGGGGAATATCTTATAAGTGTATTTTTTCCTCAAAAGAATAAGGACGAGGCAACGACATCGCTGTTCGGTAAACAACGAAGACGGTCATTGCTAAATAATTTGAATGACATTTTTCTGTTTCTTTTCTTTTGGTTCATCGCGGTATCTACACGTCTATATCACAAAAACGTAATTGCGAATGAATCTGTACAAATAAGTAATGAAAAAACACAACAGTCACACCTTTGAACAAGGAAAATAATGAAATATTCAAAAATGTTTAAAACTACCGAATCCGAATGCGTATATAAATCTTATAAATCACACTACCTTTGACGTAACTTAAGGCACCACCATTGAGAACTTCTGGAATAGAATGCCGTCCAGATCTGCTGGACCAACAGTCGCATCAAAATCAAACCTTAAAAGGTATCTCCGTTCCGCTGTATCAGCTCAACTGTAATTATATAATTCAATTCTCAAACCATTACATCAAGGAGCGACTCCCAAGCCCGTATTAATGAACGTAGTTCATTTCTGAAATTATTTGCCGAATAATATTTCCTTCTAATATTAAAGTTTCGGAAGCATGAAACCAGGAGGTAACACACCCAGAGCGCCCATCATAGCAGGATACAGCTCTGGGGGAGGGGGACCGGGAGGCGGGGGCGGCGGAGAATCGTCGTCATCGCTTTCGTCCGGTCTGATTATCTTCACACGAACTTTGTGTTTCTTCTTCGGCGGAAGCGAAGATGGAGGCGAAGGTGGTGGTGATGGTCTACGAGTTCTCGTCGGCGGCATATCATTGACGGTCGCGGAACCTGGTCTGATTCCGTCAACAAATGAGACCATTTTACGAGCGCTACCGATGATACTCCGACCCAGCTGCGTAACTGGCGTTGATCTGTCTCTGCAAGTTGAAATACAAGTGGAAGATCGAATCAGTACAGAATCCGCGGCAAACAAGTAATGAGAAGGTGATCTGCGAGTACTTACTTGAATCCCGGCGATATTAAAATGCCTTGCTCTGGCGACGGTTTGATGGATATGGCCGCACTGCAGGATTCGTCATTTCCATCCTGCAGCAAATAAAACGAACGCTTTAGTCGAGGGATGCTACTCTTAAATCAAAATCAAACTTGCAGCAAATCTCCCCAATATATGGTGTACCAGCGAGTGATACGCTCTCCGCGCTAAGGTTATTGCAGCGGCTACATACGGTTTTTCACATATCCGCATTATTAGAATAGAAATGCCCTGCCTTTCCCTTTCTGATAGATGGGTGCACTGATTACGTATTATCAGTTACTACCTATTCGATGCGCAGCGATAGTAAAAAATATTGCACGTATCATCGCGTACGAGTTTTCAATACTGAGAATAAAACGAACACCTATCAACTTCAAATAGAAAATACACATAATTCTGAGAACTCCTGGATCCTTTGAAGACACCGCTTTGCCCCCCAAGAGATTTTTTCGCCTGAAAATTGGACTGGTCATGACAGGTACATGTATAAAAGACAATTTACATATTTCGCTATTCGTGTTTCTGCTTTTCGTATCTGATTGAATTTTTAGGATGTTTGCCCGCGCGCAGCGCTGTAAGCACCCTATTGCAATCAAATTTTCATCATTTTCCTTTAAATACGACTGAACTGTTTACAGATCATCGTTCAGTTTTAGTTCAGTTTCGTTCCCCGTCAACTGCTACCATCTGTTGATAAGTTGGTCTACTATTATGAATGTATCCTCTCAGTTACGATTTACGAATGCAACTTGCAAATATGAAAATAAAAGATTCTCATTCTGGCGTTCGTGTTTCGTGGCGTGTTTTATCGCACAGACGTTAGTATTGTGTCTGAATATTAGCTTCAAAGCTTCAACATTTCAGATTTGGTTTTGTTTCATTAATACCAGTGTAGGAAGTTAGCGCAACAACATCAGGGATGCGGAGAAGCCGAAAGTTTTTGCAGTTTTAGGATAATTTTGAGAAGCCAGAAGTTGGAAGCTGAATGTTTTTCAGCTTCAGCAAATACCCTCTCCTCGCTATCTGCGAGGTAGCTTGTTAAATTATAATTTACAATTAACGATAACCTATCGACGTTCGAATAAAATTATTACCGTCGTATCTTCAGTCAAGCTGCTGTCATCACTATTTGGTGTCTGAAACAACGAAAAACGAACGCGTAAATTAAGCGGTAACCTCTGAAAATTCAAATCAATAAGGAATAAGCGAAAATAACGAGTATCACAATACGCGAGCGTAATAAACAGTTAGTATTTTATAGAAAATGTACGACAAAGCATTGCAACCAGATTTTTTTTTACTAGTGGCGGATCCGAGTGTAAGATAGGAGACGTACCAGACAGTCGCACAAAAAAGGTTCATTTCACAATCCAAAACGCGTAAAATAAATATCTAGAAGAGGTTCTGCACACATACTGTGATGAATAGAGCAACATTTCTTTTTTGGTTACCAAGGAGAGACCCACAGCCGGTTCGCAGCACGTCTTCGCCGATTGTGGCTTCACTCGAGTGAATTTTCATCGGTTTTTACAATTCACTCGTCAGACAACTTTCGGTTGGGTTTATCCGCGGATGAGCCAATTCACAATCGACTAGCAGCAGGACATACACGTTAATCATGGGTGGGAGACGAGCATGAAAGATTTTGGTTCGCGGCTCCGTTTTTCTTTTCATGAAGGAAAGTGGCGTCGGCGGTAGGAACGCAGCCAGGTTTTTAGAACAGACAGAAATCAAAACATTTCTCAATACTTCCGAAAAAAAGAGTCATTCAAGCTCACTGAAACCCACTGAGATTCATGACATCATGACTGATCTTTATTTTTGAAGACTGCTTCACTCAGGAAGACTCGTCAACACACGATTACACAGCCTGATAAAAGTACTCAGCCCTTGTTCAGGTTCTTCTAGAGAAATAAGACTCTGTAAGACTTATACTGTGCCCCGTAATTTTTCACAAGTTTTTCTCAAAGTGACCCCCACCCCCAATGACAGGCTGCAGATCCATTACCGCGTTCTATCCGATCCTTTTTTCCCCTTGAACAGTTGAAAAAAAAAGTGGACTCTGTTCTCTTTGAACGATTACAGGATTTGGTTTCAAATTTGAACATACTCGTACAAGATGCGACTCGAATCGAAAAGGTTATGATGCACTTACCGCGGGAGATCCGTGCATTCCTTTAGCCTTGAGTAAGTGCTGTAAGACTTTCTCTTCTTTACGTTTCTCCTTCGCCAACCGCATCAATTTTTTCATTTCCCCTTCCGGCGTACCTAATAATGATACATTAAAATGAGCGAATAAGCGTGTAACTTTCGAACATGAGATTTAAAAATAAAATGTACACAGTAACAAACGCGCGGAGAGTACTCTAGCGTTCTAAAAAAGTTACGATCTCCACACATACAGCCAAATGTACAGCCTAATCAGTGATGTCATTCGGGACAGGAAATACTCGTACACATCGCAATTTTTTTCGAATTCAGTGCTCTGCCGTAGCACCGAATTCCGACGTACGTACACTCGATAATTACTCGGGGAGAAATTTAAAACGTTCCTCTTCCAGTACGTCGAGAATCCCGAGCTACGGCAGTGTTGTATCAAAGCGTTTGCCATCTACGCAAGGTTACACAATACTCGGGAAACATTTCTCTGTCCGAGTTTGAGAAGTAATCCCGATTCACCTCACCCCGTTCTGTCAACATCACCGAGCTTAATCTACAAATTCGGATACTATCATCGAGAAAATTTTCTTACCAGGCGGTAAAGGTAAATTTGTGATTTTGCTTCCAGAAAGACCTGTTGGTGGAGACGTAACTGTAACAAGGTTGTATATTAAATAAGAAATAATCGAAGCCGCGGCGACGGTATTAGATTCTAGATTCAACGTTCAATCTTTCGATCTCGACTACGAAATGTCGGCATAATACATTAATTACGCGTAGGTACGTGTTGGAATTACCTGGCAGGGGAGGAGGAAGCGGTTCTTTTGGTTTTTGCCTAGGATCGTTCGGAGCGAGCCTTTGTTCTTTTGCCGGCGATTCATTGCAAACTCGAGGAGCGACTGCGTTCGACTTAGACCCAGAAACGGCCGGCGCGGCTGCGAACGAGCCCGGCAAGTGAGCAGACAAAATGGACGATAAACCGGTAACATTTTGCACGTGACCGCTACTTAACGTATTTACATGTTGAGAATTCGGTGGCATCGTCGCATGCGAAGCTGCTGCCATCGAGACTTGCGGTGGTGGTACCTGGACACGATAAAACAAATTGTATATCAATGTGTCAATGTCGTGTCGTCGACAACCGCCACGTCCGACGTCGTCGTTCCCATTCGCTATCGAAAGTAGAAAAATTACCTTTTGTTGACTAGGAGCGAGAGGCTGTACTTCGGTAGGAACAATTTGTAACACATTACCAATTTGGATCGAGTGGACTTTATTTCCAGCTGAATCCGGAACTCGATAAGGTTTGTTCTTTACAGAATTGACTGGCGGTGGCTCGGGAGGTTGCTGCGAAAAGAAAATCAACGAAGTGCTCAGGAAGATTACAATAATTTTCCATTAGATCGAGCTGCAGATAGCGAGGAATAACAAATAAAAATATCCAACTTGTATCATCATCTTCATCGAGGGGGGAACTAAATATGTTTAACAAGCATCCCTTCATCGGGTACGTCGAATGATCGAATATAAAAAGAAAATGTAACATCAAGTGGGTTCAACCGTTAAAATACTCGAGCCGGATTAAATGGTGGGAAATTGCGAAATTTTCAAGCGAAATGTTTGATTTATTGGGAACATCCGGAAGAATCTCGATTTTTCAGGATAGTTTCGAGTGCACAGTGCGATGAAACGGAAATTTCCATGTAGTAAGAAAAAGTCGTGAAAAAGCGATTCGAGATGAAGAATTCATAGTGATTTCAAGAAACCGTAAGAGAAACACAGGAAGACGCAAGAAATGGGTCTTCGATAAGAGTTTCAATTTTGCAAATTTTTCACGTTATTCGAATATTTAGTCCACGCGTTATACATATAGAATTCAGGGATGTATAGCGTAGGTTCAAGTAGACTGCTTTCGTTTATGTTTTCCATCTTGACTTGAAATCATAGGTGAGAACAAGCAAAACAGTTCCCTCTTTCTTCGACTTCATTTTAATCATGCGTTAACGTCGACCAATTCTGATAAAAACAGCTTGTCCTCACAACTTGGGCAGCAAAGGGCTACTCTTTAAGCGCATTTCCTTCGCCCCCCTCCCATTAATTTTCTGGAACTAAAATTTCTACATTTCGGTTATACGGTACCTTAAGATGAACATTGGAAGTACATACCTGATGCATACGAGGTGGTGGCAACCGGTGAGCCTGCATCATCATCGCGGGCTGAGGAATTTTCGGCACATTCTGGCCCATGAACACTTCAGGGGTGTTCCAGTTTAACGGCGGTCTCGACGAGTAATAACCGAGATCGGGATTGCAGTTCATCATGGGTGGTGGGAAATTCGGAATTGGCGGCGGGGGTGTGCTGAAGTTGGGCACATTGTCGTACACCGGAACCTGGTAATATGGCGGACGGGCAATGTTCATGGGTGCCTGCATGGGCATCGCCGGCGGAGCCGGTCTCTTCACTCCCAGTTCCAACTCCAATCGCTCGTCCAACGACAACGGTTTGGGCGAAATTTCTCTGGAACGCATTTCGAATCTCTTCTTCGATTTCGAAAAGCCACTATTCGTCGAGTCGGCGACACTCTTTTTCGTCTTCAACGGAACACTGGCTTTACTCGCTTCTTGATGTGACTTGATAGAAGATCTGTCCGATTTGCCTTCTTTCGTCGGAGTTTCCGGCAGACTACTCTGAATGGCTTGACACAACGAAATGATTTTCTGAAAATCTACATTCCCTTTAGCTTTTGAATCCGCATTTCCCGATTCGAACGACGACGGCGACAGCCGAGGGTCGTGTTGCGAAGGACCGTGTCCCCGCTCAGGGTTGCCCTCGTTGGACTGAATATTCGAGTTTTCCAAAACGGACAAAACGCTGTGCAGCGCGTCCAACTGGACCCCCTGCTTGTTCAAATTCTGCAGCGATTCCTTCAGCTGACACAGATTCGCCTGCAGAACGTACGAGTCCGAACTGGAAATCTCGCTCGTCGCGCTGCCTCCCATCTTTTGGACAGACTTGGTGATCTCTGAAATGACGGCCATTTTTTCCGACTCTGGGCTGCGCTCCCTTTCCCGCCGGTCATAGTCGTCGTGATTCCGCTTCTCTTGTCGATCCGCCTTCGGACCGGATGAACCGCTTTCCAATTCAGAACAATTTTGATCGCCCCGAGATCCCTGTTCTTTCTTTATTCTGTCGTCAGACGGAGAACGCCTCCTCTCCCCGTCTCGTTCGCCTGAAAACGATCTCCGTTTCGCCCGGTAACGGTGGTCGCGAGAGTCGCGGTCTTTCGATCGTCTGCGACTTCTGGATCTCGATCGCGACCGTCGCTTGTAGCGATCTCTGCGGTAATGTTTCTTGTATCGATCGCGCGATCGCGACCTCCGGCGGTAAGTGTCGTGTGACGTATCACGGCTGTAGTGATCTCTAGACTTCTCGGCTCGATCATGAGACGGCGACCGACGTCTGAATCGATCTTCTGGTTCAACCGGTTCGATACCTTCTTCCTTCGGCGGTTCTGGTGGCAGCGGCGGCGGCGTCCTAGCACCTTGCGGAGCGATTTCGGGCAACGCGATGCACGCTCTCACTTGGAACACTTCTTTTTCAACGTCCTCTTCCGGAACTTCGGGCACTGGCTGTACCGCCTCTACTGAGGCTTCGTCAGTTTGGACGCTTTCCTTCAGCTCGCTGACCGCGTGATGAGATGGAGCCTCCAGATTGGCGTGCTCTTCTGCGTCGAAAGAATCGAAAATGTTGGAATGAACGAATTTCTTCGCCGCTTTGGTGCGCACTTCCAGTTTACCGATCGAAAATGCCTTACACCCGATTTCCTGCTCAATCGGCTCCACCGCGACAAACTGCCCGAAGTGTTTCACCACATCGCTCTGACGGGCAGCCGTCGGAGGCGAATTCGCTGCCGACGGTTTGGGAACGGCGGGCTCGCCGAATGAAAACGGGGTCGACTGAATAGATGGCGGGGGGACTGGACTCGGCGCCGGCACTGGAGAGGGTACGATGGCGGGAAACTGGTGGCTCTGCAGTCCCGGCGATGGGAAACAAGGAAACAAACCGCTAGCGGGATTGGTGCTATTCACCGAGAACATGGTGGTGTCTTCGTACGAAATCTCCGAGTACGCGACATCCTTGGACACTTCCGAAGCGATCGTTTCGTCTTCATCGACGTCGCACTCTGTCGGCGAATATCGCTCCGAAGTGTTGGTGACCGACTGCTCAAAATAGGGGTGCAAGTCGGGGGGCGAATTTTGCGAGTTTTCGACGAACTTGCACTTCTCTTTGAACAGATCACGTTTAGCGGGACTCGATTTCAAGTCGTACTCGGCAGCTTCGTCTTCCACCCGTTTTTTCTCTTCGGACGAAAACATGGCGAAATTTCGTTCCAGCGGCGTTGCTGGGCCTCGTTCTTCTGGAATCGGTATATTTTCCAAGACGATGGACTCGTCGAGCTCGTCGTCCACGAGTTTCGCATCTCGCGGTTTCTTCCGTTTTTTAGGCTCTTTCTTCTTACGTAACGTTTTCGGTTTGCGTTTCTCGCTTTTCGATTTCGCGTCTTTCGCACGTTTTCTGTGTTTGCGTTTACCTGTAGGAGAACACAAATGATAGGTAAGAATGTTCACTGAAGTCGGATGCACTTAGAATTTGCAATTATTACCTCGATTACGTGATCGAGAAAGGTACAAGTTAAGTTGGGTCCACACGAGGATGATCAGCAGAAGATAAATGTCGCGTGGATGTTGAGATGATCAGCTAATTAAAGCTGAGCAGCCACGGTCAGTCTTAAATCTTCGATCGACCTGATGTTGGTCTGTACGAAAGTTGATAAATAGTGTGGAAGTTTTCATCATCCATTCAGTTCTCGCCTTTTACACAACCGAATGTGCCGCATGCTTCGGCTGAGTGCAAAGAACTGAACAAAAGTGGACATCCGACAGATTTTCATTCACGGCTGGTCAGCCTAGGCTGATCATCCAAGCAGAACAAGCTGATTGTCCTCGTGTGGAGCCACCTTTAGACACGCTGGTAATGTTCCGAGAACTAGCTCACAATAGCCCTCATTATTCAAGCAAAAACTAAGGAGCTGTCGGCCTAATATTCGCATTCATACTAATTTCGTTCAAATTGGACTGCTGCCCTCGCTTCTATCTGTCTGTTCACCTGTCTGTTTAGTTAGCTAACTAGCTTTGGTGTTGTGCCGGGCATCGCGTCAGAGATGTGAGGGCACAACGTATCCAGATATAGGACGGGTTTCTGTAATTTCAATATCAACTTTCCCTCCCTGCTTATAAGGGTAGGTGGTGCTCCATACTGCTTAATACAGTCAATATAACACAACAAACCGAGTGACCTTCAAAATGTATTAAAATTAGAGTTTTCAAAAACCCCTTCCCACTAGTAACGTCGAAATAGTTAGGTTACTACGGAAACGCACAATTTCCCATCCCTCTCCCCCACAGATGCCTCAATTTGCATGACAGCGTAAAAATAACACCAACAATCAATTTGAAAACCTTGAACAAAATATCCGATATCCGAGCTGCATTTTTTTTTTTTTTTTTTGAATTACAAATAATTTCGACCTCCTTCTCAGCACGTTCAGACTATTTAGAAGAATCATGATCAACGTAAGCGAGGTAAAACTTACCGTCTTTCTTATTCTTTTTTTTCTTCTTTACTGGCTCATCGTCGACGGCAGTGACGGCCGCGTTTTTTGAATCATCTCTCATAGAATGTTTAGCAACTAGCAAGGCAGTTGCAGTGTTATCCCAATCATCGAGATTATCTTCAAAAAACGAGTTGAGCTGAGCTTTGGCGACGCTTTCCTCAATTTCCTTCGGATCGATTTTCTTGTTTTTCCAGCTGGGCGCCTCGTCTCGCAGTTCGTCGCTGTCCTTCTTCCGCTTAGATTTCTTGTTCTTCTTTTTTGAATCGGGAGACACGACGTCGGAGCTTTCATCTAAAAAAGAATTATTAAGTTGTACTTTTATAACGCTCTCCTCGAATTCTTTGGGATCGATTTTCTTCTTCTTCCAACCGGAAGTTTCTTCGTTTGAACATTCGCTGTCTTTTTTCCTTTTCGTTTTCTTTTTCTTCTTTCTCACTTCCAAAGACTTGCTTTCCGATATTTCACCGTCTTCAATGAGATTACTCTTAACATCTTCCGGCAAGTCAGGAGCAATCATATTCAATAATTTCACTTTTTCTTCTTTTTCTTTGTCGTTTTTCTTTTTACGCTTTTTCCGTTTCTCTTTGACAAGTTTCTTCACAGTCGGACTTTCTTCGTTTTCCGACTTCTTAAAATTCCTAACGGCGAGCGACTTCTCCATGAATAATTCTAAAAAAGGATCCGTCGGTAGCTTCTTGTTCTTATTCTTTTTTCCTTCGTCGCTTTTCCTCTTCTTCTTTTTTTTTTCGTCCGAGTCGGATTCCCACGGCTTTTGCTTTTTCTTTTTCTTATGTTTACCACTCAGCTTGCGTTCTCGTTTTTTGTCCTTTTTCTTCACCTTCTTCGACCTTTTCCGTTTTTTCTTCGACGAACTACCGGAACTATCGTCATCGGAGCCGGAAGAACTAGAGCTACTCGTGGAGCTTGAGCTACTGGTGCTAGAGGTGGAACTAGATCCGCTATTACTGCTGTTACTGTCTTCCGAATCGCTGTCGCTGGAATCGGACGATGAATCGCTGCTCGCATCGTACTTTTTCTTCCGCTTCTTATCCATTTTCCGTTTCTTCTTATTCTTCGAGTCTTGCTTTTTCGTTTTCAACGACACTTTCTTCTTCTTCTTGTCTTTTCTATCGCGTTTTTTTTCACGTTTCCCAGCGTCCGTATTCGGTTCTACGTCTATTTCCGTATCGTCGGGGTTCTTCGCGATTTCATCAGCCCCTTCGAACGCATTCAGCATACCCATTTTCTTCAACTTCTTTTCCTTCTCTTTCATGAAAAACTTGTCAACGTCGAATTCTTCTTCCTCGTCGTCTACCTCCATTTTATTCGTCTCATCGTCGTCGATCACGTGATGCTCTTCGTGCTTCTTCTCATCTACAAATACCGTGTTCTCTTCCTTCGTGTCTTCGTTTGATTTTTTATTCCAGCGGGGCGGCGGTTTTGGACCTTCGTACAATGGCATCTCAATGCTCTCACTTAAGGGCTCAAAACTAACCATCTTCATGAACTCTTCGTATTCGGTAGCCAACTTATGATCGCCGCCTTTCTCGGGCGCAGGTGGATGATGATCCGACTGCTTCGAGACTTTCTCGAAATATTTTTTATCATTGACCTCGATCTCCTGAGTACGTGGTTCCAACTCGGGATCGGATTCCTCTCTCCACTGATCGGGGCTTTCAAATTTGGACTTCGATTTCTTGTACTCGTGATTTTTACTCTTCTCATCGTGTTTACGCTTATCTTTGCGTTTTTTCGAGTGCTTTTCGCCGGAATCGCGTTTCTTGCTCGCTACACTCTCGACAGCTTCACCTTCGACACTGTTTCTAGCTTTGGAAAGAACGACCTCTTCGCGAGCTGTCAAGATTGGTGTATCGACAACCTTCGGCAAGTTCTCCAAGCTTCCAGCCCGAGGGGAATGATCGGCGTGCCCTTCATTCTTGGCACCAGCTACTTTATTGTCCAATGTTTTCTCGGGACTTTCTTCGTAATCGCTGTCCCACCTGGAACGTACAACGATGCTAACGCCTTGTTTTTCTTCGTCCGCTTCTTCAAATCGTGATTTCCTGAGACCAGCTGTACGTTCGAATGGTTTAAATGGAATTGGCTCCGCGATTAAGTCGTTTTTCATGTCATTTGGAACGAAAGCTGCGACCTGTTGCAACGGATCTTCGCCGTCCTCTTCTACATCGTCGCTGTCGATACTAAGACCATCCTCGTGTAAGGGACTGCTCGACCACCATGGAATGGAACTTACTTTTCGGTTTTCGACCACTTCAGAGTCATTTTGATCATCTTTCTTCTTTAGCCTAGACAAAATGCAGTATCGTTTTAATGTGTCGGGGAAAAAAAACAGGAACAGAAGCCGGATATTATAGAAGTGAGATACAAGCGGCTTTTCGTGTGACTTGTTTTTAAATTAATTGCCACAAGAAATGAGAAAACGTGGAACGAACATCTCTTTCGTAAATGTTATGCAAACTTTCCTTTCAATTCCTCAGAAAATGGGTTACATCGATGACAATTTATAAAAATGTGCATTCATTCACAATTTTACATCTATATATGTGGACATTTGAAAGTCACTTATCGAAAGGGGTTGATGTTTTTAATCTATTGTATACGTTCTTTTTTTTTCTTTTTTTTTTTTGTTGCGTCAACATCTTTTAGGGCCCACTTCCTCATCAAAATAAAACACAAAATTCTAAATCTCATCCACTCATCCAATAAAACGAATTTTGTCCGCATGTACACGAGACGAAATGCTTCTATCTTCTAGAACATATCATTTTTTTAGCTGGGGACGGACTAATCTTCCAAAGCAGACTGCAATAATTTACTATAGTTTCGGGAAGGAGAAGTTGAATTTTGGCATTACAAAACATAAATTGCTCATCATATTAGGGACATTTTTGGCGGAGCCTATTGGTCTTGAGGAGTCAAAATAAGACTCAGACGAGCAATAGTAAGTTCTGCAACTGAAATATTCCGTCATCTCAAACTCACAGCCGTATTTACAGATGTACAGACAGGAAAACGTTTCGAAAAGAAAAATTCTTTACAACACTTCAAAGAGGCTAGCAAGCTACTTGAACGATTCCTTTTTGAGAACGAATAGTTACGAATACAGCTGTTACTCGCCAGAATCTTAATGAATATTCACCTCTGCAAAAGTCTCAGTTAGTCTTAATAAGTTGTGATAAGTTCGCAAAACTGACGAGTCTGAACCGAGTTCTCAATGAGTTTTCACAGTGTTAGGGAGCAGTTTGATCAGTCTCACAAATAAGTTTCAACATCGTCTAGATAGTCTTAATGAATCGTTGTCAATCAGAACGAGTTTCAATGGGTCTCAGTACAATCTTGGAAGGTCTCCAACGAACAACATAAGTGTTACACGTTGACAACCCCACAGAATTTCAATGAGTCTCAAAATAACCTTAACGGTTTTCAGAAAATTACGAAGCATTTCAATCCATCTTAACGAGCCTCAATGAGCCTAAAAGCAGGTTAGTTAGTAGAAAAAGAAGACAGATGAATCTTCCCTCACCACTAATTAAAAGTCAGGCATCTCCTCATCATCTAATATTTCAGTGTGGCTCCCACGCACTCTCCTTCTTTCATAGGTAAAATACTTCTGAGACTCGAGACTACTCAAGACAAATCTAGCCAGCAACTTAGGTAGGCAGACTGATACATAAATTTCTCTTTTCGTTACTCTTCGTAGGCTGACCCCCCCCCCCCCCCGTCACTGTTTATTATCTTTCTTATATCACTCCCTACATCTGTAATAAAAGAAAAAAATGGGCGTCACGGCAGCCTCTTAGAGAGTCTCAATCAGTTTAAGCAAATCTCAACAATCTTAGTTTCAAAAGATATGTGAAGAATTCTCAGCTGAGTATAACGAGTCCCAGCAGTCTCGGCGAACCCCAATAGAATGTCAAAGCAGTAGCATGAGGCTAAGAAACAAGGGCATATTAAAAAGAAAGAAAAGAAGGTGAAAGACCGAGTTTCCCAATCAATCTTGCATCGGTACAAGGTTCGGGCGGTCGCCCCTTCAGTCATCTGCTCTACTAAAGTCGACTCGCTAATTTTAAAGGTGGACTTCGAAACCAATATGTCTAAGTTTTTATTTTCCAATTACTTATAACTTCGTTTCAAGGTTACAGAAGCATGCGGAATAGAGGAACAAATTCTATTGCATTTGATATGGCTGGTGGGTCCTCCCCTCCACACCACCACTAAAATCTTCGATCAAATCGGGGATACTGCACTCAGGAAGTTAGAAATTCATCTCCCCCCCCCCCATATGTTTATATTACGACGAAAGTCACATGTTTAGTGTTCAAGGGTCAAAAAAGACTTATAATCTACAAGCAAATAATCATCGAAGACTTATAATCTACAAGTAAATAATCATCACCTTTTAGGTCGGGCAGAGCTCCAAAATCGTTTTATTAAAACGGCTACGTCATCAGGCACAGTTTCAAGAAGTTCATCTCTGGTGATAAAATGCCGAGTAGCTTTACTCGGGTTTTCACAATACTTGACGATAGGCCTGGCATTGGTATACTGTACAATATGACTAGGGAACTCCATGACCTCGTCGGCTGCCCTATCTCGCAAACACACGACCGGTTGCTTAATTTCCACAGGAATTTCGAGAAAGTTAATCTTCCTTTTTCGACATTCCTCGACGACTTCTTTCTCGATGGAACTGAAAATACATCGGAAAGTAGAAAGAAAAAAGAAAAACCAATACAAACAAGAGCGACGCTCAAAATAAAACTTAATTGAACTGACATGCTTCTTCTTTCTTGAGAACGAGATCGGCGATGTCTATGTTTTGATTCTTCTTTCTTCCGTCTTTCCACTTCGGAGACTAAGAAGTTTTTGTTCTCATTGAATTTCACCCGTCGATACCTGTCAAGCTGAAAACCGGCTTCGCTGAAATCAGACCAGCTTTTTATATCGGATGTTCTAACTTTGGACTTTTTGTCTGGCTGATGCGAATTGGATCGCGAGCGAGACCCGGATTTGGAACGTGATTTCGAACGAGACCGGCGACGATACTTCTTATCACGACGTCTAGATTTACGATCGTAAGAACGACTTCTACTGCGTCGACTTCTACTACCACTACGTTTACGACTGTCATTTTTCCTTTGGGAATCTGTGAAGAAAATTCAGAGCTTAAGTTCACGAGTGAAGAGCAAATATAACTGAGCAAGGGTGACAACTCACGAGAAGCTCTAGAGAATAAAATGGAGATGAAACGGCAGCACAAAGTATGAACAAGTTACCTGACGGATCGTTCATCAAGCTTTGACGATATAACAGAGAACTATCACGCATCATCAACATTTCAGTTCTTTTAATTTCTTCAATTTCTTCGATGGTTTCACGAGCTTTTTCTTTCTGACCAGCTGCAAAAAATACAAAGAAAGTAAATTACAGTCAGTCAACTATCCGTAAAAGAGGTCATCGCAGCTACTGTATCACATATGTACAGAAAAAGTAGCTCTATAGACCCCTTTCAGTTTGGCCAGGGAGCTAATATCACAATTTCGAAGAATTTTAAACTCACTTCTTTTCAGTTTCTTTTTAGGATGTTTATCATCGAACACATTTCGCCCATCGGCAATCTCCGAATTCAGGGTACTCGATTCATCCGCATTCACATCACCGTTTTCTTTCTTATTTGCGTTTTTCCCAACGGCTGATGACGCTGAATTGGACGCCAACTCTTGAGCCTGTTTTTTAGCAGCAACGTGAGCAGCAGCAGCCTGCTTTGAAAATGAAAACGCCATCAAGCGCTTCTTGGCCTGAGCTTTACCAAGTACTGACGAAATTTTCTGCGGTGGACGAATCTGCAGGGTCGCTTCGGCATTCTCGGATTGATTATTGGCGTCGTCTTCGTCCATTGGCAAGCTAGGAGAGTATCTTCGTGAAGGAAAAAAAAACAAATCGAATACATTACAAATGCTATCGGAATCACAACTGCCTAACTCGTTTGTTTTCGTGTTTTGATATTAAAAATGTTTACCTCCGAAATTTCAAAGAGATAACCGTGTGATGTTTTCTTTTATAATAGAAGCTAACACTTTTAATTCCACAGGCCCACATAATATCACATAGAAAACAAATTTTAAAGCAAACGTCAGAGAAATCAGAAAGGCTTTACCACAGCTCCACGGCTTTATCCTTTGAAAAATATGGAAATGTTTGTAACAATGACGGTTCTTTACATATGCACCAAATTTAATAATAACATGGTTTTCATTGAATTTAAATTAAGTCGTACTAATTATTATTTAAATAGAATCGTGGATTTCGAGACTGCTAATCATTTAATTAACTATACAAAAATATATATATATATATTATAATAATAAAATGACTGAGATTATATTTTTGTCAACCAATTCTGTTATTCTTAATTAGATTTCGTCAAAGGCTATGTTTAATTATTTTTCTTGGTAATCAAGTTTCCACTGTCGTCACTTAGAAAAAAAAAAAAAAAAGAAAGAGAGAAAAAAGAACTGATCAGAAAGGCAAGGTCTCTTGCTCTATATATCTAGTGTGTCGTTCACCGTCTGTCTGCTCAAACTTCTAGCTTAGAAATTAGCAAGGACTAACTTGATATCTTAAAAAATCTAGACACAGTTTCAATTAATTTCATTCATACGTATTCTGGACACAGTAGTTTCAAAGGATAAGGTGGCTTAATGAACACTTATTTTCCAGAATTAACCTGTGGTAGTCTCAATAAAATTTAAATAATTCGTAATAATTTGTAACAGTATTCTGAGTAATACTGATGTCTTAATCAGGCCTGACGAATCTCATAAAGCCTCGAAATTGCCTTGATGAGCCGAAAGAAAATACTAATGAAGTTTAACCCAACTTTGATTCATCTTACATAACGAACAGAAGACTTAAATAGTTTTAAAACATTTCAATGAATCATAAATGATCGCAACACAATCTCAACTGATTCTATAGGATCCCAATCTCGCATATCAAGTCTCCGAGTTCAAAAATAATATTACGTATTATAAAAGAGTCCTAATGAGTCTCAACCAGTTGTGCCATAGAATAAATCCTTTACTCAAGCCGTTTCAAAGCGTTAATTATGTTACATGAACAACGAAAATTCGTGGTATATAACGCAAACTACGTTAAAACTGATCACGTTATCAACAAAAAACGTATATAACGTGAAAGATTGGATTAGTTTCAACATATTCTTCGTAATTTACATACTTCACGTAATTTACATCGTCAACGTAAAAAGCAATATTTTACGTATAAATTACCAACTCTGGTCACAACCACAATGTTCACGAATTATAACCAAGGCCGTCCATGAAGAGTCCTAACAGAATCTTGAAAGACGAAGAAGAGCCGTAAGACTCGGTGAAGTTTCGAGTAATACTGAAATCTAGAAAAGCCTTCAAAAAACTTCAAATAACCTCTGAATCTGGACATAGTCTTGTTGAGTTACGAATAATCTTGGAGAGTCGTAACAAGTCTTCTACGAATCTAAACGGAACGTAATTTCGAAGAGTCCATTTTAGACTTGACTTCTAAACGAAACCTGCAAAATCTTAACAAAGCCCCGATGAAAGTGTTCAGAAATGTTGAAAAGTTTTATCCTAATGAATTCTGAAGCGTTAGTAGAGTCTAGATGAATCTCAAAAGGTAATAAGAGACTCGAGTAATTCTGACAAGTCTTCCATCAGCTCAAGTCTGAAAAAGTACTGATAAATTTTAGTAAGTCTTACAAGGCTTCGGTATCCCAGCAGGGTTCTGAAAAGTTGGGCTACCAAGCAAGTAAGCGTCCAAGTCCTGGTTATTATGAATTCCATTACTAAAAGTTGTTCTTTTTATAATTCACATCCGATCCTGTTCTATATCTTATACAGACTGGCTCATGGTTCTATTGAAAACCATTTCAGTAAACAGTATTCGTAAAAATCACAGGAACACAATTATTGTTTTAAGAAACAGTCCAGAAATCCACGAATACACTTCCAGCATCAAATGAACTGAAGAAGAAGTCGTGAAATGTTGCACGTTGGCAATCATTTCAACTTGATAACACGAAAACTCGAATCAATTCATACATTTTTCAAATTTATTAATAAAAATGAATCATAACTGTTGTTAAAGTTAATTTTGGCAACTTCATCGCTCAGAATAGTTTCATCTACTAAAATTTCCGCTTTAATTTACTTGATACTGGATCAGAAATATTTAGCAATACTGCGTGTACACTATAAATAAGCGATCTGAGAGAATATTAATGAAAAAATATTATTTACCTATTCACATCTTCGGAGAGAACGTGGTTCTCATAAGCAGTACTCGACTGCTCATCTGCTGACAGTTTCCCAACTTCTTTCTCTGATTCACCCGGTGGGGCGGAAGCAGTATCAGATTTTTTCGTATTCTGATCATCAACTGTATTCTCTGTCGGTCGTTCTTCGGACATGGAATTCTCTGGAAGTGGCGGTAAATCTTTTTCTGATAGAATGTTAGCTTTAATCTCCTTGAGCTCAACCGGTAATGGTTGACTGTCGGCACTTCTAATAACATGAGGTGCGGATTCGGTAGGAGGAAGAGAAGCGGAATAATCGGCAGGAAGAGGAGGATTGAAATTGTTCAGCTGGTGACCAACGGGTTGTCCGGCCGGAAGAGGCGGTGTTGGAGGTAACATTTGCGCGGCGGGGTAGTTACCAGGAGGGTATGCCGCCATACTACGTCCGTCATACATTTGCTGCATAGAATACGCGTAGTTGTAGCCCTGATACGAAGCATAAGCATTAGGATAAGGTCTAGCAGGTATACGACCAGCAGCGTGATACATGGAAAGATAATCAGAATAACCACTCGGAGCAGTCATATAAGGATAGTTATGAGACATTATCGATGGGTCGGCCATGTGAGGCGGATACGTCATATAATTAGGAGCCGAATATTGTACTTGGTTGTTTTGTAAAGTACTATCCACCATCGGGGCAGGTTCCGGAGGCACTTCCGCTTCCGGAGGCTGCGGCGGATACGAGTCAGGGACTGGCATCGGAATTTCACGGCGAGGTTCCTCGGCTTTCTCATTATTCAACGGAACGTTCGTTTCTTCCATATAGAATTCGTGCTCCGATTCACCTAAATAAAGAATAATACAAGCGCGATTAAAAAAAAAAAAAAAACTTCGTAATTCAACTGACAAAAATAAATAGAAACGCGTTACACGAGATTAAAACAAACTCAACTGATTTTTTAGTTAGCAGGACTGCGAAAAATATACAAGATATCACAAACCGAAGGGCAAAATACGTGAGAACAGTTATCAAAAAGAAACTACGAGAAAAGTAGAATAAGGTAATAACATACCAGGTACAGGGACATCAGCTCTGCTGGTTAACATTTCATGACGCTCTGAAAATGAGAACCGGTCTGTGTTCTCCTCGGTGGAAATCTTGCCATCCTGATTTGTTGATGGTTCGGTAACTACTTCGGTCACATGGTATTGACTTCCTTGAATTTCCATGCCAGATGTATTTGCACCATCAATCGAGTCATCGGCTTTTTCATCAATCACATTTTCGATAACATCGTCGGGTATCTGTTGATCCCCGACATCATTCAATGTCAATTCAGGTATAGTCTCATCCAAAGGAGCGCAAGATAACGCACCATTCTGTGGAACCGGGATGTCTTCTGGAAGAGGAATATCGTCCATGTTCATCTGGAACAGTAAATGCGTAGTTATCGCGATGAAAACACGGCAGAAATTATGAAATGAACCCGAATCAGCGCGACAACTTTGAGTACATAGTAGAGACCGCCGATACAGTGCACCACCAGGGTGATGTACTTCGTGAAAAATATTTCAATTGCGTAAGAACTTATCGCGAAACTGTTTCTTTCCAATGAAGTCTAGATCCTTCAGGATGTAATCGAACACCGGAAGAGCTACTCTCATTAAGGAACATCTCAAAATCAGGATGTTATTACGCACCACCAGAACATACTCATATAACGATCAATTAAGGTTACGCTATCCCAGAATTTGACCAAGTAAATAAATAACGTAGAGATACGGGCGATATTCACGCTCACGATTGAAAAAGGCAGTCGCGACGGAAAGAACAATGTACACATAAACTCTAGAATCACTACGTTCCAAGAAACCAATATTGTAAGAGGAAATAAGTTGAAAACGATAATGGTGATACATGTATGAGTTACAGAGAAAGAATACTAAAACATAAAAATGCTCCTAAGAGCTTATCAGATACTCACATCAGAGTTCGGGCGCTGAGCCTCCGAATTAGGAATACGTTCCGACAAAACGTACAGTTACATGTTTTCACAACGTAAAAATTTTATTTCGTCATTCTAAGTCGAGATCCGAGATCCGAAATAAGGTAACAGATATTTACATAAAATTAGCGGAAAAGGCAAACTCGCAGTCTCGCAGAGTAAATATTCGTGAACAATTCCATAACAACCATCTTGTTTCAAGATAATCACAGCGACCACCCGACCATTCAAAATGCAAGTTGACATTACAGAAAGACAGAAACAGTGAAGTGCGAAATACGAAATTATCACCCACATAGAAAAGAACTCAAAGCGTGCAAATATTCGTCTTAAATACAGACCATTCACAGGGCCGTACTCCACTAGTATAAAGTCCCAATTCGGTCGTACAACGTGAACAAGAAACGTTATCCTGTGTATGGACTTTCTCACAGTGACGTCATGAAGACTGTTGCGCAGCTACTCCAAGCAGTCGCAGCCATCAGGGTCCAGCTTCTTTTGTTAACTCAGGGTTGGCATGTTTTAAAACACGTTTTTAACTTTTACACATGTTTTCAAACAATCATTGTTTTAAAACAAATATATATTTTAAATCTTTTTTTGTTGTTTAAAACGTGTTTTTAACCATGTTTTTTTGTTGTTTTATTTTCATTTGCTTTGAGATTTTCTCACACAGACCTTACAGGCAGGCATGGTTACCAAATCACACCAGAATACCGATAACGGTAATACCGGGATGTTTTAATACCAAAATACCAAAACCAAATCATATAAAATGTAGGTAGTAATGAATACCAATACCAGATTACCGGTTAAATACTTTTTGCGATTTTCTAATACCAAAACCAATTGAAAATTAATAGATTAAAATTCGAATGAAAACCAAAACCCAAAGATCCGAAGCGGTTTTCATTTGGTTTCCCTAATTTCTTCTATGTTCAATGTTCCTACTAGTTCCTGTTTAAAACCAGTACCTTAATCAAAAAAGGATCCCCTCCACTAATGCATCAATCAGTAGTATCCAGCTGACCTGTAAGTTTCAACTGCATAAAATCATCTTATACCATGACTTTCTCTTCTTCATACCAAATCAATATCAATACCAGTACTATCAATAGAATACCATTCATTGTACCAAAACTCACTAATACCATAATACCAAATCAATACCAATACCATATCAGATAAAAGCAATCTCAGTATTATACCAAATCATCAATACCAAAATAATGCCAGAAAAATGTGATTCATACCATTTACCAAATGCCAACAGTTTATTTCCCTATTGGTATCAATACTAGTAGAAAAGAAGGATTGGTATTACCAATACCAATACCAGATGAAGAATTTGTTTTGGTAACCATGCCTGCGTTACAGGGACCAAAATAATTTGTCAAGTACAAATAAATTTCAAAATTTCACCCAAAAATTTACAGAATGATTTGATATCAGTGATAATTATCAATACATTTGTTGGTCTAACGACGGGTATTCTTAATTCTTGCTAACAGTAACTCACTCTGTGACGTCAGAGTTGAAGGTCGAATAACGGAACAAAAAGGTAAGATAAAAGGTCGGAAATGGGAAAAAACAAAAAAACACGTTTCAAGACGATGTTTTTAAACGTTTTAGAACAACGAAAAAGGAAACATTCATAACAACATGTTTTAAAACAAACAAGAAAACAGTTGTTTCGTTCTTTATTAAAAAAAAAACCTTTTTTTTCAACCTTGGTTTACATTCATTTTGCATGTTGTAATGAATTTATTGGTCGGGTTATGCTTCACAGCGTCCAATTATGCTATTAAAATCGACCTCTGACTTGAAAGAAACGTGAAATATACTATTACAATGAACACTGATATTAATTCTTTCATTTCATCAATCTATTCAGTTTTCGAACTAACGAAAGTATCATAATTACACTTCAGAAACAAAATTTTACAATTATAGACCCTGATAAACGGTTGCGCCGAAAACTGATGATAAAATTCAGTTGAGAAAAGAGTCGTATGCAGAGATGGGCGTTGTTCACTATTCAATGAACTTGCTCTTGTTTTTTTTTTTTTCATTTTTAGTGAACTACATAGTTCTTCCTCTTGTTCATTTGGTCTTCCAACTGATCTAGTTCATTGCTTGTTCATTAAAAAGAACCTTTGCTCTTGGTCTTGCTCATTTAAAAATAGAGTTTTTGTATAAAAAAATTGCGAGCAAAAATTTTTTCTGGGTAATAGCCTACAACTGAAAACTAGGCTATTACCTAAACAATTTCTTTTTTAATCCCTATTGAAATCTTATGAGATTGATGATTAAAATTTAAACATCAAATAAAAATTCAATAATGTTATAATTCGTAATTGTAACTCTGAAAACCATTATGAAAGTTGAAACTAAAGTCTGGAATGTCTGGAAAGTGGAGATATACAAGAAAAAGCCGAAAAAATAAAATTACAAAAAAACAGATGAACAAAGAATGAACAAGTTGATCAGATCCAAAAATCGTGAACTAGTTCGTGTTCTTTTTTTGGAGAGATGAACTAATTCAGAACTAAGTTCACCAAATAGTGAACAACTTGCTCTTCAAGAGCAACGCCCTTCTCTGGTCGTACGACACTCACCTCAATCCCCGGCACCGCAAATATGATATTCGCCACCTCCCAGACTGCTTTATGCTCCATTTTACGTTTCTCTCAGAAGGAAAGGGGAAAGAAATTCCATATTCTGAATCTGGATACTTCTGCATCATACAATATAATTAGAAAGTGAAAACCTATTACAACCAAACCTGAAGCAGAAATAGCGAGGCATTCCAGACCAGGACAGACCAAAAGCGAAACTCAAAAGGAGTCAAAACTCGAATGTGGAGAAGTCGAAAGTAAATAGAAACAACCAATCTTCATCTTCAAACGCCAAAACAACGATTCTTCTTCGTGATTTCGTACCGAAACAGGGCTGGTATTCCACTAACAAAGTACGACGAGGTACGCGCGCACTCCCATAAGAACGATCGTACAAGTGCGATCGTACCTCGCGCACTTTTTTTTTTTAGTGCAATACCAGTCCAGAGATCTCTCGCGCTCGCTAACTCTCAAGACGTCGGGCCTCCAAAATTTTCCCCTCCAGATCATTGGAGCATTTTCGCCCGAATTACGCGTCCTAAGA
This sequence comes from Acanthococcus lagerstroemiae, assembly GCA_031841125.1. Lineage (NCBI taxonomy): Eukaryota > Metazoa > Arthropoda > Insecta > Hemiptera > Eriococcidae > Acanthococcus > Acanthococcus lagerstroemiae. The sequence goes on from CM063114.1 coordinate 1,269,570, forward strand.
ATCCAAAGTCATAATTTTCGTACAATTATCCTCAGTCAGTCAGTCAAATAAATATTAAAAAAAAAACGATAGAAACAGCTTCATTCGGCTTTCTGCTGGCAGCTCCGCTGAAGCCTATTGCCCCGAAATTACGGCTGGATACGGCTTTCAGCTTTCGGCTGGCTGCAATACACTGAACTGGCCCTAAATAAAAGGAGTTTCGATCTGATGGCTGATGGCCCAGTGTATTGCAGCTGAAAAATTCAGCTTCGGCTTTTGGCTCAAACTTTTGGCCTTAAGGATTAAGAAAATATACGGTCTAATACAGCTCTAATGCTCCAAGCTCAAATTCAAATAATTAATGGCTAAAAGCTAAATGCAAAGGCTAATTCCTTTAAAGTACAAATTTTATAGAATTTTTTCATCAAAATGGATCAGGCTGAAAACTGAGATATTCAAAATTTACGAATGACGAAACACCAACCGCGGCAGAGCCAGAACCAGGTTAACTTTTCACTAGCATTCAGTAAAAACTAACAGATTCGCTAATGTTTACAAGTCCGTGGCTAACTGCTTGTGTGTGCCAGGGCATTTGATATTTCAACCAGGGCATGAGGGTACAAAAAAACTTCATTATTTTCACTAAAACGTCTTTTTTTCCCCTTCTTTTTTCTTTTGGAAAGCTGAGAATAGACATTTCTTTCACGCTGCTTCCCGGTATTTTCCCTTATAGTCGTGAAAGTGATCGCTAAAGATAAATTATATTTTCCCCTTCGAAACTTTGAATTAAAACGATTATGACTCTACACCTCAAGAATAAGTACTCGTATTACGTATATAACACCGCATGATTCTTTTGAATTTACGTTTTTAACTCATTAAAACTACTATTCTGGTGAATGTATCTTCAACGTATTTCCATACTTTTCCCCTTCCGTAGAGCGTTCTCAAAGTTCAAAAGTCAGAACATTATTTTTCATCAAACTTGTCTATTCAAAAAGGCATATAACTTTGTAAGCTACTGAATATTTCAAATATGGATGCACGAAATTGTCCAGTGTTTTGTGATTTTCGTTCATCAAACTTGTCTCTGTATATATTTTACATTTGCTCACAAACACGCTTGTTCACCACAAACGAAATAATCAAAACTTTGGAAGTGTTTTTTTCAGAACTCACATGTTTCAAACAAAATATTTCCCCTCATATTATTTTGAACGTGTTTAAAACACTGCTTTAAACACTTTAAATTTATACATCACAACCCTCCTCTCAATTTATAGTTCAAATGCTCACGCAAAAATTCATCGAGAATGTTCGATTTCGTACCTTAGGCTCCATTGAATACATATATGTTCGACTCCTTGAAATTCAAATGTGGAATGCATTCAATGCCCCCCACCCCTCAGTAGTGTACTTATATTCTTCCTGGCGCACTAACTAATTTCTCTAACGCAGAGGACAATTTTCTCATTTTTCAGCCTCTCAAAAAGTCATCGAATTTCCTCAATTTTTCTCACTGAATATTTAGCGATTTTTGAACCAAATATGAATCACTTCACCCTATTTTTTCTTCCTTGCTAGTTCGAAAATTTGAGAGTTTTTGTATCAATTCTACATAAATTTTCTATCTTTTTACCACAAATTCGTGAGAGCTACATTCCTCTTCCTGGCGCACCAACTAATTTCTCTAACGCAGTGACCAATTTCCCATCTTTTTCATTCAATCCTAAAATCGTCAAATTTCCTCAATTTTTCTCATTGAATATTTATCCATTTCTAAAGCAAATGCGAGTCATTTCACCCTATTTTTCTTCTCCTCTGGTTCAAAAATTTCAGAACTTTTGTATCAAATTTCTATGGTTTTTTCACCTTTTTTAATCATAAAAAAATCATCCAAGGCAGGTACCCAGTAAAATTCATCATCCAAGGTAGGTACACAGTAAATTTCATCATTCAAGGATGTTTTTTGACACTGTGCTTTTTCCTATGAGCCAATACCATTTTAATACTTTACAGAAAATCTTAAATCCTCTAGTTTTCAATAATGAATATTTAGACATTTTTAAAACAAATGTGAGTCATTTTTCTCTGTTTTACTCTCTTTCTCTTCTCCACTGGTTTGAAAATTTTAGAACTTTTGTATCAAATTTCTGTCATTTTTCTCTTTTTTAGCCCTAAAGAAATAATCGCGGGTGAACTTTTTAAGTTCTCAAAAGATCTCTAGTTTTCAAAACCCTCTCCACTTGTATATTTGTTTTGCATCATTGAGGTTTTTCATATGCGCCAACACCATTTTGATACTTTCTCAAACTATCAAGAAAATCTTAAGAATCCTCAAGTCACATAATCAAACATTTATATAAGATAAGAGAAATAAAAGCTTCTTAAAAAGTTTTTCCTATATAAATGGAGGTCTATAAAGATACTTTAGTTGATGAAGATGAGTTTGATTTTCAAAATATAATACCATATTTTAAAGATCCTGTTTGTAGAACAAGATCAAATTATGAAACATTAATGGATCCACTTTCTGATAAAATTCAACATTTACCAGAATCTAAAAGGATAAAATATACTAAATTCATGTTAAATATTATTGCTCATTTGAGTGTTTTATCCAGAATGGTTGAAAAAGAAATAAAAAATTTAGATATTCCTCATAATGATTTTGAATCTGATGTTGAAATAAATTATGTACGTAATTAATATTTATTCATCCCTCATCAGTTTTACTTTCTGAGTCAGGATTATTAGAAAGGTTATCTGGTTCATCTACATCAAATTCATCCCCAGATTCATACCCATAATCACGTTCATAATAATCTAAAGTAGCTTCAAAATTTCTCCTGGCTAGTATTGCAATTTTATCATACATGGAACCACCAACCTGAACATTTTCCATTTGACAGAAATTTGATACAAAAGTTTTAAAATTTTTGAACCAGTGGAGAAGAAATACAGAGTAAAACAGAGCAAAATGACTCCCTAGCTACGATGTTTTTTTAAGGTTTGAAAAAAAGAGAAAAATGACAGAAATTTGATACGAAAGTTGAAAAATTTCTGAACCAGAGGAGAAGAAAAATAGGGTGAAATGACTCACATTTGCTTTGAAAATGTCTAAATATTCATTATTGAAAATTGGAGGATTCTTAAGATTTTTAGGATTTTCTAGAAAGTATTAAAATGGTGTTGGCGCATATGAAAAACCTCAATGGCGCAGAACATCCTTGGATCATGAAATTTACTGTGTACCTACCTTGGATGATGAATTTTACTGTGTACCTGCCTTGGATGATGAATTTTACTGGGTACCTGCCTTGGATGATTTTTTTATGATTAAAAAAGGTGAAAAAACGATAGAAATTTGATACAAAAGTTCTGAAATTTTTGAACCAGAGGAGAAGAAAAATAGGGTGAAATGACTCGCATTTGCTTTAGAAATGGATAAATATTCAATGAGAAAAATTGAGGAAATTTGACGATTTTAGGATTGAATGAAAAAGATGGGAAATTGGTCACTGCGTTAGAGAAATTAGTTGGTGCGCCAGGAAGAGGAATGTAGCTCTCACGAATTTATGGTAAAAAGATAGAAAATTTATGTAGAATTGATACAAAAACTCTCAAATTTTCGAACTAGCAAGGAAGAAAAAATAGGGTGAAGTGATTCATATTTGGTTCAAAAATCGCTAAATATTCAGTGAGAAAAATTGAGGAAATTCGATGACTTTTTGAGAGGCTGAAAAATGAGAAAATTGTCCTCTGCGTTAGAGAAATTAGTTAGTGCGCCAGGAAGAATATAAGTACACTACTCCCCTCCCCAATAGGTCTTATATTTTTCAGGGTAATTATTTTCAATCCATGGTTCGAATTCAGGGCGACGAAGGAGCGCAAAACTGGGTGAATTAATTATTTTTATTAAAACAAACCAAAGCAAGAATTGACTATTTTCACGGAACACAACGAGAAGAACGAACCACCAATTTTCAGTTTTGACTTTTTAGGAAACCAGAAAGAGAGGAGGAAAAACAGGACGAGAACCAATTCGATTCAGATTACACAGCCCTGCTCTGTCATCTGTGACTGTATTGGCATCTCGGCTCAGGAATGGAGAACCACTTCATACTGTCACTAAGAACCAGCAACCAAGATGGATTAAGGCCTTGATAACCTTGAAAGTTGTGTCAATCATTGCTTTGACTAGAGCCCTTCCATAGAAAGAAAAGTTGCATTCAAATAATAACCAAATCAGTTTGCCAGACCTAACCAAAGTTAGAAATAGGAGTAGATATACGGTACACAGACAAACACATTGAAATATTTTTCAACTACAACAACTTACTCAATACTCAGTACCAGATAGATTGATCTAAGTTTTTTAAGGCCCATTACAACAACAACAAACAACAAAATCATAATGTACTCATTTGTCTATTTTGTATTATTAATTGATAATTTTCAAATTTACTATTTCAGTAATTTATTATAAATCGAGGGTCGAGTGTTATTCTTTTTCAAGAAGATAGGTTAAAATATTACTTTACAACACAGCGAGAGAGGGTAGATCACGGATGATGGTGATCTATATCATTCAGATGAGATTACTGAAAAATCTGAAGACCATTTTTCAGATCAAAAGATCGTTGTGTAAAAAATGATCTAGATCATGAACAGATCATCGCTTTTGCACCGGACTGTTCTAAGCGACATTGGTTTTAACGACAGAGTATAATAAGTATGATCTTTTCCAGTAATCCTTTTCTGATCTGAAAATAAGTTGAAAATAATGACAGTGATCATTCGATCATAAGACATGATGATCTGAATGATCGTTTTTCCCAATGATCTGCCATCTGCGGTTACAACCAATAACAACAATCTAATAACTGAAGAATACTCAAACCTGTAAGTTAGTTTCAAGCCGTTGAAGGATAATACAGCTCATGACAAATACCTATGTAATAATTACACGATTTTTCCAAAAGTCAATATCAAATGGTCAAACAAATGTGATTTTTTGCCTGTATCATTTTGAAACATTCTCTTGATGTTGATATTCAATGGCATATTTCATTTGATGCGAAATATCAACTTTTAAATTTCATTAAAAACTATAATACATAATATACCTAATTCAGTCAAAAAGTATAAACAACACCAAAAAATGATGAAGAATTCCCCCCAGACAAGATCATAGTACAATATTAAGAAGAACTGGTTTTGAGCTTCGTCATTCATTGATAATACTGTCTATATGCTCACGTTTTACTTTAATGCATGGTTGATTTACTGCTGTCAAGAAAAAAACTTTCGATTCGGAAGACATTATAAACTTTTTAATGTAATCAAGAAGAACAAGACCAGTAGGCGAAAAGTAGACCAACATCAACAGACTCTTTTTTCGTTTTTTTATTTTATTTATTCAACTATTTTTTTTTTTTTTTTTACTATGAAATAGATAGGAGGTAATTACGTACAAAAACTGAAAACGAAATTTCCAATAATCAGATTGAACATTGGAAAATGATTTCTTCAAACAGAATTTTGAAACCAACACACAGGATACAGTAGACGCAACTGTTAAAAAATTAGACCCAGAAGAAGCAACTGGAGATGAAAATTGAAATTAATAAAGTACCTGTAGTAAATGAGAATCAAAGAAAACACCAACATTCGAATAGGGCAGAATAATCACAGTGATGATGGAAGTGGACTGAGTGCGGTGTCAGTAAAGCAGAATTTGGACAACCAATGATATCAATCACAAGAATAAAGGGACAAATAAAAAGGGATGATTCGAAACGAAGGATTCATTATCTAACTTATTTGAAAATTATTACATACCGATCAGAAATTCGAGGCTGCTACAGAAGACACTGTTACATTCGAATACGATTCAGGAACATTACGGAAAAACAGTGCGAAAAATTCCAATACAACAAAACAAGGGAATATTACGCGACTCACTAACAAATGAAGCTTCAGAAAAAGCAATAATATTTCTAATTTTATCCCTGATTTAATATAAAAAGTGAAAATAATATTAATAACACATCCATTTACTCTTCATTGTCAGAATAATATTCAGAATTCGCAATCGGCCACACTATTTTGTAATTATTTGGATTCCCTAAGAATTTTATTAGCTTTGTAGTTGGACGTTCTTAATTTTTCCTGGTTTGTGGAAAAATTCCAAACTAATTTTAATTTCAAACTTGAACATCACTGCTGATTGATGCTCGACGACTTGCGAGTTGGAATTTTAAAACGCCACGGTGTTCGTAATAACAAAATTTTCGATGATTTTGGTGAATTCTATTCAAGATAAGGAATTTACTTTTCCGAAATGTGAACCGTAATTGTCAATTAATTGAATTTAACTGTGTCTATTCTACTATCATGTTGTGCTCGTCAATTTCTTAGCCCACCCGTTAGTTTAATTCCCTTACAGTACGCGTTTTAATGCCAATTTGATTACGTTCAGTCTACCGGCAAAATACTAATCTAAGCAACGTTAGTGAAGTATTTCTTATGGTGTATTATTCTTTGATGAAAACTGATGGAAATATCGTAGATTATCCGCATGGTATTTATTTGCCTTCCTCGGTGATCATTCTATTTAATGCTGTGTTCTTTTCTAGATGGGTGCTTCGAAGTTTCCCGTATTGTTTCGTATGTCAGGGGACAAGCAAGAAACCGTATTGAAACTGGCTGTTCTCACAATGGCAGCGATTTTGTGTAAGTGCTTTTTTCATTTTACTGTTACCATTTGCCCGATCAGCATCCTTGTGGTTTAAATTTGGAATTTATCGTTACTCCATTACAGCATTCGCTATCCGCTTATTCTCCGTTCTACGTTTCGAAAGTGTTATTCACGAATTCGATCCTTATTTTAATTACCGTACAACGAAGTATCTAGCGGAGAAAGGATTTTATAACTTTCACAATTGGTTCGATGAATTAGCGTGGTATCCCTTGGGCAGGATCATTGGAGGTAAGAAGATTTCTTATTGGTGCGGTATTGGTGAAATAACAGAGTATTGAGTTCTTTTCTGGTACCAGGTACGATATACCCGGGATTGATGATAACATCGGCTGTGTTATATCACCTATCGAGACTAGTCAATATCACGATCGATATAAGGAATATTTGCGTTTTCTTGGCTCCGCTATTCTCGAGTTTCACTACTATTGTTACTTACTTACTCACTAAAGAACTGAAAGTAAGTAAACGAAGAAAATATTGATCATGCCGAATGATTCGAAAGATGATAATGACGGACTCGCCAATTTACAGGACACTGGAGCCGGTTTGGTTGCTGCCGCTTTGATCTCGATCGTTCCTGGTTATATTTCTAGATCAGTCGCAGGTTCTTACGATAACGAAGGTACTTTATTTGGAAATACAACGTTGTTTGGTGAAGTTAGATATCCGACGTCATCTGATGTGTTGTCGCTGTTATTATAGCTATCGCAATTTTCTGTATGCTGTTGACGTATTACGGATGGATTAAGTCCGTAAAAACAGGAAGCATGTTCTGGTCTTTGTTCACAGCTCTTGCCTATTTTTATATGGTAAGTATACTTGTTTCACTTTGAGTTTACATACTCATTGGAATAAGGTTTCAATGCTGAAGTAAACCTGGTTTGAAGGTGTCATCGTGGGGAGGTTACGTGTTTTTGATCAACTTGATACCATTGCACGTGCTGGCGCTGATGGTTACTGGTCGATTTTCGAATCGTATCTACGTGGCGTATAGCGTTGTGTATTGCCTTGGAACCGTGCTATCCATGCAAATTTCGTTCGTCGGTTTCCAGCCAGTTCAGAGCTCCGAGCATATGCTGGTTCGTTAAATTGGTTACATTCGACGATCAAACGCATTAATGGGTTGTACTTTAGGTATCAGAAGTTTGAAAACGTATTTCTTTTTCTTCAGGCCTTGGGAGTGTTTGGTCTTTGTCAAATCGTTGCTTTCACCAATTACTTGGGCACCAAACTGACCGGCGAAGAATTTGAAGTACTGTACAAGAGTTTGCTTGGTGGAAGCTTAATCCTAATCGGCGGTCTTGGAAGTATCTTAGCATTATCCGGTGAGTAACGTGCGTAAATCTGATTTTCATTCTCATAAGTAAATGTTTCAAAAACAAATCTATATCGTGCGAATGTGTTCGCAGGTAAGATTGCTCCGTGGACTGGACGATTTTACACTTTACTGGATCCTTCGTATGCCAAAAACCATATTCCTATTATTGCGTCCGTCTCGGAACATCAACCGACGTCGTGGTCGTCATTTTATTTCGACTTGCAATCGCTAGTATTCCTGTTCCCGACTGGGCTATATTTCTGTTTCCATCGTTTATCGGATGCAAATATCTTCTTAATCCTGTACGGAGTAACCAGCATTTACTTCGCGGTCAGTACATAGAGTGATTCGTGTAACCAGGTTGAAGCATGGTAGAGATGTGCGTTATACTTCGCAGATACATGTCTGATATTTGTCAAGATTTCTGTCTCGAAATCGTGTCGTGGCCAGCGATTTGGAATGAAAACCAGGCCCGTGTTCCAACTCCGTTTTATGAGTATCAAAGGACAGGGGTATGCCGTGCGATGAGAACAGTGCTTAGTATACTCTGTCATTTGATTGTTAAATTCCCTAACATGTTTTCAGTTGGGAATTAGGGGAAAATTTCCATTATATATTTTCCCTGAGAAGACGGCAATTTGAAATTCTTTTTGTAACATTTTATTGGAAAAACGGAAAACTGAAATTCTCATTGAATATGGACGAAATATCGAGAAATGGAAAATGAGATTGTTCTGGAAGGCATCCTTGATTTGTTCCAAGTTTTTGGCCAAGGCGAAGCAGTAGTGTTTTCAGTAAAATTGGAAAAATGAGTTTCGTAAAACGATTATAATTTAAAAGTATACCAATTAAATATTCGGATGAGGAGGGGGTGTAATAATGATGATTTCTATGAAGTGCGTTTCACTGAAACCTGGTTTTGCAAACATACATTGCTGGGCACACCAACAGGCAGCTCCTCTTCGCAGTCGCGACTAAGACGGAGTTTAGAGCCACAATACAGGATACTCCAATATCCTGTACTCAGTATGTCTCTTGAGTCTGACAGACTGAAAGCCGAATCTTTCCGACTCTCTAATTAGGTAGTTGTATTCGTACTTTTGATATTTATGTGCGTGTTACTACAATAGGGAGTTATGGTGCGTTTAATGTTGGTATTGGCACCTGTGATGTGTATTCTTTCCGGCGTGGCAGTGTCTTCATTGCTGAATTCGTACATGAAAGGTATTGATCCGCCAAAACCCGTTGAGAAAAAATCCAAAAAAACAGCTGATAATGATGGAGAACTAAGGAGTCAGGTATGCTAACTAGTGCATTTTCCTCCGTAACGTTGACACGATGCCATTAAACTCGAGTTACATATTATAATGTAATATTCATTTAGGTATCGATGTTCTTCGTGGCCGGTGTGACCGCCATGCTGCTGTTGTACGTTTATCATTGCATTTGGGTGACATCGGAGGCATATAGTTCTCCCAGTATCGTGTTGTCAGCTAGAGCGCACGATGGTTCTCAGGTTATTTTTGACGATTTTCGTGAGGCGTATTATTGGTTACGCCGGAACACTCCCCAGGTACGTCTTTATTTTCGATTTACATGCGTGTCTTTTTCTAATGGTAGTCGTGATTAATTGCGAATGAAATGATTCAGGATGCCAGAATTATGTCTTGGTGGGACTACGGCTATCAAATAACGGCGATGGCTAATCGGACTGTGATTGTTGATAATAATACCTGGAATAACACGCACATATCTCGAGTAGGACAGGCGATGGCGTCTTCGGAAGATAAGGCCTACGAAATCATGCGCGAACTGGATGTGGACTACGTGTTAGTTATATTTGGAGGAGTTGTAGGGTACTCGTCTGATGGTTAGCCCCTTTATTGCTCATAATCTATTGATGCTGTAGTTTCGATGCCGCAACTGAGAAAATTTCAGAAATTTGGCATCCATACGCGATCCGTTACTATAGTTAACAGACCAGACCTGGTGGCTAATATGTTTGACAACATTTCATCGTAGGGTGAAGATGACTGATGATAAAGAGTCTGAAATTTTGTAGTAAGAAAACCCAGGTGTTCGTTTCTGATATATGTAGTTACAGGGTTCGGCAAAAGTCAGCTCCCCGATTTGCATAATCGAAAAAATTATCGAAGAAGAAAGTACAAACGTTCAGTGAGGTTGTAAATAAACAATTTATGCTGTATGCGCGTATTCGTTGTGCTGTGCGTTTTCGCTGGAACCGACTTTCGCCGCGCCCATTACAAGCTAAAAATGTTCTCAAGTTGGCCTTTTTTTGCATCACCAAAAGAACACAGCCTTGTCGCCTTGCAATTATTGAACACGTTAATATAAGTCCTATATTAGTTTATAGCACTGTAGAGATTATTTTGTATCCCCTCCTCACTCCTTCGCGTACGATATTTTTTTTTGTTGGTGACTTCTGTCATTCGAAATCTGAGAGGCTTTAATATAAGTTGAAAACGTTCTTTACGTTAGGCTCTACTAGCCTAGCTACAGTTCGTATTCTGGACCCTGCCTACTTTCAACCTAGCTAGTAAACCCACCGTCTAACCAAGACACGCGAAGTTTAAAGTTGGTCTTTATCCCGTTTACAACTCGCATACTGGATTTCAATTTTTTGTGATGATAATTACATCACTACTGTCAGTGTGTCTTCACTACCTATCTTACTTTCATTAGCCATTGTTTCTGACTACGAATAAAAACTTTCAGATATAAACAAATTTTTGTGGATGGTTCGTATCGGTGGTTCGACGGAGCGTGGTAAACACATCAAAGAATGGGACTATTACTCACCTGCTGGCGAATTTCGAGTGGACAGCGGCGGGTCTCCTACCATGTTGAATTCATTGATGTACAAACTGTGTTATTATAACTTCGGAAAAGTATATTCGGAAGGAAGTACGTATATATTGTCTATTAAATTCACTTTCCCGTTCTATTAGACGCTGTAAATTTGACTTTTTGGTTGCAGACAAACCATCTGGATATGACAGAGTGAGAAATGCCGAAATAGGAAACAAGTACTTCGAATTGGATAAACTAGAGGAGGCATACACAACCGAACACTGGCTAGTGAGAATTTATAAAGTAAAAGGACTGAACAACAAGGGCTTATAGTGACGAGGAATTACGATCATATCATTACGTTCTGCTATGTCTTTCGCCTGGGTGAAATATTCGGAATTAGGAGAGTCGTGATAATAAAATTTTCATGGTGAAAAATTTACGTAGGTCTAATATTTTTTGAGTACGTATATTGCAGAAGGTACGTGTAAATATGCGTGTAAATGCTTTTGCCGAGCTGCAAAATTCTTCCATTATCACTCAGACAGCGTTCATTTCGAAACTATCCATTTTATTCCATGAAAGGTGTTTATTTTATGATCTACTATTCGTTTTGTATGAGCTTGGAGATCTTCATTGTATATGTTGTGATTTGCCGATTATTCTATATAATTTTCATCCGATCAAGGTGGAGTCATAGAAATATTTAATTGTTTATTTTTTATTATTTTTTTGTCGTTATTTATACATGTTTACTTAATTTACAAACGTCTAAAGTGATTCTATGTTCTACTTAATGGCAAATGGCGCGTTGACTTCACTTGTCTACTTTCATTTTGTTCGAACAAATCGCTTCCTGTTTTCCCTGAAAATTCTTGTGTAATTTATCTTTCGAAATATATATATTTGTTTTTGAATAGTTACTCTCGCGGACACGCGGCATTTATTTAGTTATTTTCCACTTCATCATCACGTTTCCATAACTGTTGGGATTTAATTTCAGATGTTTTGTACTGTTCAGGAGTACCTTATTGATACGTATTATGTCTGGGTAATAATTTCAGTCCCTGTATACTGATGGCATGCAACTCAAACCGAAAGTCTTCATACCGAAAATATCAAATTTCTACTTGGAGAGTTGCAGCATTAGCTCATATTTCGTGCTGCTTCATACTACAGTCAATTTCTACTAGGAGAGAACGAGGTGTTAGAAAATAGTATGTTCGGTTCAAAAATGTGCCCCTTGATACTGACAAGCACGTAACCCAATTAACATTGAGAATAAGAGTTCATGCATCATGTTTCTTTTCAGGTAAAAAATTTTTGTGAACGCTTTAGCCCCAGGAGCTGCTGAAAATTATTGAACTTTCGAGACAATTCAAATCCAACCTCGAAATTGAGCTCAATATTTTGACCGATGTTCGCTTCCCTTTTGAGCGTATCTGAGTGATGAATTTTGAAAATTGAGTTAATCAACTATTTCTTTTCAGTTTCGGCTGCTGAATTCCAATTTATTTTTCGAATTTGGTGGCGATGCTCCATTGCCAAGATGCATTAGAAAAGCGAGATTGAATCGGTCAAGAAACGACTAGCTCAGTATCAAGGGCGGATTGGAACTTGCCTTGAGAAATTTCGTCATTTTCATCACATTTTAGTGTAAAGCTTTCTGAAAGAATTTTTCAACCTAAAAAAAAAAAAAAGATAATGTATGTACATCATGTCTGCAGTTTTGTTTTATCCTTCACCGTCCTACAGACAATCACCAATTTCCAAGTGAAATGGCTGGTACGTCCAAAGTCAATCAATTTTATGGAAGCTTCTATTCAGTTTGTTTTATTCGTCACTAGTCTTTAGATTTTTCCACAAAAAATTGACAAATTTTGGGTACATCGTACAACCATGTTCGATGTCGATTTTAGCCGTTTCGCCTAAAATTCAACTTTGAAACAACTGAAACAGGAATCGGGTCAAAAATCTGTTCTTGTCAATGAAATTAGTGACCTAAAGGTACCCCGCTCAATAATTCCTTAGTTGCCATTCCAAATTTACCCTATCCTCGTCCCCCTATTATTCGAAGGGAGAATTTTTTTCTTGGACTATCTGGCGTCGATCTTACTTCCTGTTAAAAAAGTAAATTAAAGAGGTTCGTAATTTCACGTCTTCCACACCTCAAAATCTCGTTCTGTGCGATCTTGCCGAACACGAGCATTGTTTCATCAGCAATTTAAAAGCAAACATAATAAACGCTGTTGTATAGTAAAACTTTTATTTTCTACGAAACACAGTCATGTAGAAGTTTGACATCAGACGTTCGAAATACCGAATTTTTTATTGCGTTATAAAAACATGTCCATTCCGGGACATACCCAAGGAAAGAACGGTCACAGTTTGCCAATTCAAATACTGTTCTTCTACCACATTCCGGGTCACGGAACTCTCTTTATCAAGGCAACCAATCCATATTTCTATGTCATACAAAACAGCCGTTCCTCTTTCTGCCCACGAGAGACTCTTCAAGGGCTCTACCTGCACTTTTTAAAATCACATCGATCGGTAAGTCCACATACATATAAACCTAAATACATCAACAAATACCACGCTACTTCTCATCGGAAGAATATTTAATCATCTTTTCTCCTTCAGATAGGCGCATTTGTCGGTTAACAATTACTGTCGACAAATGAAGGAGATAACAGCCGAAGTACCAGAGGAAACAATATGAACTCATCCTGTACATACATCAGGAAAATGGCCTCGCACATGCTCTCTTACTTGTTCCAGTAAATGGAACTTTTGGTCACAACACATACACTCGTACCAAACATCTATCGTCTTCCTAAAGTCTTCGCATTGTTGGGAGGGAAAATTCTTTTTTAGTTCGTCAGTCGGATTTGCGAATTTTAGTTTCGATTTTTTCTTACGGTTTGCAGTTAAAGCGGGCCTAGGTTTCTTGGTCTCACTATTTGGCGTCGTTACTCTGTTCTTCGTAAGAGTTGCGTTCGAGTTGTTACTGTTTACTTTGTCATCGGTTTGTGCAGGAGTTTCACTGAGTTTTCTCTTTTTTGTAAGAGTTGAATTCCAATCGCTGCTGTCCACAGGACTATCTTTTTGTAAAGCAACATCCGAAGATCTGAGTTTTCTCTCACCAAGATTTGCATTCGAGTCGCTGTTGTCTGCAATACAATCAGCTTTCTCCATGACTCCTGAAAATCTAACTTTTTTCTTCGTCGTTGTAAAACTCGTATTCGAGTCACTGCTTTCCGCAGGATAGTCATTTTCATCAAGCACGTTTAGAGACCTATGTCTTCTTTTCCTCGCACTCGAGAAACGATTTCCCGAAAGATTATCACTTAGCGAAGTAACATCAACCGGTTTCAGTTTAACAAGAGGGGCCCAGTCGGGCGTTTTTCTAGATGGTGTAATTTTTTTCAAAATTGGTCTGCAATTTCCTTCATCTGAGTCGACCGAACTCGTAGTTCGGTTTTCTGAACCGCGCGACTTCAAGTTGTCTTTACGTTTCAGTGTTCTACCTTTCATCATGGCGAACTCATTTTTTTCAGCAGATTTTCCTGACAAGCGAAGAGATCTTCGATCACTATCCGCCTTTCTGTCCGCACCATTTCGTTGCCTTACATTTCTAAATTCGTAGGTACTATTTCTAAAAGCTTGAGCTTCCTTAGAGGATGTCTCTCCGTTAGACTGCATAGACGTCTGATTCGAATGGAGCTTGGATTTACTTCCAGACAGCGGCTGCCCTGTCTTTCCATCTGAGGCAGCAACTACTTTCCCAGTACGTTTATTACGTTTAAGTGGACGACCTCGTTTCTTGACCGGTAACTGAGCGATATCTTCATTACTTACATTTGAAAAGTCGAGTTTTTCCAGCTTGATAGAGATATTACTATGACTGGCGGTGGACAACTGAAACAGAGAGAACATCAGAACAATGAACAAGATGCTCAGTACAGCTCTTTGTGAAATGACAGAATTACAAAATCTATGAAGAAAATCTACCCACAGAAAATCGTAGTACACAAAGTCAAATGAAAAGTTTCCCACAACTTGCACCGGACAGGTTGTGGGCCACTTTGCGCAGTTGGTTATTTAGGAGCCGTTCGAGAGTTTTGGGCCATCTTTCAATACGAGAATGATTTTTAGTTCTCGGCTCTGAATCAGTTTTAGACCACTTACTGGTTTGGGCTGTTTTTCAGCTTCGGTCCGTCTAGACACTTTCGGGTCATTTTTTCACGTTCGGATTGGCCTTTAATGCTGGACCAAGATCACCAGGAGTGTCTGCCTTTCTATTTCTTGTTGCTCATCAGTTCTGAGCAGTACCATATTACTGGGTTATTTTACAGGTTTCCAGTTTTAGATTATACATATATCAATTTTAGACTGTTAACCAGTTCTCCAGTTTTTAGCAATTTTTTCAGTTCAGTTCTGGGTTGTCTACTATTTCAGCGTCAACTGTCAGTTTTTGTCTGTTTAACAGGTTCAGGGGGGGGGGGAGTGACAATTTTGGACCATTTTTCAAGTTCAAATTGTTTGCTGGTTTAGGTAGTTTTTCAATTTTTGGCGGATTACTAGTTTAGCTGTAAGAATGTTCTCAGCCGTTCGTTAACTTTAAGTTTTTGACCAATTTCAGGTTTTTCTTCACTACTGGATACATTGAAAGTTTCGACGGTTTTTCAGTTTAAAACGGTTCAAATGTTGGGTCGTACTAAAAATCTTACAAGATATTTGAAATTAACGATCCAAAAAGCCACTATTCCAGCAGCTTGTTTAATACCGTCTCATATGCTTATTTCAAGGTGGTGTGAACTCCAGCCCTCTCTGAGGACCGATTCCCAACAAGAAGAGAAGAGGGCCAAGGCAGCCCTAAAAGGCTCCTCGATGTCCTTGAGGTAATGCTCGAAGGGGTGGTTCCAGGGCTCGGGTGAGAGCATATGAAAAGGGAGCCCTTTCTGAGAGGAGAACAATCATATCAACACCTCTGAAAAAAAATACATCTTATTATTTGGAAATATTTTTTCCACGAATCGATGAAAATCATCCGTTCGGGAGAAAAAAAATTAAGGGAGAGGACCAGTTTATCTTGAAATATGTAGCTTGTATAATAGAAAGATTGTCCAAATCACATTTTATTACACTTGAAAATACACAGTATACTTTCTTCAGTTAACATGGTATTTTGGACCGCGGAAATAATATTACCATGGTCAGAAACACAGAATAGGCATTTTTGGCTCACAGAATGCTTCTATCACGTTATGCCTGTTGGAATTCTGATCGAATGGAAAGGTTATTGCTGTGCCAGAACTTCCTATTTCAGAAGACAGAATTTCGGATCAAACAGTGGTCATTTCTCAATTCAGCTATCTTCAATCGAGAAATATAATGGCAAAATGGCTCCCTTATTCTACCAGTGGAGCCAAAGTAGTTACAAAGCTTACTACCCTCCTTTTTAATTTTTAAAGTACTAAACCCAATGTTGTTTATTTTCTTCCGACTCTGAAGCACAGAAAATAAAGAATAAAGAAAAAAATCAAAATGAAATACGCGTATCCCTCTTCATTCGAATCTGGTCATTTATAATGACTGCAATTAGTTCGAATTCGTCCATCTCTCACGATACGAGTTAGAAATGGAAAATTTTCGATGTGGTATAAAGAAGAATACTTACTTTTTCGTTGATTCCACTAAGGTCCTCGCTTTCATCCACGAATTCTTCTTTTTTGATTGTATCTTCGGGTATTAACACAAGATGACTGTTGTCTTTGACCTTTATCGTACATACGGAAGGTCAAATGAATTTAGAAACGAGAGTTCGAAAAGAGCTCGAGCCCTACATTTTTACTTATCAGTTGGTATGTGACAAGACGACGGAAGAATGGAACCTTCCCCTCCTTGTCGCGAGAAACAACTCCAGGATCTGAGAAATAGCTCGTCAGACAGACTGACTGACTGTTGCGTATAGTATACAGAAAGCGAGCAGCGCCGAGTAAAGAACCAATATAAGAGTCAACGAAGAAGGTGGGCGGCATTGGGCCCTGAGGCGGACAGTGGGCGAAGCTCTGTGATTAAAATAATTAAACAAGAAATACTAACCGCTTCTTGTACGCCGGAAACCGTCGCTTTGGTAACAGACCCAATCTGAGGAACCCATTTCGAAGGCGACTGATGTTTTGCAGGGGATGATTTAACTGATCTCCTGCAAATAAAATAAGTACCGCGTGTGTATCAAATCAGTGCACTGGCATAACATAATTCCGTAAGATTCACTCCGATGACGACGCGTGAAGGTTGCAAAAAACACATAAAATAACACGGCATCTTCGAAGTGTTTTTCAATTTGGAAGTTCAGAAAACACATTCTAAGAGGCACATTTTCGAAATTTTTGAAAGTATTCAATGAAATAGTATTATACTCTGAACTATTTCATGTTGCTCACATGCCCAGGTTACAGTTGAAGACAAGACCTACACGTTGATATTACCTATATACATAACTTGGCATCGTACGGTGACAACGTTTTTTACACATACCGCAAAAATGATGTCACAATTATGGCGAACAATATTATCACTCTCGCAGAAAATTAATAAATCAAAATATTGGTCCGTAACATCGATATTGTTTTCAGACTCATAATCTTCACCATTGCTAGATTATGTATGCAAAATAACGAGTTTGTATATCAATTATAAAAATTATGGCATGAGCTCAAAGTTGAATACGGCCCATAAGAAATACACTGGACAGGGTTATTTTGCCCTATTTGCGGCGACCACTATGCAATTTCTCGTCACTTACGGGTGGTCGCGTCGTTTCGTATTCAGTGGTATGAGTTACGTATCTAGGTAATATACAGCGTGCACATATGTGGTCGAAAATAGCTGTATAAATCCGAGACAATAAAAAATCACTACGTACGTGTTTCTCTAAAAATAAGCTTAAAAATAAAGAGGGCCATTTCACTCGAATACTCGGTTGGGGTGAGTAATAAAAGTTTATAACACCGAACAAACATCTGCTAGACTGGTAACTTAATATTAGAAATATCAATACATTTACTTTAAGCTGGTCATTCATTATCCATCAGGAAATAGAAACTTTGCTTACGTTACTTCCTCGCCAATTGAACCATCGTCTTCAATCGAATATTCATCGTCACTGGGGTCGGTCAAATATACACTTGGAGAGCTTTCTGATTCACTAAAATAAGAGAATGATAATGAAAGCACTATAATTCAATACCGTCGAATTACAGAGATAAAGTGCTCATTTTGTGGGGAAAGCAGTACACGCAAGGCCGGCACCAGTTATAGAAGTTGTGTAGTATTTGCTACACATGAACTTTAGCCGTCGCACCGTCGTATTTAGTCTGTGTAACACTAACCCTAATAATGATATATATATATTATTATATATATATTTTTTTTTTTTGTAACTAGTCTTAGTAAATTTTTTCTTGCTACACAAGAGAAAGTAAGATAGTGCCGGGCCTGAAATAACACATATATACAGATGAGCATCGGTTAATTGACTGAGCGTCGGGGATTAGTGTTAGAATCAGCCCCCATTGGGGAAATGTAATAATCAACAAGTTTCGAAATAAAGCATTGATATGTGAGATACCCAATGTGAACCTAAGCTCACCTAACCAATCCAAAAGGCCAGATTAGATACGGTTATTCTCACCTCTCGTGGTCGGGATTGATATCAGCGATATCAGTAATAGACTCGTCGTCGAATACTGAAGAACTGTCATCTTTCACCTGAATATCATCTATATTCGAGCGGGACTTGTACTCCTCTGGTTCAAGATCGTCATTTAACGGTCCCGAAAGCTGATCTGAAACCTCATTTGACGATGGAGACTCGTACGATATTTCGTTTATTTCCCACAGTGATTCTGTTTCTGATTCGTCAGAAATGTGTATGTCTTCGGATACATCCATAATTCAGCAAGCAGGCTCGGCTGCACAAAGAAAATCTAAAGAAAACGCATTCAAAATATCACACGAGAATTAAGTCATGAACGATGAACCGCGAAGACTAAAATCTGATAATCTGAACTCCACAAACATAAAGAGAATCTCACATCTCCAGAAACATTATCAGTAAACTAAAAGGGAAAAAGGAAATCTACATACCGTTAAACCGACGTCGGCCTGTGGGCCTGTGCGTTGTGCTAAAGCACTTTTAAACACGAGTGCGGCATTACGCCATCTTGGATCCAAGTTGAAAAAACAAAGGTTGAGTTACACATTAGCGCTCCTACATTCTGTTATCTCAGTGGTTTGCGGCTTTGCGGCACGCGGCACCTGCGCTTGCGGTTTCGGTTTGGTTTTCGGTTCGCCATGCCAGCCATGCGTCATGCCATGCGCACTTCCATCTATGCACATCGGTAGTTTTGATAAGAAGTTTTCGTGATAATGAAGATGATGAAACCAGGCAAGTTTTGGGATTTCAAATGTTCGAACTGAATTTTCTGAACTTTATTAGCAAAAATACAATCCACGAGAATTGATTAAACAGTTGCTTATATGTTGATAAATTTCTGTTCTACAGCTGCGATCTATATTCTGAAATTCGAATGCAATTACGAAGCTCTGACTTTGGCTACAAAATATCAATGAAAGAGTAAATAAAAATGCTACTTACTCGTAGATTATTATGTTATTCTTTGCAAAGTCGACCTATCTGTCCGAGGTAAGTGCTACGGCAAGTTGCTCCAAAATTTTTTCATTGTTCAATAATTATTAATGTGTCCGCGATTGTATCCCTCAGCCGAAAACTCTATTCTACGCACACGGGTCACTTTTTGGACGATTTAAAGCAACCAATGAAGCCCTTGAGACCCCATGCCGCTTTTTTTACGTTCCTGAAAGATATAAAACCGAAACTGAAACAGGAGAATCCAGGATTTAAAGAGAAAGGTAAAGAGTATAACGAATAATATTAGCGTATGAATTTGAATGTTAGTACGATCTGCTCAAACGAAAACGTTATTTAGAGCTTTCGCGACTGGCTAGTGAGATGTGGAGAAATGCTGATCTGAATGTAAAAGGACCTTACATGGACTTATACCACAAAAATTTTGAGAAGTACCGTAAAGAGCTTCAAGAATATGAATCAAGTCTAACGAAGGAACAAATCGAGCTTCAGGACTCAGAAGATGCTAGCAAAAATGATTTGAGAAAAGTAATCCGTCTGAAATAAACATACGATGTTCACACGCTATTCCAGTTCGTATTTTAAATGTTTTTAATTTTCCGTAGAAAATGAAAGACTTGGGTAAACCCAAGAAATCACCAGCTGCGTTTCAAATATTTTTGATGTCAAAAAAAGGATCTAAGCGAAAAACTGAAACAAAAACGGTAATAAAATATATAATCAACGAATATTATCTCTGCTCGTTGTTTTTAAAATGGAATGTTCCAAACTTCTATCCTCGTGCACATTCTTTCTAGAGCTAAGTCGTATTATGTTGTGTTAAATAACAGCAATGGCTTCAAAGAATGGGAGCAGAATGGAAGAACTTACCAGAAGAAGAAAGACGAAAATATTTCGAGAAAGAGCAAGAATTGGAAAAAGCTTACGAAAATAATTTGAGAAAATGGTTGGCAGAAATTATGTCATTCGATGATGATAGCTACGCACCCATTCAGAATATGATTCTGAAAAAAGTAAAAAAGGTGAGTCCAAATTAGGATGAAAATATGAATTTATGAAATTAGTTGATTTGCCTGAACCAGAAATTATTTTTTGAATGAAGAATACTCATTTATCTATACCAATAGTAACTAGGTCTAAGAAATAATATACGAATTACCTGATGTCCTCTGGTCTGCTTTGGTCCCGTGATAATCGTTCTGTCATCCGCGATATCACTGATTCGTTCATTTTTTTGTTTAGTGTGTCAAAGAGATTAATAAAAGAGACCGCGTGAAAATTCTGAGGAAACCTGGAGAGCCAAAAATGAGTAAGAAAGATGAATTAGTATTAGATATGGCGGAACATTTGAAGTAGATGTGAAGGTACTTATCATTCATTTCCAAGAGCTGCATGTGGAATCAAGTTAATATGCTGTTTCCAGAACCGGTAATGAAATACCATCGATAGTTGTTCGATACTTGGAATAATTTTTCTTACTTTCTTCCTTGTAAACGAGGCTGTTTTCTGATATTTGTGAATTAATTAAGTACATAACTATAACATTTTTTGTTGCTATTACGAGTTACTCATTAAATATTTCGGAATCTGCTTTCCGACAGGTTTCGACGACTTTTCTTGTATTATTGTATTTACCGTTGTGTAATATAATTTCTAGGCGAAATTGTGTATGTCCTGTGGAAAATCACGAATCATTAGACCCCACCCCCGCCCTACCATATATATATATATATCCACACAGACACACACACACACACAAATAACGTTCACGTCATTTCTTCAGTCTGCCTCCCTTTTTTTTACTTCCTTCGGATCCTATTTTAGCCCAGTCTTTTTATCTCTTCATTTAACATTAAATTTTGCTGAAGAGTTTTAAACTTTGAGTATAAATCTCCTGGAGCTTACGTATGTATGATCTAAGTCCTGGAGAGATAGAACCCATGTTTCCTGTGCTGGACCTGTAGAGCGCGCATTTTCAGTCATGCAGATGCTCTGATGCTAATAAGAGCTAATGGCAATCATTTTGTTTACAACGGTAAACAACGGGGCATTCGCATGACTGAAACGCACGCATCACGCGGATTACAGTTCCACGCTCGTATAATGTAAATAATCCGATTTCTATCTCTCCAGGAGATTTATATATATTCAAAGGTATTAAAACGGCATCCTATTTCAAAATATAAACGAATTTCGTTCATGGACAAGAGGGTAGGACGGAATGTGAAAATTGAACACACCCCACTCCTGCCGTATACAGGGTTAGTCGGGTTTCCTTCCGCCATAGAAAACTCCGTTACAATGAAGATCTGTTATCGATTTCTTCCTTATTCACGAATAGCGTGTAGCGCGCATAACCGATAACACATTGAGTCATACTATATTCAGCGTAACGGAGTTTTCCTATGGCGGAAGGAAAACTGACTAACCCAGTATATTAGCAAGACTTTCCCTTTAAAATTGAATCGACTCCTCCAAGATTGTACCTGTAAATATAACCTCAAAATACGCATGCTGTTTGCTATCGTTTTATTTTTTCTAAATGGTCATTTTCACAGTTCATAATATGAGTGTAAAATTGATTCTTTGTAATCGGAACAGGAACAATAGAACAGGAACTTTAAAAACTGCAAATAGAAATACACAACGTAACGGGGACATACTGTTCAAAATGTAAAAATATTACAATCTAGGTTAACCTTATCTGAACAACAACATGATTAAAGTCAACGAGCAATACAATAATTTGGTAACACTAATGTCGGTGTTATTTTATAACGAATGGAATCAGCGTGAGAGTAATGGAGACATTTCCCGTAGAATCTTCAACTATATGGACGAAAATCCAGCTCAAATCTCAACCATTGAACAAATTATCTTCGATGAGTACTAAAAATACGACCGAAGTAAAAATATTCTGGATTACTTACGAATTATCATTTCTAGTTAGAATCTTCACAGACCCTTCAATAGAAAACTTAGATCAAAGAAGTTGACCATCGAGGATCAAAGAATAGAAGTGAAAGCTAAATAAACGTAATACCAATTGCTAGGTTTTGAGCTTGGAATATTATATTTAAAAGTTCGCGCTTAAGTTTTACGAATCATCGCATAGTGGTCCGCGGTCCGAGACCTCTTCGTCAGCTTTTCCTTTCATTCGGCATCTTTTATTGATCTTATCGACAGCGAACTTGATTTCTTTTTCCAAACCAATCTCATTTCGAAAATCAGAATAAATCTGAACTGTTTTAATTTTTTTGGAAAAATGTTCAACCCTGACCACACTTGATACATGAGGTTACCTACAAAAGTTTTCTAATCGTAATCAAATAATCTTGTTATAACATGGTATTCTTGTCTGGCTGTCCGTACATCATAAGGACGGAATGCTGACTAGAACCGATATCATCGTCGCTTTCGAACGATTCAGGTGATACTGGTGGCACGAGAGTCGAGTTACTGCTGGAAGGGAAACAATGGTGCATTTCACGCGGAGATTCCAGTTGCATCATCAGTAGGCTGCAGTTTTCACGATAACCGGAAGTACTCGATGTGGTTTGCGATAATAGACTTTCTTCTTCCCACGAAGTCTCAAATGTCGCTTGAGACATGATCGGTGGTTTCAACATTTGAACGGACGTTATCAGCTGCGATGTAGAGACGGGTTGACCGGTAACACTCGTGGGGCTTTGAACTTCTGATACGTTTACACTAGCGGGCGCCGATTTAATCTGCGATTTCTGAAAGTCGTTGATAAAAAAAAAGCGCGATTAATCTCGAATTATTCTATTATACGAGGAGTACTAGCGGTGCACTGTAATCACCATCAAAACCAGTTTGTCTGAACAAGAGTTGAGAAAAGGAAGATTTAAGTAGGTATCCGTCGATCAGTTTTATATTGATAGTGCTTCTCGTATATTTTTGAGATTTTCAAAGGATGAGGTGGAAGGGTGGGGGTAGAGACAATCACTTGTTTCAATGTTTTTAGTCGTAGACTTCGTTGTAGAGAATAGGTACAAAATTCAAGAGAAAGTATTGTTTCAAAAAATAAATCTAGACTCGAACAGCAGAGCCGAGACAGAAGTGCTGAAGAAGTCTTATGAGTCGCCTAATGAGTTTTGAGGGAGTCTGAAGGAGCCGTAGCCGAGTCTGAATGGAGTTTTAAAAGCGTGTGAATGAAACTTAGGAAAATCTGAATTCAATTCAAACGTACACGAATGCGTTTCAGAAAAGTTTGATGAATCATTATGAATCTTATAAAGACGTTTCACTGAATTCTACCACTCAAAGGTAACGGAGTGAATCTTGGCAGGATTAAATAACTATAAAACGATGAGTATGATCACTCACCATTTCGGCACATCGTCACGTGATCACCTATTAAACTGCCTGCAAAAGCAATCATTTTCAAATTCGATTCGCAAATCACGTCTCCGTGTTTTGGTGCTCAAACTTAAACGAACCAGATGGAACACCACTCGAGATATTTCTAATAATACTTACCTACAATTAGCATTTATTTCGTTCCAATTTTACGGATTCTCCAGAAATACTTTCACATCGGATTCGGGTATTGACCGAATTAATTTTGAGTAGGTAAATCCTAACTCTGGACAGACATCACTGAAAATCGAATCCCGGAGTGGTTTACTAATAGAGATTTCCGGCAATTTTTGGCTCAAAAACTTTGGAGAAGTAGTTCTGAAGACGAATACTTCAACACGCAAATAAATAAGTCATCACATAACGCTGTGCAAAGATGGAGGAAGATTATGCTCGTCATTTTTGTAGCGCCACAGAAGTCGGAATACGTTTTGAAAATATATTACAAGTGCAATATTTCGTAGTAACCGGATAAGCAATCAACTGTACCTGCTCCATTCGGCTCCTTCTGAATCTGAACGTTTTCCTGCTTTGAGCTTTAGATCTGTGCAACTTTGAAACAAAAGGCTTACCTTCACCGTCTAAAGAGTACTCCTCATTGGAACTAAATAAATCCCCTGAAATTTTAAAAGATGTACTTACTTCGATTATTCAAAATAAACAATCAATGTAATATCTGCTCGAATATAAATAATTTCAAGATACCATTTGATAATATTGTACTTCTCCCGCCCTAGTCATTTTTCGCCTAATTTACCTACATCGACGAAATTTTACAACAAATTATAGACCCCACGGAGTCGAATTCATTCACTTGACTCCCAAAGGAAGGCTTGAAATCGAATATTAAATTATGATCTTTACCAGATTAGAAAACTGAAAATGATCAATTAAATGAATACGATGATTCAAAATGCAACAAAATAACGATGGTAATGTTTGAAGCTACAAAATGTGTGTTCTCTGTTCAACGAGCTATGGGTTATTTAAACTGAAGCACTCGACGTGTATACTCTACCTACTAGATGAAAATACCGAAGTATGATTGAATCACATTTTAAAATAAATGAACGAATGACAGATAAAACAAAACAAAAAAAAAAACTGCCAAACATTGAAGTAGCCTTAAAACGCGTTCTAAACACTCCAGTGCTGAAATAAATTATGCAATAATTCGTGAATCTTTCGCAGGAACTTCATGAAGTTTAAACGGTCAGGTTTTTAAAAAAGCGCATTATGGTATACCAGATAATAATTCAAAAATGGCATTTACTGATACAGTCACTTTGTATAAGGTGTAAAATATTATACAGTCCTTATTTCTTGCACGAGACGTCGGACAGACATATGAAGAAAACGAACTTCTAAGCGACAAAGTCTAACGGAATTAAAACATTTCTCTTCCCCTCAAGGAAGACACGAATATAACAAAGAATTTCTAATTTAAAAAAAAGTGAGTACACAAGTCTGCATATCGTTGCATATTGGATTTCTATAATTTAACTCGACGTATGTCTGCCCTCCACCACGCAGTGGGTCGAAACAAAACTTCAAACGAGTACAACTGACTTCTAACTGAAGAAACTAAACCCTGCTACTTGGTTTTTTGTTGTTTTTTTTTCCACGTGTCAATCCGATCATCCATTGAAAGAAGACGAGGGAGCAATATATTTTACACTCTTTACGCGTATTCTGTGTACATTAATCTACCTATCGGAAGAAGACGCCTCTACTGTACTAATAATAATAATAATAATAAAAAACCAATTGTTTTTACCATTGTAACTTACAATAAATGAAATTACTACAGTGTGACACATTAGAAGCCGTAAAACCACGAATCTACTGCGTTCCGTTAAATCTAATATATTAATTACCTTTCGAACCTTTAACACCAATTGCAAAAGATACTTCGTGTAGACTACCACTACCTTGTGTACTTGTAATCGAACCTAATAGTTTTAAAAAAATTGAGAGACAGCTGTAATGCGATACTGCTAGAAATATTTTCTAACTACTAGGTTGAATCATTCGGACAAATTTCCGTATGATATAACCCAATTTACGTACAAATGAGATATGCACTTTTCGTTCTAAATCAAAAGTTACACGTTCCAGTTTAAGTAAAATATTTGGTAGTGATTATTTTCTATTACTCGAATCGAATCGAATCGAATCGGTGTATATATTGTACTAGCGTGCGGTTTTCGAAAGTTCGTCCGAAGTGATAACATGTCTTACCTCGATGCATCATATTTTCGCTCGGAACGTGCTGACTATCTAAATAATCTGAAAAAGACGTACGCTGATTTGGAACATCCAATGAGCCACTACACCCTTCTTTACCTTTCGAATCTTGTTCTAGAACAAAAAGTGAGAAACTTGACGACAATCGTACACATCGATGTCTAAAGGGTATTTTACAGTACGTCCATTTTTATCGTTTTTGAAATTATTGATTTCATTGGATAACGGACATCAAGATCTTCAATTCAGTTACAATTTGTAATCATAATAACGATTATTCACCAGTAAATGAGCCAAAAATAAAATGTACGTTACATCATACCACAGCGCATGCCCGAAAATTTTTCTCGATTTTTGAAAAAACGATGAAAATAGAAAAATGGACATATGTATGGTAAAGAATTCAAAACTCACGTTTGCCATTTTATTTCAAGGGCGCAGCGCAAATAGGCAAAATACTGTACACGGGTGTAGGAATATCTTTGCTGCGTTTGTGAATGTGCGATATGTAAAACATACTTCACGTTCACTAGCGCGGCAAAAAGATATTCCTGCACCCGTGTACAGTATTTTGCCTCGTTGCGCCCTTCCAGTAAAATGGCAAACGTGAGTTTTGATTCTTTACCCTTCATATGTACCATAAAGTTGCCCAGTATCGATAATAATATAAAAGCATTAAATGTGGTATCTGGATCGCGGGAGAAACACGCGAATCTATTTTAACAACAGATTTACCCGGTAACAATCGGAGTTCGGTTGCAGCCAGCCTCGTATGGCCTAAAATGTAAAATGTTACAAAAAAAATTCAGCTTCGGATACCCCACACGGTTTAAAGGATACTGATACAAATTTACCGACCTTAAAGACCTATTTGACACGCATAATGTGTGGAATTATTCCCACACTTTTCGCTGTTTCGAAATTAATTTCAAAATTAAGTACAGCAGATTCCCAATCATCCGACATTCGGATTAACCAACTCAAATTAATTTTCCGACTTTTTCGAAATGACCGACCACTAGAGAAGTCGTTAGAGTTTACTGAGTTGCAATTAGAAGTTACTCCTCAAGATCTACTTACGTTTCATCGTAAATGTAGTAATTTTGCCGCGGAAAAGAGAATGAATAACGAAGAACGTCAAACGAGCATTCGTGAACTTTTTAAAAAGAATTCTTTTGAAAGTAATTATAGAAATTTTCTCATTTATATTTTCCTAAATTGGTGTGGTACCTAATAGTTTTTTGAATAAACAAATATAGGTACCTGTACTGCACTTGTTTTGAATGCTACTTCTACAGAATTTGCGACATTTTCGGATTATCCGACTTTTTCCAAATCTGACCCACTTTCGACATCAATTAGATCGGACAGTTGGGAGTCTACTCTATGAAAAATGATTCGACGACTTCAACACCCCATATCTTAGATGTTTTTATAGAAATTCTAAACTCCTGTCCCACCATACCCACCAGTGTTGTATAATTTTGAATGTAGCCAATGTCAAAAGTAACTCCGTGACCTTAAGATGCTAAAAAAGGGTAAAATCTGGCATTCCGCCTCTTCATCCTACAGCAGAAAAAGTCCTAATGGTTTGCCTTTCTGAAAAATCTAAAAATTGCGAGGTAGATCTGTTAACCCAGGATTTATACAGACAGACTCAGTGAGCCAACTCGTGAAATAGGGGCAGAGCGGCATTCCTTCCAACATCCCATGGAAAGAGGCTCACTTACACCGAGATACCTATATACCGGACCAAATCCGAATAAAAGCAAACTGACCTAATTTCTTGTTATCCAATTCGATCCTCAAATCGCGTAACTCATTTCGAAGTTGCACCACTAAAGCGGAACGACAAACTGGCGGAGACACATTGAACGAAAACAATTTTTCTTTCACTCTGAACTGCATTTGTCTTTCCATTTCATTCACCGGGGGCTGCAGGACCTACGTAATTTTAACAAAAGAGAATTTACTACTCGTATTTGCGAGCAGGTTTATTTTCCCAGAGTCGACAAGATTCGGCTAAGCTTTCAACTGAAAACTGAACGCGAGCACGTACTTTCTGTTGTAAGAACGGCAAGAGTATAACGAATAGTGGGTTTCGGTAGGCGACCAGAAAATCCAGGTAGGACCAAAACGCGACACGAGCTTCAGCCACCTTCGAAATTTCTCTGATAACCCGCGCTATCCTTTGCCAGTGAGCATTCAATTCCGATTCGAAACACACTTGAATAATTTTTAACCCTGCGATAACAGATAATATTTCAGACGAGTGTGAATGACTCCGCAGAATTGACCAACGAATTTCAAAAATTGTATCAACTAACCCAAAAATGAGATCTTATACACGGAAGGCAGTAATCCGCTAACTACTTTAGGATCACGAGCGCTGTAGGTCATCGATGCAGTTCGTAACTCGGATATCGTTTTCAAATTCTGCGATCCGGATCCGTAGGCTTTCAAGTTACTCGTCAACGGGGACATAAAATTCAGCACGGCTATCAACGCGAACGTAATATCGTGTTGGCGAATGCACACTTCGTCTATAATTGTATGCCAGAAATTAATTCGTGAGAAGTAAGGAAGCGCTATAAAATATTCTGCCAATAATGGATTATATTAGCAAACCTCTGGTGCCGCCGCCAACTCGAAGACAAAATGGTAACAAAAAGTTGACGAACGTATTTTCAGCCTTCTCCGATAACGAAGAGGATAGCGCTGATCCGCAAACTTGTTCCAAGGAATACGAATCCTATGAAAAAAGAACAATTAAATAAACCGGCGTTCCGAAGAATTATAAAAGTCCGTACGCTGATACTGTCAACTCACTCCAAAAGCTAAAATTTGCAACGCTATCAGCTTGATGACGATTGACGTGAACTGAGTGGGAGGAACTTTTGACATGACAGCAGCAGATGCCGATGACAAATTTTCACCAAGTCCGACACCGACGGTATCGGCTGTAATGAGCGCCTGCAAAAGATACACACATTAGCAACGAGAATAGCAAAATTTGATAAAAATAAAGCAAATATTATGAAATAACTCACTTGGCACGTATTTATTAATGCTTTCATCGGCTGATGAACCACAATCGTAGGGTAGCGGAATAACGTTTCATACACCCCTTTCAGAATACCGCTAGCAGCATTCCAGTCAACTTGCCTCTGAAGAAAACGAAAAAATAAAATCGTTTAGCTCGATCATATCTTTTGCGAAGGTATTCTGTCAGGGGTACATCTCTTGTATCAAATGCAAAATACACGGCGAGGGGAAAATGAAAAAGTAGTCAACATCAACTACTGATATAAAAAGAAATCTGATCCGGAAAGCGTAATCGCTCTGCTCTTCCTTACATCATTTATGAATCCAGACCGGAAAGTTAGAATTGTAAGCACCAAAAAAGAGAAGACGAATGGCAAAAGAGGGATAGCCACTAAGGATCCGATACCATCTACTGAATTACAGAACGTGAAAGATCGACGACGGTAATACCATAAAGATAACAAGACGGCGATGTATTCGCACAGTCTCGTAGGCGTGAAATATGCGATACATGGAATTTTAATAAATTTCACGATCATATTTTGAAAAGGTAGGGCATGCGCGCGAAACATATTTATTCCAGAAGAAAATTTTGGTACTGAGACATCCGCTCGATTTTTCAAATTGGCAATCTGAGATAAACAAATTTTTGATTAGCTAAGTGTTTGGTTCTGAAAAGAATGTACCTATATGTCACAGTGAAAGTCGATAATTCAGGGAATGTCGATAATAACTAGTGATTATCGACATTGACGGACTGTTTCAGTTAAAGTTGATGATTTAAATATTTTATTGTGTGCATTAACTAGTGATTATCGATAATCGCTAACAGCGTGTAGTGAAAGTTGAAAAAAAATTCTCGCGTCGTCGAAAAAGTAAAAAAGAAACCATTATTTGTACAGGGTAAATCATCCACTTTTGGCCACGGTACCATCTTTGGCCAAGTTTCTCATAAATTTGTTAGCAAATAAGGACTGGATAACACTGGGAATGTGATTTTTGCACTATGAAATCAGAGAAAACTGCCGTGTGTATGGTGTGTTGTACTTTCAAGTTTATGCCACTCATTATTCTTTTTAAAAAGATTGATCTTTGGCGGACTTCAAAACTTCAGTTAAGAATCCAGCAATTGGAAAAATTGTCATACGAACACTTCCAGGCGGTAATTGCATAGACAATGTATTTTTCTAATCATTCATAGTATTAATAACGGATTTTGATTTAAAAAATTGGTTTGTACTCTGTTTTTCATTAATTAAGAGGCATGGCTAAGTGAGGGTCTCGAATTTAATGATTTCACCATCTTTGGCCAGCAACCTGTCCAAAAATGGATACAGTACTAATCCATTTTTGGCCACCCTTTGTTATGAACGAGTTAGAAAAGCTGAAAATTTCTCATAAAATTCACAAGATTCTTTGTCATGTCACTACTAAAGTGTCGCACAAAGAAGAAGAAACACCGATAATTTTTTAAGCAATTTACGAATAAGAAATGACGCATCAGAAATGTGAGATTTGTTTCTATGATACTACAACACACTGAAACCTGGGAAATCTGGTATTGTCAGATAATTATCAACTTGCATTACAAGCTGCTAGCGAGTATCGATAATCACTAGTTAATGTACACAGTACCTAGTTAATGTTCATTAAAATATTGAAATTATCAACTTTAACTGAAACAGTCCGTCCCTAAATTTTCAAAAAATACTTATTTTGCGCAATTTCACCAAAAACGTCAAGTTTTTCTTGCCTCTTCTCCCCAGAAGGGTCTTCCTCCTTCCAGTGGGAAAAATCTTCCGACGCCCGTCTGTCTGTCTTAGAAAAAAATCAATAAAGTAAATGAACCCTGGATGGTTGGTGCATTACGTACGATGTCATTTGTAAATATCAGACTGATTTTTACCCGAATAGACGATTTCTTATATATTTTCACAAACATCTTATCAACTCTGCGTAGCATGGTAAGTAACGTTTGCTTCATTGTTTCGTTACTCCAATCGGTAGCAGGCAATAAATGTGACATGTAACGCTGTAGACCTCTGCAACCCATTGTTTCAGGATCGTACGGTGATACCTTTAACAATGTAATGGCAATATCGGCCAATCGCTGAAAACGAAATACATAGATTCGTAACAAACGAATAGGTGTTTGAAAATATAATATCAACAATAACGTAGCATGACCGAATGTTAAACTTACTACGTAAGAGCGTTGGTCCAACAATTCTACGTGTTTACTATCAATGGGACATTTTTTATACAGTTCGATGAGTCTACACGAACTTTTTGTAACAAAATCAGCAACTGTAGACAATAGGACGTCTCTTGGTCGTCGAAAATCAGTCCTCAACACCTGAAAGGGAAAAACAAAACAAAAATTGTAGAAACAATACGACAAAAAAGGTCTACAACCTGCTTCAAGAAATTACGAGTTACAGTTATATTCGATCACAAGGAGAGCTATTAGTTGGGAGTTCCACTCGGCCACATGAACTACGATATCTCAGCTAGCTAGGCACCCAGATTAGAAAATAAAATGAACTGAGCGAAAGTAAGAGTTTTGATATCCACACTCGGTTCAAAAGAACTCGGCCCCTTATTTCGATCCTAGATTACTAAATCGTCAGAGTAGAGCCGTGTTTTTTCCCTTTCGCCAGCAACCTGGTATCTAGTTACAGAGCATAAACTTCGAGCAATGTCATTAAAATAGCGGGTATTCCTCTGATGTTTGTCAAGGATTAAGTTATTTCGTACCAAGTATGTATACTTTGTGCCGCCAGCAGTCATATCGAATAATAATTAATTTAAAATGATGACCGGCTTACAATCAACGATCGAGTTGAGGTTTTCCATCGATCAGATCTCTATCTAGTTCTTTGTAGAGAAGATCTGCACAGTGGGTACTTGCATACATGTCGAGTGGCTAACGTAGGGTAAAATAGATAGCCGGACACGTTGGACTCATAAACATGTGATTTACAAGAGAAGAATGAAATTATATCGCACCCTGAGAACAACTGTCGAAATTTTCAAAGCGAAAAATATTTCGTGTTCAAAGATGATGTAGAAATTACAACAGGACAATCCTAATCAGTTATTGTCTCGGGGTAAGATATCGAGTGTCTCATGCACACTTGACCTAAGTGGCAAAAACCATTTTTTTTTTTTTTTCAGGAGAGCGATTTGAAAATTATAAATAACGTTGGGTTATATACGTGACTCAAATGGTTTACGCCATCTAGGGTAGGGGGCTAAACAAGGAAGTAATTCGTCGTTTGCGAGTGTAGCTCGATAGAGGGCATCGAGATCTATAAGAATATGTATTTAATTCATTTTTCGTCAAAATGTCACTTAGGTCAAGTGTGCATGAGACACTCGATATACGCTATTTGAAAAAATTTAAAATAAAAAATAGTATCCTGATATTATATACATTTACTTGTTCGGAATCGTCTCCATCTCCACGATCGTAAGTTATTTTACTTCTGCCTCGATCAATAATATATTTTGAATCTTCTTCGTAATCGTAGGCCGGCGAATAAGGTCCTTTGCTGTAATTTCGCTGGCTGGAAGTCTTGTGTTCGGGGCTAGAGCGCTGGGGTCCGTTGTAATTTCTAAACAGAATAAATAGTACTTCGGGTAATCGGGGTTGATGAAGATTGTACTTGTACACAGAGCTCGAGTACTCCAACGAAATTTCGAAGTCGAAGAGTCAACATTTTGAATAAGTAATAAAAATAAGAAGTCACGGTGAACAATAACATTGACCTTCCAAAATGCAGGTCCAACATTGAAAAATAAAAACTGTAATTTTACTTCGTTAGTGCTTCGCAATTGTTGACCAAGGTTTTGACTGATACCGCCAATAACCCGATAATTTCCCTCTCCGACTGACCATTTTTCCGGTATTCGGATGACTGAATTTGCTTCAGATAACATGGTAGTATCGCTTCCAAAATAACCTGAAGTAATTCCGCAGTGCTTACGATTTTTATAACAAATTACGTATGAAATCGGACAATAAGCCAATGTCGTTTGTAGAAACAGTCTGATGCGTAATATATAGAATAACTTTTGCACTTTACCAGCATCTGATAAGCTCTAAGTGAATCCGCAGCAAACGAAACGACCATCACACAGAGCGAAATGCAGTCCACAACGTTCACCATTTCGCTTTCATCGTGGTAACAAAAATCGATCGCCTTCAGCGGCTTTTCTTCTTTCACAAGTTCGCCTATATTCAACGGATCCGGGGACGGCGTTTCCAAACTTAGCAAAAGTTGAAAAAGGCAACCAGCTTCAACCTGATTGAATGTCGACAGCAAACATAACCCAACTGCCGGTATTTATCGGTCAACTTTTTGATAATAACAAAGAATTACTTCGTAGGTGTGTCCGAATTGATTGGTATCGTCGATGTCTAGAATAGCGGATACGCTGCCAAACATTTGCAAGATGAATGGTTTTCGGTTCATCAAGTAGAACTGTTTCACAGTATACTCTACAGTTCTTGTCACGAGTTTATTCGTTTGATGGCTCGAATAAATTTGTAAGAGAGTGGGCATGATCAGAAAATACCTAGAATCATATAAATATATCCATTTGATGCGTATTTCAAGTAACGCACACACGCGACGCTACGAATGATTATGTAGAAAATAGAGTACCCGTTTGTCGAGAATATATTCTTAAAATTATGAGCAGCGTTAATGTACGTAGCCATAACGTATCTCAGAATACAGGCATCTTCGCTGTGTAAGGTTAAAGCACCATTCAGCACATTCATAGACAAATGAATGTCACTGGAGTACGCAAAGTTTCCAGCCATAGCTTCGAACATGCGAGCTATCAGCCGTATCCACATGAACTTATGCAACACATCTAGCCCCAGTAATTCCTTGAAACCGAATCAAGAATGAGAAATTAGCGGACACGTTCGAACACGTTAATTTTCTATCTATTAGTTTAGTCACGTTTTACCTTGCCCATTTCACCACCCTTATATAAATCTAGATCAGCTTCTAGAGCTTTACGCGGAAATGATCCAATTTTTATAAGCTCCTCGTGTAGAAATACGACTCTTTGCATCACCTGAAATCATCCGTATTTTTTCGGTCATTTTCAACCTTTTTTCGCACCAACAAAAGAACGCAATTAGTTGTATTATAACATCTTACCATGTCGACATTCTTAAGTATGGCCCATGTGAGTAGGACTTTTCCTATCTCGATGAATTTATGAAGTAACTCTTGTTTCTGCAGCGCATTAAAAGCTTCCTCTGGTTTCATGTATACTAATTCCAACTGCGGATACTGAGATCGTTTGAAACAATAATAATCTCGAACATAGGAATTCAAATTATGAATTTGATCTAGAAATACGACGAAATTACAACACTCGCCATTTATTTTGAAACTATCGAATGACGAACCGAAGACATTTAAAATACTCACGAGTTTTATGATCCACCAGAAAATATTCTTTATGATCTTTTTCGTCTATATTGAAATAATCCAGAGATTCTCTCCACAGCTGACAAAATTGAGTGTCCTCTTGAACTGGAAACTGAGATGGAATTCCACCGCCGTCTTGTTCTAAAATCGAATGTAATAAAAAATATCAAGTAGCTCGCTTTATTAATCCAGCTCGACACTCGTACAGACTTTATACAAAAATGGATATCGATAATATTGAAACAAATTCATCATTAAAGCGTACGATCAAATTTTTTCACACATGAAACAACAAGAATTCAACAACAAAGTGCAACGGCGTTTACAAATACATTGATACAGGTCCCAGTGAACTAAACTAGATCCAAAAAACGAAACCTGTATTCTAGCAGGTTATACCGAGTCTGGCTACCGCCTGTCACGACACG
This sequence comes from Acanthococcus lagerstroemiae, assembly GCA_031841125.1. Classification (NCBI taxonomy): domain Eukaryota; kingdom Metazoa; phylum Arthropoda; class Insecta; order Hemiptera; family Eriococcidae; genus Acanthococcus; species Acanthococcus lagerstroemiae. The sequence goes on from CM063114.1 coordinate 1,304,683, forward strand.
TATGCGTAATATTTGACGAGGAGAAGAAAATTAATGATTTGAGGAATGGGAAGACGAACCCGTGTGCATTCGAAGAGAATGAAAATCCAAACAAAGGCAAAGAATCTGATGATGGCCATGAAACTGAAAATCAAGATGACGATAGCATTGAAATGGAGGAAACGATAAAATAAAACGATGAAGAAGAGTCAGCAAAAAAATAAAGAAAGAGAAAAACGAGTGAGAAAATTGCCAGCCCGATTCAAGCATTGTGACGTGTACTATGCAACGAGTGCTGAGACCTTGTATGCTAAGCTATTCGTTCAAGCTTCGAAATGTTGGGATGATCGAATCAGTGAACTTCTTGAAGATGAAGGCTTCAAAATATGCAAGACTGATTCCTGCCTGTCTACCAAGATATGTGAAGAGATGACCTCAAATGCACTGCTACTGAAATGGAATTCTACACATCGATAGAAGTGCCAGCGATCACATGATAAAAGAGAAAAGGTTCTCAAGTAGAATTTAGTCATTGGTACTCTCAATGTAGGCATCATCGTAGCAGAAGAGGACCGTGGCATCCAAGCTGATTGTAAAGGTAGCCTAACTATATCCTGTATTGTATATGATAACTCTGTTAATGTAAATGTAAACGTTTTGCATTGTGTATTCAATTATATGTTTTAATTATAAATTTGTTTTAAAATAATATCATCAGATATGTCAATCAAGATAGGTATGTGCACGGAGTATCGTACCGCTCGAGTGTACATAAATGAGATGCTAACCTTGAGGACCGTGAACAATAATTTTCTTAGCAGATGGAGCATGAGCAGTCAGCAGAATCGCCATATCGCATTGCTCTTTCCTCAGTATTTGTTTCAAATCTTTAAACATTATACCGTGAACACTGTGAACGACCTGAAATATCGTTCCATTAAGAAGTTGCACATTCGTGAAGCCTGTAGACTTGTTAACATTAAAATAAGATGCGTTTCGTACCATCCATAAAATGGAGAGAGCAGCGCCAATCATTTTTTGACCATTTTCGTGAGGTGATCGAACGTAAAACATAACGTAGCCTATGATATAATTATACAGAGCGAATGCCGCCTGCTGTGGTAACTTCGGAACAAAACGGATCAAATGTCTCAAAATCTTGAACATCAGCTCCTGTTTGTCTCGAGTAAGACGTTCTAGAATGTACCTCAGAAACAAGCTACTATCTTCTACTAAACAGTTCCAAATAACCTATACAATCGTTAATTCGTAGATTAGCGTGACTAGGTGTCTTATTTGAAACAAATTCGATATCGGATGAATTTGGAGTAAGGTGAATTTTAAATGAGAAAGTACCTGATAGGCGACTTCGTAAACAGAATTTCCATCAGCCGACACGGCTGCATCATCGAGAAGTCCGATGATATCAACAACGGCAGAGCACAAACAAGATGGAAATAATACCGCCAATGACTGGCCATGCATGCCGGAGCCTTTTTGCAGCAGTTGAGACTGTTGTTGTTGTTGCTGCTGGGTCTGTTGCGATAGCGGTTTGCCAGTTTCTTGCGTATCGCATGATTCGTCATCAGCTGTATTTCGAATTGAAGAAGAAATCAAAAGTACTTACTGCAGATTACGGAAATCGATGGAATACGATTTCGTCATGAGTAGTAACGAACGGGAACGGAGGTGTTGTTTGTTTGCAGAAATATACCGGAGGGGTGATGGGAAGACGCCTACAACTGCTGTCCGGAAAAATCAAAATTCTTTTTTCTTCCGCATTCAAATTTCGGAAGTTTCATCCGTCGATAAAATTGAAGAAATGAATACAGACATTTCAAAAGGTCCAAACAGAGGACCTGAAAGTGAATTTAGGTTCAGGTAGCTCCCTCCCCTCCAAGAAAGGAGTAGGTACTAACTTCCTGCCTTTCTTATTTAGGGGGGTCTCAAATCGTACGTAAATTATTCTACGGCTTTCGTTAGTCTATTGTTTTCGATACCCGAATTAACTACTAGTTACCGCGAAGTCAGATCTGTAATTCATTGTTTGAAACTTTGTTTCCTACCTTCGTCATGGTCAATATCGCCAACTGCGTGCGGAATATTGGGCTCATATGCGGCCTGAATTACGATCGGTATAGCGGTGATGAGAAAAGATTCACGTCCATCAGCAGTTTTTTGTTTCACGGTATGATATGTAAGTGGTGGCGGTGGAACTTCCCTTTTTTCAGTGGTTTTCCTCGCCGATAGTTGTCTCTGCGAACAATAAACCTCGTGTTCTTAAAAAGAGCGATATTGTTGTCATGTTTTGGCTCAGAATGAAACACCGTTTCTACTTACGTGCGACTCTTCCGCTTTTGGAAACTTATTTACTGGAATTTCGGCGTTAATCGTCATCCAAGGAGGATCGACAACCGGTAACGATTCGATACCAATCTTCGGAGAGGTCAACGTAAATTCGATCGAAGGAGGAGGTAATCTGAAAGTAGTCTGAGCTCGTTCTTCCATGCGAGGCCACGCTTGATATCTATGCCTCCATAATATTTGAAATCTAGAAAATTAGATCACAGTTTAGAATCTAAAGACCGAGATCGAACAAAATTTCAGAACTGCAGATTAAGTGATCATTTCGTCCCCGAGTTCGCCACTATCAATCAGAATCCCGGTCGATGTAACTCACCTCAAAACAGCGTTAATTCGGACAACAGTTTCATTGTTCTGTAAACCTTTACGCATAATCTCGGTGGCCTTAGTTGGTGCCTTAAACGCAGCCACGATAAAGAGAGACGCGGCGGTGGCTACGACTTCTTGATTAGATTCAAGCAGCAACTCCCAGGAAACAGGAAGAATATCGGCCACGTGATCTTCCGATAAAATGACTATGGATTTTACGATGATAGCCAGCGGAGAATGGAAACTATCCTTCACCTTAAAGCGGAAAATGTTAGTATCACCGTTGTATCCTTCAGGGTTATCGTCATAAATTAAAAAGAACCGAGGGTCGAATCGCGGATGTAAACATATGTAGTTTAGGTACTTGAGTTTTTATGTATTTCAGCATCAACGACTGATCTTTTACATTTTTCTCAGATTCGCTCTTCTTCGGATTTCCATGCATATAAAAGGCATCACTTCCACAACTACCTACGGTATCGACATCTCTGAAGAATAAATCAATAAATATCGCAGGTTAGCCGTATGTTTATACTGATTACGACGCTAATTAGAAATCCTAACGATGGCATTGATCATGGATACAAAAACTACATACAGAGCAGATCGGAAGTGTTTTTGTAAATATGTACGTAATAGAATTATACAGAGTACGTACCGTTTTGTCAAACTGTCTTTCTGGTCCAATGGTGACGGCTGAGGCAATGCTATGTCTGAAGGCTTATGATGTTTATTATCTTTATCGCTGACTTTGCCAAAGAAATTATCCACGTGTAAAATACCAAATTCCTCTCCGTAAATCTGCAATAAATTATAAGGTCAATAATAATGCGCTGTCTAGCGTTCAATTCTTGAACCAACCGTTTTGTCGAGGAAAAACTAGCTACGAATCCTCAAATACTTTTGCATAGAATCGCTTTCAAAACTGATTCAACTAGAGACAGACTGGCTTATTCTACAACCAGATAGGCTAGATCGAGAGAAATTAATTTAGTAATTGAAGAGCAATATTCCATAACGACTAAAATCCTTTGTACACCCAGAAAATTTTACAATTTTATTAGAAATAACTTCGGAACGATAGACATTCCATGTTATCACTGTAAGGTAGGTTAAACCGGACATTTACCTTTATAACTCAAAAGTGACATTTGAAAATACCAAATCATACCACGGTAGTTGCTCGACAAATAGCGGAATTTTTGTTTTGAAAAAAGGATCCGAGCTGTTCTGGTATATTATTCGTCAGTTTTAATGGCTGTTTATTTTGGCGCGGAAAGGGTCAGAAGACAGAACATCTCTTTCCTCGACTTCACCTCACACGTCTCAAACTGAATCAGCGTTCAAAAGGTGGACTAATAAGTGACCCATTGTTGTGAATCAAAATACGCTAGTCTGCCACCTTCGTACGCGTGTAAAAAAAGTTAATTAAAAAAAAAACTACCTCCGTTAATTTAGAGAACACGTGAAATTAAATAAACTTCGTATTCACCTTACGCAAGGACTTGGTTAGCCGAGAACAGGCTCGCATATGTCTTCTGTAACAAAAAGGGTGGCAAAAATTCTGATGCGAACAGTAATAATTGAACGTGTTCATCATCCGAATGACAATCTACAACAAACCAAGGCATCGCGATTACTCATCGGCAAAAGATCGTTTCCAAGTAGCAAGAAATACGAAAGAGTTGGTACCTTGATCCAAGGCATATTAACAGACGTATCATCCGGGTCGTTACTATCTGTCGGACTTTCTGGAATCTGTTCGTCGGGTGACTCCATTATTCCAGGTGATTCTTCGCCTCCGCTAGGACATAACTCCGACGTATCACTTCGATCTGAGAGAGAACCTTTTTGCCTCTTCGACTGAATCGAGTCCACTCGTCTGACTGAGTCTGAACAAAAAAATTACAAGCGGCGTTTACGGAATTCCTGCTATCAAAACTCGCAAATTCGTATTAAAATTAATGCCAAGAAGAAATAAGCATCTAATTCACGATCACTCGAACGTAAAGATGGTAAATACTCAGAAATGCTCAGCATTTGCTACGCAACTTCTCTGAAAGTGAGGATTTGATAGACTTTCTAGGTATAACGTGAACTTCGAACTCATAGCGGGGGTATAGATCGCATAACCAACACAAATACACCCCAAGGAATTTTTCAAAAATGCTAAATATTAATTAGCTAAAATATTATGCTCTCGCTTGCTATCTACCAGCTCTCTGCGTAAATGCAAAATATTAAGGGAAAAAGCTGATAGCGAGAAGGGATAAAGAAATTCATGGTCCTTGTTGACGGCACACAGTACAGGAAATTTAATCTAAATCAGGATAGTAAGGTGTTGCAAATATATTCTACGCTAGTGAAGCGAATTTTGCATAACTACTTTTGCCTTCTCGTATTTACGGCAAACCGAATAGGCAACTTATTCGACTGTCACAGTTATTTATCGTAAATCGAATAAGGGTACCATCGGTTTTTTAAAGTAAAGATGCTACTTGGGACATTCTGCCTATAGTTGTGACCCCAAGGAATATTTCAAAAATTATGACCACAACCGGGTGTTATATTGCCTCGCAGGCGGAACATAACTGCCCCATCTCAGTTTTTCCTGAATAACGCCTCAAACGTAAGTTCTATACAGTATGAATCACAAAGTCAGTCTACGCTCAATTTTAAATAAAAATGGCTCATTCAACTCTTTCGTATTTTTTCTTAAAAACCCCGAAAAGAAGGGGTCCAAAATGATTCCACATAATACAATCTCTCTATATATTAAAAACCAAAACTCCTCCCCCCTCCCTCTCCTGAAAAAACGCACTGCGGATTGCCTACCTAAAAATTAGAAAAATTGTAGGGGCAGATCAGCTACTAAGGACACAATCTGTTCTAACATAAAAGATCTCCAAGTTTTAAGACATAACCGACATAAAATTACATAATTACCCATAATCTTCAAGATCACAAGTCGCAGCAGGTTGCCTACCCTGCCCCTTAATTGTTCAATTTTCCAGGGGTAGCCTACCCTCAGGAGGGGGTTCATGGTTGAAAAGGGAGCTCCTGAAGGAGGAGGAGGGCTCCTGTGGGGGCGTGGGCTGTGGACGGAGATGAAGGCTCTGGGTGGGGCAGGAGTAAGAGGACCTTTCCTTCAGAGCCCGGGGAAGGGCAAGCATAAACTTTCTATTTATGCTACGACAATCCATCATCCAAATAATCCGCTCAGCAAAAACAAGAGTCGGTACAGTTCACCGACTTTTTCAACCACTGCCAGCAACTTGAGGTGTACTTTCACGTTCGGGACTAATAACAAATTTGGTATCTCCGACGATCAACCAGAACCCATATATTGGTATTTCCAAGCATTTTCTATTCTGATCCTTTGCCCAAGGTGTAGGTGCCACAATTTTAACCCCAGGGTTAAAATGACATCAAAAATGAAATTAGAGGCTTCAAAGGTATACTAGTAGGCAATTTTCTGACTTGCGTTACTTTTGAGTCACCCTGTATTTGATACCTCAGTTGTATTTTTGACTATCTTAATTTGCGGATTCACCCTCGATGCCATAATTTTCAACTTCTGATCAAATCTACACCGAAAATAAATTTGACGGTTTCAAAACTCCAGGATTGTTGACTTTCTGTATCGATTTTATCTACTGTTATTGTAAAACATTCAACGTATCCGTTATTACAGCTCCTCAAAGTACCAATAAAATACAACAAATTTCACTTGTACGATACAGAAAGTGGCGGCGGAAAGAATGATGAAAAAATTCCCAGAGACAAAAAATCTTGATGGTAGAAGAAAAATTTAGGCACAACTTACATCATCGTTATTGAATAAGCTTCCTGAAATACCCCCTTCCTTCCTCCTCTTATCCCCCCGAAAAAAAAGGAGAAAGAATACAATTTGCCCTATAGGGATTATACATGAAGTATTATTCATAAATATTACGATGTGAACTTTTTTAGGCCCTCTGTTTTCGAGGATTAGACAATTACCACAAGAGACTACTTTTACGTAAAAATTAGCGTAGATTCATTTTGCGATTCACCCTTTCAATGTGATATTAACGATTGAGGAGTAATTGAGGAAAAACTGCGGAGAGGGCACGTACGTTTCCCTAGGGGATCTAACGTGACCTCTAGGGCTACACAACTTCTGAAATACTTCTCACGGTCTCAAGTCAGATGTGTCAACTTGCAGATTTTCTATAAAAAATTCATGATATATTTTTAACTAGTATCTGGACTATAAGGGTTGTCTTCTCGGGTATCCTTTTGATCCCTGTCCTCGAACACTAGGCGTATAATTTGGTTTACTTGTGTACAATTTCCAATACTTACGGTCTAAATCAGTCTCCCTACTGCCACTTTTTCTGTATTCGTGACTATCTTTACTCGAATCGCTCTTGCGGGAGTCACTGAATTTCTCTTTCAACGTGTCTTTCATGCCACCTTTTTTAGAATCCGACATCGATTCTCGGCCACTGGTTTTTCGCGAGTCCGGCCCCTCTTTCGTCGAATCCTTATTTCCACTCTTTTTGAATCGAAAACTACGACGTTTTATCGAGCCTCCGGTTCCGCTAGCTGTACTCCGTCGAAGTAAATAAGGACGGCCGGAACCTACAGGTTTTCGCAATTTTTTGTCGTCCAGTAAATTATTTGACTGGCCATCAGTCTTGCCATCATCGCCCTAGAAAGATGATGAAAAAAAAAAAAACGTTAAAACGTAATTGAAAAAGTGACTGATACAGTCTTTTTCGAATAAGAAAAACTATTTGCTCAGCTGATGGGGAGAAGGAGGTACAGCAATTGACACCGAACGCACTCATTGCGCCTGACAAGATAAGAAATCTGCGCGATTTATGTAAGTGGAATATATCTTTCATTTCCTTTCATATTAACGACTATTATAATAATACTGCAGCAGATGTAGAACGTCATTACGAATATTTATTCAGTTTCGTTAAGGGCGCGCGTACTCACGAGTGCGAAAGCACCTTCGGAAATAGTTGTTTCTTACTTGGAAAAGACTATAGTACCGAATAATTTACCGAACGTTCGCTTACCTGACTAATGGAAGGTACGTTGGCTCCGCTTTCTTCAGAGTCGCCATCTGGTTCGTGTAACACGAAACTGATTTTTCTTTCACCTTAAATACCAGTGGTCGAAATTAAAGAGTGAAAAGTTGCGAAGAATAATATTACCATAGGGATAAAGAAATCAATTAAAATTCAGGCAGGAAGAAACTTAAGTTTCATCAAACGCAGATAACAGCTGGGAAAGCAATAATGATGATGATGAAGATGAAGATAGGAAAATGTCACATTCGAAATTCGAGAAGGATTTCGGATTAACGCGCGCATCTTTTTTCAGCCACGCGTACTGACTGTCAGAATTGACTGTTATTCAACGACGGAATCTTTGCAATGAGCTTTTGTCTCTGCGGTTGCTCGTCTCAAACAAGTACACGCAATTTACTCCTAAACGAATGTAACAATATCTACAGAATACAGCAAAAGCTTTTACATCATATCCAACAACAAGCAATTTCGATAATGAACTTTAGAATGCAAGCACGAGAGCTTACGAGCTGCGAAAATGTTCCAATCGCTTTTTTCACCAATTTCAATTCGCTTGATTCGCGACCGAGCAACCGCAGATTTTATAATTACAACAAAATACCGTTTAAAAATTTTTAAATATTCTAAAAACCTAAAATGAACGTCGAATAAATTGAAATACGCCATACGCTCGCTACACTACCGCGAAAAATAAATTTAATTAAACAAGTTTAACAGCGAATACGGATTAGGTTTTTAAAAAGATAACATTTCGTATTTAAAATTATCTTGCAACATCGCGAAATTTAATGCATTACCATCATTTATAGTCTAGTACGCGTTTACTTCTGAATTCAGCATTCATTTCACAAAATAATTAGCGAAATTATTGTAAATAGCTGTATTACAAATAATGGCTATAAACATTATATTAAAGCGCCGAAATCATTAATGAAAATCTAATTTTAGCGGATCGTAAAAGTAATGTTCTCTTACATTGTACAACAATTCTAATGCAACTTTCACGAATAATTGTGAAAAATAAAAAAAATTTAAAACTTTCGACTTCAAAACAAGGTGTCCGAGATTCGATTAACTCTCGTTTTCAAATTTCAAATCGTTTGTAACAGGAAATGGGGCTTCTGATCAACATAATAAGAATCCCTCAACGTACTTACCAGAGCAGGGCACGATACGAGTACATACTCATGTGGTATTCGGTATCGTATCACTTAAAACGATAGGTACCGAATAGTATCGGCCGATACCGAGTATACTCGGTATTGTAGCGACAGGTAGTCGTTTTCGTGATATGGTATCGCCAATAACGAGTATCACTGACAAGGGATCACTACTGCACCACCTAAAATACAGGGCTAATAATAAAACGATTCCTGAACGAGTATTACTCGGCATTGTATCAGTGAAACCGACTACCGAGTACGTAATCGGTAGTCGCTCTGCTACGATACGATACCCGAGTACCGACATCGGTATCGTGCCCTGCTCTGGTACTTACCCTCTGTCTTTAAATAATGATACTGGTTTCAGAAACCAGGATAAGAGAGCAAAAGTTTTACACGAGTGACACTTGGAAAAAGTGCGCGGAGGAAAAATGCCCAGGCGTGGACGGCTTTAGACCTAGGAAAGGGACTTTGATAAAAATTGGTATGCTTTTCTCGTTTGAACAATCAACTTAGTGAAGTACGATGGCTTAAAAAAGAACTTCGTCCCTCGTAGGATGCGTTGAAATGTAGTTAGTTCTGTGAAAGGTCATTTTCACTTTTTCTGCTATGGTTCTTAATATTTCAGGGAAAAACGCCAATTTTGATGGGTGAGTCTGGTCACCCCTACAAAAATACGACACAAGGGTACAAGATGGAATGCTCAGAATATTAACAAAGAGATTTCCTATGATAATCTTTCATGCAGTTTCAACTGTTGTTCAAAAATGTTGATTAAATCATATTTTTTGTCTAATTCATAAATACAGAGTAGTACTTCATTCTAACAATCGCTCAATCTGACGAAATTTCAAAGTAATAGGTCTACCCCAGTAATTTTTCAGGCAGACGCAACCAGTTCTGTATTCTCCCCCCAAATTTCTAGCACGCTGAGAGACGTATAACTAAACCATCTGGTGGCATAATGGATTGAAATTGCATAACCTACAATGCACAGAAATATCTGAACCCTGCGGACACCTTATACGACGTAAAAAGAAAATCTAATAGAAAAAGAAGAAATAAATAAGATCTAATTAGCATCGATACTACGATAATATCTATACTTAAGCATAAATTAAAAAGTATCGTATTAACAAAATATTATAAATGCGTATGCGATGATAATGTTTTTAAACCACCGAGATACGAACCGTTTCAAAATTGAAAACCCGTTTTAACGCACAACTACGTATTTCTGGTTAATACGCGGACGAGGTCGTCCGGAACATGAATACAGTTCCTTCGCAATAATATGTTTCACACTTAAATCGTCAATTTACACACAGAGACCCGAAATTTAGAACATCAAAACAGTAAAGAATTCAAATTACTTCGATAATTTACCTCACCGGAGAAGACATTTTTATCAGAACATTACTTTATTTCTGCAACGATATAATTTCTTTAATTTCAAAGAAACGATGACAGACGGATATTTTTTGGCTTTATATACAATTACGACTGCTATAAATAACTCGACTTCGTTTTTCCTTCGTGTTTTTCCCTTCCTTTTACGTAAATTCGTTCGGTGGTGATAGTGAGAGAAAACTACGAGAAAATGAAACAAATGACTTCTCCCAACCCGAGCTTTACATAAAATAATTTTTTAATCGTGGCTCAACTACCATGCAAATATTTTTTTATACAACGAGGCGTGTTCATCTAACTACATTGGCGGGAAAAGTTTACGCAACGCAAAATTCACCTGCGGTCATAACGTGTTTAGCGTATTTTCTGAACGCGTTTAAAGCGTGAGACGCCCTTTTCTCATTAATTTTGGAATTTTTCAGACTGGATTGTTTTTGTAATTCATTTTTACTTCGTTGCTCTTCGACTTTCTCGATTTCTTTTGACAAATACAACATTTCAACACAAAATGACAAAAAAAAAACCAACAAAAAAACAATAACAAAAAAACAAAATTATAGTACTTAAATTAATAACGTAATGTGGAAATTATTTTTTCAAACTAGGTGCACTCATGTCACGTAAACGTACACATAATTTTATCTCTTCTATCGCCACTTGGTATAAGAAATTATTACGCGAATATAAAAATTAAAAATAAAATCGGCGATATAAGTATAAAACTGAAATAAAAGAAAACGATATATACGCGGACTAGAACCGATGAAAATCTATAATGAATGTCGTATACTAAAACTAACGTTAAGAATCATTTGCTGAGAAAAATACTTACTCGGCTCTCTGTCGCAAGAAATTGATTGCAAACTTTGAGCAGAAGCCTGAGAATGTCCCATTGAGGACAAAGCTACGGAAAATCTGCGATTTGATGAATCTTTCATGTACGACTTTTCCCACGCAGTGGGTCGTTCTCTACCCATCGTTCTAATTGATTTTGGCAAATTCTGGAACGTTTCTCGCAAATACGAGGTTATTTCTAGCAAAAGCATGCAAGCCATGATACGTAGAGCCATCGGACAGTTAGTACCGAACTCCATACCAGTTGCTGGAAAAAAATTTAAAAAAAAATTTTAATCTGTATGAGCGGAAAATTCTACGCGTCTTAGAATCAGCCAAGGGTTTGTTGATATTCTGTTTGAGTTCAGAACAGCAAATAGAACTTGCATTCATCTGTTAACACGAATACAAGCGAGGAGTGTTTCTTAACAGAGCATTTGACTAGGAACAGAGTAAATTCTAGAGATAAGTTCACGAGAGAGTCATCTTCTAAGGGAGACTTTACGGAATATTCAACCAATGAGCGATATCTCCCAAGCCTTCAGCCTTTTTTCAGGCCACTTTTCAATGTAGACTTCGACACAACATCCGTATCTCGCAATTTGGGCTCAAATATACTTTCATTTTTCTCGTTTCAGTTTCTGACTGTCAAGAGGAATTGGGTACCGGCCGGAGAAATACCAGCTTGCCCATTTTTGAACTTTGACCCAAAAATGACCTCACTCGTTTGTGCCAAAAATGATTCAGAATCCGCATACTTGGATTCGGAATCGGATTTATTGTCATCTCTACCAACAAATACAGAGTTTATAATTGAACCAGCTGACTTATACAAAAGAGCCGAAAGTACATGGTTGAGTAAGGGCTGAAGAACGTTCACCTTATTAACACTCTCCAAAATTAATTTTCCACCCTTGCCCGTTTTTTGGCAGCCACCTACCAAACTGCGGTGCCATGTTCACGTCCGTTTTATTTTAAGAAGTCGCGAGTGTATCATGTTCCTAATGTTTGGCTCTCATCATCATTACGAGATACGGGGCTAAATTGATTCTGAACTAACCTTCGTCCAAGAAATCTTCTTCTTCATCTTCAGCCAGTAATTCGGCCTGCTTAGATTCATCTGTCATATTAGAGATCACATGAGGGATATTTTCTTCATCTTTATTTAACATTTCTTCCAAACGAGTAGCGATAGCCTACGGAATTGAAACTCGCGATTAAAAGTTGAATGCCCACCCTAGCACGCGTGTACAGACCGAATTCAACGATTACGCGATACAAAACTCGCCTCTGCCCATAAGTGAAACATCTTCCCAGCCGACCTCTGCAACAGCTGAGCTCTTCTCAGCCCGTTTGGAGCAGTACTACTTCTAGTGCACGGAACCGGTCCGGACTGGCGAAATCCTGGTAAATTCAATTTGGTCCACAAAGGCCACTGACCTTTATTGAAACAATGTACGTAGTACGAGCATTCTAGAATGAACGCAGCTCGGGCAATGACAGGAGTATGAGGCTGAAACATCTCAAATGATCAGCTAGTCGAATAATTTTATATCCACGATTCTTAAAAATAATGCGTTGTAAATAATCCATACCAAATCTAGCACAGCGGCCACCAGGGGAGGATCAGGGACCGAACCAGGATGACAGATTTCCAACATGAAGGCCAATCTCTGCATACCGTTGAACAAAGCACTAGAGGAGACTAATTTTCTTTGTTTGAACACAAGAAATTCGGAATCTCGAGAATGATTGCCAGTTTCAATTGAATTGCGCCGGCTTAGATCTGTAAATGAGCAACAAACTTCCGATTTGCATTTTTGAATACTCTGGTTAGGTATATCACGAGACAAAAATTATCCGATAACTTCTGTAAAATTAGACTACTGATTTAATCGATAGAAAAATGTCAAAATTGAATATTTACAGCTCCCTTGTGTCTCTTCCATACTCCTGTTCTTTTTTTTTCCTTTCTTGAACCCGATTTTATTCAACTGATCACCAACTCTTTTTTTAGCCTTCGACAATGTTTGACCCATACTACTGATGCGGACAAGTAAACATTGTATTATATGAAATTCTCTCATACGCGACAAAAAATAATAATGAACTGATGAAATAAATTAGTATTCGAGAAGTACCTCGATATGCTTCGTTGAGAAATTCTGCTGTGCGAATGTTGTAAAGCACGAATTTGGTGAGCATAGTTAGCATCAATGTGAAATTCAGGTTCGTCTCCGCAGTGGCTTTCTAACGATTCGGAACGACCGTATTCTTTTCGTAGCCATGTCACTAAAAGCGTTCATTCGAAGAAGTATTTTAGTAGGTAAACTAAAAACACTGTGACTATCCCCTTCTGTTCAATAAAGACCAAAGTAAATTCCTCTTGACTAAGTTTGGGCGGCACTAACCGTATTGGGATTTAAACTTGGAGTTTCAAGCGTTGGCAGCCCTGCGATATGTGTGAGTGATCACGTATGATTTACCATAAGCGTATAGCAAACTTCAACTACCATAAAGTCGATTAGAAATTCACTTTCAAAGGAAATTTGTCCTAAATTCGACTGCATCATTACCGAAAAATTAGAATATAATGAGTTCTACTGGCAAAATAATTTTTACTCGGTTTTTTACCCTACTGAAGATAGCAGTGTTTCTATTTGAAAGTACACACGATCACTCACTCATTTTCACCCGCTAACACCCGCGCAGGTAATTTTGCAGCGCACTCTAGTGCAGGTTTAAACCCCAATCGGTTCGAACGTGATCTAATCGTGCATGAAAGCGTTAGCTTGTAGTCCGTTACCTTGTGAATAAAATTAGTTTACAATCTACAGTGGCGAAGACAGTTCAGTTCAATTTAGAGTCCGGTTGTTCGAAGCACAAAAGGACTGATAAGAGTCAAACCACGAGTATTTACGTAAGTTTAAAATATTCTAAGCTACGATAGAAACAAGCTGATGAATTACCCAATCCACTAATTGGAGAACGCGACTGATTTTTGAGCAGATCAGTTCTCTGAAAATTCCTTTCACTTTGCCTCGGAGTCAGTACCGGGTGCTTTTTCTTGTTATAATTACACGGACTCTGAGTAGTCATTTTCCCATCATCGTTCTCCTCAACCTCGAATACACTCTGAAATAAGAAAAAATTTTAGCATTAATAAAGTCTGGCTATAATGAGCAGTGGCGAATCCAAGACCAGCCACGTAGATGCGTGCAGAGTAGGTCCAAACACGATTGGTCTCAAATGGGGCCCAAGGAGAAACTAGAAAATTTTCCTCGAGCTGAAGACTAGCCTTCTCTCTATAAATCTTGATAAATATGAAAATACTAAAAGAATAAGGAGTCTTGAAAAGTCGGATTAGTCTCAACTGAGTCTTAATGAGTTTCATCTAGTTCTTACAGTCCTAAAACGACTTACCATAGTCGCAGTGCAATTAAAACCAAGATATCAAGCGTTCTTTACAAGGTGTAATTAATCTTAATGAGTCTTTAGTCATAATGAAATCTAACATAGTCCTACCAAAATTTTGTCCATTTTTACAAAATATTTAGAAGCACCTTACCCAATTGTAAAAAGTTTGGCAAGAGTAAAAAGAAGTCTTGAAGAGTCCTAATCAATCTTAAAAGAGTACTGACACAGTTTAAAGAGTCTTAAATTTTTATCAAGCCAGAAGTCTAAACAAGTTTTTCTAGAAACTCTCCAGTTAGACATTATTTTGTTATATCGTGTCCGTCCTCTGTATTTACGGCAAACTGGTTAGGCAATTTATTCGACATCTATAACGCAACGTTTGCATTTCCAAGATGACAGTAACATTACTAGGAATCATTTACGGCAAACTGAATAGGCAATTTCTTTTACATAGCATTTCAATAAATGCCTATATCCTGTGGTGACAGGTTTTTCAAGCAATTTATAATTATATTCCCTCGACTAATTCAAAAACAACGTTAATCATTTGTTGTTCCGTATGTGTTCTAGAATACCCAGTGTACCTCTATTTATTTTGTTTATACCCCTTTTCTTGGAATAATGTTACGCGAGAGCTTGTTCGCCTTATCACCCCGATTTCGTTCGTTTATCTAAAAATATCATCATTTGTTAGTAATAGTTTGTTTTCGCTCGAATGTACTTTCATTGTTTTTGTTTGTACTTACTCCCGTTGCACATCGGAGCTCGTTTGTCAGCTAAGCCAGCCGAACTATGCTCCGTTACTGTCACTCGAGGACTTGGTTGTTACTTATCTCAACAAACGCACCGGGAAGAAATCAACTTTTTTTCTCTCGACGATTTAAGCTTGCTCCACTCAGCCAAAGAGTGTGAATTCATAGCTTAGCTCACATAGCTTAGGACCAGGGCGCAATGGGCCCATCCTCTCACTGATGAGCAGGGAGCACATATCTCAAGTTCATATCTCCAGCATCTACCAATTTTGATTCAGAAAACGGTCATTTATTACACTTCGTTTGAAGACGACACCAAAAAAAAAACGCATTCGTGCACAAATGAATCTAGGAGATACTTTTCGACATTTATTCAAGACTCTTTCAGACTACTTGAAAGTCTTCACGACATTCTCGCATTTTCTTAATCTTGTTTAAGATTCGATGAGGACGTTCTAAACTTGTTTAACTCTGATTAAGACTGTTCCAGATTTGTTTGCAAGACGTTTTTCCAGGACTCTTTACGGCTTTCTTGGACTAGTTAACGCAGAAATCTCTCAGATATTTCCAAATTTTTGAAAGGTCATTGCCAATTAAGCTTCAAGTATGCCTATCTATTAATAGAACTTCTTATTTGATATTATTCCAGCGTCATTGCCTCGACCCCCTTTAATGTATCTTTAGCCCAGGAACAACTCTCGTAATAAAACAGAAATTTACCGCACAAGCTGACGAAGTACTTCGTTTCTTAAACAACGCTTTCTTAGTATCTCTATCGTCGACTATAAAAACAGTATTATCAATCTGGTCGTCCGGGTCACTCTGCGGTATATGCCTGCATTGTAAAAACAACCGAGTTAGAAGCAAAAATGAAGAAGACTATACGGTAACACGGTACTAGAATTTTCTTACCTAATTACTTTCGTCGTTTGGATATCCTCTCTTCGAGCCTTAATTGTTGTATCAATCAAGCCGCTTAGAAGCACTTGTCGAAATATTCCCCCGTGGGCTTCCTTCACGTAATTCACCAATAATCGCGCATCGTGGTACAGCGACTGGAAGAGGCAAGCGTAATGTTCAGTAGAAAAAAATAGTTAGCGGTGCCATCACCTTTGAAGCATTTATACGTATAGAAACTCGAAAAAACTTTACCATATTTTCGGGAGCTTTTATTTCCTTAGGGGTCGCAGCTAAGCGCGATATGAGACTTTTAAATGTGACCATCAAAATTTGGTCTTCGATTCCACGACCGGATTTGATATTATTGATACCGGCTCCAAAATTGGTTGAATATCCTCCCTGCATCGCACCATCAGGTGATTTTATATTACGTTTTTGATCTGCAATTTGTTTAGTTAGGTAAGGGAGAATATCGAAGAAATTCGAATGATAAATGAAAAAATATTCTCACTAGGCGAAAGCAAAGAGCATGGATCTACACAGAATCCGGAGAATGCGTGAAAGAATTCCAATATTTCAGCTATAGCCGATGTTTCGACGAACTGTTGTAGATACTTTTCGAAATGTTCCAAATTAATCTTTCGTAATCGACTCAACAAATTCTGACACTGCGAACGGATCAGATCGGTGGACGTCGTGGTTACAATTTTCTGATTTTCATTACAGTGATTCGGACATCCCAGATGTTTTATAACCCTGAAATGAATACATTAACAAGGTTCTGAATCATTCTGCCTTGTTTATAACGAACTGCAATAAAATGTAAACAAAGTTTCGTATTGAAAGTCCAAGGGAAGACTGTAGTTATAATCTGAAGCGTACCGAAAAATAGAGCTGGTGATTAGTGTTTGGGGATCCTCGATTTTCTGTGTTCCTTGAAATGCTGAAAAGAACACAGAGTCATTTATCTGGGAACGTTCTTCTTCAATACGTTTATGTAAAATTCTCATTTCTATCAATAACTCCAAAATTCTGATCATCATTTCGCAAACTTGTATCGAGCAAACGACTTTTTCTCGCTGAGATATACTGTGAACAGCCTGGAAGCACAACGCATGTATAGCGCGTTAAACCAATATTTTCAAACCGAGTGGAGAAGATTTCTATTACCTGCAGTACAATCATGATATCAATATCGCCGTCTTTGTTAATATAGCCACTAGATCCTGGGGCGTCTACGTCTCCGTTATAAGTTATATTAGTATCTGTATGTGAACGAGTTAGGTTCGATGGCTTCGATTCTTTACTAATACGACTTTCTTCCTGTTCGGCAAACCTTTCAAAAGAATGCTGAAAACAATATTCGAATGACAGATCAAAAATTAGAATGAATTATTGCGACAATGTGAAGTATATCGAACAATTCTGGTTCTTCCAGAGTCTAAATCTGGGGACATGTCTTCATGTTTCTCAAAAAGCAACAGTAGAATAACTTACTTTTCTCCGCAGGTAATCCGGCGATGGATTGGGAGTATGTTGAGTTACAGTAATAATAGGATTTGGAGAATGTTTTTCAAACGACTGTTTCTCTTCGCCAATTCTAAAAAACGAACACCAATTTCAGAAATCTTTCAAGTTCCCTGGGTCAGTACGAATTTGGTATTTTGAAAATTGCGAAGTATGTAGTTTAAAATGTTCTTAGCATGTATGTGGGGTACTAACAATATACATTTTATGACTTCAATAGCTTAGACCTACGGGCAGCTTATAGACTATCCCTCATGATACGATCGAACTGAATTACGAATAAGCAAAAACTAGGTAATAAGAATGAGCGAGCGGAGTGGAAAAATGTTCAGGGGTTCATTTTAAAATCGGTTCCTAGGTATACAGCGTGCTATACGGTCCTACTTAAAAAAGAACATTATTGTATTTTGAAATCAAAATTGAATCATATTAATGAGAAAATTAAAATGTCAATGAATTTTTTAACGATTCATTAGAAAAGAGAATGTCACACAAAAAGTCACAGACACGTATATTACACACTCGGAAAACTGAAAAAGCATGAGAAAATGGCCAAAGAATACTAACACAGAAAGCGGGAGACTGAAATCTAACTTACTTGAGTTCGGTTTCTTGCTCGTCAAGCAAGCAGCTAAGAAGAATAGATAGAAAGAAGAATAATTATAAATGATACGATTTTACAAAAAAAAACAAAAAAAAAACAAGGGGAGAATGCAGCGATAGTTTGTACAAGCTAGCAATAATGTTGAAAAGGAACGACACACTCGAGTATATAAATGTAGTCGAAAATAGTACCAAATGAAAAAAAAAAACCGCATCAATTTTTATTTACTTTAGACTTACAAGGAAGTCAGAAAAAGAGCTCAATTTCAAAAAATACTACTGCGTTAAGTACACATCAATATCAAAAACATTCAGAAAGAGAATGTGAAAGGTTTGCCAAAGAAACCACTTTTAGAAACTTTAGATTACTTAAACGTTACCTGCAAATGTAAGTTTTATTAACCTAGCGGATTACTTGAAAAAATTAAAATACACATATTACATCAATCAGGAAGTGAGAAGTGGGTGACTCGGTGTAAGTAGTATGACGTAGTCAGATTACATCTTTAGTAATACAATCTGTCACTTAGTTTTGTACGAAACTTCATGACAAACTACGCTAACTGAAATATAACCAGACTACTTCTTGCACTGAGCTACCCGGCGTTGGTTCAATTCAATCCAAAATACGCAAAACTGTCTTTCAAAAAGTACAGGAGGCTCCAGTCATCTTACACAACAGCACAGTCAAACGTGCACACATAGAAGACACACAACACCGTACAAGCGGAACATTATTTTTACCTCAAACTAGGCATGCTGGTGACTTTCACGAGACCTCCTGGATGAGAAGGGTCGTCTTCATCCAAAGGAACAATTTTTGCCAGCGAGGTTGTTGGGTACGTTAAATTTTTAGATTCATCGGCGGAGTCTAAGCTATGTCTATATTCCTATAAAAGAGATCTGAAATCAGTTGTCATGTTGCATTCACCACGAGGAACTAGAAAATATTTCCAAAAGTTACCATTTCATAAAATTGTTTGTCTTCCATTTGTATCAGTTTTTCTAAATTTTTTTCTGATCTCGACAACAATTTCGTCTCGACGAATGTTCTCAAATCTACCATTTTCATTTTCTTCTTATTTTTATCGGCGTGCTTTTGACTTCGAATCATTCTTTTCTTTTTAGAAAAAGGAGAATCTAAATACAAAATAAGTTCAATAGTTGATCCAATTTGTTATAAAATCCTTATTTCTTAATTTGCATATCTACTGGCATGTTTCAAAATTAACCCAGACAAAAAGACAAAATAATGCCCGTTGAACATAATTTAAGTCATTCTGCCAAAATCAATGGTGTCTGAACTGAATTTAGCAGCAGGAAGGACACAGATCTTAAAGTAAAATTATAGAAACAGAAAAACACGGATTCCGGGACATTAAATTCTTTCAAACCAGTACACAGTGAAGATTTAACGAAACCAAGAAGTTCACTATTATAGCTTAAACACTGGAAGTGACATCGCTGTTCTTGAAATCTGATTTACTACACATATAATACATTTACACTAATTGGAATGATGGACTGACGAATTAGTTCAGTAATATTGCCCGGGTAATTAAAAACTGGATTAATAAACGCGAGTAGTTACGGGTTTCAAAATCAAAATTAGGCTGTTCGTTCGGATACGAACCTTCTTGATCCGAAAATGTCTCGAATTCCCGGTTGTACTTCCTTTTCATCTCACAGCCATCGACGAAAGAAATTTCCATTTTTGGAACCGGTAAGGAATTACTGCGTTTGCGAGGTTGTTGTTCGGCCATAATTTTATGCATCGTTTGTAACCTGAAGAAATGAGTAACAATTGAACGAGTAAATTAATTAATTATCATATACGATACAACCGCCTATAACGTTCCTGTGATCTTACGATGCGTATTAAAAAATTATTAGTTTCACTAGTGCACCCGAAGGTTGGTCAAATCTAAATGTACAACTTCGATCGAACATTTACACTGGTGGGGTGGATAAACTAATCCATCGACTGGGAAATTATGTCGCGAAGTTGTACATGAATATATCTGAACATATTTCGTTAGAATATTTTTTTTTATTCGTTATTTTTTTATTGGCCTCGTTAACTAACTTTTTGAAAGTGCCTCGTATTGACACACACTTGCGAAAGGTAGATCACTCACCTACGAATAAGAAAATTCAATGCCCAGTACACTCCTTCTTCTGGCCATTGAGAAACAAACAGGCATCTCAAAACCGCAACATCCATGAATGTAGCTGCGTACAGATTAATAGCCTTTGGCGCATCTACAGTCGACGATTTTGTTGGTTTTGGAGCTTCGAATGTTATATCTTTCTCAACGTTAATACTGAAAATTGAAAACATACTTATCGCTCTCTTGTCTGGAGAAACCCAGCATGTTTGATCATCTCGCCTACCGATAGTCAACATTAAACAGATACAATTTAAATAATCTGAAATTTTTTTTTTAGAAAATTAACAATACCATACCCAGCCGTAGTGATTGAATGTCGGGCTGCCATATGTTGGATTATGTCAGGTGGAAGTTGTAAATGTTCAGAAGGTAACGATGCTCTTCCAGATGTAGCAGCGCTGCGCCCCATGGTCAGCTGCAATATTGAAGCTTTGCCCTTGAAGAAATGAATCTAATTATCAATCTAAACTCAAATCAGCACCTGTTTGAAATTACTTGTTCATTGACTTACCGAGAATATAACAGGTGAATTCTTAGACATATCTTCAGACTCTAACAATGATGGAAGTCTTAGAATCACCTATTCAAAGATATAGACATAAAACAACCAATTCCAAACACTGGAAAATTATAGTTTAATTTCAAACATTGTACTCACAGTATGTTCACCAGAACCATCTGAATACTCTTGTACTAAGGTTTTGGGTAATTTTGGACCATAGCCAGTCGCCTGAAAGGAAAATGGTCATGTTAGTAGACTTATAATATATCTAGATACTGCTGTTGCAGAACATGAAATAATAATTAGGACGGAGTGTAAGTTCGCGTACTCGCAGTTTGGGTTTTTTAATATTTGATTAAAGAAAATTCTAATATGTACATATGGATAGATATCGTTAATATACATTCAACTAATGTAACTGTAACACGAATTTATTATGAATGCTCCCATTCTGTACCTGTTCAGACGACATCCTCCCTGATATTTGCGAATCAAAACAGGTGAAATTCGTACTCTTCGGACTGTCATGAACATGATCTTCTTCCTTTGAAATCTTACCTAAAGACATTTTCATGATTAAATTACTTACATTTAAGTTCACTTTCTTTCTTTTTTTGTTTCTCTTTTTAATGAACTTCATACGCACGGCCTGGCAAAATATCGAACGATGTGTGACGAGAACGGATTCTGCGAGACCATATATGATGCGGATTCTGTTTGCAATACGTGGTGAAGCATGGAGCATCTGGGTGGCGGTATTCCCACAAAGCACGCCACAATTTCAACCCATTTTCTAATCTGTAAGTTTGCAGTTCCGACTCTTTGATGCGATGTAATACTGGCGCAAGCATGTATACAAACAGCTGCAAATAAGTATCACGTATTTTAATTGACGAATATTAGACTTTTTAGATCTTCATTAAACGCCAGAACTAACCATAATGGAGGTGATAGGGAACAAATAGTAATAAGGGAAAGGTTGGTAAATATCATTTTCGTAATCGGCATCGGCGCATTCTTCAGCAGCATCCAGTATAATCCAATGCAATATATACAGTAATTTAGATTCAGTTTGACTGACGGTTTGTAAGTCCATAACATCTTTCCTGAAGAGAAATTGAACGGTTACAGATTTACAATATTATTGCATCAACGAACACGAACGTTCGTGAATTAAAATATAGTCAAATTCAAAATGAATAACAGGTAAAAAATTAACCTGTATTGTAAGAATGAAGCCACGCAATGCACGATATGAGGAAATGCAGCTTCTATTACTCTCCATCTAGGAACTTTTTGAATAGCTTTGTACACAGGATTCAAAGTATTTATAGAAATGTTTTGTACTAGAACTTTTTCGAAAACCTGAAATTCGATGGAATGAAAACGTTAAATGTTCTGTATAATACATGGGTGGATTCGAATTGAGAAAGACTTAAAATACTGACCTTGCATGCCTCTTTCATATCCTGTGAATTTAGAAAACAAACCCAACATAAATTCGCAACCGATTTAAAATAATAATAATAAAAGATATAACGGTTACCACGAAGGCAAATATTATGTGACTACAGAACAATTGTACTTACATTATGAATGTGAGCATTTTGGCAAAACTGAAAATATAAATAGTAGTAGGTTAAAATTTGCGAATAATTTCGAATGAATAAATCTGAAGAAGAACAAGAAAAAAATTACTTACAATGCATGATGCTTCGTGATGTTTTCCAAATTTTGGTCGAATAAAAGGGCTATGAAGATTGAAATTTATATTAAAAGTTGTAAATTTGCAAGGTGGCATTAATACTAAAAATTGTGAATTTGCGAGGAAATGTGATAGGTACTTAATAAAATAAAAATCAATTAATTCCAATAAGACTTCGCGTTTTATCGTACAGGATTTTTGAAGATTTTTTGAAAATTCATGCACTTATAACTAAATCTAAGATTGACTAAAAGAATACTAATCTCCTCACAACAGAAATCTTTATTTATTCAACCACCTTGATACGTTGAGTAAAATAAAATAAAACAATTGAAAATTAATACTCAGTACCTCGTTTGTTTCCAGAAAAATTCTTGTATTATAACAGGAAAATGTTCTCCCACAAAATTTTGTCCAGTCGAATTTGTTAACGAAGATTTCTTCTCCATGCTGCCGGATTCTGAATCAAAAATGAAACATTTGTCAATATACAATATCATAATTTGAAATCCTCAACTAATATTATTTCGAATCATTCGTCCTTTCAAAATTACGAATTTTTATAAGCTCATGCAAACGTGTGCACTATACTGAGACCTCAGTCAATCACACAAGAGTGTTATCACAGTTACGAATACAAGTATCTAGAGCAAACGCCCATGTGAAAAATTTTGAACGTTCACTTTCGTTAAATTAGTCAAACTTACGGATTTTTACGGTAGTCTGCATCAGAAATCGAGGAAAATATACTTTTATTAGAAGATGTTTTCCATTATCGCCAATGAAAATATGACTAGTTTCTGTAGAATATTCGATCGACTAAATTATTCTTCCGAACTCGTTAACTGTGTCAGATGTAAATAGAAGAAGAAAAAAAAGGAGGTTACGGATGCTGGAAAACGAACTTCAACGAAAGATGCCGACAGCGAACTGAAATTTCCCCCCAAATGGCCCACTTATTTTGCCGCGGATTAACACGCGAGGAAAAGCAGTGTTCTCCAAACGCGTTTTCCTCTTGTTACGAGTATGAAACGCCGACGCGCCATCTTTCCTTTTCACGTTTGGTAAGGGAGTATGTATTTTGGAAACAGGCAGTTTGGGCGAAAGGAAGAAATTTCATTCACACTCGAGATATAATATATCATTTTTCCGAGAACTAAATGTTGAGGTATTTATTTCATTAGCGACTGTAAAATTAAAAGTAGTAGCGAGCTGAACTTCAGCTTAATTTGCGACAGTTGGACAAGTAATTCACTTCTATTAAAACCTAATAATCGCTAATAACACGTTTGCAGTTATGAAAATGTCACAAAATTCATTGAGGCAAGTGGCACTACTATTAGCTCAGTGAAGCTGGCTCTTGCGTTCTCGAGTTATTTAAGAATTAAGGATAGGTCAGGAATCAAACCACGGTGATCTGTAGATAAGCCTTCGGACATTTATTATGACGATTTCTGTTTTCGAAACCATTGAAATTAAACACACACAAAAGAACTGGCAAAGCAATGAGGATACACTGATACGAATGCATCTTTCGTTCAATGAATTAAAGACCATAAAATCATACATACGAACATGGGTGAAGCACACATTATTAATGGGTATCTCAAAATAGTAGATCTGATTATTTAAAGCGAATTATCAATTTTTCACATCAGACTTACCCACTAGACCGCCAGAATTTACAAATGATTGATTACTATTCTGTTCTCTCACAACTTATTACGAAGTAATATCCCTTCATTAGACCCGAAGAAAGTTTCAGATTGTCCTAGGTCGTTAATACAGTTTTCATACCATTTGGACCTTGAATTGGGAAGGAGGAACAGTCACTAATACCATAATTTTACCGACATAGGTACAGCATAATTATTCTATTCTTGCTCTTTATTTAGAAGAAAAAGAGGGTTTCCCGTTCATGACACCCTCATCTCTTTATACAGCGAGAATTATTTAATTCGAATATTCTACCTTAAAGTTCCAGCTTTTTCGAATCAAGACAATCAAATATTTGTTCACAGAACCACAGAAAATAACTTGAACATAGCGAAAATCTGTTGGCCAATTATAGTCTCATGTGCGACTGAACAACAAAAGCATCAAAGTAACGCTGATCCTCACTGATTTCATCTGAATTCTAAATTCTGTTATAAGTAATATTTCATTTTCTGACCAACTGATTTATTTCAAAAACCATATAAGGCGATATTACAGGTGTAGGTACTACTGTATATGTTACCGGCAGTCTGTAAATTCTGTCAGTTCATAAACAGCCTAGGTAGTTTATAAAGCGCGGGCAGATTGTAAATAGAGCTCTTGGTTTGACAAACTCCCTAGACCGTTTACGAACTGCCTATCTTTAGGCTATGTGTGAACAAAACAAAATTATTCGGAAGTTCGAATTGTAAAATCAAGTACATTATTATGATGCCCAGAAGAATGCATCATGTCATTTACTGTGCATAAAAATTAAAATATACAATCTTAGTCTACTTATTACAACAAATATTGCCCGCGTGACATCTAGAATTATACAATTTTTTTTTTCAAACAAAGACAACGGTTTGTCATACATTTTTGGGTGCAATTACATCGTATGAAGCCCTGGCCATGGCCACCCACTTCTTCTGATTGCTTTGTAGTTGCGGATTTCAGAGAAATGGTATAGACCGCAATATCCTCTTCCGCGATGAATTCTTCTTGACACACAAGACTGTGGTACCCCCACCATCTTCTTCCGTGATGGTCATAGTACCATCCTCTTGAGTTCCCACGTCCTCTTTTTCACTTACAGAAGCGTCTTCCTCGTTTACAATTAGTTCATCTTCGCTTGTACAGCATTGTTCCTGAGGAATCACGATTTCATCTCTGGTATTGGAAGGCATTTCACCAGTCTGTCTCATTTCCTCCATCGCGTTCCCCAAATCCTCTTCTCCCTGTAGTCGTGACCAGATTTCTCAAGGCAAACATGTGTTTTCGAGGCCTATTTTCGCTGGTGTCCCTAACATCGCCTCATAAGGGCTTAGTTGAATCCCATTGTGGAACGCCCTATTCTTTATATATTCAACAAAGCGGAGACCCTCACTCCAGTGACTATAGTCTTCTGTCCTTGTATCCATGTGAAGAGCATCTTCTTTATGTCCCGATTAGCTCTTTCGACACTCCTCTGGAACTGAGAATGTCGAGGTTTTCCGTGGACGATTTTCAAATCAAGCCACATGCACGCTTATGCAGATAAACGACTGTATTATAATTTTTAGGATCTTAATGAATATTAATTGTGTAATTTTGAATGTCACGAGGGCAATATTTTGTTTTCTTCACACATAGCCTAAAGATAGTAGAGCAGTTCGTAAACGGTCAAGGGAGTTTGTTAAACCAAGAGCTCTATTTACAATGCCCGCGGTTTATAAACTACCTAGGCTGTTTATAAACTGACGGAATTTACAGACTGCCAGACTGCACATTTATATGTACGCCAAATAATATGGCCATTCTTTAAATCCCAAATAGTCGACGAGAGATCAATATTATTATTTTATTCTCCAGTACAAACGAAACGAAAGCGTTAATATTTCTATTAAAAGTTATAACTTGCGAATCGATAATAACAGATATTAAATCTGGATTACTACATATTTAAGCTGTTGTAGCTAATGATAAAAACACAACCATTACCCAGTTCAGTTTAAGATAAGTAGAATAAATTACCTGCATTCAACCAACACCGAACCTTCTTTCCAAAGAATTTGGCACTTTACTGAGAAATCCGTTGTAAAACTGACTAGCAGATAGTGTTTTCTTCCCTGAGACTAGAACCGTGTTCACGCATACCCACTGTCCATCACTACACTGAATTCTTAAAAGACATCTTCGGCGACTGTATTCTACCAGACCGGGATATATTGCGGTTTTAGTTCCTAATTTTTCAATATTTGATCGATTCTCTGGATTTAGTTCATCGATGTCATCCAATTCGACATGCAACAACTTTATTGGAATCCCAAACCATGACGTGGTTAATGGGAAGATATGACTCAGAGCTCGAAACTGATTGTATACTTCTTCTGCTGACTGTCTATTCCAATTGACTTTCGCTGTTGATTCGGTTATCTTTCTGGCTAAAAGTATAAAGACAAAATTATCATCAGTCTTTTTCACTCAAGGTTTCGTGAGAAACGAAGAAAAAAAATGCAAATGTTGATTTCTATTTCCCATTCACTAAGACGCAATTTTTCTTAGCTTTCATATTTTCTGAATTGCTGACACATAATTTCCATTTCAAAGATAAAAGCGATTTTTGTTTTCATTTTCCCAATGAAAATACTTCACGATCAGTCAGATAAAAATTCAATCCACAATCAACGCGCTATCTAAGAATAATAATCAGTTTTCTCCGTGGGTATCTCTTACAAATTTGGGACGTTTTGCAATCGAAAAACGACATTTAAATCATCTTGGTTGACAACTCAGTAGGTAAACATAATTATGCGCATTTAAAAATCGCTGTTAACATATTATACTGATATTTACCACAGACGTACCATACGAAACG